>OX376077.1:5000000-6250000 GCA_947361185.1 Charanyca ferruginea | reverse complement strand
AGACAAATTCTGGAAATTTCCGTATATTGTGTGCGGTTATTGAGGTAGGATTTTAAGAAATTCAGCACATTTCCTCTTAGACCGTAACTATTAAGCTTGTTTAATAAAATATCGTGATTAACACAGTCAAAAGCTTTAGTCATATCGGTGAAAATGGCACAACATATAGGTGTTTTATTATCTACATTTATCAAAATTTCGTGTAAAAATCCTATATTGTATTTGTATTTTTATTATTTCTAAAGCCTGCTTGTTCATTACATAATATGTTGTATTTTGTCAGAAAGTTGTTGATTAATTCATATATAATCTTTTCCATCACCTTGGAAAACACAGGAATTAAAGCAATCGGTCTATAGTTTCCTATATCCTCCTTGCAATTCTTTTTGTGAAGCGGTTTGACTATGACTGTTTTTAAATCGTCTGGAAATACACCGGTGCTGATGGCTAAGTTAATAATATGGCTAATATGTACAATTATGTTATTTGACACAAATTTTATAACTTTCGTTGCTATTTCATCATATCCTACGCTGTTTTTATTTTTTAATGATTTGATTGCCCTGAGTACGTCTTGAGGCACAACTGGACTCACAAACATTGTGTTAGGGTTTTCGTGTAAACCATTTGTTGCGAGTGATGATTTAGGTGAGTTTATAATCTGATCAATGAAGTAGTTGTTGAATGCTTCTGCAATTTCTTGTGGATCATTAATAATTGTATTATTTATTTTTAACTTAGAAATGGGTTCATATGTAAATATTTTATTGTTATTAACCTGCCAGGACGCCTTTGATTTATAAATTGAATTTGTGATAAAATAGTTATTTTGAGCCTTTTGAGTCAATTTTATAATTTTCTTAAATCGCTGAGAGTAATTTTTAAATTTAAGTGTGTTTTCATTTTTTTCATAATGGTCTAAGTCTGTGCTCCCATAAAAGGTGACGCTGCTTTCTACTACACAATCGAATTCCCCTAGAAATCCACTTTATTTTTTTATTAGGTTTTATTTTAACTAACTTGAAAGGAACAAACTCTGTTTTCCTTTCAAGTTAGTTAAAATAAAACCTAATAAAAAAATAAAGTGGATTTCTAGGGGACTCGTATAACAAACTAAAGTGCTGCATAAATATGCTTCATTAACATTTTCTGTCTCATATATTTCAGCAAATGAAAGGCATTGTAGATAGTTATTGAAGACCAAAGACCTCAGGAACCGCATTAGTACCTATAAAAACTGTCGGGGGTCAATGGACTTAACACGAGATCAGCTTTTGCTCGCGAGTTCGTCCCTGCGAATATCCTAATAGACCCTTATTTTTTTTAAATAAATTATTTCCTTTTATAGCAGGCTAAGTTAAAGCCTCAGACCATTTATTAGTCTGAAGTTAAAGCCGTACAGATCGATCGGCCAAAGGTTAAGTAAAGCCGTTGGTCCCGGCTGTCATTTGTAGATCTTTGGCAGTCGAAATAACTAAACTAAGTATACTCCGTTCAAAATAAGATTAGACAAATACACAAACCTTTTTTACAGTCCGTTCAACCGATTTTGACTTATATTGCGTTGGTGGCATGACAAATGGCAGCTGCAAAAAACAATTGTTATTGTAACCACTTTTTTGCCTCTAATGTTATTCTTAAGCCTACCTACGGAATAGAAGTCAAAATCGGTTGAAGGGACTGTAAAAAAGGTTTGTGTATTATGTCTAATCTTATTGTGAACGGAAACTACGGGGTACAGACTGTAAATGTTATATTATGTTAATGAAATCTAGCTGAAAAGACTCATTTCCAAACACTCAGGCAGTTTTCAAAAGAGGTTTAAATCCAAAGAATGAGTTATTGGCATTTTTATAATGGCCATCTCTTATCTGCCTCGTTTATTCTAAATTTTAGTTTGAATTGTTTGAATTATAATTATATTTTTCTCTAGATCTCTCATAACATGCAAGACTTGTTACATTGTTCTTACATTGTACCTCTAGATTCAAAATGAATGATGATAACCTAAATTTGTAATATACATAATTATTATTGATTTTAAAAGAGTGTTCAAGGAGTTTCTTGCTTGTTTTTCTCCATAGAAACCTAATATTTGGAACGAGCAACTAGCTTCAACTTTCTGGCTGATTGACTCTGAGAATTCAAAAGAACTTATAAATGGTTTATTTGAAACTAGCTTCTGCCCGCGACTTCGTACGCGGATCCTGTTGCTTATGCCAGCGACAACGGGGTCGGCAAAATCGAAGATCTGAAACGTCTGATGTCGAATTCTAAGAGCCCGGGGACGGGAAAACAACGGGATGCGCGAGATGATTCGAGACGTTCAAAAAGTACAATTTAGAATCATACCTCCGATGGCGGAATATGTAGTCAATCATAGGAGTATACGTAAATGAACTCCGTTCCTTACCAACCCAAGGAAGGTGAGACAATCCGATTCTTCAGATGATATCGACATTCTGTTCAGAGAATGTCGAAGTCGATTAGAATTCAAACGTTCGTTGCGCTCTTCTTCTGTCTCTTCATGCCGTACTCCAGCAATTCTTTTTCTGTCACTTTCTAACTGATTATGAATATTTTGTTGTGTGCGTGTTCGGAACAATCTATACTACAATATTATAAAGCTGAAGTTTGTTTGTTTGTTTGGTTGAACGCGCTAATCTCAGGATCTACTGGTTCGAATTAAAAAAATATTTTTGTGTTGGATAGTCCATTTACCGAGGAAGGCTATAGGCCAATGCGAAGCTGGGTTGGGTCGCTAGTGTATGATAATCTTAATCAGCAGTTAGTCGTGCATCACGTTCATCATTCGGTTCAAGTTGCGCATCATACTCTTCACTAGTCTCTAGAGACCTGGATGTAGATGCGTAAATACGCTGAGAACGCAGGCGTGCTTCGCGATCTGAAGAGGTTTCCACGGAGCGAGTTGCAGCCTGATGTTCTCGAACAGCCTCAAGTCTCTCCTGACGCTCTTCGGTAGATTCTTGGGATCTCATGATCCTCAATCTTTTAGCTCCTTTGGAACATTGGGAAAGATTTGACCTCTTTCTAGGCATGGTTATAGTTTTATTGTAAAGAAGATACCTGAACAATTAAAATCTAAGTGACTGCTCCCCTGCGTTACCGGGTAGGCTACCGTGTCACGAAGATAAATGGAAAAGGAAATTAAACACCCAAATAACATAAGCCCGAAGGCATATTTATTCGATAAAATTATAAAAATAAATGGGAATTTTGGCCAGTAGAGTCAAATTTTCAATGATATACCATCGTCATCAAAAATTAGTCCTAAACTGTTACCGCCTTCACCGTGTGGAGGTACTCCCAGCTTATGTTATTTTATAAGATACAGTGAAATTAGTGATAGCTTTGATTTTCACATCAGATGTTTCTGATCTTCGATTTTTATAAGTCAACAGGAAATGCCTATCAGACCGAACAACTTTTGCTAAGACGTCATTCCTATATGTGTCATGGTGTAGCTGGGCTCTTGGAGTTCCACATCAGGTGTTCCAGATCTTCAAATTTATTCTCTCAGCAGAAAGTGCTCAATACGTGGAACAATTTTTGCTATGGTACCATTTTTGTATCTCTTATAGTTTAGCTGGCCTGTTGCGGTTCTGCATCAGGTGTTCAAGTTTCCAAGATAAATTATAGCCTATATGTTGCCCAGACTTAATACCTATACAACAAAAGAAAAATCATTCAAATCCGCCCAGTAATTCCGAAGATTAGCGTGTACAAACAAACAGACAATTTTTTTTTTTTTGGATTCGTGCTCTATTACTGTTCCTAAACCCCCCTCAATTATTATTTTTTAATATATTCAATGTACAGAAACAGTTTTGTTACTGTTTTATTATATGTGTATAGATAAATGGGTTTGAGTTTGAATTAGCAATATTAATATTTGATTTGACTCTCATCGTAAGCATATTTCAATAGTAGCACTTTGCCGGCGACTTTGCCCGCGTATTTTTCGAATACCTATTCATCTAAAAACACCTGGCTCTTTTTTATTATCGGTTAAGTACTTTTTGAGTAGAAACAAACATAAAAACAATCAAATCTCTTTATATTTTTTTATCTGTCAGTGTCATAGTAAAACGTAGTTTTGAGTCTCCCAGCTGAAACAAAAGCCCCGTTAGGTCACAATGTTTACTTACTACCGTTTTCAAAATATTTTCTTTCATTATTTGGTTTCATTCAACCAATTAAAACGAATTAGCCTCAACAACTGAGTTAATGAATAATTTTTCCATTTATTTGTTTCAGGTTAATTAACGAAAACACTTGGGAAAAGTTGGAAACTAGTCCACCGAAGTGTTTTAAATTAGTTAAAGTTAAGTAGTGTTAAAGTGAAGTTACCTAATAAAAGTGAATTATAAGTGGAATTTTAAAAAATAATGTAGAATTAAATCAATGTTTTTATAAAAAAAATGTCAATGTGAATAACTTTATTTGAAAATGGAATCGATAGAATTAAAAGATAAGTTGATGATTAAATGGAAATTTAAATTTTGAATTCGGGACCAAAAACATTTAATCCGAATTTAAATTGTTGAAATTAAAATTTGCTAAAGTTGATTTTGTAAAGTAGAATGGAAAAAAATACGGAACCTTCGCCGTCGACTACGCCTAAAGCACCTTCGCCGCCACCTCAGGGGCATAACCCAAGCAAGATGGAAAGAAGAATGTCACACTTCAAGGAGTACAAGTTCTTTAGGAGCTTCAGCGCCAAGGTCGAGAACTGGCCTATGCGAAAAGCTGAACAACTATGGAGGAAGATGAGAGAAAGGAAAATTGCAGGTTAGAATCACTAATTAATAATATCAGTAATTTTGAGTAAAATTAAGTGAAAAAACTACGAAAAAGAAAAAAGAAAATATAAAAATTGCATTTGTAATCGCAAAAAGTTTGCGCCCAACGTGGGGCTCGAACCCACGACCCTGAGATTAAGAGTCTCATGCTCTACCGACTGAGCTAGCCGGGCTGTGAATAAGAAGTTGAAATTATAATAAGCTTTCCGCGTGCTCAACTTTATTTACGACGATGACGTCATTCAAATGCGTATTAAGGCGGCCTTCATACTTACGTTTTTACGAACCATGGTAATAATTTATTATTTTAAATTTATGTTCAAACATTTTTTTTCTTTGATGTCAGAAACATTAATAATTAATTCGAACCCAATTTGCGAAGTATACCTTAGTAGATAAGTACCTTATTTCAGTTACATTATTGACTTCTTTACCAATCTATTTGAATGTTTAGTAAATTATTTGATACATTAGTAAGATTGGTAACATTGCAGAAGCAGTGGGGTAGACTTTTTCGATTACTCTTTTGATGTGAAACATCTATAGCCGCACGTAAAACCGATTTCTGGCGTGGCGACGCATGCCGTGGCGACGCGTCGCCACGCTATATGATGGTATATATGTACAGTCTATATGCAGTAGTGGGTACGGTGTGGCGACGCGTCGCCATGCGCAATCGACTGTGCGATTACCGAAGTCACTGATTAAACGAATTAAGTAGTCACGATTCGAAATAAATTCGTAAATTTTTGTATTTAATGAAAATAAATGTTTATTCAATAAATAGTCATCGTCATCTGGAAAAAAAAACGTAATATTTTATTTTATCATTATGACATATTTAGTTCCTATCACAATCTGTTCTTTTCTGCATATTACTTTTACAAAATAATGTCGATGTTTCACGTCTGCCAGGCGTCCCGTGACGGCTCACATTTTTTTTTCTATTTACACGTATACGGGGTGTGGACTTTTAGTTTTACCACGATTAATATTTAATAACTTTCCGGTTCATGAGCATTTCAGCCGACCAGCGACCGCATAATAAAGAAAGAAAAATTGTTTATTTGAAACCTTGTACAGGTAAACCGAAACATAATATTCACCCTTTTAGCGAGGGGGCTGTCTGCTTGTATTTGGCTATGCCCATGTTAGGTTTTCTCCAAAACAAAACTGCTGGTGACTTGACAGTTCCCCTAGAATCACCACACACACTGCTAGGTATATATGGCAAATATAATATTAACCTACCACAATCCAATGACCCCTTGTCACGATCCACGTTTCGATGACAATCAAACGTCATTTAAATATATATTAGCTAAAACAATTGGCCATTCAGAGTATGAGTGGATCACGAGCTTAATGAGGTAGGCACTAGGCACTACAGGCCAAGAGGTTATGATACTTTTGTAGTTTAAAACAAAGAGGCTATAGACTATAGAGTACTAAAAAAGGCCAGAACTAAATTAAGGCACAAAGACCGATTGATGGTCAATGTGATTGGAAGTTGATACCTTTGTTGATAGGTAGGTACTGCTATGACGTTAACAAGTAAAAATCGTGTTATCTTCACTATCACTACAAATTATAAACTAGTTGATATCCGCGACTTCGCCCGCGTGTTAGTCGGTTATCAGCAGGGTATTATTTTTATTTTATATCGCGGAAAACTATATTTTTTTCTAAAATTAAAGTAGGTAGGTACTAACCTATTTTTTTTTTCTATATATTATCTAAGTTACTCCTTATAAAATCAGCTATCTGCCAGTGAAAGTCCCGTAAACATCGGTCCAGCCATTCCAGAGATTATCCGCAACAAACAGACAGACAGACAACCTGATAGGCCAGTTATCAATCGGTTAGATTATTTAATATGTTGCCTCTGGATTTAAAAAGCGCTGTCTACTCAAGCTCCTTTAAAAAACAACTTAAAAGTTTCCGGTTGAATAAGTGTCTTTATGCTGTTGACGATCTTTAAGGAAGTTCCTATATTATATTGTATTTATGCATAGTTGTAATATTTAACGTGTTTTTCTCTCATGTAATTTGATTTAATTTTATATTCATACTTACCATGTAATTTCAGACACAATTTATTGTTTATGAATAAATGACTATGACTATAAGTCAGACAGACAGACAGAAGGTACCGTATATATGTACTTTCATATGTATTAAGTAAAAAATTTTTAACAAAAAAGACAACCGCCTTCAAAAAGTTAAGTTGGTTTTGCTTGTTGTTTTGTATTGCCACCGACTTGCGAATTGAAAGTTATTTTTAACTTTTTGAAGGCGATTGTCTCTTTTGTTAAAATTTTTTTTTCGCTTTTTAGTGCCTTCGTAGAAATTAATTACGAAACGGCGACACCAAAAAAAATCTGTCATCCCTTAATTTTCAACACTTAGGGGTGGAATATTTTCTTGAAATTTATATGGGACCAAATTTGAGGTACTGTAGCAATTCTACATGGATAAGGAATAAAAGGCTATGTAGAACTGTACGTATTGAATTTAATAAGCTCTCACACGAAAGATAAAATGTGATGACTATCAAAAACAATTGTAAGTATAAAAGTAAGCACTGACCTAAACGCACTCGGATTAGGCAGAGTTTCCAGGAGGATTAGGATCCACAGCCTGGCCGGCGTACAGGATCAGCCGAAGAGAAGACTGACGCGATCAGCTCGGAGTCACCCAGGCGGTCTCAGTAAGAGGACCCGCCCTGGGAACATAGGCCGCGACAGCTCGGCTTAACCCGCTTAACCGACTCTCGGTTGCAGGCTGGTAGACTTGTAGTAGTAGACTGGTAGACTTCAGTAAGGTACGCGTATGGGTAATCAGCGTGTTACCCAAGCGACTCCGAGATCTAGACTCCAGCAACGTAAGCGTATGGGTAATCAGCGTGTTACCCAAGCGGCTCCGAGATCTAGACTGCCTCTTTGACAGGTTTTGTTTTCTGACCGTTCTTCCGAAATTCGTAAAAAATCCAATTATGAATCATCATTCTAGAACGGTCAAATTGCTTTTCTATAGCAAGGTATTATAATACCGGCCAGACTTAATAATTGTCGATTGCCCATAATTATAATATTTTTTAATATAATATTAGTGCGAATTAGATCTAAAGAAACACACGATAATACAGCAGGAGTTCAGCCGTTTACTATCTAACTCAGACAAGCTTACAAGATATACAACATAGAGGTTTTACGTTAGTAGCCGAAAACTTATTAGAAGAAATATTGGCGGTCGTCAATTTGACGACTGTCACTGACAGACATGTCAAAGCAAAACATTATTTATTTTTCAGGTTTGTAAATATTAAATCATTAATGATATGAAATGATGATGATACAGGAATACAATTATAACACAGACAAAACCAGCACATAAAACTGTGAGTACATTATATATTACTTATAAGATTCCAAGAATCCATAAAACAAATATTATAAGATGTAAACAATAAGTCGTTATAAATGATTTCATGCTTATGAAAAGTAAATATAGTTTTCGAGTTGAACCAAAACACTATAGTACACACTATCAATTAAAAAAAGAATCATCGAAATCGGACTACACTGAAAAAAGTTATGCGTGGTCAAACATGAAAATAAATATATAAAAAAAAAAAATGTTCATAAAATGAAAACTACTGGGCCAAACAATGTTAGTTTTTTATGGGACCAAATGGCAACTATTTTGCAACGAACTAAAGAAGAATCACGTAAATCGGATCATCAATCTCAGAGTAATCGATGTACATACATAAAAAAAAAACTAACCGAATTGAGAACCTCCTCCTTTTTGAAGTCGGTTAAAAAGGTGTTATTTTTACATTCCATTTCATTTTGGTGTTTTTTTCATTCGTTTGAGGTGTTTTTTTTCATTCCCCATTCCCCACTTCTACCCGTGGGTGTCGTAGAAGGCGATAGAGGGATATTGACCAGAGGATGGGCAGCAGCGTCCTTTTGAGTACCTACCATAACACCTAACTGCGATCGCCAACATGCATCGACCAAGCATGGCGATTACGACTGAACCCCCCTTGGGGAAGACCTATGCCCTGCAGTGGGCGTCTAAAGGGTGAAATTATAACTTCAATTTATTTGTATGTATGTATGTATTTACATGTAGGTATGTACCTACGTCATGTATAGAAGAAATATAGATTGTGTGATTGTTTGTTCGGTTTCTTCATTCGGTTCATTCTTTTTAACCGACTTAAAAAAAAAGGAGGTTCTCAGTTCGACCCGTATGTATGTATGTTTGTCCGCGATTGGCTGAACCGATTTTGATGCGGTTTTCAGAAAAGTGTTTGTTACATTCTGGAGAAGGTTTTAGTATACAACAAACAGTAATTTATTCAGCGCTTTTTGAAAAAAAAACAACAAAAACCGACAAGACGTTTTCGTTTCTTCAATCTTTCCATCTTTGGAGGACTTTCAATCTCTGTTTTAACTGTGTTGCCGTTCCTTAATGGATTTGGGTGATATGGAGTCACTAAAAAGTGTAAAATAAAAACTTTTTTGAAAAAAGAGAACCGCCTTCAAAAAAAACTAAAAAGTGATAAATACAAATCAATCATGGCAATTACGCCAATAATGCAATACAAATCAACAAACAGAACAAAGCCACTGAATTTCGAAACTAAAGTCAATGTGTGTTCTGTGCTAAAGTTATTTTTCACTTTTTAGTTTTTGAAGGCGGTTGTCTTTTTTGTAAAAAGCTTTTTATATTATTAAAAAAATCGTTTAGGAATACGTAAAAACAAGCATCTGATACGAATATGAACGTTATTGTTATAGGAATAATGTCTTGTTTAGTCTAGATCAGAGGTTGCCAACCTGTGGATTGTGGGTGTTAGTCCAGTCGATCGTAGATGCAATGCTCACACTGATTTCTTGACGACATGGTTGGCGCAGTGGTTGAACAATCGACTGCTGCGCCGCGTGTCGCGGTTTCGATTCCCTCACGGAACAAATATTTGCATGGCCTACAGTTAGTTGTTCCGGGTCTGGCTGTTTGTATATGTGAGTTTATATGTTTGTAAACACACCAACGACACATGAGTAATTCCTAGTGCGGGGCAACGTTTTTTTTAATAAAAAAATGTATGTAATTGCATACTTGGAATATTCTTCAATTTTGTTGTTTCCATTCATCCTACTAATATTATAAATGTGAAAGTTTGTGAAGATGTTTGAATGTTTGGTACTCAATCACGCGTAAACCGTTGAACAGATTTGCATGAAAATTAGCACACAGGTAGACCATTTCCTGGATTAACACATAGGATACTTTTTATCCCGATAATGTGTTCCCTTGGGATAATCGTTCTTTTTTACGCGGGCGAAGCCGCGGGCGGAAGCTAGTAATGCAATAAAAAAAAGAAGGGAATTATAAAACGAGCGATAAAAAAAAAAGCTTTGCGACTGATGATGACATACTGTATTAATAACTTGAGCGGTATGAATTTGAGTAAGCGAAAAATTAACTAAACTAATGACGGATATTGATTAATAATAAAATCCAGAACAAGCTTACAAAAAGTGGATTGTGATAAATCCATTTCATATATTAAAATTTTAACCGAGCGACTACATTACTAAGTGAGCGACTGGAAATACAGAGAGGGCAACTTCAATATTAAGATAGAATCGATGTCCTGTGGCCCACCGTACCACAGGCCATACCCCTGGTGGTATGGTGGGTCGTTTGGGTTAGGTTAGGTTAGAACTGTGACCATCAAAGCGCGAAGGCGAGCGAGCGCAGCGAGCGGTGCCGCGGCAGCGGCCGTCGAGCGCCAGATCCCCTCTATTGTATTGAAGTTTGTATTGAACATTCAACTCTCATGAATGTCTTATCGCTAAATTGCTCATTAGTGTATTTTTCAAAGTGGTTTTTGTATTCGAAACACTTCATTTAAGATAAAATGCCGCTCAGTATAAAAAATACATTTGCCAAATATTGAAAAAAATGCAGGACGTAACGTTGACACTCAAACAAATATTAAGTCGCTCAAATATTATGAAGCTGCTCATTTTGTATTTTAAGTAACTCAAATTAATGTTTGTAAGATACTGTTGATTTTTCGTCACTTACAGTCAGTCGCTCACTTAGTAATTATATAACCCAAATTAATTAATTTTGACACTAAAAATTTTAATTTACAGTCACTCGTTTTATTGCTACCCAAAAAGAAATATGTGCTAGGATACAAAGAGAGCAGCTCGTGGGGAGGAGCTCGTGGTTAAGTTAAAGCCGTACAGATCGATCGGTCAAAGGTTAAACTACGCTGGCCGCGGTCGGTCTGTGGATGGGTGACCATCCCTTTCATACAGAGTTTCCTCCGTGCCTCGGAAAGCACATAAAGCCGTTGGTCCCGGCTGTCATTTGTAGATCTTTGGCAGTCGTTATGGGTAGTCAGAAACCAGAAAGTCTGACAACCAGTCTTACGAAGGGGTATCGTGTTACCCAGTAACTGGGTTGTGGAGGTCTGATAGGCAGTCGCTCCTTGTAAAACACTGGTATTCAGCTGCATCCGGTTAGACTGGAAGCCGTCCCCAATATAGTTGGGAAAAGATTAGGCAGATGATGATGTGCTAGGATGCATAGTAGAAGTGAAACTTCAACGGACAAGTGGAAAGATACGCGATATATCGTCTACCCCCTCCACGCGGAGGTAACGCTTTTTCGTGACAGAAAAATCCTAATACCCCCGTCTGTATAGAAGTTTCACTTCAAAAGTCACGTTGCGGGCAAAAGCTAGTTGAAAATAAAAAATTCAGTGTGTACTTATGTACGCGCGTGAGAAGTTATACTTCTTCGAGTCACAAAATAGCAACGAAGGCAGTAAGTAGTTCAGCATGTACGTCAGAGATGGCGTTGTTTACAATTACTCCCGTGAGAATTTTGTGTGACGCTGTGCGCGCGCATCGTAAAATTTCACTCTCATCATTTTTTCATAACGCGCCTAAAGAAGTATAACTTCAATATAACTTCAAAAAGTAATTGGTATTTAAAATAGGTACTCATTTTCAGTACTTACCTTCTTTCTTATATCTATGGTACTTACCCAAAAGAAAATTAAAAAATGCCTTAGAGGTTCTGTCTTGTAGACACCCGCTACTTAATGGCCTGCCTGCGTTATAGCGCGAGCAATATTTTTATAATAATCGGGGGTTCGATTCCCGCACGGAACAAATACCTATTTGTACGGCTTACAGGGTTGTTGTTCTGGGTCTGTCTGTTTGTTTCTGTTTATATATGTTTGTCAACGCACCCACGATACACAACCAGCGAGGGGAAAAAAAAAAGAATTTTAATCACCATTTGGTACCCTGAAAACCGTTAAATACAACTTGTAAACTCACAGACCTGCATTAAAATGTATCATGCTACCAAACGTTTCGTAAAGTCACAACAAAATCTCAAACTACGGTATTGTCTTGTTTTCGATAAAATCATTTGTACTATTATTGTTTTCCATAATCGTCCCCCGTCATAATATTTACTTGCACTATTATAATTTATACTAATAACGTTTGTCATATCGGTATTGTCTTGTTTTTCATAAAATCATTTGTACTATTATTGTTTTCCATAATCGTCCCCCGTCATAATATTTACTTGCACTATTATCATTTATACTAATAACGTTTGTCATATCAACTTATTAGTCATAACTTTCATTTGCCATAAAATTTGTTGCCATAATAACATATGTTATAATCATTAGTTTCTATAAGTAACAGTAGAAACGTTCATTGTTTTGTACAAAAAATAATATCATTAAGGCCACCCACTAACCAAATGATTTATTATAGTAATCAATCTTTAGACAATAAAAAGTTAGTAAAAATCGAAACGGGTAGATTAGGTTAGGTGGTGACCACACAACGCTCGAAGGCGAGTGAGCGTAGCGAGCGTGCCGCGGCAGCGGCCGCCTAGCGCCAGATGTCCTCAGTTGCGTAGCAAATAAAATTTAGACATTTGTTTTGGCATAAATTAAATTCGCATAATGTTACTAGGCATAATGTGCAAATCTATTGTGCCACGCTAAAGTATTGTCTTAAAAACAATAAGTTGTGCTACATAAGTTAGTGACAGAAACGAATTGCTGCGAAACCGACTCCACGTAGTCTTGTCTGCCCTACAACTAGAGTGTAATCTAAGCCCGCGTAGGCGCGGAGGGGTGAGCGTAAAACACATCTGCGACGATAAGCTCGCGTGGGACCGCCGGAGCCCCGCAGCGCCGGAGCCGTGACCGAAACCATGCCTGCCCCATGTTGCATGCTGCATGCTTGCTTGCATGCTGCATGCTTGCTTGCATGCTGCATGCTTGCCGCATGCTTGCTGCATGCTTGCTTGCATTCTGCATGCTTGCTTGCTGCATGCACGGTGTATGCTTGTTTACATGTTTGCGTGGTTACTGCATGCATAGTAAAAATATGTTTTAATATCATTATGCATTAAAGCATAAATAAATTTGTGCTTTAGAATGGTAAGCCTAATCATTATTATGATTAGAAAAATTATACGTAAGCTGTAATACGTAAATAATGTTATTGCGAAATATAACTAGGAAGAAACAAATGTATGTATGTATGTATGTATGCTAATTTTATGCAAATGGATAGAGAAGGTTTATTTTTTAGGTTTCCTTGTAATTAAAAAATCTGTATCTCTTATGATCATAACATCGACATTGCAGGCGATTGTACTGAACTAGCATTGTTGTACTAGTATGGACAATGGTGAATAAATGTTATGGAAAACGAAATTATTGAAAATAAAAATTATAGCTAATAAATTTATGGATTAACATTATTATGACACTTGATCGATTATGACCAATGAAATTAGTGAAAATGATTTTATGTCATTAAACGATTATAGCAACTGAAGCATTATTTCTAATGAAATTATGGCAAATAAAAGTATGGCATATAAAATTATGGCTTCTTAAATTATGGTAAACATTAGTAAACCTGTCATATCAACTTATTAGTTATAACTTTCATTTGCCATAAAATTAGTTGCCATAATAACATATGTTATAATCGTTACTTGACATAAGCAACATTTAATATAATTTAGAAACTTAATCATTATTTATATACGTTATACGTAAATAATGTTATTGCAAAAATATAATTAGGAGAAACAAATGTACGTTAAGTTATAATTAGGTCTTATAATTTTATGCAAATGGATAGAGAAGGTTTATTTTTAGGTTTCTTTGTGATTAAAAAATCTGTATCTGTTATCATGATCATAACATTAACATTGCAGGCGGTTGTACTCGTACTGAACTAGTATTGTTGTACTAGTATGGGCAATGGTGAATAAATGTTATGGAAATCGAAATTATTGAAAATAAAAATTATAGCAAATAAATTTATGGATTAACATTATTATGACACTAGATCGATTATGACCAATTAAATTAGTGAAAATGATTTTATGTAATTTAACGATTATAGCAACTGAAGCATTATTTCTAATGAAATTATGGCAAATAAAATTATGGCATATAAAATTATGGCATTTTAAATGATGGCAAACATTAGTAAGCCCTCAAACTACAGCATACAGATGAAATCTCCTAATTCCGACATCCTAATACATTAACACGGACAAATTTTAGTGTTACCAACTTCGAATACTAACGAACTATTTTATTAGCGTCGCAATATAAAATGTTTAACGCTGCTTTTAAAACAAAGGAGTGATAAAAACCCAAGGGTCCCAGCATTCAGGAGTATTCTCTCAGGTATTCACTGAATGTTATGACATGGCTTGACTGTTTTCCATTTTTAAATTGAAATGTAAATGAGACAATGCTAAACTTTTGGTAGACGGCAACCCATATCTGAGTGTCGTCGGTGAAAATAAAGGTGAAACCGGGTTTATGTCTAGAGGACGAGAACATAAATTTGACTGCGCTAAGAGTATTTAAAAATATTTTATTTATTTTACAACTTAAATCGAAATCGAAAATGGTGTCGATTTCCTTGTTCACATATTGAATAATTGGCATCTCTTACTACCAGGCAGCTGAAAAATAGAACGGTGACAAATAAGGACTACTTAAGTTAGAGATGTCAAATAAGTTTTTACCTTGAACTTTGCCGGGTTTTAATCATACGTTCTGAAATAACAACTATAATTTGTATGAATATTTTAGTTCAATTTCACAGCTGTTATTAATATTTGTCTCTTTCTTGTTTTATTGGGGAGAAAGAGATATAAATAGTATAACATAAGTTTAACTTGTGCACGACAGAAACGGCCCATGTGTACAATATTTAATATACAAAACTTATGTATAAAATAATATAGAAATTATTTTTTCGAGTCATAACTTCATAGTGGATTAGTTACAGTATTTACTTACTAGCGACCCGACCCGGCTTCGCCTGGACCTATAGCCTTCCTCGATAAATGGACTATCCAACACAAAAATATTTTTTCAATTCGAACCTTAGATCCTGAGATGAACGTGTTCAACCAAACAAACATACAAACAAACTCTTTAGCTTTATAATATTAGTATAGATAGTATAGATAGCTACGTTAGTTAAATTAGTAAAACTATTACACTAATTACTTATGCAGTGATTCTGGTAAAGGCAGTCGATTCACTTTAAGAATTCTGTTGCCACTGATACGCAAGCACTTCAGTAGGGGAGCAGTTTTTTAGGCAATATTTTTAGTAATATTCATAGTAATAGTAGTAGT
This sequence comes from Charanyca ferruginea, assembly GCA_947361185.1. Taxonomy (NCBI): domain Eukaryota; kingdom Metazoa; phylum Arthropoda; class Insecta; order Lepidoptera; family Noctuidae; genus Charanyca; species Charanyca ferruginea. The sequence goes on along the minus strand of OX376077.1, from coordinate 6,234,428 downwards.
AGTATGATGGGCTGGTATCCGCAACTCCACGTCTCAGCGCGTATTTGGCGTCCAAATTTTAATAGTAACACAAATGATTAACAAAAATTATGTATTAAGGCGGTACCCTGAGCAAATAACCTTGAGCGTTCGTTCCCTCTGCGCCGCGCAAGAGATACAGTAGCAAAATAAGCTCAGATTTTAGAATTAAATCTTTATAAAATCACATACTGGGATTTTGAAAAAAAAAATCTACCAAAATGTTCATTAATAAATTGCCTATCCGTTAGTGTTAGTAAAAAATCGAATTAATGGTTACTTGCCGAGGAGATGCATGTTTTCAATAATTATTTCTCATTTCTGTGGTTTCGTTGTGAGGAGATTAGTTAAATACTATACTTCGTAAAGAAAAATGAGATCTACCGTTTTGGAGTCAAGATTATGTAGAAATTTAATCTATTTTTTATTTGTTGATATTTCTTTTGGATATAGAGTATTTAGGTCCGAAAAACTGAACAAAAAACGGCTAGCGCTGCGTTTTGCACAGGGACGCGCCTTAATATTATGCATCACTTAGACCGGAAGCTGACCCCAATATAGGTAGGAAAAGGCTAGGCAGATGATGAGGAATATATGCATCACTGTCAATGGGACAAGTTCCCAAAAGCGTTGCCACGTTGCAAGGTAATGCTGATTCATTATAAAAAAATAAATATAATTTTAAGAAGACCACACTCAATGAAGAACATAATTATTTAGTCCAAGACTTCAAAAGCAAAAAGATTGCTTTGCCTGAAAATAAACCATTTTTTTTTAAATAATGAAAACGTAGCAAAACAACAATGCAAACTGCACAAGAGCACACTGCAAAACAATCCAAAAGACAAAGTCACGCAATATAAGTAGACGTTTTCAATTAAGCTTAACGCTTAAACGCTCACGTGACTTGATACCATGTTGGAGTGAAATGAAGACTCAATTTTGAATTAAACTTGGTTGCAAACTTGCGATTGGACGACAACTTTTTATTGAACAATAACACCAACACGACAACAAAAACTTTTACTTTGAAATACGTGTAAGAGACTGTGAATCAGGAGAAGCAAATGTAATTAAAACGCTTAATGGCTTTGTAACAGGGGAGGCGTTTGGTAATGGTGATAGGATATGAAGTGTTGAAAGGAAACTTAAAGCAACAATGTGAAGACAAGTTAAAGCATTTGACTTATTCAATATAAAAGTCATTATGAATGATGAATAAAATGATGAAATCTAAACGAATTTCGATCACTGAGGTCAATCTGAATTTAAAACCCAGATTTCCTCACGATGCGATGTTTTAACTCAACGAGGTCAGTGATGTCTACAATAAACTTAGAAAGTACATATGAAATTGATAGTTATATTGGTACTTACTCGAGACCGGTTGCGAACCCGTCACCTAGTGTATGAGACGCTGGGCAAACCACTGGGCAAATCCAATCAAATAATTTGCGAATCATTAATAGTAATCAACAATATAAAGAATAATATAAAGAAAATTGCATAATTTAATTCCGCCGAGCCCGTTCCATCATCGGACCACAAGACGTACGGCGATGCGCCACCTGTACATGGTGGACATCCCACCCACACGCACAAAATGTTTTGGGGAACACATTCATTGTGCGTACTGCTTAGGAGTGGAATTCCCTGCCTGAGTCTGATTCCCGATAGCTTACAACCTGGGAGTCTTTAAGTCAAGAGTGAATAGGTTACTTCTAGGCAAGCGTGCTCCATCTTAGACCGAAATAGTGGTCAAACGTATGTCTATCAATAGTTAAAAAAAACCTTTCAATAAACAGAACTCTCACGAAAATCTGATCTCCTACAAATCCAACTAGTATTTACTCAACAACAAATATTAAGTGCAACAATAAGTCTCGTACAAATAATCGCAACGTCTAGACCGTGCGGGCAGCCTAAAGCGCTTTATAACGTTTTATTTACTCGTTATCCGAAATTGAATTTCTTGTGAAGCCACAGCTGTTCATCAGTTTCTGAAGAAAAGTTTGAAACATTGTTTATTGTTTCCTATGTTATTAAGTTAAAATTAATGCAAAATTAAGTAGCTTTTTTGGTAAATGGATTAAAATCGCCATGTGGGCGGGTTTTGAAGTGGGTGTTATAAAAACCAATCTAAATCGGAGGAAATTCAATCAAAATGAATAAAATCAATGTAGGAGGCACGGCTAACAAGAATAGATGATGTAGCAAAAGCATAAAATATTAGTAACACAGAATGAAGGAAAGAAGCGTAGGATGTTAACAATACAGAGGCCACCAGGGAAATAGCCACATGGACAAAAACGTGGGAAGGAACTATTGTAACGTCAGAAAGGGAAAATTATCGTGAAAGAAATTTAGGATACAATTGAGATAAGTCCTGCCAAAACAAGGCAATTCACAATCTCTCAATAAGTAATAATGTAAACATTAGATTAATTCAAAATGCCAAATGTGTTAGGTAGGTACATTACTATCCAGCAAAAACTTAAGGGTTATGCGCAATGGGATCTCGCGAAATTTAAACAAAAAAAAATAAATATAAAAAAATAACAAAAAATAAAAAAAATAAAAAAAATAAAAAAAATAAAAAATCTTACGTTTTTTTACGCGAAACTGGGCAAACGAGACGGTGATGAGCTGCATGTGGGGCAATTTTGGGTTTGGACGTCGGAATCGCCGGGGTCACCAACTGGCTAGTTTTATGGAGAAGGAGGGTCTCTATATGATGAACTCCTTCTTCAGAAAGCGTGAGCACAGAAAGTGGACCTGGCAGAGCCCTGATGGTGCAACTAAAAATGAGATTGACTTCATCATGTCAACCAAGAAGCAAATGTTCAATGATGTCTCTGTGATCAATTCGGTGAAAACCGGGAGCGATCATCGCATGGTAAGAGGCACATTGAACATCAATATAACGCTTGAAAGGTCTCGACTGATGAAGTCTACGCTCCGTCCAGCACAGGTCCAGATTCAAAACCCCGAGAGCTTTCAGCTCGAACTCCAGAATCGTTTCGAGTGCCTAGGAAGCTCAGTGGACGAATACAACGACGAGTTCGTGGAAACTGTCCATACGACTGGGTCTAAGTTCTTCAAGACATGTCGTGCAGATAAGAACAAAAAACTCTCTGATCGTACTCTCAAGCTCATGAAGGAGCGGCGTGAGATGATCTTGCAGTCTTCAGATGAGGCGTGGAAATACCGGCAGCTCAATAGACGGATCTCTAAATCCTTGAAGAGCGACCTCCGCCGCTTTAATACCGAACGTATTAAAGACGCAATTGAGAAGAATAAAGGCTCCAAGGTATTTGCAAGGGATCTGGCTATTGGGCAGAGCCAGCTCACGAAACTGAAGACCGACGATGGCAGGATTGTGTCCGCCAAACCGGAGCTTCTGAGGGAGATCGAGAGATTCTATGGGCAGTTGTACACGTCAACCAGTAAACCCGTTGTAGATCTAGCGAACGACCCAAGAGCTAGACTAACCCGACACTATACCGAAGACATCCCGGACGTCAGCCTGTACGAGATTAGGATGGCTCTGAAACAGCTTAAAAACAACAAGGCACCGGGTGATGATGGAATTACGGCCGAACTCCTGAAGGCGGGTGGAAAACCGGTACTTAAGGCCCTTCAGAAGCTGTTTGATTCCGTCATACTCGAGGGAAAAACGCCATAGGCATGGTGCAGAGGTGTGGTGGTACTCTTCTTCAAAAAGGGCGACAATGCTCGGTTGAAGAACTATAGGCCCATCTCACTTCTGAGCCATGTCTACAAGTTGTTTTCAAGAGTCATCACGAATCGTCTCGCGCGCAGGTTTGACGACTTCCAGCCTCCCGAACAAGCCCGTTTCCGAAAAGGGTTTAGCACCGTAGACCACATACATACGCTGCGGCAGGTTATACAGAAGACCGAAGAGTATAACCTGCCTCTCTGTTTAGCGTTTGTGGACTACGAGAAAGCATTTGATTCGATCGAGACTTGGGCTGTACTGCAGTCTCTCCAACGGTGCCAAATCGACTATCGGTATATCGAGGTGTTGAAGTGTCTATACAGAAACGCCACCATGTCAGTCCGGCTTCAGGACCAGACCTCGGAACCTATCCTTCTGCAGCGAGGTGTGAGACAGGGAGACGTCATATCTCCGAAACTGTTCACCGCTGCATTGGAGGATGTCTTCAAGTTTCTGGACTGGAGCGGGCTAGGCATCAACGTCAATGGCGAGTACACCTCTCACCTTCGGTTTGCCGACGATATAGTGGTCATGGCTGAGACCATGGAGGACCTCAGTACAATGCTCGGTGACCTCAGTAGAGCTTCCGAAAGAGTGGGTCTTAAAATGAACATGGACAAAACCAAGGTCATGTTGAATGCCCATGTAACACCCACTCCTATCAAGATCGGAGACTCTACACTCGAAGTTGTAGACGATTATGTCTACCTGGGACAAACGGTCCAGTTAGGTAGGTCTAACTTCGAGAAAGAGGTCAATCGTCGAATCCGACTCGGCTGGGCAGCGTTCGGGAAGTTGCGTGGTATCTTCTCGTCCAACTTACCGCAGTGTCTCAAGACGAAAGTCTATGACCAGTGTGTGTTGCCAGTGATTACATACGGAACCGAAACGTGGTCGCTCACAATGGGCCTCATCAGAAGGCTTAAAGTCACCCAAAGGGCAATGGAGAGGGCTATGCTCGGAGTTTCCTTGCGTGATAAAATCAGAAATGAGGATATCCGCAAGAGAACCAAGGTTACCGACGTAGCCCGAAGAATTGCCAAACTTAAGTGGCAGTGGGCAGGGCACATTGCTCGCAGAACAGATGGCCGATGGGGTCGAAAAGTTCTAGAGTGGCGACCGCGAACCGGAAGACGTTGCGTTGGAAGGCCTCCCACTAGGTGGACCGATGACCTGGTAAAGGTTGCGGGGATCCGCTGGATGCGAGTCGCACGGGACCGGTCAATGTGGCGCCACTTGGGGGAGGCCTATGTCCAGCAGTGGACGTCTTTCGGCTGAAATGATGATGATGATGTTACGTTTTTTTGCAATTTGCAGCTCAGTAGTAAGCGGAGTTAACAAATATGTATTTACGGAATTATCTGACCAACTTAAACTGGAATGCTGTCAGTCAAAAATATGAGTAGTTGACATGTGCCAAGTTATGTTGGTCAATTAAAGTTAATGATTATTTAGTGACGTCTCTGGGTGTGGCAGTATAATAAATAAAATCATCAATATAACTCTCCAAGTTAGAAAAGCTCGTAAATGTGCCTATTTGATGAAATATTACTTTTACGACCCTTTACTTCCGCGAATATTTTTTTATTACCATACCAACTAAACACTGGGCTGAAAATTGCAAAAAACGTTAGAGAATTTGAATTCCGTAAGCTGCTTTAACCAGTACATCAAGCTACTGCAATCTGTCAAATTTCTTTGATAGATTTTCAACTTTATATTAAAAGCATAAGGTTCATATTTAATTGGGAAAATTTGACAGTTAGGTATGGCTTGATGTGCTGGCGTCTGTACCTAATGAAATATATCCCAAACTTATTATGCTTTATAAAATTGTTTTAAAATTAATCAACGTCAAACATCCGATATCATATATCTAATAATACTCGTACTAGCTGACCCTACAGACGTTGTCCTGTCCCTATCTACCTACTTATCTGCCTATCTACCTACCGTAACTACCCTACCTACCCTACGTACCCTACATACCCTACATACCCTACCGACCCAGTTTTTTTCTTTCATATTCTTCTTTTTTTTACAATAACAAACCCAATAAAAAATGAATTAGCGAAATTGGCCGTTCACGCGTGATGCCGTGACCAAGGGAAATAGGGTTTCATTTTTATATAAATAGATTAGTATAGACGTACAGTTATGAGATCGTATCGAACCGACGTAAAATTTTTTTGTAAGTTTGAATTTTTGTAAGTTTTTTGAGGGGGGTCTTCGAAATACCAGATCCGATTTCAAAAATTCTTTCACCGATAGAAAGCTACATTAACCCTAAATGCAAATGAAAATTTAAGCGGATGAAGTCGCGGGCTAAGTGCTAGTAATATTTAAGTTGGAAAATTGGCAGATATTTGGACGGAAGATCGCTCATTAGGGTTTATAGGCTCAGTTTGGCAAGACTAAATCAATTTATCACAACGTGAACCTACTCCTGCAAAAACTGAGATGAAAGTTTAAATATCACCTAATTACACGCTAGATCTGCCTTTACAAAAAAACCTTAGAACGACAAACATGGATGGAAACATTCATGTTATCCACAAGATTTCCTTAATGACATAATCTAATTGTGAGCTCCGAGAGCTTCTCCGTTGTAAAGGAATATTATAATTTAATGAACTCGTCTCGTGCTGCTATGTAATCCAGTAATAGTGTACAGGTGAATGCTGTCTAATATCTAAAACTAGACAGGTGGTGCAGTACCTCATAATTATTAAGCTAATTACGTTAGGAACTTGAACACCGCAGTTATTTCTGTGTTTACATAATGATGTTTCATGCGCTCTGTAAATTAGAAAAACAACCTGAATTTGGAGACAAATAAAATATTAGCGGTTTTGTTAACTTAAGTTTGTAAGAATGTTCTTTATAATTTACATAATATTTTACGTTGGCTTACATAAATAATTTCTCCTGTGCGTTTACGAACATATATTATCATCTCTCATACATAACCATACTACAACCTACCTACGGGCCAAAAAAGTTATTTAAAAAAAAATTGCCACCGACTTCTGAAAGTAAACTGTTCTGTGCTAAAATTATTTATCACTTTTTAGTTTTTGAAGGCGGTTTTCTTTTTATTTAAAAAAAAAATTGTTTTTAGCTTTTTAGTATTGCCTTAAATTCAAATCCATTAAAGAAACGACGACACACTTAAAAATGTAAAAGTATATGAACATCCGAATGAATAACCTCCTCCTTTTTGAAGTCGGTTAAAAAAAAAAATCAAAATCAAAAATCATGTGAAAATCAAAACCCGTAATACGCACCACAACACCTAATCTCTCAAACACTACTCTTAACGTGTCGCTAATTCTGTCGTAGTTTTTCAAACTAAACCAATTTGGTCCTAAGATGAGTCCTTGCGGCATTCTTACTGTTATCACGCAACTAAACCAAATCATTACTTATGCAATGTATCTAAATACATGCCGCGACCTTACAAAGGTCTACTATCCAAGCCCTACGCCACAAAGGTCAAGTTCAAGGACACGCCCTTTCCGCATGGCAATTTTATGACCTTTTTTTGTTTATCAAACGCTTTACCAGATTAGATTGGAGGGTCTGCAATAAAAAAGACTATAAAATCTATTATAGTGGTATAGATAAAGAGGTCTGAATGACTGTACTTAAAGGGACGGTTTGTGAAATTGACAAGATTGTTATGGGCGGTTTAGTACCCAAGCTTGGTTGGTTTAAAATTTCCGTTTTGGGTGATAAAAGTTGGATGGCCGTTGTAGGCATATTTGTTTATTGTGATGAAGAGATTTAAGTACCTACGCTTGTAACCAAAATAACTTAACAAAGACTTAAATCGTTGATGTGGTCTCACCATGCGAAGTTGAATGTCACAAGGAAACTGGACATTAGTACTAATAACAGGGAGCTCACGCATGTTCATCATCGTCATTATCATATCGGCCTATTGCCTTCTGTGGACAGCATCTCTGGGGGAGGCCTACGGTCAGCAGTGGTTGAACGTAGGCCTCCCCCAGAGATCGCCAACAAACCCGGTCTTGGCAGCCTTCATCTTGTTCCAATAAAATTGACATTAATTTCAGGACAACAAATAAAACAAAGGTTCTTAGTTTAATAATAATAATAAAACCATATATTTTCAGGTAACAAAGACCCATAGAAAAATACCTTAACTTAAGTATACATATAACAATAGTGTTGGTAAATAAAACTTAAAACTATGTTAGTATCACTTAATTACACTAAGTCTTAGCACGTTCCGGTGGCACTTGTCTGCGAAAGCGGCGGAATACCACATCCTGGGGCCAAAAGCTTTCATCCAACACTTGATGCAGGTAGCATGTTGGTATGCGCACCACAAACGCCTTAAAGTTGACGTTGCGATGCGACTCCAGCAGCTGCACTCTCGGCGCGTAGTTCAGCCTTTGGCGCACGTACATCACGATGTCTTCCGCGTCGGTGGCACACCTCGGACACTTCATACAAAACTTGCAAAATAATTACCTATTACTACTACAAAACCAAATGACGTCTGTACACGTGCAAATGTGTGCGTGAATTTTAGTAGGGTTGAATCAGTTGGATGTCGTGGCGTACAAAATGGCGCGAAAAGTGAACCGTGCGTCGGGTGAACCGAACGACGACGGAACTACCCGAACGTTTCGAGCATTATTATGAAGTGATCTTGTCCGAGCGTTCAATTATTTATTTCTTAAAGAAATAAAATAAATGATATTTGATTTTGAATACTCGGATTTGTAATGACATAAAAGTAATATTATAATATTTATTATGTAAAGAGGTTTATTTATTCATCAATAATGGTAAATGGTACCTACCTACCCAATTACAAAATATGGAATTCACGATCGCCCCGTACCATTACGCAGCAACGCAATTATTTTTTTTTTTCATTTATTTCGGAACCAGTCCATGTCCATACATGTTAAGTTCAAAAGTATTAAAAATAAAAATTAAGAATTAATTAAAATATTACAATTTTAATAATTACAATGGGGCGACGCGACAAGGTTAGTGCGTAGGATACTACTTTTCAATTCCAAGAATGAATAGAACGTGAAAGAAAGGGACATAAGTACATAACTAAGACAATAAAGAGAGAGAGCAATATTAATAGCTGGTAATGTTGGTGTGTTATTATTACGGAAGTTTTAATTGTATTATTATAAAACGACGAAAACTTGGAAAATAAATGAATCATCGAGATTAAAACTAATAAATAAAACTTAAAACAAAATAAATCGCAAAATTGTGTGTTTGTGTCAGCAGTACCTACAGCGCTGCAGTTCTTACGATTTTGAGCGCCCTGGCTAAAGAGTCGGCGGTTAGCCCCTCCTAGTGCGGGGTGAGGGTGCGGTGTCTGATATAGCGCGGGGAAGGGAGTGTCCCTTCTGTACGTAGTACTATTAAGTATTCTGTGTCGGTGGTGTAGTGATGACGGGAAATATACACCGGGGTATTCGGCTTCGCAGCACGTAGTTTTTCGTTGGGCTCCATAGGACCCAACTGAAGCTATATGAGAAATGCAATTTCATTCATGAATTATAAGATAGTATTCATAAAATTTTACATTGAATTCATAAGTTATATATTTTTCTAAAAAATCAGTACTTATTTAGGTATTATAATTTTTTTAAATTATTTAATTGTAAACTATGTCTATAGCTGATAAATAATTTGCTAATTGGTTACCTTGTATTGTAATATTTTTACTCCAGGTAACAGTAGTATAAATATTTATTTACAAATGTAGTAAATATGTATTTAATATAAGGATCTTAATCTTCTTATACTCAAGAATACTTAAACGATTCTATTCCATCCTATTTCGGAATATTGATATAGTGGTGACATTATTACCCAGTCAGCAAAATTAGTTGACTGGGGAGGGTGCGCCCCACGACGCGCGACGGTACTTAAGTGTTATCAATCATGAAGGCTCTTTTCATGAACCCCTACTGATAAGTAGCAATATCAATTTAACAAGATGTTAATATCTAACCATAATAAATAAAATCGCGCATTAAGGTTAGCTGGATATGTTACCCAGTAACTGGGTTGTTGCGGTATTCAACTGTTTCTGGTTAGACTGGAAGTCGACCCCAACATATTTGGATTGGGATAAGACTAGGCAGATGATGATGAGCATTAAGATTATGTTAATCTATAGGAATCGTTGCAATTGTTGAACTCTTTGATTTAGCTAAAAGTTCCTTCAAAACTTTATTAATTGAATAAAATAAATAAATAAATCAGATTATAGATTAAGAACAACGGATTAACTCACTGTGTTGTCGGGTTCGTCCGACTACGCGCGGCCGCGCGCAGTGTCCGCAGGAACGCGACGGGCGGTGTGTCATCCTGTGGAACTCCTTGAAAAAGGTGGCCGTATGCCATCGAAACTAGTCGGACGAACACGGCAACACAGTGAGTTAATCCGTTGTTCTTAATCTTTAATGTGTAACAATACTCACGTTTCGTTTAATGAAAAAATAAATCAGATCACTGTTTAATTAAATGTGACGGGCTATAATAATTGTGTAATAATCCTCCTAAGATTCTTTAGAAGATACAGAGCTGTGTGTGGATTTGTTGGTGCCACGGAACAGATACATAGAGTTGGGGCTAAAATCTACTTACAATTTGAATTCAGAATCGTCATCTGCCTAGCCTCCCCAACTATGTTAGGTTAATTTCGAGTCTAATCGAATACAACAACAAAAACAAACAACCGGATCAGTCCTGGAACAACTACCTGTAGGCCATACAAATATTCGTCCCGTGCGGGAATCTAAGCCGCGACAGTCGAAGCGGTAGCCAATCACTCAGTCACTGCACCCGTCTATAATAAAAGATGTAAAGTATAAAAATCTGTGAAAGACAGGATAATAGTCGATAATGTCTAGTGAATCAGAAAAGCCTTGAAGGATCTGTGAAAAAGAGAAAAAGTTGTTGGCCAACCAAGCGATATTAAGCGAGCTATTCAGCTGCTCTTAGAGCCTGAGCAAACTGGCGGCACAGCACTGCAAGGGTGAAACATAATATACCTTAAAGCCATGACGTTATAGTTGAAATTTCAAACCCGCATTGACACGACATCGTATAAAAATCAATTTTGTAGCTACAACGATTATTATTGAAATTTCGAAATTTATTCCCCTGATGTCGAGTCGCACCACGTCGAGTCGCCGCTACGTCGAGTCGCCGACACGTCGAGTCGCCGCTACGTCGAGTCGCCGACACGTCGTGTCGCCGCTATGTCGAATAGCCACTACGTCGAGTCGCCGCCATGTCGAGTCGCCGTCACGTCTACTTGTTCTTTCGATATTTCCTTAGGTTTTTTATTTTAAAAAAATCTGCCTGGTGCCGCCACGTCGAATGTGACGAAAGATACAGTCAACACAATAAATTATTTGTATCATAATACAGTCTATATCATATTTTTATTTATTCAGACTGTAATAATTGAATAAATCGTAATTTCAACTACAACTTCATGAATTTAAGGTGTAATATGCTCCGTTAGAAAAAATGCCTTGCCGTTGTGTCGTGCCGCCAGTCTGCGCTGGCCCTTAGTAACAGAAAACAGAAAAATAGCGGCCTTTTCTTGGCTAAGAATGATAAAGCACAGGCATGAAAGAAAATAGATTTTTAATAAAAATAGAAATAAGAACTAGTTTACTGAATAAGTAATATTTTCTTTAGTGACGGTAGACATGGTTACCAGTGTGTAAGAGTGATTGATGTTTCTCAATTTGTGAAAATTCTACGTAGGATGTAGGATTTTAAAATTCCATTAGGAAAGTCTTTTACAAATTCTACCTACATGCATGCAATTTCTTCTTCAAAAAAAATTTAAACTTGAGGGGCAAGTATGTTTAATATTTTTTTTCCAATGGCATTCAAATGTGATTCACTTCGACTTTGAATAGGTACGATATGGAATACTTTTTACCACGTTGGTACGGGACTGATACAGGTGGAGTTCTTTGGGGGAAACCTATGCCCAGCAGTGGGCGTCTAAAGGTTGACAAATATGATGATGATGATGATAACGGTGGTACGTTCTTGTGGGATCATTAAAATCGACCTCCTCACGGGAGAAGTCACTGGCAAACATCGCATCACATCTTTTGAACTACTATACTTACTTATCCAATTTACCAAACATTAAATTATGTATGTGTAGTTTATATATTCGTAAGTTTATATGTTTTTAACTTTTTTAATATATATTTGTTTTTCATATGCACCTGCCATGTTATCTCTTCACCACCCTTGGTTGACTGGTAGAGAATGCCTAAGGCATTAAGTCCGCCTTTGTACCTTTGTGCATGAAGTATAAATAAATAAATAAATAATAAATAAGGCGCTAACAAGCTACTTTTACAGATTTTAAAATGACAATCACGTCAAAATCTGTTGTGTAAATGATTTGAAATAAATATAATGTTAAATTAGAACATTTTCTTTATCATTTAGTACGTGAATATTTTTGATTAAGTTCATATTAAGTAGTTTAATTAACTCGTGAAGTTGTGTCTGACGCGGACAAAACAATTGATAATCACACAAAATCTACCAGGTATATTTAAATGAAACTTCCACTATCTTACAGACAATTTTATTATCTATCTTTTAGTATACGCCTTTTTTTAATTAAAGAATACTATCTTTTATTTATTTTTTTTGACTTAACTTTGAGAGTTTTGGACGCAGCGCATATCGTCGCCTTAAACAGACACCAATAAAGCCATGATAATACTATAATACTATACTTATGTAATAAGTAGGTATATCACAGTTGGTTACCTAAGTAAATAAATAAAAGCAAGTGGGACAGTAGGTATTCCAGAAATTATGACAATTTTATACGTGAACTGCAGACTGAAGACTCGAAGAATGTGCAATTAAAATACTTCTCGTAATTCGCTCGTAAGGCGAAGAGGATTCTTCGAAGGTTTGCAGAATACGAGCGCTTTTTGATACGATCTAGAATGGAGTTTCGTTTCGTTCGTATGTAAAGTATATTGAAACTTATTTGATGTTGATTTTACTGCACTTATCTTACTTAAAGAAATACACACACACACATACACACATTTTTTCTGGACTACTAATAAAGTTAGAGTACCAAATAGGTAAAGGTAGATAAAGGCGGACAATAAAAAATACAGTATATTTTATGGTAACTATAATAAATTGTACCTGAAGAGGTCGATCCGGAGAGAGGTGGCAAGATGACTCGCCGGTCTCTTCAGTGAAAGTCTTCCTCGATTACTTTAGGTTAAGTGAGCTTGACAGCTCACCTCAACTTCAGCTTATTTCACTGTAGGCGATATTTACAGAATAAGAAGGTAGCACTTAAGTTAATCTCTAACAAATAAAGAATGTTTTAAAAAATCCATTAGATCCAGAACCTTTATTTAGAGAGCAGGAATCCGTAAAGAGTAAACAAATCTCTTTCCACCAGGACTCGATAAAATCTGTAGGAATTAAAGATTTACATCATGCTACCAATTGACTTTTATCACAATATTTTTTGACATCATTATCGTGAGTTTGTATTAAGGCACTCTCTCACGCAGAGCATTTGCCTGTAATGTGGCAGTTCAGATTTAAGCTCAGTGAGTGAAGAGTGTCCCATTACAGTGCGCAACTTGTAATGCTACAATTTGAAACGTTGAGGTGCTCCTTGATCGGGGGCATTTGTCTGTAACGTAACAGTTCAGGGGTGTGATTCTGTAAGACCTCATTCTAAACTTCGAATCTGAATCCGCTGTGAGTTTCTTGATTGGCATTCTAAAAACTCGGTTGATAATTCGAATTTACACTAGCGCCGCCATTGCGAGCGTGTCAGCGAGTTGAACTAAATTGAAAGGGAGATTTTGACAGATATAGTATGAGATGACGTAAGAAGTGGCATTCTGTAAGGTAATTTCCCCGTCACTTCGACGCTCACTTCGCACTCGAACCCGATTCAAAGTATCAAATATATCAAGGTCATTTTGAACCCTATGCGAAGTGAGAATGAATAGCGATGTGAGATGCGAGTTGTTGTTTGAATTTTACAGAATCGACCTACAGGTTAAGGGCATTACATCAGGCATTAGTACATCAGTGAGTGCGGAGTGTCCCATGATGATGTAATTTGTAACATTAAAGCCCCATTGACACGCAATTTAGTAGCCTGTTCAATGCAATAAATTGAAGCAACAATGAAAGTTGCACCGTCTGAACAGTGTTTAGACGATGCAAGTAATTGATTGCTTCAATTTAATTGTATGCATTAGGCAAGAAACTTGCATCATGTAAATGGGACTTTAGGCGAGCGCCTCAAAGTTACTGGAGCATTCACCTGCTAAGTAACCGTTCAGATTCAAGTTTAAAATCAAATCTTTAACTGTTACATTACAGGCAGTCGCCTGTAATGTAACAGTTCAAGATTTGACGGTGGCTGACAGTGAGAAGGTGCCTTTAAATACACTTGCTAATACGACAGAGGAACGTTGTTTGAACAAGTACTCGTATTTAAACGTGAAAGGTGATTAGGGAATTATATTTAGATTTGCGATTTATTATTCTTGATTTGCGATTTATTATTCTTGACGATTATTGATTCTTGTTGTTAATTTTATTTAGTTTTGCCTAACGAACCGATAAATGTCAAAATGTCTCTTTGTCGAAGTAGGTAAATGTAATTTTAGATTTTTAACGCAGATTAATTTTAAGTCTATTTTTAAGCATAAGTGTTGCGTGTTAGCGTGTACCTATAAGTATTGAATTACTATTGCTGAATAGTAACGTAGTTTTAAGTTCTATTTACTATTACAATAATGGTATAAATATTTACTAAGGTTAAGGATTTATGTATGTAGCTTAAAAGTAAATGGTTTAAAAAATATATATATTGGCTTGTTTTGGTAAAATTAAGCAGGACCAAATCGTCTGCCAAGAGTAGTAAGTAGGAATAACCTGTCTAATATGTTTGTTTTAAATATATCTAAATGTTATTACTTACCTATTTATTCGGAAAAGTTACAAATAATATTTTTACGCGTAAAAGTGTTAGGGTGTTACCAGACCAATCGATCGATCGTCGATCGACGGCATCGATCGGTGGTAGAAAGTATTAGTCGACGTCGATCGACAGTTTCTACCAGACCAATCGATCGATTGTCGATCAACGATCGATCGATGGTAGAATTTATTAGTCGACGTCAATCAAGCTGCTTGATTATTATTACTGATGGATTATAGTTATATATCGATTGATATAATTGATATATCGATATCGATTACTGATAGATTATAGTTATATATCTGACAATCAGCCAAAGCTACCACACCAATCGATCAACGTCGATCGATGGTATTGATCGACGATCGATTGTTTGGTGTAGTAACACCCTTACTTGCAGCAACTTTTTGCTGGTTTTGCTATAAACATACAACAAATAAACGAATTATGCACACAAAGCCACATTCGCAAAATGTCTTTTTATTCCACATTGGCAAAATAGCAGTATTACTTTTTTAAGCATTAATAAAAAATAATACTTAGTAATTTAATTTTCTCAGTATTTATTCACATTATTTATTCATTTCTATTTATTTTAATACAAAAAGTAGGTACTACTTACCTACTCAACTATTAAAAAATAATACTTAGTAATTTAATTTTTTCAGTATTTATTCACATTATTTATTCATTTTTATTTATTTTAACATAAAATAAATTAAAAATGTAAACTGAAATAATGAATGCCGCTGAGAATCATAAACACGTAACTACCTATTTTCAAAAAAGTTTTTTTTTTGTATATTTATTCAGCAAAGATTTGTTTGCACAACAGGGTCAGCTGTTTGGTTGTAATGACATTTTGCTAACGTGACATTTTGCGATGTGGCGTTTTAAGAATAACTATAATAATAATATAATAATAATAATAATAATATGTAGGGACATTTTCACACACGGCCATCTGACCCCAAACTATGGGTGTCAGACAGCTGATATACATACACAAATACATATTTTTTTGTAAATACATACATATGTAGATAAACAACACACAGACACAAGGCAAACACAAGTGCTCATCACACAAATGTTTACCCTGGGCGGGAATCGAACCCGCAACACGCTGCGCAGCAGTCGATCGCTCAGCCACTGCGCCAACCGTGTCGTCAAACTATGTCAATTTGAGATTAATTATGACATTTTGTGAAATTCCAATATGTAATTTTGCGAATGTGGCATTGTGCCTAGGCTAATCCAAATAAACGGGCACCTGTGTACCTCTTAACTTGTCTCAATTGAATTTCGGACAGAAGAAAACTATTATTATTCACACACGTGTATTTTATGTCTTATTTAACCCAGAAACCAAAACAAACCAATAGTGTGCCATTAAAAAACCGAACTTGATCGCAATCTTAGTACCTACCACCATGAAGTGCCCGTTCTTGGACATTCGCCAATTCGGTTATAGCATTTACTGCTGTTTTTATTTTACTACATAGTTGCAAGGTCGTTGTTAGTTTATGTGTTTGGACCACCCACAATTCATAATATTGGTTGTTAATTGTCGGTGGGTTATCATGCTCGTATTACTAGAGTAAAAGCAGAATAGTTGCCACTTTTATTTGAATTCAATTTACGTCTCTCAGTGCAAAAGGTAAAATACCTTATTTGTAAAACGGGTGCGTACTTTGGTCTTTAAAGAATCATGACAGGATTTGTATAAAAAGAAAAATGTTTGAAGTTGAAATTCTAATTCTTATATTCTTGGGTACCTACAGAGTATTTTCAGGCATTTACAATATTTTTAAAACCCCTAAAAAAAAAAGTGAATAATTTTACGTAAAGCTCATTATTTCAGAACGAAATGGCGACTGACAGTCGCCATTTTGCAGTTCTTACTCTGAAATTGCATCGTTTTATGGGAAATAATATCACAAATAATTATTATTTTTCCACACACTTGCCAATTTGATAGATCCGTTAACGTCGCTTGTCACTTTCTTTTTTTTATAAACACAAAATGGGCATCGAGATAAAACGAAAAATGTGTTATTTTTAAAAATGTGTGTGTTATTTTTATTTCGTAATATTTTAATTACGGGGGTTTAAAAATATGGTAAGTATATTAATCTAGGTAATGTATTCTTCACATTGGAAAAAAAATTAAACCCTCTAAATTATTTATATTTTTCATACAAATGAATGTATGGGTCTCGTCATGATTCTTCATGAAAGTCCAAAACATTATGTTTAAAATTTCCAGTGTCATCATCTTTCTGACTTTGTCCCATGCTACTTAGGGTTATTTTTTTTTATTTTTCCGTTCCGTCCGTGATGATTACACTGACTCCTTTTTCATTCAAATCATTCTTCACACATTCCATCCATCTTTTCTTTAGCCTTCCTCTCCCTCTCCATACAACACAACACTAATGTGGATAACATTAGTGTTCATATCTATTTTGGTCACATGCGTGTCGTCCCTTCTCTTAACGTGCCCATGCTAAGATGATGATATTTGCAGTGTATTGGCGATTTTTGCCTCTCTATTTTGGAACATCTATCCCATATAGTAGGATGTTGTCAGAGCATAGTTGCCTAATCCTAAATTACTTTTTTTTAGTTTAGGATAGATGCCTAACTAAAAAAGAACCTTATCTTCGTAAAATCTCTGTTCACACCATGCCTTCCCATGCAATCACTCTTACCTCTCCTATTGTCGATCGTTGATAACTGTGCAACAGTTTATGCTTCTGTAACTATCATCGCTTCTATTGTAAAGATTGTAAGTATAATACCTAAATAAATTGACGACACGGTTAGCGCAGTGGTTGAGCGATCGACTGCTGCACTGCGTGTCGCGGGCTCGATTCCCGAACGGAACAAATATTTGTATGGCCTACAGATAGTTGTTCCGGGTCTGGCTGTTTGTGTATGTGAGTTTATATGTTTGTAAACGCACCCACACAACACAGGAGTATCTCATAGTGTGGAGCAATGTTTAAAAAAAAAAATTGTTCCAAATAAACGTTGAATATTATAATCACAGAGAGACATGCAACAGGTAAACTTAAGTGGTAGTTGTATAGTCTCTCGATAGATACATAAAATCACATTGTGATTCATTCACGAAACAAGAGTTAATAGGTAATCAAGGTAACTATACGCTTGGGGCAACTATCCTGGTTTTACCCTAAATCAATATTGCTGTAACCTTTGTGGGTTGTGCACTATATCTATACGCACCTTTTGCTAGTATTACCTATAGTGTTTTGCCAGATTAATTACTTTAAAGTTAATAATTATTGTTGCTTTTCAATTCAATATGTACTTTTTAAGTTTATACTTAAGTATCTCGGTGAAGGATAAAACATCGTGAGGATACCTGTAGGCCTAGCCAAGTTACAAACGTTTCGTATCGTTTCTCTTTCTACAATAATTACCGCCTCGTCGTAATCCATTTTTGATTTTCGATCACGTGACTTATTGTTGAGATGACGTCATTCCCTTACATTTGTTTAGTTTTCTATAAGCGTTATCGATTGTAGATTGTCAATTTGGGTAATTTGGCTAGGGTCCCTGGACTTGTAATTAGCTTTTGCCCGTGACTGCGTCCGCCTAAATATCGGTTATCACGAATACAGACGAAGTCGCGGGTTAGAAACTAGCCTATTTCCTTTCTTGTGGTTCAAGCTTAATCTGAACCCAATTGTAGCATTGAAAGCGCAACATAACTAACTTATTTTCGCATTCATAATATTAGTATTAATTTATAAAAAATGTTATTGACACCAATATACGGAATCGTTGGTCTTAGTACGGACATGTGAAGAGGAGGGCTAAAACGCATGTAACCAAAAGGGTTCATCACCATCATCATCATTTCAGCCGAAAGACGTCCACTGCTGGACATAGGCCACCCCCAAGTGTCGCCACATTGACCGGTCCCGTGCGACTCTCATCCAGCGGATCCCCGCAACCTTTACCAGGAAATGAGGACATCCACAAGAGAACCAAGGTTACCGTCGAAGAATTGCCAAACTTAAGTGGCAGTGGGCAGGGCACATTGCTCGCAGAACGGATGGCCGATGGGCCGAAAAGTTCTTGAGTGGCGACCGCGAACCGGAAGACGTTGTGTTGGAAGGCCTCCCACTTGGTGGACCGATGTCCAAAAGAGTTATGGCAATTAGGATGGATTGAGAGGACGAGAAAGACCGAAGAAAAGATGGAGGATTGTGTGTAGACTGATAATATAAAGAAGAAAGGAGTCAGTGATATTATAATAATAACGGCCAATGGAATCATTTCCATGAGCTTCGACCAACACCTAAGTATGCTCTCGTTAGGCAGCAAAGGCTTGGCTAAGGCTACTCCTGGACACGGTGCGTATAGTCAGGAGATTCCTCTCTCAGGAGCCCTGACCACCGATAGCTTGGACCCTGTTCCCGATAGCGGTTGCTGATTTTTATAAGATTAAGAGTAAGTAGTAGTAGTAGTAGTAGTATGGAGTTTCTTGTCCATTCTTCTCCATACGAAACAACCTTTTAGAATGGGCAACTAGAATCAACTTTATTTTTTTTATTATGACGTTCAAAAGTGCCTTTTAATGGTCTAATTGAAATAAATGATTTGACTTTGACTTTATATGAATATAAAAAAAAAAAAAAATAAATATAATATGTGGGGGACATTCACACACGGCCATCTGACCCCAAACTGGGAGACCCTGTACTATGAGTGTCAGACAGCTGATATACGTATGTATATCAGCTATAAATACATTTTTAAATACATACATATATAGATAAACAACACCCGACACAAGGCAAGGCAACACAAGTGCTCATCACACAAATGTTTACCCTGGGTGGGAATCGAACCCGCAACAAAGTGTTGTCAAAGGGTCGACAGTACGGAATGGCAAAAGAAAACGTGTCTCGCCACCAAGTAACAGGACAAGGGCAAGAAGGTTATATTTATTGAGACACAACTTCTAAACTCATAATTTCTCGTAGGCGTTTTGTTATAGTTACCTAAGCAGGTAAACATTTTATTGCCAAATCACAGTTAGATTACACGAAGTTATTACCAAGTTCAGTTCAATTCCAGTCTAATTAGTTGCCGAACCCGTAAACAACTAAACAAGAATGGGCTGAGCGCCAAACTTTTGCCCGTATTTATACTCACGATTATTTGATCGACAACAAACACTTGAAATTATTTAGCTGTTATGTCGTTTGTTGCTAGAATAAACAAAGGGAAAAAGCTAGTAAAATAGAATAGAATTTTACTTTATTCGAGTAACCAAGACTCAACAATATTGTTAGTAAAACTTATGACTATGTTAGTAAGAACAGACACTAAAACAAAACAAGAATTAACCACCATTGGTCACTGCTACGACGTCCCATGAGAGACGGCACAACAGTGACAGTCCAGGCGACTCGCAACCATGCTTAAGACACTGTTGGAGCTGCCCCACACCCGGCGCACCAGGGAAGCGCACCTTTTCTAGTGTTTAATATAAAAATCGAATAAATATTTACATCATCCACAATGTGTGTCGACTTGTTCTAAACGCTAAAACATCAGTTCAATATTTATTCCGAGCGCCTATCCAAAAACAACACAAGCGCATGGAATAAACTGGTTGCTATTATAATTTTAGTAGGCGCTTAAAATTATTCAAGCGCTTTAATTTTGTTTCACAATTTGGGTAGTAATAATGTTTTTATGCAAACAATGAAGTTTAATCAATAAAATACCTTTCTTGAAATATGCCTACGACCTACATACCCAGCTTGATAGGTGGAATGCGGTCACAATCTAGGCTTTTCCCAACATTGCGGGCAAGTTCCTGTCTTCCATGATAAAAGCTTACCTAAAACTTAGAATAAACATTGTTTGATACAAGAAATACATTTAGAAGATTCATTTTAACACGGTTTTAGCGGTCATTATCCTTTATAACCGATTTTATTAAATTAGGTACCCAATTCGGTTGTAAGTATTTGTCTTGTTTACTTAATATCTTCGTCATTTGCAAACAGATTTATTTGTAAACATACTTTCAGATTGGCTCCAAAGATTTTTCATCAAAATCGGTAATGTAGTATTGATTATTAAATCAAAATCACTGGACAAAATATGTCATCAAAGTAAACTAAATTGAGTATTTTTGTTTTTTCTGTGGTATTCATGGTGTTACAGTTTTTAATGGATTTGGATGATTATGGTGACTTGGTTTTGTCCAGAATTTGAAAAACAACAAAGTAAAAAATATTTTACGTGTCGAAAGCTTTTGATTCTGTTTGTTGTTTTGTATTGCCACCGACTTCCTAAATGAGGATAATACTCTGCTACAAAGGCATTTTTTTTGTAAAGCATACTTTTTGAAATTTAGAGGTTTAAATATATCTTTTGGGGCGCCTAATGACGTCACTTGTCGGTATCAACTCAATTTGCATAATTCATTGAAATTCAAATTATTTCCATAAAAAGTCAACTTAAAATGAAAATATATTTCTTTAATGACATTTATGGGCGCGTATTTGATTTAGCGCAACTCAAAATCTAAACGATTGCTAGAACGGCGTAGCAGCATTGACACACACTAGTACAATACAATGGTCTGTAAGTGCATCAGAAAAAAAAATATGCACGAAATAAGCACGAATCATTGAAATTGATCGGCTAACGACAGCGCGCGATGTTTTACAGTGCTATATAAAATAATTGTCTAAAATAAATGAGCTCGTATAACGGACTGAAAAATATTCTGTATATTAAGCATAACATTTACTTTCATAAAATAAATATATCAGTTATGTTTTTATTCAAATACTGGTGAAAAAAAAATCGACAAAATGAACCGATTTTCTACTTTTTCAACATTGTTTTATAATACATAATAGTAATATTTTTGTAATTTTCGCTTTGTAGCTGTCTTTATGACTGTATATACTGTTGTAAAAACGCATAAAACAAAATATTTTGGCATATTGTAATGGTTGTATTCGTTCAGAAAGTTAACTCTTACGTCTATTTTCGTAAAACGTATATATAATTATTATATTGTTGTTATGTTGTTGTTGTTGTTGTTGTTAATTATGTTGTTGTTGTTGTGTTATGTTGTAATTATGTTGTTGTTGTTATGTTGTTGTTGTTGTTGTTATGTTGTTGTTGTTGTTGTTGTTGTTGTTACTTTTTATAAGCATGCAATCATTTTTCATAATTGCTGTCTACATGTTATAATACTTGTTTTTATAGATTCATGGAATCTTTTATAATTTAAATGGGCCTTTAAAGGTAGGTACTTCCATTATATTCCATCGAGCTTAAATAAATCTGGAAAATAAATAATGTTTTGTTATGACATGTTTGTCAATGACAGTTGTCAATCTTGACAATTGTCAGTAATTCTTTTAATTAGTTTTCGGCTTATATAACATAAAACCTTCAAACTGATATTTTGTAATCGAATATATGTGTGTATTGCTGTATTTTATACTAAACAGATGGACACCCGCTAATGTATCTGGTGTTCTTAAAAATCCTATACGCACTAATCGAATAAAAATAACTGGCAGTCTACAATAATTGAGTCTGGCCGGTACTATAATACCCCGCTATTTATGACCATACGGGCGTTCTAAAATTCATACTTGGAAAATAATATGAATTTCGGAAGAGCCGACAGGAAAGAAACCTGTCAAATGAGTCAGTCTAGATCTCGCTGTCGCTTAAATAACACGCTGATTTACTTAAAGTCTACCGGTCCACAACCAAAAGTCGGTAACGGTCCTGAGTCGTGCTGCTCCCAGGGCGGGTCTTATTGTTAAGATCCCCGGGGACTTCCGTCCCAAAGCTAGGAGCCGACCGCGGCAGTCTTATCTTCGGCCGATCCTGTCTACCGGCCAGGCTGTGGAGCCTGGAAATCTCTGCCTAACTTAGTGCGTTAGGTTAGTGTTTTTTATATCTCTGTTTTTATACTCATCGCATTCTTGTGAGAGCTATTAAATTTTAACGTACAATTCTACATAGCTTTTTAATTCATAAAGTAGTAGAGTTGTTACAAACGATATGAAAGAATTGTCTTCGCTTCAAAAAATCATAATTTAAAATTATACTTTTACTCTGTAGCTGCCTAAATCAAGACTTAAACCGCCATTTGCTAAAATTGACGAATACAATAAATATCAATCACAGACTACTTAGAGATACTACGTATAATGTAGCACGTTTTAATGATCTTTGTTTCCATTTTTGAAATGAAAAATGCTAGAAAATGTTGGTGAGTCAATGACCTCTATAGTCATTTTAAAACGATTTTTCTATAGCTTTTAAGAAAGGAAATAGTTCACAATAAGGCTTTTTAGCGGATTGGTATCATTACCGACTACAATAAGTCAATAGTAGGCAGCAAACAGTTAAGTAAGTATACTTATTTTTCTACTTCTGTAGCTTTTCAGAATACTCAGATAGATTATACCTACGCAGTTTTTTCCCATTAAAAGTTTTCTAGCCATATTTGCGATTCGCTTGTTAGTTATAAGTAAGTTTAACAAGTAAGTACCTAAGTTAGTATGTACTTATTATAAGTTTTGTTTTGCTATAGTTTGTTTTCACTAAGATATAGTTTTGTTAGGTTCACTATACAGTTAATCGGGTCGGCACATTCGGTTCACAATATTAAAAAAAAAACGTTTTTCTTATTAACTTTTTTTGTACCACAATACCTAGCTCGTGATAAAGTATGATAGATTAGACATTGTCAAGCTACGCTTGCCGCGGTCGGCCTGTGGATGGGTGACGATCCATTTCATACAAAGTTCCTTCCGTGAATCGGAAAGCACGTAAAGCCGTTGATTCCGACTGTCATTCGTGGATCTTTGGCAGTCGTTATAGATAATCAGAAGCCAGAAAGTCTGACAACCAGTCTTACCAAGGGGTATCGTGTTACCCAGATGTGGAGGTCAGTAAGACAGTCGCTCCATGTAGAACACTGGTATTCAACTGCATCCGGTTAGAAGCCGACCCCAATATTGTTGGGAAAAGGTTTGTTTGTTTGGTTTTTAAATTAAATAGTCCTACTTGATCCCACAGGACCACAAAACTGGATAAATGGTATGTATATCCTACGTGTTAAGCTAGATCAATATTTTAAACGTGGTATTAGAATTCCGTTACCTATCGGTGAACGCTAATAATTAATCTATCTGCTTCAATTACTAGACTTCAATAGCGCCTAATTGCATTTCGTGGTTTGAAATGTCACCCTCAAACATTTGTGCACACATACATAATGTACTTTATGTGTGTATTATGCATAGGTACAACTGCCTTGTTGGTCTTGTGGTCGGAAACGGGACTGCTGAGCGTTGGATTCGATTCCTAAGTCCGTCAAAGTAATAATAATAGTTTTTTAGGAAAATAAAGTACAAGTTTGACACAAATTATAGTACCTACATATAATTATCATTAGGGGACATCAAATTTTGCCACAAAAATAGTATGTGAGAGATGGATACAGTACGGTCATTAGAAAATTTGAGCCCTGACTCTTAAACTAGGAAGATCCTTTATCTTAGGAGGCAGTGTTATTTGGTTTCTATTTGACGACCGCGACACGGTTGGCGCAGTGGCTCGTTTGGGGTCAGATGGCCGTGTGTGAAAATGTCCCCACATATTATATTATTATTATTATTATTATTCCCATTTATTTATTTTATTTACATATTGATTTTTAAATATTAGTAAAAAAAACATAAAAACATTTAAAAATATAAAAAATAGTAGCCCACCGGTATCGGGAATAGGGTCCAAGCTACCGGTGGTCAGGGCTCCTGAGAGAGGAATCTCCTGACTATACGCGCCGTGTCCAGGAGTACCGCTTTCTGTATCAAGCCCTTGATTCAGCTGCCCAACGAGAGCCTCCATAGGTGTTGGTCGAGGCTCTTGGAATTGAGTCCATTAGCCGTAACGACTATCGGCACAATGACTGCTGTATTCACATCCCACATGTCGACAACCTCGCGAGCCAAGTCAAGATACTTAATTTGTTTATCTTTCTCGGTTTTCACGAGGTTCTCGTCATGCGGAACCGCTATATCAACAATCATTGCGCGACGCTCTAATCGATCTATCACCACTATGTCAGGCTAATTATTATTATTATTAGGAATTACATCACAGCGGTCCGGAGTTTAGAAATTGGCGGTGTAACACGCCCTTAACTCGGAAAGCACGTAAAGCCGTTGGTTCTGCTCCTGATCTCTCTCCGATCGTGTCAGATTGTCGTCCCATTGGCCTATGAGAGTGAGGAAAGAGGGTAGGTATGCTCCTGTGCTTACGTACACACTAATTGTGCGCTATAATAATTATCTTCTAGGTACATAGATAGTCTAACTGAAAAAATATTACGTAAAAGAATATTCGCGGCATCTACTGAAGTCGATTCCAAAAAATTCGTCTAAAAATATTTTGAATTTTAATAATAATATATAATAACTAGCTGACCCGACAGACGTTGTCCTGTCCCGATCTACGGGGGATGAAAAAGGGGTGAAAAAAGGGGATGAAAAATAGATGTTGGCCTATTCTCAGACCTACCCAATATGTACACAAAATTTCATCAGAATCGGTCAAGCCGTTTCGGAGGAGTACGGGAACGAAAACTGTGACACGAGAATTTTATATATTAGATAATCGTTTATTTCTCCTCACAAAATTCACTTTCTTTTTAAATTATACATGATGACGCTAATCGTCACTAAAAACAAAACTGTCGCGTCCAAAATCATTTTGTGAAGAGCTGAGGAGTCTGTGGTAGGTTAAGCCCTGTATTACAGATCACCAGGTCCGCACCCCAAAGAATGTCGAAAGGCTTTCACTAGTAGTTTTCACAAATACTACTAATATTATCAATGCGAAAGTTTGTGAAGATGTTTGGATGTTTGTTACTCAATCACGCGCAAACCGTTGAACAGATTTGCATGAAAATTGGCACATAGATAGAGCATTTCCTGGATTAACATATAGGATACTTTTTATCCCGGTAATATGTTTCCTTGGGATAATTGTTCTTTTTACGCGGGCGAAGCCGCGGGCAGAAGCTAGTTAATTATAAAATACACTGGTATGTTAGGAGGAGATTGCAAAGAGAAAAAAATAAAAATAAAAAGTAATACAAAATGAAACAAAAACTTAACTATTGGGTTAAAAAATATACGTATAATCGAGATCCTTACAACAAGCCCTTTCATTGGCCTTTGATATGTCAAACGGTGCCCTTTATAAAACAAAACGTTTGTTTTTTAATTTCCTAGTTTGAAAACAATATATTTTACTGATTTTTTTTAGGGCGATAGTCTCTTACACAGTATTCAAGACTCAGGTCTGTCCACAGCCTAACTCAACTCAACCTAAAAGCAAATCTATTAGCTCAGTCGATACATTTGAATTCCGATCCTGCCCAAAGATGTCTGTTTCCGCAGCACTTACAGAGAATTCTACCTAAGTGGCCAGGATAATGTCTGGATGAGCTATGGACTTGGTATGTCAAGTAGATGTTGTTTGAAGGAAACGTACGGGTAATTGATGATTCTGGGTTGAGAATCAATTTTGTGAAGATGAAGAGAATTAGGGATACAGGAAACCACCACAATTTCGCCAATGCTCGGTCAGACTCTTTGCCAATCTACCCTGATATTGTCATAAGTATGCAGCTCTGAACTAACATACGAATTGTGAGCAAAAAATTATTTTGAAATCTAATGCTGGCACTTCACATGGCGTATTTGTATAAATATTCGCCTTATTTGGATAATACAACATTTGTTGTTTGTATTATCCAAACAAGGCGAATACTTGCTCAAATACGTCATGTGAAGTGCTAGCATTAGGTTAGAGATTGAAGTTGTCCATCATTTGTTGACGGAGTGTGTCCAGAATAAAAATAAGAGAGAGCGAGGCAATTTTTAGTCAAAGCCCAATTAAACAAATAAGATGAAGATTTTTTCAATGAATTTTAGAAAATTCTGGGCCCGACTCAGCTAAAATGAGTAATAGCTTTAAAGCTTCTACAGATTCATGAATAGTTTGCGAGATTTAACGCTAAATAAACTTTTGATGGAACTGACATAATTATCTAAAAGATACATACGTCTATACGTATTTACTAATATTATAAATGCGAAAGTAACTCGGACTGTTACACTTTCACGACAGAACGGCTGAACCGATTTTGATTAAATTTCGTATGAAGATTGCTTGAACCCTGGGAAAGGACTTATAGACTATTATTCCGCGACTTCTGATCCGCGATAACAGAAATGCACGCGGACGAAGTCGCGGGCAAAAGATATCCTACTAATATTACAAATGCGAAAGTTTGTGAAAATGTTTGGAAGTTTTTTACTCAATCACGCGCAAACCGTTGAATAGATTTGCATGAAAATTGACACATAGATAGAACATTTCCTGGATTAACATATAGGATACTTTTTATCCCGGTAATATGTTCCCTTGGGATAATCGTTCTTTTCACGCGGGCGAAGCCGCGGGCAGAAGCTAGTTAGAGATATAAAAGAACTAAAAGTAATGACTAATCAATCAAGTTCAAATACACACATCCTAAGTATACTCCTCTTATCTCTGCATCAGCATACAAAGGGTACACCAGCAGATAACACTTAAACAATCCGCCACATCCAAAAATGTATCAATCAAATCTATTATAATCCGAATGCCAACACGTCCGAACGATCCGCGGCCTATCACACGAGTGTCGCTTCCTTGTAATACGAAAACAATCGTATCCCTTCCGCGCAAGCGACACGACGCATGCGCTACAATTACCATACAATGTGTGCGTGCGTAGACGCATCAATGGCGCGGGATTAGGGGGTGACCATGTTTTTGGTAATTTGTTTTTTTTTTAATATATTTTAATGGGTTTGCGTTTGCCCGCAGACTTAAGTGATTATAGAAGAACAGAGAGGTGACCAGTGAATTTCTCAGTCTGGCAGTTCGCACAATAAATGTGGAATCAAAGCACTTGGTTCGAGGCCGTGGAACTTCAACTATATAGCGGTGATACTTCGACGTATCTCTGCTCGTCCGATGATTGAATCATTTGGGGATGGGGTAATTAAGTTGTGCAATTCCAAAGCACACTCTCCGAAATGTACCCGATAAAAGACCGATAGGCTGGCAACTGAGCAGCGATGTCCAAGGCAGTAATTAGTGAGAACTTTTTTTGCAGATTATGTTTGCAGAAATTGTTCTTTGATTGAGTAATAGAAATTTTGTGAATATTATTACTTATTATGTAAGTAAGTAGGTTCGTCAATGTTGCAATAACCCTACACTCTATACTCTCAGAGAAGAAATTCCGTTCTATTTAACTTTTGCCGCGAATTCTTCCAAACAGCTGCAAGATAAATTGGCTATATTTTAGTTTTCTACGCATAATATTTCAGATACTGAAAGTAGTCATGAATGCGAACATTTTTTACCTACTCGGGGAGAATTCAAGAAAGGAGTCCAATGCGCTGGGCTGACCAGATCCACTACACACTCAACATAAATATTGCCGAAGCGGTTTACGTTGCTCAAAGCTAGAGCAGATGGTGATGAGTCACGAGTCACGACCCCCATCATTGGGGAAACAGCGACCATGAAACAAGATGGGCAAATCCTGGAATGTGAAGAAATATCAACTGATCTCCTAAAATATGCACTACAGCTTGACCAAAATCTGTGGAACACCACTTTTTTGACGTGATAACGTCTTATAATTCGATAGAACCGGCTGCACGCACGAAAAAACATGACGTCATGCGGCATTACGGCGTTACATGACGTCATGCGGCGTTACCTCGCTATGCGGCGTTACCTCGCTCTGAGGCGTTCCAAGTGAAAAGTGAATGTGGTGTCAATTGTTTATAGCTACGATAATTACAGCGATAAAGGTAATGATTCTTTCGCGTTGTCACGTTCAACTATCGTCAGTAAACCGACTTTACAGACAACCAATTTTTTTTATTAGGTACTAGCTTTTGCCCGCGACTTTGTCCGCGTGAATGTCGGATAACGTGAAACCGCAGTTACAAAGTAGCCTATGTCCTTCCTCAGGGTTGAAGCTATCTTCACACCAAATTTATTAAAATCGGTTCAGCCGTTTAGTCGTGAAAACGTAACAGACAGAGTTACTTTCGCATTTATAATAATTATATTAAAGTATGGATTAGTAAATTAGTAATTAAAATTAGTACCTATATATTAGTATTTGTATGGATTTGATTTAGATATGATCACCCGCTGATCTTTGTCAGTCGATTTTCTATTTCTTATATGCGTACGCCTTTATTAATCCACTAATTAGATCCAAAATCAAACAGAAATATTAATCTTGTTACCCTACTGCCTACTTTAGTCCAAAGAATAACCTTGTTGAGAAATTAATGAGCGAAATTACGTTTAAAGGAAAAGTGGAGCAAAATAAAAGCTGAAAGGGAAAGAAAACCATATATTTTCTATTTTCTCATTAATTTATGTGATTTCGCTTTTCTAATTATCTCACTGCTCGGTATATTCCACGTGCCAAGTCCCAGAGGATTATTTCTTCATATAATGGGCTAGTGTATTTAGCTGGAGTGGCAATTACTTAGAAATGGAATCTTAAGGCAATGAGTTTCTCATACTTTTTAGAAGTATTTGCTGACAGTGTGGTCCATACTAAAGTAGTAAAATTTTAGTCAATAAGTATAGGAATATATTTTCTCACTAGCTTGCCTGTTTAGAATCACTGGTTTCTGCAGTATGTGTTAGACGGCATGTTCGGAGAACTAAGAGACTGATGAAGGTGTTAGGGTCTCCCCACATTTATCGACGCGGAATCGGCTAACACCGGTCAAAAAAGCCTTTATGTCTACGTAATAAGGGTGTTACTAATACCATTCGCATCGGCTCGGCTCAGACGACGCGTCGCGACGCCGGCCGACGGCGATACGAGCCGTTTGTCGATTATCTGATCGCATCCGTACGATAAGTCGAGCAGTGTGGTGGTACGCACTCGGCTTAAGCCGATTCCGCGTCGATAAATGTGGGGAGACCCTTAAAGTATACTTTTTTATTATGTACCTATTAATTATGTATGTGTGTGTGTGTGTTTAGGCCTCCGCCTCTCATGCTTGAGGTTGTAACGCGTTGGGAAACCTCCCAACCGGGCATGAACAAGTACCAATGTGACGTTGCATGTATCATCTATTGGCGCACTTCGTAAGTAAAATCGTTCAGTTTTCCCCGGGGTTCAAGCTATCATCATACCAAATTTCATAAAAATCGGTTTAGCCGTTTCATCGTGAAAGCGTAACAGACAGAGTTACTTTCACATTTATAATATTAATTATACATAATATATAAATATATAAAATATATATAGTATGGATAAAATAATAAAATAAGTATGGATCGAATAGTTGTTTTGTGTATGTGACTTAATATGTTTGTAAACACACTAACAGTACCTACAGGAAAAAAACCTATTGCTCCACACTACAAAAATCTCCAACGATTTTTAAAGGAAAAAAAAATGGAAGCTGTCCGTCAAATCATTGACGTTGTGGTCACTCTATCGTAGACAGCGATGCACATCGGTCGCTCACCCCGCCCTCTGTTTATCCTTCTGACTGTTCACCTTACAAATGCATTGCGTTGCACATTGTATGACTGCTTCAGATATCTGTTAGCTCATAGTTCCTTTCGTCCTTTTTTGAGTCTCGTCTGGACGTCTTCGTCATTTGTTTCGTCTTAGGAATGTTTTGTTGTTTATTGCATTGGTTCTCTGGAGAGTAGGGATCGCACATTTTTATCCATGTGATGTCTTCGGTATGGAGCAGACACGCTGTAGACTGGAGACTGCGTTTGGGCAAGCGTAGTGTGGGACGCCCTGCGACACGATGGACTGACGATTTGAAGGAGGTGGCTGGCAGTGGATGGATAAGAGCTGGCCAAGACCGAGTTGGTTGGCGATCTCTGGGGGA
This sequence comes from Charanyca ferruginea, assembly GCA_947361185.1. Lineage (NCBI taxonomy): Eukaryota > Metazoa > Arthropoda > Insecta > Lepidoptera > Noctuidae > Charanyca > Charanyca ferruginea. The sequence continues at coordinate 6,203,581 of OX376077.1, read as the reverse complement.
GGCCTACATTTATCAGTGGACGGCAATAGGCTGATATGATGATGATATCTTTAGTAGCTCATAGACGTAAGATTTGGCAAATGTACGTCATTTTAGCATTGCTGAAATTTAGAGTATGGATAGAGAAATAATAATTATATTTACACCATATATTATGAAAAGGTAAAGTACAGTCAACAGCAAAAGTAGATGATCAAAATCAGAAATTCAATACTAATTTACTAACACTAATTTATATAAATTAATACTAGTTTATTAATTAAAAGTATGTGATTGTCACACACATACTTTTGAATCACTTCGACGCCACACAGTTCTGACGCGAACTCCGTTCATTAGTATTGAATTTCTGATATTGATCATCTACTTTTGCTGTTGACTGTACCTACTTATTGTATTTTTTTTAATACTGAGAATAAGCTATACTATTGCCCAATAACTTTAGTCGCAGGCAGAAGCTAGTATTAAATACAGTTCTTAAGTATTTAATACAAAAATAAACTTTAAAACCGAGCCATAGTTGTCAATTTTGTATTTAACTTTACCTTCCCCAGAATTAAGTTCAAAATACAATGACTGACTCATAATAATCATAATCATCAAAAGCTTCAAGTTTGGCTAAAGTTAGTACTTGGTAGTCATTTTGCAATTAAGACGACAAAAGTTCTTCGCCAGTCGAATTGTCCCATAGTTTGAAATATTTCTACAAGTTTTTTCTATCAATAAACTAGATTGAACGAAAGTAAAATAATAGTAGATTGTTATACAAGGAGCTAAAATGACCCATTATATACGAGGTAGTTTTACTCCCGAGCTTTAGCGAGGGAGTAAATAGAAACCGAGTTTTAATGGATTTTAGCGCCGTGTGTTACATTATACTTTTCACTACGATTGCGAGAAAATAAAACAATCCAATACGAAATTAGTTACGGTCACTACCAATTCAATTTGCAATTAGAGAAAAATTATAAAGATTTCGCGCCAATGTCTTTTTTTTGTTTCTTCTGTAGCGGCATGCATTCTACCAGAGATCGCCGATTTTAGTTCCATTTTCAAAATTAAAATGAGGTTCTTTTTTTATGAAACAGTAATAAGTCGAGTCTTTATTCATGATTATTCTACTTATGACTAAAGACTTTTTCGTTTTTGTAGGCTCATTGTAATATTTGACGCACAAAAATTAAAAAAAAAAAACTTTTTCCCCTAGAGGATGAAATGCTATTTTATCCCCGCTCTGATATGCTACAATGACGGCCTTTTTGAGCAAGAGAAGTGAAAAAGCTATTATTGAGTAAGTCAACAGACGTATCGTGATTATAAGTGGGTCAACATTTGCAACCGATTAAGTATTTTTTTACGCTAACAAGTTTTACATTCGTAATTACATACTACAGATGTTGAACACACAAGACGAGCTAATAAAACCGTTTCAATAACAAATAATTAAGTAATAAAAGCAAAAGTTTGTAACCGACTTTTTTCTACACATTTATTACTTCCTAAATCTTATAATTAAATTACTATAACTAATAAATTAGTATAATTAATATCAGACACAAAAACTTTCAGCCAACATAATTAGCATACGCTATTACATCAACGACAAGCAAAAATACACAACCATAAAATAAAATGTCAAAATACAAGTTTCCAATTTCGTTTTGCCAATAAATCGTATTTTATTTTCGCAAAGTTTTATGTGAACATCAAAGTCACCGGCGGAATGCTAGAGAGATAACAAATAATGTTTTATTTAATTAATTGTCAGTCGAAAGGCTAAGCTAAGACATGCTTAGCTTACGTTATGGTACTGTCCTGTCATAATATTTCAAGCTTTGTTTGTGCAAAGTGTTGTTCCGGGTATGACAATTTGTATTAAAATAATATGCTGGTGTTGTTTGAAATTCTAATAATGTAGAATGCATATCTTGCAGGACAAGGATAGTTGCATTCTTATCGTGGTTATCGCCTTTATAATTTCTTCTGTGAAATGCTCTGTTTAAATTCCCACATTATGAATTTAATGCACTCACTTCTGTATGTAATAGATCGCATTACCTCATCATCTTTCTATCTTTGTCCCATATTACTTGGGTTCTGCGCAACACTTTTCTTTTTCCATTCCGTCTTGTCAACCGTCATAATATCAGTGATTCCCTGACTACCTAAATTAATTAAACCTATCTAATGTGTAATGCTATTTGCATTTCTACACACTTATACACTTATTCTCTACACAATCAATTAGTAAATTACTTCTGTCCTGTATTTTAGAACGCAAACCTAATTAAAAAATGTTCTTATTGACAAAATACCCATGGCGTGGCATCATCGTTATCATGTCAACCTTTAGACGCCCACTGCTGGGCATACGTCTCGCCCAAGGGGGGTTCAGCCGTAATCGCCATGCTCCATACGACTTAAACATGGCGTAGCATAACCTAACTAAAAACAGCAAAAATAAATCTCAATTTGGCCGAACTCCCCAATAAAATGAATGTCAGCAATAATTTTTGCGACCAACTTTCTACGTCGGCGGTTCTTCTGCCAAAATTAATTAAATTTATTTACTTGACTAGCCTAATCAGGCGAGTTATGTTGTAATTAATAGCATCATCATTAGCAACTTGTTAACGTCTGCAACATATGTATGTACAGTTACGAGGATAAACATGTATACGGCTACACATCAAGCTATAAATTTCCAATAAAAGCATTGTACGGAAATCCTATACAATGCGAGATCAGCATTAACTGGAAATGTACCTATAGCTTGATGTGTAACCGTGTGTAAGTACCTAAACTAGCTTTTTCCCGCGATTTTATCCGCGTGCTTCTTTTACGGATTTCAAAATTGTTGATGATAAAATATAGCCCTTGAAATGAAATGAAAATTATTTATTACTAGATTAACATATATAAAAACATATAGACAAAAATAAATAATAATTACAATTACAATTAAGTATGGCGAATTAAGATAACGGCGTATGGTAGGACTGCCACCTTTGATAAAGAGGGCCCGTTATCCCTATAGTAAATAGGGATAACGTCATTTCCTATTAACAAAAGAATTTTGTAGTGCCGGCCACGAATAGCGCCACTCTATTTTTACCCATGGGTGTCGTAGAAGACGACAGAGGGATATTGACCAGAGGATGGGCAGCAGCATCTTTCTGATTACCATAATACCTACTGCGTCATATTTTTTTTTGATTTGACGATAGTTAGCGCCATTTTTTACTATTACCAGTCAGTAATGGTTCGTTGAAGCAACCCGCCCTAAGGGGTACCTATCGTGTTACCCAGTACCTGAGTTGTGGAGGTCCGATAGGCAGTCGCTCCATGTAAAACAATGGTATTCATCTGCATCCGGTTAGACTGGCAGCCGACCCCAACATAGTTGGGAAAAGCTTTTGACTACTTTTAACTACTGTCAAAGATCTACGAATGACAGCTGGGACCAACAGCTTTGAGTGCTTTCCGAGGCACGGAATTGCTTTTAATCTACATACCACAAAGAAATTGTCACTTCATTGGTTTAAAAAAATGAATTAATGAACGACGTTCTTCAATGACTGATTAAATGAAATGAGCTGATTATTTTAGACATGCCATAACCACAGAGGTTACTTTCTACATCAACGATTGACTTCTTGGACGTAATTAATTCAAACAAGCATAATAATTAGTCAACATTTGTTTAATTATTTGCTCACAAATAGTCCTATCATGTTTCTTTTGACAAGTTTTGCTTCAGGCACTGCCATCACCTAACATAGGTAGTGTACCTATCGCAGTCGAGCCGTTTGGGGTTGAAACACTAGGGCCATGAGGCCTGGGGGCCAAGCCTGTTATTTTTATAATTTCGTCATTCCAACACGATCCTATTGTCATTTTGCTAAAAGTTCGTAAGCTGCTAAAGTCATAATAGTCGATCATTGGTCGGTCGAATTAAAAGCAATGACTGCACTATGACGTTCTAATGGTAGGTCACTGATCAAAGGAACTCTCAATATTTTAGCAGATTACCGCCTAAGTCAGTCATTCAGTTGTCATTTTGTACGAGATTATCATTCTATATCATTTCTTTCAATGGTGTGTCAGTGGTTGACCATTGGCAAGTCATAATGACGCCATTATATTAGTAGATTACCAAACTTGTCAAAATTAACAATTATAAAATCAATGATAGACCATTCTGACACTACTGTAATAGCAGACTTGAGGCCCTGAGTGCTCACCTTGTTTTTAGGGACATTGCTAAGCGGCTGGTCCACTCTTGTCATAGCCAGAGGGCTGGCCTTTTCTTGGACCAAAGAATTACCTTTGTCTTGGGTCACAGAATTTATCATTAAGAGCGATGCGGACAAGTTTTCAAACATAATAATATTGTTTTAAGCTTCATAGAATATAAATTATTATTATTATCGATTTCAAGTTTTGACAATGTTGTGTAATAGTTTTTTTAAGAATTGGTACGTACAATATCTAAGTATACTCTACACATGTCTACACATGTATTCGCACAAAAGAAGTGTAATGTGTGTGCGATTTCAATTAAACCTCACTAATCCTTTCTACAACCTACTACGCGAAAGTTTGTAAAATTGATTGGATGTCTGTTAAGGTCTTGTACACAAAAACTACTGAACGGATTTTGATTAAACCATACAGTAATATAGCTAGGAAAACACTTAGGGTTTAATATAAAAAGGTATTTTTAATATGGCCAAATTTAGTGATACCTAAGTGAGTCGGTAAGTTCCGTATGGTGTCGGACGTAAAGAATAGCACCATCCCGTCCCATCTACCCGTGGGTGTCGTAAGATGCGACTAAGGGACTCACTAGAGAATGGGCAGCAGCGTTCTCTGTGCCTTTGTTACAACCATACTGAGATCGCCAACCCGCCTGACAAGCGTGCCGATTATGACAAAACCCCCCCCCTCCCCTTTGGGGGAGGCCTATGTCCCGCAGTGGACGTCTTTCGGCTGAAATGATGATGATGAATGAAGTCGGAAATATTCCTACCATATTCATACTAACAAAACGTGGGCGAAACTGCGGGCAGTATGCAGAATATTATAAATGTGAAACAAACTCTGTATGTCTGTTTGTGACCTCATCACGTCAAAACCACTAAAACGATTGTAATGAAATTTTACAGAGAGATGGTTAGGATCTGGATAAGGATTTTGACTATTTACTATAATCCACATATTTCGTCTGAACCTGCGTTAACTGACATTCACGCAGGTAAAATTTCGTACAAATATTAGTAGGTATAAATTTTAAGTCCAGGTATCCTCAAATTGATTTTTTTTTTCAATATTCATTATTAGTACCTATTGTTCAAAATAAACTTAGAAAGCACATTATGAATTTTAAAAAGTCACATTTGGTTTATTTACCCATTTTCGAAACCACTGAACTATCACGATATACAATACCAGAGAAATAGTATACGGCATAAATTTTGCAAATCGGTTAAAACCGGTTTTTTTACACAAGACTTTTACAAATGATGTATGACAAGTATTATACCTTGTAACACTACACTAGGTTATCATACATTTTGCGATTATTCAGTTAATAAATTACAAACGTCTTCTAATTAATTGTTACCTGATATTGGACATAATTTACTATCCGAGATACTAGAAAGGAATGACGGGGATATGTAAATCAGTACCGAAAGAAATAGCGGGACGAACTTTTTATACGATTTGTTAAGGGCAAGTTCAATGCCAGTTCTACCTATTTTTTCTTCAAATTCAATTAGTGACGATTATATAAAAGAATATTTATTTATTTGAACCGTATGCAACAAAGTGTACAAAGGACTTAATAGCCTTAATAGCCTAGCCTTAGGCGTTCTCTACCAGTACCTACCAGACGCCTAAAGGTGGTTAAGAGACATCATGCCAGGCGCAATTTGTTGCACCAACGTTAAATTAATTTTAATTTATTTTGACAAATACTCTTTATTTATTTATTTTTCGTAAAATTAATTCCTGTTCTAACTCCCCATTCCAAGACCGCCGACTTCTTAATGAACACGATAGAAACATTTGACATTTGTTGCAATTCACTTCAACAAATTCAAACGCCAGGTCCACCAAGGTACGAAGATTAACCTATAATGAATATGTAATCCACCTATAATTTTTAACTATCTATGAACTTAAAAAAAATGTTTAATTCCCTTGTCTTGCTTTTTTTGATTGAATGTGTTCCTGTACTGTTTCTTTCTCTTTTAGTTTAGTATTGTTTTTGCTATTTGTGTTTACCGCATAATATTGTACACTTAGTCTAAACCTAACTTGTGTATATATTTTTTTATCTGTCAGTGTAACAATTATTGTAGGTAAAAATGTCAATAAATTAATAAATTACATCTAAATCTATAATTAAATTGAAATAGGAGAGTAAAGAAGAGCATGCTAAAATGTGCCTTAAATTAGCTAATAATATAAAATATCTACGCTAATTTAGAGATTCATTAAAAATGCGCATTTTTTCTTTTAAATAACCAAAAAGCAGGCCTTTAAATGCACGTTTATTTCGCTTTGACATTAATGGGTTCTTTACCCTTATTATTAACATTGATTAAACTTTATGCCAGTTAAAAAACAAAACAAAGAATAAAATTTTCTTCATACTAGACAGTTTTAAGTAAGTCCTACTTTTCGACCCGTAAATAAAAAAAAAATAGGGATAAGGACATCAAGTACCCACAGGTCCTAGTTCCCGCACATTCTAATAAAGTGCTCACACATTTCTATAATAAAAAATTAAATTAAAAATTTAAAAAACCCCCAACGCAAAACATAAAAGTAATTATTTAAAAAGTAAAAAATAATATCTTTTGTTGAGCCATCAAATGTTTGTTCGTTGAAATGGCGCTTTAATGTCGCGGCGGGGTACCGCGTAAGTCAAATCTCATTGCAAATCCATGAGTTCGCTATTTTACCTATTTAGCTATTGCTGACTTAGCGGTACCCCGCCGCGACATTATAGCGCCATTTCAACGAACAAACATTTGATGGCTCAACAAAAGATATTATTTTTTACTTTTTAAATAATTGCTTTTATGTTTTGCGTTGGGGGTTTTTTAAATTTTTAATTTAATTTTTATTTGAAAGTTTTTAAATGTAATTTAGTCTGGTTTTGAGAAGTTGTAGATACGTCTAAAGTTGTATTTCGTCACATTGATCTTTTTTGATATTAAAGATATCACCCTGAGAATGCGTTTGGTATATATAATTCGCCATTTTGTGGTGCCGGTCATCTTGGCCTTGAAATTTATCATAGTGTAAAGTATTCTACTAGTGAAGCCCTTTCATTTGATACCCATATTGATGGAGTTGTGGAAAAATATGTGATTAGCTATTTTGTAGCGGCGGCTATCTTGGACCGATTTTCATCAAACATAGCTAAGAACACTCCCGACTAATTCACCTTTCAAATAAAAAAAACAAAAACAAAATCGGTTCATCCGTTCGGGAGCTACGATGCCACAGACAGACACACACACACACACACACACAGACACGTCAAACTTATAACACCCCGTCGTTTTTACGTCGGGGGTTAAAAATGTGTGAGGTCAAGAAATAAACCCAATTTGTGAGAATTTCGCGTAATTTACGCTGCATTACTTATCATACAAAAGTAGTGTTCGCGTCCGATGGAGACGCTAAATGAGTTGTCAGTTTCAGTTGAATATATTTAAATTACGCGGCTTAAAACATGCGGCTCACTTTTCACTAAATTAACCTTTTTTTTAATTCTTTACTAAATTAAGGGATTTATCTTACGTATTATCGTACTTCTAGACAAAGTTATCCTTCATCTGCAACAAATTTAATGACAATTTTAATTTGAACTTATGAGAATAGTATTCCCCTTAACTTTTATGCAAATCACGTGGAAGACAACCTATTATTTCACAGTAATATTATTTTGATTAACTCGCTGTACGATTTGTCTCTATCAATTTCTAATTAAAGGTTAATGCTCATAATTAAAAGTCTTGTTTGACAAGATGGCGGTTCGGGAGAATAATTAATTCGACTTGAGTAGAATGAAAGCGGACGTCAAATAATTATGTTTTTGCATGATTGGCTGGGTGCGACTTGGCTTAGCTTTTGTAATTATGTTAGAATATGAAGGATTTTTTGCAGTTTGCTGATATTTGGTGATAACATGGATGGGTCAGTAAATATGACCATTGTGATATTTTTGTGTTAGGTATTTGTAGTTTCCAAGAAAGAATACTAAATGGTATGAAAGCTCTAAATTCATTCAACTGAATTCATAAAAAAATAATGAGCAGGAAATTTAATATTAAAAATGAACCATAAACAAAGAGAAGGATAATGTTTAATTTCTGCATTGTTTATACTTAATTATTAAAATAAAAAACCACAGGGTTGGTTGGCACTTGGCACAAATTGATGGTAATATAGTAATATTTTCTATAATTGGTCAAAGTTAAAGCATCTATGTACTTTTACATACATGTACTTTTGAATTGTCAAAGAGTCGGGTTGTTAGTCAAAGAGTTGAAGATAGTTGCGCGTTCCAAAACGTAGGTAGGTATCTATGAAGAATAACGCGCAAGAAATTCCACGGCGACTCTATTATATAAAGTTTTTACAAAAACCTAGTTACATTATTCTTGTTGCTTGTATAGGTATGTGAAAACCATTTACATTGTTAGAGCAATACTAAAGTGTCAAAAAGTAAGCTATATTAGTTAAGGGATGACCAATCTCAACTGACAGCGCCTGTTCACGAACATGACGTATGGAGCAGCGCCATTTACGATGAAATGGATGGATCCGAATGATTCAACCTAGTACGTTAGATACGTTTTGACTTGTGTAAAAACTCCAAAGCATCACAATAAACTTATGTTAATTAATCAGACGTAAATCATAATTGTTTATTGGCTATAAAACATTGATTACATGCTGAGCTCAATATGTCAGGGTTGTCATAGGTCGATGTACTTTCTAATGGGTAATGGCAACCGCAGGCGCATGTGGGTTAACAACCAATTTTCCAATGGCACTGTGTTATAATAGTTAGGTATAATTAGAGAATGAGTTCATGTATTATTTATCTGGGGGCACGGTAGTGCCCCTGCCAAGACGAGTCAAGCGAAGCGCAAAGGCACCCTTTCCTACCTACCTTTTCTCGAAGCGCTTCGTCGTCTTTTTGAACCCTCATAACTTGGGTTTGGATTATACCAGATAAACAAAATTCTCGGGATATGGCTTGGCCGTTTTGCTACCGGCACATAAGGGAAAGGGGAAAAATGTATTCACTGTTCATTACTTTTTTGCTAAACAATTGTTCTTAAACGGCCATGCCACATATTTTGACTAAAGTGTAGAATTTGTGAAGTTAGGGCTTGTAGAGTAAGGGGCGTTTAGAGTTAGAAGCTTGGCTCTACATGACATATGATCACTTTTTAACAGTGCGAGCCATAATATTACGGTCTCGCCTTGGCAACATTTTACATGAAAATGTTTTTAGTGGAATTTGTTTATACTTCATGCATAAAGGCATAAAGGCGGTCTTAATGCCTTATGCATTCTCTACCAGTCAACCAAGGAAGGTGAAGAAATAACAATGGCAGGTGCATAAGAAAAAATAAAAATAAATGAAAACAGATAAACTTACAAAGATATATTCTATGCATGATTATACTATTTAGTAAAACTAGCTGACCCGACAGACGTTGTCCTGTCCCTATCTATCCACCCTACCTACCTACCTACCTGCCTGGCTACCTACCCTACCCTACCCTACCCTGCCTACCTACCCTACCCTACCCTACCTACATATTTACCCTACACTACCTAACTGCTTACCCTACACTACCCTACCTACTACCTACCTACCTACCTATCCTACACTACCCTACCTAACTACCTACCTACCTACCTACCCTACACTACCCTACCTAACTACCTACCCTACACTACCCTACACTACCCTACACTACCCTACACTACCCTACACTACACTACCCTACACTCGAAGCGAATGACCAAAGTTTGAGTGAGATTGTGGGTAACATTTTATGAAAATTTGCTTACACACGTTGGGGCCCTTGCAGCCCGGGGGCCCCGTATCATTGATACGGCTGATACGGCGGTAGCTACGCCCCTGTACGTAGGGTAGGTAGGTAGGTAGGTAAGTAGGGTAGGATAGTACACTACCCTACCCTACTTACTACCTACCTACAAAAAAATACCTTGTCATAAAATGTTGTTAAACTTTGGTCATTCGCTTCGAGCATTAATTGTAAGTAATCAGTCTTACCAAGGGATACGGTGTTACACAGTATTGGGTTGTGGAGGGCCGATAGGCAGTCGCCCATGTAAAACACTGGTGTTGCTGCATCTGGTTAGAGACTGGAAGCCGACTCTTACATAGTTAGGAAAAGGCTAGGCAGATAATGATTCGACTAATCATTCATTCATTCATTCATTCATTCATTCTAAAAATGTTATTGCTGAAGAGTTTAAAATCGTCAAATCGATTCTAAACCCTTCAGCGAGTCTACGATTCTATGATTTTCTTTCCACCGCATAGGTACAGAGGTCAGCACGACAAGCTACAACAATCTGTCAATAATTTTTGATAGATTTTCAACTTTATCACTAAAGGATAAGGTTCATATTCAATTGGTAATATTTGACAGTGTGTTATGGTTTGATGAGCCTCTGTACCTGTTCAATCTTACGAATAAAATACCTCCTTTTTTTCACAAATAATATTCATATCGGCACCTAAAGATAAAAAAGGACTCATTATTTGCCCATTAAGGAAAAAGATACGAGCAATACACATCTGAGCATCCAATTAACAGATCCTTCGTCGCTTGCGCGTAAAAAATATCTTTGGTAAAATAAAAAATATAAAATCAAAAGGAAAAATATACTTGCAAAGATACTTGGTCACAAAAGTTAAGACATTGGAATTTTTCTTAATAAAGAGTACCTACCTATGGAATTATGAAGATACTGGCTTCTTCTCGCGACTTAAGTTTTTTCCATTAGAAATTTCTCAGCATCAGCCCGGAGTTTGGAAATTGGAGGTGTAACAACCCCGTGTCTCCAATTGCATGTGCAGCCGTTGGTCTTACGCCTGATCTCTCCCCGGTCGTGTCTGATTTCCGCCCCCCATCGGGCTATGGGAGGGACTGAAGAAGATAAAACTTATTTACCCCCCCACCCTTATGCTTCTGACCCGTTGAAGCAGCCCCAATGCTGCCCCCGTAAATCGCGTGACTATGAAGGAAAAGAACCAGGCAGATGATGACGACTTCGTGACGGTACAAAGGAGGAAGCGCCGACAGACTAGCTGTAAGAACCGCAGCGGCAAGGCTCCTACAGAGCCTAACGAAAGACTGCGTGCTGCGAAGCCGAATACCCCGGTGTATATTTCCCGTCTCCACTACACCACCGACGTGGAAGACGTGGTGTACGTGCGCCGAAGGCTGGTACGCGCCGAGAGTTCAGCTGCTGGAGTCGCATTGCAACGTCAACTTTAAGGCGTTTGTGGTGCGCATACCAACATACTACCTGCATGAGGTGTTGGAAGAAAGCTTTTGGCCTCAGGATGTGGTATTTCGTCGTTTTTGCAGCCAAGTGGCACCGGATCGCACAAAGACAACGTAGTGATATTAACATCATTTTAAGTTTTATTTACTAACACAATTGTTGTTTTGATATAATTATGTATACTTAGATTAACGTTTTTGTCTCAAAAAACATTTATTTTCAGGTTACAAAGATCCATCTTTCTAACCTGAAAATAAATGTTTTTTGTTATTATTATTATTATATCTGCTGCGTACTTGACAAGTCCCTATTGAGATTAACCGTCGTGACCGAAATTCGATCGGAAGAATGTTACTAGACTTCACAATTAAGCCAAAGTCTTAAATTGTCCCACGAGGACACAATATGGGATAAATATTATCCTATATGTTATGCAAGTTCAATAACTTTAAGTGTGATTTCAGAAAATTCTGTTCAGCAGTTTAAGCGAACAAGAGTCACATATATACATCCATTCTCACGAACATACGCGTTTATAATTGTAGTAGGATAGGATAGTATAGTAGGGTTGGATTAAAATATAATTCTGATGATGTCCGGCCCAGAATAGCTACCACCCATTTCATCCGGATAGTATCGTAGAAGGAGACTAAGGGAAAATCCGGAAGTCGGGCAGCAGCACTTTCTGTGTACTTGACAACCTCATTGCAATCTCCAAGACGCCTGCCAAGCGTGGGGATTATGGCAACCTCCTCAACCCTTGGGGGAGGTCTTTGTCCTATAATAGTGTCCTATAATAGTCCTATAATACCTATAATAGAAAAGTGGACGTCTTCCGGCTGATGATGATGATGATCTTTGCATTGTATAAACTCAATGTATTAACTATTAGTATTATATAATTTTGCATAGCACTTTCATGTGAGCAATAAGTACTTTAAAGCTACCATTTACGAGATACTAAGTCTTTCGTTGACTTGAATATGCCCTGGCGATTGAAAGTTTGTCATGCTCACTTGAATGTCTCGCTGATGGTGGCGCATGTGTTGGATCATTTGGTTCCCTTCAAAATGATTGAGCTAAATGGTGTCGATCCGTGCGTCAAGTTCGTGAACGGGCGCCGTCAGTTGAGACTGGTCATCTCTTAGCTGCCTCGGTTATTTTAAATCCATTTTGAATTGTCTAATTCCCTTAATCCTTATTGACTATGTATATTATATTATACCGGGCCGCTATTATATATACCGGACTCCGACGAGATTCGACGTGACTGATGTAACCTAAAATAATATTGTATTGATTTTAAAAGAGTGTTCATGGAGTTTCATGCTCGTTCTTCTCCATAGAAACCTACTGTTTGGAACGAGCAATTAGCTGCAACGTTTTGACTGACTGACTCCTTGACAATTCAAAAGTGGCTGTAAATGGTTTATTTGAAATTTTTGAATGATTTGAGTTTGAGTTTGATGATGACTAAGATCCAAAGCCTGACTAGAAGCGGTCTATCTCTGGTTTCCTTCTTTTTCTCAGGCAGTTAATGTCCTCCACCGAAAGTTGGCCTCATCTACATGTTTCCACAAGGGTCTTGAGCCGCTTTCATCTAGAGACAGATAGTGCTAATAGTGATAGTATTCAGATAGTAATTCAGGATATTCAGAGGTCCTGCAAATAGAATTTCAATTTTGCCTGACCATCGCCACTACCGCTGTGTCATCAGCATCTTTGGATTCATTACTTGGTGTATGGAATATCAATTAAAGGTTGTTCGGTAGAAGAACCGACACAATTTTTTGATGGACTGTAGAGGTCAGTGCCTTGTCTATTACCCTATTACTCCTGTGCCAAATGTGATGGTAAAGGAGATATTTCATTTCTTAATTATTAGATATTTCAACTTTAAGTCGTTATAGATAGCTTCGAATTATTTTTATAGATTGACACATTTTTACCAGCAAAGTTTTGCATCTAAAGATTTGGACGATTGAGATAAACATACATAGGTTGGTAGGTACAGACGCAGGTTTTCAACTTTATCGATAAAAAATAAGGTTCAAGATTGATTGGGAAAATGTGACAGTTTCGGGTAGGTTGACCTGCTGGCGTCTGTACTTCTAATTTTTCTAAACTTCTAAAATAAATCTAAAATTATTGTTGATGTCATGAAACAATAATTAGGTATATATATAATTACCTATGTTTAACAATAGGGTATTTTACCAAAAAAATCTAATTAGTCCGTCAGATAGATATGCAAAAAATATTGGACACGTGTTTTTTCTTTTTTCACGTAAACAAAAAATTAAGAGGATACAGTGCGTCGAAAACTCGTGTGACATCACTATGTCAGTACACTTTTACTGGCGAAGTGACGTCACAAACCCCCACTCATGATCTTTGATGCGTTTTATCTTCGTCAGTTTTTATTGATTTGATAAAACAAAAAATACGTATGCAATATTTTTCGACAATCTAACTGACGAACTAATTAGATTTATTTGGTATTATACCCTAAATAGGATATCTATGGTCAGCGCATAGAGTACAGTGTTATCAAATGTTAAAATGCCCCTACAACTTCAAAATTTCCAATCAAATTGAACTACCTGGCTACACTAGTCTTCTAACCAATTCAATGGTTCTTTGTTTAGACCTAGTAATTAAGCTATCGTTAGAATTCCAAGTAACTATCGTGTAAGTACATGAGAACCATCTCACATAAAGACAATTTTATAGCAGCTATTGGAGCATGAATTTAGGCGTGCCAGAATTCTAGGAAATACTTCGCAGAATGACTAGGGCCGGCCGGGTTGCACCAAAATCTTAGTTTAGAACTGAGCTCTCTAACAGGAGTTTAAAATACAAATAATTATGTATGACAGTTTGTAATTTAAAATACAAATAATTATGTATGACAGTTTGTAATTTAAAATACAAATAATTATGTATGACAGTTTGTAATTTAAAATACAAATAATTATGTATGACAGTTTGTAATTTAATCTCAAGTTACCAACTAACGTACGACGTGCTACTTAACAAAAGTTTGCAGGGTCTTCAGGTAGTGTTCCGGGTCTGGCTGTTTGTGTATGTGAGTTTATATGTTTGTAAACACACCCACGATACAGGAGAACTTGGCCTAGTGAGGGGCAAGATTAAAAAAAAAACAAACTCCGCGCTACTGCGACCAAGACTGCGTTTTTCTTCATGTTTCAGGGGCTATTAACTCCTTAATTAAGATAAACAAACTACATCTAAAAGCATGTTATTAATGTTCAATATCCTATCATCACATTCCACGTTCTAATTTTTTGTTTATGTACCTGATATACACCTAAATCTAGGGAGATTTAGGTGTATATCAGGTACATAAACAACCATACCTATACCATACCAACATAGGTACATATTTTAGTAATGTTTTACAGGGGTAAAACATTACTAAAATAATTAAAAAGCATACATGTTTTTTAATTATTTTAGTAATGTCTCAAATTAATAGCACGTCAACTTTAGCAAAAGATACATCTTTTGCTAAAGTTGACGTGCTATTAATTTGAGGATTACACTTATATAGGTAAAACAAAAATCTTTATAATTCACGTTTTATTTTATTTCAAAAGATCGTTTCTCTTTTTTTATAACAAAAGAAACCCAATAATTGTGCGAATTTCGATGCTGCTGCAAAGAGGAAATGTATAGTCAAGGTTATTTGGTCAGGGAAGCGCCTTATTCGATTTAGCGCAACTCAAAATAATGACGACACGGTTGGCGCAGTGGCTGAGCGATCGACTGCTGCGCAGCGTGTTGCGGGTTCGATTCCCGCCCAGGGTAAACATTTGTGTGATGAGCACTTGTGTTTGCCTTGTGTCTGGGTGTGTTGTTTATCTATATATGTATGTATTTACAAAAAAAAATATGTATTTGTGTATGTATATCAGCTGTCTGACACCCATAGTACAGGGTCTCCCTAGTTTGGGGTCAGATGGCCGTGTGTGAAAATGTCCCCAAAAAAAAAAAAAAAAAACTAAACGACTGCTAGCTAAAATAAATGAGCTCGTATAACGGACTGAAAAATATTCTGTATATTAAGCATAACATTTACTTTCATAAAATAAATAGGTATATCAGTTACGTTTTTATTCAAATACACGTGAAAAAAAAATTTCAAAGTGAACCGATTTTCTACTTTTTCAACATTGTTTTTTAATACATAATAGTCATGTTTTCGTAATTTTGGCTCTGTTACTGTCTTTATGACTGTATATCCTGTTGGAAAAACGAATAAATCAAAATATTTTGGCATATTGTAATGGTTGTATTCGTCCTGAAAGTTAACTCTGACGTCTATTTTCGTAAAACGATATGAAAGAATTGTCTTCGCTTCAAAAAACCATAATTAAAAATTATACTTTTACTCTGTAGCTGCTTAAATCAAGACTTAATCTTTTCGAAAACTGTAATTGTCTTTAAATAATCTGCTCACATCATTACGATATTGCCCTGGGTAAAACGCGAAAACAAGAAGTTTTCGTCACGAATCGAATACACGCTCTTAAGTTTCATGGCGCAAATGACTGATAATTTCATTCTTAGGTTCTAAATTCAAATCTCTTTCATCGTGTATCATCATCGTCTTATCTAAGCATTTTTTTTTCTTCTTTTTCTTATAATAAAGCTGAAGAGTTTGTTTGTTTGTTTGAACGCGCTAATCTCTCGAACTACTGGTTCAATTCTGATAATTCTTTCGCCAATAGAAAGCTACGTTATCACTGAGTACTAACCATCCATCTATACTAATCCATCCATACTTCCATACTAAAAAAAAATGTGAAAGTAACTCTGTCTGTTACGCTTTCACGATGAAATGGCTGAACCGATTTTAATAAAAATTGGTATGAATATAGCTTGAACCCCGGGGAAGGACATAGGCTACTTTGACGTGGACGAAGTCGCGGGCAAAAGCTAACAGGCTATAATTTATTATAAGAAAAGTAGGGACTCGTAATAAAAATCACGTGAACGAATTCGTAGGGCAAGTCTTAGCGCTAGTTAGATGTCTGACTCTGTCATCATTAATACCATGTTTAAATAAAAATTGTTGACTTTGACTTTTGACTTTCGATTTTGACATTGACTTTCACTTTGACCGTTGACTTTAACTTTTGACTTGAAACTTTGCATAAGAACGAACGAACCAAATCTCGTACTCTGGTCACACCGCGCGAAGTGTCAAACAATAACCGAGCCATTTCCATAAAAAGGAGATTCGCACTTAAACCTCATTACTGCGTTCAGGAATGGACAAGTCCGTGCAAAATAAAACGTATTTACTTTTACCAGATGACTCACGATACAGACCACAAGGCCTGGAGGCCATGTCTTTTTATTTTCCTCTGTAATTAGATACAAAGAGTCCTTGTTTAACTTGCAATACTCGGACACAGATGCGTAGCATTTAACCCGAGTTCTTCAAGGACCGACTCTGTTTATTTTAAACCCACACTGCTCGGAAAAAACGAAAGAAAAGAATAATTTTCGTTGAAGTAAAAAAAATAATAGAAATTGTAGCCTTTTAAAAGCATATTTTTTTATCTGTGGGTCGGTGTTTAATTTGTGATTTTAGGCCCTTGCTCAATTGTCCAGAATAGGAGGGTTTGTTTTATGGGATCATGTTTTTGTAGATATACATTTTGATAAAAGGTTGTATTTGCATAATGATTTATGAATGGAGGTAGAGCGTCAACAATACTGTGATAAAAGTTAACTGAGTAGAAAAGGGTCAAGAATGACTAGAATCGCAAAGGGCTCAAAATACATAAAAAAATGGAAAGTGTGGACGTAAGTAGACTCATAATAAAATGGGTTTGATATGTTCTTGTAAAAAACCATAAATAAATAATAATAAAAAAATCTTTACTTAATCATACCCCATACTTTCTACTGAAATGACCAGTTAGGAGATTGGCTTATAAAATAAATATTTTTCCAATTTATTATACAATAAAAATAAATAATACCAAAAACCTCTTTTGTTCCGAATTATATAACAACAATCCTTTAATTAAAACAATAGTCGACTCAATGTGTTTCTTTAGTCCTTCACCCTTCGCCTATCAAATGTCAAGACAAGGACGTCTCAGCAAAAAGTAACAAATTAACAGGCCTATTCTGTATCTTTCAATAATACATTTACACATTTCCCGTCCTTTTCTTTCTTGACGAGTAAGACAGAGACAGAGATAATCTATAATAGAATAGTGACTCGTTCAGACAGAATAAGGAAGTTATTCGGAACTGCGTTTTTTTTTAATTCGCAGTAACACTAGCCTCTGTAACGTGTAATATAAATCCTTAATGAACGGTTTTAATTTATAAACTGACAGCAATTTAGTGAATGAAAAACTTAACTAAAGTATTAAAATCTGAACCTATCAAATTACCACGAGCCGTGCCAAAATATCTTCGTCATTATTTTATCAATCTATCTTATTGTACTGATTGACTAGGGACATTCCTAATTAATTGCATAACTACTTGGTATATCATTCAAATACTGTAGATAGCCTGGCTGGTTGAACAAGCAACTAACCTTATTAGATTAGTACCTACATATTCCTGTGAGACAGCTCGGCTCGTCATTAGAAGGACTTGACACTATTCCACGAGGGTTAACAAGACTATTCAGCCAGCTATTAAATAGAATGTAGTTCATTCAATTTACGAAGTGATAACATAGGTGAATTGAGTTTTTAATCATAGTAACTTAAGGAAGTAGCGACATAATAAAAATGAAACTAAAAAGGGAAGAATAAAAAAAAAAAAGACTATAAACGACATAAGACTCATTTATTCCTAAATAGACTTAGTTCTAACAATATTTCAATCAATAATCAAAGCAGGAGCGAACACAAACATCCGTTGACATTCTAACCAAGAAACACAATAAATCACAATAAATACATACATGAAGGAAGACACACAAGTCAATGTATGGAACGAACTCACTGTAAAGTCACACCCTCGACACTCCATAGAAATGAAACGATATAATTGCCTACACTAATACTAAAATAATAGACTTTACAGATACGTGCGTGAGTGTGCGTGTCTACGCGCCGCGCGAACAAAACGCAATTTCCAGAGCTAGTCGTTCGATGCGGGGAGAGGTGAGGAACGGTTTCAGAGGGAGGCGGAGGTAGTACTAATACCTATACTGTGGTAAAGTAGTGTAGGTACCAAACCCTTACTGTCCGACGACTTAGCAGCAACTGAACTTTAATCTGATCGAGCACCCCTAATACACAAGCACATACAAATTGTTGGGTGAAACCCTGTTCTCCTAGCTAGATTACAAAGTAATACGTGTTAAAGAAAAAATTGGTTGTCTGTAAAGTCGGTTTACCTACGATAGTTGAACGTGACAACGCGAAAGAATCATTACCTTTATCGCTGTAATTATCGTTGCTATAAACAATTGACACCACATTCACTTTTCACTGCACTTGATACTCGATCAAAACATGTAAATGTACTATAGTATAGCAGCTGTCCACGCAGACGCATTGCTCACTCAAGTAGGAGAGAGACGGATGTCGAACGCTGCCGAACGCAAAGGCCGATTGTGCTTCTTTGTCGCTCATTCCGCGCTCTCGCTTGCACTTCAAGCCTTACATGGAACGCCTCAGAGCGGCGTTACGGTATAGCCGCATGAGTCATGTTTTTTCGTGCGTGCAGCCGGCTCTATCGAATTATAAGACGTTGTCACGTCAAAAAAAAACTAACAATACTTAAACACTTCTTTGAATTTTAGATACCCTTTGAAACATTTTTCCAAAACGCTGCCGCTCATGCCTTGGCCCGCACAACCGTGTGAGTCAAGTTTGGTTTACTTTCGCGCACGCGCCGTCATGTCAATTTCCTGCTGAAATTTGATAGCCTGTGTTTTAACTTCCGCCCATTGGTTGTGCCAATATGTTTTAAAGGGGAGAGTGAAATATATTAAACCAGAATAATAATAATATTGAACTTGATTGCTGTTACTTGATTTAAGAGCTTTCTAAGGCTTTTTTATGGTAGATCATCATCATCATCATCATCATGGAACATTAAGACGCCTCCAGCAATAATCGCAATGTTTGCCCGATGCATATTGGCGATCGCAGTAGGTGTTATGGTACTCAGAAGGACGCTGCTGCCCTCTCATCTTCTTCCCAACTGAAAAGGCTATATTATATAGGCAGATGATGACCTACAGAAATGACAGTATTACAATTACAAACATTTCCTACAGAATTACTGATGATTACAAAAAATATATAATAATTGTGATTCCAGAGACGTAGACAATAATTTGAAATATGTAGATATATTTTCACGTTTCCACTGCAAATACTTAGAGAACAAGGAAAAATTAAAACAATAAAATATATTTTTGAAGCGCGTTCTGAATTTAAAATAGCATTACCTCAAGCCAATTTTCAACAATGCAATAGAAGGGCGAAAAGTAAAAGAAGACGAAACAAAAGAAAGATATATCGTAAGTAAAGATACGGAGTTACAATAACGCTACTGACATTACCGACCTATGAACAACATTCAACCATTATATCCAGACCTCTAATTTTCTCAAATTCCTTTATATCTTGTACAAAGGGTAATTGGAAGTAAACACTTCAAAGGTCTTAAAATACTGGCCGTATACTTCACGCTTCGGAATACACAATAATTGTTTATGAAGAGTCATGGAACGATTGCTTCGGAGTTTGAATTTGAGTTTGGAACGATATTTATATGAAAACTATACTCCGTTCACAATAAGATTAGACATATACACAAACCTTTTTTACAGTCCCTTCAACCGATTTTGACTTCTAGTCTTAAGGATGACATTAGAGGCAAAAAAGTGGTTACAATAACAACTGTTTTTGCAGCTGCCATTTGTCATGCCACCAACGCAATATAAGTCAAAATCGGTTGAACGGACTGTAAAAAAGGTTTGTGTATATGTCTAATCTTATTGTGAACGGAGTATAGCTTGTGCCAGCGACTTCGTCCGCATAGAACAAGTACCTACCTATACCACAAAACAGCGTGTCACTCTGCAATGCTACAGTTTCCTAGCAGTCATTACTTCCAGGTATATTCCTCTTATAAACAAGCAAACGAGAAGTTGATCAAATCACTTCTTTGTTTCAGGAAAATCACCTCACAAACTGGTTAATTTAACACCTTCCATTAAATGATCATCTACCTCAGGGATTTGATCAAATCTCCATTTTTACAGATTTTATTCTCACGCATGTCGTAAAGAGACTACCGTGTTCTTTGTGTAATAAGGTCAGTTACGTTCCGGAAATATGAACCCTATCTTTATTACTAAAAAGTAGGTGCTATTACACGCTAGAAAACTCAACTCATCATAACGAAAACACAATTTTCATATAATTATTTTCATGCTAAATCCGCTTGTCAGCCTTCGTGGCGAACTGTCAAGAATTTATTTTCGAATTTAGAACAGTCATTTAGCCTCTAAAGCCCGTCCCAGACGTAGATATAATATATATTACTATAATTCAAAGCAAGACGTAGGATATATTTTCTATAGCAATCTTTAAGTGACCACAGACGCAGCTATAATATATATGTCGGAGACAGTTTATTAATCACAATTGTGGGTGTAACTAAATTTGTTATGATTTGTGTTTCTTATTGTTAATTTATGTGATTTTACTATCAATTATTGTCTATTAATTCGAAACATGATTTATTGTATGTGCACACTGATTTGTGGTTACTTTATTTCGATAATTGTTATCGATGGTTTTATTCAAAACAATTGTTGACACGTTACTTTGAATGTAAAACGAATTACTTTATGAAATCACTATTATAATAATAATAATAATAATAATCTTTATTCCACAAAAAAGTACTTATTAAGATTTACAGATAGATGCTATGATAACAGTATTTTGTACACAAAAGTTTTAGCAACTGAAGCCAAACTAGGAGGAACCTGTATTTCGGCTTACAGCGCCAGCCCCCTCGAGTAACATTCGATCTGGGTACTTAAGTGCTAGCATTTTACAATTCTATTAAATAATGTTACTTAATTAGTTTAGTGTTATTATTATAATGAGTAGTCTGATCCTCTCTTTGTGTAATGTGCTAAGGTGAATGAGTGTATGTGAGAGGGTTTCATTGTTGAGTGTGAGTGTGAGATGTGGTTTTTAGGAGTGGACATGTTGATTCTGAGTTATGGATTTGTGAGTATACTTTTATCGTGTAGTGGATAGATTAATCAGACAAATGTTACTGAGACACTAAGCTGCAGTGTCAATAGGTACAACCAGTGTTACTTACTATATAATTTAAGCTGGTATGACAAGCAAATCTTCTGTCTCCTCGTACGTGAGTTTCTGTAGATACTCACTAACTTTAATTTTACACAATTTCTTGGTTAGTGGATATATATTCAGAGTTTTATTTAACTTATTATATATGTAGGGGCCAAAAAAGGGGAGAAATTTATTGCTGAATTTAGTTTTAAACTGAATTGGCTGTGGGCACACCAAATATTTATTGCGTTTATTTAATTTATGTGGGTCAAAATTAAGTTTTTTATGTTGCGTAATTATTGCATTTAGTATAAATAACTGTCTAACAGTAAGGACTTCACAGAATTCATAAAGCAACGAGGTAGAGAATAATATTGATTTAAAAGTACAAACCTTGAGAATGGCACGCTGGGCAACTTCAACAGGTCTAATAATAGTTTTTGGGGATCCTCCCCAAGCCGATATACAATACGTTATGAGAGACTGGCAGAGGGCGAGGTATATTCTTCTCATCATAAAGGGATTGGTGATATGACGGAGTGTCTTAAAGACGAAAATCAATTTTCGTATCCTACCACAGAGAACCTTGATGTGCTCTTTAAAGTTGAGGTTAGCATCTATGGTAACACCTAAGTATTTTATCACTTTAACCTGTTCCAATTTTGTGCAAGTGCAGTTTACTTTAGAAATACAATCGTGAGATATAATATTATAATTAGTGGAATTTATTTCTGTGTCGTGGCGTATACTGAAGCAGATATACCTGGTTTTATCAACGTTTAAAGTTAAGACATTATCCTCAAGCCATTCTCTTACGGCATCAAAACCAGATTGGGCAGCATCGAAAACCTCCTCCCATGTATTGGCAGAAAAAGTTAGAGCAGTGTCATCTGCAAAAGAGATAATTTCGCCATGGGGAAGTTTCAGATTCGTAAGATCGTTTATATAAACGAGAAATAAGGTAGGTCCTAAGATACTGCCCTGTGGAACACCGTGTGTAACTAGAAGGTTTTCACTCCTGTATTGACCAATCCGAACACTCTGAAGTCGCCCCGCAAGGTAACTTTCAAAGAGTTTTAATTGTGTGCCTCTGATTCCGAGTCTTTCCAACTTGTTCAGCAAGATCGGGGCAGAAATTGTATCAAACGCCTTAGCCAAGTCAAGAAAGACAGTTAGGCATTTCTTTTTTTTATCAAGTTTATTGCTTACGAAATCGGTGAGGGAATTTAAGGCTTGATCCGTAGATTTACCATCACGAAATCCGTATTGGTTTCTTGACAACAGGTTTTTATTTTCTAAATAACTCACTAATCTCTTATTAATTATTCGTTCCAAGAGTTTTGATATTGAAGGAAGAATTGAAATTGGCCTATAATTAATAATTCGACTTCTATCACCGCTCTTATAAATAGGGCACACTTCCGATTTTTTTAAGCCATCAGGGAAGATACCATGCTGAAGACAGGAGTTAAATATAAAGGTAAGAGGTGTAATTAAGAACTTTCTGATTTTTTTCAGAAACCAACTACTTATCTGGTCATATCCAGTGGCACAATCAGATTTTAGATTAGAAATAAGACGTTGCACCTCGTCCTCATTTGTTTCCTCTAAAACGAGAGAACTCGTTTGTGTGACATTTGGGGAATTATTAATGGTATTTATAGACATTTTAGCCGCCCTTTGTTGTTCGATTTTATCAGCTAGTGATTTGCCCACATTTACGAAGTAGCTGTTTATTGCGTTAAGAGATGACTGAGGAGAAGTTGATAGTGATAAGAGTTCATGTGGGTGGTCTACTTTTTTTGCTGTATTTGTGACTTCTTTAATTACTTTCCATAGTCGCTTGTTATCCTTTTGCGCTGCTTGCATCTGATCTTTCTCGTAAGCTCTTTTAACTTTTTTAAGTAAAGTATTGCAAAAGTTTCTATAACGCGTGTAGGAGGTTTTAAGTATTTCATTATCTGGAGACCGCTTAGATTTCAGGTGTAATTTATCTCTGTTTTTAATACAGCGTAGCAATCCTGGGGTAATCCATGGCTTGATTATTTTCTTTCGCCTGGATAAATTTAGTACCTTTGTGTTATTTTCGATAACTTTCTGAAGACTATTGGTGAAATATTCTAAGGAATAATTAGGATTTGTAGATTCGTAAATAGGGTTAAAGTCAATTTTAAGAATATCACGTTCTATACTTTCGTAATCTACTTTTTTTATGGACGATGATGAGAATTGAAAAGTCTTCTTGAAGTTTAAGCTTACGATAACCGGATAATGGTCCGTCAATGTTGAGTTGGCAACGATAGTTATGGCAGAGCTTTTAGTTTTTAATAGGGCATGATCAATGCATGTATCGCTATCTTTCCGTGTTATTAAAGTATGTGCTGGAAGGAGACCATGGGTGGCAGCGAGGGTCAGATAACGTTCACCATTTGCCTCTATTTTGCTTTGGTTTATAGCAATATTTATGTCCCCCATAACTAGGATATTCTCAAAGTTAGAATATTTTGTTAGTATTTCATTTAGCGATAGTAAAAAAGGATCTATGTTGTGAAATGATGGCGATCGATACATAGCTAATATTGCCGTACGATTATCTATAGTAGCGACCAAACAGTTACATTCTTTGAATGTTGGTTCTTCTATTTTTAGTCTAAGGTGGTTTCTATAGTAAATTACAACGCCGTCGTTTTGTTTAGAATTTATTTTAGTTGCTTCAAAGCGATAGCCACTCAGACTGGGGATTACTGATGTGCATGAGAGCCAGCATTCGGTAAGTATTATTACGTCACAGTCTAGCTTCAGCCTAGCCAGTAATACTTCTAGGCCTGGCATGTTACAGTTGATGCTACGTATATTTTGCGTGACTACTATGAGATGCTCTGACGATGGGGTTATGAGTTTGTGGCAATCCTCAATTTCAGCGGTCACCGCCTGTGAAACAGTCACCCTATCAAAGTCTTCCGACAATTCATTTTGATTACCGAATGTTAATAGTTAAAGTGATTTCCTGAAAATATATTTTTGTAACCATTATTGGTATCACACTGAGTAATTTACGGCAAAAGGTGCAAGAGTTGTCATCAAGAGATGATCTACACAATGCGCAGGAGTAACTATAAGAAATATGTTGTAGAAGCTCTAAAAAAGTAGAGAATATGGAGTATCTTTGTGCAAAAAAGTAGTACGTGTCTTTAATAAAAACATAATAGTATCTCACCATAAAATCCAGTAAGCAGAAGAATTGTTTAATTGTGTAGAGTATAAGGTTTTGAATACAATGTAAAACTGATAATATCAGAATAGTGTCTAGTGTGCATGTGAATAGTGTTAATTCTAAAAATAAAAACAAAAAGTCTATGTGATAGCGAAACATAAAAGAGTAGCAAACATGTAAAAGATAGTTATTTTGACTAAAATGACAAAGTTTCACAGATAATAGTCATTCCGAAATTCTTAATTTACCAAGATCCAGTTCATTTTTTATGCGAATCTGAGAAGATTCCGCATTTTTCTTTAAGTATACTATGCCGTTAGAGGTCCAGCAGAACTCATATCCGTAATTTTTCTTGAACATCCTTGCTTGATAATATAGCTTCTGTGTCTTATGCGTTAGCGTTTCAGAAATATAAATTGGTCTATGAGGGCTGTCGGGATTTAAGTGAGTTGTGTTTAACTTATCTCCTTTTTTTTTAGACTTGTTGAAGGTTTTAACTCCTCTCAAAATATTTTCTTTCGTTAAAACGGAGGTAAGTTCGACAATAACCGGATTTGAGCCATCTTTTGAGGGAATCCTGTAAATGTCTCTTATTGATGAACAGTCAATATTGAGATCGAGTTTTTTTCCCATTTCAACTACGCTGTCGCACAAATTGGCTTTGGTTTCTCCTTGCATTTTTGGTAAATTGCGAACTTCGATTCCCGTTCCGCGTAACTTACGCTCTTGTAATTCGAGTTGTTCTTCTAGTAATTTGATCGTTTTTTTATCTTCTTGCCTTTCAGACTTCAGTGACGATATTTTTACTAGGAACTCGTCGTATTTGGCAGAAATTACCTCTACTGACTGTTGTAATTCAATGTTTTGAGCGTTGATTTTACTAATCGTGATTTGCAATTCTTGAAATCGTATTTCTTGTTGTTTAGAGAGCGAGGAAAACATATCTTTAATCGCGGTCGAGATATCACTCTCGTCTTCGTCGTATTTACGTTTCTTTCTCTCCGTAATATTAGTCGTAAGGGAATGAAGATCGGGCGCCGATTCGCAGTGTTGCAATGGAGTATCGGTTGAAATCAAAGTTACGGTTGGCTGTTTCTTATTGACTGATGGTGCCGAGGGGGACGATGAGGGGGGGGGGTGTCCGGTTTAGAGGCATGGTACTAATAGAATGATTATGACTTTTAATATTTTATTCCTTAGTAGAACTTTTATTAAATAAAATTTAAAGAATTTCTAAAAGAGACGTCCGTTGTTGGATTTGAACCCGGGACTTACGTACAGCCCAGCGTCGTTCACCACCGCGCCAAATACGTAGTTAACATAAACTTCCAATTTTGTTGCCCGTATCGTCTTGGTGTGAAGGTAGGTAGGTACCGGTGTACACCAGTTCTTTGTCTTCACTAATGAGTCCAAAGTTCAATTTTGTGTTTAAAATTTGAGGTAAAGGAGTCCGTTGCAATGTTATTTATGATTTTAACACAAGAACCACTTCACATTTCACCACAATTTTTTCACAGATTGTTAGTTGTACACTGAAGTTGAGTAGTTGAGGGTTATATATTATTAAAAAACACTATTTCCTCGAATTTTAAATTAAAAGTTCAGAGAGCTCTGACAGCACGTCTGTTCATAACAACGTCCGAGAGGGGGGGGAGATTGTTTATTCATAACAATTATTATTGTGGTATTTGATTACAGATCTTATTAGATTCAGCACATTTTAGTGTTTTGTATCAAGTAAACGCGTGACGCATTTCCGTGCGCATGGGCAGACTTGTATGGAGAGGTTGCAAGGTGGGGGGCATCGCCTTATAAAAGAGCGTGCACTCCGTAAGTATGGCAGTCGATCCTCGGATTCGACTCAGTAAAGAGTTCCTGCTCCCGACAATACTGTCGGTTTACCTGGTACAGCGCTGCTGTATATTCACATAGCTGTATAGGCTTGCTGCTAGCGAGCGATACACTTTGTATTTGGGTGGCTTATGCTACTGTACGAACTATGAACCTTAAGGGTTTGTTCGTTTATCATTGGGTGGGTTATGCTACTGTACGAACTATGAACCTTAAGGGTTTGTTCGTTTATCATTGGGTGGCTTAGGCTGCTGTACGAACTATGAACCTTAAGGGTTTGTTCGTTTATCATTGGGTGGCTTAGGCTGCTGTACGAACTGTAAACCTTAAGGGTTTGTTCGTTTATCATTGGGTGGCTTGGCCACTGTACGAACTGTGGGACCTTAATGGTCTGTTCGATTAACTGTATTGTTGCTGTACCTTTAACTTACTTTATTCCTGTTACTGATTACCATTTGTATTGTGTTTTCTGTACTAATAGTGTGTAATTGTTTTTACAGGTCTTGTTTATCCCTAATAGGATAATGGGAACGCCTATAGTCCTGACGATGTACTATACCGCTCGGCACTCCTCCTCGATCGCACCTGACGATCCTACATATATTTTTATTACGTCACCAAAATATGTGGACAGATTTATAGCAAGCCAAATTAATATTTCAAAAATGTGAAACAAACAACAACCGCAGACGTAATAAGGCCGAAAATACATTATTATGTGGCTAGCTATAATATATGTTATAGCTACGTATATTAATATATATTATAGCTACTTATGTGACGGGTTTTTATGTAATAAACTATTTAAATAAGGTTAGAAATATGGAACCACCCAGTGTCTACAGTACACATACATCAAAATTGATCAGTTCAAAGCTATGAGCGATGTGGTGAGTGACACATCCCGGAACACTCAGTTGTGTCTGCGTGTTACGCGTAGGAAACGGATATGAAAGTGCGTGTGAGTGCGTGTGTGTTAATGATTTTCTGAATATTCGAACTGTGAAAATTCCGTCTCTAGGAATTTTGTGCACGTGCAGTACGTACCTAAGAATTTTATAGGACTTTGGACTGTATTATAAAGATGTTAAAATAGAAAACATAATATTCGAAATGAAATTCGTTAATTTTGAAAATATATACTTTTTATTTCCATGTTAAAAGTGAGCATAAATATCGTGCACCATGAATAAAAAAAATCTAAGTAACAGAATCTAGCAAGCCTAAAATAATGTTGCCATTTTAAGAAACTATAGAAAAATAACATTAAAATAGGAATACTGGCTTTGATTACTGAATTGAGCTAAATATAAAATTATAAACAATTAGCTTTTGCCCGCGACTTCGTTCACGCGAATTTCGGTTATCGCGGATACAGACAAAGTTGCGGAATAAAAAGTAGCCTATGTCCTTCCACAGGGTTCACCCTATTTTCGCACCAAATTTCATCAAAATCGGTTCAGCCGTTTTATCGTGAAAGCTTAACAGACAGAGTTACTTTCGCATTTATAATATTCAAAGTGTATCTTTAACTGAGGAAAACAAGTGTATCTTTAACTGAGGAAATATGACCATGTGTCAATTACAGGTCTGAGTTAAATTGATTGCCCATTCACCAAAGAAGAACTTTCAGTGCGTTGAGAACGCTGTTCTCCCTGCTCAACTCTCTCTTCCCTCTTTCTTATCTAATGTCATCTATCTCTTTACCACCCTTAGTTAAGAGTTTAAATAAATAAGTATACTACTAAGGGCGGGTTGCTTCAACTAACCATTACTGACCGGTAATAGTCAAAAATGGCGCTAACTGTCGGTAAATAAAAAAAATGGATTGTTTCACAAAGTCATACGTCAAAAAGTTCGTCAATATTACCATAACCGATCAGTCAACGTAATTTTGTGTTGTCAAACCAATGATATTATATTAAATATCATTGTATCAAACAGATACTTCAAACATCAAAATATTATGGAATCTCTTTTTGAATAACTTTTACTGACGGATTTCTAAGTCATGAAACAACCCGTTACATTTAACGTACGTTAAACATCATCAGTCATAGTAACTTTTTAACCGTCCGTATGTAACGTTAACCGACTGTTTGAAACAACCCGCCCTTTTACGTTCATATGGATTTGTACACATAGAATTACGAGAATAAAACCTCATTTGCCAACTTCGGTTAAAAATCCACAGTGCGATTGATATCTCTCCGTGCCCGCATTCGGAACCATTATCCTTAATCTACGCGGGTCACAGCCCCAAAACGACACAGGAATGCAAATAGAATTATTTAAAATTTTCCAGCAAAGGGGACAGACCAATGAGGGCCTGATCGATTTAAAATCAAAGTTCATTCGAAGTTTAAAAAATACGAACACAATATAAAGGCAGTTACGCAAATACGTTATTACAGATTTTATTATCTACTCACGCATATCGTAGAGACTACCGTGTTGTTTGTGTAAAAAGGTCAGTTATATTACGTAAATATGAACCTTTCTTCACTATAAAGTAGGTATTGGTGCCAATTCTGTTGTGTACGAACTAAATTAATTTTAAGCTATTTATATCTCTTTCTCTGCAATAAAACAAGAAAGAGACATATATTAATAAGAGCTGTCAATTTAAGTTGATCTAAAATGTTCATACAATAAAGCCCGGTTTCCCCCGCGAAAGAGTAATGAGCCAAAAATGACTAAGCGGAGCGGACTTCTTCTAAAAGTTACAGCATGAAATAGGTTTGCGTTTCCACCAATGAAGAGTTTAGTCGTCCGATTCACATCGCAAAAGAGAAATGATGAAGCGAGCTCATTTTTAATCTTTTTGCCCGCTGAGTCATTTCCGCTCGAATCTTTGTTGGTGGAAACACATGTACAATACGGTCAACGTAACTTGGCGCGTCTGAAGTTAGCTGTTTGGCTGCGCAATGGAACTTTTAGGAACGAAATTGTCTACTGCGCAG
Organism: Charanyca ferruginea; assembly: GCA_947361185.1. Classification (NCBI taxonomy): domain Eukaryota; kingdom Metazoa; phylum Arthropoda; class Insecta; order Lepidoptera; family Noctuidae; genus Charanyca; species Charanyca ferruginea. The sequence continues at coordinate 6,173,633 of OX376077.1, read as the reverse complement.
CTAATCGGCTAACTTCAGACGCGCCAAGATACGTTGACCGTTCTGTATGCAGTTTACTCTTGCGAGTTAAACGGAGTCCTTAATGGTTCCGCTCCGCTCGCGGTGGAAACCGAGCTTAATAGTTGTCATTTCAGAACGTATTGATTAATTAAAAACACTGCGAAGTTCAAGGAAAAAACTAATTTGACATCTCTAACTTAGTCCTTGTCTGTTGCCGTCCTTTTCTTCAGCTGCCTGTTAGTAAGAGATGCCAAATGCCTAATTTTAACAAATTTTGAATAGGGGAATCGGTACCACTATCACACGCTACAAAACTTAACTCATCATTAAGTAAACGTACACTTATGTCAATTTGCATTGAATCATTTTGTGTTCTATTGTTTTCACTAGACAGTACTAATTCAGTTTTTAGGTTATTTTACAGGATTAGATTCAAGTCGAATTTCGAATTTAAAATACAGCTATCCTATAGATAGCATTTTTGTTTTTATTTTATTCGAAAAGCACAATGCAATTATCAATAAAGTTTTTAAACTAAATAAATATTACATGCTAAACGGATATTTCATTTTCAATTTTAAATTTCGTTCGAATTTATGGTACGTTTACTCACGCTCGTACAGTCAACAGCAAAAGTAGATGATCAAAATCAGAAATTCAATACTAGGTATGTGTGTGACCATCACATACTTTTGAATCACTTCGACACCACACAGTTCTGACGCGAACTCCGTTCATTAGTATTGAATTTCTGATTTTGATCATCTATTTTTGCTGTTGACTGTACTAAGCTCTCAGTCAATATAAACTCACACTATTCACTCTGTAATCAGTTTACCTGTGTTAGGTAATACTTTTGACGTCTAAAACCGTGAACTGGCATTTCAAACTTCCTTCTGCATTTAAATAGCCGCTTTAGTACGTTCCAAGTTCCAGTAAAGACTTAAAGAGCGAAGTGGTTCAACGTAGGTAGTACGTGACGACTTAAATGACACTCATATGCGTCAGAAGTAAGAACTTTGTACGTCATACTATGGTGAGTGGGGCAAGTTAGAAGCATCAACGGAGATTTTTTTTTTCTTTTTTATAATTTTCTGGTTTCCAATAGACTAAACAGGGATTTTATAATGTGAACATCTTGACTGATAAGTTCTGAAACAATGCATCTTATATATAAAAATCTTCTGTGCGTGTGTGTGAAAGTGAACTCCTCCTAAACGGCTGGACCGATTGGAATTAAATTTGTTGTGTGTGTTCCAGTGGATTCGAGAATGGTTTAGATTCACAATTGGACCGGGTAGGTGGCGCTGCAGTCGAGTTGTAGAACTTATTTATTTTACAGGCAGGACAAGGTCTGCCAGGCCCGCTAGTTTTCTTATGTTTTTAATGAATACAAGCGATAGGAAAAATTTAATCATTTCAGAAAATCAGGTTATTTAGTGTATTAAATAACCTGATTTTCTGTAATGATACATACGCGAGCAGCAGCTAGTCTACTAGCTTCTGCTCGCGACTTCGCTCTCATGGAAGTCTAGCATATCATAAAAATTATTATTTTTTGAAGTCGGGTGAGTAATTTCGCAGATTATCTCTTACATCCAACCTTTCATCATCATCATCACGTAAACCTATAGAGAGGCCTATGCCCACTGCTGGGCATAGGCCTCTCCCAAGGGGGGATTTAGCCGTAATCGCCATGCTTCGCCGATGCTTGTTGGCGATCGATATTATGGTACTCAGAAGGACGCTGCTCCTCATCATCTCGTCAATATCCCTCTGTCACCTTCTACGATACCCACGGGTAGAAATGGGGAAACGTCGAATCTTTAACTCTTTATAATATTATTATAGATTTAGTAAAATTTCTGATAAATATAAACTACCATTACTGCGCAAAAATCTATTATTTAGTTACGTTACAAGCCTATCCAATTAAAAAACATTAAAATTATATTCTTATCGCTTGAATTCACTCAAGAACTAGTTCATAAAACAGCTACTAAACTAATTTTAAATTCAATTCAAACCAGTGTAAACTAGCTGAAAAATTTGCTAACATTCCTGGCGGAAGAACAAGAATTTCTATTGTAGCTTGTCACTGTAAGGGGTTGTCTACACCCACGTTGTGCTAATGTAACTGAGCGGACGACAGAACGCCTTTTTGCGTAGCAATCAACGCGAATAAGGCACAAAAGAAATGCTGAGACGCATTCAGATTATGCCACTTTTAGATTGTGGTCTAAGTTATAAAAGGAAGCGATTCATGAACCTTATCTTGTATTTTTTTTCTTATAAGGGCTCCGTACCATTAGGAAAATACTGAACTTTTTTTTTATTATTTTTTGTCTCAATATGTATGCAATGTAGGCATTAGAATTTTAGCACAATATTAGATCTTGATACGCACATGCCACATCGCCAGTCAATGAAATACTCTTTTATCGTTTTAAACCCTTATTTACAGTAATCATTCTGTTTGTGAAAACAACATGATCGCAAGGTATCATAATGTCAAAACACCATAATAATATAATCTTTTAACTGACCAACTCCCTAACGACTTAAAAGTTACTGTGAATGGTTTTATTTTAGTTATATACAAATCTTAAAAATCTAATAATATTATGTACAATTCCAAGAAAAAGACAGGGGAGCTCAAAGGGCATCAAAAAACTCGTCCACATCGCTGTCAACGGGACACGTGCCCAACAGGCTGGCAGCATTGCCACGTTGTATGGCAATGCAGATTCTTTGACCCAAGAATAGACCAGCCTTCGGGTCACGTGAAGAGTCGACCAGCCGCTTGGCGATGTCACGAAAAACAATATGGGCACTCGGACCCCATGGCCCTAGAGTTTCTACCCCAAACGGCTCAAATATATAGCTTCCAAGAAGGCTATTATATTTGCGCCGTTTGAGGTTTTCGGCACCTGCAGCAGCCGCCCCAGCACAACATGTTGTGTTGTCATGTTGTTGTGTTTTATTTTAAATAAATGCTTGGAGGTTTTCCAGTTAATATAGCAATAAGTTATGTTGACTACCTAAGAATTCTACCAATATGTATGTCGGATCGTCAGGATTTAGTCCGTTAGATTCGGTCATCATGTGGGCAGAAGATGGGTTTCGTGCAATGCAAACACACTGGGTATAGGGTACTATAAATAAACTGCGTTTATTAAAACCACAATTTAGCACAAACTCAATTTAAAATAAACTCAGACTTAAATTAAAATAGACATAGTAACACTTAAACACAACGAATCAAGTACAGTTTTGGGACGTCTTAGCTCGGATGCGATCAGACACTGGATTCTCAATGTCTTCCATGCTGTGGGCTGAAAAAATCACGAGTTTGTAGAAACGCGCCAAAAGTAGTGGTAGATCACGTGTTCTCGATAATGGCGGGCTTGTGATTCTTTTCATGCCTGTACTATTGACCGGATACGACATGTATATAAGATACTTAATCAAAACTAATTTTAAAATAATACTTTTTATTTCTTTACTGCAGGCCTCTTCACCCGACAGATATTTATTAGTTGAACGAGCAATCGAATTGCTGAATCTTGACTGAATCCTTAATTTTTAATTTTAAAAGTATTCTTTTAGTGAGCAGGATGGACTGTTTAGGAATATTTCAGCTACTACATATAATGGAATCCTATAATTATTTTCTCATATTTCATTACTCCGTACGTACAATCGTTTAACTGATTGGTTATGCGTGTAAAACTTACTTTGTATCGCAAAAACAATTGAAGGCTGCCTGCTGTAGTAATGGCTTTAACGAGTCGCGTAATGTAAAGTCAAGATGTAAATTCATTCACACCAAGATTATCTTAATAACTCCGAGTTAATTGCTAACACGGTTCCATTATGTATGACATATTTGTAATATAATTAAAGCGAAGCGATTCTGTTTGAATTTATGGCCCAAATTTTGCTGGTTATTTTTTTTATAATAGTTTCAAATAAGGGTACGACTAAACTGGAATACTCCATGCGTTAAAGTACCTTTGAATATATTCAGAATAAATAATAAAAACTGTTAGCAGCTTATTGTGTTACAAACTAAAAATTACAGAATTCATTGAATAAAAATGATAAGAAGTTTAAAGTTTTCCTTTTTGTTACAGGTATGTTCTACGCCAGGGTCTAATAATCTTTTTTTAAACTCCATAATCAAGAAGTAAGTGACCGATAAAGGGGCAATAGTTTAACGATTACGTGGTGAGTGCAGTCGTAATTTAACCCCTTTTGTGTCGATCAGGTAAGTTTAGTGTGTAGCACACACACACTTAACCGGGTCCGTATGTTGGATTCAGCATTGTCATTCATCTCCATAATCATACCCTACGGGGGGTTAAGTCATAATCGCCATGCCTAGCTGATGCATGTTGGTGATTTCAGTAGGTATTATGGTACTCAGAAGGACGCTGCTGCCCATCCTCTGTCGCCTTCTACGACACTCACGGGTAGAAATGGAGTGGTACTATTACAAATTACAGTTATGGTTCAAAGATCCCAAAGACAAAAGTCATTTTAAATAAGTTAAAATTTTGAGATAGAGTAATTTGGTCGTTATGAAGATATGCGTACATGCGATGCTGGGTCTTTTCTATGGTAGACGATATAAAAGTTTCTTACGCACCTACGTACGTATACGTATTCAAGTAAGACTGTTCGTTTTTAATATGTCGTATCCGGTCAATAGTACGAACGTGAAACGGATCGCAAGCGTGCCATTATCGAGAACACGTGATCTACCGATACTTTTGGCGCGCTTCTACAGAGTCGTGGTTTTTTCAGCCCACAGCGAGGAAGACATTCAGAATCCAGTGTCTGATCGCATCGGAGCTAATACGTCCCGAAACTGTACTTTCGATTCGTTGTTGAAGTGAAGTGAACTATATCTATTTAACATTAAGTCTGAGTTTATTTTAAATTGAGTTTGTGCTAAATAGTGGTTTTAATAAACGCCGTGTATTGTATATTCCCAGTGTTTGCATTGCACGAAACCCATATTCTGCACACATGATGACTGAATCTAACGGATTAAATCCTGGCTGATCCGACATGCATATATTCGCCATGTAAAATGCCAGCTTAATGCATATGTCTATAGGTTACCACCGTCGATGACCAACATAAAAAAAATACTTAGTTTAGCTGCTAAAGGCAATAACAACTTGTAAATCGCCAACCGCTTTATACTTAAGCCGCATCAAAATTCTAGTGAAAAGTACGAATAAATAGATTTAGCGATTTCATTGAGTTGCTCGCGACTCCACTGTGTTTGTGACATTACATATCTAAGGACATTCTGACGAACTGTACCGTATGTAAATCCATTTTCTGTAAAGGGAACAACAAAAAGGGTGGAGGGATTTAATTGTCTTGTAAAGAGCTTTGTCGGCTGTGAGAGTGATGTTTGTAGTTGACATGCGGTATTAAAGCCTTTTGCGTGTTGGGGGATACATTTTCCTTTGTAAACAAAAAAGTACTGGAGTAGTTAATATTTGAGAGTAATTTTATAAATAAAACTTTAGACCATAGAAATATGAAAAGCAGAACTTTTTACACCTCGGTAAATCATCAATTTACGCATATTCGATTTAGCGCAACTCAAAAACTAAACGATTGCTAGAACGGCGTAGCAGCATTGACACACACAAGTACAATACAATGGTCTGTTTGTGTGCATCAGAAAAAAAATACGCACGAAATAAGCACGGATCATTGATATTGATCGGCAAACGATAGCGCGCGAGGTTTTACAGTGCTTTTTAAAATAATTGTCTAAAATAAATGATTTCGTACAAGGAACTGAATAAAATTGTGTATATTGAGCATAACCTTTATTTTCATAAAATGAATATATCAGTTATGTTTTTATTCAAATACTGGTAAAAAGTGGTAAAAAGTGAACTTTTTTAACACTGTTTTTTAGTATCTAATAGTAATATTTTCGTAATTTTGGCTCTGTAATATACTTTGAGACTATATATCCTGTTGGAAAAACGCATAAAACATGATATTTTCGCATACTGTAATGGTTCTATTCGTCCTGCACGCGTAGCATGACCACGCTATGTCTACGGAAGAATAGACATACTGACAGGAAGAATAGACAAGTCAGTTCAGTTTGTCTATTCTTCCTGTCAGTATGTCTATTCTTCCGTAGACATGGCGTGGTCATGCTACGCGTGCAGCAAGTTAACTCTGACGTCTATTTTCGTAAAACGCTTGTCAGGGTTGTCTTGTCTTTAAAAAACCATAATTAAAAATTATACTTTTACTCTGTAGTTCCCTAAATCAAGACTTAATGTTTCTAAAACTGGAATTGTCTTTAAATAATCTGCTCATATCATTACGATATTGCTCTGGGCAAAACGCGAAAACATGAAGTTTTCGTCACGAATCTAATACACGCTCTTAACGAAATTGTGATTGTTAAGATTTGGGTAAATATTTTGATGGAGATTCTAAATAAACACGTTTTTCATCTTTCCGTAGAACACGTAAGTTTAAAATTTTTGTCTTAATGTTTTTGTTTATTAATTAAAACATATAGAGATGTTTGAATGAAGTAAAGGGAGAAGTTTGAATGAAGAAAGGGAAGGCCTATGTCTAGCAATGAGACACAAAATAAACTAATAAAAAACCAGAATAAAGTTAGTTCTTAAGATTCAATTTAGTTTAGATACCTATTTGCAATTTTAACAAAAAGTAGTCTTGTTTGTACAAACTAATGGACCCGCATTATAAAAACATTACAACACAAAGCTTACAACACATACTTAGCTATCGTAAACAATAATTTAATTAGGTACGTTAGAAAGTTGTGAATTTTAATTCTATATAAAGTTCTTACTAATTACAGTGTGACATTTGCATAACTTTCACATGGCGCCATTTTCAAAATTCCTATAATATACTGTGTCTAATAAATGCACAAATAAAGCCTAGAAACAAACAGGGAAAAAAACGCCCTTAGCAGATCCTTACTCGTAATTCGTAATAGCAAAGTGGGCCAATACCTAAACGCATTTACATTGTTTTTGTCTTTTGGATTATGCATATTTGCTTTTTACGAATGAATTAAAATTATTTAAATGTGTTAATTCGATTTCAAGAAATTACTTCTAATTACTAAGTACCTATTCAAGGCCAAAGATACAAATTACTTAATCAAAACGCCTTAAAACTAGTAGAATTCAAACAATTTGATCATAAAACGCGTAACAAAAAGCTTACAAACCGTTCTATTAATAATTTCGAGCTTAGGCACTTAAGCCATTACATGCACTGGCGGCCGAGAGTATTCACCCAGCAGCTACCACACCAATTATACACTTCCGTGCAAAATAATTGGTTGTTACGAGACTATTATAATATGTAACTTCACGCCTGTTATTATAATACGAAGGCTACAGCGGCGTATTTAATAATACGATGAAGGGTAAAAAGTTTTTTTTAAGATGTAATAACAGTAGGTAATGATACAAGGAAGGTGTAGATTTTTTTTTATATTTGTCGTAAGTTGAATGAAAGATTACGTCATAATGTTTTTATTATTCAAGCCACGAATAATGGTTAAATTACGAAATACCTAATAAAGCAGGAAAATTGGCCTTGATTTCCTAATCAAGGTAAAATAATAATAATAATAATATGTGGGGACATTTTTCACACACGGCCATCTGACCCCAAACTAGGGAGACCCTGTACTATGGGTGTCAGACAGCTGATATACATACACATATACATTTTTTTTGTAAATACATACATATATAGATAAATAACACCCAGACACAAGGCAAACACAAGTGCTCATCACACAAATGTTTACCCTGGGCGGGAATCGAACCCGCAACACGCTGCGCAGCAGTCGATCGCTCAGCCACTGCGCCAACCGTGTCGTCAATTTTCTTTGTTTGAAAAGAGACATTTGCAATGCAGTGTACTAATTACAGTCAGATTCTGACATAAAGTAGAGGTACAGAAGACGCCAGCACATCAGGCTATACCAAACTGTCAAATTTTCCCAATCGAATATGAACCTTACAATTTTGTTATAAAGTTGAAAATCTATGAAATAAAGGGCAATGCCAGACACTCTATAGAACTTTGCCCCACTCAATAAAAGTCATGTACAAGCTTACAATATGTAGCATCTTACTGCTTATTCATTGCTGATAAAAGTTGATAAACACTAGTCTTAATGGCTGCAGAACTTGCCGTTTCTGTTTAAATCAAAAAACTGTGTTTGCATTCGTTTTAGCATTGATTTGTAATCCGCAATTAATAATAAGAATGTTGTTCATTTGCCAACAAAAAAGTTCTTTACATTTCCTTATAATCTACAATAGTCTACATTATCAATTAGGGTCTCATAAAAAAACAAATATAAGACACAAAGGAAGCATTTTGCTAATGAACTCCACACAACTTCACACTCGAGCCTGTCTCGTGGAAACAAACCAAGAACGCAAGTTCGCAAAATCGCAAGTTCTAAAGCAAAACAATTTATTATAATAAGATTCTATGATCATTACAATTATTTTTTCAATTTTAGTTTCTAAAACAGCATGGACTTACTACCTTCAACCCCTCACTTTCCCACGGTAGTAGACGATTTAACCCCATAGTTTGCCATCACATTCGACTCTCGACTGCTTCCTCTAATCGATTCTTTTGCTACCTTGGTCGGTATCTTCATAATAAAATAAACAGGACACTCTCAATTTATAACCTCACCAAGACCAAATTTAAAATTAAGGCCCATTGGCTCCAGAACTTAAACTATGATGATACAGAAAAATTACTTGCTGCCCCGGTATAGCCTCTTTATCACATCCCAACGCTCCCATTTTATTATATCTCCGCATACGCATACATACTCACACACGCACATACAACACCCACACAAAACACCTACAAACACACCTTCATACACATACCTACTAACCTCACCAACACTCCCGCAATCAATCAACTTTTTGATCAACTTTTTGTAATAACTTCAAATAGCTCACGGCATTTGTTGTTGTACGAGTACATAATTCTAATTAAATGTAAACTATCCAAAGGGTGGAGACCTGGTGTCCTGAAATACAGACTTCACGTCTAGTTTAGGCACCAGTCTCACACAGTATACTTATATAAATTATGTATTGATGTATGATTGTAAATGTATCTAAATATTGTGGTGAGAAAATAAATCATTATTATTATTATTATTATTATTTTATTAAATTACATTTTCTGTAAATGGGTGGGGCAGGATCTGGCATTGTCATTTGACACATTGTTGTACCTTGATGTACTGGCCTCTGTACTTTTAATTAAACGTTTAGGTGCATGAATTTATTATAAAAATATGTCCCACTTACACAAAAAACAAAATAAGTTTATCATGGATTTAAATACTTTGCTTGGCTATACTTTTTCTCTTTGAGGGGCTTGTAAAAGCCGACTTGACACGGTCAGTCCGTAGATGGGTGACCAATCCTTTCATACCGAGACCTCTCCGTGTCTCGGAAAGCACGTAAAGCTGTTGGTCCCGGCTGTCATTTGTAGAATTTTGATAGCCGATATGAGTAGGCAGAAGCCAGAAAGTCTGACAACCAGTCTTACCAGGGGGTATCGTGTTACCCAGTAGCTGGGTTATGAATGTCAGACAGGCAGTCGCTCCATGAAAAACAATGGTATTTAGTTGCATCCGGTAAGACTGGAAACCGACCCCAACATAAAAAAAAAGGCTAGAAATACTGTGAAATTATCGTATAGCGCCATTTCATGCGACATATATTATTATGTTTTGCCTTGAGAGTTTTTTAAAGGAGTTGTTTCAAAATGTATGGAGCCTGAGCCCAGCCCTTGTACACCATACTTAATAATAGGAAAACACATTTTAAATAGTTCTCAACTGTCCAATTACTTTAAAATGGCTTTGTGAGTAAAACACAAGAAATTGCACTTGCAATTGCAACACACAACAATAAAACAGTCATGGCGGTTAGCTGTAATTTTGATTGATTAATGACGTTTGACATAAATTTATAATTCTGATTTTCTGCGTCGATTTGTGGATAGCCAGGTAAACGGATTGAAAAAAACGGTGTTAAATTTAAAAAAACGAAAGGGAGGTTGTTAAAAATAACTCCAGAAACTAGAAACTAAACAAGACGAAAGCACAGAACATACAGACGAAAATGACACTGTTGTGACACTGACATCTGGCAGTTCTATTTCTGTGATCAATGGTCGATCTATGATTTATAGAGAAGCTAAATCTGAGTGACGCCATGTTGAAAATGCATTAAAATTATAGTTTAATATCAATTTACTACCACAACAGTATTCCTTTTGATGAATGATCTGTATTTTTCCTGGATTTTACGGATTTTTCTCTTTTTTTTGAAGTGGTGTACATATACTGGGGCCACTAAGAAACATGTCCTTTTAAATGTAATTTTTAATTCCAACCAACCTAGACCAATAGAGAAGAGGCGCATTTAAAAAAAGTTACAAACTGCATAGATACATAGAACAACACATCTTGATTTACACATCTTATCATTTAATTCGAGCATGACGAAAATCCGCTCCCGCGCACCCCAATTTCGAGATGACGTTGTTTGAGTAACTATTATTATCACCTACATTTAAATAGATAGCGCTATTTATTTTTAGATTGTTGTATCTCAGTTTGATTGTTTGGTTTGTGATAGTTTTAGGAGCGCATGCGCATTTGAGAAGAAAAATAAAATAGATGAATTTTTGATAGATTTTATTATTTACTAGTGGACCTGGAAGACGTTGTCCTGCCCTTAAAATAAAAACGTCCTACAACTCGACTGCAACGCCACCTACCGGGTCCAATTGTAAATCTAAACCATTCTCGAATACACACAGAAAAATTAATCGAAATCGGTCCAGCCGTTTAGGAGGAGTTCACTTTCATACACACGCACAGAAGATTTTTATATGTAAGATAGAAATAGTTAGGAAATAGTCTTGATCTCTGTTATGAGATGATTAGTAGAAATATAATTGAAAGGAAAAGAGCCTAAACAAATTATGAGGAGCGCAATCTATGTTCTATGTCAGGGGGGTTTGGTTTCCGCACTTAGTCCCTAATTTTACATAGAAATTATATAATCATTAATTTAAAAGGTATTAGTAGTCCGTTCGCATGTTTGATACTTATCCTAGTTAAACAGGGAAACCTATTATTAGCCATACATTACTGTTATATACTATAGTGCTACAAATTGTCTGTATCGCCGTTGGTTACCTAAAAAAATAATAAAAAAAAAAAAAAATAATTACGGACCATTGTACGTAAGTCATGGCGGCAGTTATTCCAACCAGACCACCTTCCTCCAAAAGCAAATCAGTCTTCCCAGTCTTCTCAGGGCATCCGCAAGGGAAATTAGTGATGAGGAAGGAAATGATGACTTAGTATTTCTTCTTATGAGACAAGCCAACTTTACGAAGGAACGAGAAGGTACGAGCTTGATCTCTTCGCTAGTCGGATTAGCAATTTCAGACTTACATTAATAAATATAAAGACTAGGTTTCCTCACAATGCCTACCTACTGTTGAAAACGAGCAACCAGTATCAATTTACTGACTGGCTCTGACTCTTCGACAATTCAAAAGTGCCTGTTAATGGTTTATTCGAAATAAATGGTGTTGATTTTGAGGTTGCTGTTTTCCTTCGACGTCTGTGATGCCAAGAAAAACCATTGTTATTAAAAAAATAAAATAGAAATGATTAATAGTTACTTGGTGTTGTTAGAAATTATTCATTATTCACAACTTTCTAGAACATTCTAACTTCCACTGATGAAAATTGAATGTTATTTTTAGAGATTTAATATAACAATACCAGCCTATACTTGTCCAACTGCAGGGCAAATACCTCTTCTCATACAGATAAATAAAATAAACTATTTCTTTTTCAGGTTATAAAGACCCTTAAATACCTTTGTCAATGTTCTACATCTGACTGTGAATACGAACAATCTGCACATCATATCTTATGGGAGTGTATTCTTTGGCCGAAAGAACGCAATATTATGTTGAATAGTGTACAGGCCAGTACAGGCTACACCCGGAGCAGTTTATTATGCGGGCCTTGTAGAAACTAGAACTAATTTCCGTGCGTTCAGGCGATTCTGCCATACCTATTATTGGAATAAAATTTAATGTAACAGCTGACCTTTAGGGCCCATTAATTATGTCAATTATAATAAGCCCAGTTGTAAACGTCCCTTTGTGCCTATTGGCCTAGTTCTGTTCTATCTCCTTGATTTAGAGGGAAGTGGAAAATGTGTTTTTCTTACTCCTCCACTGTTCTTTTCTGATTCATTTCGTTGCAGGATCCAAGACAGTTGAACAGTTTCTCTGGGACTCGTCGAGCTTCATTACTTTGGCGCTTTTCTGGTGGTCGCCACTGTTGATTCTGGCTTACAGGAGCTGCAGCGGTTAGGGAAGAGTGTGGCGGGCTTGTCCCAAAAAAAAAAATCCTTAACCTATACAATATAATTTCTCTATAACTTGAATAACGAACACAAAATATCTACCAACCGACCACTAGTGTATAGGAACTAGTGTATAGGAATGCATTACCTATCTGACCCTACAACAATGCGTAGGAGTTGATCCCATTAAAAAAAGCTCACATTATCCAAATGAATTCTCTATCTGGTCCTTGTATCTTCATCTCAAATTGAAATATCATTACATAATGTTTTAAATAACCCGTGAAAATAATTAACTTAACTAGAGGCCGAGCGATTACAAAATCTCAAAGTCTCACATTACATTTAGTTCAGACCATCAATAAAATGCCGAACAAGTTACATTAAACCGTAAAAATTGCCGGCCTTCAGTTTCACACGAGGTAGCAAAACTAGTGTTGTAGTTTGTCGATATTCGGAAGGCTATCGATAACCCCCCGCTGCGTCAGTGTTTACTCGAGTTGTCGAGCCAGTCGGTTGGCATCGATCGCGCGCGCCGTACGTGTGTTGCGTCTGCGCACACCGTTCGTTCACCCCGAGTTACGATCTGTCAAGCTGACGTTTCGTAACATCAATTGTAACGCGATATCGGCGATTTTTCGTTTTTAGCGAAAGTTTTTCAGTGTATTTTGGACATTCTTAGCATTTCTGTGAATGGGAGATTTTAGTGCTGTGTTTTGATGGACTGTTTTCATTGGTTCGCGGTCTTTTTGTGCTAGTGATGTGATTTTGATGTGTTGTGGAGTTATGCTATCATGTTTTGATGTCGTTCGTTGCTGATATGTCTACTATAATTAGCGAGCTGCAATGGCTTTGCGACGAGGATTTGTTTGCACTATCCTGGCAAAACGGTAAGGTCTTAGCATCTAAGTATTATCGTGAATGTGTTCAATTAACTATGATTTTAATCATTTTAATGCCCTTTATGTCAAGAACAAACAACATCTGTTGAGTCTTTTAACTTGTGTGAGAAAAACACTAACAGCTGATAGACACGACATTTTTGCTCTTTCCGAAACCAAGGTCAACTAAACAGCTGATTGTACAACTCTGGTTTTTACTGTTATATTGCTCACATTGATATAAATCAGAATTAAAGTAGGTAAACAAGGTATTTACACACACATTGAACAGTTATGAAATAAATTAATTTAGAATTAAGTAATAATAGTAATAAACCACCGTTTTACCGTTTTTATATGTAAATTGTCAAATGTTTTTTACTTATTAATATATAAAGACGTACAGTTATGAAATAAAAGAAACAATATTAATAAACCATTTATTACAGACATGGTTCATAATAATTAGTAATACACAAATAACTCACAAAACTAGTATTAGCACAGAAACAAGGCTGAAAAATAAAATCACAAAGTCTAATAGCCAAAAAAAAAAAAAGTCGTAATAAAATTACGCTGATTAAATACAACAACAAGTTGGTACACCAGCAAAACTTAAAATTTTTAATAAAAATACCTACTTAACATGAAGTTTTTAGTTTATATTATAAATTTCAACTCAAGTGACTCAAAATTCGGTTTTTTATGTAAACAACTTTGTAACGACTCAGCGACTATGTATAGCGTTATTAAATTAATTAAGATTTAATATTATTACTGTGAGACCTTGTGCAAATAAAACTGAGAGACATGAAGTCGTACACATTACTTCATACAATACGGTCAACGTAACTTGGCGCGTCTGAAGTTAGCTGTTTGGATGCGCAATGGAACTTTTAGGAACGAAATTGTCTACTGCGCAGCTAATCGGCTAACTTCAGACGCGCCAAGTTACGTTGACCGTACTGTACTAAATATTTAGATAAGTCTGACGTTTAATTTCTGCTAGGAATGCCCTTTACATTTTAAATAGTATCGATAAAAAACCGGATTTCAATATTCGTCTGTTGTTGAAATTACAAGTAGGTAATTGTTAATTTATTTTTCTGCTACAAACTCATGTACTAAGTACTTACAAGTATCGTTTAATTGAATATAAATATACCCATTAAGTGCTTAATGAATATGTAAATTTTTAATGGCGGATAAAAAAAACAACGAGAATGTTCCTATCAGCTGTTTAACTTTGAGAACAAGTTGTAACTTGTAAGGAAAATACTAAACTCGGCCTGAACTTGGAGGTACAATAATTACTGGATTATTTGATACCGCGTTATATTATAATACTTACAAGCATAAAATATTTATTGTTAAAACCATGTTATAGATCAGTCAGTGAGAGCAAGAGTGGCCTATCGTTTCCAGACACAATTTAAAATGCTTTCAGTCTTATTACAAAAAAAGGTTTATCTTTAAACCAGGTTTAAATTATCGAGCCTGTTTTTATATTAAAAACTTTATCAGAGTCAGAATGAGGTTGGAAATACAAAAAAAAAATGGCTCAATGGTTTAAGCCTGGCCTAATGATAAACCTTCTTTTGTAATATGACTGTTTGTGTCTGGAAATGATAGGCCACTCTTGCGCTCACCGCTTCACTGATATACCCTTAATTAATTAAGAATCGACCAAAGTTATCTCTGCCAAATTACTTTTTAGAATTTTTTTTCAAGTTTTTTTCTAATAAAATCCTTCGTTTGCAGTGTTATCAAATCTGGTACCTATCATAAGTTTCTAGTTTTCTCATTGCCATCATCAGGCCAGCTATAATGTCTTCACTTCAGGACAAGGCATTGTCATCACTTTACCAAAAACATCTGATTAATAAAAATACAAGAAATAGCTAACCCGACAGTCCCCGTACACCGTGAAAACCTGCGGGCCAACATGTTGCATCGGACAGACCGCGCTCTGCGCTCCCTTTCAATATCTACACTGTCCTTTAGGTCCTCGGTGACCCAGTGGCCCAATAGACGATTTGTTGTTGTATTCTTCCACAATACACTCGTCCTCCCGATACATATTTATAAACTGTTCCACAAAATCCCGAGAAAATGAACGAAAGTCCGTCATTTTAGCTGCGCACTCACACCCTCTTTACAAAAGGCTCTCAAAGGATTACAGATAGATCTATTTATAACTTAGCTCAAAGGTCTGAGTGAAAAGCCCCACTAACTTATTATGAACGAAATCTATAGGTAACATTTCCTAATCATCATGTAAGTGTCATCTGCCTATCTTTTTCCCAACTAAGTTGAGGCGGTTTCCAGTCAAGTCAGTGTTTTGCATGGATCGACTGTCTATCTGACCTCCATAACCCAGTTACTGGGTAACACGATAGCCCTTGGTAAGTCTCGTTATCAGTCTTTCTGGCTTCTGACTACCCATTACAACTGTCAAAGACCTACAAATGACAGCCAAGAACAACGGCTATGCGTGCTCTCAGAGAAACCCCTCCGTTTTTCGACACCACTTGGATACTTACCCATCCACTGACCGCGTAGCTTAAACATGTTTTTACTTAGCCAGGAGCTTATATTGAAATCCCTACTAAATAAAGGACAGAAATTCCACAATATTTGGTGTTACTTAATCTTTCCATTTTGCGACAAAATTAACACTTCAACGCTAATGCAGACATCCTTTTATCGTTATCAATGTTTTTTATGTCACTTCCGAATCCGATAAAGGACCTTTAAAAGTTATAAGGATTTTATTTACATTTTGTAAATTGCCAGTTTCATTTTTTTTTGATTCTCGATCTTAAAAAGTAAAAAATGAAGCTTAGTTAGATAAATTTTATCTTAGATAAATCATAAAATACTATTTACTAACTTTTGCTCGCGACTTCGCTTGATTTATGTACGGATCACTTATTTGTTTTATAATAAAGTATAGCTTATAGTACTCAGGGATAACGTAGCTTCTCTTTAGCAAAAAAAAAATACAGAATTCGATCAGCAGTTCCGGAGATTAGACCGAATGAACACACTCAACTTTAACTTATAATAATTATGTAGTGATTATATTGTTTTGTTAACTGTTATTGTTTTATTTTGTCCGTGTGGTGTCGGAAGTAAAGAATAGCTCCACCCCATATCTTCCCGTGGGTGTCGGGTGACTAAGGGACTAACCAGAGAATGGGCAGCAGCGTTTTCTGTGCCTTTGTAACAACCATACTGCGATCGCCAACCCGCCTGCCAAGCGTGGCGATTATGGCAACACCCCCCTTGGGGAGGCCTATGTCCAGCAGTGGACGTCTTTCGGCTGAAATGATGATGATGATGATGAGTGATTATGATTGATTTCAAGTGACATCGCACCTAGGTATTAAAAACATAATACGAACTTATTATTAAATATAACATTATTACAAACATTATCGAGCTTCGATACACAATACGGCAAAACAAGAAAGAAAAAACACAACGGAATTTCTCGGCATAATTCCGAAAGCCCTGTACCACGACATTGCTTCAACGTTACATTGGCATATATCGCTACCGTTTCTGCTGTCAAAAGTGTTGGGATTACAGTTTTATCGATAACTTTGGTACAGAGGCGATATTCTCAAGCAAAAGTGTAGTGGTTAAATAGGAAATAGCCAAGGCAAGCGAGATTCTTGCAAGCCGCTGGACCAAGTTAAGCACTTCATTATTTAACGATGCGATGTCTGATTGTATGGTTTTCTTTGAGAATGAGGTGTTAAGAGATTAATATTGAGTTGGTTGGTAAATGAAACTTCTTGAAAGTTCATGTTTTGGTATTCGTTTATGTTGATTTACAAAAATGTGAGCCACCTACTTAACCGCTTACTTATAGGTACCTATTCCTTTTTTAAATTCGTTTTTGTATTATTAAAGTGGTTAGTGGTTAAGCTACCCGTCCCTCATGCATGAGGTGTTAGTGTAGGTTTGATACCCGGCTAGTACCAATGTTATTAAAATAATGTAAGTTTGTCTTGAACATACTGATAGGTATCAGTGAAAGAAAACCCCGTGAGGAAACCTGGGTTTAAAATTAATTTAAGCTTGAAATCACCAATGCAGCTCTGTATGAGAGACCTTCTCAGTGGGACTATAGTAAGATGGCATTATTTACTTACATACTAGCTGACCCGACAGACGTTGTCCTGAACCCTGTCCTGTACTATTTACCAGGAGAGCAGATTGCCCGCGACCTCTTAGGCTTGTATTTTCCCAAGGACCTCTAATTTTTTAATAATGCAATATAGCCTATTCTACTCAGGGATAATGTAGCTTTCGATTGGTGAAAGAATTTTTAAAATCGGACCAGTAGTTGTTGAGTTTATTCGTTACATACAAAAATACAAATCTTTCCTCTTCATAATATTGGTATAGATAGGTGTACGTTTCGTATAGTTAAGAAATGAATAACGTCTAATAATCCATACATTTTTAACGTATATGCTTGTCTGCGCTTATAAATACGGATAAGGGATAAGTAGGGTAAGAGTAGTAAATGGGTTAGTGTTTAATTTCATCAATACTTTGCAATGGGAAAACATGTTTGAACTTTTTTTAGCATTGCCGTCGTACTACGTCTACACAAAATACTACTATCAATGAGATAAATCAATCATTTTGTTCGTAAGTAATGTGATACTTTTTAGAGAGCATTATCCAACTCAAAATATGGGGAGTTTTTGTTAAGTCTATTTTAATAATGGATGATATGATTAAGGGCTGATCTATCCCCTAAAAATGATAAATGCTTTTGTAGAGGATGTTTTTTGTATGAGGTAACATAATAAGGCCCTCTTTGTTATTTCTTGTAAACTTCTTACTTTATAAGGCATGCATGTAGTCATCAGAATGCCATGTGTAGACACTAAAATCTAGTTTCTTATTAGTCTTATAGTCCGACTAATGCACAAAAACCTTTACAAAAAAACGATCAAGACAAAAACTTATTCAAACTCGAACCTACTTATTAAAAATACAATTTCAGTAACTACCTAGAAATATTAAGTTATTACTTTTTTGGTATCTACATATTATTTATTAATTTAAATAAACAAAACCACACAAAATGCAGCATTCCTTTTTTTAAACATTAATGTGAATAAACAAAATCACGACCATGACCTCCACCACTCCTCCTATCATATCTTTTGATCTTTTCCTCATATCTTTTTAGTTTTTTTTTAGTTCTTAGTTTTGAAGAAGTAGTAAGTTTATTTGGGGTTTTTAAATGTGGAGGTGATTTAAAAAACCCCAAAAAAACTTACTGTTTCTTAAAAAACTAAGAACAAACAAAAACTAAAAAGATATCAAACCCTTAACTACTACTCCTTCAAATATGTTTAGTTAACTAACAATCAATGCACATTATTAGCAATAACGTCATTATATCAAACATTCAATGATTACCAATTTTTTTTTACAAACCTGTTTCATTCGGCCATGACATTTTAGTATGCAAACATTGATTTATTAGGAGCACTATATTGAGATTCTTGAAGTTATATTATGTTATTGTACATAACTAATAATGTTGATGCAATCTCTCAAACTGCTTGTGTATTTTGACAAGTGATTGTGAAATAAAATATATAATATAATAAAAATAAAATGTGATTGCGGTTTTAGTTCAAGACTAAAATCATTAAGCGAAGATTTAACAAACTAGTAGAATAAGAAAAAAATAACCTACTCAAAAAAAGGTGATCATTAATTTAAGCTCCTTTTTAACTAAGCAATTTGAAAACAAATAACACAAAATGATTAATGGTAACCAACATTAATTATTAAAACAAATAAAAAAAACACAAAAAATAGCAACAAACTTTTTTATTTTAATCTCTGGCAAAAAACACTCATCTAAGATCGTCATTACAGCCACGCCTTTATTCAGCTGATGGTCTGCCGATGATGTCATTCATGAATAACCGCGTATGTTGAATACCGTCACTATGCATAGTAAACAGCGGCTTTTAAACACGTGTAGACGGCATTTGACGTGCTTAGGAGCCCGATGGAATGTCGACTGCCGGATTTCATTGAGAACAAGTGACGCTCGATTTTACCATGCAACTTGCAAGTTATTAATATGAAAATTTGAATATCGAATGATAGCTGAAGGCCACATCTATAATTTAAAAATGTTTAAAATCTAGTCGTGATTTTATGTCAACGTCAATCAATGTCAAAAATGTATATAATAAAAATAATAATTCTAGCATATCACTGTTCTACTACAAGACAAGGGCGCCTCTTCTCATACAGAGAAAGTTCGTAAAAGTTAGTAGAATTTTTTGGTCCTCCTCAATGAGTCCTCCTGATATCCAATAATCGACAAAAATTGAGAAAAGACACTGAAATAAAATCGAATTCTGTGCAGGTTAGTGGATATCACAAGTCTTCGCTCTTTGGTTCTAGACTTGCACAATTTACTTGGGTTTTCTCTTAACTGACTTTTGACGAAAATACAACGTACAGTCGACCAAGTAATTTGGTATACAGGCAACTTTAACTTACAAAAACCTACTGGTAGTAAGTGTATTTACAGAGTATTTCAATTCCTTAACATCACTATTTAGGATGACATATTACAGTCAATGCCATATGGTGTCGGACGTAAAGAATAGCACCTTCCCGTGGGTGTCGTAAGAGGCGACTAAGAGACATACCAGAGAATGGGCAGCAGCGTTCTCTGTGCCTTTGTAACAACCATACTGCGATCGACAACCCGCCTGCCAAGCGTGGCGATTATGGCACAACCCCCCCCCCCCCTGGGGAGGCCTATGTCCAGCAGTGGACGTCTTTCGGCTGAAATAATGATTACAGTCAAAAATGATCGTCTTTTAATACATAGTTTATAATAATATTAATGTTGAACACGATAAACTTAAAAAGTTATTCATCATCTGCCTAGCCTTTTATCAACTATGTTGGGGTCGGCGTCCAGTCTAATCAAACGCAGCTGATGAGCTGAATCTACTGCCTATCTAACTTGCACAACCCACGCTTAACTGTTTACGTTAGACTACTGTGTCTGCTAATTGAAACGTTGTGCTCATACTGGGTAAAAATCACGAAACTTTTTTTTTCTGGTTTGTGGTAACAATATATTAACAGCATATTAGAACGATGACAGTTTTTGCCTGCATACCAAATTTATTGTCCAACTGTACATTTGAGTAGACCTATTCGAACCGCTGCCATGCATATGGGTTTTTGAAGTTTAACATAAACTGATATATCTAGATATTTATGGTGTATTTTCTTTTGTTAATTTGTGTTTCTCAGCACATAGAACTACTCCTAATCCGCATATCGTTAGAAACATTACGTTGCATTGATCGTAAGCATTACTTAGAACATTTAAATTGAGTAATGTTTTACGACGTTTCCTAATAACCGCGTAAGTTCAGATAATTAAAGGTAGGTTAGCTGTGAGTGAATGAACTGAAATTATTATAAATAATATCTTCTAAGCTGCCTCTGCTAATGATCGCTGTAATGTTTTGATGGGCGTTGGTGAGTGTGACGGGAGATAGAAGTTGCAAGAGTTGGTTTTAAGAGGACTTGTTAGTAATTATATAAAATAATTCATTCTTTATTTTAAGACTCATTAATTAATTTAAATAGGTACACAAAGTCACATAAACATGAATAAACAATCACATTTTCAAAAAATATTTTTAAATCACATTGAAATGTTTTGACTTTTATATATTTTTTTTAAATTAATATGATGACGATGAGTCTGTGATAATGTCGAGCCTATTTTCAAATTTAGCTTTTTATTGTAAAGTTAATTTTCTTGTTGATTTAGAGGAGACAAATTTGAGTCAATCAGTTTACAGCAGACGTTTCTACGACGGCCAGTAACCTAACTGACCAAAAGCTAATACCTAATCTGCTAGCAAAAGCTTGGAATCACCAAGATCGCGCGAATTGCCGATATGACGTCATGGAATGTCAAAATAGCTACCTATTAATGATTAGTAAGCTGGGTATCGACTTAGCACAATCTAACATCTAGGTTGTAAACTAGGACGTCTTAGGAATGAAAATACTTAATGAAGCTCATAAAAATACTTATTATCTGAGTAATAAAAACATAGGTAAACATTTTACGACTTTTTAACGCCTGGTTCTTTCAGGGGCGGCGTTTAGAAATATCTAAATGTACTTTACTCGTTTAATTTTTTGACAATCTCAGCAAAAAAAAAATCTGTTTCTTATAAAACTAAAAAATAAAAAAAATCTCTTTGTTTCTTTATCGATACCAATAGTATAACTGCGTATTTGAGCAAATTCGGTACAGACTCAGCATAGGTATGTCATAGACTTTTTAATCCGCGACTTCCTCTGCACTCGCGATAACCGACATTATCTACTGGTTTTATATAAACATGTTTTTTTTTTAAATTTTATTTGATACCAAATTGCATTTTTTCTTCGAACAGTAAAACTAATCAATAGGTACTATAACTGCAGCATACTTAAGTACAGCAAGCTCAACATACCATTACAACATCAAAACATTAAGACGGCCATTAGTGGTAAGAGCAACGCTTAGCAGATATTTATTATAATTTCAGTTCATTGGCATTTGCGTACTCACACTTCATTAAGTAGAACTAGTTGGAATATTTCGATTAACTTGAAATACCTTATAGTGTCGTTAAAAGGAGTTACTTCTAATTGTTTTCTGTAATTTACGTGGTGTTTAAAGAGTTAAAGCCGCCGTTTTGAAAGTGTAGTTACTTTATAAGTTAATGTATAAACTTGTATAAACTAAACTACTAAAAAAATTGTATAAACTAATGATAGTAAATTAAAAGAACTGTGTTTTTGGAATAGTTTAGGTAATAGATTTGATTACTAAATTTAAAGAAACGTCTGCTAAAAAAATCTAGTACGAAAATAGAACAAAACATTAATAAAATAGATCAAAACAAAAGAAATAAGTACAAAAAGGTAGGTATGTAAATTGGCTCGCAATGATGTCATAAATATAAAAAAAAAACTGAATAGCTATTTTCATATTGTTACAAATTCCGATGTAACTAATATCGCGTGTCGAATTGCTAGCGAATACTTTACAGACGATTCTAGTTTTTATTGTACATTTAAACTGTGTATAGCATCGTTTATGTGATGTCGGGGTTTTTATTCAACCTTGTTTGATGTAACTTTTTGCTCGTGTCTACATCCGGAAAGGGAATCGTCTAGTGCTTAGTTTTAAATATTTTCTTACGACTTAATAGGCATGTACTATGTCATCGTAACTACCAATCAGAAGAAGTACAGTACCTAAGTGCTTAGTTACTTAGCATTGAAGTTGTTTGAAAACACATAAACAGAAAAATTAAATATTTGATGATAATTATTTTGCAAGTTTGAGGAGCTCGTGGCTAAGTTAAAGCCGTACAGATCGATAGGTCAAAGGTTAAGCTACGCTAGCCGCGGTCGGTTTGTGAATGGGTGACCATCCCTTTCATACCGAGTTCCCTCCGTGTCTCGGAAAGCACGTAAAGCCGTTAGTCCCAGGTGTAATTTGTAGATCTTTGGCAGTCGTTATGGGTACAGTCAGAAGCCAGAAAGTCTGACAACCAGAAACAACCATCGTGTTATCGTCTGGCCGTATTCGCAATGCTTGGCCAATGCATGTTAGTGATCGCAGTAGGTGTTATGGTACTCAGAAGGACGCTGCTGCCCATTCTCTGGTCAATATCCCTCTGCGGCCTTCTACGACACCCACCGGTAGAAATGGGGTAGGGCTATTCGCGGAAAGCACCACACGGCTCGTTTTTATTTCGTTAAAATGTTAGGTAGCGAGAAACGCCGCCCTTATCAAATAATTGTTAGGTGACGACTCTTTCGCAAGTGGTGTCGATATACCCACAAGCAACCCTGATCCGAATTCGGTCTGAAGGATATTATTCTAGACATGAACATGAGCAATACTAGTAATTAACAGTAGGTTGTACATGATAATTATTAGCTAGTACTTACTGACATGAAGGAAGTTAGAAATATGATGATATCATAGTAAATGTCTGCTTGACTGACGTGAGACTTGTGAGTGATCTTAGAACATAAATTCACAGGGTATCTATATATAGATTAATTGCAATGTTATTTTGTTGTTTGATAAACTTTGAATACGGTACAAGTTTTCTAATGTTTTTGTAATATTTGTTGATTTAAATCAAACCGTTTAGTCATCTATTAAGGTAGCCAATAATAACATTTTCATACTATTTTTAGTAAGAATTAAGGATTTTTTTTTGTAATAAGGCCAGAACTTACTGAGATTTACTCTTTCAAACAAAACTATATCTCCTTATAAAATTAGTATAGACTTCACAGTTATGAAAGAAAAAATGCGAATGATCTGATACTTACTATGATCGACAATCTGCTAACGATTCAGGAAATAGTAAATGGTGGCTGTAATAGATAATTATAAGCTTTTAAAAAAGTAACTCCACTATCACAAATCCATCTAGCTAAACAGATCAAAACAGAACAAATTGCTATACTCATGGGCCTAGACAAAACAGTACACATCATTATCAAATCTATTATCAAGAAGACACAATGCTCTTCTAAATGCAGTACCTACTACAAATTAGAGCAAGCAGATGCGTCCTTATCGCGGGTCGCATTCCAGTGTGAGTTGACGAGCTTGATTGATAACCGCCTATGCAATCAAGTTGTTACTTAAGTTTCTGGTTCTTCCGGTGTAAACAGAGGAATTAAGTGTTAGTCGGTGATAGAAATCTGGTGACAGACTCTTAAGTTAAGTAGGTTATGGTCGGCAATTGAATATCACTATATCTGCTTCTTCATCTTCATCTCATCAGGCACAAATCTTCCAGGACTTTTTTCTGAACTGCGCCTGTTTGGCACACAATCATGTTTTATTTTTATTCTTTTTTGTATACCTCATGGGGAATGTCAAATAAACATTTTTCTTACTTTCTTTTACCTATATCATGTTGTTACTTCGTAATTCTTTCTGTTTTTCTCTCGTATCTGGCATTATCTGTATTAATTCGAAAAAAATCTAATGCGGTTTTTTAAGTACTAGCTTCTGCCAAAGACTTTATACTCGTAGAGATCAAGTATCACAAGTATCAAGTAGGTATACACTCAGCAATAATGTGGTTTTCTTTCAGTAATTAATTAATTTTCGTAATCGGATTAATACTTTCGGAGATTTCTACGTACAACCCAACTTGACATCTTTATAAGATTGGTACAAATAGAATGATTTGACAAGCTCACTCAGGATATGCCAAGTGTACCTACGTTATTAATTATGATTGCTACTCTCACATGCTGATTTCATGCATTCATGTTGGTCCTCCTGTTGTTTGTTTAATTACAATCAATATGTGATATCAAACACCTTTATCTCGGTGCTTTGTTCAAACTCTCAAGTCTGATTCTTCTTTTGCAAAGCTGATCTTTGTTTCAATACTCTCGATTGTTTCCAACAGTTACAGCAAGCGGTATTTCAGATGACATAATTGCTGTCATTTACTGACTCATAAAATGATGAAGATGAATGTTTTGTTTACTAACAAGAGCAGATTCATTGACACACACAAAATAATTTAGTCCATTGAGTGTTATTCAAACGCTAGGGCTGTTGCGCGTAGATATTCATATGATTTCTTTCGAAGTATTGTATCTTATTGGTTTTACCCAAATCATTTATTTAGTGACCTCTAAACTTCCATCAAGTTTTTGCAGGAGGTACAAATATTAACAATATTGTAAGATAGAAACCCTTTTTTTTTCTATATCAGCAACCTTGCTTTGTTGGATCGTTCTTTCAAATGTTCATTTTCTGTATATTGTTATTATCTACTCTTATGAACTTATGATCATCCTCTACATCAGAGTTACTTAACATGGGTTTCACAGACCCCTTACCCCGTAGCATGTGTATCAGGGGTCCATAGTAGGTCTGCTATTAGGAAATCGTGTAGGAAACTCTGCATGTTTCTCTAAGCCACAAACTCAAAAAAGGCTAGTTTTGTTTGCTAAAATATTCTGTGAGTGGTCTGTGACTAGAAAAAGTTTAAGAATCCCTGCTCTACATGTAGATACTTCTTATTGATTAGATATATTTTGTTTTCTTCACCAGCATTTATCCACCCACAAAAAATGCCTTTAGTGACCAAACTTTTTCCAAATTCTTTTAAACGAATCGCGTGTAACACTTTCTTATCTTTCCCTTTATTTACTTTTATCTTTTGTAACAATGTATACTGGCTTTATTTATTAACAGTTCACTAACCTCGTTTAATTAGATAAAGTTATTTCACTCGTTAAATTCTGAGAGATACCAACGTTTTATTATTCCTGTAACTCAATGGTCAGAGTCTGCTGAAGGCATTTAAGGCAATTAACCCGTTTTGTTTTTAGTTAATAGAAAGGTGATTAATTAATGGGTGTTTTTAATGATAACTGCTAATGGGTAGGTATGTAGTTATTTGGAAATTAATACTGAGTAAAATGAGATATTTTGATGATTATTTTAATGACGGAGGGATCAGTTAGTAACTTATACTTACGCGATTTTGATTTCATCTGGCTGATTGTGCTATAATCAACTAAATAATTTGAGTATTCGTTCATGAATCTCTAGTAACTGACAATATAGATTTCACTTCTTTCCTATGCTCATAGTTCTTTACTTTTACATATCTTTAACATACATACCCCGCTCGTAACGTGGTGGTAAGACCCAAGCTGGCAGTGGTCAGTGATACAGAGTGAGGATAATTCTCACAATCCGTGCCGTGTCCAAGACGATCGTCTTCTGCATCATCAAAACTCTTCGCTATCAAACCATTTACTGACACGACTATCCTCACAATAGTTATTGAGTCCATATTCCACATGCTGGGTAACCTTGATTTTATGATTCTTTATTTTTCAGCTTTTACAAGGTTCTCATCATTACCATAATTATAACTTTCCCATCAACCATAATAACTTTTACAAATGAAATAAATAATCGTCATCTACTAATAAAACTAGAACGTTTACTGACCTCTTAATCTCAGTTTTTTGACAAAGATAATCAGCTGTGGAATATTCTTATTATCTAGTTAAACAGGTTTCATTCAAGCTTTTAACGTGTTTTAGAGAATGTGGCACAAACACAAACCTACTATGGTGTTACTCATCTCGTACTATTTGTGTTTTCTAAGTTATTTACATAACAACCGTGACGCTTAATATAACGAAGCTTAGGTGGAGATTTGCATATTTTTATTTTATGTTAGGTTATGGTTACTTCTTTGGAATTCATAGTTCGGATAGCATTAAAAGCATTGAATGCAATCTATGAAACTGTAATTAAGTGATTTTACCTTGTAGAGAATATAACCATGGAAGTCCCCATTTCCCAATACCTTCTCCAAATAGTCATCATAATTGGTATGCGATAGGTACTTCTTCTTGCTGACGAAAGATCTGATGAATTGTAATGTGATAATCATTGAGTTTCTTAACCAAATGCCTCACCAACATGACATCATATTGATCTTTCAACAAATCAATAAGTCTAAGAAAATATAACTAAACAACTAGTAGAGGAATCTAAACAAACAAAATAATAATATCTAATGACAAGAGAATATACTGAAGTGGTGACATCATGAATACAGCAATTCTGAAGATACTAACGATCAGAATTAGATGCAGAATGAATCATCGGGTAAAACCCAACAATATCCAAGCAAGAAGGTATGATACAGGAAACTTTATTTGCTTGCATAATAGCGTCCTCTCGAACGAATTTCGGGCATGGAGCTCAATCTCAGCAGAGACTAATCAATGACACAGAATATTATAATCCACAAGTGTGTGCTCAAATACAGGTGCACTCTCTTGTCTATCATTCTTTTAATCAGATGGGAAGGCAATCCGACACGATCGGCGAGAGATTAGGCGTGCAGTTTAACGTGCTTTCCGAGCCCCAAGAGTGTCAACACTAACTCTGTAACATTACATTACATTTTAGGATGCATAGTGTTAATTGTAATCCGTGGTGCTTGGGAAGTGGATTTACCTACCCCTGTTGTTAAGATCCTTTTTTGACTATTGGCCTAGTTCTGTTCTGTCTCCTGCTTAATTTCAAGGGAATTTTAAAATAAGTATTTTTTCTTACGCGATTATTTTCTGATTTCTTTCTTTGCTGGTTTCAAGGCCTTGGAACCTTCTCCGGGACTAGTCGACCTTCATTGCCTCTTCACTTTTCTGGTGGTCGCCACAACTAATTCTGGCTTTCAGGAGTTGCATTGGTTTGGTAGACTTGTCCTTAACTTCGGGTTGCTTCGGGGAAATTCCTAATAGAAAAAACATTCCACGCTCAACAGTCGCTCTTGTAACCACAAGACCAAATTAGCAGTTAATTTTCTTATATCATAAAAACATGCAAATAAACAACACAAATTAACTAATTTGTTAGCAATTAATTCCTTTGCAAAAAGTTATCCTTGTAGTATACCGGTAGAAGGTTATCAATCATCATGATGATGCTACCTTCAACAATGTAACAAACTTTATCACGTGATTGGCTAAAGACTACGTCATGTTTCACATTCACATTCATCTCAAAAGGACCATTCAGATTCCATGTTGCTATAATATTTTGTTTTTTATTGGTACAAGTACAAATCGTGACGCATTAGATCTTGGAGCATCTCAAGCAAACGAAACCTTGTTTAATTTAGCCATGATAGTAATCTTTGTTTTGGCTTTGTTCTTATCAATTGTCTTCCTCCTTACTCCTTCATTAGCCGGGGCTTTCGTACTTAGCTTTATAAAGTTGGATGTTTTGGAACAATAAACCAACATAGGTACATAACCAAACTTGAGAGAAATACGCCTAATAAAGGACAACATAATAAATATCCTTAAATTCTCTTCAACGATTGTTTTAACGTCTCTCATAAAGATTTCAATGTTGAAGACCGTCACAAAAGTCGTATACATGACTAGCTTTAGTCCACGGCTTCGTCCGCTTGAATATTCTTACGAATCTCAATTATTTTTTTGGTTTAAACATATTCTACTTAGCCTTTACCCGCGACTTCGTCCGTGTTGTCGCGAAAAGACCCTAAAAAGTAGTAGTAGTTTTAAGAGTTCAATTTTCATACAAAATTTCTTCAAAATCGGTTCAGACGTTTCACCGTGAAAACGTAACAGACTAACAGACAGAAGTTACTTTCGCATTTATAATTTTAGTATGGATTATAGTTTTAGTGTTGTATATTATAGTGTAGTAGGGGAGGAAGTCCATGAGGATTTCCGCCACGCAAAGAAATAAAATTAAGGCCAGCATTGAAGCATAACGTATAGCTTCCTATTAGCGAAAGAACTTTCAAAATCGGCGCAGTAGTTTCAGAGAGTAGCGCGTTCAAACGAAAACAAACAAACAAACTCTTCAATTTTACAATATTCACATAGATGACGCTTAATCCTGATTGGTCGTAAATAATTACGTCGTTATGATAAGACGTTTTTATTGGTCCTTACGACATGGAGTAGAGTTTGTATTGTTTAATTATTACATCTCAAGTTTCTTTTGATGGTTGACTTGAAATGTATGAAACAAAATCATTCTGTTGAATATCTTGGTTTCTTTGGAAAAATATTGTTATTTCTTGCGCTGCCTTATTTGGTTTCAATCCTCTTCATCTTACTTTATCCTGACCTAAATCTAGGGTACCTTTTCCAAGGCGTACCTAGCCTAGATATCTGCAGAATTCGTTTTTGAAATTCATAAGAGCTGTTGTGTGGGTAAAATTCTTTATTCTATAATATTTTTTTATTTGACCTACATACTCGCATAAGAATAATTTGTTTATTCCATTGTTATCAAATATATGTATATCTTAGATATGAATAAGTTCTTATTATTATAGTATGCTTAGTATTTTAGTAACAATATTTATTAGTCTTTAGTAATATTTTAAAAAGGTAAAGTTTGTAAGTTTTGATCTTCAAAACTACTTATCCTATTTTAAAAATTATTTTACCAATTGAAAGCTACTTTATGCCAAAGAAAAGATGGATGGATTGTATGAAGAATGATATGAATGAAAAGGAAGTCAGTGAAAGCATAACGTTGGACAGGACGGAATAGAAGAAGAAAACGTGTTGCGCCGACCCCAAGTAACATGAGACAAGGGCAGAAAGATGATGATGAGGATGTTGCGAGATAGGGTATCTGTTATTATAAAAGAAAAAGTCAATAATGATTCTCATTCGTTATTAAGCTATATAAAGAAATAATTATCCGCCTAATGAGGCGTCTATGCATCGGAAGTCTTAATGTGGTATGTGTCAGAAAAACACCAATGATAATAAATAAATAAATAATACCAAATGAAAGTATTATTTGGAACTTTAAAATATACATAACAATGTTTAAAGTAACGATGATGGCTGCAGTAGATAGTTAAACTGTGGCACAACTATCAACGCCCATTTCCAGATACAAAAGTAAACACCCATTGTCAAACAGCTTCATTGTATTGATGTTTTGCAATTAATGTGCATAATATGTTAAAATTTATAAATTTTTGCTTACGTCAGCATAATACTGTTAAGCGTGCTCGTACATTTTTTTTAAGACCAGCCCGCTACACAACTACCTTTCCACGGCAACTCCCGAAAGTCAAAATCAACAGTGGTGACCACCAGAAAAGCGACGAGGCAATGATACTTAAGTTACTCATTCATTCTATGCCTATATTAATGTTTTGAACTTAGATACGTTATCAGCAATATAGGGTCAAATATTTGAGTAATCAGTATTTCTCAGCGGTTTATATCAATTTATTGTAACATTAAATTAGCCATTTTCACTTATCGTTCTAAATAGGAGTTCCCAACGATTTAATTTAATCTAACAAGAGGGGACCACTATTGGCAAAAATATATCAAATACTAGTATCGGCTCGTGTCTTCGTCGGTGTCAAGTACCTATTCCATGTAACATAATATATCTTACGATACCCGGCAATAGTGTAGTTTCCTATCAGCGAAGGATTTTTTTAAATCGGTTGAGTAGTTTCGGTGAATATCTCCTACATTCAGACTTACGAATTAACCTCTGTATTAGAACCTACAATATCTACTGCATCCAGCGAAAATATGCATTTTACTTTTTTTTCTACTCTATTTGGATCTTCCCACCATATCCTTATTTTTCCAGACAGCTGCACAACACACATTTTTTTTACAGTAAAATAATATTGTCATCATCTGGCATTAGGAAAATAAACATATTTTCCATTTTTCACAGAAAAATATTATTGTCACTGTCAGTGACAGGAATAGGTCACAGGCCAAAATGCCAAGGAGCAAAACTAAAAGCAAGGGCTTTTAGTTTTGCTTCTTGGCATTTTCAGTGTATAGGGGTGTCCAAAGTTCCAAATAACGTTGGCTGAAATTTTCCTTTTTTTGTATGTCTTAAAAAGAAGAATCACATTTTTACTCACAGCTAAACGAAGAACGTGTATGCGTTTTGAAAAATATTCTCGATGATTTTTAAATAAGCGTTTTGCTGTTAACTCCTCAGGGAATGTTCTAATAAAAACTTTCGCTCATTAATAGTGTAGGTACCGTTTTTGAAATATAAATGTGATATAACTAGCGATGCTATTAAATATACTCTGATCCAAAATATTGAATCAAAAATGTAAACAATAGTTTCTCAATAGATTTACAGCACTTCAATCCCAATCTGACGAATTACCGAAAAGGGCAGTACGTATTAGGCAGATGCATTCGTGGGTGACCGTGGGTTGTACAAACTCGATATGGCAATATCGCTCCATACTAGAAATCGCAAAATAAAATGGTCTAAGAGTTGAATCCCAGAGTCGTATAACCTACATCATTGCACTGCAAAACATTTTAGGAATATATAGAGGAATAATAATATCTAGAAAAGAAGATATCCGTGTACCTGAGGACATTCTGTTTTCAATGCTGGGCCATTTTATAGGTATCAGGCATAAAAGATGCCTCAGAAAACCAAACAGTATCGTGTTACACAGTTGTATTGTGGAAGACAGAGGGGCAGTAGCTCCATGTAAATAAAATAAAAAATAAAATTCATTTAATTCAGGCAAGACCCATATCAGATAACATAAAAATAAAAAAACACAATACTGCCACAACAAATCTAAAAACAATGTCAAAAGTAGTATCCATTAAAAAGGTCACAGAATTAGAATAAAAATAAAATGTCAATAAAATTAAAAATAAAACAAATCACAAAATTATCCCTGAATTACAAATAAAAAGTAAAAATTTTACAAAACAATACAATACACACAAATCATTTCCATTATAAATACATGTCATTGTCAATGTCAATCAAAAATTTAAAACACTGGTTTCATTCAGCTGTATCTGGTTTGACTGGAAGCTGACCCCAATATAGTTGGGAAAAGGTTAAACAGATGATGAGGTATGCATATAAGGTACATTCATTTATTTAAATTCCTTAAAACTATGCTTACAGGTCTTAAGCTAAGGCGATAGTCAAGTCACACACTCAAAATTAAAATTAAACACACAAAATACATTCAAGATCTTAACAAACATTACTCACTTATACTTAAGGAAACGGCCTGACAATGAAACTCAAGTACCTTCTTGATAATACCCAAAATATCAAACAAACTACAATGACATAGATCTAGTGACCCTGGGATCTCGGTCCACAAGATAGATCTAAACAAACAAATGCAATGCACAAATCCAAATATAACAATATCGGAATAAAAACAAAAATAGCAAACGTTATGGCTAAATCGTGACCTTACCGCCGCCGTGTGACTCTTTATAGAAAATATATTCAAACTACAGTCAAAGAGGGCTGGCATAACTGTAGCCTCTTTTATGGTAAGTATTGTTTACTTACCCAAAGTGGAATAAGGATAAAATCTATCGATTTATCGACGAGTCCCGTTTAGCTTAAGTCGGAGATGTTGTAGACCTCTGCAACCGTAATTGGAAAAGTGGGATATCCGAAATTAAAATCTATCCAAAGCCGTAACCGAATCTGATACAAGTTTCGGATAGGTGCAGAAGACGTATAAACACGTTACGATTGTGTTATCAAATGTTAATCTGGAAATAAAGTCAAATCATTACCTATTTACATTGTCCTTCCACAATTCCTTAAAAAACGAAAATCCGTAATTGAAACTAATCGAAATTATCGGATAATCTATTTCATATCCTTAATATTAATTGTATCTGAAACGAGTATAAATATTATTTATAGACCGTTTCCATGTGGTGTCGGACGTAAAGAATAGCACCATCCCATATCTTCCAGTGGGTATCGTAAGAGGCGACTAAGGGACTAACTAGAGAATAGGCAGCAGCGTTCTCAGTGCCTTTGTAACAACCATACTGCGATCGCCAACCCGCCTGCCAAACGTGGCGATTATGGCAAGACCCCCCCTTTGGGAAGGCCTATGTCCAGCAGTGGACGTCTTTCGGCTGAAATGATAGACCGTTTCCATATCCAGATTCGAATCCATATTCCAATCCGGATCCGATATTTCACATCCATAACATTCCTAGTTCTAGTGTAAGTTAACCGTCTATGCTTCGAGCCTTTAAAGGAATGTAGTACAAATTTGTAAATGGTTTACAAATGCAATGTTGGTACTAAGCGCTGATGGATGTGCTAAAATTTGCAGTCTCGGCAAATGATTTCATTATCCTTGAAGTGTTTAGCAATAGCTGCATAGTTTTATACCTCTTGCTGTGTAATTAGACACTATTTTACATTATTGTTATGCTACTGGCTTGTGTAAGGTTTCGTTAGTTTGCAATTACAGGATTTATGAATTCACCCGCGATTTCATCTGCGTAGAATTCAGAATCAAAACAAAGTTTTAAATTATCCCACATTTCAAAGGTTAAGGTACAAAATTATTCTACGTGTTAAGCTACCATAGTAGGGTATACTTGCTTCAATCTTACTAGTTAAGCGAAAATTGCTGTTATGGGATTAAAAAATACAAACAAATAATAACACTACTGTAAATCGAAACTTAGTTTATTCTCCTAAAATAATGTATAACACAATATACCTTCTTGAGAAAAAATATCAAAATAAAAATAAAATTCAAAAGTACGATTTTAGATTATGTTATCTATCTTAATTTTTCCATTTCTACCTGTGGGTGTCGTAGAAGGCGACAGAGGGATATTGACCAGAGGATGGGCAGCAGCGTCCTTCTGAGTACGCTACCACCTACTGAGATCGCCAACACACATCGGCCAAGCATGGAGATTACGGCTGAACCCCCCATTTCGGGAGACCTATGCCCAGCAGTGGGCTTCTAAAGGTTGACGTGATGATGATGATATATCTTAATTCGTACCTATAAACGAACGTCCATGTTAACGCGATCGAAAAGGTAAAAACTCACATTAGACCCGCTGATTTTCGATCAATTTTAGATTCAGCTGACAGATGCGCTATTGACTATCCTCAAAAATCATAAGGCAGCTACAAATAACTCGAACTCGTACTCTCTAAGATTGAACTTTTGTAACATCTTGAACTTCAGTCTATTCACCTCTGTCACAAAAAAAGAGGTTAACTAATAAATAAAAACTAACCATTAATATTATCTGGCTAATATACATACTATGGCATTGTGTAATACAATGATACGCAAAAACTTTAAGAAAAAAAACCCGGTCAATTGCGAGTCGGACGTGCGTGATGGGTTCCGTACTCATCATCTGCCTAGCCTTTTACCAACTATATTGGGGTCGGCTTCCAGTCTAACCGGAGGCAGCTGAATACAGTGTTTTACATGGAGCGACTGCTTATCAGACCTCCACAAACCAGTTTCTGGGTAACACGATACGCCTTGGTAAGACTGGTTGTCAAACTTTCTGGCTTCTGACTACCCATAACGACTGTCAAAGATCTGCAAATGACAGCCGGGACCAACGGCTGTACGTGTTTTCGAGGCACGGAGGGAACTCGGTATGAAAAGGATGGTCACCCATTCACAGACCGACCGATGGGTTCCGTACTATCGGACAATATTAAGATTGTATTAAAAACGCTGATACATTTCTTGTATAATTTTCAACTTGTTTTTTTACACACCATAGTAATAGTGTATTTCTCCCGATCGAAATCCGGTCACGGCAGCGGTCAATTTCAATGGAGATCAGCCAAGTACGCAGAAGATATTATAGTGTACAAGTGTGTGTGCAAACACAGGTGTACTCCCTGTTCCCTCAATCTCATAGTCTGGTGGAACGGCAATCCCACACGACCAGAGAGAGATCAGGCGCAAGACCAAGGGCTATGTATAATACGTGCTTTCCGAGGCACGGGGGTGTTACACCGCCAACTTCCAAACTGCGGGCTGTTACCGAGAAATCCTTTATTGAAAAATTCAACAACACTTTGCCTGACCTGAGATTCAAACCCAAAACCCAACGCTCAGCAGACGCACTTGCGACCACGAGACCATGGTACAGTTACTAAGTTAAATAAGTCGCTACTTATTACCTTTTAAAAGATATATCCCTATCACTTATGGCATAGGGAAAGACAGACGTGTGGATGCGCGAGAGGAAATAAGACTGCTTTTTAGATCCGAACTATGGAACCCTAAAAATATTTATAAAATTATTTATGACGGTTTTAAATATACGCTACACGATGATTATGCTGTCTGTTTATGCTGATATACTGTTAAGCAATATTTTACTTAATACGACCTTCGAACAGATACTTGTTTTGCTCGACCACTCAAATCTACTCCAAATAGGTTATTACCACTCTCCATGTCATTTGATGGTACTGCGATGTAAGTGATATCATGCACTGTGTCTTAAATGTCACGCAGTTGGAAAACGTTGTAATGACATCGAATTATTTGCAAGCGGTTTGTAATTCAAATAGGAAGGAATTCTGTGCCTGTGTGCAAATATTTCTTGTAATATGTTTTAATAGTTTGGGTCATAGTGTAAACTTGTAAAGTCTTTCTGTGTAATTTTTTCTATTATGTTTGGGTTTATGAAATATTGATTTATTATATTGTACTGTCGTTTCTATGTATTTTTGTCTTAACTAATGAAATGTAAAGATTGTTTGTTTTTTGTTTGTAAGTGTTTTATTGTAGTTTATACTTGCATGCCGACAGAGTCGCGGGAAAAAGCTATTTAAGGGGCAGACAAGAACCAACTAGCGCCACCCATCATGTTATTTCTTTATCTCCTAAATCAGATCAAAATTAAAAAATCTAAAACTGTACTTAACTAGTAAATTACCAGAAGTATTTCTGGAGTGACTTTTCATTATTTTGCATTTCAGAAATTAAAAGAATCGTTGCTTAATGCTAAAAGTAAAGTGGTCACTTTTGGAGGTAAGCAATGATTCTTTTAATTTATGAAATGCATAATAAGGGTGGCACTAGTTAGTTCTTGTCTGCCCCTTAATACATATTTAAAAAAATGATTACTTATAAAAATCAATTAAAAAAAAAGGACTCTACCCGCAGCCAGTTTAAGCTGGTTAGCGATGCAGAGGAAGAACCTCCTCTTATATTTTTTCATATCTTGCCTACTCTTCTCATATTTTAATCAATCATAATAATATCTTACTTCAATTATTCTATAGGTACCTATATAGGGAGATGTTTCTATCAAGTCAAAGTCAAATAAAAAAAAAATTAAAGACTTTCTCCAACATATCGACAAAATATTACTTCAAGTATTTCCTCAATTTACTTTCCTGCGACAAACTTTCTGATAAGACACTCCCACTAATAAAATAATGACCCACAAAATACTAGGTTCTAACTAACGAGGAAAACACGATTCATAAATTATATTTTATTAATGACCACATTTTATTGAATCTGTTTTACAACCACAACCTATACCTACTTCTCCGTAATATAAAATATTTCTTTATAACGAAGTGTGTGGTCGTTGTAAACAAAATAAATTCATTACAAGTTATACCTAGTAAAATAACTGTGGAACCTGTTCTATAGGTGTCGACCTTTGACAATGTCGACACCGGTACTGTTGCCGGTTTGTTGCAGATTTTAAAAACATTATTTATACGTCTCCAGTTATTAGTAAAGTTGGTACTAATAAATTAAAAAAATATTTTTACAAAAATGAAAAGGGTCTTCAAATACTATAGAGTGTTAAATAACTTTAGCACATAACACATATGCCTTAGTTTCCGAAGTGCTTTTGATCTGTTTGTTCTTTACATAAGACCATCCCTGAAGAAAAGAATCGATCAAGAATTGCCGGAGAAATCGTGTAACAAACATACAAAAAAGCTTTGGCTTTGTTCTGTTTGTTGTTGTTTTGTATTGCCACCGACTTCCGAAACTAAAGTCAATGTGTGTTCTCTGCTAAAGTTATTTTTCACTTTTCAGTTTTTGAAGGCGGTTGTCTTTATTGTAAAAAGCTTTTTATTTTCCGCTTTTTAGTACCTCCTTCTCATCCTAATCTATTAAGAAACGGCAACGCGGTTAAAACAGAGATTGAAAGTTGACTACTCCAAAGATTGGAGAAAGTAAAACGTCGTCTTTGTAAAAATTTTGGGTATTTGTTGATTTTTCAAAAAGTGCTGGATCAATTTCGATAAAATTTATTTGGATAGGATAGGATATATGGATTCCATAAAAAAAGAATTACAAAATGGGCTTACGTTTGCCGGACAAATGGCACACATTCTTAATGCAAATTTAAAACTTATATGGTTTTCTCATGGATGCCATTATCAGAATTAGACAAAATTAAAATGGGACCACGCGGGAAGCACTAGTATTCAAATAAAAAAGAATCATCAAAATCGGTTCACCCAGTCCAAAGTTCTCAGGTAACAAACATAAAAAAAAATACAGACCAATTGATAACCTCCTCCTTTTTTGAATTCGGTTGAAAAATTAAAAAAAATACAGTGGAAAATTGAACCTCCATCTTTTTTTAAAGTCGAGATTATTTGTTTGTTGCTATTTAGCAACTGGCATGGTGTAAACAACTATTTTAGTATTCTAGTCAAGGAAGCTTACCTTTTCTGTGGTTAATTTTTGTACCCAGAGTACAAAGTACAATTTACGGTCATAATGCTGTCATGACATGGCTCAGTATTGAAAAATATCTCTCATGGGCAATTTTAACACATTTATTTTACACAGAAACATGCCCAGTCAAATATTTTAATTTACTCAAAATAATAACTCTAACATCTCACTTTACTAAAGACTGGACTCGTGTAAACAAGTCCTTACACTACGTTTACGAGTTTAGTTGCAAATATTATCTTGAGAAACTTGTGTTGTAATGTGTGAGATAAGGGGTTATATCATCAGGCTTTATTGCCTGACAGTTTAAGATTACAGGGCAAAGGTTTAAGTGTCGTCCTCAAATCGTAAAATACTATCTATTTTATTAATTTCACTAAGAAATTATTTCTATTGACAAGATGAAAAATGGTAAGCTGTGTATGCCATGTTATTTATTTATTTATTTAACATGCACACCCTATCTCACAGGTTGACCCCAAAACAATAGAGCGGTTTACAGAACAAACAACAATTAAAAACTAGGGTTATCTACTAAACAGCTAATACTAAAAACCTGATCACAAAATTAAAAATACTAAACTCTATTAACTACCGAACTTTACAAAATTGTATAATAATCTAAACTAATATATTATTATAATCTAACAGCCCTCTTCATCAAAGGTGGCAGTCTTATCATACGCCGATCACTTAGTTCGCCATAATTGTAATTATTATTATTATTTATTTTGTCTATGTGTTTTTTATATATTTAATTGGATAATTATCTGGTAATAAAATAAATTTCATTTCATTTTTCATTTTCATTTATATATTCTAATCATAACTCACCAAATTCAACAAAAATGTTATCATCATCTGTATCTGAATACCTACCAGTGTTTTACATGGAGCGACTGCCTATCTGACTTCCACAATCCAGATAACGGGTAACACGATACCCCTTGGTAAGACTGATTGTCAGACTTTCTGGCTTCTGACTACCCATAACGACTGTCAGAGACACGGATCTGTTCCGTGGTCAGAGATCTATATAATAGCCCACATGCGAACTGCCAAGTTCTTTTTAATTCTAAAAGAGTCTTATAATCAAACCTAAAACAAAAAAAAAGCGGCCAAGTGCGAGTCGGACACGCCGCATGAAGGGTTCCGTAGCAGCAAGTAACATAATAATATAAAAGTTTTTTATTTTTATATTTGAGTTGATTGAATTAAAGGTAAATTGCGGTTTTCGATTTATGACGTATTAAGAAAAAACTACTTACTAGATCTCACACAACAGGGGGGGGGGGGGGGGAACGCACATTTTACCTCTTTGGAAGTGCCTCTATATTTCTCAATATCATTTTTGAAGACCTATCCATAAATACCCCACATGTAAGGGTTGGATGAGAAAAAAATTTTGAGTTTCAGTTCTAAGTATGGGCAACCCCCAAAATTTATTGTTTTTTTTTTTTCTATTTTTGTGTGAAAATCTTAATATTCACAAAATACATCTACTTACTAAGTGTCAACAGTATAGTTCTTATAGTTTCGGAAAAGTGGCTGTGACATACGGACGAACAGACAGACGGACATGACGAATCTATAAGGGTTCCGTTTTTGGCCATTTGGCTACGGAATTCTAAAAAGGTTGTATTTCTCTTGCCAGCCAGTCTCTATAGTACCTGCCTGCTAAATACCTTGTCTATTTATTTAGGTCCCGTAACAACAGCACGTGAAGATGATTAAACAACCTACTCCAGAAACAAATTCACTAATATTAGAACTCTGTTCCACATTCAAGACTATTAACTCTAATTTAAGAACTATTGCTCAATCACTTCTTCAGTTTATTCGATTTTTACGTGTACTCAAATGTTGCGTATGTTCTACGGATGGCTTAGTACGAGGAAGCATAGTAACGTAAATTTCATTGATTTTATTTCACACGTAATACTACCTACCTAAAATTTTCTCGTCACGGTGGCCAATTTCAATGAAGATCTGTCAAGAACCCAGGTTATATTATTATAGTGCACAAGTGATAGAGATATTGATCACAGGATGAGCAGCAGCGTCCTTCTGAGTAGCATAACACCTACTGCGATCGCCAACATGCATCGGCCAAGCATAGCGATTATGTCCAAACACCCCTTGAAACAGACCTATGCCCAGCATTGGATGTCTAAATCAAATCAAATCAAATCGTTTATCTATACTAATA
The DNA here is from genome assembly GCA_947361185.1 of Charanyca ferruginea. Taxonomy (NCBI): domain Eukaryota; kingdom Metazoa; phylum Arthropoda; class Insecta; order Lepidoptera; family Noctuidae; genus Charanyca; species Charanyca ferruginea. The sequence continues at coordinate 6,133,873 of OX376077.1, read as the reverse complement.
TTATAAAGCTGGAGAGTTTGTTTGTTTGTTTGTTTGGTTGAACGCGCTAATCTCAGGATCTACTGGTTTGAATTGAAAAAATCTTTTTGTGTTGGATAGTCCATTTTTCGAGGAAGGCTATAGACCCATGCGAAGCCGGGTCGGGTTGTTAGTGTATGATACATGGGTTACAAACAGCTGTTTATAACATAATCATATACTTAATAATTATCATTCCATGATCAGCCACTGGGGCATACATTTTATTAAATAATATAATAAAATTTATTAATTTCTAATGATTTGATAAAAAATCCATTGAAAATCTATACTTAATATTATAAAGCTGAAGAGTTTGTTTGTTTGTTTGGTTGAACGCGCTAATCTCAGGATCTACTGATTCGAATTGAAAAATTATTTTTGTGTTGGATAGGCCATTTAGCGAGGAAGGCTATAGGCCCATGCGAAGCCGGGTCGGGTCGCTAGTTTAATATAAATGCTACTATTACTACTAGCCGTGACAGATACAAAACAATAAACAACAACTTATTATCGTCAAGCGGATTTGAAACATTTGAAAAGATGTAGTTGATAAAAATTCAGTAAGCGAGTAATAACAATTTTCTATAAGAAATTGGAACAATTTATTTTTAGAGACATTAATATCTGTAGGTTGACAATTGAGATGATGATGATGATGAAGTGTGTATCACAGAAACAGGTGCACTCCCACTTCCCTCACTGTCATAGTTCGATGAGACGGCAATGCGACACGACCGAAAACCAACTATAGGTAAGTGCGTTCCGAGGCACGGGGGTGTTACACCGCAAACTTCCGAACTCCGGGCGGTAATCTCGGCGTAAGGAACCACTGGTCATCATCATAATCATCATGTTAACCTTTAGACGCCCACTGCTGAGCATAGGTCTCCCCCAAGGGAGGTTCAGCCCAGTAGCGTGCCCAGGGGTCAAAGTTAGGGCAAGCCCGACAGATTTAAAAATAAAAAACCGGCAAATTTTCAAATTCTTTTGAAGAAAAAACCCCCAACGCAAAACATAAAAGCGATTATGTAAAAAGTAAAAAATAATACTTTTGTTGAGCCATCAAATGTTTGTTCGTTGAAATGGCGCTATAATGTCGCGGCGGGGTACCGCTTAAGTAAGTCAGTCCCTCAATTTCATTCACTGTCTATTAATTTACCAGCATTTCCGACCAATTTGCTTCGATATTATCAAATTTTTGTTGCTAATCTAGTTGTTAATCTTGTTGCAAATCTAGTTACCATCAGTTCGCTATTTTAGATATTTAGTTATTGCTTTAAACTTAGCGGTACCCCGCCGCGACATTATAGCGCCATTTCAACGAACAAACATTTGATGGCTCAACAAAAGTATTATTTTTTACTTTTTACATAATCGCTTTTATGTTTTGCGTTGGGGGTTTTTTTAAATTTTTAATTTAATTTTTATTTTAAATTTTTTAAATGTAATTTTGTTTGGTTTTGTGTGGTCAGTGTGGTCACCTATAATAATATGTTTGAAAGCAAAGTAAACATCCGGTATGCGTCTAAGATCCCTACCGCAGCAAACAAAAGAGCTGATAACTTTAAAACTGCTGAACCGATTTTGATGAAACATGTCTAAGAACCATCGCTAGAGAATCTACTTTCAAATAAAAAAAACCGCATTCAAATCGGTTCACCCGTTAAAGAGCTACAGTGCCACAGACAGACACACAGACACACAGACACACAGACACACAGACACACAGACACGTCAAACTTATAACACCCCTCTTTTTCGTCGGGGGTTAAAAATAACAAATCACAAAAAGAAAATACTTTAATTTTCGTTTCGTGTTTTTTTTTTATCGTTTTCCGTTATTAATAGCAAGCCGGGCTTTTTGGCTTTAATGGAAGGCACGCCACTGGTTCTGCCGTAATCGCCATGCTTGGTCGATGGCGATCGCAGTAGGTGTTATATCGTACTCAAAAGGACGCTTCTGCCCATCCTCTGGTCAATATCCCTACTGCGTGTCCGATTCTGTAAATTATTTCGCTAATAAGAAGCTAGGTGCGTTATGCGTGAGTGCTATACGTCTTAGGCTATATTTTATCATCAAACTAATCAGGGATCCGGATAAAAAAAACACCGGACGAAGTAGTGGACAGAAACTAGTAGTGTTTAGAATATAACCAAAAAGTTGTACGACAGTCGTATTCTCAATTCGAAAAACATCTCCAAGGAGAGGCTTTGAGAGAACATGACTGTCGAGCTAGAGAGAGCTCTAGCTCTAGGTACTAGTAGTTAACCTAAGTAGTTAAAAAGCAATCTTAGTTAATTTTTCTTATTTACCCATGCATGAGCCATGAGGATCGAGTTATGACGTGAGACAAAACCTCTTTAGACAAAACATAAAACGTCAAGAATGTAGGCGTTAATAAACAAACTCAAATGAAAACCATTTTTCACACGTCGTTCGAGAATTTCACCGTTTTTGTTCTTTCTCTTTCTTGTAGTGTTTGAACTGTGCCCGAAGGAATAGGTCACGTTGATAGCTGAGAGATTTCAAGCTTTCGTTTCTTATTTTAACCTACGGATTTTTGTGTGACGACGTAACGACGATTTTTACACAGTTACACTTAATTCTAGTAATAATATTAAAAGGACAAATCAAATCAAATATTTTATTGGGAACAAAAAACTTATTTAGAAATATAATAGGTTTAGAACTATGTAGCAGTTACCTCCGAAAGGCGTTAGCGCTATAATATTATTTATTTATAATTAATTAAGTTTATTTGTTTTCTTGATAGTTAGAGATACAGATCCGATAACAAAAATTGTTTCACTGAGCAAAAACTACAATAGTGTCGAATGCCATTAACTATCATTTGCGTGTGACGGGCAGAAGCTAGTAAAATTATTAGTTTCAATAAGTAACGTTTTAGGGTCGCCGCACACGGGCCACACGCGACAGCCACAAACGCCGCCACAAGAGGCAAGAAACGGCCACAAAAGTAGCTGAAGCGCGCGACAGCCACTTGTGGCCGATGGTCGACACCTGCGGTCGGTGGCTGCTACTTTTTTTACCCATATAATGAACTTTGACGAAGAGGTTTAGGGAGAAAAGGGTTAGGAATAGCGCAAGTGGCGTGTGGCGGCTTTTTGTGTCGGCGTTTAGTGGCCGGTGCGGGCCACAAGAAGCAAGCTGCGACGATTTGTAGCGTGTGGTCGCCACCGGCGCCAACCGTGTGCGGCAAGTCCATATAAAATGTATGAAAATTACAGGAAATATGCCAGTGGCGGCGTTTTGTGGTTGTGGCCGGTGGCCCGTGTGGTACTGTTGTGATATAAAAAGGAGTATACAAAACAAAACAGAATAAATCTTTTATGGCAATAAATTTATATGAACAGTAAAGTAGTTATTTACTACTAGGTCTTAATTACCTACTTACCTTTTAATCAGATAAATACCAATACCTTCTACACACAGATACCTTCTCAAAATCTCTTAACAGTCCAATACGAGTAGAAACATCTTAAACTTCAGTATGTAACAAAACGGTTTCTTTAGTATTCTTAATGCTAATTTCAGTTGCTTTAAGATAAAAAGCTCAATTCCTATTTCAATTAAATAACATCAGCGTGTCCACGGTCGCTACGCCACAATTATCATAACTTCGCTAGCAGTCACACCTCGCCCTTACGGTATATGTGCTCAACGAAAGTATGGTCACTCATGTCGACTGGACATAATTTGATTATGTTTATGTGCGAACATTAGAAAGTGAGAATTTCGCGTGGACTACCGTCTTGTTTGTATTATTTTAACATTTCCCAACAAGTGGTTGTAAAAACATGGTTTTATTGAGGTGTTTCTTGTAAAGACTGTCTTGGTGGTCTACTAATTGTAAAGAATGACTATTTAGCCTCCCTCACTCAGTAGTCAGACATTTTTGCTGAACATGGGCTTATTTTTTGCAGCTGCACTAAATGTTTTAATGAACTTTTTGTTTTGTTTTTGTGAATCATACAGTCAAATAAACTTACTTTCTTTCTTCTTTCTGTACGACGTTTAGGTTGGGTAATGTTTTGAGGAATTTGTCAGTAGAAGAGTCAGAGGACAATCAATAAAACAAAAACGTATCGATTTTCAAATCCGATAAGAACGGATTGGAACGCTCGTGCTTTGTTTTATTCTTAAAGGATTGTCGTCAGATATGACGGTTCCGTTGCTTAGGTGGTGGTGCCTCCGACTCTCGGAGTCACGGGTTCGAATCTCGCCCAGGGCAACCATTTTTGTGATGAGCACTTGTGTTTGCCTTGTGTCTGGTTGTATATTTATATATTTGTGTATGTATGTATATCAGCTGTCTGACACTCATAGTATACGGTCTACCTAGTTTGGGGTCAGGTGGCCGTGTGTGTGATGTCCTCATAAATATTATATTATTATATGCGTACATTCATATTACATATTTTCAAAATAAGTACTGAGACATTAAGTACTGGAATTTAGTCGTGACATAGCAATAGTTTCGCATCACCATTACATTGATACTTGATTATCGTCTCACGAACATCTCACGGCTTAGGTATTGTGAAACAATTGACATTGAATACTGTTACAGCCTTCTTCCATTGACTAATTAGACGTAATCCAACAAGCCTATTTTGAATGGGAAGTATTGGTTCCACTATTGAAGATGGAGCTAATTGGTTACGTGTTTTTATGACACTTAAATTTCTGAATGAACAAATTAAAATGACCCGTCCTGTTGCGCAGGCGATCGATGCTAGCTAGAAAAAGTTGGTTCAATGGCCTAGGTGTCACGCCCGTATCTAATTACAATACTAAACGAATGATTATGTACTATCCATTATACCGAAGTATTTGTTCCTCTGTACGACAGCAGAAACTCTACACATGAGAGGCGTATAGGAGTGAGCATTGAGTAGGTAACTTTCAGGAAGATTTAAGATCTAATCTAAGTTTTAATCTGCCAAAAATACCTCTATTTCACCTAGATTTTTAATTAGTAGAAGATGAAATAAAGGCTAAAGTAAATCTAGATATTGTTTTATGACGTTTTGGTGATTTCATATCAATCAATGTCCAGATTTACTTTAGCATCAATTACTAATACACACAGACAAGAAAATATCCAGGTTCAGTTTAAAAAGTGATTTCTTAACCTATATGCCATCTCCAGTTCTCTATAAATAAGCAAATAATAAGTGCATACTTCGTAAACATATATAATTTATCCAACACTTCAGAATGCCAATACCTACCCGTAATTAACCTTTAGACTACAACCTTAAAACCGCAAAAACATAGAACTCGATTTTAGTATTTAATTTGTTAGCTTAGTTGTTTATCTTATTGTGCATGCTGTGGCTTCCTGTAATTGAAGGAGTACTCCTTCAATGAACCAATGAAATACTTTGGGTATTATCAATTATGTAAAATTTAGTGTACATCTTTTGTTGAAGTTGTTGAAGATCCTAATATAAATAAATAAATAAAATCTAGTCGCGATCGCATTTCAGCGATAATCTAAGTATGTCAAAATGACAGAATTATTGACACTAAAACTACTAAGCGAACATGCCTCAATGCTAATACTACAATTGCCCCTAAACACCAAACCCTATTCAATAAAAAAAACGTTTTAACAAAATAGACAACTGCCTTCAAAAAGTAAAAAATTACTTTCAATTCACAAGTCGGCGGCTTTGGTTTTGCTTGTTGTTTTGTATTGCCACCGACTTGAGAATTGAAAGTTATTTTTTACTTTTTGAAAGCGGTTGTCTTTTTTTTGAACAAGTTTTTTTTTCGATTTTAGGGCCTACTTCTTATCATACAAATTAATTACGAAACGATGAAACCAAAAAAAGTCAGTCATCCCTTAGTTTTCTATTCTCAGGGGTAGAATATTTTCTTGAAATTTGAGGTACGTATACACTATCAATTAAAAAATAATCATCAAAATCGGACTACATTGAAAAAAGTTATGAGTTGTCAAACATTAAAAAATAAAAATATAAAATAATGTTCATAAAATGAAAACTACTGGGCCATACAAAGTAAAATTTTTATGGGACCAAATGGCAACTATTCCGCATCAAACTAAAAAAGAATCACGTAAATCAGATCATAAATCTCAGCGTAATTGGTGTACATATAAAAAAAACCGATCGAATTGAGAACCTCTTCCTTTTTGAAGTCGGTTAAAAATAATACAATAATTGACCTACATTCATTGCAACGTCCTTAATAAATCAATGGTGTTAATGGTGAGAACTTCTCGTAACCGCCAACGCCACAAGGTGCATCAATGGAGTTAAGAAGCACGTTCACGGTGTTATGTTTCAAGGTTTATATATTATTCAGTGTTGAATGACGGGTCGAAGTTTCCCATTGATATTGTGATGTAATCATTAAATATACCATCGATTTTAGTTGAAGAGGTAATGTGATCTATTGATTGATAAAGATGAAATGGTGCTTAACAAACAACTTACTTATATTTATAATGGCGTTAGAAAAAGCGGCCAATTAACGATTCATGTTCAATGAATTAAGTATAATAATAGATGAAGAAGATGTTTTCTTTAACATGCAAACAGGTTAAACTACTACACTTTGTCCCTTTGTCCTTTGTCACTTTGTTGATTACATTTTTGCACATTGTATAAATACATTGTGCAAAAATATAATCTAGATAATGAAATAGTTAAACTATCATGTAGCATTGCAGAAACACCATATAAAAATAATGGAAATCAACATATTGTACGCGGTCAAAACGAAAACACATCAATAAGCACAAAATATTCTAAGAAAAACCTTTGCTCACCCGATCCATTCAAGTTTTTATCATTACAAAGTACGGTGATTATAGCAAGGTAATCACATCATGATTCATTTCATATTTTTTATAAGAGAAACAAGTTCACAGATTATGCAAATCAGAAGCACAACAAGGAAGAATTAATGTCAATCGAGACGTTATTAACCATTCACTGAATTAATGCTTTCATGTTTTAATGTACCAAGTTAAATATGCTGAATATAAACTTGATTCAGATCCGTATTACTAAAGAACTAAAGGCGACGATCGTTTTTATTACATGCAAAAAAATTTGGGCGTGACTGACTATAAAGTCAATCATGATACACTCAATTGTTTGCTGATATCTTGATTCGACGATCTGTATCTTCAAGTTGGAACCCTATATCACTTACAGCAAGGTATATTTTTGATGTTTCAACTTTATGGGAATACCTACCACCACAGGAGTTGTTTTGATGATTCTCTACTTATATCCGCAAATCCTTTAAGTCTTACAAAAAGTCCTTTTGTATTCTCGACTTAACGTAGCATATAATTGTGCGAACAAAAAATTTTGGAGCGAAACAATGAGCTTACGAACATACATACAGAATTAGAAACGTACTAATATGGGCATCTGCGCATACGCTTCATTAGGATCATTCGAAATAATATGGTGATGATTAAGGTCATGTGTTGCTATTTTAGTCCAGTTGTAATGAATAGTGAAGGACTTGTTGAATTTTAGCAGAAACATTTTTAACACAAATTGGTGTGACTGACTAGTTGACATTTATAGGAGTATAATTCTTATCTTACTACGAAATCAAAAGTTAACCATAAAAGTAGACATTTCTGTAGAAATAACAATAACACAAGAATAGGTAACAGATTTGCTACTTCTTAAACATTTCACAAAAATCAAAGTCTATATTGACAGTAAGAGAAAGGAAAGTGAAGAAGCTAATCATTATAACAAATATCATTCAGTCTGATGATTCAAATTCTAGGAGAATTTAGAGCGTACAAAATGATGTTACCATCAAAAAAGTCGTGACCAAAGAGACGATATAAATTATAATTATGGGCGATATAAAAATTCTCTTCGTTTGCGTAAAATTATTGCAAAACATTATAAAATAAGTACCTAATGGTTTCATTGATGTAGTAATAACAATAAAGTTAATGCTTTACCCACAAATCAGCAAAAAATGTAGGTCGATATCAAAGTATCATGAAGTCATGAAGTTCAGAATAAAATAATATGAATAATGTAAAATATGTATAAAGTTATTATATTTTGTGACTCATAAAATGCGTCATGTTTTAAAAAAGCAATAAACTTACAATCAATACTAAGATTGTTATAGCTTGTAACCTCAACCTTACTATCAAAAACGAATAATTATTGTTCTCGAAGTAGTTTATTATAATCTATGTCATTCAATGTTACTATCGCATGATTAAGTGCTGTATATTAAAACTTGATATCTTTAGCAGAAAGGTTGGTTTCTACAAACTCAGAGCTATTGCAATTACAATATCTTCAACCTCAGTAGGTTCCTCAACAGAAGGGTGTGGTGCTGTTGGTGTTACAGGCATCCATAGGCTGTGGTGACTGCTTACTATCAGGATGGCCGTATGGGAACCAGGACTTGTAAAATATAATTATGAAATCGCTAATCCGTCTTGAATAAGCGCGGTGATCCATGATCAATGAAGATAATATGAGCCTTCTTTGTATAAGAAGAGGCCTTTTTAGGCTGATTTTATTATAGTCTTCTTCTTCTTCGTGTCGCTGGCACGACAGTCTTTTATATTTGTTTGGTCCAAAATTTAGCCACTTCCACGGCGTCGTCGGTGGCAGCGCATGATGCACCCCGATCGCATGCTTATGTTTATAGTTAGAAGATATTTTAGTTTCATCAAGCTCAGTCACAGCTATTTTAGTAACAATAAAATCTTTTCTAATTTCTGCAAGATCATTATTTAAATTGATCTTGGCTAAAATCCGTTCACCGAAATTCACTCGCCGATTGGTAGCAAGTAAATAGACGAATTTTGAATTGATTTCCTCTCTGTTCGTATTTGGTTTTGCACTTATGTCCGTTTGTTTTTCCGCCTCCGTAATGACTTTCAATTTGAGATCCTTGTATGTGGGTAAGTGTCTTGTACTTCGTTGTGATTAGATTTCTTTTTTTTATATTGATTTAGTTAGAAAAATAAGTGGATCGAGTACTTGACATTGTAGTTATGTAGGTTTAGAAATTAGGTACTTCAGATATTTATTTGCCATTTATGATTAAAAAACATTTTGCTTAATGCGTGATGGCGTAGTGGTTATGATGTCCGCGTCTCATGCAAATATGGTGGTAGACAAGTTTAGTGACATTTTCAATTCATAAATGAAGGTACCTACTTTCTAAGTTTATGTTGAACATCACTGACATCGGTGAAGCAAAACATTGTAAGGAAACTTAGACTTAGAATAAATATAACTCTGAAAGCGCCAATCCGCTTTGAGCGAGCGTGGTAATTAATCTCTTCTCACGGCCTCTTCTCTAAATGAGAAGAGGCCTTTGCCCAGCAGTGGGAATATAATAGGCTGGCATTATAATATTATATATTTATTTGTTTCATGAACTTTTTTATGTATATTTTTGACCAAAATATAGCTTTTTTGTATATTTGTTACGCTATTTCTCCGGCAAATGTAAAGCGATTTTGAAAATTTTGATGGATAGGGTATTATGCCGCAGGGGTGATCCCATATGAATTTTATCGAAATTGATTTAACTCTTTTTGAAAAAGTCGACAGAAAGCAAAAAAATATACATGGATGGATGATGTTTTAATTTCCTCCAACCTTGTACTTTCAATCTCTGTTTTGTGTTGCCGTTTCTTAATGGATTTGGATGATAAGGAGGTAGTAAAAAGCGAAATGGCAATACAAAACATCAAATAGAACAAAGCCAACGACTTCCGAAACTAAAGTCATGTGTGTTCTGTGCTAAAGTTATTATCACTTTTTAGATTTTGAAGGGATTTTTTGTAAATAAGCTTTCTTGTGTGGAGTGCGTTATCAATAAAAAAACTAAGTTGAGTTGACCACAACAAAACTATAACAAATTTCGCATTGCTCATTTCTATTTTTACGAAGAAGGATTTATGTAAGAGGAAAGATTAAGGAATATTTCTTTTATTAATCAGGGTCGATCCTTTCTTAGTAAACGTTTATTTTTCCTTAGTGATTTCTTAGAAACTATGTGGTTTTATTAAGTTAGTTGTTGACACATTACCTTAGAATGTATGTTTGATAGTGTTATTACAATAGTGTATTGTAGGTATTTTATAGTTACAATTTAAAAGTTCCCATGCAATGTTATATCCATTGTTTCTCAGGTTAGCAATACTATAATAATTCGCTTCATTTACTATCTGCTCTATGATGAATGCGTCTGATAGTATATAAGAAATTGTATATTGTATGTATCTGTGCGTCTTCTCAGAATTGGGCTGGGAAACACCGACTTCACCCAGTAAAAATGTACATGTGTTTTGTGTTATGTTTAACCTATTTACTGAATCAAACTATAATTAACCATGACCCAGTCTTTTTTTAAGTCAATACAGAAACCTTTATTGCGTTTGATATTTCGTTTTTGGAATAGTTAACTAAACTTTATTTCCAGCCAAATTCCTGTTGAACAATATGACAAAATACCTTGCCAGAGATATTTGGAATTCGTGAAATCGACACAACTTTATGGTCCAAGACCTCGGAGTAGCCAGATCTACGTGATTTAAACATGGTTGAAATTTTAAGGATATGTTAAATATATGTAGGTACATTTTTTTCATTATTATGTCGTTTAGACGGTATAATGCGTACTTGCTCCTAACTTTTCTAGTTATCAGGCAGCTAGAAGCTTTGTACGTAATTTCGACTTTAAAAGCGCCTGGCTCCAGTTACAGCACACGGAAAGTGTTTAGCAATTAATTATGTTGGTTTTTGACAATATCTCGTAAAATCATACTAATATTTTAAATGCGAAACTAAGGTTTGTTTACTAAGGTAAAATTTTGATTGTACTTAGGGTGCTAAGAGAATTTATAGTCTTTGGTAGGGGGCAACCTCCGGAATTGCTCATCCGATTTTAATAATTCTTTCACTAATAGGTAGCTACGTTATCTCTGAGTGCTATAGGGGATTCATTAGAAAATTTACGAAAAAGGTAGTCAAATATAAAAACAAGTCGTCTCAGTTGAACGCAAGTGACTAGGTTACTTTTTAAATCAGATACATATAAAAAAACTAGTAGACGTACTCAACGACATAATCCTAATCTGTCCTCAAAATTTTACCCATACTAAAATGACGTAAATTCAGTGACTATCAGATCTCAGTCTATAACCTTTTAAGGCCAACTTAACAGACAATAAGAAGACAATTCAGCGGCAAACCTTACCAAAGATTACTAAACATCGACATTCCAATCATTCCAGCCAATGGCACACTAAAACAATGCAAACAACACAACTTGCAACAACAGAACTACTTGCAACAAACCATGTTGTTGTTTGTACATACCAATGTGCAATGTGCAAATAACAAAATAGATTTTATGACTTATTTATTATTGAGACATTTCGTGTATCATTGAGGAGTGAATTATTATTGGCTTATGTTTAACGCACCTCCAGATGAAGTAAATTACCTCCAAAATTAGTAAATGATCACCTACATTTAACCAGAGTATTGTAGAAATGTATGAGTTTGACTGTAAAAAGTGATTTGGTTCTGGCACTCGGCGGCCGCTGCCGCGGCACGGTCACTCTGGTCGCTCACCTCGTGCGTAGGGGGTCACAGTTCTAACCTAACCATGTCGGATCCGCCCCAGGGGGGACTTAAGGGTCCTAAGATTTGGTGACTGAGATTTGGTGATCATTTACAATTTTTGGTGGTCATATATTCCCATTATTATTTATGAATGTGATGTATTGTTTTTAGATCATTCTTCTTCTTCTTCTAGTGCCTCTCTGAATTACGTAGGTTGGCCGTCAGCTCTGCATACTTTTGCTTTTCTTTCGCGAGGTAGAATAGGTTCCGCGGCGCTCGAGATACCAGTCCACTCTCGTAGGTTCCTTAGTTAAGACTTCCTCCTGCAACTGACGCCTCGTTTTTCAGGTACTTTACCCATCATGATAAGTTATGAAAGGGCGTATCTTTCGTGTCTTATCACGTGCCCTAGATACACAACTTTTCTTACTTTGATGGTAACCCAAAGTTCTCGTTTCTTTCAGCATGTCTTCGTTTGTAACCTTCTGAATCCAAGTAACTTTTAGCATCTGCCTATAGGCCCACATTTCGAATGCTTTTATACTTACCTTTGAATAATTATTCGATAAATATTGTATCATCACTTGCTGTTAGGTCATCGCAATGTGCGTCTAGTCCTCTTCCTCTTCTTGCGGGAATATATGTAGCTCTTTCATTTCTTTTTAATACAGGTATATAGTGTAAAATAATATTACCGGTCTATTATTTACCTCTCTGCAGGTCAAAGGTATACTCTCATACAGGGAAGACACCAGCAGATTTGCATGCTAAATACAATTTTGGCAAAACATGTAAGCACTTTATTATAAATATTGTAACACCAACACCATGTATACCATGTTTTATGCAAATAAAGAAATTATTATCATTTTTATTATTATTATTGATCACCTTGCTTGCTCTAGCTGGATTGACGATTTGAGTCTTATCAATATCTTCTTTCTTCTTCGTCAGTGTCACTCTTGACAGAGTGGTCGTCACTTCAGGTGTTGGTGGCACGCTTTACGACACGTCGCCATTTCTTCCTTATGCTAATTATGATATCATCTTTACATAGTATAAAACAAAGTCTCCCGCTGGCTGTACGCTTAGACCTTTTAAGCCAACGCAACGGATTTTAATGCAGTTTTCAGCAATAGATAGAGTGATTCAAGAAGAAGGTTTATTATTTAAGGTTTATTTTTATAGTTTGATTTATCTACTTTGCACCCGTGTGAAGAAGGGGCGGGTCGCTATTTAAATAATAAAACCAATAATATAACAATAATAATATTTATTTGTTTAACTTAAGCTTATTTACCTTAAATTAGACTTTAAGAATGCGTTAGTGGCAAGATATAGAAGAAGTGCAACTGGGCTTAAACTAGGACGATTTCTGTGCTATAAGCACCAGTTACTTCCGTTACCACCATGATCGAGCTGCCATTACAAGTGTAGTGCGGTGCAAAAGTAAGTATTTCAATATTATGTTATGAATTTCTTAATTACTATCGTGTGTGAGTGTGCATGTGTGTATGTCATAACTAGGTTTTCTCACAATGTTTACCTTCATCGATGTTAAAGATCCAAGATAAACTTAGAATAGATAGTGTGCTATTCAACTAAACGTAATGACATCATACAAATGTAAATTTATGTTTCAATGATCAGGTTTTGTTTCAACTACACAATAATCTTAAAATAACCTAAACATTTTATAACCACAACTAATAAAGCTCAAAGTAATACATTTTCCTTTGAAAATATTTTAGTTTACAATGTTGGTTGCTTGCTACATAACACTAAAATGATTCTTATTACTTCATAACGGCATGTACTGTTTCAGAGATGATTGCATAATAGGTTTTATGTGTTCTGGCAATGTGCTAAAGGGTTAATAATATGTTTAAAATACTGACATGTGTGCTGTGGATTAGGGTCAAAGTAATGGATTATGTCATCGACAAAATGTTGAGTTGAGTCAACTATTTCATGTTGTTTACTAAAATACGCTAGACGCTTTAAAGTTCCGACTTTTAAACCATGTGGCTAATGTTTTGGTTTTTGGTTCATGGAGATTGTCTTGACATAAGTATGTTGGTTTTTACAAATTGCTGTAAAACCAATTAAGACCAGCTTACCCCCTTTGTCACGCGTACAGTCACCAAAAGAGATAAGTATCCATGTCGTCGGGAATAGTTGAAGTTTACTAAGAAACCAATGGAGGCTTTCAAATGAAATTTAATTAAATCATTGAACTGTTTATTCTCTATTAATTGTACTTTATTTTATTCATAAACACCCATCGGTTTCTAAGTAAACTACAACTATTATAGATTTTTTATATATAGATTTTTTAAATTATTAACTTATCACACTTCATATGATAAAATAATATACATTGGAAACCTTACTTTGTATAATTTAGCAGCATTATTTCAATTTTGTAAATGTGAATACCATGGAGCCATTTACTAAGTATATTAATATCTTTATGTTTGACAAAAATTAACATGGCGGTTGGGAGTATTGTCATGCTCGCTCAAATGTCTCGCTGATGGTGGCGCGTGTGTTGGATCATTCGGCTCCCTTCAAAATGGTTGAGCTGAATGGTGCTGATTCACGCGTCATGTTCGTGAACGGGCGCTGTCAGTAGAGATTGGTCAGCTCTTATCTGCCATGGATTAGATGCCACTTTATCTTGCTTCTTTTTTGTGTTTTGTATTGTTAGATTACCTTCATAGTTTTCACATATAGAAGCAACAAGAATCATGTAACCAGACTTTGTAAAAACTTTATTTAAAAGAGTGTCCGTGGAGTTTCTTGCTCGTTCTTCTCCATAGAGACCTACCTACGTTTTGGAACGAGCAACTAGCTTCAACTCTCTGATTAACTGACCGACTCCTTGACAATTCGAAAGTGCCTGTAAATGGTTTAATTGAAATAAATGCTTTGACTATTCCCGGCGACATGGATACTTATCTCTTTATAGTCTGTTAGTTCCTGCTAGTCTCTGAAACGGCTGGACCAATTTCGACGGGGTTTTCACTGGCAGATAGCTGATGTTATAGGGAGAAACGTAGGCTACTTTTATTTGATAAAAAAATCCCACTGATAAATCACAAATTAACGCGGGTGAAGTCACGGGCGTCAGCCCGTCCGCGTACGGTGAGACGTAAGTTGTGGGAGAACCTCCATCCACCACCACCCAATTTCGTTCAACCCAAGGAACACCTGCCACTCGGAATTGATTTGCAGTGGCCTGTATGGAAAGCGCTCAATAGACTGCGCACCCAGGTAGGCCGCTGCAAACACAATCTAGCAAAATGGGGCATAATAGATCCCACCGACACCCAGTGTGAGTGCGGTGATCCTGACCAGACAATGGCCCACTTATTACAGTGCCCAAAGTGCCTCTAAACCTGCTCCTTAGAGGACATTAAAAACGCCACTGATGCTGCGATAAATGTGGCTACCTACTGGGCCCAAGTAGTCTAGCATAAAGGAAAACCATCGATTCGAAAAGAAGAAGAAGCTAGTTGGTAATATTTTTAAACAATATAACAGCTAGATTTTCGTTCACCACAATAATTCCTTACCATCACTAATTCATCGACTGTTGCTTTGTAGAAAAAAAATCATGTCTGTGAACCCATATCAATGATAAAGGAAATAAATGGAACAGTAACTAATAATATATTGTTCCATAAATGTATTTCTTTGTTTTGATTTATGAGACGGTAAAAGTATCTTAATACTCGTAAATAACTAGATATAAAGGTGAAGATAATTGTATTTCTATAATATGTTATTATTGTAATGTCATAGTGCAGAACTATTTATTATTTTAGGTCCGTGAATGGGTGACCACCCAATTCTTACCGAGACTCCTTCGTGCCTCGGAAAGCACGTAAAGCTGTTAGTCCCGGCTGTCATTCGTAGATCTTTGACTGACGTTATGGGTAGTCAGAAGCCAGAAAGTCTGACAACCAGTCTTATCTACGGGTATCGTGTTACCCAGTGACTGGGTTGTGGAGGTCAGGCAGGCAGTCGCTCCATGAACACTGGAATTCAGCTACAGTCGGTATGACTGGAAGCCGACCTCAATATAATTAGGTAAAGGCTTGTGCAGATGATGATAACTTTCTTGTATTATGTTAGTTACTTATGCCCTTTTCTTTATTACTTCAATTAGGTAGCTATTTAATATAATTGCACACGTTTGCATGACCTAGTATTAAGATTTACAAAATAATTGTTAAACTATTAGACTTTTTCAATTCAAAATCTTATGATTCTACTTGTAGGGACTTTGCGAATCATCAGCCTGATACTGTCAAAGATCAAACTACAGTAAATCCTAAGATTTTCATTCATTAGTCAAAGCTAAGATTTATCGAGTCACGAGATTTTCAACCAATAAGGTTGGCAACCGATATGCCAACTGATAAGGTTGGCAATCTCTGGGGGAGAACTACGTTCAGCAGTGGACGGCAGTAGGCTGATATAATGATGATGATGATGATTGGTCCGAAGTATTCTTCCATTGGCACTCGTAAAACCTAGCATGTACCACACTCTAACAATTAGAAAGAAAGAAACAAAGAAAAACCATTTATTCACGAGAGAGTGACGCACATTACAAAATATTTTGTACAAGAAGACCTACAACTAAAACAATTGGATAAAATCCACAAAAATCGACACATTTTAAATAAAACCTTACATTCACAACTCATATTGGTAAATATTTTAAACTTAGAAGTCCATCTGTCTACCTCTGTGGACATACTTTCTAAGTTAACATCAGATAAATATCACGTCTACCTAAGAGCAAACTGCAAATCACACTGCAAACATTTATAATTTTAAACTTAAGAACATTTATCTCACTCAACAGTATTCACAAATACCTACCTACCATTCTTTTATCTCTTTTCAATACCGAAACCTCATAATCATTATGTTTCGTCCGGTCAATGTCATTGACTTCATTTTGCAGTTCAAACAAAGCGCAGGTCTTCAAAATGACAGGATCCGGTGTAGGGGCTCAGTTATTATGATGTGCAAGCGCAGGGTGACTGACTGGGTTTTATACTGGTAATTATAAAAGCGGTATCTTCATCGGGATGATGAGGTTTGATATCTTTTTTTTAATAAAAGAAAACAGATAATGCAGATATCTGTATTAACTTTGTGCACGAATCAGAAGCTTCTAGTTAAATCAGTATGTGTTCCATGTTAGGGGGGTTTGGTTTCCGCACTAAGTCCTTAAATGTGGACCATTGTACGTGAGCCATGGCGGCCGATTACTCCAACCAGCCCACCTCCCTCTAGAAGCAGATCAGTCTTCCCAGTCTTCTCAGGGCGTCCGCAAGGGAGTTTGGTGTTCCAAGGGTTTCCCTGCGGATCTGGGTGACGCCAGTGCACTCAAGGAGTACATGCGCCACCGTTTCTTCTGCCTCCATGCAGGCCCTGCACAGAGGACTATCAGTGATGCCTAGGGTGTGAAAGTGTTTGTTCAGTGAGCAGTGTCCGGTGATTGTCCCCGCCATCAGTCGCAAGCTATCTCTGTCCAGATGCAGAAGGCGCTTGGTCAGCTTCATATCCAGGGATGGCATAGCTTCCTTGGATTGCCCGCACCCTGGTGTCGAAGTCCACCATTAAATCAGTATCATCAGCTCATCTAATTCTTTCTTCCCATATGTGTTGTTGTTATTAACAACTCAGACTTTGCAATATGTTTCATAGTATTAGAGCTCATTTTGAAGGATAAGATTAGATTTCATCCCGTACGTAAATATTTTGATTAAAGAAAGTAATTTAAATTTTGTAATTATACGAGAGTACCATCGATATATTATGTATTACGCACACGAATACCTTCCCATTTGAATTAAACCCTTAATTGCTCACTTCAACCAAATGAAGAGACGACCTTTTCTCAGTCAGGAAACCTCAGAACAATAAATAATTATTCTGCAACGTTCGCTTGCATTTAACGCGTGCGCAGTGAGTCATCCTGCAATATGTTTGTTATTTTGTATGTGTTTTGATATAAAAGTGTGTTCCGTGTTCCGTGATGCAGGTGCTTCGGCACTGTTTGTTCATGTATTGTTTTATTTATAAATAGATGTTAGTCAACGGTTAGTAAATGTTTAACAGTGGTATGTGCTGTAATACAATGAGTCATTTGATAAGTAAGCGCCACTTCCTATGGTGACACTCTCCTCAAATATTCCTCCGCTCTGCTTGAGAGCAGAAAATTTGCAAATGTGTCCAATAGTGCTAAATGACTCTGTCCAATAGGCATAAGGTCCACCAGTGATGTATATGGGATGCATAGCGAGGTATGGGTGGGATGGAAATGACCAAAGACATCGCTTGATTTTTGTTACTTGAGCTAAGCTAGCGATGTAGTAGGTCAGTTTTACACACATCTCTTGGCACGGCTCTGATGGAAATGCAGCCTTAGGATAGTCTGGTAAATGGTTTATATTTAGTTGGTTTGCTGTATTTTAGGATTCCCGATTTTGAGTGTCTCTGAGAGATACAAAGATGTAATAATATGTTAAGTGCTCATTTTAAAGGTTACAGATCATAGGTTCAAGGGTTTGGTTTTATCTACTTCAGTAAAAATATTGACGGATTATATTTGTTGTGCTTGAAATTAATGAATATGACAATTTAATTACTTATTGACTGAAATATGACTAGACCACTTTTATGTTGAGAAAGTCCATGTACTAAAAAGAGGCCAAAGCTCCTTCACCTTACGTACATAGTACTAACATCCTCAAAAATAGCAGGCATACCAACATTTCAAAAACAGTCTTCTTTCCTCAATCAAATATGGAACATCCATCCTTACGAGCCAATCAGCAACAGCTCCATTCATCCTTCAACCAATCCTTTCACCTCTGTAAGGTCAATATCTACGAACCTAACATTATCCATACACTTAATGCAGCCTTCCACCCACGCAACTCGAACTGAACTCGAATCAATGGCCATCATTGTATTTAGCCGTTATTCTGTTCAGTTAGAGAGTACACACATTGAATTTAAAGTTAAACGTGGATAGAGTTTTTTGTTGAATATGTTTTAGTAATGTGGCCACGATTGGGCACATTGTGTGGTCTGAAAGGTCAGACAGAGGTGTATCATCGTATGTAAACGATGCATTGATGACAGTCACGGTTGTGTTATCAGAGTTTGAATCATTTTCTGTGTATCAAGCATATTTTTGGCGAATTTTGAGTGTATGTTTTTTTAACCTATATTGATCCACTACAAAGGTCTCCCATAGCTTTTCACTCTTCCCTTTGCTTTTTTTTTGAACAGTCGAATCCTCCCTTGGTGATGTCACCCGTCTTCCGGCACCCATAGCCTGACGATTCTATCGTGAAGCATTTTACATACATGGCCCAAACAATCCCTCTTCAGCCTTGCAGACCTCATCATGTGCCTAGCCTTTTCCCAACTATATTGGGGTCGGCTTCCAGTCTAAAAGGATGCAGCTGAATACCAGTACATAGAGCGACTGCTTATCGGACATCCACAACTTAATTACTGGGTAACACGATACCCCTTGGTAGGACTGGTTGTCAGACTTTCTGGCTTCTGACTACTCATAACGACTGCCAAAGATCTACAAATGACAGCCGGGACCAACGGCTTTACGTGCTTTCCGAGGCACGGAGGGAACTCGGTATGAAAGGGATGGGCACCCATCCACAGACCGACTGCGGCTAGCGTAGCTTAACCTTTGACCGATCGATCTGTACGGCTTTAACTTAGCCACGAGCTCCTCCTCCTCTTCCTCCACGAGCTTCAGCCTTGCAGACCTGTTGTCTGTTAACTGATTCTATACATTTCTGATTAATGTTGTCGTAGGATCCCCGACAGTTTAATCGTTTTTCATTGTTTCGACGCTTTTCTGATGGTTGGTTGATCCTGGCTTACAAGAGTTGCAGTGGTTTGAAAGTGTCGAGCTTGTCGAAAAAAAAAACAGGATTTCCACTACATCATCGTTTGTAAAACTTTTGTAACACCAACAGAAATGTTCACAATCCCTGGATTAGTAACCAATCATTTGGCATTATTAGTTCGGATTGTATGCGTACGCTCTTAATCCGCACCTATAAACTGCACAGGCCCAACGTGAGAACGTACTGTAATGCCTTGCAAATTATTGACAGGAGTGAAATAATGGACGATTCTCTGTAAGGCTTTATTAGTTCCAGTTAAATGTTGAGGTTTTAATTCATGCGTGGGTTCTGTGGATATTGAGAGTTATTTTAAGCTTGAAGAGTTAATAGGGTTCTGTAGATTTATAATGATATGTCAGATACGACCATTCACAGCTCACCTTGATGAGAAAATTAACAGATAAAAATCGGCCAATTGTGAGTCGAAACACACATGAGAGTACCGGACTACTGTAAATATAAAGATCGAACAAAAACGCCTGAAAAATAAACACATTCTTTGTATGGGGACGTCATTTACTGTAACAGCAGTCATATACTAATACAGACTCTGTTCTACGTAACTATTACTGCTTAAAATATACAACCCTGTGACAGAGGCAAAGACACACGGATCAATTAGGACGCTTCCTTATTCACGGAACCCTAAAATTCACACCGGCCACGTGAAGATATTATTCTAGAGCAAGAGAAGAGAAGACTAGAAGAGAACAAAGAAAAACGGAGGGAGCTAACTGCACGGATTCAATAGACATGCACATAGAAGAGGACATCATAGAACAATTGATTAAACAGATCGAAACTATAGGTTGGTTTATTATTTGAATGATGTACACGTAACTGGACGGTCTTGGCGATGTGCCTTTAGATGAACACTTCAGATATATGAATATGTTATCAGTAACAAATCGATTATTCCAGAATCGATTGTAACTCGATTCTTATTCGAATAAAACTTCGAGATAACATTACTTGAAGGGTTACCAACACGTCTGGATGTTAAACTTTATTCAATACGCGCCTATTAACGGGGCCCAGTTTGAGTACCTTTAAGCATTTGCAAGTAAAATTCTGTTTTTACTACAAACAACTACTGACCAACTTATCCATATACTCCTCAAAAAAAATCCAACAAGGAATTTTCAACCTTACTTCACGAAGCCAAGAAAATCGGTATTCTTTATGAATGGTAAAATAATGTTGGTAACGTAGATTGTATATTGATTGTAAATGGCCAGTTACATGCGCGTAAAGTTATTCAAAAGGATTCTTAATACTAAAGAAACGTGTGGCGCATGCAGGAATGATAACTAGGGTAGAAACGGGAATTTATACCGATTCTGAGTACATCGATACTGGTTGCAGAATGAGTATCGATTTCCCCACACCTATTCGAGATTTGAATTTTGTTGTCTGATTATTTAAAATTGTTTACGTATTCGATTCGTAAATAATTATAATAATAGTAACTTTGCCTCCGGTCTGTTAGGAATGATTCCTAAATTTTACTGATCTCATAATGAACAAATATCACTCATGTTTCTGATAACCTAAAATCTGGGACTAAGATAAATAGGTAGGTAATAACTATGTTTGTACCAAGGTTCTCTACGTTACCTAATGGTGTAATAGGTGAAGATTGAACTTAGAACCTTAGGCTAACTTGTGAATTTTTATTTTCGCCAAATCTTTTCTTAACGTGCTCTTGTCTTTCGTCTATTTTTCGTGTTCATAATAATGTATTCAGTTTATCAGTTACGTTGTGTTTCAGCCAATCAGTCAATACGGGTTTAATAGGTGAAGATTGAACTTAGAACCTTAGGCTAACTTGTGAGTTTTAATTTTCGCCAAATCTTTTCTTAACGTGCTCTTGTCTTTCGTCTTTTTTTCGTGTTTATAATAATATATTCAGTTTATCAGTTACGTTGTATTTCAACCAATCAGTCAATACGACATGAGACTACCTTGAATTCCGGGAGTTTGTGGGTAGGTACAGAAGTAGTCACGTTTTTATCTGGATCGAAAGCTACTTCTTTGCAAAATTTCATTTTACAAAGAAGTAGCTTTTAGCATTAGGTTCAGCGGATTTGCCGTGATGAGACAACAAGCAAACAGGCAAACAGAGTTACTTTCGAATTTAGAATTCATAATATTAGTGTCGAAAAATGGATAACTATGCTGATTCATAAAACTGAACTCCGAAACGATTCAACTAATCGATTTAACCCATCACAATTTCGGGACCAATTAGTCGATTATAATACCGGAAATCGCAACCTTACTCATCGGAAACTTGACTAAGAAAATATGATGGCTATAACATGAAATTCAGTTTTTATTGGCTCATAAATAATATCGAATGTAGCCACATGGCCTAAATACTTGAGTCAATTGACACTTGAGCCCATAAAATTAATTCAAACGCAAGTCTCAATGCCGCGAACTACTATTCATAATTATTGTCATTAATGAATAAACGTGTATTTAAAAGGGAGATTAGGTTAAGTGCAATATCAAACTTTGAAACGTGTAATATAAAAGCTGTTATTGAATGGTTTGTGTGTATTAAAATTGGGTCAATTAGTACTTAACTGCATATACAGTTGCGTGTTTTGTTTTTAATTTTGTAGTAAGTAGAATGCTTCACTAGAAGTCGCCATTAATTTTGTTTACTGCATTAGAATGTAATCGGAAATTTCATTTGCTTTTTTTTCCAGCCTGTCCAGCAGTGTTATTAAATTGAATCTCTATCTACCTTCCCATGTTCCATGCTACTTGGGTCGGCGAAAACCTGTCTTCTTCCATTCCATTCTGTCAACCGCCATGATATCACTGACTGTTTTCTCTTTTCTATCATTCTTCACACAATTCATCATCTTTTCTTTGGCCTTCCTCGTCCTCTCCATCCAATTACATTTATATTCATAACTCTTTTGGCTACATACGTTTCCTTAACATTCATAATTGAGTATTGACTTTACTATCGTAAAAATCTATGTCCTCTATAATGTAGTATTGGAATATTTTGTTTACATATTTAGGTCGGTGGTGTCCTAATAAAATTGACTAAGTTTATATCAAATATGAAGTTACGACACCAGACAATGACAATTTCGGTTACGCTCAATTCGGGAAAAGTGTTAGTTTTTATTGTATCGTTAAATTTTAATAATGGAATAATATTTACATATTTGCTTTCTGATATCTATTATAGTTAATCTAATCTGGTAGATATCAGATTCTGATATTGTTTTATTTTATTATTTCTCCTTACTCTGTATTTCTATTAGCTCATTATTGTATTTAAACGTTTTGATTTCAAACTGTAAGCTTATTGTTATAAATAATTAGGTATATAAAAATCAAAATGTTTTTAATAATTGTTCATTCCACAGTCATCTAGCATTGATAGCGCTAATACTAATGAATTTGCATTCTTCCTCAAAGAGCTTTTCTTTTTATCATCTTAGTTTTTTGAAAACACCCGTTCTTTTTACATATTGTACATAATTACAATACAATTTAAAGAAGTTAAACAAAGACTGCATTCAATCATGTTAATCATTACCTACAAAAAATTGTGGATTCTGGAATTTGTCAAAATGATGACTTTGAAGATACCCACTGGTATCTTCGAGTAGTTTGTTAATGGACCAATGAGAGACGATACTGATTATTACGTTGATGGTTTGCATTCAATCATTGGCACCACACACGACGATTTATTTGGAATATTTAATATCATCAGTGTGACCAGATGTGAATTATTTGTTCAAAGGAATAGGACAGACAGTTTTGATGTTATTTATATACCTAGCTTTTATACGCGACTTCGTTCGTGTGCAAGTTAAGTATACCATCAGCCATAGCCTACAGCATACGACAGTAGTGTAGCTTTCTCTCAGCGAAATATTTGTTATAATCAGACCAGGACTTCCATAGATTAGGTCATCATCATCATCCTGTCAACCTTTAGACGCCCACTGCTGGGCACAGGTCTCCCCCAAGGGGGAGGGCTTGAGGCTTGTATACATGCCAATAACCTTGAACATTTGGCCCGTACTGTATTTGTGGACGAGTGCGGGGGTGATGTAGACGCAGTCTTTAATCGGACGCATTTTTAATTTATTGTAATAAAAAAAATTGTAAAAAGTAACAAAACCAAATCATTTGCCTTTGTATTGTAAAGCGGTAGATATTTTTTTATACTCTATTGATAAGAAATTAAGGAGTAAAATGGTTTCATCTCAATGATTTGGAGGTGATTTGACATTTTTTTTTCTTATTATTTGATACCGATAGAAAAATTGGGGCTAAATCAAATTACGTATCATATCATGTAGATTACTAACAAATTTTTTAGATGTAATTTCTCTGTAAATGCCGACGAAAAGTTGCTTCATCTGCATGCTTCTTTCAAGCTGTTTTTGAGAGAGCAGCCTTAAGCCATAATCTCCATGCTTGGCCGATATAGTATGTGTTTTGGTAGGTACTCAGAATGACGCTGCGCTTCATCCTCTGCCCAATATCCTTCTGTCGCCTTCTATGATACCCACGGGAAGAGATAGGGTGCTGCTATTCGCGGCCACACGGCTTATAGATTAGATACCTCTTACGATAGACAAACTTTCATCATCTGCCTCAACATCTCCCTGGCCTTTTTCCAACTATGTTGGGGTCGGCTTCCAGTCTAACCGGATCCTTCTGAATTTTACTGTTTTACATGAAGCGTCTGCCAATCTTATCTCCACAATCCAGTTACTGGGTAACACGATACTCTTTGGTAAGACTGGTTATCAGATTTTCTGGCTTATTAAGACCCATAACGACTGCCAAAGATCTACGAATGACAGCCAAGATCAACGGCTTTACGTGCTTTCCGAGGCAAGGAACAAAAAAACAGTTTTGTTTTTTCTAAATCCATGGATTTAGAATCTATCATTTAGGTCTCTCATTCAATCGCATACTTTCTTTCGCACACAGTCTCACACTGTTTCCATGAGGATGGATAAAACCAGAACGTTACTACCTGGAGAAACGCTAGTTATGAATACTTAGGTACTCCTTCTCCTGGTCATCATTTGGAGTACTGACTCTAAGATAGACACAGTTCTAAGTGTTAACACAAAACATTAGTGTTTAAACAACTCAATTACAATAGGTATCAGTGAGATACGTAGAATTTGTCACCAATCCTATTATTATCTCAAGTTGTCTATTAAACTGGTTTATATGTAAATCTGTTTAAAGATTATTCAGTACCTATTGTGGGACTTATAGTAACATTGAACATGACTATAACAGTCTTTGCTCATTCCCTAATATTAATTAAACATGGTGGCAGAATCGAAAGATATTGGTTCGGGACGTTAACGATCTTTGTTTCCGTTTTTGAACGAAATAATACTATAAAATTCAAATGGATCAATGACCGCTGTTGCTACGCTAAAACTTCTCAACTATAGTTTTTGATGTTCTAGCTGAAACTTCGGAGTCAGACGCGGAAGGCGTGAACGTCAGATGACGTCACCGTAAGACTTGTTAATTAATTGGTAATTGATGTGTGAACATGTAAGTTCGTATCAGTATACGAGCTTACATGTTTACACATCAATTCTCGTGACTACCTTGGCACTCATTTGTTTTTTTTCTCGTTAGTGTATGCTGTCCCAGAGCTGGGCAAAGACCTTTTTTTTTTTTGGTACGGCTACCCCAACTCCTCTCAGGAATTGTTTTCCCGCGTCAACTGGAACCAGCCTCACACGTTAACTATAGCGTGTATTTTAATTAGAAGGCCATGAATGTCACTGAAATTCGAAATCTGATTGTGCATTTATAGATTTACCAATAAAACGAAGATTTATTCACAATACTTGCAATTATATTAATTATCGAAGTGGGTACCTATTATGGTACAAACGTGCTCATTCAGCAAAATATTGTCACGGACTGACAATAAAACTATTAAGGCACTCACAGGTACCTAGATTTGTAAGAAAATAACTTTAACAATAACTGTCGATTCTCGTTTGACATGTTGCGCCGACCCCAAGTAACATGGGATAAGAGCAGGAAGAAGAAGAAAGTGCCCCTTCCAAAAGGTAGTTTCGTATTTATATGGGTAGGAAACATTACCATGACTCGTTTTAATATGTATAGATAATTCTGTCGCACGTAACATCGACAATTATTTTGAACTCTGACAATCTGCTGACATGACAAGACCCTAACACAATTGATAACAAAAAGTCTTCTGTAATCTTTCGGCGAATCTTGTTTGATGGTCATAACAACCTTTTATTTGACAAGTCTTTTTTTTTGACAAATAATAATTTCTCTCCATCTCTCAGACTCCTTTTGTCAGAATTTCAATTTGAAGGATGTATTGTAATGATTTTCTGATTTAGAATTTGCTTCGAAAAATACAAGTATTAAAATGTAATTAAAATTTCTACTCTAGTTAAAGGTTAAAAGTCTAGTATTAACAAAAGTATTTGAAAATTCTCTGAATTTAGGTTTGGATCTTAATTAGAGCGAATCAAATTTTAGATGAAAATGTTAATTATGATTATTTTGGTTTGTTATCTTAAATTAATACCTAAATATAAATAACTACTAGACCCACTTGCGGCAAATACTTACTTAACTCAAATTATATAACAACAATGTCTTGCTTTAAGAGTTCATGTTAGCAGCTAACTTGCAGAACTTAACCCTGATTAGCACAAAAGGGCCTTAATTGTTTTACAATAGAGACATTTTTGACAAACGCGACTTGGCAGATAAATCTGTCGTTTTAATCAATAAAACATAATGATGAACGTACGTTACGTAAGTTCAATTTTTAAATTGGAAATACCGCACATAAATCCGCACATAATTTTTCGGACATATTAATTACTTCGTAATAATAAAAAGAGTAATTTACTTTCCTAGAAAATGCCTTTTTATAAATATACATAATATAGTATCGTATATCTTTATCTTAGATCTTTTAAACTTCGCAATGGATTTAAATGCGGTTTTCATCAATAGATAGAGTGGTTCAAGAGTAAGGTATATACGTATAGTTTCTACATTGTACCCGTGCGAAACCGGGGCGGATCACTAGTGTAATAATAAATTGTCACTATTTATTTAATTAAGAAACACCAACAGAAAACAGACAACACATTGCAAAAGTAACACTAAGTATTAACATTCAGCAGTGCTATTCTATTACAATCTCCCTCGGTGAACACCTAGGTGAAGTGAGTTGTCATCCGTCCCGATGATAGGGATTGACAAAGCAGACGGACGGATGACAGCTCACTTCACCTTGGTGTTCACCGAGGGACATTGTAACAGAATAGACATACTGGTTGACACTGTTTTCCAAAACTGCTAATATTTTTTATTATTGTCATTACTTTTATTCTTTCTTTCTTTTATCGCAACAACACTGCTGTTCATGCGTTTTCGTCTGTTCCATATTACCTGTCATATTACGCTGACAGTAGTGGGCTATCTCTATTAACGTCACGTATTCGCGATACGTTTCCTTTGCGGACAGTCAGCTTGCAATATTTATTGCCGTGTATTGATTTTTTGTTATATAGCAAGATTTCTTTTAACATCTTTAGGAAACCTGGACTGACGTGTTTCGTGATAGCTACAACCTGGGAGTCTTTAAGTCAAGAGTGAATAGGTCTTTTAGGAAAGCGTGCTCCATCTTAGACCGCATCATCGCTTCCCATTAGGTGAGATTAGTGGTCAAGCGTATGCCTATCGATAGTAAAAAAAAGACTTATCTATATTAATATTATGAGCTTGTTAAAAAACTGTTGTTCCGTATAAAACTGCAATTGTTTTTTGATAAACCGACTGTATTGTTGACGGTCTAAAATCATGTAATGAATCCATGATAAAGATTTGCGTCTCTTCTATCGTGTTTACATCTTCTATTTTTGTTTTTTTTATTATTCTATTCTGTCCTACTAGGCTTTCTGTCCCTCCTTCCTTTCTTCTTTCCAGTTCAAAAATCTACCTTCACTTATGTAATTGATGCATTGCTTTCAAGTCTCTGAATCATCAAACGTACCTGTATAATTAAAAGAAAGTGCATCTCAACGTTATAATTAACTCTAAGGGCTAATACAATTCGCGAAAAAAATAAAACCAAGACCATTTCTAAGTAAGTGAAGATTAATGTTTTAAAGGAAGATAAAACATGACGGAACGTAACATCCTCCGAAATATGACTTTGCGACGTGGACGGTCTTATTATTATAAATGTATTTTTCTTTATGAATTTGCTGTTTCTTTATTTATGCAATTAAAATGCTTTGTGTAAGAACTTCTTTTGTTGTGAATATTTTTATTATAGAGTTTATATTTGTGGCTTAAAGAAAGAAAATGGAAGAGGAAGGCTAAAAAAAGATGGCTGGATTGTGTAAAGAATGATATGAATGAAAAGGGAGTCAGTGAAAGCATGACGATTGACAGTGTAACAAATCTACTGTATCCTATTAAATAAAAGGCTAAGTAGACTTACACATGTAAAATTTTAATTAGTAAAAGAAAATGAGTCTGGTAAAAATACAGAATAATATAAAAAGTCTAGCCTTAAACGCACTATGTAAAGGATACGCAAGGGCAGGAAGGTAGGTAGCGCAGGCGGCTCCAGCCAGGAAGACAATCGGGACAAGGCAGGACCGAAGAAAGAAGACTGGCGCGCAGACAGCTCCAACCTCGGGAACGATGGTCCCAGGCGGACCTTTCAGTAGGATCCGCCCTGAGAAGTACAGGCACGCGTCAGGTCGTCGGCTCTGATGAAAACTGTTCCCGATTGCGTTATAGACTGGTGGACTTCAGTAGACTTTGAAGTTTTATGATGTTACTAGTTAGAATCCAAATCTCGACTGACTCATCTTTTTTTTTTTTTTTTTCCTGTATGGCATCTCGCTGTTCAACCTGAGGGTTGGTTACTGCTTAACCGGACAATCCTGTGGTGCCTTAAAAAGAGACCTTTAGGGCTTCCAGCCAGGGCAAAAACTTATAAACTAAGTGACTACGCTAAGGGCACCCCCTGTGGGGTACGAGCCTCGGTTTAGGTCGCCACTGAGAGAGGGCAGCAAAGGGACAGGCTAGATCGGGTCTCCATTAATTAGGGGCTATTTCAAAGCTAAGGGGTCAGCGACGCGGGCTGGCGCTAGCAAGGGGTGGGGGGTGGGTTGCGTTACGGGGTCGTCGCGAGGGACCTCGGCGGCGAGGTCGGAATGACGGTAATCTGTATCTGTGTTTAACTAATGAGCTAGTGGCCCTATTTCGTTCTTGAAGGAGCTGACTCATCTCTGTCAGCGCGCCTTATATAGTTCGCTTCTTCCGAATTTTCATATTTCTAAATATGGTTTTTCTTCTGGTCGTCATATAACCATTCCATCTGACTGACAAGTAAAACCAGCCAGGATTAAGTGTAGCCTGCCAGTTATATCAGACCTTCATAAAATCACGAGTGCGTAAAGAATTTTATAAATATAGTTTAGTTATTCATTATCAATCGTAATTACATATAAAATACAATTAAATATTAATGAAAATAATTTAAAATAACCCAGAAAGCTTGGAGCCGAGTCACAGAAAAATAACTAACAGTTGACAATGTTGACAACTGACATACAAGTCATAACAAAAATAATAAATATTGAATTTCAGCTATAATTCTATGAAAACGAGAAATATATTAAGTATATTTGTAAGAAAATACAAGGAAAACCATATGATCATGGATGTCATGTAAGTAGTATAGTATATACTATAACAGACAGGACGGAATGGAAGAATAAGATGTCTTGCGCCGATCCCAAGTAACATAGGACTAGGGCAGGATAATGACGATGATGATTCGCGTGCTCTAGTTCATGAATAGAAACGTTATAGCGTACGTAGCGTAGCTAGGTTAAAAGCATTATATGCGACGACAGATAGGTTATTCGCTCGCATGCAAAGTATTTTCAATCGAATTAGGGAGCTTGAGTCGAATCATGCTTAGGAGACATTCCTGTGTGAAATAGAAACCGTGGACTCGTTGCATTAACGTTTCGAAGAGATCATGGACGAAATAGTTAGTTTGGAAATAAGGCTAGAAACCGAATCTGAACCTTATTATCAGCTTCTTTCAGCATTCGAAAATCTGTTAGGTTGCGTAAAGCGCGCCTCTAGGTCGCTGCAATCGTCGTCGCTCCGAGACAATTGTAGGTAGCCTAAATTGCCTCCTATCGAAATACCTAAATTTAATGGCGAAATCTCGCTAACAAGATCACGCGTCTTCTAGTCGTTTCCACATTAATCGTTTTGGACAATATGTAGAAGGTACTAGTTGGTGATAATTGTGAAGTATGGAGAAAGCTGATCCAGGAGGAACAAAGGTGCTGTGCAATCCACCTTTATTAGATAAACTGCATTCTATCTTGTCCCTAACCCGCGCAGTTTATTTTTCGTTCCTTATTGCGACAACCAATTTCGCTGAATTCGCTTCATCCGCGTAAACATTTTATAGTAACTATGGTAACTAGTAACGTTAACGTTCTTAGCAGAAAACTAATTGTTACTGCTCTTAGACTCTGGGCCTCAAGTCTGCTATTACAGTAGTGTCAGAATGGTCTATCATTGATTTTCATAATGACGCCATTATATTAGTAGATTACCAAACTTGTCAAAATCAACAAGTATGAAATCAATGATAGACCATTCTGACACTATTGTAATAGTAGACTTGAGGCCCAGATCTGGACACATTACATGCAAAAAATTTGCCTTCATGATGAAGAAAATCGATTCATTGTTGAGAAATGTGGAGTTGTCGAGGACCTACAATACTTATTAATGGAATGTGTCTAATATGAGTCTAATAAATGTCTTATAGAGATAATTTTGTAAGGTCCCTGAATTTGAACACAACTGATATAGGCATGTTCCATACAATTCTATCCCAAACTAATGGCGACGAGGCGAAAGGTTTTTTGACGACACGGTTGGCGCAGTGGCTGAGCGATCGACTGCTGCGCAGCGTGTTGCGGGTTCGATTCCCGCCCAGGGTAAACATTGGTGTGATGAGCACTTGTGTTTGCTCAGTGTCTGGGTGTTGTTTATCTATATATGTATGTATTTACAAAAAAATAAAAAATAAAAAAAAAATATTTGTGTATGTATATCAGCTGTCTGACACCCATAGTACAGGGTCTCCCTAGTTTGGGGTCAGATGGCCGTGTGTGAAAATGTCCCCACATATTATTATATTATTATTATTATTATATTATGTCTCATGTTTTATGAAAGTACAATTGTTTAGGATACGATGGGACTGACATGTATGCGCTATGCGTAAAAGCCCATATAGACAAACAAAGAAAAAAAAATGATAATGATGATTCGTAGCCTAATCGGGTTTAGATGCAAATATAAGTATGCTTCAAATATAATCTTTAAATGGGCGTCGTAGTTTCGATTCCGCACAGAACAAATATTTGTATATTTGTATGACCTACAGATGATTGTTCCGGGTCTTGCTGTTTGTGGATATGAGTTTATATGTTTGTAAACGTACCCACGATATAGGAGAAATTCCTAGAGTGAGGCAACATTTCCTAAAATTAAAAATAATCATCATCTGCCTAGCCTTTTCCCAACTATATTGGGATCGGCTTCCAGTGCAACCGGATGCAGCTGAATACAGTGTTTTACATGGAGCGACTGCCTACTTGGTAACACGATACCCCTTGGTAAGACTGGTTGTCAGACTTTCTGGCTTCTTACTACCTACAATGACTGCCAAAGGCCTACAAAGGACAGCCGGGACCAACGGCTTTACGTGCTTTCCGAGGAGGAAACTCGGTATGGAAGGGATGGTCACCCATCCACAGAACGACTGCGGCCAGCGTAGCTTAACCTTTGACCGATCGATATGTACGGCTTTAACTTAGCCACGAGCTTCTCAACCTCAACGTTTCCTAAACATAAAAATAATAAAATGTTCGTATTTTATTTGTATATTTTCTTCATAATTAGCTTCTTTTGTAAAATTTCTCACAGATGTAACTGTCATGTAACTTGACGTTGCTCTCCTTGTCTTCGTTTGTTTTCTTTCAAAACATCTATTGGACGAAACAATGTCGTCAAAATTCCATTCCATATCGAACAAACAATGTTATAATTTCCGATTCATTCCCACATATTGTGTTCCAACAAAAATGTTAAACAAACGAGTGGAACAGTGTCAAATGTTGTTAGCACAGTTGCCATGTTGTGTGTTGAAGGTCTATGTTATTGAATAATCATGAGTTAAGATGTTAGAAATAACTTGTAATTTAGTGACGAATTGTTCTTGCTTAGGCGAAGTTTCAATTTAGATTCGTTTGGTGTAGTGATGTGCGATAAAAAAATGCGTACGATAGAAAGGAGGTGTTTGCGTTTAGGGTGAGAAGTTGTTTTGTGTGTTTGTTTGCTTGTTTGTGCACACGAATGTTAAAATTTATCTCCAAAACCGTTGAATCGATTAAGATACAGTTTTCTGTATAGTGTTTGTCATTTATTAGCGTTGGTTCTTAGATAGGTGTTATGTCAGCAAAAGGGCGCGGCAATAAACATTTTTTGTTTCTTAAAATGAGATACGTAGGTAGGTATTGTATTTTGTTTTTGTTTGTGACAGTTATATTAATGACACTCCCTATAGAAGTTGGACACTTAGTTAGAAAGCGAGTGTTTTAGTTGTTGATTTATCTTCAACATCAAAAATTTCACACATGTCTATTAAAATCTACGCAGATTTATTAGGTTTTGAAGTTGTAAATCTTTATTACATAATTTTGATTAATGATATGGCTTTAGCGGTTCGTCTTTGTGAAAATAAAGTTATTAATGTCATGTCAACATGAATTTATCCTTAATCAACATATTTGCTAAATTGCCAATTTAAGGATTTGGCAACTTGATTGATAGGTAAATATAAATATTTTGCATAACCACTTAAAACTTTTCATAAAAAATATCGATAACCTACAAAAAATTGCTCCATCCCTATTAACAACAACAATCAGTGCGAAAGAGACGGCGAATAATAGAACATTGTCAAAAAATTGCCCGATGTTGAGTCACAAAGAATGACATTGAGGTCAAGACTATAATTTTGACCGTTGACCAAGGGCACATAGACCAAAAGTTAAGACCGTGAACCGTACACTGTAGTGTCGGTCACGATATTATTAAAGAGTTAATAGAACTTACAAATATGAATGTTGAAACTGCATGAAGCAATCATAGGTTTTGTTGAGATTTTAAAAGTAAATGAGTAAATCTAAAGTTTAATAGTGGATAAGTTTATCTTGATTTGTCGTGATGACCTGTTGTTGGTGTGGTTAAGGCCTCTCAAGCATGAAGTTGCGAGTTCGATACCGGGCAAGTACCAATGACGGCACGGTTGGCGCAGTGGTTAAGTGATTGACAGCTGCGCTGCGTGTCGCGGCTTCGATTTCCGCACGGAACAAATATTGGTATGGCCTACAAATAGTTGTTCCGGATCTGGCTGTTTGTGTATGTGAGTTTATATGTTTGTAAATGCACGACACAGGAGAAATTACTAATTTGCGGCAACGGTTTTTTTTAAATAAAATGAGATGTTTTTATTTCATATTATGTGCTTTCTAAGTTTATCTTTGGTATCATTGACAACGACGGAGGAAAACATCGTAAGCAAACCTGGATTAACGAGTACGTTTAGTAAGACTCCTGCGCCATCAGAAAGCGGTGATTGATTTGTTTGAGAACCTCTTCTCATTCTTGCCACCTTTGCCCCCGTTTGGGGCAATAATAGGTTGGTATTTTTTTTATTTAATAGAAAGTTGAATAATGTGAAAGAATGATTACAGATGAAACAAAAAATAAGCTTAAATATAAATGTTTAAAATTTACATTCGCATTTCTTAACCAAACAAATAAGTAGGAATTAATATAATACATGGTGGACATCCCACCCACACGCACGAAACGTTTTGGGAATACATTCATTGTGCGTACTGCTAAGGAGTGGAATTCCCTGCCTGAGTCTGTGTTTCCTGATAGCTACAACCTAGGAGTCTTTAAGTCAAGACTTCAAGAGTGAATTGGTTACTTCTAGGCACGCGTGCTCTATCTTAGACCGCATCATCGCTTCCCATCAGGTGAGATAGTGGTCAAACATATGCCTATCAATAGATAATAATAATAATAATAATATATATATTTTTTTTAATGTTTTTTTTTATTAATATTTAAAAATGTAAATTATATGTATAGATGAATAATAAATGGAAATAATAATAATAATACTTACTGGTTCCTATTCAATGGAGCATAATAACAAAATAATAATAATATTGCATCACTATTTAACAAGAAGCGAAACAGCATAGCATAATTGATTGCGTTGGTGAAAACATTTAATTTATTATCAATAATGAATAATAAAACAAAACGAAAATGAGAGTTGACAACCGTAATTACGGACCGCAAGAGAAAAGTCATAATTCACAAAATATTTTAAAACTAAAAGATAAAAGCTACTAATTAAAAAGAAATAAATTAGCATTATATTAATTTTAACACCTACGTTACGAGTACGAGAGAATTTCATGGTCTAACATTTAAGAGTCGGTCGAAAAGAATCGACAAGAAACTCCATACTTACTAAAATATCTAATTGTTTATGTATTTTACAGGTACAGAAATAAAATTATAGGTGTGTTTACCTATACGTGAATACGATGTACCTTGCATAAAACCATTAATAGAGTACCTATGTACAAGATATGACAAGTTAAGAAATTACAGTTAAGTTATGTTCATAGTTCACAATCATGTTTACAAATTAATATTGAAACTGTAGAAAACCACTCTGACAAGAATTAAACTCTAATCCTCCACATTATTTAAATAAATCAAAACAAAAAGTTCATTGACAAATCAGTAGGAGGAAGAATTGGAAATTAGTCGATAATCTCAGATCTGACTAAGTTTAATCAATGATTCATTAGCGGAAACTAAAAAGAGTTTTATCAAGCGGATGAAATCAATAAACATGATTATAAAATGTAATTTATCTGAAAGTTGAAACATGTTTGAGTGCGTAGTGTTCTAATTATAAACGAATGTTGGTATTATTGGTGATTGAATGTTTTAGGACTTAATTGTACTCGTATTAAGCCCTACTTGGCCCAAAAATTTTACTCGGTATTACGTAGTTACACGAGTTTAAATTCCAAAACGTCATATGTGCATCTAACTCGGAATTAATATTATAACCTTTTTATTTTTAGGATTCTATGCTCGAAATCCCTATTACTTAGCCTCTTCTGTCTGTCTGTCAGAGAGTTGTATCTTTTAATAGCCTATGCTGTCCCACTTTTGGGGGAAAACCTCCCCCAAATCCTGCCAGGAATTTTTGTTCAGCGCCACCTCGAATCGGCCCACGCGGTATACGTCTAGATCATCTCGCTACCTCTTTCTAGGCCGTCCTCTTCGACGCCGGGCCTCCTTAGGCACCAATTGCGTGGAGACTTCCGTCCAGCGGTCACTCTGCATGCGGCTGACATGACCTGCCCAATCCCACTTGAGCCTGGCACCCTTATTGCCAACGTCTTGTATGCCCATTTTGCAACGCAGCGTTTTGTTCCAAAGTTAATCACCACAATATTTTTGTTTTATTTAGCAGCTTATAAAAAAAGTTTTGTGGTCAATATCTACGTATATTTTGCATTAGTGTGGGGCAATTAGACATTTAGATTTTGTTTTATTTTAGTTTTTTTTTTACAATATTACATTTTGACTATTAATATTTTGACATTGGTAATTGTATAATAAATATCGTAAGGAATAAATGAATAATTATGTTGGTATGTAATTAGTAATTGAATTATTTAATTTTAAATGTTGTGTCTGATCTTTCGACACAACTAACTTTTGTTATTATTTGTATGCTCTCGAGCAAAATGTAGCGAACTTACCATCTTATTTTAGGACCTTAAATGCTAATGTATTGAAACCTACATTTACGAATAAATTTGATTTGATTTGATTTGCAAGGTAGTTGAAAAAAAAACTTTTTATAATTTTAAGTCTTACCAAACTGAAATAAAAACAAGTGTTGCTAAACATAAAATTGAGTTAATGTCGAATAAAAAAAGAAATTCGTAATCAGAGCACCGACAAGTGTGTTGTTTCCCATACATTTATATCAATCTGCATTTTAAAATAACTGGGGCGTGAAAATCACTCGTTTATGCTAAAGCATCGTACTTTATCACAAGCGAATGCTTCCAAAACGTTAATACTGTATATTTTTAAAGAGTCAAAGCGGAAAGGAATTTCTGAACTATATTTTATCTCACTAAACTAAGGAACTTAAATCACCGACATTGTTCGTCAAATCAGCATGCTGAAATTGAAGTGGGCCGGCCACGTGCAGACGGACAGACGGTAGATGGAGCAGACATGCTTTAGAGTGGAGACTGTAATTGGGCAAGCGTAGTGTGGGACGCCCTATGGCACGATGGACCGACGATTTAAAGAGGGCTGGCAGTGGATGGATGCGGACTGATCAAGACCGGGTGGGTTGGCGATCTCTGGGGGAGGTCATTCAGCAGTAGACGGCAATAGACTAATATGTTGATGATGATTTTACATCAAACATAGCCTATATCATTCGGCAATAGAGTTGCTTTCTATGAGTTCGTGATTCCTTCCTGGTCGCATGATTTCTGTAATCAGACTAGTACTTCCAGAGCCGTCGAGACTACGTCTTTACAATACTTAATTACTTGCTTTTTCCTGTGACTTCGAAAAGAAGCATTTATCCTTTCTTCGGATTCAAGTTCACTGCCTCGGAAAGCACGTAAAGCCGTTGGTCCCGACTTTCATTCGTAGATCTTTGACAGTCGTTATGGGTAGTTAGAAGCCAGAAAGTCTTACCAAGGGGTATCGTGTTACCCAGCTACAGGGTTGTGGAGGTCAGACAGGCAGTCGCTCCATGTAAAACAAAGGTACTGTACAGTTTCAACATATGTAATATGTGAACACTATGTATCTATGTACATATAACTTAGTCTGTCATTCCTTAATCAATGTATGTAATCCACAAAGTATCACATACTTTGTACACACTTTCAAATACCTAGTGTTTTTATGCAAGGTACATCGTATTCACGTATAATTAAATAATTCCTGTAAATGCAAATATTGTTAACATCGTTTTTAAAAGAGTAAGTATGGAGTTTCTTGCCCATTCTTCTCCATACAAAACTACCTTTTGGAATGGGCACCCAGAATCAATTTTTTTTTCTCATTTGGCGTTCAAAAGTGCCTTATAATGGTCTAATTGTAATAAATGATTTGACTTTGACTTTGACTTTACTCCCCCAATATAGTTGGGAAAAGGCTAGGCCGATGATGAAGAAGTACAGAATATCTAAGATACTCTTGAATCTAGATCCACTTAGGTAGTCTTAAATATAAAAAAATACATAACTACTTGTATTTCGTAATCAAACTGAACACTGACCATAAATAATCGTACACCGACACAAAAAGAAAACTGCCGCAAACATCAAAACTAAAAAAAAAAAAAAACAAAACTGACAGCTAGTGATGGGAAGTTGCCGGCGTCTGGTCTCAAAAAAATACCGGACGCAACGACCTCGCGTCCTCAATTAATAATTTTCCGGTACAGAACGGCGTCAAAGACGTCATTGTTCGGCTAAACAATGAAAGATCGGTTGAAGCAATGTTACAACAAAGAAAAATTAGGTAAACCAACGTAATACCGCTCTAAATCTCTGTCGATGGCTAGTGTGATGCAATTCGTTACAGTTAAGGATGTGGTTTGTCGATGTATTGGTAAATAATAAATTATAGTTTATGATAAATTGCATTTTGTATCCAAACTTTTGTTAATATTAATTTGTCGAATGTTTCTTAATTAGTAAGGCGTGGCTTTTCAGCAGTAGAATGTATGATTTATTATGTGTCAAATTTGTATTAGATAGTTCATTCATTTATATGTTACTAGCTTCAGCCCGCGACTTCGTTCGAGTGTCAAAGTTAAATGTCTAATATTATTTTTTCTTGTTCACAGGTAAGAATTAAATTCAATCACAGAAGTTAAGCAAATCGACCCAGTTTGACACAGAATTGCTTACTTATAATGTCAACAGCTGCAACATTACAGACCAAGTAAGTCCTTGTTGGCCTTAACACTCAAAATCATTTGTAACGTTTAACAGTATTTATCGATAAACAAAATCCCAAATCTCTCGACACTTTCCCCTCACTACCCTCCAAAGCTGACCCATATCGTTGAAAAACACTTCCTCGTTGATTCACAATCGGCCTACTGTTTTGAGCTGCAACTTGGTATTTAGGCCACCAACACTGATGTTTTTTCGACAACCGAGAAGTTCCAGCACTGCATTATGTAAAACCATTTTCTTTTTAAAGCATTTTGAATGTATTGAGTAGATAAAAACGTAATAAAATTTAATGGGGACTTTTGTTGGATTCTGGTTTTGTCGATTCTTGTGATGTTGTAATACTGTGCACTTGTGCTTATGCAGTTAAATCCATAATGTGGGCTGATTATTGTAATTTTGGTCTTAAAACTGTAATAAGAGCTTTGCCCTTTTTATATTGTTTTGGTATTTGGACAATAAGATCGGTTTTTGAATGCAATAAGTATGTGGCAAGTACCCAGCAAAAGATCAGCTGACAAGATTTTTAAATTTTGGAAAAAGTTTTTGCGATCGATAGTAGTTTTTAAAGCAAGTAAGCCATTGGTCCCGGCTGTCATTCGTAGATCTTTGACAGTCGTTATGAGTATTCAAGAGCCAGAAAGTCTGGTAATCAGTCTTTTGTTACCCAGTAACTGAGTTGTCGAGTGTCAGACAGGAAGTCGACCCATAGTAGTAGTAGTATGATGGGCTGGTGTCCACAACTCCACGTCTCAGCGCGTATTTTGCGTACAGGTGGGAAGTAAATCATTCGAACCACCCGAGGTCCTCAAGAAAGGCCAGTAGCGCCTTGACGTCACTGGCGATCTCCCGTAGGGTACCTGTCTGACCGAAGTACTTTGCCCTGTATGGAGCGACCTCAGGGCAGTTCAGAAGCACATGGACTGCTGTCTCGTCCGCCCCCATGCAGGCTCTGCACAGTAGGCTGTCTGTTACTCCTATGACAAAAAGATGTTTATTGAAAGACCCTGGCTGTGACCTTACGTAGCTGTTGTTTGGACAGTCGGAGGGCTTGCCTCGTGAAGTGGCCCTCAATCGCAGGAAGTGCCTCCTTGGCCTGCCACACTCGCCATGTTCGGCCCACAGTCTTTGGTGTAGATCCTTGGTACGTTTTCAGTGGCACTATGGGTTCCGGACCCACCGCGCTTGTACTCGACCCCCTTCTAGCGAGCTCGTCTGCAGCATCGTTACCTGCAGCGTCGACCCATTTAAAACACTGGTATTTAGCTGCATCCGGCTAGACTGGAAGCCGACCATAAAATAGTTAGGAATAGGCTATGCATATGATGAGAAGTTACTAAAGACCTCAAATCGTAGGTATAGTTTCTACATTAATTTATGAAGTCCAGAAAACTTTTAAAAGAAGATTGTCATGAAAGTTACGTTTATCTACTTTTTCCAATACTTATCGATAGGATTATAATATTGTCTTTATTGCCTATACATGATTTATTTTTATTACATAAGTTTATATTACGTACGGACATTAGCGTGGGCAGACCACACACTTAAGGTACACTCAAGAAAAATATTTGACGAAATGTTTGATACTCTCAGATTTTATTGATAATAGTAGGGCTGGCGCAATTTAAGTTCTCTGATAAAATCAGCGAACCCATCTATACTCTACATTCACTATAAAATTGAAAAGAAATCAATAAAACGCTATCGATAAACAGTAAACTATATGCCATTGACATAAATAAAATCACTACAATGCAGTTATTTCAACAATAATAAATATGTGAAAATATCGAACGGTATTTGGTCATAATTATTCTATTTTTTTATTTATTTATACTTCATGCACAAACGTACAAAGGCGGACTTAATGCCTTAGGCATTCTCTACCAGTCAACCAAGAGTGGTGAAGAGATAACATTTTGCATTTTTCTATAACAAATGGCGAGTAATGATCGTTATAACAACACCATGGTGACGATTATTCAATTTCATAACGCATAAGCGATTTTATAAAATAATCAGGTTTTATTGTACGGATATACTTTAATGGTGTGTATAGTAACTGTTTGTCATGACCGGGTCAGGATTAACCCCATCCGTAAGAGAGATGAACTCCTTCGAACAAGACTTTTCCAGATAACCTTTAATAGAGAGAATTTAAAGCAGAGTATCTAAGAGGCCTTAGCCCTGCAGAGAGAAAATTCAGGCTGTAAATAAAAAAAACTTTTTATCAATATTGAACGAACGATTTATTAAATAACGACGAATAGGTATTCATTTCAAAGTAAACTAAAAATACTGATAAAATTAGTAAAACAAAAACAAATGACTGCCAAAGCAATCACGAAAATTGATGCGTGGACATGTGTGCTCGTATCATCTGACGCACACATGAACAACCAGTCTTACAGTGACGTCACCTGACGGTTACGCGTCTGACGCTCGAAGTCTCAGCTAATCCCTACCGCGCGTGTACCGAGCGCTAAGACCTTTACACATCAATAATCAAATTACAGATTTAATCAGCATCATAATTTACATAGTATAATTTAAAAAGTGTGACAAGATCTTATTATAAAACTTTACCGTCCTGCCATTTAAATTATTCCTGTGCCATCCTTAATGAGACCTCGTTATCCTTACAATTTGAACGGCCGCCATATTAGAATGTCCCACTTGTGCCGAAACGATATTCTGGCAAAGAAAACAACTTATTGCATTTATTCATCACGAGTGATGAGGTGTACAGTCAAAAAAAGAAGTGTTTAAAATTATTTATTACTAGCTTCTGCCCGCTGAACCGCCTGCGTAAAAAGAACGATTCTCCCAAGGGAACACATTACCGGGATAAAAAGTATTCTATGTGTTAATCTAGGAAATGGTCTACCCATGTGCCAATTTTCATGCAAATTTGTTCAACGGTTTACGCGTGATTGAGTAACAAACATCCAAACATCTTCACAAACTTTCACATTTATAATATTAGTAGGATTACTGTCTGACCAAGTCTAAAGCGGGGAATTCACTACCAGACATGCCCGCAGGCACGCCCGCGAGTAGTCTGTCCGGGCATGTCTGGCGCTGCAATACACTACACGGACTCGTCAGTTGGTTGTCTGTGTCTCAACCGGCTACACGGTTTAGTTGTTACGATGTCAACGAGGCAAAGAAAAAATATAATTGCTGGTACCGCAATAATACTCTTAGATGAAAAGAAAAATCTTCCCAGAATAATTTATTTTCATTAAAACTCATTTTATTTTAATGCCTACTCTACAATTGGATACGTTAATCATAAATAATCTGTTCTGGTTGATGCCGCTCTCAGGTCTGAGAGCAGGCAACGGGCAGTCTGCCAGACTGACTGTGACGGTCCTACACTTGCACAGACCTATAGTAGTGAGGTCCGGCGGGCATGTCTGGAGTCTTGCCCGCGGGCGTGTCCGTCTAGTGAATTCCCCGCTAAAGAAGCGTCCTCCATATTTTAGCAGGTGGTTGGTGGTGGCAACTTTGGACCGGAGTCGATGGAGACAGATTGTCCGCTTAAAGG
Organism: Charanyca ferruginea; assembly: GCA_947361185.1. NCBI lineage: Eukaryota > Metazoa > Arthropoda > Insecta > Lepidoptera > Noctuidae > Charanyca > Charanyca ferruginea. The sequence continues at coordinate 6,092,438 of OX376077.1, read as the reverse complement.
CGTCTAGTGACCACAATCCTCAGTAATCAGGGACCGATTGAAAAAGACAATGTTTATGTAATATGTTCGTCATTTTCTCTTGAATAAATAGTTTTTCTTTCTTTCTAAGAAGACAAAAGCTATTCGTAATTTTTTAAACACCTAATTATGACCCAATCAATTTCCGGAAAAAACATCCAGATCCTTATTGCGATATCGCTAAGAGAATAACACATATATTTTAAACAACATTACCTACTTTATCTAGACAATATATACCTACCACGATACAAAAAGTAACCGAGCTGTTATTCGAGATTACGGAACCAATGAGGCAGTTAGCACACATTATATCAGCCATTAAAGATTAATGGACCTCGACTTAGCAATTATAAGTAATATTTTCCAAATATTACGACCCGCGGATAAGATGATTACATCAGTTGAATTTGCAAAACGATATTTAAATATTCGATTATGTAGCTAATAACATTATCAGAAGGGGTCAATATCTACATAGTAATAGGCAGATGGTTATCATATATTGACCTCTTGATGTAATCTTCGCCTATATAATAATAATGCCTTAGGTAAATGTGAAGTACATCACACATTTCGCCAGTTAACGTAAGGTTAAGAACCAAATAATTGGGGTGCACAGTATGGCGTTCTTCAAGAGAACAGATTAGGTTTTTAAGGGCGCGTATTCGATTTAGCGCAACTCAAAATCTAAACGATTGCTAGAACGGCGTAGCAGCATTGACACACACTAGAACAATACAATGGTCTGTTTGTATGCATCAGAAAAAAAAAATATGCACGAAATAAGCACGAATCATTGAAATTGATCGGCAAACGACAGCGCGCGATGTTTTACAGTGCTTTTTAAAATAATTGTCTAAAATAAATGAGTTCATATAACGGACTGAAAAATACTCTGTATATTAAGCATAACATTTACTTTCATAAAATAAATATATCAGTTATGTTTTTATTCAAATACTGGTGAAAAAGAATTTACAAAGTGAACCGATTTTCTACTTTTTCAACATTGTTTTATAATACATAATAGTAATATTTTCGTAATTTTGGCTCTGTAGCTGTCTTTATGACTGTATATTCTGTTGGAAAAACGCATAAAACAAAATATTTTGGCATATTGTAATGGTTGTATTCGCCCTGAAAGTTAACTCTGACGTCTATTTTCGTAAAACGATATGAAAGAATTGTCTTCGTTTCAAAAAACCATAATTAAAAATTATACTTTTACTCTGTAGCTGCCTAAATCAAGACTTAATGTTTTCGAAAACTGTAATTGTCTTTAAATAATCTGCTCTCATCATTACGATATTGCTCTGGGCAAAACGCGAAAACAAGAAGTTTTCGTCACGAAACGAATACACGCCCTTAAACGGTCAACAAAACGCACATGTGATGCTCCTAGTGTTTCATAGGTAGCGATGACAGCTTACCATCATGCACCATGCCCGTTTGTCACCATGGTGTTGTAAAAAAAAAACACATTCCTAACCGGATCGTATCTGGGATCACAACTTTGAGAAGTCATGCTTACAATCAATTTTTGGAACCAAGTTCCCTAACGCGGCTTACAGGTACTGCGAAATAGTAGAAATCGTCACGTAACGAAATGCGTGTGTGTATGTGTGCGTGTGTCGAGCCGCTGCAGCGCACACTCGCCTGCTCGTGATATAATTATTATTATTATTATATATTTTTTTCTGTAAAGACACGTACGTAAGGATCTTCGTTCCTTACAGGGGTCCCCTGACCGCACAAGTATTTTTTAAATTACAGCTCGCTGCTGTAACCATTTTTGGTTAACTTCCTCCCTCCCCTTCAAGAAGCATCACAAAGAAGCCTCCTCAAGCGACGTTATTCATAAATCGAAAAGTCCTTCACACCCTGGTCAGCTAGCACTCGGTAACGCACAGTCTAGCTAATCAATCCTTTCACCACGATGGTAAATCCAAAAAGGGCCGTAAGTCATGGCTCTGAGGAGAGCTCCTCAGAGCCATGACCAACGGCCCTTCTTAGGGCCAAATAACAAAAATTACCACTCTACGAACACTCAACCCCCCACCCCATTCCCTCCACATCCATGTTGTAGGTACATCTTCTCGCATATTCTTATTTTAAAATAAAATTTTCGTAAAAAATATTTTTATTATACTCCAAATTCCGAAAATCCGACTATACTCGTGCACTGACGTCAGCGAATTACAGACGGTATCATGTTCAATAGTTTAACACTTGCTTCGAGATCGCCGCGGGCGCACCGTCTCGCGCGATGTAGCGTTGTGGAGGAAACGTGAAATATCGGTAGTCTGAATATATTAGACGTTTTGATTTGCTTATTATATCAGACACAACAATTTTAATTAAATCTACCCGTACCTGTATGCTACTTGATAATTTACATGATAAATATATAATACTAGTTTCTGCCTGCGATTTCGACCGCGTGGTGATCAAGTAGACAATAAATATATACCTTATAATACTCAGCAATAGTGTTTCTTTCTGTGAACAAATATAATATATATGATATGTTTTAAATATCGAGTATTTTACTTCGGTCGTTATATTATTGAACCCATTACTCGCTCTGGGATATAGTAGCGAAAAATAATTACATAGCCAATGGACTTCGATAAATTTTAGAGGTTGAATGCACTCTTTATTAGCTGGAAGACGTCCACTATTGGACAAAGGGGGTTGCAATAATCCCCATGCTTGGCAGCCGTCTTGGAGCAAGTGCTCTCAATATCTTCTAAAGTACATAACTTTCCAAATCTTATGTAGGTTGCGCGTTTGTAAGAGGAAATTTCTTGAAGTCCTGCTTCGAGAACAAAAAAATCTTTCACTTATAAAAGCTACACAAGCCTATCGACTATTGCCAAATATTATAGGCTATGTTTTTTGGTAAGTGTACTTGACAAAATATAAATATTACATGCTTAGAATAAGTACGCATCACCACTTCAAACTTAAACCAAAACATATTACATCATTACTTAACACTAGGTCGCAAATAGAGTGTCCAGTATAATATAATAGAGATGTGAATGTTTTATGTCAAAACTTTTGACCTGTCATCGACAAAGTGTCAAATTCGACATCGATAAAACGTTTTTGTGCGTTGTAAAGTTATCTGTTGTCTATTATTAGGATTTTGACGGGTTCATGATGTATTTAGAACCTTTACGGTTGTTTTGTTGTGCTGTATGATATTGTATTGTTCCCACTGAGGCACTTTTGTATTGACGTGTCGTAAAATAGTGCCATCAAAGAAATATTTTTTTCGTATCGCTTTTAAACTATAATAATAAATAAAATATGAAGTGTATCATTAAAATTGTGTAAGAAAACAGAAATATCTACAGACTGAGTACATGGGTAATTGGGTTCTACTAAAACCACCAAATATTACGTTTATAGGCATTCTCAAGCAGTTTCAAGCAGACTTCAGTCTCGACTGTCACGTGTTTTCAAAACAATAAATAATGTAATTGACATTTCACGACGAACAGGAAAATTTTGTTGTAAACAAATTGCAAAGAGTTCCAACCAGTGTCATTAAAATTTCATATGGTCACAAATAAAACCTACAGAGTCAATACAGTAGCAACCCTAGTGAGTCTGGCAAGTTTAGGTAATTATTTTTGAAAATAACGGGAGCGGTCCTTCTGTAATCTTTATATTTTGTGCCTACGGGTAGAAATGGGGTGATGATATTCGCGGCTGGGATCTCACCAAACAATAATAACATCCTTTTATTGTCTCACTGCAGGACAAATGTCTCTTCTCAAACAGAGAAGGCACCACGAGCATTGACACCACTCTTCTGTGTACTGTAAATCTTTGTTATCCTGTAATTGATCACATAACTTTAATCGATTTCGAAGAAAAAGGTATCGTAAGCTACCGATTATAACATTTTGGGTTTTTATTCACTAATAAAGTTACTTTGAAGCTTTCATACTAATAATAAGTGTGAAAAGTAATAAAGTTTTGAGAATTTCGACAATAAATACAGGCTTGATTGTTAAAAAACATATTGATGTTGAGTTTTATGTCATACTTTTATTTATTACTCTGTCGAGTTTTAATAAATACTAAGTTGCATGAATAATATAATTTATACTTGTACGTTGAATGTCTTACCGTACGTTTATTTTTAAAATCCCGTTTTACGATTTTGTTGCCAGATCCCTACCTATTCTAGTAAGTAATTAATTATTACTTTTATTTTCTCAAAATTAAAAGTACAATGATTAATTTGTTTCGCCAACCGACATTACCATCCCTCAATCCCCAGTGAAAAAGGTGAAAATGAACCAATACTAGAATAACACCAAGTTCTGAGCACTATCTATTATTTTCGTCTTCAAGCTATTTTATAAAAGTGTCATTCGTATTTTTGAAACTTTGCGCCTAAACTAACGTTGCAAACAACCCAATGGCATTTTCGAACAAAACGTATTTACTAGAATTTTATCACAAAATCTCAAAATTATTTAAGTAGGTAAGCAAGTCACAAATAGTGTATTAACTTTACTTATTTAACCCACTTACCATAAACTGTAAACACTTTTTTACGTGACAAAAACTTGCTTACGCTTCAAAATGGCCGCCGGTAGTCTTTGAGGTTTCTCTCAAAAGCAAACAAATTATTCTTCGGAGCCCAAATTAACTGCTATTATTATATCAACCTGTCATTTTGGTTATGAAAGGTGTGGTAAGTTATTGAGGGTATTTATAATAATCTTTTTAAAGGAACTGGATGCTACTTTATCAATATGTAACTTGTGTTACGCGGTACAAGAAAATCGAAGCAATACCATATTTGGTTGGCAAGTCTTGTTCATCTATAGTTAATTTCAAGAACAATGTTTTAATGACAGGCAAATCAAATCTAGTAGTACCATAACACCTACTGCGATCGCCAACATGCATCGGTCAAGCATGATGATTATATGGCTGAACCCCTCCCTTGGTCAGTGGGCATGTAAAGGTTGACAGGATGATAATAATGAGGATAGGATGAACGGATAGTTCTAACTAGTCTATTCAGAGACGTAAGTTCAGATGATCGCAAATCTCTATTGAAATCTGATCGGCTCACATACTGAAACACTCGACTTGGGAGAAACATCGATGTTATTTGAATCCCTTTATATGGTTTACATTGAGATATTCAAAGATTACAATGTAAACCTACCTTACAATGTACTGTAATAATGCTAACGTAGCTGTATAATACAACATCTAACGATACACAATATCCATGCAACAAGTGATAAAAAACATTTCATACTACCATAAGAACATACAAACAAGGTTGCTTCACAGTCTTCCGTAATAAATTACATTAAATTTGATTTTTATGCGATCATAGACAGAAACTGTTATAGAGCCCAGTTTGAGTCCATTTGAGGCCAGAAATGACTCTTGAGACCCCATTTAAGGCCATTGGTGCAAGGTAGGAGCAGCAGAGCGCGAAATGGAACGACTCCATAGAACATTAAGAGATTAGATTATGCTTAGTAATCGAGGATAATGTTGGGATAATTGAGAGTAAAATGTAATGGGAATGATTGTAATCATTCACTCCAGTGAGTCTTTATGTTATCGTAATTGAATTTTTAATTTGGTACGTTCATAAACCTTATCACTTTCAAGAGTTCTATGGATTCGCTTGCTCTATGCTGCCGTACGAAACACGTAGTAGATAATATTCTCCTAATTCTCACTTTGTGTAAGAAGAAAGATATATATTCTCACAACAAAATTTCGGTTAAGGCGAATCTCAACAGAGTCTGGTGAAATACGCGGGAGATATTACATTGCACTAGTGTGTATGATAACACAGGTGTACTCCCTCATTTCTCACTCTCTTATTCCAATGGGACGGAAGTCCGACACGACCGGGCGAAATCAGGTGCAGGACCAACGGCTTTAAATACCTTTCTTCTTTCACACGAGGGTCGTGTCACACAACCAACTTCTAAACTACGGGCTGTTAAAATAATAATGAGCAATGAATTAGTAAACGAAACGAACGAAAGTTGCTCCTACTCCAGCTTCTGGAACTAAAGTGTTGAGGTCCTGAAAGTTCCTATTCGAAAGGAGATGAATCAAAAGCTACCCAGGCCCGACGCTAATGATTATATCTCAGAGAATTTCGATGTTGATTTTTGTAGTCAAAAGTAGTTTTGAGTATAACATACTTATATCACCATCGGTCTACCGAGTGGCTAATATGTTTTTTTATTACCGTAGATGTTTTCTTTTGGAATACAAAATGGATGTTTGAGTTCGTCTCGTTTTATTTTCACCAGCCCAAATCATAACCATGGCTGAAGTCACGGTTATAAAAGTACGGTTCCGCATTTCTACCATAACCACGCGTAAGCTCATCCTATCTTACTCAGAAACAACAAACTAAACAGCCTAAGATACTGCTAAACAAAATAAAGTCCAGTTAGCCGGATAGGGTTTTACAAAGTGTTATGGCGGACCCAACGATCCAAGATATCGTTTCTAATAAGACATACTGTCTTTCTTCGCATTTCCTGGGTACATGTATAAAATCCGATAGATTTTACTCTTTATGTAATGGTGAATCTTGCTAATCCTATACTACTAAGTCCTAAATAAGCCCACGGGCTGACCAAATTCCCTCCCAGGGCATCCCCTGCAGCATCACATCATCATCATCTGCTTCTGGAAGGAATGTGCTGGTTGGAATAACGGCCACCCTGGTTACAATGATCCATTTCAAGGACTAAGTGCGGAAACCAAACCCCCTTTACATAGAACATTCCACAGGTCGACAAAATCGAGATAATAATATCTTACATGAAAATCTTTGTGTGCCAAATTTTCGTTCAGCCGTTTTAACGTGGAAGAGTAACAAATATATCCATCCATCCTATTTTCGCGTTTATAAACTAAACGACATTTATCGCGGAAGCAGACGAAATGGCGTATTAAAAAGTAGCCTATGTTCTCCTCAGGGTTCAAGCCATATTAATGTCAAATTTCATCAAAATCTTTCAACTGTATAATCGTGAAAACGTAACATGTGGATTATGTTGTAAACTATACTATTATACAGTAGGATAGTTAGGATTGATAAACTTGTATTGCCAAACATGGGCCTGACGCTTCGGAAATTGCCAATAACACTACTGGTACAAGGATTGGTGAACCCGGATTATTGTTATTACAAGACAAGAAGTCAGCTGCATATCCTCCAGTATGATTTGTTCGATAGATAGGAGATAAGAAGGCAAATAACACGGCTTAGAATCTGTTGTATCTTTAGCTATGAGAAAGGAAATTCAATATGCAAGACAATATGTGACCTTTTTTCCCACGATAGCAATCATAACACTTACGTGGGCAGGAATTGTATCAAAATAACAGGAGACCAACATTTATTCATAACTAGCCTTTTCTTGCAGCTTCGTTCGTGTGGATTTTCTTTCTGATCCCTATTTTTTTTTATAATAAAAAAATAGCAATAACCTTCCTAGATAATTATTCCTCTAAGTGAAAACTATACGTGGAGTAGTCATCATCATCATCTTCAGCCAGAAGATGTCCACTGTTGGACAAAGGCCTACCCCAAGGGGGGGCTTGCCATAATCCCCACGCTAGGCAGGCGTCTTTGGGATCGCAGTGAGGTTGTCTAGTACACGGAAGCCGCTGCTGCCCAACTTCCGGATTTTCCCTTAGTCGCCTTGTACGACACCCTCGGGACGAAATGGGTGGGTGGTATCTAGCCCAGACACCCTACTGCCCGGCTGCCGTAATCAAACCTTGGCCCTGGTTCGAAAGTCAAAATCATTCATGGCTTAAATTTGTTTGTCGATCACCATTATAACCTAGTCCCTATTATTTGCCATTCGAAACAATACTGTAAAGGTCTCAGCCACGCTGTAACAAGGTTACGGCGACGCAACGACCCGAGAAATCGACTTCATAAAACACCTTGGTGGCTTCGCTTGCCAACCTTGAAAATATTTAAAGTTCTTTTATGAGGTATAATATCGTGATAGTCTAGTGGTTAACACGTGTCGCCTCTCATTCATAAGGTTGCGGGTTCGATATTTGGCAATTACCAATGTGACTTTTTCAATTCGTGTTTCCTTTTCAAGTTTTTTGTGGACATCACGGACATCGATGAAGGAGGACATCATGTGGAAACCTGGAGGTATAATTAATATAAGTCTGAAATCGCCAATCCACTTTGAGCGAGTGTGGTGATCAGTGATCAATGATCACCACACTCGCTCAAAGTGGATTGGTTTTTCCTTCACCGATGTCAGTGATATTCAATACTATCCTTACCTTTGCGAGGATGTTTGATACTCTTTCACGCTTAAACGGCTGAATGGAATTAGCTGAAATTTGCCACACGTTTAGAATTTTTATTGAGTTTTGGTGTTACCATGGGATAATTTTGGACGTCCTAAGCAGGAGAAGTCACGGCCAAAACTGTATCTAAGCTAAGCTTAGAATGTATTTGAAAATAAATTAAGTCACATAAGTACTGGACAAGGGCAAGTACCTGCCCTTGTCCAGTTGCAAACCCTCAACCTCGTATTTGAGAGGCGGGCGCCTTAACCATTGGGCCATCATGACATTAGCTTCTATTTAATTTAGAGACAACTTGCAATGTTGGAGTACAGAAGCACCTTTTATAACATCATATCAATGTTTTCAATAACCCGCATCTTTAAACAGAATTCTCAAAAAGAAGGCCGAAATTACACTTTTTTACAAATTTTTATTACCCTCACATATTGGTTAACAAACGCTTGGTATTATTCAATTACGTTTTATGGTTTGCAACTGGTAACACCGCTTTTGGAATTGCTGTGTGATTTATCGCTCCGTTTATTCTCGGATTTTATTGTGGGCAACCCTAACGGTAGGTCATACGCGAACATAATCACTTCGGCATAAGTTGTCGCACTGTCTGCTAAATTCGTCAGTGGTTTTGATTTATGTTAGCATGTGGTTTAATGTGATGTAATGGTTTTAACATTTAATGTATTTGCGTTCTGAAATAATACAGGAATACCATTACAGAAGGTGTGTTTTTACGTATCAAAGGTAATGTTATTGTTGAATTATTTTTAGGTATTCAAGTTTATTTAACGACTGGTGCTTGTTCGAACTACCACTTGGGTGCTCTTGCTAGTTTTGAGATAGTTTTTCGTTTTATTTATTACTGTCTATTGCCCGTGATATTGTCCTTGTGAATATCAGTTATCGCAGCCCATGTACTTCCTCAAGGTTCGAGCTAACTTCATACTAAATTTCATCGGTTCAGCCGTTTTATCATGAAAGCGTAGTTACTTTCGCATTTATAATATTAAAGTATGGATATGGATAGTATGTATGGAAGTATGGATTTTGTTACTCAAATCAATCACTTTCTAGTGTGCATAATAACTGTCTAGTATTTTTTTCAACCTTTGTTGTCCTGGCTACTGAGCGATGGTCTCACCCTAACTTTTCATTCTTCCCTTTATATTGCCCTCTTTAGCCAATCTCTCATAAACGTCACAAAGCTATATCCAGCTTTTATTAGGCCTTCCTCGGCAACAACGTCCGTCTTCTGGCACTCACTGCGGGACGGCTTTGGCCCAACTGTCTGTGATGTATTCTGCCTTATAGTTTTATTACCGATATTAACGATTCCTGTTTTAGAGTGTATTGTATTCGGTATCAAATACGCTACGCTCCATCGCCCCTTGGTAAACCTTGAGTTTGGACTTTTGAGACTCGGTCTGTGACCCAGTTTAAGCAGCGTAGGTTGCACTGTCTACTTCTTCTTCTTTTCGAATCGATGGTTTTCCTTTATGCTAGACTAGTTGGGCCCATTATGTAGCCACATTTATCTTAGCATTAGTGCCGTTTTTAATGACCTCTAAGGGGCAGGTGTGCACTTTGGGCACTGTAATAAGTGGGCCATTGTCTGGTCAGGATCATCGCACTTACACTGGGTATCGGTGGGGTCAACTATCCCCATTTTGCTAGATTGTATTTGCAGCGGCTTAGCGCGCTTTCTATACAGGCCACTGCAAATCACTTCCGAGTGGCAGGTGTTCCTTGAGTTGAACGAAGTTGGTTGGTGGTGGATGGAGATTCTCCTACAACTTACATCTCACCGTACGCGGACGGTCCTGGATGGCTTGTGTGCCGCGAAGAAAACGATAGTAAATCCAAATGACTGTCTACTTACCTAAACAAAAGAACAAAAATTAAAAAGTGTTACAAGTGCAGTAAAAACTAAAACGGAACGTGAATCGTTAAAATTTGAAACTGCATAAAAACGAATTTCTCGTTAACAAAGTTAAAAGAATAAACCTATAAGCTTTGAGTTTTATTTCTGGTCGAAACCAATTTTTTAAATGTTCAAAAGGACGACGTGTGGCCGACAACGTTGTTAAAACTTTTTAAAAGGCTTTTATTTTTAAAACAAGTGAAAAATGGTATGTTTCGGTGTGTTGCATAAATTCTGCTGAGTTACCACCGACTACCGCTCTTGTTTTTGTTTTAATTTTTAGAGTTCCGTAAAAACGAGAGAGTTTATGAAAGCCTCTGTATCGTAGATGCGTTTACAAACATTATAAACTTACTTAAACTAACAAACCCGGATGAACTACCTGTAGGCCATACAAATATTTGTTCCGTGCGGGAATCGAACCCGCGACATGCAGCGCAGCAGTCAATTGCTTAGTCACTGCGCCAACTGTGTCGACAAATATTACGTCAGTTTGTCATGACAGTATGATGACAAACTGACATGTATGTCAGTTTCTCAGTTATTTATGTAGTCTGTAACAAGAACCTATCTTAGAAACACATTATTGTTGTTCTTTTAAAAAAACTTTAGTATCAAAGTAAAACTCACGTTTGGCGAAATAAATTGTAGGTATTATTCATTTCTTCCCTTAGGTTTTCGATATTTTTAAATGGTGTGAAGTTATGAAGTGATACTTACTCACTTTCATAAATTTACTTGCATTTCATTTCATTCATAGTTTCAGAAAGTCGAATAACAACGATTTTTCTTCCATCATATTATTATTATTATTATAATGGAACTGATAAATTCAAATCATTTTTTTTTTCATCTCGTTATCATCATCATCATCATTTCAGCCTAAAGACGTCCACTGCTGGACATAGGCCTCTCCGAGGGGGGGTTTTGCCATAATAGCCACGCTTGGCAGGCGGATTGGCGATCGCAGTATGGTTGTTACAAAGACACAGAGAACGCTGCTGCCCATTGTCTGGTAAGTCCCTTAGTCGCTTACGACACCCACGGGAAGATATGGGAGGGTGCTATTCTTTACGTCCTTTTTTTTTCATCTAGACTAGGTAATATTACAAAACTGGAGAGCTTGTTTGTTTGTTTTCTGATTCAAACGCAGTAGTCGCCATAACTATTGGTCTGATACTGAAAATTCTTACGCCAATAAGAAGCTACGTGATTCCTGTGTTGTAACCAAATACTATAATACCATTATCTTTGGTTCTAACCTTGTCGCGCGTCTGTCCGTCTGTTTGTTCGCGATAAACTAAAAACTCCTGAATGGATTTTTATTAGGGTTTCACCAATATACAGAGTGTTTTAAGTGGAAGGTGTTGGTGTTGGTCGATATATGATTATACAAAAAAATACAAAAAGTTTATTTTTATCTCTCACATAGAATCTTACAAGGAATGTGATAATATACATAAATCAATGTAAACAAAGTGATTATAAAATTCAAGTGGGCGAAGTCGCGGGTAAATGCTAGTATAGATTACATAAATATCTTTATGGACTGCAGTGTTTAATTTTTGAATATTATCTATCGATTGAAGTGTTATTTTTTTTTCCAAATTAAAGTTTTTTTGACGTTTTACGCCGAGAACATTTTTTGAAGAGACGTGTAATAAAATGAATTGTAATATTCGTTGTTAGTCGATATGAAGGTAATGGTGGTTTAACGCTCGTTACTCATCTATATAAAGCGTGTTTCATTGATGTGTAAAAATAAAAAAAAATAATTATAGTAAAAAAGTTCGAAATATTATCAATAACTTTTCAGATAGCTATATTAAATACTTTGTATGGTACATACTATTTCCATGCATTACGACGTTATCGCAAAACAAAATCATTACACAATACGTTACAAATCAATTCTAAATTCAAATGTGACATTGTTGACAGCTGTCAAAACGTCAAACTTCGGCAATCTTCGTGCGGTCACTGAAGTGCATTTGAAAAATGCAGTCTCTAAGACAAATAGCGATTTCGTCACCTCACCATCTGGTGACCAGACGCCTACGACATGTCGCAACTCTGGCCCGGGTCTTATTTTTCTGTCGCAAGTTTGGACAGCTATAATTATGTTGGTTAATGATTATGTACTTATCTATTATTAAGATAATGTACACAGAATGTCATTAACTTAATTGGGTGTATTGTATGTGTCTTGTTCCTATTTTGTAGTACCAATGTGTGTAAAAACACAATTGAAGAATTTTCGTAAACAAAAATTAGTTTTGTGAATATTTGACAAAATACAGAAATAAGTAAGTAGGTTTCATTTAAACATTAAAATTACCATTGCTGTTGATTTTGTTTTAATCGTATCTAGTTACTTAGTGATGATACAACTTTGTTATTGAATATAGCAACTAACGTTTCATCGAAAATATTAATCCTGGTTTTTTTAAATAAAACATTACCTACGCTCCTTTTTTTGGACCGACGGGCAACTTGTCATAAAGTTTAAGACTAAATAACATTGAAGATAACAGTAATAATGAAATTCAATGACCTGTTAGGTCCATGGTATTCAACTGCATCCGGTCAGACTGGTGGCCAACCCAACCCTAACAAAGTTGAGAAAAGGCTAGGCAGATGTTAACCCCAAAACGTGAAACAAAACAGCCCATACCAAGGAAACTCGAAACTTTTAATAAACAAAGAGATACCTACATACTAAAGTAACGAATCGTTTCATAAATAATTTGTTAGAAGCGAAACACGATGTATAAACAAGGACTACAATAAACAGAGACATTTACACAAAATCTGTGATTACATTACATTATTTGGTTAGCATTGTGACCTTGAATGCCGTATGTAGATTTGATGTAAGGCCAGCCGCAGACTGAATGACGCGGCGTTTTATCACGCGTCGTTGACTTGAAAGAAGATTTAATCGCGCAATTACGAAATTAATGTTTTTAAAGCCCAAGAGGCTTTGTGTGAAATTACAAGTCAGTCGGATTGTGGAGGTTAAACTGTCATACGCAGTGATCTTTTATAAGTACTGATCGGGTTTCTGGATGCATGCACCCAAAGCACACCTACGACACTCCATACTCGAAACGATTAAATTATTTACCTAAACTACTCCTTAAATAACAGACTGTACAATTACGCGCGTGTGTGTGAGTGTCTACGCGCCGCTTGAACTAAAAGCAGTTTCGAGAGCACGTTCGACGCGGGAAGAGGTGAGGAACAGTGTTTCGAAGAGAGGCGGGGCGTGTCGCTACTGTACGGTAGTGCCTAATAATATTTATACTGTGCCCAAAGTTAATTTCTCGCTTAGAAAGTATTTTTAAGACATCTAGAAAAAAAGAAATATTTTAAAAGTCTATTCCGTACTAAGCCAATACCTGAAGTACAGGTAATTCTGTAACTGAATTTGATCCCTGATATCGAGATTTTATTTTTTTTTGTTTTTCAGGTCTCTCAGTCTACTTATGGACAAATGGACATTCGATTGTACGCCATTTAGATTTATCTAAAGAATAAAATATTTTGTTTATGTATATCCAAAGGGTAAATTCTTCTAACTTTGATTAATGTTCACAGCCAAATCTCAGCCTCAATTATGTTTAAAACGCTTTTATTTAGCTATATTTTTGACAGCATTTTGACATCTATTTTACGCTAAGGTAAGATTGGTTTTTAATTGGTAGAATTGGCCTTCAGATTTGTAGTTTTATCACCATCATCAGCCAAACATGGCAATTCTATTGACCTATAACGACTGCTTTTTGACCTTCACAACCCGGTTACTAGGTTACACGGTAACCCTTGCCAAGACTATAACAACTATCAATGATCTGCGAATAACAACCGGGACTTCACGTGCTATCCGAGGCACAGAGGAGTCTCGGTATGAAAAGAATGGTCACCCATCCTTAAACTGGCCGCGGCCAGCGTAACTTAGCCGTGACCTATCGATCAGTACAGCTTTAACTTAGCTACGAGCCACTCCACGGCTACTCGTTTCCACTATCGAAAAAAGCGAATCATAGACCTATTTTTTTAGTTTTATCATTCTCTTATTTTAGAAGTTACAGGTGTGTGTGGGTGTCCCACACACATTTTACCACTTTGGAAGTGTCTCTCGCGCAAACTATTCAGTTTAGAAAAAATGATATTAGAAACCTCAATATCGTTTATTCATAGATTGCACACATATGAGTTTGATGAAAAAAAAATTGAGTTTCAGTTTTAAGTATGGGGAACCCCCAAAATTTGTTTTTTTTCTATTTTTGTGTGAAAATCTTAATGCGGTTCACAGAATACATCTACTTACCAAGTTTCAACAGTATAGTTCTTATAGTTTCGGAAAAAAGTGGCTGTGACATACGGAAGGACAGACAGACATGACGAATCCATAAGGGTTCCGTTTTTTGCCATTTGGCTACCCATTGCCATTTTGAACCCTTAAAACGAATCTAAATTAAAAGTTACCAACACAGACAGACAGTAGGAGCTAGTTCCATGTATGTGTGTGTAATTACAAAAACATCACCACGACGCAGTGTGTGGCAGGGCTAAGCGTGACGTTCGCTGTACGCAAACAATATGGCCGCCTATGACGTCACTGTATTCATAACACACATGCTCTGCGTATTCTTGAATACTGGATTAGACCTTTGTGTATGGCGATGGTTTACTAGTTATTCATCTATTTTAGGCTCCAGTTGAATTGAAATCCAAATCGAGTATTTACATAATGCAGCTGATCGTATTCAATTAGTAAAGCAGGATCGATGATTAAATCGATTTCATCCATAAAACATTATCGATTTAATAATGTTTTGCGCATCGGGATTTTTAATTCTTTTCAACACATCGGTCGTCACTTTGACGATACATACTTTAGTTTTAACTGTGTGATAATGCAAATCTTGTTGGAAAGTAACAAATTTAATGATACGGACATAGACACCATAATTCCAAATCATAACTTTTTAATTCACTTTGTTTTAGCGCTGAAAACCCAATTAATTTTTAATTAACTTTAAAATGACATTTTCTTTTTGACAGCTGATAAAAAGTATGTCAATAGGTGTCTACTACGTGATTGTTTATAGTCAGAGCATCTCACTGTTTTATTTTACGACAATTTGGATATTTAAAAACATATTGCGATTTCAGATATTTTCAAGTGAGCAAACTAGGTTTCTTAAATCATTTCAAAACTAACATTTTCCCAATAATTTAATATTAGTATTGATACAGGCATAACGCGATAAATATCTAGTTATGGATAAATACTTCCCGTCATTACATGGCACCATCCGCTTACATATTTAGCAATAGTCCCGTTCGAAATCTAACCTTTACAAGCACTGTACTAAACTGCCTATAAGCACACAAAGGCTTTACCTAACCACATTACTATAGATTGCTCCATTTGTTGAAGTTTCTGCAAAGAATATGCAAGGTTTAAGGTCAATGTATGTTAAAAATTTGAATACAAAAGCAACATGATTCATATCCAGTTTTTACAATTCCTAGGTTGGCGCATGCATGGGCCATAACTTTTTCTTCTAAAGGAATGCGCGCGAGTTTTGAATGTCAATTTGACGTTTCTTAAGGTCATATCGGCTTCTATGTGTTCTTAGTAAAGCGGTCATAAAATGGCGACGGACCGCGCATAAATAATTTTGTATTTATTATTTTATAGGTTTTTTATTGTTTGTTTGTGTCGGTGTTTAGAAGTAAATGGCTATATGGTGTCTGTGATTATAATTAAGTTTATTTTAATTTATTATTTAAAAACAAGAAAGTATTTTAAGCATTATAAATCAAATCACTATGTTATTTAATGTTAAAGTTATTAACCGACTTAAAAAAAAAGGAGGTTATCAATTCGGATGTTTATATATTTTTTATGTAGGTATGTTCGGGCATAACTCTGTAATATAGACGAATTTGCAAAATTCTGTTCGAATTTTTTGTTCGTAAGGGGTTTATTCCGAAATGGACCCATATAAATTTTATCAAAATTGATTCAGCTCTTTTTGAGAAAACCAACAAAATCTGAAAATTTCTCTGTTTTAAGTGTGTCGCTGTTTCTTAATGGGTTTGGATGTTAAGGCAATACTAAAAAGCGCAAAATAAAAAGTTTTAGAAAAAAACTTTTTTGCTTAGAATATATTATCGTTAATAACCAAAATTATTACAATTGACGACACCGTTGGTGCAGTGGCTCAGCGATTGGCTGCTGCGCTGCGTTTCCCGGATTCGATTATTTGTATGGCCTACAGGTAATTGTGCCGGGTCTGTTGGTCGCCGGTTCAGTTTATATGTTTGATAACGCACGCGCGATACAGGAGAAATTTTTAGTACCTACGGGGCAATGTCTTTCTTTTAAAGTAAAAAGAAACACTTCTAAAATTGGGAGACCTTTTGACATGTGTTGGTTCAAGTTGTTAGAACTAACCCAAATGGATACAGAAGCGTTGATATTTATATTGAGTAACCAAAACACAATTTTCTTATGACTGTGGTTTTGCTATATCAGGTACCAACCCGAGAAAAAAGCAACCCTGCGAAATTTTTACGAGAAAGTCGATATGAAATGTCTTTTTCCTGTGGTACCTATCTATAATTTGATTTCATTTGACTCAAATGACATCGCGTGCTACGGATAATATCGTCGGAATTTTTCGAGCCTCTGTAGATACCTACCTACTGAAATATCGTGATAAATATTCGCAATATTGCCAACCTAAAATATTCACAAAGAGCAATACGTGTAAGCCTATTTACTTTATGCTCACATTATTTACAAAGTCCATACTTTTCTAAATCCTTCATACAAACCTCGGGTCATGTTTACACTGATGTTGAAGCGTCTCCTTAAAAGGTCAATTGTCAATCACCACCCGCGTTGACATTCCAATGCTTTGAGTTGCACGCATTTGTACCAGTTTTAGTGGCCGGCAGTGTATGGCATATGTTATGGTGCATTCGTGAGTCATTTTATGTGGCCTTTAGTGTATGTTTATAGTAATGGCACTGTTTTTGTTTATACAGCGTGGTGACTGGTCGTCTGTTGTTATTTATTTATTGGACACAGCCTTTAACATTTTTGAATAAAGAATGTGGACTGAATCTCTTGGTCACCATCTTGCAGGGGTTGAGAATTCAAGCAACGTTATGCTTTCGCTATTTAATAGAATTGAATTCTTCTTTTTTTTCTGAATGTTGTGATCGCCTCAGAATTCAAGCAATGTTATGGTTTCGCTATAAATATAATCATAATTTAATTCTTCTTTTTTTCTGAATGTTGTAATGCCCCAAGTACGAGATTGTGGTTTCGCAACGGGGCACAGGAAAGTTCAAAATTACTTTTTCTATTTCATATGTGTACTTTCTAGGTTTATCTTGAACATCACTGATGTCGGTGAATTAAAACAACGTGAAGGAAACCTGGACTAATTATTAGTAATCTAAAATCGCCAATCTGCCTTGAGTAGGCAGATTGGCGATTTTAGATTACTAATAGTCCAGGTTTCCCAATGCTCGTTCCATCTCTGCATAAGAAACCTGAATATTTTAGATTACTAATTATTAGTCCAGGTTTCCCAATGCTCGTTCCATCTCAGCATAAGAAACCTGAATATTTTAGATTACTAATTATTGGTCCAGGTTTCCCAATGCTCGTTCCATCTCAGCATAAGAAACCTGAATATTTTAGATTACTAATTATTAGTCCAGGTTTCCCAATGCTCGTTCCATCTCAGCATAAGAAACCTGAATATCTTAGATTACTAATTATTGGTCCAGGTTTCCCAATGCTCGTTCCATCTCAGCATAAGAAACCTGAATATTTTAGATTACTAATTATTAGTCCAGGTTTCCCAATGCTCGTTCCATCTCAGCATAAGAAACCTGAATATTTTAGATTAATAATTATTGGTCCAGGTTTCCCAATGCTCGTTCCATCTCAGCATAAGAAACCTGAATATTTTAGATTACTAATTATTAGTCCAGGTTTCCCAATGCTCGTTCCATCTCAGCATAAGAAACCTGAATATTTTAGATTACTAATTATTAGTCCAGGTTTCCCAATGCTCGTTCCATCTCAGCATAAGAAACCTGAATATTTTAGATTACTAATTATTAGTCCAGGTTTCCCAATGCTGGTTCCATCTCAGCATAAGAAACCTGAATATTTTAGATTACTAATTATTGGTCCAGGTTTCCCAATGCTCGTTCCATCTCAGCATAAGAAACCTGAATATTTTAGATTACTAATTATTAGTCCAGGTTTCCCAATGCTCGTTCCATCTCAGCATAAGAAACCTGAATATTTTAGATTACTAATTATTAGTCCAGGTTTCCCAATGCTCGTTCCATCTCAGCATAAGAAACCTGAATATTTTTTGGTATTCGCTATTCCTTTTTTAGGGTTCCGTAGCCAAATGGCAAAAAACGGAACCCTTATAGATTCGACATGTCTGTCTGTCTGTCCGTCCGTATGTCACAGCCACTTTTTCCCGAAACTATAAGAACTATACTGTTGAAACTTGGTAAGTAGATGTATTCTGTGAACCGCATTAAGATTTTCACACAAAAATAGAAAATAAAAAAAATAAAAATTTTGGGGGTTCCCCATACTTAGAACTATAACTCATTTTTTTTTATCAAACCCCATCGTGTGTGGTATTTATGGATCAAAAATGATATTGAGGTTTCAAATTTTTTTTTTTTTCAAAACTGAATAGTTTGCCAAGAGACACTTCCAAAGTGGTAAAATGTGTCCCCCCCCCCCCGTAACTTCTAAAATAAGAGATTGCTAAAACTAAAAAAAAATATGATGTATATTGCCATGTAAACTTCGACTGAAAATTGGTTTGAACGAGATCTAGTAAGTAGTTTTTTTTTAATACGCGTCATAAATCGTAAACTGCAGTTTACCTTACTTGCTGCTACGGAACCCTTCATGGGCGAGTCCGACTCGCACTTGGCTGCTTTTTTTATTACAATAGGCTTGCGTTTGACCGCGACCCACGTGGTCTTAAGGTGCTCTCTCGAAAAAAGCTTGAAAGAAGAAAAAAGTATGCAGATCGGCTGTGAAATATCAAAACCCAGTATCTACATACAACTAAATTTTACAGGAGAGCCGAAAAACGATTCCTAATCTTTGACCGCGTGCCGTTTTAATAACATTAGCCGTATCTTCTTGGGAGTGATTGCAAAATTTGAGGTACATAACAAGCTTTAAAAAAAGTAGTTTTAATGCGTCTATTACAAAAAGATGTACGTAGAGAAGCAGTTACTAATTAAAAATTTGTTTTTTCACACCAAACTTTTTTAGTGAGACAATTTCAAAACCTAGTAAGATCACTTACTTTGTTTTCATCTAGTCGTGAATTTACTGAGTAGGGACTAAATGCAAATTTATAAAACTAGTAAGAAACAGTTAAATTAAATAAAACAACATATAGCCAGTAATAAACAAATCAGAAACCCAACAATATTTGCTTACGCATATTTACGATAAAAAAATACAAAAAATATTCACTCAAAATATTTGAAAACAGTAAAATAAAAATGAATTATTCGCATATTTGTCCCCAGCAACTAAATCAACTGAATAATTATTAGTAGTTTTTACTATGCCTTCCTTTTTACTTTCTTTAATGCCTCTTGAAATATTTTTTAAGGTTGGCATGGTCATGGAATTGTATTTTTTAATAACAAAATCCATTTCGGAATACGGAGATTCAAAATCGTTCTTATAAAATATATTGTGGCTCCCATTTACAAATTTTACTTCAACCAAAGAACTGAGCAAAAAATTATTCATGGGATCAAGGTCATCATTGCGTCGCGGTATGCGTTTCTTTTTTACTCATATTTTTCTTATTATTTCATACGATTTTTTGACTTCAATAACTTCAATATTCGATCTGCAAGCCAAAATTACATTCTTATAGTCAAAACTATAGGCCCTTCTCACTTTTCAGCCATGTCTACAAGTTGTTTTCAAGAGTCGAATCGTCTCGCGCGCATGTTTGACGACTTCCAGCCTCCCGAACAAGCCGGTTTCCGAAAAGGCTTTAGCACCGTAGACCACATACATACGCTGCGGCAGGTTATACAGAAAACCGAAGAGTATAACCTGCCTTTCTGTTTAGTGTTTGTGGATTACGAGAAAACCTTCGATTCGATCGAGACTTGGGCTGTACTGCAGTCTCTGCAACGGTGCCAAATCAACTATCGGTATATCGAGGTGTTGAAGTCTTTATACAAAAACGCCACCATGTCTGTCCGACTTCAGGACCAGACCTCGGAACCTATCCTTCTGCAGCGAGGTGTGAGACAGGGAGACGTCATATCTCCGAAACTGTTCACCGCTGCATTGGAGGATGTCTTCAAGTTTCTGGACTGAAAAGGGCTAGTCATCAAGGTCAATGGCGAGTACATCTCTGACCTTCGGTTTGCTGACGATATAGTGGTCATGGCTGAGACCATGGAGGACCTCAGTACAGTGCTCGATGACCTCAGTAGAGCTTCCGAAAGCGTGTGTCTTAAAATGAATATGGACAAAACCAAGGTCCTGTTGAATGCCCATATAACACCTACTCCTATCAAGATCGGACACTTTACATTCGAAGTTGTAGACGATTATATCCATCTGGGACAAACGGTCCAGTTAGGTAGGTCTAACTTCGAGAAAGAGGTCAATCGTCGAATCCGACTCGGCATGGCAGCGTTCGGGAAGTTGCGTGGTATCTTCTTGTCCAACTTACCGCAGTGTCTCAAGACGAAAGTCTATGACCAGTGTGTGTTGCCAGTGATTACATATGGGATCGAAACGTGGTCGCTCACAATGGGCCTCATCAGAAGGCTTAAAGTCACCCAAAGGGCAATGGAGAGCTATGCTCGGAGTTTCCTTGCGTGATAAAATCAGAAATGAGGACATCCGCAAGAAAACCAAGGTTACCGACGTAGCCCGAAGAATTGCCAAACTTAATGCCAAACGGCAATGGGCAGGGCACATTGTTCGTAGAACGAATGGCCGATGGGGCCGAAAAATTCTGGAGTGGCGACCGCGAACGGGAAGACGTTGTGTTGGAAGGCCTCCCACTAGGTGGACCAATGACCTGGGAGAGGTTGGGGGATCCGCTGGATGCGAGTGGCATGCAATTTTGACCTATAACTGATTTTTACTCATTTTTCTCAACAAAAACATGCACATTCAACGACTTCTTCTCACTTACTAAAGTTGCGCGGGAGTTTTGACGTTTATTTAAACCATTTCATTGACCTTGTATCTACATGAACCATTTTATAACCTAGTAACTGCAAGCACTTACTAGGTTTATGAAATTGTTGATGTTGGATACTATGTTTTAATCTTGTAATTTTTGCATTTTGAAAACTTTTTCTGTAGATACTAGGTTTCCGACTTTGTGTAACTTCGTTTTTGATACATTTTTAGGAGTTTTTGCTAACCTAGTATGTGGAACGTGGTCTATAAGGTCGAAAAATGCAAAAACACCCGTTTTCAAAAAAATGTCAGATACTAGGTTTTGAAATTGGACAGCCGAGATGAAGCAACTTTTCGTCGGCATTTACAGAGAAATTAAAAAAACTACATGATATGATACGTAATTTGGTTTAGCCACAATTTTTCTATCGGTATCACATAATAAGAAAAAAATTGTCATATCACCTCCAAATCATTGAGATGAAACCATTTTACTCCATAATTTTTTATCAATAGAGTATAAAAAAAATATCTACTGCTTTGCAATACAAAGGAAAATGATTTGGTTTTGTTACTTTTTACAAAATATATGTCTTATTTTTATTCCATTTAATTAAAATGCGTCCGGTCAAAGACTGCGACATCACCCCCGCACTCGTCCACAAATTCAGTACGGACCAAAATGCTCAAAGTTATTGGCATGTAGGTATACAAGCCTTAAGTGATATGCGGTCTAAAATGGTTCACTCATGCCTTGAAGACCACAGCAACCACCAGACATTTGCTAACCAAAAAAATCTCCAACCAAGAGATTTGGAAGTTGAATGACCTGAAATAACAAAATGACCCTTGACATTGTTGACACTTCTACTTATAGTGAACCGGGACTTGTTATATTATGTTCCATGGGAAATATTCTTTGTGTCATGTCATAACAAGACCAGGGAACGGATAATTAGATGCATGTTTACTTAAAACTTTAGGTGTGTGAGGGGGGTCCGTCGTCCGACCAGGGCCTTAAGTCTGCTAGTACAATAGTGTCAGAATGGTCTATCATTGATTTCATTATTGTTGATTTTGACAGGTTTGGTAATCTACTAATATAATGGCGTCATTATGACTTTCCAATGGTCAACCACTGCCACGCCATTGAAAGAAATTATATAGAATGGTAATCTCGTACAAAATGACAACTGAATGACTGGCTTATGCGGTAATCTGCTAAAATTTTACAGTTCTTTTGATCAGTGACTTGCCATTAGAACGTCATTGTGCAGTCATTGCTTTTAATTCGACCGACCAATGATCGACCATTATGAATTTAGCAGATTACGAACTTTTAGCAAAATGACAATGGGATCGTGTTGGAGTGACGAAATTATAAAAATTGCAGACTTGGCCCCCTGATAGGCCCAAGTTGGCGGCGCAGTGTTCCACGCGCGCCACTCTAGACAAGGTGCGGTCGTTATAGGAATGGCCGCATTGGGAGGTGGGACTCGCTGAGATTCAGCGGGTCAAGGCCTGTCGGGGGAGCGGTGAATGCATAAGCGAAACCCGCACCCCCACGACGGAGGAAGTCCATGAGGATGTCCACCGCAACAAAAAAAAACAAAAACTTGTGTGGAATGGCCTTTTAAAAGACTATCGTGATTTTTTCTACAAATCAATTACTTCTCTGTTCCAAACCTTTCTTTCTAAAGCTAGTGTGTACTAGTCCCTCTTCCAAGCATCAAGCTTATCCCGCCATCTTCGCATGGGTCTCCTACGATGACGTTGAACATTTTCAGGGGTAACACTGAGGTCAAGATCCGTTCGACATATGGTAGATGTGGCCGGCCCAGTCTATAATAATAATAATAATAAACCCGCAGGGCAGCTTGTGGCGAGCTGTTGGGCAGTAGCGACCCCACGGACCTGATCTCCCGGGAGAAGTCTTGTTCCTCATCTCTGGCTTGCCTTTCAATAAGGGCAAGCCAGGGATGAGGAACGGAGCCCCCACCTCTATCTTGCCTTAATTGGCCGGTTAGAGTGGAAACTCGCGAGAGCATTCGTGCTCGGGGTAAGGAAGTATTCCAGTAAGACGCTGGTAGGGATCTTGACCGTACTTCCGGGATTGTCCTGATAGCCGGGGAATACCTCTCCACTCCTCTAGCACCTCAAGATATGTTGCCCCCTTGTCGCTACGTCACTTCGTGCTAGCGACTGTTTCAGGGGGCCCATTTAGTGAGTGTGCAAGTCACCCCCTGCTATTTTATCCATGTATACAAACATTGATTCGGCAGGGGCCATAGTCACTTCATAGTTTCAGGTAACCAAGTCACTTTAGCAACTTATACCCATAGTCCAGTACTGTTAGTTTCCATGTCCTGTAATAGTCCTGCACCAACCGGGGGTTGTCCTTGGGTGCACTTGCATAGTGCATACAGGGATAATCGTCGGTTGGTGTCTTATTTCATATAAACCTACCTAAGGGGCCTCTGCGAGTTGGCTTCGGCTCCTCGTACGCCTTACAAAGGCCCGGGACCTCTGGGTCCCGAGATACATAAAATAAAAGATAATAATAATATGTGGGGACATTTTCACACACGGCCATCTGACCCCAAACTAGGGAGACCCTGTACTATGGGTGTCAGACAGCTGATATACATACACAAACACAATTTTTTTTTGTAAATACATACACATATAGATAAACAACACCCAGACACAAGGCAAACACAAGTGCTCATCACACAAATGTTTATCCTGGGCGGGAATCGAACCCGCAACACGCTGCGCAGCAGTCGATCGCTCAGCCACTGCGCCAACCGTGCTTGGCTGCTTTTTGAGTGACGATGGTGATTTGTGTCTCTATTAGAAAGGGAGGCTTTTGCCCTGTCCAGTGGAACAAGACAAGCTGAAAATTAATAAGAGTAATAAATAATTAAACAATTTCATCTAAAATACTTTTTTAGGTAAGTATGTACCTACTCGAATTTTCGATCGTTAGACATACTTAAACTAATCAGAACTAACCGAAATCTTACTTACATTTTCCCACTCACAATTTTTCACGATCCGATGCAAAGATTAAATTACTACTTTATTACTACCTTATCAATAGGTATAATATTAATAGTAAATATGGATATTTAATTTACAAATACCATTATGTTAATGTTGACTTTTGCTCATAAACACTTGAGTAAACTAACATTTTCTAGAATGAGGAATGGTACTTTATTTTTTTAATGTAAAGCTAACTTTTTATTTTAAAATTATAACTTATATAATAACTTAAAGGAATATTATTTTTATTATTTACTTTAATATCTAGGTAATAATACTATGAACTACATATTATTATTACTTCTCAGTATTGTTTGAAAAATACGGCGCTGTATTTTTACAATATTTATAAATTTTTCATCTCCTTCTCTATAAGTCTTCTCTGTAAGTTCTTCGCAAAGTATTTTAAACGTTTTTTGTTCCATCCACAAATGAAACAATGTTCAAAAATGTCCTAAATATTAATTTGCCTTTCTAAACAGCGTGCTTAGATAATTCGTATCAACTTCCCAAAAATTGCATCAATCATTTGCCTCTCAAACAAAAGTCTCAATACACTAATTCAAAACAAACTTTGGTCTGCCAACATTTACGGCCAACGAACGTTACACATAACAACAAAATACTTGACCCACCTAAAAAAATATTCTGTAACTTGGAAACGACAGATGTGTCCCGTTACATATACCTACCCAGTTATTGTAGCGAAGATGTTCAATCCATTAACATACTAGTATGTTCCACATGGCACATAGGCTATTTATGTTGCACATTAGGGCAGTGCCCACATTAAGCGACTTTTGCTAAGGTCAGTTGACATCTATTTTTCTCTCGGTGTACGTCAGTGCATTGTGAGGCTGTTTTGTTGCCCAATGGGCGAGGCTAACTAGTAAAGTGCGGTTCAGACGAGAGGGTATGCGGTTGTAGCGTTTTTGTATTTTTTTGCTAGTGGAATAAAATAAAATATATCTTTTTTTTCTTACAAAATAGATTTGCAAAATAAAGATATTCAAAAAAATTTTGCTCCTTGTACAATCTATCTTAAAATCAGGCACATCAATGTTTAAAGTAAATTAAATAAAAATGTATACAAAAATATAATACGATGGTGGATATTGGTGTAGTGTAGTGGTAAATAAATAGAGTAATGTATCGATGTAGAAAAATTCAAATGTCAAAACTTGACAAGTTTTCATAATATTTCAAACAGACAGCAGATAAATAGAAACTCGTACCAAGAAAATATCGTGGGTAAGTTAGTTTGATCACGTAATATATAGTCATTGCGAGCAAGGTTTTCAATATTATAGACAATTTATTATATTACAAGTAAATAGGTGTAGATAGGTTATAAGCACTCCGTTGGAACTATGCTAAATAGCTCACTTGAGCTCAAAGTCGCGTCGTCGTCAACAGAAGTATATATTGTTTCCAAAATAACCTAAAATGACGTTTCCGGCAATCTCGAAATCTATGACTCTTCCTGCGTCGTCAAAAATATAGTATGACATTACATTATTACGTTATGTATGTTTTGTGTTAGTGTTTCATTTTTGAAGTCCGATTTTTGTGTAGGTGAATTATCTACACATTTCTACTTGTAATATCATTGATATAGCCTGTCAAACATATAAATGACTAGCTTTTGCGCCTTCTTCCGTGTGGGTGTCGGTTATCGCAGATGCAAGCGAAGTTGAGGATTAAAAAGTAGCCTATGTCCTTCCCCTGGGTTCAAGCTATTGTCATACCAAATTTCATCAAAATCGGTTCAGCCGTTTTATCGTGAAACCATAACAGATAGAGTTACTTTTGCATTTATAATATTAGTATAGATTAGTATGGATTAAAGAAACATACTGAACATATTCTATAAAGAACTTACCATAAGTAGGTAAATATTGTATATTAATTTCAGTATTCGTATTCGATTTTACCAAGATCAAAATAATATTCAGCAAATAATTTCCGTCGGCACTCAAGCAAATTCACCGTGAAAAAGTAAAAACATATTATTGTTTTCGACATGCCGGATATTGACATTCGATACACAGGATGTGTCTCATACTCGATTATGTTATGAAAAAAATGTCTTAAATTTCTAACGTAACCTATAATAATATTAGGAACATTTTTGATATGTAAACATATTACCGCCGAATTCTCTGTAGATACGCGCATAACTGCAACAAATTGGTTTTTTTTTGTGGTCTTGGATATTCCCAGAACAAGGTTTGTAAAGAAAACTTCGTGCGAAGGGGGGCTAGTATTAGAATACAGATAGAAATGAGGGCAAAAAAAAAAACAACACGTCCAATTATTATGCAAAAACGCACGTATGTCTACCATCCCGTCTGCGACGCCCTTATGCCACAATAGCATTGGCTCGCACAGCACAGCCCACTGTAACGAACTAACGGTTCTCTTTTTCATCCTATTACGCAACATTTTTTGCTATCGGTACTCCGAACAGCGCTTCTTTGTTTGCGCACGCTCATAGGCCGCGGCGCGTATCAAAGGTTTGAACTCCTACGATACGATTATATCATTTAAAAGTTATGGGTAATGTTTTGATATCTTTTATACGAGAGAAAGGTATTATTCCGGTTTTTTATAGTTTTGGAATTTGATCGTTTATTTATTATTCGATCGATACCTATCTGTTAACACAAAAATAATAACAATTGCTCAAATGTCAAAAACAATTCATACAATATAATTGGCCTATTAAGATTGATCGCTCAAGGTTAAGCTATTCTTGCCGCGGTCGAACTGTGGATGGGTCACCATCCATTTCATACCGAGTTCCCTCCGTGCCTCGGAAAGCACGTAAAGTCGTTTGTCTCGGCTGTCATTCGTAGATGTTTGGCAGTCGTTATGGGTAGTCAGAAGCCAGAAAGTCTGGCAACCCGCCTACAAAGGGGTATCGTGGGTGTAACCCAGTACCTAACTGGGTTGTGGAGGTCAGATAGGCAGTCGCTCCATGTAAAACACTGGAATTCAGCTGCCTCCGGTTGGACTGGAAGCAGACCCCATCATAATTAGGAAAAGGCTAGGCAGATTATAATAATTGGCTTGTTAGTAATTAATTCGAAGTTAAAAGATAAGTTACATTAGATTGGAAGAAACGTAGGTTATGTAAAAAATGCCACAATGAGTCTAGATTTCTATTCAATACCGGTCTCATCTCTTGGATACAACAAAAACTTCGGAATTGAAAAATATTTTTCTCATTTACTCTTGTCCCCTGGGAAAATTTTCACCAGAATGAATATTGAAATTGAGGCGAAGTACCTACCGTATAAAAAGAGGAAAATCTGTACCTATTCCGTCCTTTGGTTTTTACGGGAAAATTATGTAAGTATGTAGGTAAATGACCTTTTTTTTTTGTTTTCAAGGAAAGCCTTCTAAAGGCTCTTCGAAGATAAAACCAGAGACTATGGGGTTTACCATCCCAGCGGTAATCACCAACACGTACCTACACGCAAAGTAAATACATACGTAGAAACTTATCTTCATAATTTAGTAGATATTTTCTGTAGGTGCATACACATGGAGACCAATTTTATTTTGCTAAGTCTTAGGAACGATCGCGTTCAAATCTCGTCTTAATCTGTCAAAATTGCCTCTAACTTAGTGACATTAGTTGACATTGATTGTCTCTGAGGCTTGGCCTTCCGGTCACTTTGGAAGCTAAAACAAGTTAACGTTTTTACCATTATTTTACTAAAAAAATACAAACAAACGTACGTATTTCTAATAGGCGAATGCAAAAATGTACTATTAGCTTATGAAAATAAAGAGCTCTCACATAACTACTTGACTTTGCGCTTACATGCAGTATAAGGAATGTCATTGTACCGCCTACATTACAGCCAAATGAATAAGTGCTATTGCTACTAATATAGAGAGTAATTAAAACAACCTCTGTTGATATACATTGTCATATTAACCTTTAACGTTCCTTTAGACATTAGGTATGGTTCAAGTTAGTTGTATGTCACTGATATCTAAACGGCTCCGTAGCCTAGGTTGTAGTGTATCTGCCTCCGATGTACGGGGTCGCGGGTTCGAATCCTGCCTAGGGCAAACATTTGCGTGATGAGCACTTGTGTTGGCCTTGTGTTTGGTTGTTGTGTGTCTATAAGTATACGTATTTGTTCATATATTTATGTATGTATATCAGCTATCTGACATCCATAGTATAGAGTCTGCCTAGTTTGGGGTCAGATGGCCGTGTGTGGTGTGATGTTCTCAGTTATATTATTATTATTATTTAGGCTTGGTAAAATTGTGTGCATGTTACAATTACGCAATACAAAATTCTATTCCTATAGTGTTTTAGTCAAAGTCAACGCATTTATTTCAATTAAACCATTAACAAGGCACTTTTGTATTGTCAAGGAATGGAATCGGCCAGTTAGTCAGAAAGTTGAAGCTGTTGCTCGTTTCAAAACGTAGGTAGGTCTCTATGGAGAAGATCGAGCAAGAAACTCTACGGACATTCTCTTCAATTAAGTTTTTACGAAATCCTAGTTACCTACATTATTTTTGTTGCTTTTCTATGTGAAAACAAGATACTTAAGTGAAAAGCAATACAAAACAATTAAAAAAGATGGCAGTTCATATTTCATTATCAATTAACTAGCGACCTGACCCGGCATCGCATGGGCCTACAGCATTTCTCGATAAATGGACTATTCAACATAAAATATTTTTTTCAATTCTAACCTGTAGATCCTGAGATTAGCGCGTTCAACCAACCAACCAAACAAACAAACAAACTCTTCAGCTTTATAACATTAGTATAGATTAATGAAAAGGACATACATATTCTACACCCATCCTTCGCTCCTGTCGCGTACCAACATACCTACTTCGCGTGTAGGTATATGCTCAATAAATACCACAGAGCACATTAATGGCCGGCAGCCATACAAGACACCCTATGGCTCCACTAAAACGTTTCTCCAGGGGAGGTACACGAGAAAATTATAAGACCTGGCTACTTACATAATAATATTAAGAGAATTGCCTATGAGATATTGTGGGCATAATGTATGAGTCAGTCAGTAAGTGCTCTGTGTGATAAATGCTGGCTTGTAATATTATTGTCCTACTAACTGCAGGGTAGAGGTATCTTCTCATACAGGAAATTAACGAGCATTGCCATATTTGTTCACTATGTGACTTACGATCAAGTACGCGTAGGTACTTTAAGTGCGAGGATTTTTTTCTTCTACATTTGTCTCTGGAAGCCGACCCCAATATAGTTGGGAAAAGGCTAGGCAGATGATGATGATTTATGTCTCTAAAAGTTTACGTACTTGAAGTGACACACGAGTGAATGAGATCGTCGAGCTTTAAGTACCTACTTGTTGTTGCTCATATTTCTTCAGTAGCCGATAGACGTACGATCGAATATGGGTACTAGGTATAAGCTCGTTAATTTTTTTTGCCCACAATTATTCAATTATGTCAGCTTACAAATTTACGTAGGTACTTGGGATGAAACACGACGTAAAAGACTGTCGAACAACAACTCTGCGTACTTAAATCTCGAAAACGCAAGCCAATCATAAACGATCTCTTAGAGTGCGATATTATATCTCGCTCTCAAAATAGGGTATCCCTAAGGTAATCATGGTAAGTACGCTTACTTTTAGCTCGACGATATTTCACCCATGAAGGCGAAATATCGTCGAGCTAAAAGTAAGCGTACTTGCTCGTACGTCTTTAGTGGGCAACGAAGATGACGAAGGCGCACTAAAAAACTACTTTTTTTGTCTCTGTGTTCTAAAAGTAAGAACGCGTACTTATTCGCGTACGTCTGTCGTTAACATTAGCCGTCTTGTATGTAAGTTCTCATCTCTTATCTCATTCACTGTGTTCAAGTATTTATTCTGAATTTTATTTTGTTTCAGGTAAGGAAAAAGGTCAAAGGTGCTCACTTCGGCTTCGTTGCTACGGGTTGGTAACGGCATTGTGTATTTAATCCTTTCTTTTTAATAGAAATTAGTTACCCTACATTTTCAGTGTGAAGACGATACTAGGGATTCTAAAATTAAATATTGTTACAAGAAAATTAATTATTTCTTAAAATATTGTGTAATACAAAATATATTTTTTCTTGGAAAATTTCAAAATTCTATACGCGAGCTAATAAAACTGATATTTTATAAACAGAAGGACAGCATAATGCCATACGCAGACAGTAAATAATTGTCTACAACCCGATGCCACGCTAAGCTTAATAGCCAATAAAGATTAAAAATTAGACGCGCCGCGTATGGGTTAACGCTAGCATAGACAAATGTTTTGTTTTGCATCGAAAGTCGTAAAATAGATGTTTAAAAAAAATGTAAAATATAAAAGTATTGTAGGAATTCGGAAAATGACTGTTAATATTTTTGAGACATAACATTTTGATGTTTAGTAAATATTCATTGAATTGGCTATAAAACTTGTAGCGTAAATACTTATAATATTTTATAAAATTATGGTAATTAATTTTAGATAGTTGAATGAATCGTGTTTATGGCAATCAGTTTAAAGTACAATAAATTATTGATTGTATTTTTAAGTAAATGTCATCAAACAGTTTGAGTGATTGTTTGATTATTTCATAATTTGCTGAAATTACTTTACGTTTAGCGTTGATAAATTTACATGTAACAACAATTGTTTTTTTTTACCGTTTTTAGAAGATTTAGATATTTACCCAAACACCAAGCAAGGCTCATTTCACATCACAACTCATCAACAAAAATGTGTAACACATTCTTTTCTCAAAAAGGGTCTACTTTCGTTTACATTCTGAAACCACAGAAATGAATCACTCAACCCTTCACATCAAATCCTCTTGTACAAACTCATATATTTTTCACTGCGCCACTCAAACAAACATACTGGCTGTTTATTTAATTAATGCTCTAAGTTTGCTCGTTATGGGATAAAAATAACATACGCGTATGGGACATTTAGACGAACGATGACAGTTGCGACGCGTGTGGTCGGTTACGGAATTAGAAGTCTGTGTTTTTTTTTCTTGGTTCACTCTTGAATTACGCTGATATTATACAGTGTGACTTTTGTTTTTGTGTGAGATTTTTAATCGGCGAGATAATATTATTTGGCATTTATTATAGAGTTTTGCTCACGACTTCATACGCGTGAAAGTCGGTTATTCGGATATCACGGATGCAGGCAAACTTGGGAATTAAAAATACCAATCGATTTGAGAACCTCCTCCTTTTTGAAGTCGGTTAAAAAGTAACCTAATTCGCACATGATCATCAATAGTCTTAATCCAAAAAACGCTGTTTCGCGATATTGCATTTATAAATTTCATTTTTCAAATGTCTATAACACAATATATTGAAACAGTGGTTTTTGAGATGAACCTATGTAGGTATTCTAGTCCGTACTATATTTCAACCAAACCGGTTCTATATTTTAGCCGTGAACGCGTGAAATAAACAAACAAGTTTTTGCATTTATAATATTAACATGGATATCTGCTACTGATAATAAAGTGTAAATCAGTCCTATTGTCTAGTAACCATAGGGCATAATGACTAAGCTAAACATTCAGAGATAAAACTAAGCGAAAACGAACGCTTCTATCTGACAAAATCAGAGCATTTTGTGCGAAATTTTGACAGAAAGAAACCCAAGTTTACACTAGACTTCATCTTTGAAATACAGCATAAGGTACCTAAGTATCAAAGCTTTAGTATCAAAGCTCTCCTTGATTTGGGTAGTACATTGTCATTTAGAGTTGGCGAATATATTTTACAGAACACCACGGGTGGTAAGTGAAAGCTAATTTTCGTAATAATTAAAAACGTTGAAAATCGAATCGCAGTCTCATATTTTCACGTTAGAAAACTTCTTGACCTATGAAGCTGAAATTTGATAGTTTAAAGGTGGGAGGCGTTAGCTAAGAACGGATTTCGCGAGCAAGAGCTAGTTATCACTAAAATGATAATTCATCAAGATATTACATTTAGTCATAACTATAAAAGATGAATCGTCATAGCAGATAAGAAGATGACACGACTTCATACGCGTGAAAGTCGGTTATTCGGATATCACGGATGCAGGCAAACTCGGGAATTAAAAATACCAATTGATTTGAGAACCTCCTCCTTTTTGAAGTCGGTTAAAAAGTAACCTAATTCGCACATGATCGTCAATAGTCTTAATCCAAAAAACGCTGTTTCGCGATATTGCATTTATAGATTTCATTTTTCAAATGTCTATAACACAATATATTGAAACAGTGGTTTTTGAGATTAACCTATGTAGGTATATTGATATCATTTGCGCTGTCTTTTTTTGGGTTCAATTCTAGTCCGTACTATATTTCATCCAAATCAGTTCTATATTTTAGCCGTGAACGCGTGAAATAAACAAACAAGTTTTCGCATTTATATTATTAGCATGGATATCTGCTACTGATAATAAACTGTAAATCAGTCCTATTGTCTAGTAACTATAGGGCATAATGACTAAGCTAAACATTGAGCACAACACAAGCTGACAAAATCGGAGCATTTTGTGCGAAATTTTGACAGAAAGAAACCCAAGTTTACACCAGACATCATCTTTAAAATACAGCATAAGGTACTTAAGTATCAAAGCTTTACTAAATTGGCACTATTTACGAAATAAATAACAACTTACTTTGGTAAGAAGCTGCTCATTAAACTAAGTACTAGACTGTGTAAGTTTGCAATTTTCCTTTGTAAACAATTTTTTAATGGTCGTAATTTTTTCTTTAGTTATTTAGATACTGTTATTTACTTTTTGTCGTTTAAAGAAAAAAGGGCCAGGTGGGATATATTCAGGCTAATTATTTCTTGTTAAATAACTACTAAGACTCCTTGATTTGGGTAGTACATTGTCATTTAGAGTTGGCGAATATATTTTACAAAACACCACGGGTGGTAAGTGAAAGCTAATTTTCGTAATAATTAAAAACGTTGAAAATCGAATCGCAGTCTCATATTTTCACGTTAGAAAACTTCTTGACCTATGAAGCTGAAATTTGAAAGTTTAGAGGCGTTAGCTAAGAACGGATTTGACTTTGATTTTTGACTTTCACGCGGATAAAGTCGCGAGCAAGAGCTAGTTATCACTAAAATTATAATTCATCATGATATAACATTTTAGTCATAACTATAAAAGATGAATCGTCATAGCAGATAAGAAGATGACATTTTTTTTTGCTAGTGGTTACTGTCCCTGTGGCATAGGCCATCCCCATCCCCTCCGTTTCTCCCGATGTTATGACTCATCTCGTCAATTGGGTACTTGACACCACCAATCAATTGACATACTTTTTATGAGCTGTCAAAACGAGATTCCCCAATAGATTTTGTATGACAATAACGATCTGTGACGTCACTTATTTATCAACTCAGTTAACTAACTATTAATGGATTTGAAAGCAACTTAAAATCAAATTTTACAGTTTTCGAGGCTAAAATAAAGTGTATTTTAAAATAAGTTGTACTTTGGAATTATTGGTTAATGATGTCAACAACCCAATTCATGAGACAACCAAGGCCGTCAAACGAAGGTCCAAGGCATCCCGCCATCTTATACTCGCTCTGCCGCAACCCCACCTGCCTATGACAGAACTCCAGTCTTGCGATATACGGGCCCGTCAGACATGAAAATGAAATACATGTAACATCATTTTCCCATCTTACACCATTACAACCTGACCGCCCATTACACAGTGACATCCAACAATAGACGACAGGACAATTAAGCATGTTATTAAATTAGCCTTCGTTACGACACGGTGTAAAGTATTAAGTACTATGTTATGTTGTATGGATACAATATGGTACATGGATCGCGACGGGGGATAAGACATGGTTAAATATTAGTTTACTGGATACATACGGCTTTTGAGAACGGTGAGCAAGTTATCGAACTTGTTGGCAGAAAATTTTAAGTAACAGATAAGGTACTTAATCAAGTCATGCTGTCACTCTGAACAAAATAAGTGTTACGAACTCTTTGGTAATTGTTCTATGTTTTTTTATGTTAACTGCTAAGAGGTTTTATGTTTATTTGACGTTTAAAGTTTGTTTTCGGTTTCATGCAGATTTTTGCCAGTTTTTTTCCGTGGTAAAATATATTTCTTTTACTTATTAAATTGTGCTAAATTCGTGTTTGACGCTTTATTTTATTTCAACTACGATATACAGTCAACTCATCGCCTATAGTAAGTGATATTATAAGAATTGCTGTTTTCTCAAGTTATTTATTTCCTTTAATATTGACATTACAATTACAACTATTAGAGTTCAATGATAACGAGATGAACGATGTTAAAAATCTTAAAAAAAAAATTGATAAAGGTCTGAATAAAAATAGTATTCTTCTCTTTATTCTAAACAAAACATAAGATAAGCTACGTAAGCAGTACTTACCACTAAATAAAGTCAATGATTTATCTCTTAATAAAATACCAAATATTGCCATAATATTCTATTTTCTGTTAAGTATTTATTAGGTATTACTTAACTGCGCAAATACACCTACTGCGAGAATACTTCACAACTTCCCGTTAAAGATTTAAGTGCCATAAAAGTTTAAGTACTTTTAAATTTACGAGAATAGAATTACGACGAATCCTTAGAAAATATTTTGCTAACTTTTTTATTGAGTAAATGTTATGTTCAGATCAGTAAATACTCAGTTCGAAGCAAGTTGAACATTTTCCGCGAAAAGCGAAGAAGGAATCGTTCTAAGTACCTAAATATTTTTTAAAAGGGCATCATTAAGAAGTTTTTTCGATCGTTAAGACTACCTTATGTTCGGCGTTTATTACGCAATGTAAAAGTGCGTAATTGCTATGAAAAAAGTTATTTTAAAAACAAACATACTACTATATACGTAACTATAAATTTGCTTGGCTTGATAACACAATTACTTTATAAATTCATAATAATAATAATATGTTGGGACTTTTCACACACGGCCATCTGACCCCAAACTAGGAAGACCCTTTACTATGGATGTCAGACAGCTGATATACATACACAAATACATACGTATACAGATAAACAACAACCAGACACAAGGCAAGCACAAGTGCTCATCACACAAATGTTTACGCTGGGCCGAAATCGAACCCGCAACACGCTGCGCAGCAGTCAATCGCTCAACCACTGCACCAACCGTGTCGGCAAATATAAAAATAATATTGTCCCACTGCAGGGCACGTTTGCTCAAGACGGATTGGCGATTTTAGTCATATTTATTATATAGTGACTTGTTTTTCTTCACCCATAACAGTGATGTCCGAGATAAACTTAGAAAGTACATATGAAATTGAAAAAGTCATATTCGTTCCTACTTGCTTGTACCATTCACAACGCCGTGCTTGAGATTCGGGCTCTTTAACCACTGGGCCATCATGACTTTTTCATAATTCCATAGATAATGTATCAACTATTATAATTTTATACCAAACTGTCTTTCTCTGCAATAAAAGATTTTTATTATGTACTATACATTCGAACATAATTTTGTTGCGGGTTCTTTTCAACCGTATGTCACGCGCTTTATAGAAAATTGCTCATATATCTACGTTTACAATGCGCAGCTGTGATATTAATTATGTAGGAAATGTAAGTACAATTAAATAAATATTATAATATCTGTATAACATTGTAGAGAAATCATTAACAAGATTTCACACAAGTCATTGATTATAATGACTGTGATTGTGAAAATGACAATGGCATTTATTGTGAAAAATCTTTATATGTGTAGATATTAAAAATGTTCCATTATTTTTATGGTCACATGATATTGTACTGTTTGATATAAAACTCTAAACAATATAAGACAAAGTCGCGTTCCGCCGCCTGTCCCTTTGTTCGTTTAGATCTTTTAAACTTTAGTACACCGACGCGTTCGTATGCGGCAGCGAGTCACTGCGGAACGAATGCGTAACAAAATATCTGCGGAATGTTAGTACACTGCAGTTTTTTCGCAAAGAAATGTCATTGTAATTTTCCCGTCCTTTCTTGAACTTTCCTCCAAGCCACCGGTTTTTTGTAGGCATTTTTATAATCTGCGTGACCAACTGCATGTAATTCGGGATAATTTTTAACTGTATTCAAAAATACATATTTCAATATTTTCAGCTTCCATGGTGCGAAATTCTGTCCTCACCGACAGAACACGTGCGGACGCCTTGCGATGCGAAACACCCCTAGCGAAACGTCTGCGTCTATGTAACGACGATTTCCGCAGTTCCTTGTGAAACAATACCGACAAGGACGCAACTATTTCATGTAGCTAGTACTAGAGTGAGACATTAGCGTATGCGAAATTCTGCCATACTACTGACAATTTTTTCGTTGTTTCGCTGCCGCATACGAACGCGTCGGTGTACTAAAGGCGTAAGCAACGGATTTTAATACGGTTTACATCAATAGATAAGGTGATTCAAGAGGAAGGTCTAATGTGTAATTCGATAGATATTGTTTTGTGTTCATTTATTGAAATGACGATAGCACCACATACATTTTTTAAACCTGAACTTCCATAAAAAAAGATTAAAAGTATAAAACATTATTTAAGCAATAAAATCCTTTACATGCAATATTAAAATACCATTTAAAAGTAACATAAAGAAAAGTAACAAGTTCTATAGTCTTTAATTACTATTTCAATAAAACCGGTTATTATTAATTATTATTACGTTGTAAAAGCTTAACCGATTACCTGTATTATTACAGATATTACAAGTTTTAAAGTAATAAAATTAATAGTAATAATTATTATTTCGGTAGGCGGGTGGTGCGCTGCGGGATACTTAAAGTAACTTTCATAAATATAGTTAATTAATTTGATTATATAAATTATGACTATTTAAAATTATGTTTCGTGGTTTGTGTGTTTGAATCAATTTTAGAATGGACCCTACCCACGTCCAAATTTTTTTTTTTATGAAATTGTAATGGTTTTGGATATTTTGCATTGATTAATTTAAAATCTATTCTAAACAACACATTGATGCATTGTGTTATGAATGATAAAAAAGTCAGCAAGACAGCGATATAATGACAGTTGACAAGACGGAATGGAAGAAGGAAAAGTGATGCGCCGACCCCGAGTAACATGGGATAAGGGCAAGACGATGATGAATTTAAAATTTATTCTAATCATATTATGTTTTGAATGTTTTAACTATTATTATATTGCTGTATTTTGCAATATTGAATCATTTTGAGGTGGTTAACTTAATCTATACATATAATGAAACAGTAAAATAACCGTGTCTGTACATTGAATATATTAAAAAAATAATAGTTGAGGGGCGTTTAGAAACAGTAATAGACCACGAATTAAAAAAAAAAATTCTGTCTGTTTGTCTGTTTGTTTGTACACGCTAATCTTCGGAACTGCGGGACGAATTTGAATGATTTTTTTTTGTTGTATAGGTATTAAGTCTGGGCAACATATAGGCTATAATTTATCTTGGAAACTTAAACACCTGATGCAGAACCGTAATAGACCAGCTAAACTATAAGAGATACAAAAATGGTACCATAGCAAAAAATGTTCCACATGATGAGCATTTTCTGCTGAGAGAATAAATTTGAAGATTTGGAACACTTGATGTGGAACTCCAAGAGCCCAGCTTCACCTTATCACATATAGGAATGACGTCTTAGCAAAAATTGATTGTCGCTGGCATAAGCAACCGGATCCGCGTACGAAGTCGCGGGCAGAAGCTAGTTATTAATATGGTGGGTTAAATTGGTTCGTTTTGGCCAAAATAAGTTCAATTAAGTTTGTTTGTTGCGAGAAAAAATAATTTTATGTTTTATTTTCTTACCAAAAGTCATAGGAATCTGAATTATCAAACCAACTTGAAACATTAAAAATAGTCCTAAAGTCAGTTGTGTGAGCTATTTTTATTTGA
Organism: Charanyca ferruginea; assembly: GCA_947361185.1. Taxonomy (NCBI): domain Eukaryota; kingdom Metazoa; phylum Arthropoda; class Insecta; order Lepidoptera; family Noctuidae; genus Charanyca; species Charanyca ferruginea. The sequence goes on along the minus strand of OX376077.1, from coordinate 6,053,873 downwards.
CATACCTAATCAATTAGAACATTTTAACAAAGAAACTGAATAATCTAACCAAGTTTGAACCAGCACGCGTAGCATGACCACGCCATGTCTACGGAAGAATAGACATACTGACAGGAAGAATAGACAAACTGAACTGACTTGTCTATTCTTGCTGTCAGTATGTCTATTCTTCCGTAGACATAGCGTGGTCATGCAACGCGTGCTGGAACCATAAAAATAGTTCCGAATTCAGACGTTTACAGTAAAATATTGCCTGCCATTTTTAAAAAGTTATTTTTAGTGTCTTCATAACTCGCTATCTATCAATTAACTTTACCCAACTTTCAACGGCTATTAAATAAGAATTTACATATCAATTATAAACTTAATAAATAACTTCATCTGTTTCCAATAAAACTGATATAATGAAATACGTATAATAAAATATTTATTACGCAAAGTTACGAAATACTAAAACAATTTTAGTTCCTAGATATTTAGATAATATGTATGAATTTAAAATGCCAATTAGCGGATGATTTATTGCAATTTGCTATAATAAAGTTTCTTGAAAATATTTTAGCAATAAAACTGTCATTTTTTTAGAAAACTGACATGTTTATCAATATTATTTAAATGGTCACGTAACGTAAATTGCGCCTAATACTTGTCTCTGAGAAAGTTCTAAATTACGAGAGAATTAGTGTCTTTTCGTGCACTTTGAGTATATTCGCAAGAGTTCTATTAAATGTTATAAATTTAATGTAAAAAATAAACTAAAACCTGACTACGAAGAATACGTCCACCAAAAAGTGCTAATCAAGTCTTCAAGTTCGTACAATTATGTTTTGTAATTTTATAAATCACTAACTTCAAAAAAAAAAAATGTTAAGTTTTTTTTTTTCTACTAGCTAGTGCCCGTGACTTTATTCGCGTGAATGTCGTTTCAGTGTGAGTTTTACAGAATGATAAACACCAATCAATAAACCAATCCATAAATTTTCATGGTTTAAACTACATAAATGTCCATTTTCCACAAAAGCTTTCATCCCCTATTTAACTACTTTACGGGTTTAATTTCGAAAAATACTTCCTTATTCCTTGTCTACATTATAAAGGGAACCTCTGTAGAAAATTTCAGCTTTCTAAGTCCAAAGGTTTGGGCTGGGCGTTGATGAGTCCGTCGATCAGTCAGGACTTTTCTTTTTATTAATATAGATTTCGGTATTTTGGGCTATAACTTAAATACATTAGTGAAATGTGCCTATTAATTTACCAAACATTATATAAGATTTTAATTTTATATTTAGTAATTGAATTATTGAAAGACGTATATCTTTGAGAGTAGTTATGGGTAGTCAGAAGCAAGAATGTTTGACAACCAGTTTTACCATAAGGTATCGTGTTACCCAGTAACTGGGTTGTGGAGGTCAGATAGGCAGTCGCTCCATGTACCTACATCGGTATTCAGCTGCATCCGCCTAGACTGGAAGCCGACCCCAAGAGTAGTTATGGGTAGTCAGAAGCAAGAATGTCTGACAACCAGTTTTACCATAAGGTATCGTGTTACCCAGTAGCTGGGTTGAGGAGGTCAGATAGGCAGTCGCTCCATGTACCTACATCGGTATTCAGCTGCATCCGCCTAGACTGGAAGCCGACCCCAACACAGTTGAAAAAAGGTTAGGCAGAACTAGGCTCATATTTTAATCAGTAATAACTATATTCTAGGTTGAAAAGAAAAACGCAACTCTAAAAATAAGCTGGTCGTAATGAACCGACGACACCGTCAAGGTTGCGGGTAACCGGTGGATGCAAGCCGCAGGTTGCTATCGGGGAACCTATGCCTATGTTCAACAGTGGACGTCTTTCGGCTGTTGATGATGATAATGGTGAAAAATTGGCTAAAATTAGCATCAACATCTGTCTAGCCGTTTCCCAGCTATATTGGGGTCGTCTTCCAGTCTAACCGGATGCAGCTGAATACCAGTGTTTTACATGGAGCGACTGCCTATCGGACCTCCACAACACTGTTACTGGGTAACACGAAACCCCTTGGTAAGACTTCCTGGCTTCTGACTACGCATAACGACTGCTAAAGATCTACAAATGACAGCCGGGACCAACGGCGGCGATCTGTATGGCTTTAACTTAGCCACGAGCTCCTCTGGCTAAAATCAGCATACGTGAAAAAAACACAAATTGCCAGTTTTAGTACAATTCGGAACGTTGACCCACCGAAAATCCATCCAATATGTTCGCAATATATTATGAAGATCAACTTTCTCATGATTTATGTTTGTTTTATGAACGTAATACACCATGACCGAACGATGTAGTGACTATCAAAACGGATTATTTGGATAATAAATAATGTTACTAAGTATTTTTATTGTGAAGGTGCGGACAGAAGGTCTAGTTCAGGAAATTTCGAAAAGTAAACACATCATGCCTATGGGTAGGTAACATCGGATAATAAGGCTGTGTGCGAACTAACCAATTACACAGCTTAGGTCAAGTTATGATAATAAAGTGAAGTCGTTGGTATTTTTTTCATATCCCACGCTATACATCAACAATATGCACGGTAACGAAGTCTAAAGACATTGTATCAACTGTTATTGTGATGTCACGAATTTTCAGAAAGTGATAAACTGCATAATCTTCTGTCTCTATAACTCTTTTGCACCAATGACAATGAACAATGGACAATCATTAAATAAAACTATTTCCCAAACTGAACAAAAACCCAAAACTAATCCCATTTTATTGATTTACTTCTTATAAGTAGGTAGATATCAGTAACGACAATCTGTATTCAACAATTAGCAAAAACTGAAACTATGATAAAGATATTTCAATATTTGAGACTAGGTATCAATTAAAAAATAAGGGGCAACTGAGCCTATCTATTTGTTCATTACAGCTGCTTATTTCAATAGATAATAATCGTAAATTGAATGGGAGGAACTTCTGTCCTTCGATATGTTGTGGTAAAGACCACAGATGCGCAATCAATTTCTTTCTAATGAGCTTTGATAAATTGATTTGTAGGAAGTTAATAAATATGACTTTTACTAGTTTTACAGGTCAAGAGTAATTGTAAGTAATTATTTAATAATGAGCGTTACTTTTGCGGTTAATCTTCTTTTAAGTGATAAATGTGACGGAATATTTGGTAAGTTTTGAGTGGGAACTTGAGATAGTACTTACACATATATTATTACTTTTCTATACTAGAGATTTATTTGTATAGTATCTGCCTATTATGGACATGATAGTCTAGTGGTTAAGATGCCCAGCTCTCATGTAAGAGGCTGGGGATTCTGTACCGGGCAAGCACCAGTGTGATTTTTTGAAGTATATTCTGGACATCACTGAAATCAGTGGAGAAAAAAATTGTAAGGAAACCAGACTAATCCATACTTCCCCACTAATATTATAAATGCGAAAGTAACTCTGTCTATTACGCTTTCACGACGAATCGGCCGAAACGACTTTGATGGAATTTGTAATGAAGATGACGTTTGAATCCGTCCGCGATACCCAACATCCACGCGGACGAAGTCGCGGGCAAAAGCTAGTTAATGGTAAATTATGCAAACTTATAATAGATTTATAATAGTCTAAAATAGCCAATCCACCTTGAGTAAGAGTAGTAATCAATGCTCGAGCCTTCTACAGAGAACAGAACAGGGGGCTAAGTCTGCTATTTTTATTTTCAACACGATCCCATTGTCATGTTGCTAAAAGTTCGTAATCTGCTAAATTCATAATGGTCGATCATTGGTCGGTCGAATTAAAAGCAATGACTGCACAATGACGTTGTAATGGTAGGTCACTGTTCAAAGGAACTGTCAAAATTTTATCAGATTACCGCCTAAAGTCAGTCATTCAGTTGTCATTTTGCACGAGATTATCATTCTACATCATTTCTTCCAATGGCGTGTCAGTGGTTGACCATTGGAAAGTCATAATGACGCCATTACATTAGTAGATTACCAAACTTGTCAAAATCAACAATTATGAAGTCAATGGTAGACCATTCTGACACTATTGTAATAGCAGACTTGATGCCCTGACCATTGTGCTGCATGTACTGATGCTGATTTGATTATGCATAATAGGCTGGTATTATTACTATGGCTATTTATGTTAGCAAACTGTGATTACCAATCGTGCTGTATTACGTGGTTCCTCTTTGTCGTTAGAAGGTACCTACCTGACCTGGGGGCCAAGTCTGCTTTTTAACCCCCGACGTAAAAACGACGGGGTGTTATAAGTTTGACGTGTCTGTGTGTGTGTGTGTGTGTGTGTGTGTGTGTGTGTCTGTCTGTGGCATCGTAGCTCCCGAACGGATGAACCGATTTGGTTTTTGTTTTTTTTATTTGAAAGGTGAATTAGTCGGGAGTGTTCTTAGCTATTTTTGATGAAAATCGGTCCAAGATGGCCGCCGCTACAAAATAGCTAATCACATATTTTTTCACAACTCCATCAATATGGGTATCAAATGAAAGGGCTTCACTAGTAGAATACTTTACACTATGATAAATTTCAAGGCCAAGATGACCGGCACCACAAAATGGCGAATTATATATACCAAACGCATTCTCAGGGTGATATCTTTAATATCAAAAAAGATCCATGTGACGAAATACAACTTTAGACGTATCTACAACTTCTCAAAACCAGACTAAATTACATTTAAAAACTTTCAAATAAAAATTAAATTTAAAATTTAAAAAACCCCCAACGCAAAACATAAAAGCAATTATTTAAAAAGTAAAAAATAATATCTTTTGTTGAGCCATCAAATGTTTGTTCGTTGAAATGGCGCTATAATGTCGCGGCGGGGTACCGCTAAGTCAGCAATAGCTAAATAGGTAAAATAGCGAACTCATGGATTTTGCAATGAGATTTGACTTACGCGGTACCCCGCCGCGACATTATAGCGCCATTTCTACGAACAAACATTTGATGGCTCAACAAAAGATATTATTTTTTACTTTTTAAATAATTGCTTTTATGTTTTGCGTTGGGGGTTTTTTAAATTTTAAATTTAATTTATAATTTTGTCATTCCAACACGATCCCATTGTCATTTTGCTAAAAGTTCGTAATCTGCTAAATTCACAATGGTCGATCATTGGTCGGTCGAATTAAAAGCAATGACTGCACAATGTCGTTCTAATGGTAGGTCACTAATCAAAGGAACTGTCAACATTTTAGCAGATTACCGCCTAAGTCAGTCATTAATTTGTCATTTTGTACGAGATTACCGTTCTATAACATTTCTTTCAATGGCGTGTCAGTGGTTGACCAATGGAGTCATAATGACGCCATTATATTAGTAGATTACTGAACTTGTCATAATCAACAATTATTAAATCAATGATAGACCATTCTGACACTATTGTAATAGCAGACTTGAGGCCCTGTTCAGAAGTCAGAGTCAGCAGAGGCAGATTACAGATTTCAGGATTTATGACGAGAGTGAAAGTTTTTCTTTAACCCACACCGTACCACTGCTGGGCAACGGCCTTTTAAGTCCTCCCAGTCTTCCAGGCATTGTGCTTAACTTAAGGTTCCTGTTCGTCGTAAGAAGACTTGGTCTGTTCAGGAGTCGTTATGTGTGTTATGTGTGAACTTAGCTGAAACGTGAAAGTTCGATTTTAGAACTTCAGGCTCAAATAGGTTTTTCGCTGCTAGGTAAAGTCCTCACCCAAATCGTATCAAGGTTCCGAGACCTTTTTCCGTGTCACCATGAACCAGCTCGCATTGTTCGCTTCCAGCATCAGACTTTTTTCTTTAGCCTACCTATACTGTTCTGCTGCTAAGTAAAGATCCCTCTCAAGGCTTTTTTTGCGCCGCTTCAGAACAGCTGTTGTGGTTTCCAGGTCACCTCGCCACCACACTTGGGTTTTTAAATGCTAAAAAGTATAAATATGTATGAGTTACATGCAATGATATAATACACTTAGATGCGTTACCCGCGCTCAATAATGGCAATATTAAAGCAAGGCAATTGCCGGGGTTTCACTTAGTCACGTACCACCCAGTGTCGCGGCTATACGTCAGTATCGCTCGTAATTCACATATAACTGACGTAACAAAATTTTTATGTTTATCTTTTTCTAACAGGTGTACGCTGTATGCTTATGTCCTTTTCTTTGCACTGTATAATTGTATGTGCCTACTGGTATGTAGATATAAAATTTTGCGCCGTATTAAAGTGCAGTAATGTTCGTGTATGACGCGTCTATTTATAATACGTCATTGGTTACATGTGACTTTACCTGGTAAACCACTAAGCAAAAATATTCAAGAAAAATAGTCCTAATAAATAGAGCTATGTTCGTGAAATTCGAGACAACCAATAATTCTTTATTACGGAAGCAACAGCCGTCGTATTGCCACTTCTTTCTTTACAAATTGATCAGACGATCGTATTACTGATCCTCTGTCTCTTTCTTCCTCGTGCGTTTTGTAAGTGCCTCTCGTTTCTTCCTGAACGGATGTAGACTTCCTATATGAATGTGTGGAAGATCAGAAGCATGGATACTATTTCTGGTGCTTTTATTATTGGGTTTCTAATAGTTGTTCTAGTAGTGTATATTTTAAAGTAATTCCTGGTTTTTAATTTAACATCATTAGCTTTGATAATTTTTTAATTGATTATTTGATAAAATCGAGGCTAAATAAAATAAAATGAAATTATTTATTTGCCAGAATATAATATAGGTATACAATGAGGTGGTAAAATTAATCAAGACTCATTATATTCGACTTATCAGTGTCGACACCCTTGCGCCATCTCATCTTCCTAGCACAACGTGTTGTGCTGGGGCGGCTACTGCAGGTGCCGAAAACCTCAAACGGCGCAAATATAATAACCTTCTTGGAAGCTATATATTTGAGCCGTTTGGGGTGGAAACTCTAGGGCCATGGGGTCCGAGTGCCCATATTGTTTTTCGTGACATCGCCAAGCGGCTGGTCGACTCCTCACGTGACCCGAAGGCTGGTCTATTCTTGGGTCAAAGAATCAGCATTGCCATACAACGTGGCAATGCTGCCAGCCTGTTGGGCACGTGTCCCGTTGACAGCGATGTGGACAAGTTTTTTGAAGCCCTTTGAGGTCCCTGCCTTTTTCCTAGAATTGTAAATAATTTTATTATTTTGATTTTTATTTGAAATAAATGGTTTTTTTCACTTATCAGTCGTGCAAATATTTTAAATAGGTTACGTATAAAACTTACAACAATGTCACCATACATATCATAATCATAGTAATTTACATTCTCAATTCGCTGTATTAAAAATCCGTACAGATCGCTCGGTCAAAGGTTAAGTTAAGCTTGCCGGGGTCGGTCTGTGGATGAGTGACCATCCATTTCATACCGAGTTCCCTCCGTGCCTCGGAAAGCACGTAAAGCTATTGGTCCCGGCTCTCATTCGTAGATCTTTGGCAGTCGTTATGGGTAGTCAGAAGCCAGAAAGTTTTGCAACCGCAGTTTTACCTAGGGGTATCGTGTTACCCAGTACCTGGGTTGTGGAGGTCCGATAGGCAGTCGCTCCATGTAAAACACTGGTAATCAGCTGCATCTGGTTAGACTGGAAGCCGACCCATAGTTTGGAAAAGGCTAGGCAGATGAAGAATTAAAATCTACAAATTAATAACACTTCGTTATGTATGATAATTGTTACTCAACCACAAGACACACTTTCCCTTAATTTCCCGATTAACTTCATAATTGCCAAAAGTTACAACTCAAAAGTAAAAGTTATCATATTTTTTCTAATCGAAGTTATAATTAGAAACCGGTTAACCGTTAATTAAACATCGGTTAATTGTAGCGCATCGAAAACTACATTTTCTTTTCGGATACGTGTTTTAGTTTGTTGTTTTAAATGTTTATTGCTTTTATATAACTTAATGAATATATATAGGTATAAGCTTTTAGATTTTTATAGATAACGTAAAGGTCGATTCACATCGGAACAGACAAATAGCGAACTGCAATCGCAAAATAAATACATAGGCTCAGATCTATACTTAATATTATAAAACTGAAGAGTTTGTTTGTTTGTTTGTTTGGTTGAACGCGCTAATCTCAGGATCTACTGGTTCGAATTGAAAAATTATTTTTGTGTTGGATAGTTCATTTATCGAGGAAGGCTATAGGCCCATGCGAAGCTGGGTCGGGTCGCTAGTTATCAAATAAAAGCCAGATAGACCGTGCGAACACTGCTGCTACCTACTCAGAAACAAAAGGCAGATAGATCGTGCGGAACGCTGAGAGTGAAGCCACAAAAGCAAATACAGATTCAATAACGAATACCTACAATCTCGTGATTGTATTCGTTTTTGAATTTTTATTTGTATTAGTATTTGTTTTTTTTAACAATGCTTCGCTTCGTGCTTTACTGACTAGTGTTATTATAGCTCAGTCAGTACAGCGCGAAGCAAATTGTAGGTATTCGTTTTTGAATTTGTATTTGCTTTTGTAGCTTCACTCTCAGCGTTCCGCACGATCTATCTGCCTTTTGTTTCTGAGTAGGTATATAGGTATATAAATAAGTTAGATCTAGTCCGTCATCATAATTCTAAACTGACCGTAAAACATTTGGTATGTACACAAACACACTGAACACACTGAATGCTTAACCCTAAAAGCTTTTATCTCAGAATTGTGTAATCCTCTTTAAAAAAAAGTAGCGAAAAGGTAGCATAGATAAGTACGTAGTTAACAGCATAAATTCAAGCGTCTATTCCGTTACCTTCTATTTGCACAGAAATCTAAAATGTTGAACCTAGAAACAAATAATTAGGGATACATTATGTTTTTTTTTTTACTATTTAATAGGCTTGCGTTTGACCGCAATTCACCTGATCGTAAGTGATAATGCGGCCTAAGTTGGAACACGCTTGCCTAAGATGAACCGGTTCACTCGTGCCTTAAAGATACCCAGATTATACTTATCAGGGAACAGAGAGGCGGGCAGGGAATTCCACAGTCTGGCAGTTCGCACAATAAATGTGGAGTCAAAGCGCTTGGTCAAAGCGCAGCAGTTTGTATTTATTTAAATTAGATCATTAAAATATACTTTTCAAAGCCATTTACAAGAAAAAATAATTTAATTTTAGTTGTCTCTTCCAAGTTGATATCAAGGAAAAGAATGGGCAAAAAAAATCATAGTTCCTTTATAAAAATAAATGTTTTTCAATATTTTGTATACATACTTACATTAATTATACGATTACGACATACCTCCAAAACTACTAAACTTAGATAGGGTAGGTACAACATATCTAATAAAAATTACAGCGTATTTTTCGTTCTCTCTTTTGTTCATTTATTTGCAATAAGGGCGGGCTGTTTCAACAGTCGGTTAACGTTAAATATGGACGGTTAAAAAGTTACTATGACGTGAGATGTTTAACGTACGTTAAATGTAACGGGTTGTTTCATGACATAAAAATCCATCAGTTAAAGTTATTCAAAAAGAGATTACATAATATTTTGATGTTTGAAGTAGCTTTTTGACAACACGAAATTACGTTGACTGGTCGGTTATGGTAATAGTAACTTTTTGACTAACGATTTTGTGAAACAACCCATTTTTATGATTTGACGATAGTAAGCGCCATTTTTGACTATTACCGGTCAGCAATGTTTAGTTGAAGCAACCCGCCCTAAGAGACCTATCCTCTAAAAACTATAAATCAAGTTAATTTTGTTACCTCAAAAACGCGATCAAATTTCCACAAAAAAACCAACATTAGAGAACATTCCTAGGTCAGAAGGTTAAAAAAACCCAGGGTTTAAATTACAAGCGCCATGTTGGTACCTCGTGGGGTCAACCCTCCATCATAATTTATGTCATAGACACGGTACTGGATGACCTGTCCTTTGTTTTCGAGGATCAAGTGGCAAATCTCTTGTGTACAAAAAGTTGAAACATTATAAAAACAATGATGGCGTTGTGTTTTATTTCTTAAATTGAATTTTGACTGTCTATAAGACAATTTTCGATAATAATTGGGGTTATTTGTGCCAAAATGAAACAATCTTCGGGATTTTTTTTTAAGTAATTGTAATAGTTTTGGATATTTTTAACATTGAATCATTTAGGAACCTATTCTTAACTCTATTCTTAACATTAGTTAAGAATAGGTTCCTAAATGATTCAATGTTAAAAATATCCAAAACTATTACAATTACTTAAAAAAAAATCAAATAATAACAGTAATAACAGCCCATTATGTCCCAAACTAATGTTTGGGACATAATGGGCTGTTATTACTGGATAGTAATGTCAACACTATTGAATTAGTTTATCGTAAATAAATAAATTATTGTTAATTTTGTGACAGCCACGTCAAAATACCAAAAAACGTGCCTTCGCAGCGCCAAGCTACGAATTTATAAATAATATATGTACACCCTGTTCACAATAAGATTAGACATAAATACAAACCTTTTTACAGTCCCTTCAACCGATTTTGACTTCTATTCTGTAGGCTTAAGGATGACATTAGAGGCAAAAAAGTGGTTACAATACAACTGTTTACTGCAGTTGCCATTTGTCATGCTACCAACGCAATAAAAGTCAAAATCGGTTGAACGGACTGTAAAAAAGGTTTGAGTAAATGTCTAATCTTACTGTGAACAGGGTATAGATGAATATAAAGAAAGAAATTCAACTTATATAAATTACGATGAGTCAAGAGAAACATAATTAGTAAAGGAGATAAATAACAATGTTGTTTTATGAGCTTTATCTTCTAATATATAAAATTCTCGTGTCACACTTTTCGTTCCCGTACTCCTCCGAAACGGCTTGACCGATTCTGATGAAATTTTTTATGCATATTGGGTAGGTCTGAGAATCGGCCAACATCTATTTTTCATCCCCCTAAATGTTAAGGGTTAGGGTAGGGTAGGTGTAGGGTAGGTGTAGGGTAGGTGTAGGGTAGGTGTAGGGTAGGTGTAGGTAGATCGGGACAGGACAACGTCTGTCGGGTCAGCTAGTTTACGTATAAAAGTATGTCATGCAGTTGTGACACATGATGATGATGATGGGCACATTTTGGTTTGACATTTATACATGACTATGACGATTAAAAGGTTAAATTGTGGGTTGGCTCGTATTGGCAGAACTAAACTTAATTATAAACTACATTTTTCACACAAGTCGAACAATTTGTCACAAACATATTTCATTCGAAAAAACCAGGGGACAGTCTCCTAAAACTTTACAACCACTAACGTATCCGTTTCTTTTTGTTCCAGGTACGTCATCAAAGGCTATTTTTTTTTCTCGAAACATCTGCACAAGGCCGGGATAAAAATTGACCTACAAATTGCACCCGGCACACCTTTAGCGGTAAAATGACCTTGGGTAAAAAAAAAAGTTTTTGAAAACCGACCGGCTCATTCCCAAATCCGACGTGTTTTTTTTTGTTCCACCTACGACCCAATTCCAGAGTAATGACGAATGAATGTGGACTCTTCTGCTTCTGAATTAAGGTAGGATTCAGATTGTTGGTAAAAGAGCAGTTAGAATGCCAGGTGGTATGTGGTTTGTGAATGAAAGCGCCACTCGGGCACGTGGGCAAAAGTGTATAGCAAATAAGAAACAGAAGTTTGGTTTCAAGTAATTCCTTCAAATATATATTTTTTTTGTCTATTGATAAATGTTAATTCTAGCTTACAATTAATAAAAACAGGTTGTTAATGTTATTTCAATAGCTTGAATTTTCGAAATAGCTTCAAATATTTTATGCTTGCTTTTGTCTGCGAACATCAGAATTTTGCCTAAGTCCTAAATTATCTCTTCTCTGGTAAGCTAGATCAATATCTACATGTGTGCGAAATTTCAACTAATTCCGCTGAGCCGTTTAAGGGGGAAAGAGTTACAAACATCTATCCATCCCATTTAACCTCACAAACTTTGGCGTTTATAAATAGTAGAAGGATTGCTCCAATAAGCATTCAAATTAAATATAGATTGGTACTACTATTTATTTAAGCCATTGATCAAGTGTGTGGTAATAACAATAATCTATACTAATATTATAAAGAGGTAAAATTTGTTTGTAAGTTTGTATGTAGGGGTAATCTACGAAACTACTCATCCGATTTCAAAAAATATTTCACCAATAGGAAGCTTCGTTATCCCTGAATGCTATAGGCTATATTGCATTATCAAAAATTTTGGTATTCGCGAGAATAATCACGCGGGCGAAGTCGCGGGCAAAGTGCTAGTATTTAATAAACACAGTTTTTAGTTTTGAACTTGTTCCAAGAATTTTAAATACCTAGATTTATTGCTTGCAAAGTTGCATCTTGCACTGGCTCAATTATTATTGAACTTCTGTCTTATTTTTACTGTGACTCTTTAGACCATCTGCTGGTTTTGTAGCGGCATTGACGTGCGATTATTTTTGTTTTTTTTTAATACTTTATTAAACATTGAATAGGGTGAAAGAGCGAGCTCACTGATAAACATCAGGCACCCATCATTTGATTACATAGCCACGCAAAAATAATGGTATTACAAGTTAAAAGGTGTAGATCCATACTTATATTATAAATGCGAAAGTGTCTCTGTCTGTCTGTTGGTATGTTACGTATTTTGATGAAAGGAGTTGTTTCAAAATGTATGGAGCCTGGGCCCAGTCCTTGTACACCATACTTAACAATAAGGAAACATATTTTAAATAGTTCTCAACTGTCCAATTGCTTTGAAATAGCTTAGTGAGCAGGTAAAACATAAGAAATTGCAACACACAACAAAAAAACAGTCATGGCGGTAAATTGTAATTTTGATTGATTAATGACGTTTGACATTTATAATTCTGATTTTATGCGTCGATTTGTGGATAGCCAGGTAAACAGATGGGAAAGAAACGGTGTAAAATTCAAAAAACGAACGGGAGGTTGTTAAAAAGTACTCCAGATACTAGAAACAAAACGAGACGGAAGTGACTGAAGTGACACTGTTGTGACACTGACAGCTGACAGTTCTCTTTCTATGATCATGGTCGATCTATGGCAACCAAATCTGAGTGACGCCATGTTGAAAATCCATAAAAATAATTGTTAAATATCAATTTATTACCACAACAGTATACATAAATTAATTATCTGTATTTTTGCCGGATTCTACGGATTTTTCTCTTTTTTTTGAAGTGGTACGTACATTACATAGACTACATTACCAATACTGGGCCGGGCCCATTATGAAACATGTTCTTTGGTATGATGATAGCTTGAACCCTGGGGAAGGACAGCCCCTCACTCCCCCCCCTGACCCGAGAAGGGGCCCGCTGTAGCGGGCCGGCACCAGCCGGGGGTTGCGGAAGTATCTCCAGTTCCCGCGACCCCCGACGTAGGTGTGAGATGGAACACCGGGGTGGTTTTTAGTCAGTAAGAGTCTGACAGACCCCTCCGCCCGCCCCAGGGCGGAGGACATCCATGAGGATTTTCCACCCCGTATCAAAAAAAAAAAAAAAAAAAAAAAAAAAGGACAGAGGTGCGCATTGATGTTACAAGTAACAGAATATTACACAAATCATCAAGTTGCGCACTGTAATTCTCGGTTCTCTTGTCTCACAAATATAATGCTCGAACCTATACCATTATAGGTTGCGCACTGTAATTGCAATGCTTGGTTCTTCCAGTGAGGGAACTGGCGTAATAATTATAATAATAAATAATTAATAAGTATTGTATGTCTTTTATTGGTTATTTCGGGTATAAAGAGAGAGACCCATAACATACACACATACCTTACAGACTATCGTACATACACTTATAAAAAATCCACAAAAAAAAAATTATAAACTAAATAAAATCTTCCGCCAAATCGCCGAAATACGACACCCTTCGGCCAAAACTCTTCCATGAGGAAGGTCTCATTATAATGAGTCGGAACTCGCACCATGAAAATCTTTAAGTTAGTATTGTGGCGCGATTCCAACTTCACGACCCTCAAGGTCCAGTTGGTCTTCGATCGGACATACTCCACGATCTCTTCAGCCTTCGTGGTATGATGTAGCCGGGACACATAGAGCTGTGTCGTAGGTGTTGCCAGACGCAGCATATATTTATAGCATGTATTGGGTCCTGCCAGCGCCGCCTTGCACTGGGTAATTTTTGGATAATTAAATATAGCTTTTAACACTCCAGGATAACGTAGCTTCTTATTGGCAATATTTAAAAAAAACGGTTTAGTATTTTTTGAGTTTATCCATTACAAACATCTCTATATACCCAATACAAACTTTTTAGCTTTTTTCATCAAAATCGGTTCAGCCGTTTCATCGTGTAAACGTAACAGACTGAGTTACTTTCGTATTTATAATATTAGTAATATGTGGGGACATTTTTTTTTTTTTTTTTTTCACACACGGCCATCTGACCTCAAACTAGGGAGACCCTGTACTATGGGTGCCAGACAGCTGATATACATACACAAATACATTTTTTTTTGTAAATACATATATATATGGATAAAAAACACCCAGACACAAGGCAAACACAAGTGCTCATCACACAAATGTTTACCCTGGGCGGGAATCGAACCCGCAACACGCTGCGCAGCAGTCGATCGCTCAGCCACTGCGCCAACCGTGTCGTCGAGACGGACGAGATTAGTATAGACGTATGGACAACATGGATGGAGTTTAGAAGAGTTTAATATCATTTTACTATTCATACTGAACGTCAAAAACCACCACGGAATATTCCTCAATTTATTAGTATTCTTTATATAAATGAATATTTTATTCTCCCATCATGGGACTGAATTCCCATTCATACAAGACAAGACAGTGTCGAGGTGATCAATGGATTATTTGGGCGTGACCATCAACGTTGGGACATGTCATGTTGGACGCAATTATGTTGAACATATTACTTGATGTAATACCCATTGTTTGAGGATTGTGTGGGTGGTGTTGACCGGTTTATCGACGTTCTTTTGTTTTATGTTATGTGGAATTTAATAAGGATGTGATTAAAATCTTGTATTCTATGGAGGTTGAAGAGTTTACCGCCAACGAAGTAATTTTTGGTTGATGTTGTAAGTTGTAAACTTTGTGACTAATAAAAATTATCGTCATGATCATCATCAGGTGGAAGACGTCCACTGTTGGACAAAGGCCTCCCACAAGGGGGAGGGAGTTGTCATAATCCCCACGCTTGCCAGGCGTCTTGGGGATCGCAGTGAGGTTGTTAAGTACACGGAAGCCGCTGCCCGACTTCTGGATTTTCCCTTAGTCGCTAAGTACTAATAATAATACCAACCTCTTAGCTCGTCGCATAATACGTAGCTATTTATATATTATAGCTAGCCACTACACTACACACGCTAGCTATTTTCACCCTTATTACGCCAGGGATCGTTATTTGTTTCAAATTTTGGAAATATATTATATTAATATGCCTTGCTCTAACTGTCCACATATTTTGGTGACGTAATAAAGATACCCATATATTATACCTGAGTCTGTGGTCATTTAAAGATTACTATAGAAAATATATCGTAAAATGCGTTGCTATGAATTATATTAATATATATTATAGCTACGTCTGTGACGGGCTTAATTGATCGCGTGCTCAGAGCCGATTGTCAATTTTTTTTAGTGATTAAAACCACTAAACACATTTCACTCGGTATTTTTTTTCTTTACACTACACTACTTACACTTTTGCCCATCCGACTTTATCGACGTGAATTCCCTTTTTTTTTTAAACTAGATATTGTATGTGGCAGGTACTTATTCAGCATCCTATTATTAAAAGAATTTACACAATTGGACGAGACGAACAAACTCTTCAGCTTAATAATATATTGTCAAAAACCGCAAATGTATACCTTTTGTCAAATCAACGAAAGTGTACATTCGCGGTATTTAAAAATATTAGTTACGTAGAATTATAGGTTTACATACGGGTCGAATAGATCCTTCCTCCTTCCTTTTTTTCATGTCTCGGTTAAAAAGTAACGACCTCCCTACACGACCAGCTAAGAGCGTCGACACACGAGATAGTTTATTGTGCAATAAACGCTAAGTTAGAACTCATACAGTTTTACTACCGCGTGTGGCCCGCCTAAACGTGATATCCTGTGGTTTTGTTAGTTTGTTATTAGCTTCGTTATTGCAAACCATACTAATATTAATAGGCTCATGTTTAACTAAACACCAGATATAGTAAAATATAACTTTAAAATAGTTTTATATATTGTCTTAAAGTAAATGGCCACCAAATTTTAAACCCCATTTTAATGTTGTAACCAAAAATTTTACTAAATCTTAGAGTTAAAAAAGTTTGACCTCTAGGTAACGTATAGTAGATAATAATTATTTAAAAATGTAATTAAAGAAAACCTTACCTATTATAGTAATAGCACATTAATTTGATCACTAAGTATTTCTATTCTGCAGTGCTATTATGTTACAATCTCCCTCTGTGAACACCTTGATGATGTGAGCTGTCATCAGACGGACGGGTGACAGCTCACTTCACCTGAGTGTTCACCGAGGGAGATTGTAACAGAATAGGTATACTGTTCTGTTTTTTTTGGTGATATACATAACTTAAATAGCTAGATAGAGCCATTGTAATTTAAGACTTCCTTTTTTCCTACATGTTTCGTTCTTTCGGTGTTTATACTTACAAAATATAAGTTAATAAATACAGTAAACTCCAAAAGAGAGAATCTATTTATGCTCAAAATTACCAAACGCTTTTTATAAACTTTAACATCAAAACAACGTTTCTGAAAAATATTTATTAATAGTCATTAACAGTATCACATAAAGATCATCTACGAAATATTTCACAAAAACCTATATTAAAAACCACTGACACCATTCGTTCTTCAATGAAACATACGTTAATTAAAATAGTTCAACATAACATTGATCTGATATAATTATTGTCTCTCACACCTTTTGTTCGTGTCCTCGTATGGGAACAATAACGTCACATACAGAATTCATTCAATAGCTGTCAATAAGCTGTTCTGAACAGAACTAGGGCTTATGACAGTGTTTCTGTAAGGTTTCAAGTTTGAAGTGCGTGGTGGTGTGAGGTTGGAAGTTCTTTGTTGAGTTTCTAAGTTTTTCAGGAATAACCTAGCTTCTACCCGCGACTTTTCGTGAAATTCAAGTACCTACTTATTAAAAAATACAGCTTATGGCATGAGGAAATAGTTTAGTTTTCTATAAGTGTTAGAGATAACCTCTTACAAACAATAAAGCAATTAAGCTCTATCTCTTTATAAAATTAATATTTCAAAAACCAGCAAAATCGAATAATATGTCATCATCATTATCATCATCAACATCATAACAAACAAATTAATAAACTGTCCTATTCATCATGTCAACCTTTAGACGCTGCTGGGCAAAGGTCTCCCCCCAAGGGGGGTTCAGCCGTAATCGCCATGCTTGGCCAAATATCAAGCAAATCAATATCTAGTGTCCCAAAAATCCAGTGTCAGGTTTGTTTTGATATCAAATTCTGCACAAAATGATCCTATTCAAAATTCACGTCAAAATTAAAGTCTTTTAAATTTAATCGAATGAGAAAAGTTAGGTGTAACGATGCATTCAAATATGAAACTGGAAATGCAATGCCAACATAACCCCGATACCAGAGCTCCTTTTAATATACGAAGCTATGCTAGCAATGGAAGGCAATTTTCCATTCACAATGGACTGCAGAAATGGCCAGATATTATTCATTAAAACGTGTTTCAGTTTAAAGAATTCATAGGCGCGGTAGAATATTATGCAATATTTAATTATATTTTCATATTTTATAAGAAAAAATGAAAAAAAAAATATCGGTAAACTTCAGTACCTAGTTAATCAGTTATAAATGAACGTTGGTAGAATAACTGGGCGGCGTTTAGAAATACTAAAAAGATCAAAATGAAGCCATAGAATAAACTCAATTTCGTCAAAGATAAAACACAGAATGTTATATATAAATAAAATAATGAAATCAGACATTACTTTGCAGAAAGGATAAATCAATAATCTATACTAACATTATATGTAAATGCAAAAGTAATTCTGTTTATAATCTGGTCACCGGATGAAATTTGACAAAGGGGTAACTAGAGATTTGATTAAGGACATAGAGTACTTGAAATCACGCGTAACCAATATTCACACAGATAAACACGCGGGCAAATGCTAGTTCATTTTAATTTTGGGTTCAGCGAGCTGACCCGATTCACATGCATCTGTTGTAACGTAAGCGAGGAAGTAATTACAAGAGCTCCATTAGAACAACCGCGACCGAAACCACAATGTGGTTGCAACTTGTCGCAAGTTGTGAACTTGAGCGATGAGCTAGTTGTAATGGAAAATGAGGTTGGTAAAGATACTAAAGATAAAGTTGTTGGTGTAATTGCAAAAAGATTGTGATATGAAATTGAACATATTGATCGTTTATTTGATGAATATATTCATTTAGGTCTTCAAAAGAATATGTCTTTATTAAGTTTAGACTTAGGCAGTATGTAGTAGTAACCCTATCAATAGCTTTTTTTTATGATAATAAACCTGTAGGTAATTTTTTCTATGACACTCATCCTCAGTCTGTTTCAACTATGCTGTATTAATTATGGAGATATTGTGGGATATAAATACCCACTAAGTTCTGCCTAAATTATCCCACGCTAACACAAAATCGGGATGAAAATTATCCTACGTGTTAAACTAGATTAATAATTTTTAGGTAATTCCGTTCAAAGTGTGAAAGAGTTACAAACATCCATTTAGCATTTATCATAAACATTCGCGTTTATGATAGTAGTAGTTTCCTTTGCAATGCGGCCATTTACTTCTTTACAATCATAAGCTTCAAGTTAATCAAAACTCTTTGCTTCTTCAGTTCAAAAACTAACAACTTGTACCAAAAACTAACGGAAACCAAAACGATCTATTGTTCTCATATTGAAATTCAACGCGAATACGAATTTTTGGACATAGAACACCATTTAGAATACATTTGCAAAATGTACGTCTGTTCCATTGGCTCTTTTATCGTATGTAATGTTACTGTTTCAATATACCATCAATATTGCGAGTGTCAATAAAAATATCATTCATCTTGTCGAGTGTAGCAACCACATCTTGGTACTTACATCATATCATGATTACACTACTCTGCTATCATGCCACGATCACTAATCCAGCGAAGTAATTATAGACCAATTTCCCTTGCTAGATCATTTATTATAACGGCCTGTATAGGAAGTAAGTAAAAAGGGGCGGATTGAGTCACCTTTTTATGCTGGACTATAAAAACTTGTGGCATAAACACAATATTTTTGTATTTATAAAGTAGATATAATTAAATCTAAAAATACAAATCTAATTCCAAAACGATTTGAAAGGAACGTGAAACTAAAACAAAATATTGATATTGTTATTGATGAGCATCTGATATACAAGACACTGTCCTGTCTTCTGGTGGAGGTAAGTGGAAAATGTGTTTATTTTTCTTACTCCTCCACTGTTCTTTTCTGATTAATTTCGTTGGGAGATCCAAGATAGTTCTAACATTTCTCTGGGACTCGCCTAGTTTCAATGCCTCGACACATTTCTGGTGGTCACCACTGTTGAATCTTTCAGGAGTTGCAGTGGTTTAGGATTACCGTGGCGTGCCAGTCCCATTAAAGAAAAATCATGACACGTCTGCGGAAGTTGTAATAATAAACCTTAATTTAAACCTGACAAATACACGAAACAAGAATATTAAAGCTACTGCTTTTTGTCATCTAGCCTTCATTGACCAACACAATGATATCGATGAGGCAACAATAAACTAACCTAATATAAATTTAAAGTACATTTAACAGTCATTAATACCCACAACACGCCCAGCAATTGCGTGATACTTCGAAAGGGAAAATCTATTGGCAGTCAAATTGAAGACGAAGAAATAAATAATTTAACATACGATTTCATTGAAATAGTGTTTAAAACCACGAGTGGACCAAGGCTTCTGTTAATGAGAGAACGTTAACATGTCCCGAATGGGAATGCGTGGATCATTGAAATAATGACTAGTACATTAAAATTCAAGTAACCCATTAGCATGTTTATTTTTGGTATCTTAAATGGTGAGGAAAAGACAGTTAATGAGAAGTGTGGTGTTGATTAAAATAGATAAAGTGTTGTGTGAAAGAGATGTTATTAAGGAAAAGACGAAAGTAGGTAAATATTTCAAAACAGAGCAAGAGATTCATGATGAGAATACATTGAACAGTGGAACACAATGTTAACTGATAAGTACTAAAATTTGTTATTTTTTTTTATTTGACTGTTACGCTTTCACGATGAAACGGCTGAACCGATTTTGGGGAAATTTGGTATGGTGATAGCTTTAACCCTGGGGAAGGACATAGACTTTTTAGTCCGCGACTTCGTCTGCATCCACGATAATGGACATTCACGCGGACGAAGTCGCGGGCAAAAGCTAGTATACATATAAATCTGTGAAACCTAATGTTTCCTAAAACGTTACTTGAAACCTCCCTAAAATAACCTTTCCAATCCGTTTCTAACAGAACCATTGACACGTTCAATAGGTAACCCAAAACTCATTGAGCCAGTAATGATTGATGGGGATCCATCTGATCATCATTTAGAAGCACTATAGTAATAAATAAATCAACTGTAAAGAACCCCTCTCACGACTGATTGAAAACATAAGAAAACTTTCCCACAAGAAAATAAGAACGCAAAAGATAAACTGGTCAGAGTCATCTTTCGTACAGATGATTCCGTACTTACCACTATATTTGTAGATTAGGTATATTTTTACATAACTGTGCTAACCATTTTGATATAATTTAGTATAGTATTTATCATCTGACTGTTGACTTCATAAAACTATAATATCATCATTAAATTTAGGTGTTTCAGTCAAATTTAGATCTTCTATACAGCATTGGGCCCTCTTTTGCTTTTTTACCTATTAATTCTTCAACGTAATAATTACGAATTCCTACATTTTACTATTACATACTTAATCATAGTCTCATCATGCATTGCCGACATTCAGACAAACAGATTTCGTAGTCTCATTAATGTACTCCTAGAGCAAACTGAATCTACAGAATCCTAAAAACTCATAACTGCCGTTAGAAACGCGGCATCATTACCACACTTTCCGCGTTTGACCGACCACAATATTACATGAACATTTTCTCCGCTCGTGAATCAATCTTTAGCACTTATGAATTCCATCACATAGATAGATGATTCACGTGATTAGGTTCTGGTGACTGCATTCTGTTTGCTGTTCTTATTTATACCTCGAGCTACTGTTTATTTGGTTGCTGTTGTGAATACGTAAGTAGGCGGTGGGTACACTACATAAATACGAAAAACTTTATTCCGAAAGTCAGAAATACGAATTTCAAAATACCGATTTTCATAATTCCGAATAGTTCAAAATTCCTAATATGGCAACTCCGATTCATCATTCATCCTATTTTTATAATACTAAAATTTTAAAATTCCGAACGTTTATAATTACTATTCTCAAAATACCGAGTTTCAAAAGATCGAATAACAAAAAGTCCGACATAATGAAAATTCCGAACATCAAAAATACGAATTCCGATTATTAAAATTCCGATTATCTTTATCGTTATCGTGCAATCGTTTATCGTACAAGCAAGCATGCAGCATGCAAGCAAGCATGCAGCCTGCAAGCAAGCATGCAGCGTGCAAGCAAGCATGCATCATGCAAGCGAACATGCAACATGCAGCAGGCATGATTTCTGTCACGGCTACGGCGTTGCGGGGCTCCGGCGGTACCACGCGAGCTTATCGTCGCAGATGGTATTCACGCTCACCACCGCAGCTTCGGCTTACTGGCCGGCTTCGCCGGCCAGCCTCAACCGCGGCGGCGGGCGTTAAAACCACCTGCTCCTCAGCTCGCTGGCCGCCTCGCCCCTCCGCGCCTACGCGAATTTAAATTACACTCTAGGGGTAGGGCAGACAAGACTACGTGGAGTCGGTTTCACAGCAATTCATTTCTGTCATTAACTTTTGTAGCACAACATATTGACTTTTTAAGATTATTTTTGTTTTTGTCTTTCTTTTTATACCTATATATTTTTGTTGAAATAAATTCCATAGAAAAATACACCGAATAAACAATATTTGTTAAAAAGTAATTCTACTGTTTGATAAGTTTGTTAAACAAAAAAATTTGATTAAAAATTCTTTGAATTGTGTTTCTGTGAAATATGTTTAATTCAAGTAAATAGTCTTTGAAACAATAATAGTTGAAATAAAAATACAAGAACCAAATATTATATGAAACATTTTCTGGGAAACGAAATTCTATGAAATTTCTGTCTGCGAAACAACATTTTGAATATATATGCGTAGCTGAATTGAATCAGAATCCTAATTTTAACAGTTTATTCGGAATATTGAAATTCGGAATTTCGTTTTTCGGACCGAGAACTCATCGAGCATTTGATTCTTCGAACATATGAAAATCGGAAAACAAACAAATCGGATTTACGACATTCGGTAAAATAACTTTCGTGATTTTAAATAATAGAGATTATAATTTTTAGGTATTATAAAATTCGGACTTTTGAAAATCGGAATATCGAAATTCGGAATAAAATATTTCGGAATATTTGGGTGTTCCCGTAGGCGGTATCTGATGATGGTTGAAGGTTGGGTGTGTGAATGTAGAATTATAGTTATCGGTAAGCAAATACGTAATAGATGGCGATCCTATATTCCTATTGCCATTTACTTAGCTCAAATGACATCAACCGGTCTACTCTATAATAATCTCCTTCTGTGTATTTTGGTGAAGTGGGATTGGAGGTCACCGAGAGAATATTGCAGATTAGTACTGCAGGTTACTGCTAAGAATTTATTTATGGAGAATTCCAATGTACTCGACCTGGGATCGAAAGTCTGCACTGGAGCAGTTGTAAACTCGAGTCTTATGTCGGCACGAGCTTTAGACATTAAAGTTACAATGTTAAAACATTCGTCAGCAATGATTACGTACAGACTGCTAACCCCCCGCGCGTTGAAATTTCTTCGCATAGGGGGTAAGCATTTGATGACTCTGTCTGTACGAAGAAACGTTGCGAGATTTAGAGAATTGCCCATTTAATTATTCAAACTTTAATCAACTTAATTGTGTTTGCACGTCCTTTTACAACATAAGATGTGTATTTATTTAAATTTTATTGTATTTGGCATTTGTAGGTAAACTAATGGATGTTTCCAAATACTAGCAATGCGAAATACGAGAAAACAATTTGTTGATCAATAAGGCATGTTTGTATTGTATTTATTATCTTTTAAATTTTTCAGGGGTTGATAAAATGTAAAAAAATAATATGAAAAAGTTTAATATAGAACCAACTCAATGATCGCGCGTTGTACAGTCAACAGCAAAAGTAGATGATCAAAATGTATGTATTTTACGCGTGGGTAACACAAAATTACCTTTCTGAAATTGGCAAAAACATATTCGATATATTACGTGCTGCAGTATCTAATTTATCAAATGTTAATAAAAACCGAACCTATAACACACAACAGTGTTGCAAACATTGGCTATTGATGTATTGACCAATATTGGCCCAATTCGACTGTAGTGATTGGTGAATGAGGTTCTGGTTATCCTTGACATAAAGTTGATTGAGATGGTGATGATGCCGACGGCTTGTATGTAATGACGGACGGTAAACAAATATTACAACCGTGTGGGAAGCACTTTATTTTGATGACATTTCATGTGTTCGCTTTATTAGTCACGTAACTAACGTTGTTAAATACCGCGAATTTACACTTTCGCTGTTTTTAAATAAGGTCGAAATTCAAAGTATTTATTAATGTTTGTTGATAAATACTTGATTTGGACTATCAACAACGATATGGCTATACAGGTTTAATATTTATTTAGGTTAAATATATAATATTTAATAATGACAAGCAAAGGATAACTAGAGATAGATTTATAAAAACGAAGAAGGTAAAATGACAATAGTACATTATGGTACTAGTGTGTAATGTTGGTGATTACCGCTGAGGCGCCATTGAGACCCCAGCCGTTAGGTGAGGGTCTTAAGACCATAATCATCAATACATACGGGTATCATACGACGTTTTTCAACACACTTGTAAAGAAAATAATACTAAAAAAATATTTTCAACAGTGAAAAGGAGTTGTGAAAAATTTTTCGCAATGGCTGGAAAAATTAATCAGTTTTCCTATGCGCGCGCATCAAATAATGGCGATCGGCCATAGACTAAAAGTATGGGGTTTCTTTTTTTTTGTCTTTTCGCGGATAGCGTTCTGGCCACGTACAAAATGGGGAATTCAAAGTTTTCTTTATTACCGAGAAAACAAAAGTTATATTTGAGTGAAAGTTTTATTTATTAAAAACGTAGGTACAAGTTGAAATTATTTATTTAAATACGAACTTGCATGAAATGAGCCTACTATTGAACACGATATTTTTTGTGTCGAAATTTTTTTAAGAACAAAGCAACTCAACTAATAAAATAAAAAAACCCCTATAACTCACTTGTGAATAATAGCAATGAAAAAATCACAGTTTGATTACAGGTGTCATTATGTGCTTAATTGCGGTGAAATTAGAGCCATTTTATGAGCAAGAGTGTTCAAAATGTCATTTTTGTAAATACTAACGATATAATGTCAGACAGAAAGTTTGAGAAACTAGTCTTACCAAGGGGTATCGTGTTACCCAGTAACTGGGTTCTAGAAGTCAGACAGGCAGTCGCTCCTCATCGAAGGCTGACTCCAAGATAGTTGGGAAAAGGTTAGGCAGATGATGATGACTCATGATATAATATTTTGATGGCATTTTTCTCTGTACCTACGGAGGAGTCCTGTGTCCTGAAATACAGGTCACAGTTAAGTTTAACTACAGTCGGCTACAAAAAACATTGTCATATCAGAATTTGTTTTTTTTTTTATATATTTTTGTTATTTGTGGAAGACAATAAACTAAACTAAAACAATTTTTGTTTTTGACGTGACAACGTCTTATAATTCGATAGAGCCGGCTGCACGCACGAAAAAACATGACTCATGCGGCGTTACGGCGTTACCTCGCTCTGAGGCGTTCCATTTAAGGCCTGAAGTGCAAGCGAGAGCGCGGAATGAGCGACAAAGAAGCACAATCGGCCTTTGCGTTCGGCAGCGTTCGACATCCGTCTCTCTCCTACTTGAGTGAGCAATGCGTCTGCGTGGACAGCTGCTATACTATAGTACATTTACATGTTTTGATCGAGTATCAAGTGCAGTGAAAAGTGAATGTGGTGTCAATTGTTTATAGCAACGATAATTATAGCGATAAAGGTAATGATTCTTTCGCGTTGTCACGTTCTACTATCGTCAGTAAACCGACTTTACAGACAACCAATTTTATTATGGTTTAAGGAAATTAAAAACAAGCTGTAATAACAAAATACAGAAGTCCGCATAAAATTCTTATAAAACTTTGTGATCGGTAAAATGCGTGGCGTGTACATATTATTTTTCTTTATAAAATCTCATTTTTCAGTGCAAACTACGAACAGCTGGTATAAATGGGTCACAGCTGCTGGATGTGGCTCATTCATATAGTGCTTCTATTTCATTGCGAACTGTTAAACTCAATAACTGCGAGTTCTGAAGCATTGACACATTTTGTGTTGGTAATATCTTTGTTTTATGAATGACATGTGCTTTCCTTCATATACTTTTGTCTGCGTAGTTTTTAACCGACTTTGAAAAAGTAGGAGGTTCTCAATTTCAGGGCGTTTCGGGGCGATGGTAGAATGGATTAGTCGACGTCGATCGATAGTTTCTACCAGACCAACCGATGTCGACCGATGCCATCGACCGGCAATCGATCGATTTGTTTGTGGAACGGTATCCGTCGATCAGCCAAAGCTACCACATCGATTGATCAACGTCGATCGATGTCGATTGATGGCATCGATCGACGATTGATCGATTGGTGTAGTAACATCCTTACTGTATTTCTTGTCCACCCGTATCTTCGCCAGCTGTGATCCGAATTAATTATTTTTTTATCTGTTCGATAGAATATGTGCGACGGAATTGCATAATTTAATTCCGCCGAGTCCGTTCCATCATCGGACCACAAGACGTACGGCGATGCGCCACCGGTACATGGTGGACATCCCACCCACACGCACGAAACGTTTTGGGAATACATTCATTGTGCGTACTGCTAAGGAGTGGAATTCCCTGCCTGAGTCTGTGTTTCCTGATAGCTACAACCTGGGAGTCTTTAAGTAGGGGGGGTCTTTAGTTCGAATAGGTTACTTCTAGGCAAGCGTGCTCCATCTTAGACCGCATCATCGCTTCCCATCAGGTGAGATAGTGGTCAAACGTATGCCTATCAATAGATAAATAAATAAATAGAATATAACTCCTAGTTCGTTTCACATAAATTGTATTGATTCAGAAGTTTGGTTTTAAAAGAAAAAATATGCCATTCAAGTAAACGAAAATTCATATTTTTGCTTTCCTGTGACTTTTCATGGTAACTTTGATGTTACCGTTTGTTAATTGATTTTGGTGCTATGAAGTAGGTAACTACTAAAAGCGTAAAATAAAGAATAAAAAAACAATAAATGTTCAAAAACTAAAAAGTAAAAAACAATTATAATTTCAGTTTCTTTTTAGGGTTCCGTACCCAAAGGGTAAAAACGGGACCCTATTACTAAGACTCCACTGTCCGTCTGGCTGTCTGTCACCAGACTGTATCTCATGAACTAGATAGTTAAAATTTTCACAGATGATGTAATTCTGTTCCCGCTATAACAAAAAATACTAAAAACAGAAAAAAATAAAAATTTCACACAACAGGCTCCCATTCAACAAACTTGCCTATCTGCCGTTTTTTTGCTCGACATTAAAAAAAGATTATTATAGTACGGAACCTTTCGAGCGCGAGTCCGACTCGCACTTGTTCAGTTTAAAATCGGTTAAATATTTTTGGTATTATTTATTACCTACAAACAATCATACAATAAATCAAATCTTTATATTTATAGTGCTTCTTTAGATGTCTTGTACAAAATATATGCATGAAATTCATATATAAGACCCTCAAATTCGTACGGAAATACAAACTTACACCTCTTTGTACATCAAACATCACGTCATTAATATTTATGACATGTTTTACTTTGTAGGCTTTCGTATTTTCTTCTTACACTTGGAAATAGAATGTATTACCACAAAGGTTCATAATAAGTAGTTCTGACATTAGAAACCAACACACGTCTTATGTAACATTTTTTTAAGGAAACATGATGATTTTAAATCTGTTCCATGCGTCATGTTCGTGAACGGGATTGACTGTTGTGCTGTCAATTGAGTTTAGTCAACTCTTAACGGCCATGGCTTTTCTCTTTATTTATTTTTTTATGTATTGTATAGAAGCAAGAATAATGTAACTAGTATTTTGTAAAAACTTGACTTAAAAGAGTGTCAGTGGAGTTCCTTGCTCATTCTTCTCCATAAAGACTTACCTACGTTTTAGAACGAGTGACTAGCTTCAACTTACTGACTCCTTGACGATTCAAACGTGTCTGCAAATGGTTTAATTGAAATAAATGCTTTTATTAAGCATCATTTTTGAAATACTTGGACTGTTATTGTTGGATAGTAATGTAACACTGTAACACTATTTGGCATGTTGAATTTATTTCAAATAATTAATTTGATTATTGAAATATTGTGGGTTGATTGGGTATGACAGGATTTGTTTAAACAGTTGTTTCCTCTGTCAATAAACGGAGATATAATATATATAGACAACTAGCTGACCCGACAGACGTTGTCCTGTCCCGATCTACCTACTGGGGATGAAAAGGGGGTGAAAAATGGGGATGAAAAATAGATGTTGGCCGATTCTCAGACCTGCCCAATATGCACAAAAAATTTCATCAGAATCGGTCAAGCCGTTTCGGAGGAGTACGGGAACGAAAACTGTGACACGAGAATTTTATATATTAGATAAAAAGAGAAGTTTTTGTCAAATCTGTACTAATATCTATTATAGAGTTTGTTTAAAAAATATAGTAAAACAGAAAAGACAAAGACAAAGATTTTTTATTTGTAGAACATAGGTAAACTAAAGATGTCAAAATTAATTAAACAAGCGCTATGTCTTGCCGCCAGCAGCATACAAATATTCTGATTATAATTTTAATTTATAATAAAATTTAAAATAATTGGCAAAAAAATATAAAAACATTCAAAATTAATACATAAAAATTAATTATAACTGCAACAAATTAAAAATGCATCGTCACATACTTAATCATTTGTTTTACATTAATAAAATAAAAATAAATTCAACCAAATAACAGAACATAAACGTACGAACCGGAGTCCGTGTGGTGTCGGACGTAAAGAATAGCACCATACTATATCTTCCCGTGGGTGTCGTAAGAGGCGACTAAGGGACTTACCAGAAAATGGGCGGCAGCGTTTTCTGTGCCTTTGTAAAAACCATACTGCGATCGCCAACCCGCCTGCCAAGCGTGGCGATTATGGCAAAACCCCCCCCTTGGGGAGGCCTATGTCCAGCAGTGGACGTCTTTCGGCTGAAATGATGATGATGATGATGATGAAACGTACGAACGAACGAACGAACAACGAACGAAAAAACAAACAACAACGTAAAACAGAACGGAAAATATTAGTGTCCAAAAAATAGACTCCCTACAACTTCATTTATTGCTCTCTACATCTTAAATCTAAAATCATTCAATTGAGTCATCAGATCAGATAATATATCAAAATAATATGACATTTATAGCACATAGACGTATGCGCAATCAGGTCGACGGACTTATGCAATAACCACGTGGCAGAACTTGTTTTATTCATCTGAATAACTAGTTGAGTTGTTACTATCAACCAGATTTAGATTCTATATTAGACTAGGTGGCTAACCTTTTGTCCAGCGAGTTTATAGCTTATAACTAAGCTGATGAATAATTATTATTAGAGTGACCTGTACTTACCTACCTGTCTTGTTAGTAAAGTGGTCAGAAGGACATTACCGAGCCTGTACTCCAATTGCGTACGACACAATCTATAGAATCAATCTTAAACGAATTAAATATATACAAAGCTAAACAATAAAAATATTATGTGCAAACGCCAGCATCTCAAGCCATACCAAACTGTCAAATCCCAACTGAATATGAACCTTATTATTTTTAATAAAGTTGAAAATGTATCAAAGAAATACGGATTGTTGTAGATTGATGTGCTGGCCTCTGTACGATTCCAAGGAAAGGGAGGGGGGAACTTCGAAGGGTATAAAACCTGTCTTGTTAGTAAAGTGGTCAGAAGGACATTACCGAGCCTGTACTCCAATTGCGTACGACACAATCTATAGAATCAATCTTAAACGAATTAAATATATACAAAGCTAAACAATAAAAATATTATGTACAGACGCGAGACGCCAGCATCTCAAGCCATACCAAACTGTCAAATCCCAACTGAATATGAACCTTATTATTTTTAATAAAGTTGAAAATGTATCAAAGAAATACGGATTGTTGTAGATTGATGTGCTGGCCTCTGTACGATTCCAAGAAAAGGGAGGGGGGAACTTCGAAGGGTATAAAACCTGTCTTGTTAGTAAAGTGGTCAGAAGGACATTACCGAGCCTGTACTAAAATTGCGTACGACACATAATCTATAGAATCAATCTTAAACGAATTAAATATATACAAAGCTAAACAATAAAAATATTATGTACAGACGCCAG
This sequence comes from Charanyca ferruginea, assembly GCA_947361185.1. Lineage (NCBI taxonomy): Eukaryota > Metazoa > Arthropoda > Insecta > Lepidoptera > Noctuidae > Charanyca > Charanyca ferruginea. The sequence continues at coordinate 6,024,033 of OX376077.1, read as the reverse complement.
CATCTCAAGCCATACCAAACTGTCAAATTTTCCCAACTAAATAATGAACCTTATTATTTTGTAACAAAGTTGAAAATGCGCGCTGCGTGCGAGCGTGCTCCACCTTAGGCCGCATCATCACTTAAGATCAGGTGAGTTGCGGTCAAACGCAAGCCTATAACAATACAAAAAAAAAAAAAAAAAAACTATCAAAGAAAAACGGATTGTTGTAGATTGATGTGCTGGCCTCTGTACGGTTCCAAGAAAAGGGAGGGGGGAACTTCGAAGGGTATCAAAAAGCTCTTCCATTGCTTCATAAATAAATGTGTTTTTAGGATTTTCATTAAGTAGGTAATTCCAACAATTTACAATCATCATCTGCGTACCGTTTTCCCCACTATGTTGGGGACGGCTTCCAGTTTAACCGGACGCAGCTGAATACTAGTATTTTATATGGCGCGACTGCTTGTCTGATCTCCACAACCCAGTTACTGGGTAACACGAAACCCCTTGGTAAGACTGGGTTGTCCAACTTTCTACCTTATGACTAGATACGCATAACGACTGTCAAGTATCTACGTATGACAACCGGGACCAACGCTTTTAGCTTTCCGAGGTACGAAGGGATCTCGGTATGAAATTATATATATATATATATATCAGCCTATTGCCGTCCACTGCTGAACGTAGGCCTCCCCCAGAGATCGCCAACCAACCCGGTCTTGGGCAACCCGCATCCATCCGCTGCCAGCCACCTTTTTAAAATCGTCGGTCCATCGTGCCGCAGGGCGTCCCACACTACGCTTGCCCAAACGCGGTCTCCACTCTAGAACGTGTCTGCTCCATCTACCGTCTGTCCGTCTGCAGACATGGCCGGCCCACTTCCACTTCAGCGTGCTAATTCGATGCGCAACGTCGGTAACTTTAGTTCTCTGGCGAATGACTTCATTGCGAATTCTATCCACCAGAGAAACTCCGAGCATCGCTCTCTCCATGGCACGCTGAGCAACCTTGAATTTGTGGACCAGGCCCACGGTGAATTTGCATGAAATTGATGGTCATCTATCATCAGACCGACCGCGGCAAGTGTAGCTTAACCTTGATTAATCGATCCGTATGACTTTTAATTCGCCACGAAAAACCGCTAACAATTTACAATATGAACGGGAATCACAAAATGATTTAAATTACGAGTACTATCCTTTCAAATGACAGTCTTAATTCAATGTTTCCGTGAAAAATATTTCTAGAAAAAACGAAGAACGATCGGAGTACTTTGCATAATGCAAATTGTGTCACAAAAACACATTAAAAATTACATTATAACCGTATTTTCTTTTGTATTTTCTGTTCAAATTATTAGGTCTTCATGAATCACTCAAACAATTTCATTGTTGAAATCACAATATTTATTTTTACAAAATGGCGGACTATAAGATACGGTTGATGAGTAAAATGTTGGTCAACTTATGACAGTGTAATTGTTTCCCGGAATTATAATTTGTGTTGATAGGGCTGTCCGGAATTACTCAAAGATAAACTAATTAATTAAGTGGTTGTTTGTTTGGAGTGATGATGACATGGTTTCAATATCGGTGGATAAAAGCGGAATACAGGACGGAATTTGTTTTGGTCCTCTTTAGCTATGGGTATCATTTATTTAGCCTCGTCGTTATGTGGTCATAGTGGGTATACCAGATTATAAGTGATATCATTCTGACACACCGGTTAATTTAGTAGAAAAAAAACAAATGAGTTAGAAACACCATTTATGTGTTTGACCTAACATGTTTTTGGAAATAAAATAATGTAATTAATTGTGCTGAAAAGAATGTGCACTTTCTGAATGTCAAACATTATTATTCTGAGTATTGTGATATTCAAAAGCGTGCATTCTTTCAATCTTAAAATATAATATTTGACTGAAAACTAAAAATAATTTACATACCTAATTTCTTTTAAAACTAAATCAAACTCAAACTCAAACTCAAAATCATTTATTTCAATTAAACCATTTACAGGTACTTTTGAATTGTCAGAGTCAGTCAGTCAGAAAGTTGAAGCTAGTTGCTCGTTCCAAACAGTAGGTTTCTATGGAGAACAACGAGCAAGAAACTCCATGAACACTCTTTTAAAATCAGTTAAATTTTACAAATTTAGGTTACATCATTCATGTTGAATCTAAGGGTACAATGTGAGAACAATGTAACACGTCTTGCATGTTAAAAGAGGTCTAGAGAAAAATATAGTTATAATAACAATTCAAACCAAAATTTAAAATAACCGAGGCAGCTAAGAGATGACCAGTCCCAACCGACGGCGTCCGTTCACGAACATGACGCATGGATTGGCACCATTTAGCTCAACCATTTTGAAGGGAACCGAATGATCCAACACATGCGCCACCGGCAGCGAGACATTCAAGTGAGCATGACTCTCCCAACCGCCAGGGCATATTCAAGTCAATGAGAGGTATACCTCGTAAATGGTAGCTTTAAAGAACATAGTGCTCACATGTATGTGCTACGAAAAATTATATAATACTAACACATTGAGTTTATACAATGCATTGATTATATAGATCTACATCTTCAGCAGCTCCAAAAATTGTTACAATGCTAATCAATTAATCTATGAACCCTTATGGCTGTGGAGCTAGACCAGCATCCAGCCAAGCATTTTTATCAGTGATGTAATCACTCAACTTATAATATGCTCGGTTGCATAGCGTGCGTTTAATACAAGACTTAAATTTTGTCTCATTTAGTTGAACAATGTGGGGAGGTATTTTATTGTAACACTTTAAACAGTACCCCATGAAAGACGAATCTACTTTAGCCAGTCTGAAACCTGGTTGAACTAGTTGGTCCCTATTTCTAGATAATAAACTAAATTACCTTAGTACCTTATAATAATTACTTATTTATTGCTATCAACTTTGGATCATAAAACATTTAAATTGAAAATGATACATAATAATAACAATACATAAAATAATTAAGATACACAAAATTAAAATAATAAATTAACACTAGTCTGTAAGTGAAAAATATATTCAAAGTGTAAATTGTCCAACATTAAAAAATTGCACATTCTTTCAATCACCAATGATTTTGTTTTCAGTTCATAAAAATAATGCACATAATTTCTTTTTAAAAGTAAAATATCCAAAATCTTTTAGCACTGGCAACAATTATTTATTGAAAACAAGTTTCCCCACGCGACAACCTTACTTAAACTACAGGTTAAGGCCACGATCACGGATAAGATGACAGTTGAACTTGTAAACGCATGCTTTCACATGAAATATTTAGTACTTACCTGCCAATATATAATTTTTGTGTTTAAAAGTACTTAATGGACACCCAAACTGCGTGTTATTATAGTTATAAAAGTCTTAATGTGTTTTGTGGTATGTTAACGAAAGATTTGGTTTAAAATCGAACCATATATTTCTTGTGGCCAGGAAATGCCACTTCACTTTTGAGGACCGACATTCCTGATGTTGCATGGGCTGATTCTTTGAAGCCATTTTTGGGTGGAGTAAGGAGATTCTCATTTCCAGCTTTGAAACATATCATTAGCCAGCAAAATGAAAATATAATATCAATTTAATGTTGCCCAGATTTACCTACACAATTTTCTAGCTTTGTAAACTATACAACTCAAGAAATAAATACTCAAGAGAACTGTATTGATAATGAAGATCAGAATTTTTGAATGACAGATTTTATTTTAGAGATTTTAAAAAAACCTTTTATTTGTCCAGTAGATTAATATCATGGATTCTTTATTCATGAATATTAATGTAATTTGCGGCTTAAAATCCTTCCATACAAAATGTTATCTCATAGATTATGATGCTTCTATCTGTCAGCGACAATGAAGAATCAAGTATTTGTTACGTAAAACAAACACTTGATTATTTATCTACACTAATATAATACATCTGAAGACACATTATAGATAATAATAATAATATAATAATCATTTATTTTGGAACATAAAACAAGTACAGTAAGAACAAATTTAAAACGATGATAGCTGCAAAAGTTAAAAACTGTGGCGCAGCTACCAACGCCCGACTCCAAGTGAGAATACTATAAGATAGACTGAGAATAAAAAAAGGATTAACTCGGTGTGTTGCTGGGTTCCCTACTAGTTTAGACGTGGACAAAGTCGCGGGCAAAAGCTAGTGACAAAATAAAACTGAAGAGTTGTTTTTTTGTTTGAACGCTCTAATTTCCAGAATTACTGGCCCGATTCTGAAAATTCTTTCGCCAATTGAAAGCTACTTTATCACTGAGTGCTATATAGGCTATATTTTCAACAGACTTCAAAAAAGGAGGAGGTTATCAATTCGTCTGTATTTTTTTTTATTTTTTATGTTTGTTACCTGTTTTCTTTGGACTGGGTGAACCGATTTTGATGATTGACACATTGACACATTGACTTTAGTTTCGGAAGTCGGTGGCCATACAAAACAACAAACAGAACAAAGCCACTGAATTTCGAAACTAAAGTCAATGTGTGTTCTGTGCTAAAGTTATTTTTCACTTTTTAGTTTTTGAAGGCGGTTGTCTTTTTTGTAAAAAGCTTTTTATTAGCAAAAAATAATTTGGAATCCAAGAAAAATCACGCGAACCAAGTCGCAGGGAAAGTTCTAATGTAATATAAATGTAAACACATGTACAATGAAATTTTAATAAGAAAGTCAACAAGCAAAAACCTAGGTTCACTCTCTGTCTACACAGATATAATCTTAATCATATTATCCTGTGATCACAGGACAGATCCATTTCCATTACAGACTTCCCGGCTCCTATCCACAGTACATCAGCTACCTTAATCCATCCTATCAGACGTATTTCAGACCAGCCTGACCGTAGCAATGAAAACGTAATGAGTAGACGATGCTCTGAATAAGAGACGACATCATGGACGTAGCTCACTCTGGGGTTAGATTGACCCAGAATAAGCTCGGTTTCATGACATCGTATTTGAGAATAAAATCTAGACTTGAAGATGGTCAGTGTTTGGTTAAATAACTTTTAAAGTGATTATCAAATTTCGCTTCGTCTCGTCTACAACCCTAAAACTTTGTAATAAGCGATACAGAGTCCATCCTCTTAACGTTCTTGGATAATAATTCAGTGTAAGACATTCAATTACAGGTAGAAGTAATTGGTAATTAGAGGCTATCAAAAGAGTTCCCAGCACCCAGTAAGATAGTAGATATAAAATAATAAACATTTTACAACGCGCAAATTTTTAAAATATTATGACGTATAATACGACGTGTAACAAATGAGTAAACGTACTACAATGATAAACTGCGTAAAAAAAACCAAGACGTTTTAATTAATGTACCTATCAGCATTTTTATGAAGTTAAAAAAATGCTGATGCTTGATGATTATAAGAGCTGATTCTTTGGAGCTCTTTATTCATATCAGAGGTTGATTTAAATTAGTCGTGAGTTGGAAATCCAGCTCACAAAGCAAAAAATGTTAATCAAACAACAACTCCATTAAAAAAGGGTCCTTCTGTCCCAAATAATATTTATTGAGAAAACAGCCACCACATACTTTCTTACCCGAAAAAATCTATTTATCTCGAGTAAAACTAGCGGCTTGTAATAAAACGTACAAATAACAGGGATAAAAGAAAGAGCTTTTATAAGGCAGCTGTCCCACCGCCGACCAGAAAGCGACTACCTATCAACTATTTTCTTACTCAAGAAATTTATAACAGATGTAGATACCATGTTAATGAAAGAGATGCATAATATATTAATAATTGTTCTTTGACTGTTCACAATTAGAGGCGTGCCTTCCATTAAAGCCCAAAAGCCAGGCTCGCAATCAGTAATGTGAGGTCGCAAAAAAAACATAGAAAGCACAAAAATAAAATATCTCTTAGTAGGTATTGAATCATTATCTCATCTGTCGGCTTGCCCTAACTTTGACGCCTAGGCACGCCACTGTTCACAATGCACATGCATGAACTCTCTTTTCACTCGCTTGCCGCAGCGATAAAAGCTATACAAAAAACGATTCTCCCTTGGCGGCTAAAGATGCGATTCAGCGTTACCCTTTGCTGTCCTCCCTCAGCGATGCCCTAAGCAGAGGTCCGTACCCCACAGAGGGTGTCCTTAGCGTGTAGTTGTTTAGTTTATAAGTTTTTGAGCCCCCTTGAAGGCCTTAAATTTGAGGCACCACAGGAATATCCGGTTCTCGCTTACTAGATATATGCGTATACCAACGGTGGTGGCTGAGCGCCACTTGCACGAGTAATCGCCCGTCGCTCTCTCATACTCGCTAGTACCAAAAATATCAGAACTATACACTAGCTTCTCGCTACTTGCCAACTCGTTTCAAGTTTCTAGCTTTACTCTTGTCCCGCCAATCATTGGCGGTGGGACATATGCCTTATCCTGCCCCATTTAAGCCAATGTACTCTCATTTTGGACGTCACACGTGACTCCAGAATCTTGGTAGGGATTAGACTTTCGTCTCATTACAAAACAAGTTCTAACTTGAATCCAAGCTGAAACTAGAAATCCGGTTATTGTATTTTGAACTTATTCGAGTGATTCTTATTTCGAGTGAAATAATGTGTTAAATATTATTACCGAGATAAATATTCTAGGGGGTTATGGAACCCTTATTATGCGAGTACGACCCGCACATTGTTAGTTTTTAGTGTTTATCTCATAAATTAATAATTCGTGTTTTGACTACGTTCTTCACCCTATGCATTAGAATGGGCGTAACTCATTAAGAGACTATAACTGGGCCTCAAGTCTGCTTACAATAGTGTCAGAATGGTCTATCATTCATTTCATATTTGTTGATTTTGACAAGTTTGGTAATCTACTAATATAATGGCGTCGTTATGACTTTCCAATGGTCAACCACTGACACTCCATTGAAACAAATGTTATAGAATGGTAATCTCGTACATAATGACAAATTAATGACTGACTTAGTTTACAAACTTCTTACTACTTCAGATTGACAGAACACACATTGACTTTAGTTTTGAAATTCGGTGGCTTTGTTCTGTTTGTTGTTTTGTATTGCCACCGACTTCCGAAACTAAAGTCAATGTGTGTTCTGTGGTAAAGTTATTTTTCACTTTTTGGTTTTTGAAGGCGGTTGTCTTTTTTGTAAAAAGCTTTTTAAGAGTATAGTAACTATCGGAATTACAAAATGTCACTTAGTGTCTGCAAGCAATACACGACCTTTTGTCATAGTAGGTAGGTGTTATATCAATACACGTTGAAACAAGGAAGTTAGAACAAAAATAATGTAAGTATAGGGGAATTTTCTTTTATCGAAACTTGGAGGCCAAAAGTGCGAATTTTCTGAAAATGTGTGTTTCATATTCTTTCCTTTGAAGCGTTTCTTTAGTAAATAATGTTGTTATTTCTGTGCAAAAAGCGTTTTCACTTAATCGCACATTATTTCTAGGTTTATTAGACTTTTTTTATATCACAGAAATTGTTTCTAGCCTCGACCTTTCAGTTTTCAGGTAACATTCGAGCAATTTTCTAGAAAATACTCCACAATTTTCTTTTATTATTTACGTTTGAACAGAACGCAACTCGATCATTAAAGAAAAGTACATACGTGTGGATGTCTGGAACATATTTTTATTCTTTCATACCTCTGAACTAGACGACTTATTTATTTTATTTAACACAATCCACGTTAATCATCATCATCATCATTTCAGCCGAAAGACGTCCACTGCTGGACATAGGCCTCCCCAAGGGGGGTTTTGCCATAATCGCCACGCTTGGCAGGCGGATTGGCGATCGCAGTATGGTTGTTACAAAGGCACAGAGAACGCTGCTGCCCATTCTCTGGTAAGCCCCTTAGTCGCCTCTTACGACACTCACGGGAACATATGGGATGGCGCTATTCTTTACATCCGACACCACACGGACAGTTACACGGACACGGACACGTTAATATCATATCGTAACTCTGTCTGTTAGTTTGTCATTTCACCACAGCAAAACCAATAAAGAGATCGTAATAAAATTTGGCAAAGAGGTGCTGGACCTTAGGGTCTGGATAAGGTTACTTTTTACCCGACTACGGCAAAGCCAAAGGAGGGTTATGAGTTTGACAGGCTATGTATGTATGTATGTATGTATGTATGTATGTATGTATGTATGTATGTTCATCTGTACGCTCATAGCTCCTAAACTACTTATCAGAACTGAACAAATGAGGTATCGTTAGAAGCGTCTTGATCGTCCGCTGGTTATAGGCTATATGACGTATCACCGAATCCAATGTGGCGCCCTCTGGCGGACAAAAAACCAATATTAAAAAAAAAATGAAGACAAGCATACCGTGTTTGGTATCATTGGAAAGGGGTTCACTAGTACATTTCAAATTTATATAATATTTAGTGGTAATTTGTCACAAATTATTGTAAAAAAAGGAAAGATTACCAAATAAAGTAAGATACGCATACCGTGTTTAGTATCATTGGAAAGGGGTTCACTAGTACCTATTAAATATATAATACTTAGCTGTGACTCCAAAATGGTTTAAATAAAAATATAAAGTTTAAAAACTAAAACCCGACCACAACAAAAAGTGATCTAAAAAGTACAAAACAAGAAAATATTTCACACAGAAATCAAGACATAGGTACAAAATGGTCAAGGTAAGCCGTGGTTGCATGCCATTATATTCATGTTCATCGCACTCATATGGGATATAGGCATGCAACCACGGCTTACCTTGACCATTTTGTACCTATGTCTTGATTTCTGTGTGAAATATTTTCTTGTTTTGTACTTTTTAGATCACTTTTTGTTGTGGTCGGGTTTTAGTTTTTAAACTTTATATTTTTAATGCACGACTTCACCTGCATCCCAAAAACCGACATTCACGCGAACAAAAACGCAGGCAAAAGCTTATTCTTTTTTAGCTTTTCTTTTTTTTGCTTATTTTATTTTTGTTTCATATTTTTTAGCTTTTTTTTCTGCAGCTTTTTTTTGGCTTTTTTATCTACTTTTCTTTTTTTTTTTTATAACTCTAATATAATCTTTTTGTACCACTACCTAGTAACTTGGTGCTTCTGACTAAGTAAAAGTCGTACGGATAGACCGGTCATTTTGTTTAAGTTACCTAGGCTTGCCACGGACTGTCCGTGGATGGGTGACCATCCATGACAGTCGTTATGGGTAGTCCAAAGCTAGAAAAATCTGACCACCAGTATACCAAGGGATATCGGTGTTACCCAGCAACTGTGTTGTTGAGGTCAGATAGGCAGTGGCTCCATGTAATACACTGGTATTCAGCTGCATCCGGTTAACTAGAAGCCGACTCCAATGTAGTTGGAACAAGGTTAAACATGATGACCACTACCAAGTAAAACAAAACTTCTATCAAAAAAAGCTTTTAAAAAAAAAAAACCGCCGTCGGTGGAGGTGGCTTTGTGTTTGTTGTTTTGTATTGCCACCGACTTCCGAAAGTAAAGTAATGTGTATTCTGTGCTAAAGTTATTTATCACTTTTTAGTTTTTGAAGGCGGTTTTTTTTTTTGAAAAAGCTTTTTATTTTTCGCTTTTTAGGGTTGCCTTAACATTCAAATCCATTAAGAAACGGCGACACACTTAAAAGAGATTGTAAGTCCTCCAAAGATTGAAGAAACTAAAACGTCGTCTAAGTAATTTTTTTGGGAACTTGTTGATTTTCTCCAAAAGGGCTAGGTCAATTATGATAAAATTTATATGGGACCATTTCGGAATAAACCCCTTTCGAACAAAAAAAAGAATTTTGCAAATCCGTCCATATATGACAGAGTTATACCCGAACATACATAAAAAAAATATATATATTTAAACATTCGAATTGATAACCTCCTCCTTTTTTAAGGCGGTTAAAAAGAATAGATATTATTATCATAAAGTTTATTTGATATCGCTTTTGCTTCTTCAATTAATTTTGAACCGTCAATAAAGCCAGATATTTTTTTTTAAATCACAGCCCAAATACCAGACCACTCTAAATCACGCAAGTCCAGACAGAGAAAGTAAGTGCTATAGCCCGAGGACACCCGACGTCACCCGACGGTACCCGATGCAACTTGCAATTATCCGAACAGATACCCTCATTAAATTCCGCATTTATTTTATGACATGGTTGTATTTTTTGATGTTTGTTGAAGCACTGTTCTGAAAGAGGCGGTGGTGGTCACTTGTCAGTTTGACATATTTAAATAGACACCGTCACAAAATATAAAGGGTTCAGAAGGACCGCTCCCGCCATCTTCAAAAATAATTACCTAAACTTGCCAGACTCACTAGGGATGCTACTGTATTGACTCTGTAGATTTTATTTGTGACAATATAACATTTTTTAGATACTGGTTGGAACACTTTGCAATTTTTTAATATCAAAATTTTCTTGTTCGTCACTAACACTACACCCATGTCAATTGCATCATTTATTCATTTTGACATCACGGGTCAGTCGAGACTGAAGTCTGCTTGAAACTGCTTGAGAATGCCTATAAACGTAATGTCCATGTGTGCGTGCGAAAATGGCGGTTTGTTCTGAGTGGTCTCTCTGCTCGGGCGCGCCGCAGCCTTCCGTACTTTGTGACACCGTCAATCAATTGACATACTTTTTATAAAATTTCAAAACGCAATTCCACCATAGACCTGCCCGCCACACTATTCCCAAACCACTGCAACTTCTGAAAGTCAGAATCAACAGTGGCGACCACCAGAAAATCGTTGAGGCAATGAAGCTCGACGAGTCCCGGAGAAACATTAGAACTGTCTTGGATCCCGCGATGAAATTAATCAGAAAAGAATAGCGGAGGAGTAAGAAAAACAAATTATCCACTTCCCAAATCAAGCAGGAGACAGAACAGAACTACCGTGACGTCACTTATCTGTGAACTCAATTCATAACTAGTTATTGATTTCAAAGTAAGTAAGTATAAGACTTATTTTTATTTTTTTTCTAAAATTAAATAGGCTTGCGTTTGACCGCAATTCACCTGATCGTAAGTGATAATGCGGCCTAAGTTGGAACACGCTTGCATAAGATGAACCGGTTCACTCGTGCCTGAAGATACCCAGATTATACTTATCAGGGAACAGAGAGGCGGGCAGGGAATTCCACAGTCTGGCAGTTCGCACAATAAATGTGCAGTCAAAGCGCTTGGTTCGAGACCGTGGAACTACACAGTTAATTAAAAAGTTATGATTGTCAAATCATAATTGTGGCGCTCTTGCCACGCCCACATTACCGTTCCAACTCTATTTGTTTGTTCCGTGGGTAAAACCAGGATAGTTGCCTCAGGGGTATAGTTGCCTCAATTGTAATTACTCTAGTTTCGTGAATGAATCACATGTTATTAAAACAAAGTCTTTTTAAAATAAAATAACCTTTATTTCGAGCAGCATCAAACGGATAACTTATACCTATGTTAGTAAACTAATTTACTTAGTGACTAGGCTGTTGTTCGAAACACATCTGCGAACAACATCATCTAACAAAGGAGAATCGTACCTTCAAGCTATAGTCTTCAGGGTGGGTGGTGGTTTTATAGTTGTGTCTTGGAATATTATTGGTCTACTACTCAATCTTAGATAGGTACTAGTAGAAGTTTCGAACTCCTTGGGACACTGTTGGGAAACCATTTACAGGCACTTTTGAATTATCAAGAATTCGGTTAGTTAGTCAGATAGTTGAAGCTAGTTGCTCGCCCCTAAACGTAGATAAATCTCTATGAAGAAGAACCAAAAAGAACTCCGATATCATTATTTAGGTAATTGTTGCCACCGCTTAAATTGGTTCGAGATAATATTTTTATTATAGTTAAACCGTAACGGAGCTTTTAGTGGGCGAATTAAAAGTTTAATGTTAGCACAAAATATTTTGGTTTTTGGTTACAGAAGGACCGCTCCCGCCATCCTCGAAAATAATTACCTAAACTTGTCAGACTCACTAGGGCTGCTACTACTGTACTGAGTCTTTAGATTTTATTTGTGACAATATGGAATTTTAATAATAATAATAATAATTTCATTTAATCAGACAACAAAGATCCATTGGGTTAGTAATAATAGACTTAACCTATGTTAGTACTTAATTAATAACACAGACAGTGTACAGGTAACAAGTGACCTCACCAACGGGCTGCCATGTCTCCCGGCTATAGCTCGTAGAATGCTACTGGGGCTGCCACGGAGCCTGTTTAGCAGCGAGGCCGCTTTCTTACGCCGTACAGCATTGAAACAGTCGGTACGTGCCTCAGCGAACATAGATGACGCGCTATAGTACCGAGGCAGCCGCAGCAGCACTCTAAATGCGTTGTTATACTGGATCCGCAGAGCATTGTAGGCCTTTTGGGTGTAGCTGAACCACAGGCTCCCCGAGTACAGTGACATGCAATACGCTTTAAACAGCGTTATTTTGACCGCGGTTGTACATCGGAAGAACCGGCGGGCCAGCATATTAGCCCGAACCGACAATGCTCTGCGCTCCCTCTCCATATCTGCGTCGTCCGTCAAATCGTCCGTCACCAAGTGACCCAGGAACTTAAAAGAGTACACCCTGTGTAACCCTACACCGTTCAGTAACACAGGAGGGACGGTGGAGGGACACTTGGTACCAGACTTGAAGACCATGTATTTCGATTTGCCTTCGTTGTATACCAGGCCATGAGAAGAAGCATACGACTCGCAATTTTATTGACACTGGTTGAAACTCTTTGCAAGTTGTTTATAACAAAATTTTCCCGTTTGTCATGAAATGTCAATTACATCATTTTAATCCATAAAGCAACGCGGAACACTCACTGGCCGCACATGTCAGGGCTCTATGTTTTGATCATTCATTTTGACAACATGTGTCGAGACTGAAGTCTTTTTGAAACTGCCTGAGAATGCCTTTAAACGTAATGTCAATGTGTGCGTGCGAGAAATGGCAGTTTGTTCCAAATGGTCTCTCTGCTCGAGCGAGCCACAGCCTTACGTACTTTGTGATGTATGGTAGTTTATAGGGTAAATTGCAGCATCCTGGCTTTGCCTTTCTTTTAATTAGGCAAAGGTTTTCACGCCCTGATTTTCCATTTGAGACGTTTTTGTCAGAGAATTCAATAACACTTTTCACTACTTTATCTCTTTTAAACTACGCAACGGTTTTCTCAATAGATAGAGTGACTTTAGCAAAAGATAAAGAAAAAATCATGCCGACTGGCAGTTTTACTGGTGTGTGCCGCGTAAACCGTAATATCTTCTACGCGTGCGAAGCCGTGGCGGGTCTCTAGTAATATACTATAATAATATCTTTAACTAATATAATCTGCCAGTGGACGATAGTATTTAAGAAAAAATAAATAAAATAGTTCACGTAGCAGCAAATATCCTACAATAAGTACCCTTTTATCTAACCAGCCTTGCTACTAACATCCAAATCCCATTAAAATAGAACCAAAGCCAGAACACACCATCAATAGCGTTGAGCTGACACTTAATATTAATTGAATTACAATCAATTATAATAATACCCTTAACAATACATTCGCCACAAAGCCGCCCTTTCATCGCGATGTGGGTTCACGGTGAAGTATTGAAATTTGGGTAGCGACAGTTCCATTAATTCATATTAATGAATCAATGTTTTAGACCGTTAAGATTGGGTTAACGGGGGATTCTGGGGAATTAATCGTTGAATTAATATTAAGAGAAAACTAAAGGCAGCAAATTGAAGTGGCAATGGGTAGGCCAACGATAACCGATAACTGATGGGGAAGAAACGGTCTTGAATGGCGACCACGAACGTTGGTAGGCCTCCCATCAGAGGGACCGCCGACATCGTCCAGGGGGCCAAGTCTGCTATTTTTATAATTTCGTCATTCCAATACGATCCCATTGTCATTTGGCTAAAGTTCGTAATCTGCTAAATTCATAATGGTCGATCATTGGTCGCTCGAATTAAAAGCAATGACTGCACAATGACGTTCTAATGGTAGGTCACTGATCAAAGAAAATGTCAACATTTTAGCAGACTACCGCCTAAGTCAGTCATTCAGTTGTCATTTTGAACGAAATTTTCTTTTAATGGCGTGTCAGTGGTTGAACATTGGAAAGTCATAATGACGCCAATAAAGGTACTAGTAGATTGCCAAACTTGTCAAAATCAACAATTATGAAATCAATGATAGACCATTCTGACACTATTGTAATAGCAGACTTGAGGCCCAGGTCGCGGGTAACCAGTGGATACAAGCGGCAGGTTACCGCTCGTTGTGGTATCCTAAGTGATTCTTGGTTGTCGTGGCCGTTTTCCGACTGATAATGAAGATCAAAGGCTGCTGGTAAAGACCTGCTGGTCTATTATGTAAATATCTTCATCGGCAAATTTTGGTAAAGTGAGATGAAGGTGAGCTGTCTCTCGATGTTAGAACCATTGACAGCTCTCGTCACCTTAATTCACCGATTAAGATCGTTACAGAATAACACAACTGCAGTGCTATTCTGTTACAATCTCCCTCGGCGAACACCTAGGTGAAGTGATCTGTCATCCGATTGTAGTGCTTTGTAATTCTCTAGCATCGGGACAGATGACAGCTCACTTCACCTAGGTATTCACCGAAGTGGGATAAGTTAGTTTAGTTTAGTTTATTCACCGAGGGAGATTGTAACAGAATAGACATACGGGTGACTTGTTCAGCAAACTAGTAAACACGTTTTTTAAAAAAACCGATTCAGCTTGCCCCTTGGCTGCCGGGCTCCTCCAGCGCCGCCTTAAGCCAAGATCCGTACCCCACAGGGAGTACCTTCAGCTTGTAGTCGCTTAGTATATAAGTTTTTTGCTCTGCCTGGAGGTCTTAAATATATTCTCTTTAAGGCACCACAGGGAATTCTGCCTAAGCAGCTAATAACCTGTAAGATGCCGTACTGAAAAAGAAAACATGACTTTTGATTACACCTACAAAACAAAAGAACATTCCTTTGCAGTAGACTCAGTAAAACAACTTTACTGCTAAGTATACTTGTGAAAGAAACCCTTAAAATTTTGTCGAGCCAAGATTTTTGTTAATATATTTTGCATTTGATTTTAAGAATACTCATTTTACAAATTCCAAAGATAACGTTTATCATGTAATGCATGCAATGATGATAATCGTTACGAACATCAGACGGGCTCTTACGCATAAAAATTTGTTTTTAATGTTAAATTGATTGCGAAGTTGTAATTGTGGATGTTTAACATTATAATTTGTATGATCTCGCTGTTATTACCGGTTTGTTTTATTTGTTGCATGGCTAAAAACAATTTTACCGACTTGAGGTTAAGTTACAGAGGTCAATTGAACGTAATTCTAAGAGCAACCCTTTTTTTTGAAACCCGTAATTTACGCTGCATTTGTTTCTGTATAATAATTTGGTTTGTGCAACATAATGTCGGTAAATGAGTTCTATTTCTGCTGTACGTAAATTACGCAACTCATTTGCGCGATCGAATTGTACTAGTGGTTTAGATACTGGTAAAGTAATATTGTGACTTTTTTAATTCATATGTACTTTAGCCGTGTGGTGCCGGTCACGAATAGCACCACCCCATTTCTAGAAGGTAGAAGGCGACAGAGCGAGACAGATAGATTGGCGAATGTATCGGCAGCATCGTCCTTCTGACTACCATAACACCGACTGCGTTCGCCAACATGCTGTCTGCACCTGCTGTCGTCTTCACTGAAGCCCTCCTGCTTACCTTCCTACATACTATATATCATACCTTCCTTTATAGTGCGTTTTAGGTTGGACTTTTTGTAATCATATGTATTTTTTACCCATCTTTAATTGTTTTTAATGTGCGTGGCTGCTTATCCTTTTATTTGCTAGGATTAAGTAGATTTGTTACAATGCATCGGCCAAAAATGGCGAAGATCTATGCCCGGCAGTGGGCGTCTAAAGGTTGACATGATGATGATGATAATGATGTACTTTGCCTATCCCGTACATCACTGACATCGGTAAAGGAAAAAACATCATGAGGAAACCTAGACTTAAGTATATTGAAAATAAGTCTTAAAAAACCACTCCGCCTTAAGCAAGCATTGTGATATATGCTCTTGCCTTCTTTGTATGAGAATATGCCATTGCCCAACAGTAGGAAAATAATAGGCTGGTATTAATATTTTAAATTACATGTATGTACCTACATCTTAGTTCCGCATCATACTTTCTGCTTACTCTTAATGGTTATGGCATAGTTTTCCACTACAATGCATGTAAACTTTCCCCGTTATTATAAATCTTGTATTAAAATTTAATATTTCTGCACTATGTGAATCCAAATATGGATGGCGGAACGAAAAGATCGGCTATGTAGTGATGCGACTACACAAAACGGTACGTATTGGTCAAAGTCAAAGTCAGAGTATTTATTTCAACGAAACCATTTATCTACAGGTAGTGCAGAATAGTCAAAGAGTTAGCTAGCTGGTCAGCTAGTCAGAAAGTTGAAGCTAGTTGCTCTTTCCAAAACACAGGTAGGTCTCCATGGAAAAGAACAATCAAGAAACTGTAAGGACACTCTTTTCAATCAAGGGTATGCTTGCAATTCAGTATTTTACACCATTAGTAGCCACAGCATTTTTTTTAAATGTATCTCTAACAGAATTAAGTACCATAGAGAAGTAGAAAGAAGCATAATATAGATAATTCTTACTTCAGATAAGAATTTTATTACACTATCGACTCTCTTATTCTTTAAGAAAGAATATATGATGTTCGTATTGTTACACAATAAAACCCGCTCTATTTACACACATGTCAAATTTAGTCTACCAAACCTATCCAAATAGTAACTATCTACAATTGCCAGATCATAGTCACTCTGCAAGTATTTTAAATACGATGTGTTCGATTTTGTTGTCTTTTGGTTTGTATGGTCAAACCATTTTTGAGGCCAAAACTTCACCAGAATCAGAAATTGAGGCCACCTGGCCTCCGCATAACCAGTATCCCATCACTAAACCGCTCAATACCGGCTCAGCGTGTGTGGCCGTTACTTATACGAATTAAGTTATTAAGCAATGCAAATGAAGTATGATTAATAATGAAAGTGCCGATGATAAAATGTTATACCCTGTCCTGCATGTACGAAGGTTTTTTTTTAAATGAAGTTCCTTCTCACACGTTGCACTGCAGACACTTGGTGATTTAGAGCTAGACCGAAAAAAGTTTTGGTTAGACCTTTTTATTTTATTTTTTGTTCCGGGGTATAAGGTCTGTCAGACTCTTACCGACTAAAAACCACCCCGGTGTTCGATCTCACACCTAAGTCGGGAGTCGCGGGAACTGGAGATACTTCCGCAACCCCCGACTGGTACCGCTAGTGCGGGCCACTTCTCGGGTCAGGGGGGGGAGTGAGGTGTTAGATTCCCCCCTGGACGTCTAAGAGGGGCGCGCGTGGAACACTACGCACCGCCACCTCGGGTCCTGATATATGGGGGGGACATACGTGCCCCGAGTCTGTCGTCTTTGGACCCATTTAGGGGGGCTAGAAGAGGCCGTTATCTAGGTTAGGTTGCTACGCATTGTGGAAAGTACGTCGTCACGTCATGTTACCATTGATTCAGTACATTTTTCCAGAGTCAACTCTTTTCATAGGTTATTAAAAAAAAATATCTGGTCTATGCATTTTGACCGTGAAATTGTTGCATTTTTGTTTGGAACAGCCAACTGATGGACTAACATCTACCTGCGACTTCGTCTGCGAAGAATTCAGAATTAAGCGAAAGTACTCATTACTATTTTTATCCTGTGTAAAAGTAGATTAATATGTGTGTGTTTGTTCCTTACAGCTAATTTCGTTCAGCCGTTTACTTACGTGTGAAAGAGTAAACAATATTCGTACATTTATTCATCCATCCATCCATCCATGCACCCGTTCACTTATTCATCCATTAATTCATCCATCCATCCATTCACCTATTCATCCATTTATTCACCTATTCATCCATTAATTCTTCCATCCATCCATTGACCTATTCATTCATTAATTCTTCCATCCATCCATTCACCTATTCATCCATTAATTCTTCCATCCATCCATTCACCTATTCATCCATTCATTCATCCATCTATCCTCACAAAGAATTGCGCGGTAAGTAGTATTAACCCTATTTCCACCCACAATCACATAACCACCAAAAGCCTAAAGGCAAAGTAAAACCCAGTAAATGAAGAACTTTTAAGCGACACTTTTCAAAGCGTGTGTGGCCCTTAAAAAAACAAATTAAGTTGTTAAGAAATGCAAATTAAGTACGGTAACGAGTTCGATCGATACAACATTACGAACAAAGTTGAATTTAATGTAAGTACACACGACGACATTTTAGTCGAACACATTTCCAGTAAGGTGATCTCGCGTTGCGTCCGCTTTTCGTCCAATAGCAGGTCAGAATATACTAGGAATGTATACCTTGATATGATGTCATGTGTACATAAAGGTTTTGCTCAGTTAAGCAACCTATTTACATATATATAACGTATTATGGATGAGTTAAATGTATTTACTTGTACCTTAATATCAAATTGCTGGTAGGGCACTTTATCTTTGAAGGTAGATACCGAATGTTACACGTGCGTATATTTACATAATTTCGTTTTAATAGCAAATGTTTTCTATTTTTCGGCAAATGCTTGTGTTGAAAATTCTGACTATAGGAATTTTTTGAAATAGTTTGTAAGCTATGCAACCTATGCCTTTTAAATGGCTTACTGAAAATTTGGACACAACATATTATTAAGACACAGTGTCCGAAACGATACTTTTTTGGTTGATGATTCGGACACCAATAAAAAAGTTGTTTTGTACAGTCAGATAAAAAAAATTCAACGAACGAAATCCGTCTTCCGCCCAGCCTTAATAGTTGTCAAAAAACGTTGTTGACCGTATTTTTTCGTTGGAAGTTTCAATGACTGCATAAACAGATTTTTTATTGGTTTCCGAATCATCAGTTAATAAATGGTGTTTCGGACACTGTGTCCGAATATGTTTGTACCCAAATATATATATTTTTATTTAATTTAATTTACAATATTGTATCTCGCCAAACTTGGCAGTTTGATGGCGAGTTAAGTCTTCAGTAAACCTTTTAAATATTTAAAATTTTATTATTATGACTATTTTTTATTTTGAATTTCTTCAACAGTCTTGATTGCAATCTAATGTAAGAGAATGTCCATTTTAATCCGTGTTGCTAAGCAACTGTGCTTCCATTGCAAACGTCTCTTTGGTCTAATGGCTTGGTCTTTTCTCTCTCCTGCTTGATATGGAAGTAAGTTAAATTTACGTTTTTTCATACACCCCCGCTGTTCTTTTCTGATTAATTTCGTTGCAGGACCAAAGACATTCGAATCGTTTCGTCAGAATTCGGGGAGCTCCATTGCCTCAACGCTTAAATCCTTATGAATGCTGTTATTCCGCAAAACAATTAAAAAAATAAACTAAGAATACCACTCACATTATCTTACTTAATCATCAAATTTCTCAAGAAAACGCAAAATTTAAAGAGAAATCACAAACCAAAGAATAATTTTCTTTGTTATCAGAGCCAATTTACACCTAAATGTTTCAGAGAATCATTAATATACAGTAGATCTATAAGGTTACTTATAAGATATATTTTAACTTTCTCAGAAATCATGATAGACAACAGTATTTTGTTGGCTTGTGTACTAAAAATAAACGAACGTCTTTTAACAATTGTAATTACTTAAGGGGCTATTAAACGACTTTTACAGATTTTAAACTGACAATCACGTCAAAATGTGCAGTGTAAATGATTTGAAAAAAATATATGTTAAACTAGAATATCCTCTTAATCATATAGAAAGTGAATATTTTTGATTAAGTTCATTTTTTCAAAGTTTTGGACGCAGACTGTGTCCGTTCTGCATAAGTTTTGCGTCCAAAACTCTCAAAGTTTAGTCGAAAAAATTAAATAAAAGTAGTATTCTTTCAAAATTAAAAATAAGGCGTTTATTAAAAGATAGATTCTATCTTTTAGTATACACCATCTTACAGACAATTTTATTATCTATCTGATAGATAATAAAATTGTCTGTAAGATGGTGTAAGTTTCGTTTAATTATACCTGGTAGATTTTGTGTGATTGTCATTGTTAATTAAACTATATAATATTAATATAATTAAAAATATTCACTTACTAAGTGGTTAAGAGAATGTTCTAGTTTAACATATATTTTTTTCAAATCATTTACACATCACATTTTGACGTCATTGTCAGTTTAAAATCTGTAAAAGTCGTTTAATAGCCCCTTAAATTAAATACATAAACTCTTTTTTTTCGGCTTGGTTTTTTTTTGTAAGATGGGCTAAGGAAAAACTGTTAAGCTACGCTTGCCGCGGTCCGTCTGTGGATGGGTGACCATCCATTTCTCAGTGAGACCCCTCCGTGCTTCGAAGAGCACGTGAGTAAAGCCGTTGGTCCCGGCTGTCATTCGTAGATCTTTGACAATCGTCATGGGTAGTCAGAAGCCAGAAAGTCCGACAACCAGTCTTACCAAGAGGTAGGTATTGTGCTACACAATAACTGGGTTGTGGAGGTTAGATAGGCAGTCGCTCCATGTAAAACACTGGTATTCAGCTGCATCCGGTTAGACTGGAAGCCGATGTTGGGAAAAGGCTAGGCAGATATCTATCTTTTAGTATCCGTTTTTTTTTTAAGTTAAAGAATACTATCTTTTATTTAATTTTTTCGGCTAAACTTTGAGGGTTTTGGACGCAACGCATAAGATTCTCTGGTCGCTCAAGGTCGCGCCGCCTTATATCGTCGCCTTAAATACGGGTCTGACTCCTTGATATTCCAAAAGTAACTGAAAATGGTTTAATTGAAATAAATGGTGCTGAGTTTGAGTTAGGGTTCGTTAAACAAAAGTTAGGTGCCTTCAAAACTCGTTGTACTAAAACACATGATCAGGGTTTATCATATTTAACTTTTTAAATAGATTGTTAAGGCTGCTTTAAAATTAACGAACTTTTAGAGAGAGAGAAAGCTTAAGGGAGTTTTTAAATGTTCCATAGGAAACTTTTGATCGCTAAATATTAGCTACAGAACCCTTTTTCAAAAATGTTTAATACTCTTTCTTTAGACTTAAGTACCTTGCG
Source organism: Charanyca ferruginea (assembly GCA_947361185.1). Classification (NCBI taxonomy): domain Eukaryota; kingdom Metazoa; phylum Arthropoda; class Insecta; order Lepidoptera; family Noctuidae; genus Charanyca; species Charanyca ferruginea. The sequence continues at coordinate 6,002,865 of OX376077.1, read as the reverse complement.
TACGTATGAAGTTTGTATCAAGGGACCGTAAACTTGAGTATATGGTTTTAATTTCAGCTCGATACCTCCACGCGTTTCCGAGATAAAGGGCCTTGACAGACAGACAGACAGACGGACAGCAAAGTGATCCTATAAGGGTTCCGTTTTTTCCTTTTGAGGTACGGAACCCTAAAAAGAAGAAAAAGAGAGAGAGAGAGTATAAAGATCAAAGTCAAAGTCAAAGCATGTTCGAGCATGTTCAAGTTCATTTCAATTATACCATTTACAGGCACTTTTGAATTGTCAAAGAGTCGCTAGTCGGTCAGAAAAGTTGAAATCAGTAGCTCGTTCCAAAACGTAAATTGGAGAAGAACGAAGAAGAAACACTATTTTTTACAAAGTTCTGATTGCATTATTCATGTTGCATCTATTTTTGATAACAATTAAGTAAGTGGCAATATAAATCAATTCAAAAATAAAGTTAAGCAGTTGAGAGTTGACCAAGCTCAGCCGACAGCTCATGAACATGACGCGTGGATCAGCACCATGTAACCGAAGGAACGGAATGATCCAACACACGCACCACCGTCAGCAAGACAATACACTCAACCGCCATGCTCTTTTATATCAAACAAATAATAAGTTGATAATGTAAAGCGCTCAATAGACTGCGCACCCACCACGCTGCAAACACAACCTAGCAAAATCATCATCCATCATCATCATTTCAGCCGAAAGACGTCCACTGCTGAACATAGGTCTCCCCCAAGAAATGGGGGGTTTTGCCATAATCGCCACGCTTGGCAGGCGGGTTGGCGATCGCAGTATGGTTGTTACAAAGGCACAGAGAACGCTGCTGCCCATTCTCTGGTGAGTCCCTTAGCCGCCTCTCACGACACCCACGGGAAGATATGGGATGGTGCTATTATTTACGTCCGACACCATACGGACCGTCCGACACCGTACGGACCTAGCAAAATGGGAGATTATAAATACTACCGATACCCAGTGTGAGTGCGGTGATCCTGACCAGACAATGGCCCACTTACTACTGTGCCCAAAGTGCCCGTACACCTGCACTACCTTCTGGGCCCAAGTAGTGTAACAAAAGGTAACCATCGACTCGAAAAGAAGAAGAAGTTGATAATGTTTATTACTCAGAAATAAATGCTACTACGAGTATTCTATGAGATACTGCGCTGCAACGTAAACGCTCCTAAGTATAACATCGCTATTAAATAAATTAACCATTTAATAAATCCAAGAATTTTGCTACAAACTCACTAATGAAATCACATTACCACGATCACACTGGAATGCTTAACACGCAAGCATTTTTATCGATTAATCGATATCGATTAACATCGATATTTACATTCCGTATCTCGGTTAATTCCCGACTAATAGTGCTGATTACGATCGATTCTATCCCAATGTTTTCATGTCAACCGCAATCGATTGAATCGATTAAAGTGGATAATTGGTGAGCGTTGCTTGGTTATTTTGCACGCCAGTTTATGTCTCGTTTGCGGAATAGGGCCCATTAGTTTTAACGTAAGTGTATGGTTTGTTGAACTGTTGAGCTAGATTTTGAAAGGGCAAGTAATATACTACCTAGTTTCACAACTTACTACTACATTTGGTATTTAGGGCCTATTATAACATATCTACTTTGATATAGTAATAAAAAATCATGTACAGACTAGGTCAGCACATCAAGCTTCAACGTCTTTGATAGATTTTCTACTTTATTACAAAACAATAAGGTTTTTATTCAATCGCAAAAATTTGACAGTTTGGTATGGCTTGATGTAATGTCGTCTATATCTACTTACTCCACGGCAAAAGTTTTTATCACTACGATATACTTGGTGAAGTGTACAATGCTATAGTACAGATAATACTGAAGAAATCAATAAACGGTATTGAAATAAAAACGAAAGAAATTCCTCCAACATTCGTTACAGATGACTCAATCACAACAACAAACGAAAAGATAAAAGATACTGTACTTGAACTTGACAATGTCTGCGTTCTTGACCTTTATTACATCACAGACACTGACACTGTACACAATATAATCGACGATGGAGATCTGAAAGATATAATTTTCACTTCCAAACTGAGTGAGATCAATAAACTGATTATTGTGGGATGGGTGATGGAAATTCAAGACAATGCAATAGGTTTGTTTTGACTTTGAGAGTAAATATGATATTACGCAAGGAAAATGATGTTAGTCTCTTGAAAGAGGTAGGTATAAAATTGAGTTGTGAAGATTTTGTAACTGTAAAAATCTTTAATAGGATTGGGCGGGTCACGTCAGCCTTATGCCCATTGAACGCTGGGCAAGAGTCATCAGTTCATCACGCAATGGGTGCCTGATGATGGACGACGTCGCCGAGGCCAGTTCAGACAGAGGTGACAGCAGGGTTGGTTCGAGGTGGCGCAGGATAAAACGTTCCTGGAAGGACTCTGGAGATGCCTTTTCTCAGTAGTGGGATAGCATATGCTAGATAAAAAAGAAAGCTTTGGTTTTAAAATCGCTATTCAAGCTTTCCAGTGTGACTTGGGTTTGCAAAGAGCAAAAGTCTAAAAATAGATTATCTTAAAACAATTAAAACAAAGCGGCGTCACATCGCTGTCAACTAGAAATGTGCGCAAGAGACTGGCGGCATTGCCGCGTTGAATGGTAATCTTCAGCCTCAAGCCTAGGTAAAAGCGAGCCCTTGGGTCACAGGATGCATCTACTAACCGTTTGGATATTTCTTTAAAAGTTTTAATCATTTATAGAAAGTAGGTGTATCAGAACAATTAAAAATGTATCTCTTTCTACAAAAAGTAATTTTCCTCTTAACGACTGATATTTTTAAGCAAAATAATAATTCATACCGGACCTTGAAAGATGAGAATTCCAATTCCCATCATCAGAAACAAGTTACAAAATTTCACACAAAACCAGATAACCATCTTTCATTTCCGTAACAAGACTATCTTAATCTTCCATTTATATCCCATCGAGTATTTCTTTACTAAACAAATTCCCATGATATATATCATTGCATAACTGAGGTATTAAATCATCCTCTTGGTAACGACTTTGAAAAATATAATGAATAGACCTTTGCTATTGTTGGTTACTATGGAGCTAAACGCATATAAATTGTAGAACCCGCTAAAGGTAAGGATAGAGATATTCAATTGAATGAAACAGATTTTTCTGATGTCATATTTATTGAGGTGGTTAAAAATTTGATCGATGCCGATGTATTGTTGACTGGGAAGCTTGTGCTTACTCAATTTCAGAATGCTTACGGGAAGGTAATTGATGATAATAAGTATGATTCAAAACTAACATAAAAATCGAATGCAATAGTAAAATTGCAAAACAAAGATTGGCGTTTCAATTAGATTAGAATATTTGAATTCTCATTCCCGAATCATTTGAATGTGAAATATGTATAAAGGGATAGGTTACCTGACATACTTATTAAAATCTTTAAATTTCTAAGAATCTAAACCAGAATGCACAAGATATATCTGCCATTTCTCTTTATCGCGTATCTCCTATAACTTTCGCCGCTCCTAGAGCAAACTCACGGGTATTGATAACACTCCTAGTGTTACCTTCAGCACTTCCTATTTAATCATTTATATTGCCTATTAATACACTTAGCGAAATCTCTTCATTAGTTAGATTATACCAATTCTTTACTTTGAACGTATATTTGTGTTGACACCTTTCTTAGGCCCACTTAAACCAAAGACTTCCACAAAGCTAGTTGCTAACAAGAGGTTAAATTACGAAATGTCATACATAATTTGCCCGTGTTAGTAACTTACTTGGATAGTAAAAGATAGGTAACCTTTTTTTTTCCTTGCTTTTTTTTGTCAAATAGTCATTTTTTCTTTCTTTATTCTGATAGGGTTGCGTTTGACCGTACCTCACCTGATCTTAAATGATGATGTGGCCTAAGGTGGAACACGCTTGCTTAGGATGAACCGGTTCACTCGTGCCTTGAAGGTACCCAGATTATACTTATCAGGGAACAGAGGGGCGGGCGGTGAATTCCATACTGAATTCAATTCAATTTCAGGTTTATTTTAAATGTTAAACTCCAATTGAGCTCTTACCAAACGGTGGGTTTCAAAAATATAATAACTAATACATTTGCCAAATAGAATATTGTCATTACATTTGTAGATTCGGTCGCTATTTGTCGCTGGAATCATTTAAATTACTCTGATTATAACCCACAAAAGAATAAATTAGACTTAATTTGAAAAAATCAATCCGAATCTTATTATTTATAACAAAGCTGAGACGTAACTCAAATCTCCCAACTCCAAACTAGAAAAACCAAATCAAGATACTAATCTAATATTAATAGTTCAAATCAATAATAAAGCCATAAATTCTAAGGTTAAATTCCCAAAATGTTAAAACGTAGAATATTGAAACCAATATTATTCGGTCGACAACTACTACCAATAAAGTAGCGGAAGTTGATATCATAAATTATAAAAAAGAAATAGAAGTGAAATTGAGGAAAGTTATCGATTTGAAACTTGAATTAAATCGATTTGATATATCGATGGTTATTTGGTGCATTCATCGTAGATATTTGAACATCAGAACCAAAATTGGATTAGTTAATGGGACGTTACCTACATTTATTAAATTAATATTATTTTACGAAATTCAATTAGGTACATTTTAAATTAGTTACCTACTCAAATGATGAAAGTTGGTGCTGATATTAAATTATAACGTTATACAAGAAAACATAAGGAATTAATGAAGATTTTCTCATGCAAGACTTTCACTATATTATATGGATAGGGTAAAGATACTTATGCCTTTAGGTACTTCATTGAATGTAGAAAGAACTGAGTTCCACTACATTCCATTTCAAGTGAACAGAGCCAGCAAGACTAAACATAACCTTGGCTTAGCCAGGATAAATTCTGGCATACATTAGATACGGTAGACTGGTTACGTTGCAGAGTAGAGCGATGGGATCAATTTATATCTGTGCATGTTTGGTTCACTGCACTGAACTCTGTCTGAACGCGGTCTGCATCTGACGTTGAATTAAAAATAAAAACAGCGACAGCAAAGAAGTGATATGCTTCGGTTTTAAGGGTATTACAAGCATAATAATATGAGACACTTTTGTTTCTGAAGTGGCAACGTATCTTTAAGGGTTATTTCCCTATTTGCCTCGGCTCTTTTCTGGTGGTCACCGCTGTCGTATCTGGCTTTCAGAACTTGCAGTGGTTTAGGAACAGTGTGGCTAACTTTTTAATAGGCAGCGGTAACTACTTAACATAAGCCATCCAATTACATAAAAAAAATACATTACTAATTTGATATTCTCTAATATCTGAAAAAAATTCTGTTGTCTTTTTTGTAAAAAAGCTTTTTATTTATCGCTTTTTAATACCTCCTTATCATTAAAATATATTAAGAAACGGCAACACAGTCAAAACAGAGATTGAAAGTACAAGGTCGGAAAAACTTAAAACATCATCCATGTATATTTTTTTGCTTTCTGTCGATTTTGTCAAAAAGCGCTGAATCAATTTCGATAAAATTAATGTGGGGACCACCCCTAAAGCATTCCCTATCCATCAAAAAAGGAATTCTCAAAATCGCTTTACATTTGCCGGAGAAATCGCGTAACAAATAAACCAAAAATAAAACTACATACAGACGAATTGTGAACCTCCTTCTTTTTGAAGTCGGTTGAAAATGGATAGATGTTCGTTAGTCTCGCTAAAACTCGAGACCGGCTGCACCGATTTGATTAATTTTGGTCTTGAAATATTTGTGTAAATCCAGGGAAGGTTTAAAGAAAAGTTGTAAGAAAATTGAAAAATCTATTGACAGCAGGACGTCTGTCGCGTCAGCTAGTAAGTTATATAATACTAGCTTTTGCCCGCGACTTCGTCCGCGCGAATGTCGGTTATTGCGGACGCAGACGAAGTTGTGAATTAAAAAGTAGCCTATGTCCTTTCCTAGGTTTCAAGCCATTTGCATACCAAATTTCATCAAAATCGGTTCAGCCGTTTTATCGTGAAAGCGTAACAGACAGAGTTACTTTCGCAGTTATAATATTAGTATGGATTAGTTATAAGTAATATTGATTAAACTACTTGTAACCCTGCCCGTGGGGTATCCGGGCTAGAATAGCACCCCCCCATTTCATCCCGAGGGCGTTGTCGAAGGCGACTAAGGGAAAGTCCGGAAGTCGGGCAGCAGCGGCTTCCGTGTACTTAACAACCTCACTGCGAGACCCAAGATGCCTGCCAAGCGTGGGAATTATGGCAACGCCTCCGTTTCTAGGGGAGAGGCCTATGTTCAACAGTGGACGTCTTCAAGCTGATGAAGAATATTGATTAGTCTTAAGCCATATATCCACTTGAGCATGTTCAGGCGAATAAGCGGGTCATTTGACCAAGCTGCTCAAGTTGAGACGCCTGAGCATGTTCGGCTAAGGAGACCTACCACTAGCTCTTAACGCGATCAATTTTAGGACCTAAATCATCATCATCATCATCATGTCAACCTTTAGACGCCCACTACTGGGCATAGGTCTCTCCAAAGGGGGGTTAAGCCGTAATCGCCATGCTTGGCCGATGCATGTTGGCGATCACAGTAGGTGTTATGGTACTCAGAAGGACGCTGCTGCCCATCCTCTGGTTAATATCCCGCTGTCGCCTTCTACGACACCCACGGGTAGAACCGCGGTGGTGCTATTCGCGACCGGCACCTCACGGCTAGGACCTAAATGGACAGAAACAAAATTCAGAAGGTCCTAAAATAGCTCTTAACGCGATCCATTTTAGGACCTAAATTGATAGAAACAAAATACAGAAGGCCCTAAAATGGATTGCGTTTGGATCGCGTTAAGAGCTTGTGGTAGGTCTCCTGGTCTGTTCTATATCTCACTACAATACAAAAAACTACACTTCTAAATAAATCTACAAGTCCCATATTGACCTTATTTCCGTTACATAGAACATCCAAATCCAGATTTAGTACCTACTATCATTAACGTCTGCCCATGACAAATGGACGGACGTTCCACTATTAGTAGAGAAATGCCACTCTGAAATTTGAGTAGTATCCGTGTTTTGTTTGATATTCTGATCCCAATTTTTATGTTTTGGTAGCAATTAGGTTCAGATTTATTATGCATTTTAACGTAATTTAATGGGTTTTAGAGATGATATCAGTTACTAATTGCTTTAAAAAAAATAATTTTAAAGATCATTTCCCGGCCGTGGTTTCCTTCATCTGCTTTTTTCCAACTATATTGGGGTCGGCTTCCAGTCTAACCGGATGCAGCTGAATACCAGTGTTTTACATGGAGTGACTGCCTATCGGACTTCCACAAGCCAGTTACTGGGTAACCCGATACCCCTTGATAAGACTGGTTGTCAGACTTTCTGGCTTCTGACTACCCTTAACGACTGCCAAAGATCTAAAAATGACCGCCGGGACCAACGGCTTTACGTGCTTTCCGAGGCACGAAGGGAACTCGGTATGAGATGCATGGTCACCCATCCACAGACCCACCGCGGCTAGCGTAACTTAACCTTTGACCGATCGAAAACCCCAACGATTGTCTACCGTGATTTCCACTGGGATTTTAATATAATATGATCATTCAGAGAGAAGTAGGTAAGTTGGAGTATACTCTCCGTATTATGTAAGCTTTTATACAAAATCTAATATAAATATAATTTGTGGAAGCTTGTAAATGGCCTATAAAGTTAGTTCTTTCAATGTAAGTTATTATTTAGATCTTAGACTAAGTTTTCAGATATAAATAATTTATTACTATCATCTACCAACTAATATTTTATTAATTTAAATCAGCATATGGCTATGTGTAATGTTAGGATGATTGTTTATTATTCTTTCGCTCTATAGATATTTTTTCTGCCAAATGGTAGGTGGTGCAAAATTATATACGTCAGATTTTAAAAAAAGAATGGCATTCTGAGTGTCTTTCCATGTTCAATTGAATGAAAACGTAACAAGCTTTTTACTACTACGTTTAAATTAAAATGTCATTAATCAAAATCATTCCTATTTTGAACCCCTAATCAAGTCACCCAACGTTTTCATTCATTCAATAACTCATTGCCTTAATCACGGCTGTTGAACGACATTATCGGTCAGTGACCTCGGTTTCTCCTTGAAATAGCCAACCCTAACCGTTAAGGCTATTTTCAGCATACTAATCCCAAATCCGATTACAGAGCCAACCGAAAATATCGATTACTGAACTCCAAAGCTTTTGATCTAATAATAAAAAGGCTATGAAAATGGGGCATAAATCGCACTTAATCGATTCGGCGCTTTTGATCCGATAATCGATTTAAAAACGATTTTCGTAGTGTATCCCCGTGTTTGTTTTGTTGAGTGATTTATATTCTTGGTATTTTGAATATCAAAATATTGTTCTAGATGGGAAGGAAGAATAATTCAATATTAAAGACTTGAAGATTTATGATTCTTTTAGAAAGTTATTGTTTAGTAAATAACGGGTTGTATGTGGTTTGAGATTATTGTTTTAGCTTTGATCTACTCTCAAGACTTGTTAGGTTTTGTTTATTAGACACTTATATTTTTTTATTTGCAGATATTGCTTTGTTTGTATTCTCAGTTTCAATATTGTGGTTATGTCTGCCAAAGCGAAGCAACATACAAAAAAGTCTCCTATTTTCGATCCTTGATTAATGTAAAATCTCAACATTATCTTCCTGTCCTGATCCCATGTTACTTGGGGTTTCGCAACACATTTTTTAGCAAGGTATAAACGAGCTCTTGGATCACGGAATGTGACAAGCCTTTTAGAAGTCATGTCCTTAAAATGGAGATCAGCACACGAACCACACGACCCGAGTTTCAACCCCAAACGGCTCGTAAATAAAGTTATCACCAAGGTGACAATACTTTCGCCGTTTGGAGGTGGTGTAAAATATCGTGCAAAATTGACAAAATGGAACGTAAGAAAAAAGAAATGGACATTAGTGTGTGTCAAACTTTTTGGGGGCTCCGTCGATCTGATGGCGGCCGTCTTTGTGCCAATTTTCGTACCCGTTGCCGATAGTCGACGCCTTTTAGGCAACTTTACCTAGTGTTTGAGGTTAGGTTACAATTTTTTTTTCCTTTTATGGGAGTGATATCGGGAGGTCCCCCCTACCCCCTCCCACCATCCCCCACTCAAAATTCATGTTTCCACATATTACATTTTAACCCTGCTCACTTCCTATGTGTTTAACGTAATTTTAAACTTAATTGTCTTTTGCTCCGAATTCTACATACATAGATAGGTACTGAAAGACTCGACAACAACTTTTCTTCTTTTCTTTTCTCATTTTTACTAACAAATGTTTCTCAAACACATAGGTAGGTACTTATATTAGTGAAAAAACTTTATCTTTACAGTCCTTTAGCAATCGTTATAGTCAATAGTACCTTTCAAAGTGATCACTACCGAAGTGCCCGAACATGTCATCATCTGTCAATAACGTGTCAATAGATTGGAGACCTTCGCCTACTTGATACTTGTATTAATATGCCAAATAATAACGTTGGTATAATAAAAGTGTATTTATCTGTCAATCAGTTGATTCAAGTGACATGTTGTGAATAGTCGATAATTTATAGTCGATAGTTTTTCGAATATAAATAACTCATACTTTGTCCACGTGTTTTTTTTTTATAAAAAGATATGGCCACTCAGGAATAACGTACCTTCCGTAGTATTGGTGAAAGAATGTTTTATATCGGATAAGTATTCATTGAGTTTATCCATTACAAACAAACATGAAAAATATCATAATTATCTTATCTTTGTATAATATTATTATTGTAATACCAGCCTATTATTGTCTCACTGACTTGCTCAAAGCGTATTGGCGTAAATAAGACGAAGACTTGATTTTCCGGTTCCTTCTTCTTTCCAACGTCGAATAAAGTGTTATCAGGATTTTGCATTAAGAACTTCTATATCAGTAGAAGCCCAAAGTTGAAAATTGGTGGTGTCATATTCCCGTGACTTTGGAAAGTATCTAAATCCATTGGTCCTGCTCCTGATCTCTCCCCAATCGTGTTGGATTGCCGTCACATCACTATAATATCTCTAGGGTAGTCTCCTTTGCGATTGTACGCCGTGACCGTAATTAGGTCGATGAAGAAGAAATTGAGGTTGTAATAATAGATAGGCACTGGTCACAGTAACAACTATTAATTTAGCAGTGAATGAAAATTGGTAACACAGGTTCAAATCAAAGGTTGCCGGACTAAAGGTCAGCCCGTATGAAATCGATACAGATTAAGAAGAAAATCTAAACAATATCGATACTATCGACACATAAATCGAAACACTAGAGCTGCGTGTGGGCTACTCGATATTCGCTATCGACATGTATCTGGGTTGTGAATGTTGTCCAAAATTACTTAAACGGTTCCGTATTAGATATCAAATTATTTGTAACGGTATTGAGAATAAATTGTGTGTAATAAGCAGTGGACAAATATTGTAATAGAGTATTTTTATGGTTTGAATGTAAATATTCTAACTGTATTATGTTATTATACTGATTGTACTATTATTTTCTGTCCATCACTTTTATTATGATTATATTTTTATAGCCTCTGAAACTGTTATAAAAATAAGGTTGGGTCGTTTATTTAATGTTTGTCATCATTGTAACTGACTGCTTTTTTGTTGATTAGTCTATTCAGTACATGATTGGTTAGTTTGTAGGTGATTGTTTTTAGTGTTCTAGAACTATGATCATTATTATCGGCATTATCATCATCAGCAGCAGCTTATCCAACTATTTTGGGGTCGGCTTCCAGTCTAACCTGATGCAGTTAAATACCAGCGTTATAAATGGAACAACCGCCCATCCGACCTCCACAACCTGGTTTCTGGATAACATGATACCCCTTGATAAGCCTGGTTGTCAGACTTTCTGACTTCTGACTACCCATAACGACTGTTAAAGATCTACGAATGACACCCGGAGCCAACGGCTGAACGTGCTTTCCGGGGCACGGAGGGGTCTCGGTATGAAATGGTTGGTCACCCATCCGCGGACTGGTCGTGGCAAGCGCAGCACAACTTTGACCGATCGATCCGTTTACGCTAATACGGTTTCCGTAACAGCTTTTATATAATAGGAAAAAAATGGGTTCCATTAAATAAAACCGATAGTCATGCGTACGAAGTCGCGAGCATCAGGAGAGTATATTCTATGCTTAAGTTCAGGATTTGACCGCTGAACTGTAATTGCTGGACGGTAATGTTACACATGTTGGCATATTGCATGGCAAGACGACACGGTTGGCGCAGTGGCTGAGCGATCGACTGCTGCGCAGCGTGTTGCGGGTTCGATTCCCGCCCAGGGTAAACATTTGTGTGATGAGCACTTGTGTTTGTCTTGTGTCTGGGTGTTGTTTATCTATATAATGTATTTAAAATATATTTGTGTATGTATATCAGCTGTCTGACACCCATAGTACAGGGTCTCCCTAGTTTAAGGTCAGATGGCCGTGTGTGAAATGTCCCCACATATTATATTATTATTGAATTATTTTGACATCATTAATTTAATTGTTAAGATGTTGTAGCATGGCTCATTTTTGCAGATATACGAGTAAGTAGAGTATCGGCGTTATAAAATCTGCCAGTCCAATAAAAAAGGACAGCAAATATCTCTCAAATATTTAGAAGCAGGACGAGTCCCAAAATCTTCAATTAGTCCAATTGCATGGTCCCACTTATCTGGGCCACTTCTAACCAATTCGTTAGCCATTTCTAAGAAAGTGCTCTTAATAGTGACCCAATAATTAAATCGTTTGGGAACCCGACCATTTGGTCCAACTACTAAAGTCAAAGGGTAATAGTATCTGATCTGTGTTTGTTCTAATTAACTAATATTTACACACGTTCGTAAGTAAATGAACGGCTGTTTGTATGATTGGGAAAATAAAACGGTTCTTCTTCGAAAGATAGTCTTACAAAATGAGGTCTAACTTTAGTCTGAGATTAAACCTTCGGGTTAGTTTGTTTTAAATTTGGACGTTATATGCAGTATGCAATAAAGTTCTTAGCAGAAAAACTACCTTTACCTTCTACGATCTTAGTTCATCTAATGAGATGAACTAAGTCCGAACTTTTGTGACTTTTGTTACAATTTGAACTTTTTTCAGACGGCAGTAAGGTGTTTAATGCAATAACTGGCTTGACCATAGGCGCATGTTTAAGTTTTCAGTTTTGTATTTTGAACTTTTATAATCATCAAATCGAATACGACACAAAAACAGTCAAATCCATATCTCCGTCCCATACTCACTCAAAGAGACATCTACATTGAGTGTATTTTTTGTCTAGTTTTTTTACTTTCACACTTAATTCGTTTTTAATAATAATAATAATATGTGGGGACATTTTCACACACGGCCATCTGACCCCAAACTAGGGAGACCCTGTACTATGGGTGTCAGACAGCTGATATACATTCACAAATACATTTTTTTTTTGTAAATACATACATATATAGATAAACAACACCCAGACACAAGGCAAACACAAGTGCTCATCACACAAATGTTTTACCCTGGGCGGGAACCGAACCCGCAACACGCTGCGCAACAGTCGATCGCTCAGCCACTGCGCCAACCGTGTCGTCGAAGACGACATTACCCTGTGGCACAGTATAATATTAGTACTACCATACAGTAGCGACACGCTCCGCCTCCCTCTGAAACCGTTCCTGACCTCTCCCCGCGTCGAACGACTAGCTCTGGGAACTGCGTTTATGTTCGAGCGGCGCGTAGACAAGCACGTGTTTTTTTTTTTTTATGGTACAAGCCCGCCACTCTATTCCCTAACCACTGTAACTCCTGTAAGCCAGAATCAACAGTGGCGACCACCAGAAAAGCGCCAGAGCAATGAAGCTCGACGAGTCCCAGAGAAACGATTCAACTGTCTTGGATCCCGCAACGAAATTAATCAGAAAAGAACAGCGGAGGAGTAAGAAAAACATATTTTCCACTTCCCTCCAAATCAAGCAGGAGACAGAACAGAACTAGGCCAATAGGCACAAAGGGACGTTTACAACTGGGAGAAACCCAGTTGCTAAGTACCACGGATTATAATTGACATAATTACACGCACGTATCTGTATAGTCTGTTATTTTAGTGGTAGTGTAGGCAATTATATCGTTTCGTTTCTATGGAGTGTCGCGGGTGTGCCCGTGAGGTGTCCGGGCTAGAATAGCACCCACCCATTTCATCCCGAGGGTGTCTAGAAAGCGACTAAGGGAGAATCCGGAAGTCGGGCAGCCGCGGCTTCCTTGTAATTTCACTGCGATCCCCAAGACGCTTGCCAAGCGTGGGGATTATAGCAAACCCCCGCTTATAGGGGAGGTCTTTGTTCAGCTGTGGACGACTTTCGACTTATGATGATGAGGTGTTTCGATTCAATTCTCTTACGGATCCCTGATTTTTATGACAACACAAAATAGTCTAGCACTCAGATATAAAGTAGCTTTCTATTAGCGAGTAATTTTCATAATCAGATAGGTATTTCCGGATATTAACGCTTTTCAACCAAGAAACCCCTTAGCTTAATAATATTATCATCATGTCAACCTTTAGACGCCCTCCGATGAGCATTGGTCTCCCCCAAGGTGGGATTCAGCCGTAATCCCCATTCTGATCCGATGCATGTTGGCGATCGCGGTAGGTGATAGGGTACTCAGAAGGGCTCTGCTGCCCATCCTCTGGTCAATATCCCTCTGTCGTCCTTCACGACACCCACGTAGAAATGGGGTAGTGCTATTCGCGGCCGGCACCACACGAACTTATAATATTAGTATAGATAGAATAGAATATAATAACACCATATCACCGCTATCCAATTATTTTTAACCAGTACACTTTAAAGTCGGTCCAGATTTTCACATGAAACACTTTTGCCAACATAATGCAGTTAAAAACTCGTGCGAACGGTCACATAAATAGCTCCCATATAAATAACTCGACAGTTGATTGTATTTACCTGTACAGTCACGCCCAAAAATACATAGACACTACATACTTAAACGCTTTACTCGACGTACAGCAAGAAGGATGGTGAGTAAGGCGCATTAGGCCTGCAGACGTAGGTACCTACCTATTATCCCTTGAGTTTTGTGCTAACTCGGTCTAAAATGTTTCTTACATACTTGTTATTTAACCTTGTGTTAGCAATTAACTTTAAGCTTCGTTTTTGGTATAAGTGGGAGTCGATTATTATAATGCTGTTTAACAAATTAATTTTTCTGTATTGATTAAAATTATAACGTCATATGGTGTCAAAATCTCAATGAAAAGCATAATATTTCAACATTTTAATCGCTACTCTACGTGAAAATTACTATTTATATCTTTTCAAGATGTGTACAGAAAGCGTCATCAACTGAGTTCCCCACAAACATTACAATTTCTTCGAAAAGGGGATAACCTGTTAATGACGCTGTTCGTACATGCTTTTTCAGCTGACGGTACCTTCCTACCAACATGTAATTTTATAAAAGGTTTTGTGTCGAAAAAATGAATGACAATATGACAACTTTGTTACTAGATGGGAGGGTTGGCAATTCAATTTAGGAGATAAAGTGGACAATATAATTCAAAGGTAGGAGAAAAATGAACCGACAGAATTCATTGAAGACATTACTTTGTCTGTCATCGTGGCACGTGTAGTGTATTCGAAAGAAAGAAAGAAATAATAATTATTACCTATATCGTAGAACATAGATACCTATGTCGGGAGCCAATATCTAATACCTATTCAATATTGAAGAAAAACTTTTCCTTATGAATATTAGCAATACGAAGGTACAGAAGCCAACGCATCAAGCTACAACAAGCTGAAAAATTTATTTGATACATTTTCAACTTTATAACTAACGTAGGTATAAGGTTCATATTCAATTGGGAAAATTTGACAGTTAGGTATGGCTTGATGTCAGCTAGCGTCTGTACTTCTTATCTTCAAATATTATGTTTTGCACAACTTTTCAGTTGATTGATGCTGTAGCTGTTTTTTCCATTCAACAAAACCAGAACATTAACTCTCTCACTCTATCTCTACCTCTACTCTCTGTCTCTTTAATATTTGTTCTTCTTTTAACCGACTTCAAAAAAGAGGAGGTATTTTTGTATATTTGTCTTGCGATTACTCCGCCAATTCTGAATTGATTTTAATGATTCTTTAATGATTCTTACTTTGTATGGTAGGTCATGCTTTAGGGGTGGTTCCATAAATATTGTTGAAATTCATTCAGAACTATTTAAATAACAAAACAACTACATTAACACTAATCTCAACTCTCTACTCTATGTCTCTACTCTATATCTATATTTTCTCTCGGTCACAACTATTTCTCTATCACTTCTCTCTCTACTGTTTCTCTGTTTCTTCTCTCTATATCTCTACTCTCTCTTTTCCTTCACTCTCTATTTTATTCTTACATTGTTGTCCTTTTTATTATATTGTTTTAATTAATCTCTCTAAATAAGTACATTTTAAGCCATCAACATCCGTTTCCCAGTGTAATCTAAACCAAGAACGTTAAATAATTTTATCTTCAAACTTAATTTGATAACCGAACGCGATCGACAATAAATCTTTAAGTCCACTACCGTTGACTTTATGGTTTCATTAAAAACCTCATTAATAGTTTAACGATGGGAATTGATAATGAACTTGATTATATTAAATCATTAAAACATTTGAACACCTGCTGCTTTACAGAATCGTAATAATAAAGTTTTATAATTATCTATTAATTAACTGGACTAATGAAAAATTCATTTATCCATTTCTACCCGTGGGTGTCGTAGAAGGCAACAGAGGGATATTGTACAGAGGAGCAGCATCCTTCTGAGTACCATAACACCTACTGCGATCGCCAACATGCATGGGCCAAGCATGGCGATTACGGCTGAACCCCCCCTTGGGGGAGACCTATGCCTAGCAGTAGGGCATCTAAAGGTTGGTGATGAATGAAAAATGGTATTAAAACTTCCGAAAGACTCCTAAAAAGTAATTTAGAGGAAGACAACCATTAATATCATTACTGCTTAAACTTAGATAAATCTAGTTACATAGAGATCTAGATACCTAGCAATTACCTACACACACGTTTTATAATCTTTATTAAATCCTTATAATAGGGAACGAGCCTAATGCCAGGTACAAATCTTGACCTAGGGATGTTACTGAGAAATTCCGAATAAAAAAAACCTTATAACACACCTTACGCGATTCGGGAATCGACACCTAGACCTCATGATCAAAATTCCAGCTAGCGACTACTACCAACTAGGCAGTCAAGTTTCATCCCTCAAAAATAAAAATGAAAAACAAAAGAAGACTGGCAAGTTACAAAACTCAATTCAAAAAGAAAAAAGAACGATAATTGTCTTTGCATAACCCACTGAAAGATAACAAAGGCTATCTTTTGATCGACAACTAGCAGAATTAATCAAAGTTAGACAAGTTAGATTAATAATTATTATTATTCGTAACATACAGGATACAATAGTGCTACGTCTAGAAAATTGTTCGTCCATTATTTGCGTACAACGAACAATCATAGTAACTACTAGTTTTTTGTTACTATTGTTTCTCGAAAGGAACTCACTTTTAAGTTTAGCCGTACTAGCATGAGACAAATGGCGACCAACTAAGCTCGATTTAATTATTGTTGGTCTGAACCCGTCCATTAAATAATAACTGTGTCCATGTGTAGTGAATAAATAAATAAAGCGGGGTCTTTATTGTATTGTTCAAATGACTAAAATTCAGTCGCCAAAATATTGAGCTTACATAGATGCCCAAAACAAAAAAATTGTTGAATGTAGTTTTTGTAAGGTGGGTACCTGCAGGCCACGCCCGTAATACATAGGTGATTTCCTACCCTAGTGAAAAAAAAAAAGAAATTGAATACGCTGCGCCCGCTATTTTAGGGCTCCTATACAGGGTAATTGAAAAAATACCCAAAACCACTTAATCCTCACTTCATATTATCACCCTGATCAACATTTGTTCTACGACTTATTAAAATTCGAAACTTTTTTTCCAAACCAGAAATATAAACACACTTTAAATTTTGCATAATATATTTTTTCTGACTCGGCCGACGAAAGGCCTGCAACCAGCTGTGCCTGTACTAATGTACGATCGCGTGTATGATCGCGAATATGATGTAGGTAGTAGGTAGGCATTAAGGTAGTAGGTAGGCTAATGCCTACCTACTACCTACATCATATTCGCTATCATAATATGGGTGCGCGCTCGCGTAGTAGTAGTAACAGACTTCTTGGCTACGTTATTTAGTTGAAGTCAAAGTCGTAGGACAAATGTTATTCAGGGTGATGATACGAAGTCCAGATTAAGAGGTTTTGGGTATTTTTTCAATTTCCCTGTATAATTGTAAGGCATATCACGTCACACGACGTCGCGTGATGTTGCAAAGAACGTTTAATGTGTGTTGTCAAGATCTAATTCAAATTCAAATTTTATTTTATTCGTATGTTGCTGATTAACTTATTTCATTCAGGATCAATGAGGGTTCCATTTTTTCTTTTGAGGTTCAAAACCCTAAAATGGTTTCGCACTTTTCAATTTGGCTTCGAATCTCTTCAATATTTTTTTACGTTTTTAATTAGTTCAAACAATTTAAAATAAATTTATGAATATAGGTATACTCACCCATGGTAGGGGCCACGATTCGCTCCAGATTAATGATCAAGATTAGATAATTAGTATTGGGCAATCGAAAGTGAAAGGAGAGGGACAATGACCATATGTTGACACTAGCTCAAGGTTATTAATGTGTATTGTTATTGAAATCATTAATAAATGTTTTGCCATATCGCGGGCAGGCCATATCGAATGACAGTGTGATCAAGATCTAGTTAGTGGGCAAGATTTGATGACAGTTCATTATTATGTTTGTATGTCATTATGTTCTACTTAGATAGAACGGTAAGTAAGTATTTCAGTATTTTTATAAATCCAGTATATAGTACAGTTAAGTGGAATCGTGTGGGTCACGTCAGCCGCATGCAGAGTGACCGTTAGGCTAGTCTTCACTCAATGCCTGAAGATGGGCGGCGTCGCCGAGGACGGCCCAGAAAGAGGCGAGATGACCTGGACGCGTACCACAAGAGCTGGTTTGATGTGGCGCTGAACAAAAGTTCCTGAAAGGACTTGGAGGAGGCCTTTGCCCAGCAGTGGGACTGCGTAGGTTAATAAAAAAATAGAACATAAGCACTATCCCCTCGATTTTTCTTAGAGATCCCATTTTCTTTTAATAAAAATACAGCCTACTATTAATATAAAATGTGTTAATAAAAATGGTTTTATTTGACTTGATTTATCAACAATTTATTAGAACATTTTAGAATTTAAGATAAAATATGGAAAAAAAGGTAATCTTTTTAAATATAGTCAGTCAAGTGTAAGCTGAATAAGCACATAATTGTATGTTATTTCGTTGCCTCCGTTTGTTAGTCCGAGCTACTGGAAAAGTAATAAATTATCTTCTTGAAGTGTATTTTTAGACTGAAATAATATTTTTAGTTTGAAATGGAGTTGTGTTTCAGAAAAGGAGCTGTGTTTCAGTTAATTTAAATACTGGTTCATAATCTATATCTATATCATACAGATCGAAGTCGAAGAAAAGTCGCAATCAGAAGCTATTGTTACATTTATATTTTAAAATACAGATAAATACGACTATTAGGTAACCAGATTTTTTCATTATAAATGTTGAATTACAGATGCTGAACATTTAAGACCTTATTTTACAAAATAAATTACAAAAACAAACATACACGAACATTTAGAAGGTAATTCCCTAAACCTTCATACCTTTGTGATAAATATGATTAAATAAAAAGATAAGAAAAACACAATAGCTTAATAAAGTATGTAGGCCGAGCGTGGGAGGATGTTACGAACACTATAGAATTAAGCAAATAGCAAAATAATAACGAAATATAATTTAGATCACATACGTAACAGGAAAATACATATTTACTAGCATTTTTGCCGGCAATTTCGTCCACGTTGATGTCGTTTATCGCGGATGCAGACGAAGTCGCGGATTAAAAATAGCTTATATCCTTTCTTGGGGTTCAAGCTTAGTCTGTATCAAATTTCATCAAAATCGGTTTAATAATTTAGCCTTGACAGTGTGACAAACAAACATAACTCAAACTCATTTACTTTTGAATTGTCAAGGAGTCAGTCAGTCAGAAAGTTGAAGCTAGTTGCTCGTTGCAAACAGTTATAGGTTTCTATGGAGAAAAACGAGAAAGAAACTCCATTAACACTCTTTTAAAATCAATAATAATATGTTACAAATTCCGGTTACATCATTCATATTGAATCTAGGGGTACAATGTGACAACAATGTAACAAGTCGTGTACGTTAAAAGAGATCTCATAAAAATTATAAAAACTCACTTTTACATTTATAATATAAGTATGAATTAATAGATTTTGAGATTATACCGTCTTACGTCTTCCCCCGAAAGGTAGACATTTGAATAATTTTGTACAAGATTTACTTTGCATATTGTATTTCAGCTAGTTAAATGATTTGGTATGGAATTGTACGGTTCGTTAGCTGTTACAGATTTTGCTTCAGCGAAAATTTATTCGTTGTCATGTTTATTATATAGTCTATAACATTTTTAGAGGATTTTCAGTTAACTGTTTTCGTATTGACAGATTCTATTCAATTAACTTCTTTCTCAATTTCTTCCAGCCTGTTTCGATTATGTGTTGTTTGTATCTAAAGGTAGCTACACAGTTTTGCCAAAATGCATTGCTAATGTTACATCCTGATCATCTGTAACATCAACTATAAAAAAAATACTTATTACCTTTATTCAATACACAATTTTCGATACACTACATCTTACCATTGTTAGCTTACATTGTCAAAATTCTGGGGCCACTTCTGCGTTTATCGACTCGTTGCTTCAGAATCCAACACTTATCTCTAAGTGAAAAACCACTATTGACAGTGTCGTATCAATAGATCGGACTGCATCACTGTCGTTAGACGGATGCGATACATCTAAGACGTATGTCATTATTTAAGTCAGGCATTCAGTTGTCATTTTGTGCGAGATTACCATGCTATATCATTTCTTTCAATGGCGTGTCAGTGGTTGACCACTGGAAAGTCATAATGACGCCATTGTACTAGTAGATTACCAAACTTGTCGAAATCAACAATTATGAAATCAATGATAAACCATTCTCACACTACTGTAATAGCATACTTGAGGCCCTGGTTATTAGCACGATAACTTTTTAGCAAATACAGCATTGCTTCGTCGAGTCGCAGATATGGTTCTAGTATAAATTAAATAATAACCTCGCAAATCAAAGTTCAAGTAAAGATCCCGCCTGGAGCATCTCTCACTGCAACAATAACACGTAAGAGCAAACATCTGTCTACCACCAAGCACGACTCCCTGAGGGTGAGTAGAATTAATTATTCTGACGAGATCGTGTTTTGTTTTGTTAGTTTTGCATCGCTATTGCATTTGACGTCATCCGGTGATCGGAGTTCAGCAGCTTGGAAGTTATAGTTTGAGATTTGGTTAACTCAGTTTGAGTTGAGCTAATGTACACCCATATAGAATATTGTATAGTAGTTCATTTACCCTCCCGTCTCGTCGGTCTGAAATTACCGTCGCGTCGCTCGGTCTGAAATTACATGTGCATTTCTTCGTATTCGAGAAAGTAGATTTTGAGTAAACTCGGTACTGAATGGTTGTTGGGCGTTTATTCAAGCTTTACTAAAACTATTTCTGAATTTATTTTTGATTTGGGTATTTAGCTGGTCAAGGTAGAAGCCAGCCCTTGAGTCAAGGGAACTGTCAACTAAACGTTTGGACATTTCTTTGAAAAGGAGACGGACGTTTAGGCTCTACGGCCTGCGGGTTTGACGGAAATAATTTAATTGCTAAGAGAATTAAGCTCATATAGTCTAAAAATAAAATACCTAAACCGGACTCTATTAGCAATGAAAAAGCCGCGATGGCTCATTGTATAAGACAAGTACCTACATAATGTAAAAATTTTACTCGTCACTGACATCGATGAAGGAAAACATCGTGAGGAAACCTTGAGTAAGCGCGGTAATCAATACTTATGATTTTTCTAAATGAGATGAGGCTTTGCAATAGTAAAATAATAGTCTGGTATTATTATAATAATTAGGAAAACCCCTCAGGTAAGACCTCTCAGGTAAAAGATCTTCTAACACAGTGCAAAGAACATAACATTGTTTGCTATCAATATTTTCTCCATATCCTGGAAGCGGCAAATACATAATATATGTACAGTGAACATAAACATTATTCCGAAGCTAAGTTACCGTAATACATGGCTAATATTGATCTTGCTCATAACCAAGGTAACATTCGACTATTTTCTAAGCAAAACATTGTATAACATTGGTTTGCTCACAATGTTGTTTTTGCTGACAACGCCAGAATATCAAATGGCATATCATATTGGTTGAAAGCGTTTTACGTAGTTGAACACCCACTACTTCCACATCAAAGGTTTGAGTGGTTATAAATTAATGTTGAATGTGTGTGAATTTTATTTTGGAATATTGTGTATTCTCTTATAGTTAGGTACGTGCCTACTAATATTTGAAAGGTTCCAGAAAAGAGTACCAGGTCCGCTTAGCAGTTTTGTTCATCGACTTCAAAAAAAGAAGGTTCTTAATTCAAATAGTATGTTTTTTTATTCAACGGAGGTGTTGAGGATTACCACGATGTCTTTGTATTCTTATCTTGATACGCTGAACCAATTTCACCTAATGGAAATCGAATTCTTCAAGAAAACAATTCTAACACTGAAGTTTTAAATTCGGTTTTCCCTCGGTGTAGACCCACAGTGTAACTTTTACATGTGTACGTCGCCTTTGTCAGGTCCGAAATAAAAAAAGAAAAGCTGAAACACTTGACATTTCCCAGTACATTATAAGGATCTACATAAATCGCGATTTTCGCAAGATTGCACTGAGTAAATCTGGCTCCCGTTGAATACGTCTGTTAGTTGTTACACTATTATTAGAACTATCGTTTCATCGTACTCCGGGAGTTATGACAATGTTTATGCAAACTGCAACAGCAGACATCGGTAAATCTGTTTTAAAGTTATTTAGAATTTGTTTAGTTTTGACTTCTGTAGTTTTGTTTTAGAGTCAGTACAAGCAAAACGCTCTAGCAATTTAGATTGAGTATCTAATGGATAATTTTACTAAAATGCAACATTAATAGAGTTGTTAATAGGGTATTACACCCATTTTTGAAAAGTGTCTCAATGAAATTCTGTAGTGCTAATATGCCACCAAAAAAAACACAACATTTTTATTCAATCGATAAGTGCCATAAAAATGCATCTAAATTTTAAATTTTCAAATTTCGCGCGTAGTTTGACGAAACGCCTCTTACTGGACGCCATATTGCTCAGTGTAAATGACGTCAGTTCGTTTTGTATCAAATGAGCTCATATTAAATATGATAATTGTATATCATTTAAAAATAATTAAAAGCATATTTTGTAATAGGTGTAATAATGAAAAAATTACGTTGGTTACGAAAATAATAAAAGTACAAAGCCTATACTACGCCAATAGGTTGACTGACAGTTGACAATTTTTTGTTTACACAGCCGTATGGCGTAATAACATGGCCGCTACTATTTCACGGTGTTTTATAACAGATTAAAAATACTAAAAACATTGAATTGAATTTAAAAATTTGTTTTGTTATTTTATGAACTAAAACTTACATTTTCCGACTGCTTTATGCCTAAACTGTCTCAATAACATATTTATAGATTTTTTCTCGTATAGAGTAAAATACCCTATTGTGTTACTAGGTGCACGTGCAAGATAAAAAATGGTGAGTAGAATTATATTGCCTTATGCATGGTTAAAGGTCGCGTGTAACCGGTTGATGCAAGCGGCAGGTTCGCTAGCTGTGGCGTTCTATGGGACAGGCCTTTATTCAACAGTGGACATCTTCCGGCTGTTGATGATGATAATGACATGGTTAAAATATGATTATAACAGCTGTTATTTTTTATTATCAACAAAAATGACCCCTGGGGTGTCTAGAATAGTAGTCCAGTCTTCGTCACGATATTCTTTCAAGTTATTTCAAATAAACCATTTACATGTACCTATTTACTTTTGAATTGAACGAAACTCGGCCGCCAACATATTGGAGTTAGTATGTTTGAGTGTGCCGGATATATATGTGTGGCGGAGACGTCGGCCTCTGCTGCTGGCTGTACCTCGTGGCCGCACAAATCTGTTGAATGAGGCATCCCTGACGCAAGCGTTTCGCACCCTTAACCTTGTAGCAGACGAGCTAGACATATTTGCTTGTACACTGAGTGAATTCACAAGGATAACATTATATGTAATAAGTTTTAGGAAATAAGTGGTTATTATCAAGTTTACTGCAACTATTGCATTGGGTTGTATCTGTAAAAATAGTTGTGTGTGATGGTTATATA
The DNA here is from genome assembly GCA_947361185.1 of Charanyca ferruginea. Lineage (NCBI taxonomy): Eukaryota > Metazoa > Arthropoda > Insecta > Lepidoptera > Noctuidae > Charanyca > Charanyca ferruginea. The sequence continues at coordinate 5,979,237 of OX376077.1, read as the reverse complement.
AATAAAATAAATAAATACTTATGCAGGCGCGGAACTTTATAACAAATTACCGTCGATAGTTAAAAATGTAAGCTCCTTTAATGCATTCAAAGTAGAACTTGCTCGCCATACAGTCGAAAAATATTAACAATAGCTGTTAATTACTTCTTAATGCACTAAAGAAGTACCCACACATAATTATAATTAAAACTAGCTTTTGCCCGCGACTTCGTCCGCGTGAATGTCGGTTATCGCGGATGCAGACAAAGCCGCGGATTAAAAAATAGCCTTTGTCCTTCCCCAGGATTCAAGCTATCTTAATGCCAAATTTCATCAAAATCGGTTCAGCCGTTTCATCGTGAAAGCGTAACAGACAGAGTTACTTTCGCATTTATAATATTTGTATGGATTAACGACAATCCCATTAAGCACTTTGTAAACTATTTTCTCATGTAAGTGACTGTTTGTGTTTTATGAGAATACATTTCTTTATACCGATTGTCAAAGAGTCAGGAAGTCAGAAATAGAAGAACGAGCACGAAACTCCATGAACACTCACTGAACACAAAATCAATCATATTTACAAAGGACAATGCAAGAAACTCTATAGAACTTTGCCCCACTCAATAAAAGTCATGTGCAATATGTAGCATCTAACTGTTTATTTATTGCTAATAACTAAACATTAGTCTTAGTGACTGTAGAACTTGCGGTTTCCGTTTAAATCTAAAAACAATAATGACATTGATTATAGGTTAAATTGTATTTTAGGTAAAATGAGTTTGTATTTTGTGGGTAGGTATTTCGTAATCCGCAAGTTCTAAAGAAAAACAATTTACTATAGAAAGGTTCTATATTCATTACAATTATTTTCATTAATTTACTTTTTCTGTACACGTGTTACTTTTTCTGTACATGGGTGGGGCAGGATCTGGCATTGTCATTTAGGTTACAATTCATGTTGAATCATATGGGTACAATGTGAGAACAATGTTTAAAATAACCGAGACGCAAGTTAAGAGATGACCAGTCACAACCAAGGGTGCCCATTCACAAACATGAAACACGAACTTATCGTAGGTAGGTACTCCATTTCGGTGCCCGTTCACGAACATGAAACACGTATCGCAGGTTCTCCATTTATTTTAGTCTCTTTACAAATACATTTACCTAATAAACTACCCTTACCGCTATCCCAAACACAAATACCAATCTCCAAAGCTATTATTGGTATTTTGTTTGACGAATTTTGGGCTTTTAGACTTAATACTAATTCATGTTAGAGGTTTCTCTGATATTATTAATCCAATGTTACCTTTGACCCATCGCCTACGCGAATTCTAAATGTAACCAGTAGAATCGTCAAATACAGACCACTTATATAGAATATAGAGTACATAGTTTTGTGGCATGACATATCACACACTAGGCTGAATTCAGCCAAAGCTTTTTTAATCAAAAGTGATAAATAACTTTAGCACACACACACATGACTTTAATTTCGGTGGTGGTCAAGGTTTTTTTGAAGGCGGTTCTCTTTTTTCAAAAAGTTTTTATTTTCCACTTTTTTGTGACTCCTTATCACCCAAATCCATTAAAGAACAGCAACACAGTTAAAACAGAGATTGAAAGTCCTCCAAAGAAAGAAACGAAAACGTCTTCTCGGTTTTTGTTGTTTTTTTCAGAAAGCGCTGAATAAATTTCTGTTTGTTGTATACTAAAACCTTCTCCAAAATGTAACAAACACTTTTCTGAAAACCACATCAAAATCGGTTTAGCCAAACGGGAGATAATCGCGGACAAACATACATAATAGTAATTATTTCCATCATTCAGAATGTTCGATATCTTCTTCGACGTCGGTGTCACTCTTGACAGAGTGGTCCTGTTCGCCATTTCAGGTGTTGGTGTCACGCTTTTCAAATGCTATGTTCGAACTACAACATAAGATATAAAACCTTTGAATCCACCCAATAAGATATAACCTTTGAATAGCTTCCCAATAACACACAGACACAACCCTATTAGAACTTCAATCACAACCTCAAAATCCTCTACAAATTTCCATCTCCATGAAACCAATCACGATACAAAGCGATCGAGTTAAAATATTAATTAAGCACGCAAGCGTTCAAAGGAGCTGGGCAGAGCAAATTCGCTTATGTAACCTGTAAAGGTCGGGTTATCTCGGTGTGGCCTTTGGACATGGAAGATTGTTTACGAACAGGTTAATTGTAAAGGGAGAAGATGGTTAGGCAGACTACCAATATTTCTTTTTTACATTTCCAATTTGAGGATATTAAACGCAGTGTGCATATTTTAGTGACCTACTTACTATTTGGACACAGGAAGTGTTTTATCTGACTGTACAAAACAGCTTTTTTGTTGGTGTCTGAATAACCAGTGATAGTGAAAAAATATCAATTCGGACACAGTGTCCAAATACAATGTGTCCGAATCGTCAGCAAGGCATTTTCGACTGGCAAGAATCTTGCACTGGGTCATAATGGTCGACTCTTTTTCACAGTGAGTAGGCTTGATTCTCAGCATTATCGGATTATTATGCTATTGGCTATTCATAGCCTAAACGTAACGTAAATTAGGTCTAATTTTGAAATGAAAAATACCAGTCTCGCACATAATATTTATTAAGTTTGGCTTATAGATCAATAAAATAAAAAATAAAAAAATAAAATAAAAATAGTTTATTTCTCACCAGCTAGCAACAAGGATTACAACATATTAAATTTATTCAACATCATTTGTGGTGGTAAAGGGAGGTTAACGTAGGGTTTTGACTCTATCTTCTGAACTAGGCGAGGCAAAGAACAGTTGTATGTTCAATTTAAAAATCGAACTCACGTAAGACCGGTCAAGTTAGACCTTTATCTATTGAATAATATTTTAAAATTGTAATTGTTGTTGTTAATTATTTAGTTATAAGTTGAATGTTTCGAAATACTTTTGCATGCCTGCATGGTAAAATATGGCTAAACTCTTTTATTTTATCATCTATTGCTGTTACCCATATTTGCAAAATAAAATTATCCTTATCTTTATCTTTATCTTACTGAAAAGTAATAATAATACCAGCCTATAATTGTCCACACTGAAGAGCAAAGGCCTCTTCTCATACAGAGAAGGTACGAGCATTGATCACCACGTGCGCTCAAGGCGGATTGGTGATTTCAAACTTAAGGCTCCCCCCCTTTTCTTTTACATATTATATATATGTAGGTATGTATGTATGTATATGTTTATATAGGTATATGGTATCCAGATATATAATTATATACATGAGTTTACATCTTTTTATCTTTTTTATTATTACTTTTTGTTATGCACCCGCCATATTATCTCTTCATCACCCTTGGTTGACTGGTAGAGAATGCCAAAGGCATTAAGTCCGCCTTTGTACCTTTGTGCATGAAGAATAAATAAATAAATAAATAAATAAGGCTGCTCTCTCGAAAAAAGCTTGAAAGAAGCATGCAGGTGAAGCAACTTTTCGTCGGCATTTACAGAGAACTTACATCTGAAAAAAAAATATTATTCTATTCTATAAAAAAAATATCTACTGCTATGCAATACATAGGAAAATGATTTGGTTTTGTTACTTTTTACAAATATGTATTATTTTTATTACAATAAATTAAAAATGCGTCCGATTAAAGACTGCGTCTACATTACCCCCGCACTTGTCCACAAATTCAGTGCGGGCCAAATGCTCAAGGTTATTGGCATGTAAACAAGCCTTAAATGAATATTTAAGTCCAGATTTCCTCACGATGTTTTCCTTCACCGATGTTAGTGATGCCCAAGATAAACTTAGAAAGTACATGTGAAATTGATTAACTGAAACATTGGTACTTGCTCGTGCTCGATTGCAAACCCACGAACCTCGTTCATGCGTGGCGGGCGCCTTGACCACTTGGACAAAAGTAAACACAGATAAAAAAAAGGAACCAATCATTTAAAAACACGTAATTATAATTCGCTTCCTCTACCAAAAATAGCACAATACATATTTACATCAGCGCTACAATAGTTTACAATAACAATGATGTCTACAGCACCAATGAATGAATATCGATAAGATTTATAATAGAACAAGTAATAATGAACTAATAACATTATGTTTACATAACTGCCGTCACCCTGGTTATCAAAGTCGTTAAGATAAGCGCTGAGATGTAACAATAATGGTAATAAGTCTAATTATAAATATTGAGTATTTTATCATTAAACGAAACGTGAGTATTGTTACACAAAACTGAGAAAAACACCGAAGGTTGACGTATGCCATCGAAACTAATCGGACGAACCCGGCAACACAGTGAGTATTTATTAGAGAGTTTATTTTATTTTCAAATCACTAAACCAATGAAATATAATTATATAAGCTTCACCATTACCACCATTTCAGCCTAAAGACGTCCACTGCTGGACATAGGCCTCCCCAAGGGGGGTGGCAGGCGGATTGGCGATCGCAGTAGGTATGGTTGTTACAAAGGCACAGAAAACGCTGCTGCCCATTCTCTGGTAAGTCCCTTAGTCGCCTCTTACGACACCCACGAGAAGATATGGGATGATGCTATTCTTTACGTCCGAAAACCACACGGAGCTATATAAGCTTAATTAAGCTTAAAAATAAATTAAAAATATGTTATGTAGGTACAATGGAGGGTTCACAAAATTCGTCCGCATCGCTCTCAATAGGACAAGTGCCCAAAAGGCTAGCAGCACTATCACGTTGAATGGCAATGCTAATTCTTTGGCCCAAGAAAAGGCCAGCCCTTTCACGTGAAAAGTCGACCAACCGCTTAGCAATGTTCCTAAAAACAAGGTGAGAACTCGGACCATGGCAATAGTGTTTGTTCATTAATATTCACAATTTAACCGAGGAGCTCGTAGCTATTATGTTATTATGGTTAAAACTACACTTACCGCGGTCGGTATGTGGATGGATGATCATCATCCATTTCATCCCGAGACCCCCTCCGTGCCTCGCTAAGCACGTAAAACTGTTGGTTCCGGAGGACATTAGTAGATCTTTGACAATTCTTATGGGTAGTCAGAAGTCAAAGTTTATGAATAAACTATTATTTTATGAATTGATTACCATTTTATGAATTGTTTATTATTTTATGATTTGATTATATTTTTTTAGGAATTAATTATTATTTTATGAATTGATTATCGTTACATATTGTTTTGTTTTTATTTATTTTGTGTACTAATTTAAAGTGAATGTTGCTGTGCCCTACAGAGTCCACGATTGTGTCTAGCTCTAAGCGATAATGTAAACAACTCAAAACATTGTGGAATGCAATAAATAATATGAAAATGAGTATGAGTAAGTCAGAAAGTCTGACAACCAGTCTTACCAAGAGGTATCGTGTCACCCAGTAACTGGGTTGTGGTTTAAGCGTATAAGAGTTTATACAAACATCCATTTATTCATTCACCTATTCTGACACATTTTCACGTTTTTAGGATAGCATAGGATTCGTTGGTTAAACAAGCGTAACTGCTGAGCATTCCAATTTCAAATTTCAATACTTGCTGAAATTTCGGGATATGATGGCAAAATCTGGGTGTACCATAAGTATACCTTTGCGTAGGCAAAGGTATACCTACCTACCCTACCTACCCTTAGGGTACTTGAAAACCACGTCTTGTTTTTATTAAAATAACTTTAGGAATAAAGTGCTATTCTGTTACAATATCCCTCGGTGACATAATTTGGCAGATGAACAGTGATAATCATATTTTTTGATATTATTATTCTTACCTTATCTTTTTCGATATTATAAGACCTTTTTGGTTGTTATTGTTTCTTTTGACTTTAGGGTATTTGACTGACATATGCAAAAAGAGTTAAATCTATAATAATAACTGCCACACTTAGAGACGTCACTTGATAATAATAAATCATTAACTTTAATTGACCAACATAACTTGGCTTCTCAATCTGTCATATTTTTGACTGACAGCGTTCAAATTTATGTTGCTCGATTAAAGATAATGATTAATTATTATTAAGTGACGTCCCTGAGTGTGGCAGTAAGTATAATAATATTTTCAAATGCAGCATTGTTTTTCTGGACTATTTGTTGCTTTGTTTCTACTGCAAACGTAACATTATAATCTGAAACTAGCTTTCTCTAACCTCACGTAGGTATGAAAGTATCTGTGTATAAAAACCAATAGAAAGAAATGTATGTGCTATATCCAACCAACTACATACTAAGAACATTGTATGGGAACGTAAACTACTTTTAATCAAGACTTGAAACAGTGAAAAAAATATTAAAATATTCTTTCAACTAATCAAACATTTTACTTTGTTGCAGGTAATTTCACTATATATGCTGGAATATGAAGAAATGCACGATGAAACGGTAACTGTAATAGTCTGAAAACAAAGAACAATTTAGTGTTGATTTGTTGTGGTCCCAAGACTGTCCCTTGCGATACGCCACTTAAAGCTTCTGTCTATTCTCCTTTGTTTATTGTTATTATGATATGTTAATAGATACATAACAAAATGCAAGAACCGCCGTGAATTTATCAACGTTTTATACAATAGTCAGTTAGAAACTTTATAGCTTAGCTGACCGTTTCACGAGATAAACTTTATCAAATGCATTGTCATATCCAAACAGTTATTTCCCAGTACATTCATAAACCAAATGAAATGTTCACACAATTTCACAATCACTTAAGGAAACATCATGAGGGACTACCAATAAAGGAACCGGATTCGAAAACTTTATTGCTTCTGCTTACGTTTAAAATAATTCAGTGTAAACCCGTGAAGATAATAGTCGAGTTGCGAAGGAAACTATAACCATTATGGCCCGTGCTAAGCACCGCGACAGGAAATTGATTGGTCCGTCAAACGCACGATCTATCTCATTGTTTGGTATACACTGACGGGTTTATACCATAGATATAGAACATTAGGGCGGTGGCGACGTAATGGATGCTGTAAATAATGATAGTGACGATGCACTTATAATTCATGAAAGCTATTTAGTGGGCACATTAGCTCGTGAGATAGAGTATTCCAGATAAAAGTACGAACCGTGAACAAGATCTAAGATGTTAAAAGTGGAACTTTTTAATACGATAGTTAAATGTGCTTATTAGGTAATTCTTACTCAAGTGAAAATAATTATAAACATCTCGGTATCTTTGCCTATAAAGCGAGATAAGATAAACAGATATCTTCACTTTAATTTGGAGGTCAGTAAATGTCTAGTGGTGGTACTGCTAGAATCATTTTATTTGTTTGATTTAAAGAAGCTTTATTTGTTATTTCTAAAATATTTTAGCGTCTTCATAAATTAGAATTTTCCCTTTTGTCGCAAATAAGCTTAAATTTCAAGCCAGTGAGCATAATCCCGTTTCTGGCTTTAATTAAATAACAAATGGAGTTATGACATAGAAAATAATTAATGGGTAAATTTATGGGCATCATTCGCTTCCTTCCAGTCCCTGACCTACTTTATTTATTTGAATGAAACATTGTATCGGGTTTTTAATGGAGTAACAAACATTTTGTTCTTTTACCTATTTGTGTTGGATTTGAGTTCATTTCTCTCTTCTTTGATCTTCTTGAATACTTGATCTTCAAAATTTCGTCTTACTATATCTACGTACTACACTAATTTGAATGTACTTGTAATTTTTCATTGATTAAAAGTACTCATAAACAGAAACACGTTTATTATGGAACCAATCCAGATATAAGAACAAGGAAAACACCTGTATTATACATTTAGATTATGTTAAAATGCATTTTTGTAAGAAATAACAGATTTATTTTCTCAGAGTTGGTCCATATTACTAGTTATTTATAAACATTTTCACCCTTCAAAATGTACAGAAGTAAAAGTCAGCCAACATTCTTAGTTAACCATAATAAACTGCTATGTCCAGTTTGTATTTCAAGTGTAGCGATTATGATAATGTTTTAGACAGGCCATTCATTGCAGTGGCCTATGTAAGTGGACTGTGATCTTCAGAGAATGCTGAATTAACTATGGCTATTAAACAAAGCTGGTAACTAAGCCAGTAGCCACTTGGAATAATACTATATCACACGTACCCATTAGGCTTGGAAATAGTCATTATGTACGTCGTGAGAGCCTTGTTGATGAGAGTCGCTACTTTTCTTTATTAACACTTGAACGGAAATACAGCAGCTAATATACTCTTCAGTTTTCCTTTAACAAAAAAGTTAAGTGTAGTATGAGTATTTGAGTTTAATGAGGCATCATTAATATTCGATATGATCTCCGTTGAAAGGCTAAGTGATATTTAATTATGGCTTGCGGGATAAATTGTGACGGAATTGTGTCATGATCGACATATTGGTGGAATTATTTCTACAGTGATTGAGGTCTTGATAGCGGTGCATATTGATGAGACCGTTTTATGAAATGTGGATTTTTGAAGGGTTGTGGGTGGGTGGGTGAATTTAGGAATGAATCATTTTAATTAACTAAATAAAATTAAAATAAAAGAAGACCTCCCAGGATTTTAATTTCACGGATGACCCGCATTCATGATGGAGATTTCTTATCAATTTGGAAAAGCCATGTTCTCGTGAATCTTGAGGCTAATAATTCCCTGTGAAGATAACTTTCTACTTAATCGTGATAAGTTCATCTTGCTTGGTCGAAAATTATTGGTAATTACCAGAAACTGGTTGTCAAAACCTATACCTACAATATTGAGGCTGCAAGAAAATTACATCATTACATTATCAAGAAAGTATTGCATGGTAGTTACAATAAAAACAAAATTATCTGTTTTGAAATTACACAAGAAAAAAAATATGGCCCCTTCCCGTCATTATGTTGTTAGATAAAGTACTTGAGCTGGAAAATTACTTAAAGTACTTGATGATGATGATGATGCCATTTAAACTGTTTCTGAAGCAGAAGTAAGTAGACATTCTTATAAACAGACAGGTGGCGTGTTACTGAATATCAAGTAAGAAAACTATCCAAGTATAGCTAAAGGAATTCAAATGACTTTTTTAAGTTGAAATGGGGCATTGTTGTCGATGTGATAATCTAGTCAGATGTGCTGAACGTAACAGTGTAAATGTAATACGCGAACAGGTTTTAGAAGACGACGAGACACCATCCAGAGTACCTCTTATTTACTAAGGTACAAATTACTAGAGAGACAGTTAACGCTTAATGCCGAATCTGAACCTAAAGCTTCTATTTTTAGGATCGATGGTAATTAATACATAATCTTTTTTTTTAAGTCCTTGGGCCCAGGATTGCCACGATTTAATGTCGTCTGAAGTGCAGGTGTAGAGACACTCTGGGTACTGTAGTAAATGACGAGCTCTTGTGTGGTCAGGAGCGCTGCTCTTGAACTGGGTGTCGGAGGGATCTATAATTCCCCATGCTAAGTTATACTTGCCTCGGCCTACTTCATTGCACAATCTATTGAGCACTTTTGAAATAGGCCACAGCAGATCACGTCCGGATGGCAGGTGGCAGATGGCAGATGTGTGTTGTTAAGTTGCAATGAAGAACGAATATTGACATACAATAAACGGATCACCGCACTTGTCACATAAATTCGTGCCGTATGATATCATCAATGTACGCAGTTAAAATACTGACTTGATAATACCTTTAGTTGGGTCGTAAGACATACGAAAGTAGAGATATGGTGGTCAGAGACCCCACAGCAAAAATGCTTTTATTAATTGTCAAATTACTTACAGCAAATAAGGAATGGGACCTTACGCAATGGAAAATACTTTTGGCTCATAACCTTGTTTAACCAATGATTCGTAGCCAATTACTGATTAATTTTACTTTTGACGGCATTCCATTGACTTCATGATTAATGTTAAGTATTATCTACAGGCTTGTTATTTTCTGCTATTACCAAATTAAATTTACTATCTCTATAACTTTCCGAGTTAAAACTTAGAGTTGATTTTCCCTTAAACATAATCCGCGTCAATCTGTCTCGAATTGCCGTCGGCATACTTCATTTTGCCGTTATTTATACTCTTACCTTATGGAGATAAGGATGGTATTTCTTTGCAAGGATTCTTATAGTACTGTGGTTGTGGTTTTTTGTTTATATTGCAAGCAGGTCGTCATGGCCCAGACTGTATGACGCGTAGATCTTGTGGTTTTTGCAAACAGACGGTAAATAATTTAGTGATGTAACTTCTTTACAGATGGCCATGTCGATAAGGTTTATTTGATATAGAAGATAAGTTCTTTTCTTGATTTATAGTTGTCAATATTTCCGTTCGTAGTCTGGGTACTTAACACACTAAGAGTAAATTTCATTAAAATTGTAAAGCTAGTATTTGTTTCTATCCATGAAAAAACATTTTACGTGTGACAGATTTTGTATGAAAAATATTGAAGAAATTTTTCGAAGGTACTAGCTAAAAAGTTTGGTATACTTAATTTGCTTTTTTGCCAAATTGATAGTCTAACAATGATAATAATATAATACTGGGTAAAACAATAATAGAGGTTAATTTAACTAAAAATAGAATATAAACAAAAAGTCGAGTGAAAATATGTATGTGTATTCGATTCCAGTATTTTCAATATATGCATTTAAGTGGAATCGGAGCAAAGCATAATAAAAAAGCGAAGGGTGTATTTACTGAAGCTTTTTCAGCGAATATATTTGATTCTACAGTGGTATTTGCTAACAAGTTTTTTAAAACAATATTTTTGTAATCTTTGATGAATCAAGGATTCCAAGGACCAAAGGACTCGTCAACGAAAACATCTTTAACAAGTCCATCTTTGAAATTCTTTTTTTAGGGTACCGTGTCCATTGGGTGACGGGACCCTATTACTAAGACTGTCTGTCTATCTGTCCATCCGTCCGTCTGTCACAAAGCTGTATCTTTAGAATTGTAATCGGTAGACACTTGAAATTTCCACTAAGCGTGTGTTACTAAGGCTGCTATAAAAACTGATAATAAAAATAAAATAAAGTTAAAATGAAATAGGCTTCTAAAGTATGTTGTATGAGAACAAGAAACGGGTTCATTTCGTATGTAGTGTCAAATTTTGTACGGTGATACGGTAGGGTGTTACCAAACCAATCGATCGATCATCGATCGATGCCATCGGTCGACATCGATCTACGTTGATCGATTGGTGTGGTAGCTTTGGCTGATCGACGGATACCGTTCGACTAACTAATCGATCGATTGCCGGTCGATGGCATCGGTCGACGTTCATCGATGAACTCCGGCTATAATCCATCACTAATAATAATCAAGCAGCTCTATCGACGTCGACTGATCCATTCTAACATCGATCGATGCCGTCGATCGACGATCGATCGATTGGTCTGGTAACACCCGAATACTTCGTTTGACAATTAGTCTTACCAAGGGGTATCGTGATATCCAGTTACTGGCTTCTGGACGTCCGATAGGCAGTCGCTCCATGTAAAACACTGGTCAGCTGCATTCGGTTAAACTGGAAGCTTACCACAACATACTTGGCAAAAGGCTAGAATGGCATTAAGTCCGCCTTTGTACCTTTGTGCATGAAGTGTAAATAAATAAATAAATAAATAAATGGTACCTAAAAGCACTGTGTATGTGAGTCCAACTCGCGCTCTCAATTATTATAGGGTTGCAAGGACATGAAACATACATAACAATTTCGTCTTACATTACAAAATACACGCAGGGGGTGCAGTTACTGGAGTCGCGCCGCATCGTCAACTTCAAGGCGTTTGTGGTGCGAGTACCGAATTGTTTCCGATTATTCCCGATGTCCACCACTTGTCTGGCCACCACTGGGGGACAGCGAGACAACTTTAAAACATTATTCTCGTCGTCCACCACTGGGGGACAGCGTCACAACTTTGTAAATTATTTCCATTCGCCACCACTGGTGGACAGCGACACGGATTTTTTAACATTCCCTATGGCCGCCGTTGGGGGACAATGGCACAACTCTTTTGATCCGATTCCCACTGGCCATCAATTTAAATTGTTTAATCTAGAGACCGGTAAAGGATAGCTTAATATACTTACGGATTCGATTTTTAGCAGGGCTAAGGGTAAGACTCATTTAAATATTTATAAATTATATGGTAGGTAAATAATAGTCATATTCTTGAATCAACTTTTATTAAATGTTTCACTCAAGTATTAAAAAATGATCCTACTACTTAGTATTATATAATATAGCTTTGATTGCTTATTTTTTATTGAAGTGGGTAATTAACCGACTTAATTTCCACAGCTGGTTGACAGGCTACAATTTTTTAAATCGACTAGAACATTACAATCATAATCACAGTTTTATTATCCTATTCCTCGACGGAGGAATAAAAATTAAATATTATAAATTAATCAACAGTTTAAAAAATCACATATGTAGTTAAACAAAAAGACAATAATAATTTATCACAATATCTAAAAATTGGCCTACAGATATGTACTAATCAACAGTTTTAAAAATCACATATGTAGTTAAACAAAAAGACAATAATAATTTATCACAATATCTAAAAATTGGCCTACAGATGATTAGACAGAAACTAATAAGTACTTATTGTATTTTGTTTAACTATGTGGTGTTTAAGACTTTTGAGTAGTCCCTACATTATGTTTAATTCAAGAAACCCAAATGGGTCTTGTAAAGGCCAATTTGATATTGTGAGAAATTATTATTGTTTTTTGTTTAACTACATATGTGATTTTTAAAACTGTTGATTAGTACATATCTGTAGGCCAATTTTTAGATATTGTGATAAATTATTATTGTCTTTTTGTTTAACTACATATGTGATTTTTTAAACTGTTGATTAATTTATAATATTTAATTTTTATTCCTCCGTCGAGGAATAGGATAATAAAACTGTGATTATGATTGTAATGTTCTAGTCGATTTAAAAAATTGTAGCCTGTCAACCAGCTGTGTAAATTAAGTCGGTTAATTACCCACTTCAATAAAAAATAAGCAATCAAAGCTATATTATATAATACTAAGTAGTAGGATCATTTTTTAATACTTGAGTGAAACATTTAATAAAAGTTGATTCAAGAATATGACTATTATTTACCTACCATATAATTTATAAATATTTAAATGAGTCTTACCCTTAGCCCTGCTAAAAATCGAATCCGTAAGTATATTAAGCTATCCTTTACCGGTCTCTAGATTAAACAATTTAAATTGATGGCCAGTGGGAATCGGATCAAAAGAGTTGTGCCATTGTCCCCCAACGGCGGCCATAGGGAATGTTAAAAAATCCGTGTCGCTGTCCACCAGTGGTGGCGAATGGAAATAATTTACAAAGTTGTGACGCTGTCCCCCAGTGGTGGACAACGAGAATAATGTTTTAAAGTTGTCTCGCTGTCCCCCAGTGGTGGCCAGACAAGTGGTGGACATCGGGAATAATCGAATTGTTTCCTGCCCCTCGTCATGGAAGAAGACTTTTGGCCGCAGGTCGTGGTGTTCTGTCGCTTCCGCGGACAAGTGCCACAGGACAGCACACAGTCAACTTAGTGCAATTTAGTGAAGTGCTATTAACATAGTCTTAAGGGCGCGTATTTGATTTAGCGCAACTCAAAATCTAAACGATTGCTAGAACGGCGTAGCAGCATTGACACACACTAGTACAATACAATGGTTTGTTTGTGTACATCAGAAAAAAGAATAAGAACGAAATAAGAACGAATCATTGAAATCGATCGGCAAAAGACAGCGCGCGAGGTATTTACAGTGCTTTCTTAAATAATTGTCTAAAATAAATTAATTCGTACAAGTAACTGAAATAAATTGTGTATATTGAGCATAACCTTTATTTTCATAAAATAAATATATCAGTTATGTTTTTATTCAAATACTGGTGATAAAAAAATGTTGAAGTTAACCGATATTGTACTTTTTTAATTCTGTTTTTTAATATCTAATAGTAATATTTTCGTAATTTTGGCTCTGTCATGTACTTTGAGACTGTATATCCTGTTGGAAAAACGCATAAAACATAATATTTTGGCATACTGTAACGGTTGTATTCGTTACCTCTGTTGACTCTGATGTCTAGTTTCATAAAACGCTATGAAAGTATTGTCTTCGCTTTAATAAACCATAATTAAAAATCATACTTTTACTCTGTAGTTCCCTAAAGCAAGACTTAATCTTTCTAAAACTGTAATTGTCTTTTAATAATCTGCTCACATCTTTCCGATATTGCTCTGAGCAAAACGCAAAAACATGAAGTTTTCGTCACGAATCGAATACACGCTCCTAAGTTATCCCTATTAACACAAGTTAGAAATTATAAAATATGTATGTTTAGGTTAAGGTATTTATCTATGGGAATATGCAGCCTGAAATAAATGAATTATTATTATTTTATACCTAACTAATTTTGTCTTCCATCTATTGTAACCTTGCAAGTCAATAGCTCACTGAACCGGTTGATATCTATAGAAAACAGATAAGCATGTATAGTTACATTATAATATTTACAATTCCCATAATGATAATTGCCACTATAAGAGTTGTTATTAGCTATTAAGTTAATTAACCTTTAACTTACGATAATACGTGGATTACAAAATTGTCTGAGAGCCTTGTGTGACTTTTTTAACCTATCCTACCTAGCGATAAATTGCCATAATTTTTGACACTAATCTATAATAATTATTGTTTTTAAAATTTTGGTTTCTAATTTTGTTTTATACTATTATTATATTACTAGCGACTCGACCCAGCTTCGCATGGGCCTATAGCCTTCCTCGGTAAATGGACTATCTAACACAAAAATATTTTTTCAATTCGAACCAGTAGATCCTGAGATTAGCGCGTTCAACCAAACAAACAAACATACTCTTCAGCTTTATAATATTAGTATAGATAAACTCTAGTTGTTTTTCTTTTTATTGTACTTATACCAAAAACTGACACGACATAAGCGTTTTGGTGCAAACTGTAAGCTTATTGTTATGTATAAATAAATAAATACTCAGATAATGATAAAATATTATTTATATTAATAATGTTCTAATGAATGGAGAATAGGAGTCTTCATAGTGATTAGGTCAAGATTACCGGATATTCATATCATATCTAGGTCAAAAGTCATCTAGTCAAATGATAATTGCATTTTGATCATCAATATTAATGGTTACTCATTTGCCAAATCGTAAAGTCGTTTCCCAATTTGTTTGTATGTAATTAGTGATCAGATCAAATTAATTATTTTTGTACGAGTAACCTGATTTTTTAATGATAATATTAATTAAAGTATAATTAAATATAATGTATACAAAGCTTAAAAATAAATATATACATATAATATGTACAATGCTCACAGGGCATCAAAAAACTCATCCGCATCGCTTTCAATCGGACAAGTGCCCAAAAGGCTAGCAGCATTACCACGTTGAATGGCAATGCTAATTCTTTGGCCCAAGAAAAGCGAAATGAATAAATGAAAGTATAGGCATAGGCAATAACCTATGTCATAAGGTTACCTAAGTATAATTATTGAATAGTATGTCTTAAATTTAAATGATTAGTTAATCATTATTTGTGGATTTTATAAGTCGTGTTATAACCGGGCACGGACGAGTAGCAAGTAGTATTATCTATAATTATTAGGCTAAGCTCGCACTGCGAATTTTAGTCGTTGTGAATAATAATCGCAAATTTGTGAACAATACCAATATTCTAGAGTTCGCGCACTGCGAGAACAATTCGTTTGCGATTTTCTCTTTATTTCATTCGATTTCATTTGGCATTTTTAAAATCGCAACGTATTAATTTCGTAGTGCGCGCTTAACCTTAGTTTGAATTCATTTTGTTCCGTTAGTATATCAATAATCAAAAAAATACGAAAGCAAACAAACCGGTCCTCTTTATAATTTAGTCTAGAAGATAATAAACTTCATACAATATCAAGGCTGTTCCTTGGCAATCTTCGGGTAATCTTATCAGGAAAGGTCGCGCGGGTAACTTCTCGGGTTAATTACTTTTTAATCTCGAAGGTTGAGTTTTTAATTTGTTAGAATTAGGACACCGTTGACGATTCTATATGTCGATTTGGCGCAGTTATATTGATGTATTAAAAAATGTTAAGTTTCTTATACAAATATAAAAATGTATCTATGAAAATTCACACGTAAAATTTCGGAAAATACTTGAAAAATCAGTTATACTGAAATTTGGTAGGTATAAGTAGAAAGATTTTAGATAGGAGACGTCGGCTAAAATCGGATTTTACGACGGGGCCGAAAAATCCTTGACTATATATTTTTTTTTGTATTTTAATATTTTTCGTCTATTCCTACCACTATTGGATACTGTTGAGTATTTTCTATTTGTACTATGTTTTGTTGATCAAAATAATTTCTTAGGTTATTGTTGCGTATGTTCTTTTTATTAAACTTGTGTTATCTTGAAGAGTAGGTATGTTTGAATTATTTTTATTTTGTAAGAAAAAATATCAGATGGGTGCGATTAAAAAATTCTTTCACTCTTAGAACACTACTTTATCGCCGAGTTCCACCATTATGTCAACGTTACGATGCCCACTGCTGGGCATAGGTGTCTCCCAAGGGGGTTTAGCCGTAATCGCTATGCTTGGCCGATGTATGTTGGCGATCGCAGTAGGTGTTATGGTACTCAGAAGGACGCTGCTGCCCATCCTCTGGTTAATATCCGAGAGTCCCATATGCTTTGTTTAATGATATACTCCACGCAGACGAAATCGCGGGCAGAAATTAGTTATTTACAAAACTAAAAAGAGTCAATCATCATCGTCGTATCAGCCTATTGCCGTCCACTGCAGAATGTAGGTCTCTCTCAAAGGTCGCGCCAACCAACCCGGTCTTGGACAGCATTCATTCGCTGCCAGCCACCTTCTTCAAATCGTCGGTCCATCATGCCGCAGAGCGTCCCACACTACGCTTGCCCGCGGTCGCAACTCTAAAGCGTGTCTGCTCCATAGTATCTACCGTCTGTCCGTCTGCAGACATGCGACAGTAATGAGATAGAAGTTATTCAAACATTCAAGTGTAATCTTCCTTATTATTCCAACCGAACAGTCTAGAAAGATTTTTTCCTCTATTTGCCTTATTGCGAAGTTAGTTATAATTTATAAAAATTTTTAGCTTTTCTACGTGCACGGAAAAATAGCGAGCGTTTTTCTTGACATTTTTATTTTCAGCTGTTTCTATAATGAAAGGAATATTCCCAACAGTTACTGGTTATTTATTGATAGGAATATTTGTAATTGGGTCGCGGGCGGGTTCTGTTTTCTGAATATTTTTCTCGATAGCTTTTTTTCTTTTAGTCTCAAGAGTTTGTTTATTAGAATAAATACTAGCGATTGCCAACAATATTTCAACTAGCTACCTAAATAACCGTAATAACGTCCAATGCTAAAGGTTAGCGATGTAACCGTGTCATGAATTTTATATAAATAAACCAATATTATAAAAGTTAAAGAGAGATTATTTGTTATTTTTTGTTTAGAAGCTCTTATCTTATATCAAACTGCGTTATGATCCCTAAATGCAAGAAGCTTTATAAATATTATTATAAAAAAAAATAGGGATCCCTATGAAAATTAACGTAGACGAAGGCGCAGGCCAAAGCCAGCTATATATAAAACTCAACACTTAAATTTATTTATTTTTGTCTTTTTTAGGGTTCCGTACCTCAAAAGGAAAAGCGGAACCCTTATAGGATCACTTTGTGGGCCGTCTGTCTGTCTGTCTGTCAAGACCCTTTATCTCGGGAACGCGTGGAGGTATCGAGTCGAAATTAAAACCATGTACTCAACGTCTACGGTCCCTTGATGCTGTAAAAAAAATCAACCTTCTATGTTAACGTGAAAAAAAGATACAGCCGTTTATGTTGCAAAAAACGCATTTATAATTTATTAAGCATTATTTATTTCAATAAAAACTTAGTACCTAGGAATATATATACAAAACTTAAATCTAAATAATAATATTATGTACAATTGGTAGATAAAGGCAGGGAGCTCAAAGGGCATCAAAAAACTCGTCCACATCGTTGTTAATGGGAAACGTGCCCAACAGGCTGGCAGCATTGCCACGTTGTATGGCAATGCTGATTCTTTGACCTAAGAATAGACCAGCCTTCGGGTCACGTGAAGAGTCGACCAGCCGCTTGGCGATGTCACGAAAAACAATATGGGCACTCGGACCCCATGGCCCTAGAGTTTCCACCCCAAACGGCTCAAATATATAGCTTCCAAGAAGGTTATCATATTTGCGCCGTTTGAGGTTTTCGGCACCTGCAGCAGCCGCCCCAGCACAACACGTAGTGCTAGGAAGATGAGATGGCGCAAGGGTGTCGACACATGTTGCGTCCCACACCAAAGGCCTACCCAACTTCCAAGGCATTATGGTCATCCCATCTGGTCTCTTCCCATCGTCGCGTGCCAAGCCATTGGGTTCTAAAATAGCAGGCACCCCGGCGGTGGCAAGAGCACGACGGAGGATGTCATTGATGCTGGCGTGTCGTGCCATTCGGCCTGCGCTTCTACTGCAGGATAGGCCATGATGTCCGAGGCAGTCGACTGCTTCACCACACTGGCAACGATGTGGAGCCCCGCATGGAGCGCAATTTATTAAGTAAATTAAAGTATTTAAAGTAGGTATGGATTAGTATAGAAGTATGGATCTGTACCTACAAATATGTGCGGAATCTTCGGTGGGCGAGTCCGACTCGCACTTGTCCGGTTTTTTTTTTTACTATTGTTTGCCCACTACCATTACAGGTTACCACCAAATCGGTATCGTGGTCTTAAACAAAATTTTACAATATTAAAAACATAAATCAAGTATTGTTTCAGAACTCATTCAGAGAACAGGAAAATAAGACTAGCCTTTCCGCGATTTCGTTAAGAATTGTATTTAAAATGCCGAGCCAAATAATGTACGAGTAAAGTATTACGAACTTAAATCAACACTCGAGTTACTAAACTATGATCAAAGCATTTTCCAAGAAATCATTCTACCATGATTGGATGAGGTATAAAACTTTATTTTTCTTTACGTAACATCTGTTACTGACGTAAGATACCTACTGATCCTTATAAAGAAGATAGCCTGGAGCAATAATTTAATGGGTATGTTCATGTAATATTAAAGTAATCGTTTAAGTTCGGAATTTAAAATTGATTTGTAGTCTGCAGTATCTATTAGAGGAGGACGTTAGTGGCTGTGTAAGAGCACAAATTATAAAGGGTACAGAAGGACCGCTCCCGCCATCTTCAAAAATCATTACCTAAACTTGCCAGACTCACTAGGGCTGCTACTGTATTGACTCTGTAGGTTTTTGTGACAATATGAAATTTTATTGACCCTGGTTGGAACTCTTTGCAATTTTTTATAATATTTTTTTCTGTTCGTCATGAAATGTCAATGTCTCACGTTTATTCATTTAGACAAAACGTGACAGTAGAGAATGATGTCTGCTTGAAACTGCTTGAGATTGCCTATAAACGTAATGTCAATGTGTGCGTGAGTAAAATGGCGGTTTGTTCTGAGTGGTCTCTCTGCTCGGGCGCGTCGCAGCCGTACGTACTTTGTGGTAAGAGCGTAAGAATCATACGGATTGATCAATAAAGGTTAAGCTTCGGTTGCCGAGGTCAGTCCGAGGTTCGGTGACCATCCATTCAATACCGAGACTGTTGGTCTCGGCGGTCATTCGTAGATCTTTGACAATCATTATGGGGTAGTCAAAAGCCAGAAAGTTTGACAACCAGTCTTACCAGGAGGTATCGTGTTACCCAGTAACTGGGTTGTGGAGGTTAGATAGGCAGTCGAAATAAAATATTGGTATTCAGCTACATCTGGTGGTCAGTGGCAGGAAGCTTATAGATAAAAGTGGAGGCAACGCTCTAAATACCTAAGTGAAACCAACTGTGGGCAGACGCTCTCTTTCTGAATGCATACATAAGAATTTCGTCCGTGTGGTGTCGGACGTAAAGAATAGCACCATCCCATATCTTCCCGTGGGTGTCGTAAGAGGCGACTAAGGGACTCACCAGAGAATGGGCAGCAGCGTTCTCTGTGCCTTTGTACCAACCATACTGAGATCGTCAATCTGCCTGCTAAGCGTGGCGGAGGCCAATGTCCAGCAGTGGACGTCTTTCGGCTAAAATGATGAATGATGAGATAAGAACGAGACAGTGATATGTGTTTTCTTTATCTTATGTATGCGTTCAGAAAGAGAGCGTCTGCCCACAGTTGGTTCTATGTCTATGTTCTATGTTAGGGGGGTTCGGTTTCCGCACTTAGTCCTTAAAATGGACCATTGTACGTGAGCCATAGCGGCCGATTATTCCAACCACCCACAGTTGGTTTCACTTAGGCGTTCAGAGTGTTGCCTCCACTTTTACCTATAAGCTTCTTGGCCAGTGGGTCGTCTTAGGGGGGTTAGACTAGAAGCCGACCTTAAGACTTGTATACATGCCAATAACCTTGAGCATTTGGCCCGTACTGAATTTGTGGACGAGTGCGGGGGTGATGTAGACGCAGTCTTTAATCGGTCGCATTTTTTATTTATTGTAATAAAAATAATACATATTTGTAAAAAGTAACAAAACCAAATCATTTTCCTTCGTATTACAAAGCAGTAGATTTATTATTATTATTATTATATTTAGCCTGTACAGTGTACAGTCCCACTGCAGGGCGAAGGCCTCCCTCCATTCCTTCCATTGGTCTCGACTTTTAGCTATTTTTTATACTCTTTTGATAAGAAATTAAGGAGTAAAATTGTTTCATATCAATGATTTCGGGGTGATTAGACATTTTTTTTCTTATTATGTGATACCGATAGAAAAATTGTGACTAAACCAAATTACGTATCATATCATGTAGATTACTAACAATTTTTCCAGATGTAATTTCTCTGTAAATGCCGACGAAAAGTTGCTTCATCTGCATGCTTCTTTCAAGCTTTTCGAGAGAGCAGCTTTAACATATGTAGTTGAAAAAAAAGGTTAGGCAGAAGATGAGTTTGTAGCATCATGTGATTTGTAACTTACCATAATATCTATTGCTATAGAATAAATATCTTGTACCTTTTTTTTTTTTTTTACTATTAAATAGGCTTGTGTTTGACCGCAATTCACCTGATCGTAAGTGATAATGCGGCCTAAGTTGGAACACGCTTGCCTAAGATGAACCGGTTCACTCGTGCCTTAAAGATACCCAGATTATACTTATCAGGGAACAGAGATGCGGGCAGGGAATTCCACAGTCTGGCAGTTCGCACAATAAATGTGGAGTCAAAGCGCTTGGTTCGAGACCGTGGAACTTCAACCATATAGCGGTGACGCTTCGCCGTATCTCTGCTCGTCCGATGATGGAACGGGGATGGGGGAATTAAATTGTGCAATTCCAAAGCACACTCTCCGAAATGACCTAATAAAGTTACCTAACCTAAAGTTATTTAATGTTTTTAGCTTCCGTTTTCCTTACGATATGTTGAGTGGTGCTGTCAAGACCGATTTTGTCTATGTCTATGTGTCAAGTGAGGTGATCTATGTGTCAAGTGAGGTGATCAAAGCTCGTGCTGCCTATATATGAAAAGAGGCCTTTGCCTTGCAGAGGATATAAAGATTTTTATTTGTAAGTTCTCTTATTTTGTTTTAGAAGTAATCAGGTTGAATTTAAAGACGTCTGCTGCCAACTGTCCATATTTGTAATAATCATCATCTGCCTAGCCTTTTCCCAACTACATTGGGGTCGGCTTTCAGTCTAACCGGATGCAGCTGAATACCAGTGTTTTACATGGAGCGACTGCCTATCGGACCTCCACAACCCAGTTACTGGGTAACACGATACTCCTTGGTAAGACTGGTTGTCATACTTTCTGGCTTCTGACTACCCATAACGACTGCCAAAGATCTACAAATGACAGCCGGGACCAACGGCTTTACGTGCTTTCCGAGGCACGGAGTGAACTCGGTATGAAAGGGACGGTCACCCATCCACAGACCGACCGCGGCTAGCGTAGCTTAACCTTTGACCGATCGATCTGTACGGCTTCAACTTAGCCACGAGCTCCCATATTTATAATAATAATAATAATAATTCTTTATTTACATAACTTTTTTTACATTATTTGTGAAGCCCTGACTCCAGAGCTAGATATTATAATATCTGTATTTCAGAAGTCAGTTACTTCTCCCTAAATTGTTACAGCTTATTGTATGCAATAATGAGCAGCATTTTGTATTAGTTTTATTAAATTAATGCGTTTATACAATAGTTTAGTCTGTTAATTAGATTTTTTAGTTACATTTAATTTTAATTTTTAAATGTGTTTATCAATAAATTTTAATATTACAATTAAAATCGTTAATTGAAAACTATTAGAATTGAATTAGAATACAATATATGGGGATGATAAACCTACATGCAATTTGTTCAATTAGACGGTGCTTACTTATTGTACAAAATAATTTTCAAATTTTATGACATAGCATAGAAATGTTGTAATGTTGTGTTGTGTGTTGTGTTGTGTTGTGTGTGTGTTGTGTGTGTGTGTGTGTGTTGTGTTGTGTGTGTGTGTTGTGTGTATTGTTGTAATGTTGTTGTTGTTGTGTTGTGTAATGTGTTGTTGTTATTTATCTGCAGTATTATTCTTTAAAAATCTCGCTCGGGGGGAATTCAAGTGAAATTTATGTGACCTGTCAAGTTGGACGGCAACTCACTTCACCGAAATACACTGATGGAGAAATTATTTTGAACTAACCCCTAAACGCAACTTCGACCGCGTCAATCGTGGATGCAGACGAAGTCGCAGATTAAAAAGTAGATTATGTCCATCTCCAGGGTTCAAACTATCCTTGTATGAGGAAATTTCATCAAAATCGGTTTAGCCGTTATGTCGTAAAAACGTAACAGACAGATTTACTTTCGCATGTATAACATTTGTATGGAAGTATATGGATTGTAGGTTAGGTAAGTACACTTTAAACGGTAATAATACAAATAAAGAGAAAACATCTTCAACTTCTAATAGTTAGAAACACAATAAAAATATCTAGAACACAGATATGTTTATCTTTCAATTCAATCCGTCAATACTGTACTTATAATTTCAGTTACATTAAAAATATCTTCGACGTATCTTCTCTAATGCCATTAGCTATTATGGCGTCAATGTTGAATTGAATTACGGTTTATTTATATTATCTTTAAAGCACCATTGTACAGACTTTTACTCTTTTTATGGTTCCGTACATATTAGTAGGTACAGACGCCAGCACATCAAGCCATACCTAACTGTCAAATTTTCCCAATTAAGTATGAACCTTATAATTTTGTAATAAAGTTGAAAATCTATAAAATAAATTTGACAGATTGTAGTAGATTGATGTGCTGGCCTCTGTACATATCCATACTTCTATACTAATCCATACCTACTATCCGTACTTAAATCTACTTAATATTATAAATGCGTTTTTTTGCGACATACTGCGGCCGTATCTTTTTTCACGTTAACATAGAGAGTTGATTTTTTTACAGCATCAAGGGACTGTAGATTTGAGTAGGTATATGGTTTTAATTTCAACTCGATACCTATACGCGTTCCTGAGATAAAGGGCAGACAGACAGACGAACAACAAAGTGATCCTATAAGGGTTCCGTTTTTTGCCATTTGGCTACGTAACCCTAAAAACGGAACCCTCATATGATCACTTTGTTGTCCGTATGTCTGTCTGTCAAGACCCTTTATTTGTGGACCTCGTGGCTAAGTAAAAGCCATAGGTACGGATCGATTTGACATGTTTCACAATATTCCAAACCACAGCAACTCCTGAAAGTCAGAATCAACAGTGGCGACCACCAGAAAAGCGTCAAGACAATGAAGCTAGACGAGTCCCGGAGAAACATTTGTTGTTTATCCATATATGTATGTACTAGCGACCCGACCCAGCTTCGCATGGGCCTATAGCCTTACTCGATAAATGGACTATCCAACACAAAAATAATTTTTAAATTCGAACCAATAGATCTTGAGATTAGTGCGTTCAACCAAATAATCAAACGAACTCTTCAGCTTTATAATATTAAGTATCAGCAGACTGACACCCATAGTACAGGATCTCCCTAGTTTGCGGTCAGATGAACATTTTTGAAATGTCCCCACGTATTATTATTATTGTCAATTTTCTTGGATCAAGCAACGAAACTCTGACATGCTTAACTTAAGTACGCTTGCAGCGGTCGGTCTGTGGATGGGTGATGCATCCATTACATACCTAGACACCACCGTGCTGCTGAAGCCGTTGGTCTCGACTGACATACGTAGATCTTTGACAGTCGTTGGGTAAACAAAAGCTAGAAAGTCTAACAACTAGTCTTACGGTAAGCGGCGCTAAAGCCGCTGGTCCCGACTGACATACGTAGATCTTTGACAGTCGTTGGGTAGTCAGAAGCTAGAAAGTCTAACAACTAGTCTTACGGTAAGCGGCGCTAAAGCCGCTGGTCCCGACTGACATACGTAGATCTTTGACAGTCGTTGGGTAGTCAGAAGCTAGAAAATCTGACAACTAGTCTTACGGTAAGCGGCGCTAAAACCGTTGGTCCCGACTGACGTACGTAGATCTTTGACAGTCGTTGTGTAGTCAGAAGCTAGAAAGTCTGACAACTAGTCTTACGGTAAGCGACGCTAAAGCCGTTAGTCCCGACTGACATACGTAGATCTTTGACAGTCGTTGGGTAGTCAGAAACTAGAAAGTCTAACAACTAGTCTTACGGTAAGCGGTGCTAAAGCCGTTGGATCTGACTGACGTACGTAGATCTTTGACAGTCGTTGGGTAGTCAGAAGCTAGAAAGTCTGTCGACCAGTCTTACCAAACGGTATCTTGTTACCTTCCTATTAACTGGGTTGTGGAAGTCAGATAGGCAGTTGCTCCATGTTAAACACAGGTATTCAGCTGTATCCGGGTAGACTGGAATCTGACTCCAACGTCGTTGAGAAAAGGCTAGGCAAATGATGATGACCATTATACAGACTTTTATTCACCTTGCCATTGATAATAATGAATCGTAAAAATACTATCTATCAATATGCATAGTCATTGACTTTTAATTATTTTAAGTGTTCATTAATTTGCAAAACTTTCTAATGCCCCTGTAGTGATCAATAAATAATTTAAATGATTCGTTATGTAAGTACCAAAGCGATTTTAAAACGTTTAAGACCATTTAATTGGGTTTGAATTTGAACATTTGCATTTGTTAATGGAAAAGATCCTTTTTTGGAAATAATGATTATAGAGACTAATGATTTATTCCATTTATGGGTAAACGTAATCTATGCACGCTATTCAATTAAATAACTTTTACTTATAATTAATATGAATGATGAGACTAGAAATGAAATGAAGTAAAGGTACCTAAGTACTTGGTTCTCATGCTAATAGTTCATGGAAAAAAAGAAACGAATTCTCCTCTCAGAAACACAAGGGAATATAAATACATTTTTCATCATAAGTACGTTATTGAATTGCCTACACGCGAAAAAGAGAGTAAATATTATATTACCTAGGCAAGCACTCAGTATTTTTTATGAAAAATATTAGGTACATAATAGCGAAATGCTGCCAGACAGACTACAGGATGCTCTAGAGGCTTTTCAATTTGATTTTGTGTTAAAAAAAATAACCTCGTCAAACAAAACTATAAGTAAAATTAAGTAAAATATAATAGCTCATTCTAAATTTGTAGTATCTATCCAGACCTCTTCTTCTTTTCAACTTGTGCACCTACTTCCAAACGCATTATAGTTTTTTTTAATTCTTCTCATTAAAAAAAAAATATATATTTATCGTAGATACTATCGACAGGAAACGGCACATCACTAAACGCATAAATACCGACGTGTAGAGCAAATAAAACGGTAAAACCGGGGTTTTAAAAGTTTTTCCACATCCGTCCGATGGCGATGAGCTGTGCAGTTTAGGGTTAAAAGCCTAGGTTTCGACACGTGCTATTTGCTTGGGTTTATTGAGGGCTAAAAGCCTACGCTTTAGCATGTGCTTTTTGGTAGGTAGTCGTTTGTTTCTAGCTAATGTACGTCATAGTCAAAT
The DNA here is from genome assembly GCA_947361185.1 of Charanyca ferruginea. Taxonomy (NCBI): domain Eukaryota; kingdom Metazoa; phylum Arthropoda; class Insecta; order Lepidoptera; family Noctuidae; genus Charanyca; species Charanyca ferruginea. The sequence goes on along the minus strand of OX376077.1, from coordinate 5,953,116 downwards.
CATTTATTTCAGTTAGACCATTAAAAGGCACTTTTGAACATCATATTATAAAATTTGAATCTAGTTAAATAGACAAACGACGTCAATGAATAGAAGATTAAAATTAATGTTTAAAACATAAGAAACTACTAACTTGCTTACAGCTAATTTCCTCTATAGTATATAATTAAATAGAAAATCCATAGGTTAAGGTCATTCTCAAGAAATCTGTTATCAAGGCCAATCTAATAAGACGCTGTAATGACAATCTATCACTTCATCTTGACGTTAGTATAAAACTTTGTTCATGCTGCAAAATTTAAAACAGAATATTTTATTAAGCCTTAAAAAAAATTGTTTATTCCTTTATGCCATAGGAACATTTTAAGTTTTGTGAAAGTGGAAAATGTATTGGTATAAAAATAGTCAAAAAATTACCATTACATTGTTAGGGTTGAGAAAAATTTTAATCGTTTCATCAGTCACTCCCTCAAAAATTAATGGTGAATTTTGAATTTAAATAATAAAATATATTGATAGGTAGTGGTAAATGAGAGGAGGAGCTCGTGGCTAAGTTAAAGCCATACATATCGATTGGTCAAAGATTAAGCTACGCTAATCGCGGTCGGTCTGTGGATGGGCAACCATCCCTTTCATACCGAGTTCCCTCCGTGCCTCAGAAAGCAAGTAAAGCCGTTGGTCCCGGCTGTCATTTGTAGATCTTTGGCAGTCGTTATGGGTATAGTCAGAAGCCAGAAAGTCTGACAACCAGTCTTACCAAGGGGTATCGTGTTACCCAGTAACTGGGTTGTGGAGGTCCGATAGGCAGTCGCTCCATGTAAAACACTGGTATTCAGCTGCATCCGGTTAGACTGGAAGCCGACCCCAATATACTTGGGAAATGGCTAGGCAGATGATGCTGAGGTAGTGGTAAATGATGGTGGTCAAGACTTCATGATGAATGAATTCATGAGATATGTGGTATGGTCTGGTGGTTGCCACTGTTGATTCTGTCTTTCAGGAGTTGCAGTGGTTTGGGAATAGTATGGCGGTCATGTGCCATAAGATAAAAGATATACAAGTGATAAATGATGTTTCTTTAGTAAAAAAGTTATAAAATAAGACTTCTAACGTCAAACTTCTTTATGCTAGTTGAAGTCAGTGTTACCCTTTTTTTTTATGGTTTGGGGTGGACAATCCTCATGGATGTCCTCTGCCCTGGGGCGGGCGGAGGGGTCTGTCAGAGTCTTACTGACTAAAAACCACCCCCGTGTTCCATCTCACACGTACGTCGGGGGTCACGGGAACTGGAGATACTTCCGCAACCCCCGACTGAAGTCAGTGTTACCCTATCCGAACTACCGATAAAAAACACCTACACAAACTCAGTATTAGAGAAAAAACCAGCTGGGTCATTATTTACATGATTTACACAAATAATAAAACAGGAAAACCTATAATTATAAAACGAATACAAAAAGAACCAAAAAATGCCAACACATCGCCGTCATCTGGGAATATGCCCAAGCGACTGGCGGCATTACTACGTTTGGCAATGCTTTTAACCTCATCAAGGTAAGAACCAGCTCTTGGATCACGGGAAGTGTCAACGAAACTTTTGGACATTTCCATTTAAGAATTGACATTTAAGAAGATGACCACTTGGACCCGACGACCCAATTTAAGAAGATGAGCACTTGGACCTGACCACCCAAGGGTTTCAACCCCAAACGGCTCGAAAATAAAGTTATCACCAAAGATACTATAGTATATATATACATAATATATAAAAAGATACTATAGTAAGATATACTTTTGCCGTTTGAGGTATTCTGCAGCTGCAACTTGGATCACGAAAAGTGTCAACGAAACTTTTGGACATTTCCATTTAAGAATTGACATTTAAGAAGATGACCACTTGGACTCGACGACCCAATTTAAGTAGATGACCACTTGGACCCGACGACCCAAGGGTTTCAACCCCAAACGGCTCGAAAATAAAGTTATCACCAAAGATACTATACTTTTGCCGTTTGAGGTATTCTGCAGCTGCAACTATAGCATCACCAGCATAACACGCTGAACTAGGAAGATGAAATGGCGCAATAGCATAATTATTATTGTTATAGTTAATACGTGGTACCTACCAATCATACAAAAAAATTAGAAAAAAAGTATTTTCTTCTAATGCGAGAAAAACGTCTGACAGGTTTCTAGGCCAAATAAAAATGTCAAGCATGAAAAATACTCTCTCTTATTTGCCGAAGACCGTGGCCTTAATAAATAAATGGCCTATCTTTTGGCTATTTATTTACTTTCGCACCATTTTTCACAAAAACTGCTGACGAATGTCCATCAACGATAATTAATAGACGCTATCTTAATTTGTTTACTCGTTAATTATACTTTACAAATAATTCGCGCCATCGCCATTAGTCAAGCCTCCATTTTGTCTCGTCAAAGCCTGTAAAGATAATATTCCCTTTATAAATTATTTATATATTTTTATAAGTTATTCTATATTTTTCTTCATTTACATTTGAAAAATGTTTCTAGGGAAACTTTTTACAGGCTGTAACAGAAAAAAAACGCTTAATCTTTATGTATAAACTATTTTGGACAGCTGCTACTAATTTATCTTAAGCCCGTCACAGACGACGCAGGCATATTACAAAATATTTTCTATAGTAATCTTTGGGTGACCACAGACGCAACTATAATATTATTATAGTTGCGTCTGTGGTCACCCAAATTTTTATTATTATTATATATTATTATATTTTTATTACGTCACCAAAATATGTGGAAAAAATGTAAAAAATATGAAACAAACAACGACCGCAGACGTAATAAGGGCGGAAATATATTATTATATTATAGCTACACTGTGTGGTGGCTAGCTATAATATATATTAATAAAATTCATAGCAAGGCATATTACGATATATTTTCTATAGTAATGTTTGAGTGACCACAGACGCAGCTATAATATTTATTTTTATTACGACACCAAAATATGTGGACAGATAATAGCAAGGCATATTAATATATATTTCAAAAATGTGAAACAAACAACGATCGCAGACGTAATAAGGGCGAAAATATATTATTATACTAGCGACCCGACCTAGCTTCGCATGGGCCTATAGCCTTCCTCGATAAATGGACTATCCAACACAAAAATAATTTTTCAATTCGAACCAGTAGATCCTGAGATTAGCGCGTTCAACCAAACAAACAAACAAACTCTTCAGCTTTATAATATTATAGTATAGATTATAGCTACCGTGTGTGGTAGCTAGCTATAATATAATTATACTATAGCTACGTATATGACGGACTTAACTTTGAATTCTGAATTGAATAATTAAGTTGCAGATAAGAAAAAAAAAATAAAGATTCTTAGTCCTATTTTAAAAGGCTAGGTGAGGCTAGGCAACCCTCTTGTGCTGGGGTCTGGGGACATACTTACTAACCATCAGGTGGGCCACTCGCTCGCATGCTTGCAGAGAAATAGCCACTTCTCATACAGAGTATAGGTAGGTAGGTAGGTACTCGCCAGATCTCACAGTCAAACCATTTCAACGGTTTTGTGGGGCTTAGTTTATAAGCTATGTAACTTTGAACTTATAATAAATAAATAAATAATAATAATGAGCACCATGAACCTTAAAATGTAATAGAAAGACATCCAATCATTATACAGAGCTAAACCAACTCTTGAAAAATCTAACATATTAGAAAAACTAAGAGGAAAGGTCAATCTTAGCAACAAAAAAAAATTGGGTTTAACCTAATGGTCTAGTTGAAATCACATTATAATAAGGCCCGTTTGCACCACAAAAATAGTGTTATGTATCAGCTTATTGCCGTCCAATGCTGAACGTAGACCTCCCCCAAACATCGCCAACCAGCCCGGTCTTGAGCAGCCTGCTCGCATCCATCTGCTGCCAGCCACCCTCATCATATCGTCGGTCCATCGTGCCGCAGGGCGTCCCACACTACGCTTTCTCAAATAGTGTTAGGTCTGAGGTAACTGCTACCACAGGGATTACCTTAAAAAAAATCATACATGATGGGCCCGCGGTAACAACTAACTCGGGCTTCAAGATAACCCTGACTGGTGCAAGCGGGCCTTAAACGCTACTGTTAAAAAGTTTCAAAACCAAGTAATAATATAATATTTGACATATTTCAACTGAGACACTTTTATTTCCGTTTAAACATTCTATAATTCTAACGCATCAGGTTACATTATTGTAATAAAATAATGCAATAGTTTTTAATAACAATTTAGATGCAAGTTTATTGTGTTGCGCATTACTGCGTAGGCGCATAAGTTTTTAATACGGTAGTTATGAAACTAAGCGTTGGTATCTAAAATCATGTATGTAGTATCTATTAGATTATTTTCTACACAAAATAATCATAACCTACCAACGTGAGAGTACCAAATTAATCTATTTTGGTATTTCTTAAATTATTATTTGAGACCAAGGTAAGTAAGCCGGTGACCTGCAGTTAACTTGAAATGAGCTGTCATCAGTCACCAGTCTCTCACCTCAAAGTCACTTCTGAGATTATATAAAATCAAAGTCAAGCCATTTATTTTAATTAAACCATTTACAGGCACTTTTTAATTGTCAAAGAGTCAGTTAGTCAGAAAGTTGAAACTAGTTGCTCGATTCAAAACCTTGGGTAGGTCTCTATAGAGAAGAACGAGCAAGAAACTCCACGGAAACTATTTTTTATATATTTTTTGGGTACATTATTCTTGTTGCTTCTTTAGGCGAAAACAATGTAAGACATATCAAAATATATCTAGAAGAAACCGCCAAGAATTCCAAAAAGATAGACCTTCACGGTCTGTGTTATGTTGGGAGACGGGGACACAGCATTGAAACACGGTGGTCGAGCAAAGACTGATTTATTAACATATTTCTCCTGCCTACCTTCACATGCATTATAATATTATTGAACAATCATTCATATTGATTTACTTATACCTACAACCCCCTTATTAATTAATTAGAATCAAATACATTTAATCATTTTTGCATACCTACCTAATTATTTAAATATGTATATCTTATCATTTATTTACAGATTCTTTCACAAGAAAGAAAGAGAATAAAAATAAATTAATAACAAAATTTTAGACATCTTAATCTAGGTACACATATAATCTCCATTTATTTGAATAGTTAATAATGATTGATAATTAAATTAGTACACAATGTTATAATTTGAAATTCGTTTGATTCATTGATTGAAATTACTACTATTGCATGCACACGTACATATCCCCATATTTTTATTATTAATCTACACTAGAATTGGATAGGTATTATACATTCGCTATTTTAATATCATAATTTTTATTTTCTCTGTTTATTTATTTTTTACATACTTTACATACAATGATAACAATTATAATTATATTACCTATATAAAGATAATAGTAAAAAAACATTAGTGTGAAACACTATACTAGCTTCTTATGAATTAGTCTTACATTATTTAAGTTTATAAATCTGGTTGGCATTACAGTTCTTCAGGTAGATTGTCCCCAGCGATCAGGAGGTTTCACTGTCCTGCCAGAACGAGTTTTATAATAATTAGTGGTACAGCTGTTATTGTTGATGTGTGTTGTTGGAGCACTGGTGCCGCTGCGTGAGTCATCTACGCGCATGGCCTGATTATGTGGGCTGTCTATATTTATATCATCATATGTGTTTCTATAGTGATCGTGCGGTTGTTCGTTATTACGCCTATCTGAATCAATGATTATTTGTTTTCTATTTCGCCTTAAAATCTGCCCTGTATTCATTCGAATTAAATACGATCGATTAGCTAACAAACGTTCAATAACTCCATTAGTCCAGTGGTTATGCATTTTAATTTTTACTTTTTGGTTTACGATTAATGGTTTTAATCTTTTCGATCCTTTATCAAAGTATTTTTTTTGTTTTAATTGTCGATTCTCTAATTTGTTTGACACATTTTCCTGTAATTTCGGTTGAAGAAGATATGGAGTGCACGGAATGATACTACGTAATTTTCTGTTGTATAACAGCTCAGCAGGTGAACTTAACTCATTACATATCGGCGTATTCAAATATTCTAACAATCCCAAACTGAAGTCATTGTTTTGGTAGGTGGTCTTTTTCATCATATTCTTTATTGTTTGGACCGCTCTTTCAACCTGACCATTTGATTGTGGGTATCTAGGGGAAGAAGTTATATGTTGGAAACTCCAATTCAACGAAAACTCTTTAAACAAATTAGAAGAAAATTCCGGGCCGTTATCTGACATAACTATTTGTGGGATTCCGTGACGTCTAAATAAACTTTTTATTTGCTTGATTACCTCTGAGGATGTGGTCGAACACAAGTCAACAACTTCTATGAACTTACTATAATAATCTACTACTAACAAATAAGATTTAGTACCATAGTGGAAGATATCGGTGCCTATCTTATACCAAGCTCTGTCGGGAATTTCATGCGAAATTAACGGTTCTTTTGTGTTTTCTTTTCTATATGTTAAACAGGCCTGACAGTGTGATAAATAATCCTGTAATTGTGAGTTCATATTAGGCCAATACATGATCTCTCTAGCCCTAAGCTTACACTTTTCTATACCTAAGTGCCCTATGTGTATTTTTTGTAACATTGTTTTACGCATACAGTTTGGTATAACGATTCTATTGCCTTTCCATATTAAACCATAATTCACTGTCAACTCATCCCTGCTGTCCCAATATGGTTTTAGCTCGTTTTTAATTTCACTTTTATGAATGGGCCATCCTTTCTTTATAATTTTTTTTAATTCCTGCATTTCGGAACCTTCCCTAGTCCATTTTTGTATTTCTAAAAAATGTGAGTCAGTTAGAGGATTCATCGTTGTTATGGCACACACTTGTGCTTGCGCTTCGAGGTGATCACGCGTACTGATGTTATCGGTATGTGGTAACGCTGCTCGTGATAATGCATCCGCTATATATAGATATTTACCTGGTTTATATACAAGCGTAAATGAATATGGTTGAAGTCGCATTAACATTCTCTGTAGACGTGCTGGCGCGTTCACCAATGGCTTGTTAATAATACTAACTAATGGTTTGTGATCTGTTTCTATCGTCACATCGTTACGGCCATATATATATGTATAGAATCGCTCGCATGCAAATACACAGGCATATAATTCCTTTTCTATCTGAGCATAATTCTGTTCGGTTTTAGTTAATGATTTCGAAGCATAACATACGGGATAGTTGTCTTGCATTAAACAGGCACCTAAACCATTTTTACTTGCGTCTACTGAGATAACTATGGGTTTTTCGAGTGTGTAATATCTTAACACGGGTGGTTTAATTAACTGTTCTTTTAACATTTCGAAACATTTTTCGTGTGTATGATCCCAGTGCCAAGCTACGTCTTTTCTTAACAACTCGCGAAGAATAGATGTCTTTTCTGAAAAATTTGGAACAAAATTGCTGACATAAGTTATCATACCTAAGAATCGTTCAACATCTTTAACATTTTGTGGCCTTGACATATTTTTAATGGCCAATACTTGTGACTCATCAGGGCTGATGCCGTCTTTTGTTATTTTATGGCCTAGGTACGTTAATTCACTTAAGCCTATTTTACATTTACTTTTATTTAATTTTATGTTTATTTCCCTACACATCACACCGTTTCATGACTGCACGTAATCTCTGATCGTGTTTTTCCTTTGTTTCTGCATAAATTAGCAAATCATCAATAAACAATATAACACCCTCTATATCATCGAAATGTTCATATAAACGTTTATGGAAAATTTCTGACGCTGATGATATACCATAAGGCATTCTCAAAAATTTAAACCTTCCAAATATTGTGTTGAATGTACAGAGGTCTGTACTGGCAGGGTGTAAATTTACATGCCAAAAACCCTGTTTAGCATCTAATGTACTAAAATATTTGGCACCGGATAGGTTGGCGGTTATTTCTTCAAGGGTAGGCAACTTAAAATGTTCCCGTTTTATTGCTTTGTTTAAATCACGCGGGTCTAAACAAATGCGGAGATCTCCGTTAGGCTTTTTTACTACCGTCATGCTATTTACCCAGTCGGTGGGCCCCTCAACTTTTGCAATGACACCCTGTTTTTCCATTTCCTTTAGTTTTTCTTTTACTTGTTCTTTTAATGCAATTGGTAACTTTCGTGGTGCATGTACTACAGGTTTATACCCATCTTTTAATTGTATTTTATATGAACCTGGTAAACAACCCATTCCTGTGAATAAGTCTGGAAACTCATCCAATATATTTGCGGTTCTTTTATCTGTTTGTTTTATACTCATTACTCTTTTCAATAATTTTAATTCATCACATGAACTTCTACCCAAGATAGGAGGTGAATTAGTGTTTACAACAATAAATTGTAATATGTATGTATTGTTTTTATAATGTACTTTGAGAAAACATTTACCAATGACTTTTATCTGACTACCTGAATAACCCTGTAACTTTGTTGTTGTATGGACTAATTTATCTTCCGATAGTTTAATTTTAGTAAGATATTTTTTTGGCAACACATTAACGTCGGCTCCAGTGTCCAGTTTAAAATTGACATGTTCATTTTCAATACACAATGCTACCGTCCACTCATTACTAGAATGACTATTAATAGTGTGGATTACCTGATCGCTGGAGTCTTCTCGTACCTCGTACACACGACACATTCTTGAGTAATGGTTCATTTTCCTACACTGATTGCATCGCTGACCATACGCAGGGCATTTGTATTTCTCATGACTTTTCCCACATTTTCCACATACTGCACGTGATCTTCGACGAGTCTCTGGTTGTTCGCGTGCGTATACGTCTGATCTCTGTCCATGTATCTGGTCACACTCCTGACGGGAACCAGATGTCCGCCATTTTTTATGACGCGGCGCCGAACTTCTTGTATAGTGTACTTTTTTTTCTTCCTCATGTTTGTTTGTAATACCATGTATATTATGAATTTGCTCCTGATTCTCGTTTTTTATGTTTTTCGCTTGTGCTCGTGACACTTCCGCTAATCTACAGATATCTATAGCTTTAGATAAGGTCAAGTCTGGTTCTCTCAGTAGCCTTTCCCTGAGTCCACCATCTTGAATTCCACAAATCATCTTATCTCGCACCAACTCACTGCATAAATCTTTGAACTCGCACTTTGCTGCTATTTTATTCAGTTCAAATACGTATTGTTCAATTGACTCTAAATCTCGTTGGTTACGGGTAAAAAACGTATGTCTTTCTATCGTAATATTTTTCCGTGGCAAGAAGAATGCGTCGAAATCGTTTAGCAATTCTTCTATAGTTTTATACTCGCGTGAAAATTGTTCATATACCTCACGACATTTTTCTCCAATAATATGTAACAAGATGTTGATTTGCACTATTTTTTCTTTGCGATGTAGTTCACAAGCTTCATAATATATCTTGAACGCCTTTTTCCATTTTTCCCATTCCTTACTTAAATTTCCAGATGTTACATTTGTGATGTCATTTTCAAAAACGAACGGTTGCGGCGGTTGCAAAATGGACTCCATTGTTTGCTTCGTCTGTAGAATCACTTCTGCTTCTTCGAATGATTCGGAATCACTAGCGCTTGTCATTTACGTTTTCCTTTTATTTTACTCCTATCTAGTAGGTATTAGTGTTTGATACGGCTAAATATTATATTCAGCTACCGGCTGCGCCATGTTATGTTGGGAGACGGGGACACAGCATTGAAACACGGTGGTCGAGCAAAGACTGATTTATTAACATATTTCTCCTGCCTACCTTCACATGCATTATAATATTATTGAACAATCATTCATATTGATTTACTTATACCTACACACGGTCTGAAGCTTCCAAGACGCAGTATGCAAGCATAAGGAGTTCAAAGCTCTTTTCCTATTTATACGGCCAATGACACAACGTACCATACGAACCTATTACAGGTAATATAAAATTAATTTAATATCTAATTTACAATGGTGTAACCTCACCCTTACCCTCTCGCTATTTGCGGCAATGCGCAGGAGTCTCAGTAATTAGCTGCGCAGTAGTTTATGGCTGACCCTCACCGTTGCCAATAAGCACTTTGTGAGAATAGCTTGTATTGAAATATATTGTGTGAAGTTAAATATATAGTGTGTAATAAGCGTTATATAGGGTGACTGGTAATTAGTGTACGATACTTAAACACGTGATTGTGTTCATGATAACAAACCACTTTCCCGAAGAATTTTTTTTTTTTGTACTGGTTCACTTTAGGTCACTGGCGTGCGCGCGCGTGAATTTCATACGGCTGTTGTGTTATTGTGATAAAAGTGAACCAGTACAAAAAACATTTTTTCTTTGGGAAAGTCGTTTGTTATCTTGAACACAATCACGTGTTTAAGTATCGTACACTAATTACCAGTCACCCTATATTGACCAGAGGATGAGCAGCAGCGTCCGTCTGAGAACCATACCACCTACTGCGATCGCCAACATGCATCGGCCAAGCATGGCGATTACGGCTGAACCCCCCTTTGGGGGAGACCTATGCTCAGCAGTGGGCGTATAAAGGTTGACATGATGATGATGATAAAGCGTTTACATTATTATTAGATCTATTTATGTAATCTACTACTACTACTACTATCAAGCTACTACAAACTGTCAAATTTCTTTTATGGATTTTCAACTTTATTACAAAAGGATAAGGTTCATATTTAATTGGGAAAATATGTCAGTTAGGTATGGCTTGATGTGCTGGCGTCTGTACTTATGTTGATGATTCAATAAGAACCTTTAAGCGCTGGTGGTTCTGGGGTCCTCCCCCAAGAGGAGGGCTCAGTCGTAATCGCCATGCTTGGCCGATAGTTACATGTTGGCGAGTGCATTAGGTGTTATCGTACTCAGAAGGACGCTGCTGCCCATCCTCTGGTCAATATCCCTTTGTCGCCTTCTACGACACCCACGGGGAGAAATAGGGTGGTGCTATTCGTGGCCAGCCCCACGCGACGTTCTACAATTTGCCAAATACTCTCCAAGACTTATCATTTCCTTTGTTCGATTTTTTTTTTTTTTTTTTTTAATGGATCACAGTAAGGAAAGTTTAGAGGATAAATTAATAGTACCTAGTCAAAAATATTATGCATAATTATAATACGGTTGGTGCAGTGGCGAAGCGATTGACTGCAGCGCTGCGTTTCATGGGTTCGATTCCCGCACGGAGCAAATATTTGTTAACCTACAGGTCAGGTGTGGCTGTTTGTGTATGTGAGTTTATATTTATGTAAACTCACCCACTATACAGGAGAACTTCATAGTGTTGGGCAAATTTTTCAAAAAAAATCCTAAATCAATAGTAATAATTAAATTAAAATCTTAATAATTCCATAAGAAGAATAAATTGAATAATAACAATAATTGATTGATTAATTCATAATATTTTTTTTTTACTATTAAATAGGCTTGCGTTTGACCGCAATTCACCTGATCGTAAGTGATAATGCGGCCTAAGTTGGAACACGCTTGCCTAAGATGAACCGGTTCACTCGTGCCCTAAAGATACCCTGATTATACTTATCAGGGAACGGAGAGGCGGGCAGGGAATTCCACAGTCTGGCAGTTCGCACAATAAATGTGGAGTCAAAGCGCTTGGTTCGAGACCGTGGAACTTCAACTTCGCCGTATCTCTGCTCGTCCGATGATGGAACGGGGATGGGGGAATTAAATTGTGCAATTCCAAAGCACACTCTTGAACACAATTTTCATTCACGATAAAATTATTAGTCATTAATTATTTAACTATCTGTACTCGTCGCAGCCGAGGTAACAAACGACGACAGTAGTACTAATATTTATACTGTGACAGCAGTATAGGTATTTCAAAGACGGAAAAGCAATTCCGAAGTTCGACTATACACACAAAAACCAGACACAATAAAATGTTTACAACTCCACATTAAAAGTTCAAAACAACAATAATTTTCTCACTCAGCCGTCACGTAATCACGTATAATATTGGACTAGAAACTTCGCCATTTCTATCAATTTCTTACTACGTGATCACAACTCACTTTCCACTTGTTAAAACTTGTAAAAGTTATAATGGAATTCTGTGCTATCTCGTTTTGTTTGATTTTACTCTCTGGTTGAGTAAGGACCTAGAGAGGCCTGCGAAATCCAAATATTCTTGCGTTTATTTTCCGCTCACTATCTGGTTGTAAAGTAATAAGAAAAATGTGCCTATTTAATGAAATGGCCCCCGTGTGGTGCCGGCCGTGCCACCCTATTTCTACCTGTGGGTGTCGTAAAACACGACAGAGGGATGTTGACCAATGGACGGGCAGCAGCGTTCTTCTGAGTATTATAACACCTACTGCATCGCCAATATGCATCGGCCAAGCATGGGGATTACGGCTTAACCCGCCGTTAGGGGAGACCTTTGCCCAGTAGTGGGCGTCTAAAGGTCGAGATGATAATGATGATTTAATGAAAACATGACGTTTAAGGATTTTTCTAACTTGGAGAGTTAAAGTTGAGCGAGAGTGCGTGGGAGGCTGTCGCCTCTTTTTGCGAGCATGTCATGCACGCAAAAGAGGCGGCAGAGAGGGTGAGGGAAGCAACTGCCTTGCTTCCCTCCAGGAGAAGACGCACCGGGCGCCGGAGGGCGCTTAATGACCTCCGGCCTCCATGAGTTGCCGGCCTGCGGGTGGTCGACTTAGGGGCAGTCCACCACCCGACCAGATGCAGGCCCGTGTAGGCGGCGCGCCGTGTTCCGCGCGCGCCACGCTAGAGGATTCGGCGGCGTTCAGACCGCCGAGGTCGACGGGATCCGCCGTGTAGGCGGATCATAGCCTGGCGGGGGCGCGGTGCATGCGCGAGCGAATCCCGTACCCCCGCCCATAGGTCAGTCGAGGAACACCGTGGTGGTTTTAGCCGGTAGGAGTCCGGCACACCCTCCCGTCTTCCCCAGACGGGGGACAGTCCATGAGGATTTCCCCACGTAAAAAAAAAAAAAAAAAAAAAAAAAAAGGAGTTAAATACTGTTTTGCACCTAGATGTTAAAGGATTATGAATTATAGACCCTAGATCTCTAAGTCGATACACGTACTTCATTTTAGCATGGCTAATGCTATAATTCATAATCCTTTAACATTTGGGTGCAAAACAGTATTTAACTCCTAACTTTAACTCTCCAAGTTTGAAAAATCCTTAAACGTCATGTTTTTATTAAATCACCATCATCATCTCGACCTTCGCCAATTGATCACTAAGTTTGCTCAAGGCGGATTAGCGGGGTATTCCTCGAAGCGCACCCATTTTGAAACGCACCCAATGAAGCACACCTAAAATATTCCTTGAAACGCACGCGTCAGGTGCGCTTAGAAAATTAAATTAAAAATAGTATAATCTTATTCCTCGAAACGCACTCAATGGTCACGGTGTGGATAGAGATGGGTATTAGTTAACGGAAAATATCGATGTGGCACTTAGTTCCAGTTCATTTCTGCTCTTCTGGTAGTTTTAATAAACAGTTGAATTTTAAAACGTCTTCTATCGATATCATTCATTACGAATCCTTCATGCACTTCACTATGTTTCATCGTGGGTGCGTTTCGAGGAATAAAATTATAATATTTTTTACTTGATTTTTTAAGTGCACCTGACGAGTGCGTTTCGAGGAAAACTTTAGGTGCGTTTCATTGGGTGCGCTTCGAGGAATAAATTAAATATAAGTCCAGGTTTCCTCACGACGATTTTTATTCACCGATGTCAGTAATGTCCAAGAAAACTTAAAAAGTACATAAGACATTGAAAAGGTCACTTTGGTACTTGCTTGTGCCCGATTGCGAACCCACAACGTCGTGCATGACAGGTCGCTTTAACCACTGAGCCATCACGACATTTTACTGAGTTGATTTTAGCTACATTTTATTTATAAAAGAACAATATTACGCGGATGAAGACGCGGGCTAAAGCTAGTTTAAAAAAACTTTTTTGAAAAAAGAGAATTGCCTTGTGTTTGTTGTTTTGTATTGCCACCGACTTCCGAAACTCAAGTCATGTGTGTTCTGTGCTAAAGTTATTTATCACTTTTAGATTTTTTTTTTGAAGGCGTTTTCTTTTTTCAAAAAACTTTTTATTTTTCCCTTTTTAGTGTCTCCTTATCACCTAAATCCATTAAGCAACGGCAAAACTGTTAAAACAGAGATTAAAGTCCTCCAAAGATGGAAAGATGGAAGAAACGAAAACGTCTTCTCGGTTTTTGTTGTTTTTTTTCAAAAAGCGCTTTTAAAATTTCTAGTTGTTGTATACTAAAACCTTCCAGAATGTAACGAACACTTTTGTGAAAACTGCATCAAAATCGGTTCAGCCAAACGGGAGATAATCGCGGACAAACATACATACATACATACAAACATACGGGTCGAACTGATAACCTCCTTTTTTTTTAAGTCTGTTAAAAATAAAATGGTGTTGAAGATTGAGTTCAGTAGTTGCTACAGATATTAATTGTTCTTCTTGTTCTTGAGTCTTTAGTACGCTTGTTGTTTTTTTTGTTCCGGGGTGGAAAGTCCTCATGGATGTCCTCCGCCCCAGGGCAGGCGGAGGGGTCTGTCAGACTGTTACTGACTAAAAACCACCCCTATAACTTGCAAAGTTAAATTGCAAAGCAATCAAATTATCTCTAAACCACAAAATCAATTAAAATAAACTATTGAAAACTTATTCCATCTAGATCCAAAACAAACAAGAGATGTAAAACCCGTCTAACAATGTATCAACTCATCAGTTTTCATTCGGTACTAGTGTTGTATCAACACAGAATATCGGTAAACTCGAGACGCTATCGCGATCCGACGACAGCTACCCGATTGAACTTTGAATCGAGATGGGAGTCGATTTATCGATGCCCAGTTGTTCGGAATGTAGGTCTGTTTGTGTAAATGCGAAGTTTGTTTGATAGTTGATAGTTAAGTGGGTATCGGTTGATGAGATGTGATATTTTCTCGCTTATAATAAATTAAATAAAATAAAATAAAATAAATCTTGGGACAACTATCTATTATGTTGTCTATATTGTTAGGAAAGTGTTGTTATCTTGCAAATTGAGTACAGAAGGCAGACAAAGAAGGAGAGTAAAAACCGAAATGCCTCTCGCGTTTTAAGGGTTCTGTACCTCAAAAGGAAAAAACTTATAGGATCACTTTGTTGTCCGTCTGTCTGTCTGTCTTTCAAGACCCTTTATCCCAGGATCGCGTGGAGGTATCGACCACTCCGACTCACTGGAGCAATATGTGCAGCAATCACTCCGACTCACTGGAGTATCACCGCAGACAGTTCCGACTCACCGTGAACTACGCGGCATCCAGTTCCGACTCACTGGAACTCTTCACTGGCCCGGCAAGCATCACGAGATGTACGGACGACTCATCATGCTACGAGTATCGACCTCCAGTCTCGGAGGGGAGTGATGTAGCGACATCTATCGCACATGAAGCAAAACTACAACCGACGTTTCCTAGATCGCGCAAGCAGAGTTATCCGCGACATTAGGATATACACAAAATCCCGACTACAACCGTCGGGCAGTAGCACACCAGACACAACACCCGTCTGGTCGGAGGATCCTCCCTTTTCAATAGAGGATGAGGAACCTTACACTCTGTTCCTCATACCTCTAAATATGGAATATGTACGGAACCCTTGGTGGGCGAGTCCGACTTGCACTTGTCCGGTTTTTTATATTTCCACTCATACACACACACCGACTTACTAGACGATTACGAGGGGTATAACGCAAAAATCTTACGTGACGTTACATTTTCTCCAAAAGCCGCATCTACCGTAAGCTGCGTTAAGGAACATCCTTCCAAAAGATTATTTGGCACGGAGAAGGAACACAGCTTAATAATATTATAAACTGACATGATTTAAAAATGTTTTTAGATTCATTTGAGCAATAATAATCGCGAACAGATGGCTTCCATGCTATTATCAGGAAAAAGGTGGCATCGCTTGTGAGGAGCATTCGGGGGAGTAGCAACAGCATCCTGAAAGTCGTGGCTGAGGACCCGAGAGCTCCTGTGCTGAGACATCTCATGCGGAATCATTGTCCGTATGAAATGCCTCGTAAGTACATGACTCACTAATCGTGTTATTTATTCTTAGTTACTGATCCTAGTGTATAAGTTGTAGTATTTAATGTGTGTACTAACAATAATTGGTTCCTATGTTGTCCCGAATAAAACAATTTATTGTTATTATTAATAATGTTAGCAACAAGTTCTGGAGCCACAAAGAAGTTCTAAAATCTGATCTACCTTTAAGAATAAAAAAGAAAGTCCTTGACTCATGTCTTTTACCTTGCCTCTCATATGCAAGTCAAACCTGGATCTTTAATACGCATACGAAAGAAAGAATTGAAAAATGTCAAAGAGCTATGGAGCGAAGCATTCTAAACTTAAAACTCATAAACAAAAAACGACACAGCGAATAAGAGAAAGAACAAAAGTTATTGATGCATTAACCCACTGCAAGAAACTTAAATGGAAGTGGGCTGGTCACATTGCACGTCAGGGTTAAGAAAGATGGACTAGAAAAATTACTTCATGGGCTGGCCCCCCCGGAAAAAGGAAAAGAGGTCGCCCCCTGGAAAGATGGGAAGACGAACTTATAAAATTCGCAAACAATGACTGGATGAGAACAGATAGGAAAAAGTGGAGTGAGATGGAGAAGGCCTATACTCGTCGAGAGGTCCTTAGTTCAAAATATATGTTAATACTACTAAAAAAAAAAAAAAAAAATAACAAACTTGTATTATTACTAAGGAATTAAAGAGGCTTTAATAAATAATAATAATAAATAATAAAAAACTTGAGAGGTGTCAAGGCACACCCGGATGGAACGAAGTTCCTTTCGATTAATTAGGGAAGGAATTGTAATAAAATTTTATTTTTTTGAATTTATAATAATATTTTTGAGCGAATAAACTTAGGTACTAAACATATCGCCGTAGGTACCTAGTTCAAAGAGTTCGCCGCGCCGCCTTTAAATACATAAACATATTCTACGAAAAGCGAATTCGGACTTTATTTTGTAAACGTAAACGGTTAAAAATTGAAATTTTACCAAACTAGGTATGATAAAATTATTCTGAGAAACGTATAGGCTGGTGCCCGACCGGACAATAGGAGCTATGTGCAACCGAATTTCACGGTTAATATGTAAAAATAAGGTTTTAATTCGCTCCAATATTTTCATAGAATAGCCGCCATTCAACTAATAATGAACTCTATTTGACAGTTCCAACGATTCGATTTTTCTGTTCGAATTGTCTGCGTTTGTGAAGTAATAAAAATAGCAAAAATAAGGTTTTAATTCGCTCCAATATTTTCATAGAAAAGCCGCCATTCAACTAATAATGAACTCTATTTGACAGTTCCAACGATTCAATTTAGCTTATTATAGCATGTCGTGACAACTTTTCGTAAGAATTTTTTCCGTCTAGCCCCCTTTCACAACGCGCGATAAGGAACTTCGTTCCAATAATTAATAATGTCAGAGAGATACTGCCTAACGTTAATGTATAAATGACCCTTAGAAGCATGTTTTATTCATCATCATCTGCCCATCCGTTTCCCAACTACGTCGGCTTCCAGACTAGCTGGATGCAGCTGAATACCAGTGTTTCATATGGGCAGACTGCCTATGTGACCTCCACAACCCAGTTTCTGATAACACGATACCTCTTGGTAAGACTGGTTGTCAGGGTTTCTGGCTTCTAACTACTCATAACGACTGTCAAATATCTACGAATGACAGCCGGGACCAACGGCTTTACGTGCTTTCCGAATCACAGACGGGACTTGGTATGAAATGAATGGTCACCTATCTACGTACAGACCGCAGCAAGCGAAACTTTACTGTGACGTACCGATCCGCGCGGCTTTTGTTTACTTAGGGCGGGTTGCTACAACTATACATTACTGACCGGTAATCGTCAAAAATGGCGCTAACTCTCGTCAAATCAAAAAAATGGGTTGTTTCACAAAATCGTACGTCAAAAAGTTACTATTACCATAACCGACTAGTCAACGTAATTTTGTGTTGTTAAACAGCTACTTCAAACATAAAAATATTATGGAATCTCTTTTTGAATAACTTTAACTGACGGATTTTTATGTCATGAAACAACCCGTTACATTTAACGTACGTTAAACATCATCAGTCATAGTAACTTTTTAACCGTCCGTATGTAACGTTAACCGACTGTTTGAAACAACCTGCCCTTAACCACGGGCTCCTCAAGCATGTTATATTAGAAGTACCTAAATTAGTTTTGGTCGCCCCACTCGTTAACTAACAAAACATTGTATTAAGAAAGGTCTTAGTAAATATGTATATTTTCAAACTTAGAAAACCATCTAAATAAATTTACGAACACGCCTCACTCAAATGTTAGTGATGCGCCATTCATTATCGATACATTCGCGTTCCAACAAAGACGAGGTTCCCCGTATCAATATCGCTAAACAAATAATGTTTTCTCCACAGATCGTGCTGCGTCTATATTAGAATATGTCCCGCATATTGTTTATGTGTGTTGTTTGTTCCCGAACAATGGAAATAACTGGCCAGTTCTGTCACACTATTTTGTGAAACAAATTAGGCACATAAAATTTGTTAAAATGTTTTACAGGTGTTTGTTTGCAAAGATGTGTTATGTATCTTCGTTTTAAATGTATTTATTCGTGGAAAATGGTGTATAATATCGACATTTGGTGTTCTCTTACAACATCTCTATCCCCAGGTTTCGATTTTAGTGATCGAATTTGTATTAAAAATTGTCAATGTTTTCGCTCATGATTGTCAATTTTTTATCAAGCGTTGGTTAAGCTTTGAATGTAGATACATCAAGCTATTACAGTTGTATAGTATCTAATGTTGAATTAATTGATGTAATTAATTAAATAATAGAGAGATTGTAGCTTGGATCTTTTTGACAGAACTAAATTCATTTCTTCATCATCATCATCATCATGTCAACCTATAGAAGCCCACTGCTGGGAATAGATCTCCTCCAAGTGGGGTTCAGCAGTAATCGCCATGCTTGGCTGATGCATGTTAGCGATTGCAGTAGGTGTAATTGAACACAGAAGGAAACTGCTGCTTATTGTCTGGTTAATATCTGTCTGTCGCCTTCTACGACACCCACGGGTAGAAATAGGATGGTATTATTCGCGGCTAGTACCACACGGCGTGAGGTCAATCATTGTACACAATTAGTAGTTAGAAGTTATTCAACTTAGTTTAAAATTAACATACTGCTTCAACTTAAACATTTTAGAAGTCCTTACATTAATTACTAAGAATTTCCATTGGTCTCCCAAAGTAAAGTCTGACCTAAATGTTTCAAAAGCAAAATCAATTAACGACTATTAATTAAGCTTTCCAGAATCAAAGAAAGAAATCTCCAGGAGATTCACGTCTATTGTGTCTGCTAATTGGACTGTTGAGCTCTTAAGTATTAAGAGATAGTTTGGGAACATGCTGGTCCGGCTCCATAGGACAATCTACAGTCTAGACAAAATCAATCTGATTGCTAATTGAAACTATACTTTATTTAGATACAATTTATTCTTTAGTGTACTTAATAGATTACTCCGGTTCACACACTATTCATTGTTTGTTGGAATAGAAGGAGTGGTCGTCTACTGTATTATTAATTGTAAATATGGGAACATTATGTGTCTGTACATAATTTAGCTGTCATTTCTTAACTTGTAATACTTTGTACAAACCTATATGATTTTTATACAAGGTAGGTACATCGTATTCATGTAACATTTTATAATTCTTGTCAATGCAAATTGTAAACATTATTTTTTTAAAAGAGTATGTATGGAGTTTCTTGCCCATTCTCCTCCAAACGAAACTGCCATTTGGAATGAGCAACTAGATTCAAATTTTACAATGTGACGTTCAAAAGTGCCTTTAATGGTCATAATGAAATTAATGATTTGACTTTGACTTTGATATTGTTTGATTAGTACTTGAGTTGTATGGGGTATAAAAGCAAAAGCATAAGCTATGCTTGCTGCGGTCGGTCTGTGGATAGGTGACCATCCATTTCATATCCAGACCCTTTCGTTCCCCGGAAAGCCGGCTGTCATTCGTAGATCTTTGACAGTCGTTGTCGTTAAAGTCTGACTACCAGTCTTACTATTTTGTTTAACTGCATTTAATTAAATGAAAGCCGAACCGAACATATTTAATAATTAATTGTACCAATATAATAGTTTATTTGTATATTTTTATAGTACTGAACTTTCTAATGGCGCACCTAAACTTCGTCTCTGAGGAGTCGCCGAAATAAAAGAAGACAAAATCATGTCAATCAAAATATGTCGTGAATTCCAATATATCAGAGTCCTTGTGAGAAAGATAATAATATTCTTTTATTTAGGTGTATCGAATATTTTTTGTAAGAAGAAATTGGGACCATTATTTTAGCACTATAGGAACAACAGTGACATTCTTATCCAGCATATTCTGTAGCAGACTGATTCCTGACAATAAGTCTCAACCTAAAAGTTACCTACCTAAAGTACGATCCTATCTTATCACACAATTACTCACAAAAAAATAATAAAATAAAATCACACAATCAAGCCACAAAGTACGGAAGACTGCGGCGCGCCCGAGCAGATAGACCACTCAGAACAAACCTTTTTTGTCACGCATGCATTGACATTACTTTTATAGGCATTCTCAAGCAGTTTCAAGCAGCCTTCAGTCTCGACTGTCACGTATTGTTTAAATGAATAAATGAGAGACATTGACATTTCATGACGAACAGGAAAATTTTGTTATAAAAAAAATGCAAAGAGTTCCAACCAGTGCCAATAAAATTTCATATTGTTACGAATAAAACCTACAGAGTCAATACAGTAGCAGCCCTAGTGAGTTTGGCAAGTTTAGGTAATTATTTTTGAAGATGGCGGGAGCGGTTCTTCTGTAATCTCTATATTTTGTGATCAAGCTCCTTAAAAGACAGTGTCACATAAAGGCGTGCTCACAGTCAGCCACAAATCATCCACACGCAAGCGATTGCGATCAACTCTTACCGCTAACGATGCTGAGATACCATAGATAAGTATCCGTGAGATCCGGCTGATGGCTTCGACTTGTCAGAACATAGATAACGCGACACAGCTATTGTTGTTCTGTGGTGCAAGAGGTAGGAGGTTTACGCAACAGTTTTATTATTCTTTGTTGTATTATATTGGTATTGTGTAATTATTATTGTGTTGTAAGCAAAGGATCTTGGCTAGAAAGAGCAAAGTCCATAAAATAGACGAAAAAACGTCCAAAGTTAAAATCTGTTACAAGGTCAAGTCGGACTTTATTTGTTTTATTAAGTTTAGTTTAACTTTGGACGTTTTTTCGTCTATTTTATGGACTTTGCTCTTTCTAGCCAAGATCCTTTGCTTATACTTTGTAGTGGGAATAAAAAAAATAATTTTACAGATAGAAGTTTACAAAACATGGTCACAATCTAGGTATGTAGTTATTTCCAACAAATTACTTAGGTATTCAAGAGAATCTTTATAAAAACCTTTTCGTTTTAACATTGCCTAAAACAATAATCAAATAAATACAACGAATAAAAATCTACAAACAAAACAACTGCAGCTACATTGCCAACATCACCATGCAAAATACTCTCAACACACAAACAAAAAAAGAACACAATAATTAATGGCGTGTTCATACGTGGCCACAAATCATCGTGACGAGATTGGGATCAACTTTTACTAGCTGTCGATATAGATCATGTAGATAAGAATAGATCCGGCTGATGGTAAGCCTTGGCCAAATGTAGATTATATTGTAGATCTATTGTTGTTTTGTAAATTAGTGAGAGGTAGGATTGAGATGCCACGCGTGTTTTAAAAGAGTAAAAGTGTTCTTATTTCAAATCTGGGTTTTGCCCGTGACTTCTTCTGCGTAAACTCAAGAATTAAACTAAAGTCCTTTAAAAAATCATCATTATCATCAGCCCGAAGATGTCCTCTGTTGGACAAAGACCTCCCTCCCCCATAGAACACCAAAACGACCTGCAACACCAGCAACCTACGGCTTGCATCCACAAGTTACCAGCGACCTTGATGATGTCGTCGATCTATCGATCTTAAATAATTTCATACGAATATTATACAAAATTTAGTGTGATGGGCTCAGATTATGAGTCAAAAGGCAGATGGATCGCGCGGAATACTGTGAATGAAGCCAAAAAAGCAAATACAAATTCAAATACAAATACAAATTCAAAATCTCGTAGTTGTATTCGCTTTTGAATTTGTATTTTTATTTGTTTTTATTAACGATGCGGCGTTTCGTGCTGTAGTGACTCGTGTCAGTACAGCACGAAGCGCGTTGTAGGTATTCGCTTTTGAATTTGTATTTGCTTTTTTGGATTCACTCTCAATGTTCCGCGTGATCTATCTGCCTTTTGTTTCATAATCTGAGGTGATAGGTACGATGTTTTAGCCCATGACGACATGCGACGAATGGGACCGGTCACTTAAGCTTGACTGCTTGTATTCTATAAAGCTTGCTTATTAAGATCAATAGGAAAATAAGTAATACTTTATAGGCCTTTTAGTAAGTAAATCTCCGACATAATCTTTTTTGGAAAAGACGGCTTTTCATAAGGATTTTCTCGCTATCAAAAACGAATAGAAGTAATTTCCAATTTCCATTGCTAATATAAAGACTCCTCTCGTCTCCTCCCCCTCTTCTATCTGACCTATTTCCTTTCTTTTATTTATATAGGTATATCATTCATTTACCTTTACCCTTGTCCTGTTACTTGGCGTCGGCACAACATGTTTTCTTCCACCATTCCGTCCGACACCATCATGCTTTTACTAACACCTTTTTTAATTAATTAATTAAGTTATAAGTTTGACGTGTCTGTGTGTGTCTGTCTGTAGCATTGTAACTC
Organism: Charanyca ferruginea; assembly: GCA_947361185.1. Taxonomy (NCBI): domain Eukaryota; kingdom Metazoa; phylum Arthropoda; class Insecta; order Lepidoptera; family Noctuidae; genus Charanyca; species Charanyca ferruginea. Next base: position 5,930,099 of record OX376077.1, on the reverse strand, counting down.
CCGAACGGCTGAACCGATTTTGATTTTTTTATTTGATAGGTGAATATTGTTGGGAGTGTTCTTATATTCATATCATTCTTTATACAATTCAGCCATCTTTTCTTTCGTCTTCCTTTACCTCTCCATCCATCCACACTTATATTCATAACTCTTTTGTTTACATGCGTTTCATTCCGTTCTGTTTATATGTAATGGATATATTTATATAGGCATATTATATACCTCGGATATCTATGGATATACCAGATATTATGTGTAGTTTATATCCTTTTAATTTGAAGTTATTTTTTTGTTTAGCACCAACCATATTACCTCATCACTACCCATGGTAGACTGGTAGAAAATACCTGAGGCATTAAGTCCGCCATTGTACCTTTGTGCATGCAGTATAAATAAATAATAAAAGAAAAACTGTTTATCCTTTTATAACTTGCGCCGATAAAAAGAAAACTCTCAGGCAATTCCGAGTGTAAAATTATGAGCCTGTAAAAGGTGCGAAGCCAATTACCTTCAACTGTTTCTAGTTATCCTGAATCGTGACCTAAATTATACAGCTTACGAAGTATATTTTATTTTTCACTAGCTCCTGCCTGCGAATTTGTCTGCATTGAAGTCGAGTAAATGATAAAACATACCTTAAGGCACCCAGCAAGAGGGTAGCTTTTCCATTATTGAAAATCTTACGAAGAGTGTCGCGGAGAGGGTTTTTCCTTTATCATTGAAAGTTTTTGCTAGCGGACCAGTACTTGGGCTGAATGGTGCTGATCCTCGCGTCAGGTTCGTGAACGAGCGCTGTTAGTAGAGATTGGTCAACTCTTATCTGCCATTTCTTTTTTAAATTGTTTAGTATTGCTCTTTACCTGTATTGTTTTCATATATAGAACCAACTTGAATAATTATGTAACCAGTATTCTGTAAAATGTATTTGGGTCTGCGGTTGGATGATAAACTTTCTTGGAAGGCCCATATTGCTTATATTAGGTCAAAACTTTCGTCACTCACCGGGATTCTAAAGAGAGCGGCAGGATGTATTCCTTATAGGGTACGAATGACTATTTACAACTCTCTGGTAAAGTCACACGTGGAGTATTTAATTGAAATATGGGGGTGTGCTGCAAAGTCGAATCTTAAAGACTTACAAGTTTCACAAAATAAAGTAATAAAAGCTTTATTTAATTATCACCGTTTGACTGATACACGTACACTATACCGTAAAACAAAAATATTTAACCTAACACAATTAAACACTTACTCAACGTGCATACTGGTAAGAAAGATAATGACTGGTGACTTAAAATCTGACATAAAACTTGTTAAAAAGGTATTTTATTACGGCTTAAGAAATACTAACCAAATTGAATTACGAAGAAATAGAACTAACTACGGCAAAAAGACTATTACCTATGAGGGAGCACAACTATACAATAATTTACCAAATAATATTAAGGATTCCAAATCACTTGCAGTGTTTAAAACCAGATTAAGACATTACATTTACGATAACATTTACTAGAATGGCTTGATCGCTGAATGTTACATAATTAGTTATTTAAGCTCATTATTAAGTGAACTATGTATTGTTCTTTATGAGTAATAAATTCGTTAAACCTAACCTAAACCTAAAAGAGTGTCCATGGAGTTCCTTGCTCGTTCTTCTCTATAAAGACCTCCCTGCATTTTGGAACGAGCAACTAGCTTCATCCTTCTGACTAACTAACTGACTCTTTGACAATTCAAAATGCCTGTAAATGGTTTAATTGAAAAAAATACTTTGACTTTGACTTCTAAAGATTACCTCTTACAAACGAACAAACAAACAAACTTTACCTATTTATTTATTTATGTTGAGATAGTTTTTAAATCTTGAATTCGTATGTGTAATGTAAATGTGTGTTTTTGGTTACTTTGAATTATATTACTTTGCATCGACGGAAACACTCAGACAATGTAAATTGTTATTGAATAAAAGAAATGAAATGAAAATGAAATGAAAACAACTATTATAGGTTTTGCCAGCGACTTCGTCCGTATGGAAATTAAGTGTACCGTAAAACATACTCTATCATCATCATTATACAGCCTATTGCCTTTCACTGCTGAACGTAAGCCTCCCCCAGAGATCGCCAACCAACTCGGTCTAACATAAACATACTTTATGGCATTCGGCAATAGGGTATCTTTTATCATTGAAAGATTTTTTGCAATAAGTTAGTACTTGCAGAGATCAAATTTTAACCACTTATAAACTAAATAAATATTTAGTCCAAAATGAGTATTTCCAATTTTAAAATCGATCTAATCCAATTTTAAAACCATTTATAATAGCATTAGAAAAAGAGAACAAACGAAACATTTTATTGCATAGATAAGTTAAAACAATTTTAATTAAACTGATTTTAACATAATTTTGATAAATAGATCTAAGATAGCACTAAATATGGACGTATAATAACATAAACAGAATAAAAGTCTTTTAAAGATTAGGTAACATTCTAAATGTGGTAAATTACAGTGAAACGAATAACGTTCCGGGTATTGTTCATCCCTGCTTCTGTTTGGTTTTAAGCATTGACACTGTAATTTTAAATTGGAATTAAAAATACAAGTTAATGAAAGCCACATTGTTTTAGAAGATAAATTATTAAAATGGTTACAAATACGTGCGACAGGTACTGTAAAAATCGATTATAATAAATTCGGTATCTATCGTAACTTTAACATGTTTATTGTATTTTTGTTACAAAGTGTGCATTACAAAGAACCTTTTTTAACTTCTGTCTAATGCTATTGTAAATGGAGTATAGGTATGTACGTTCAAGCACGTACATGGTCCCTCTGATCTATGCTACAGAATTCATATTGCCTATTTAGATCTTAAAACCTGTGCTAATTTAATTTCAAAGCCGCTGAACCCAAAGGCAATTTATTTCAATAAAGGTTCGTCGAAACTTTTTCAGCCCAGTAGGTACTTTCAAACTTCACAAACACGCACGACAAGTTCAAAGATTTCTAACTTTTTTATCGTAATCACATCCATTGTCAAAAACACTATTACAAGAATATCGATCATCGAAAACCAACAAAGGTATCGATAAGAATCGATGCGACAGAGTTTCACTAGCGTCGTGTCGTCTATTCGAATGCCAGTATCGATACAATCGGCTTCCGAATGAGATCGCAATCGCCACGTTCGTGCGAACATGTCAATTGTCTGCTGAGGGAATCGTGATATTGTCACTTTTCTCTTCTTTTCTTTTTTTGTTAAAGGTTTCCGGCAGTCAAGCTCGGTAAGTAAGCGATAGATGTACGAGCATGTACGCATACTTTATGGCTCGACGAAGATTTCTATCCATGTGTTTTTATCTTTTTTAATTATATCATTGAACTAGGAACTTTGTCGGCGTGAATTTCCTAACGGATCACTACGTTTTGTTAATAAAATATAATTTATAGCTTAGGGGTAGCTAAGCTAGCTTCATATCAGCGAAATAATATTCAGAATCCAACCAGTAGTTTTTGCAGTACCTAATATTGGAATAAAATGTAACAGCTTACATTTAAGGACCCAGTCATTATATTCATTGTAATTCGTGGTGCTTAGCAACTGCCCCAAACCCAACACCTCGTGGTAGGAAAATGGGTTGGTGCAACACGGGTGTCGACACAAGTTGCATTCCACATAGGCCTACCCAACTTTCAAGGCATATATGTATACTAGTATGTATGCCTATCTTCTTGTAAACGTCCCTTTATGCCAATTAGCCTACTCCTATTCTGTTTAGCTTGATATTAAGGAAAGTGGAAAATATTGATCAGAAAAGAATAGAATCGAATCGAATTTCGTTGTGGGATCCAAGACAGTCGAATCGTTTCTCCGGGACCCGTGGAGCTTCATTGCCTGGACACTTTTCTGTTGCTGCAACTTATGTTACAAAAGGGTGGCGTGCTTGTCCTATAAAATAAATCTTTCAATATAAACTTTACAACTAAAAAATGTATGTGTCTCAAAACGGTTGATACCCAAAACTTTATACTTAAGTTTCTATGAACCGGTCAAAAACCAGTGACTAAAATTATTTGATACTATTAACGACATCCTTTAGATAAATAGGTAATTTATTATCAACTATGCGTTTCACACCATTTTTTTTTTTTTTTTTTTTTATTGTTATAGGCTTGCGTTTGATCGCAACTCACCTGATCTTAAGTGATGATGCGGCCTAAGGTGGAGCACGCTTGCCTAGAATAAACCGGTACCGGTATAATTACCTACATACATACGTATTTTTTTTATAAAATTACATAATGTACAATTTTAATGTGTGAAAACGATAACGCCAGTCTCACGCCTCTGCGCGCTCTATACAAACGTATTCGAACCTGTGTATGATACGTAGCTCAAATACTCGTTACGGAAAATATAATTATGTATTTTTAAGTGACTGTGTATTCATTTAAAATTAAGTCATATCTTATATGACGTAAACTAACTTACCAAAAACCTAGATATTAGTTCCCTCAACCTATCTACATCTCTGTACGAATATTTTTATTTTTACTATAAGTACTTAAGTATTAAGGGCGCGTATTCGATTTAGCGCAACTCAAAATCTAAACGATAGAACGGCGCAGCAGCATTGACACTCACTAGTACAATACAATGGTCTGTTTGTGTGCATCAGAAAAAAAATATGCACGAAATAAGCACGAATCATTGAAATTGATCGGCAAACGACAGCGCGCAATGTTTTACAGTGCTTTTTAAAATAATTGTCTAAAATAAATGAGCTCGTATAACGGACTGAAAAACATTCTATAAATTAAGCATAACATTTACTTTCATAAAATAAATATATCAGTTATGTTTTTATTCAAATACTGGTGAAAAAAAATTTACAAAGTGAACCGATTTTCTACTTTTTCATCATTGTTTTTTTAATACATAATAGTAATATTTTCGTAATTTTGGCTCTGTAGCTTTCTTTATGACTGTATATACTGTTGGAAAAACGTATAAAACAAAATATTATGGCATATTGTAATGGTTGTATTCGTCCTGAAAGTTAAATCTGACGTCTATTTTCGTAAAACGATATGAAAGAATTGTCTTCGCATTAAAAAACCATAATTAAAAATTATACTTTTACTCTGTAGCTGTCTAAATCAAGACTTAATCTTTCTAAAACTATAAATTGTCTTTAAATAATCCGCTCACATAATTACGATATTGCTCTGGGCAAAACGCAAAAACATGAAGTTTTCGTCACGAATCGAATACGCGCTCTTAAGTTTAGTTAAGTTTAGTTAGAGATTTTAAAATTAAAAGAAATTCTGTGAAGACACCAGCCTCTCCAATTCTACATCTATACATATATCGTATCTCTCGGTCATATCTTTAGACACGAGAGACACGATATATTGCAATTGATATTGATGGAAAAATTGCGGGCAAACGTGGAGTTGGCCATCGAAAAAAGTTCTGGCTACGATATATTCGGGAGTGGCCCGGAGACACGAACGTCGTGGAGTTGTTCCACCTCGCCAGGGACAAGGAGAAGTTTTCAAAGCTGATGCTGCTGCTGTAATCTCTTCACCACCCTTGGTTGACTGGTAGAGAATGCCTAAGGCATTCATTCCGCCTTTGTACCTTTGTGCATGAAGTATACATAAATAAATAAATATCCAACATTCAGTCATTGGAGAGAACGCTATAAAAAAGAAGAATCCTATCTACATAAAATTAAAATCAAGTTTACTTACTCATTCACCAAAATATGTCTAGAATACATTTTGTATGAAAACGCTGTCGGTCACTCAGTTCTCTCAAAAGTTTAAGATTAAGTTAAGATTAAAATTAACCACTTAAAGAGTTGGTCAACCGGGCTATGAACATGGGCTATAACAGTTTATATGCCGGTGCATATCAGCGAGCAATTATCACTTTGATATTTTCCGGTATTGTGTAAACTTAACTTTAAAATTAATAGTTTATACTGGTCTTTAAACGTAGGTTGTACGTAATTATCTATTTATTATTTTCCCATTATATTTTTTTTTTTGTGTAAAGTCGCACGTGGGCTGTCCTGTGTCCCGTGGGGTGTCAGGACTAGAATAGCACCCCCCTATTTCATCCCGAGGGTACCGTAGAAGGCGACTAAGGAAAAATTCGGAAGTCGGGCAGCAGCAGCTTTCGTGTACTTAACATCTTCACTGCGATCCCCATGTCGCCTGCTATGCGTGTGGATTATGCCCCCCCCTTCCCCGGGGCGCCTTTGTTCAACAGTGGACGTTTTCCGGCTGATGATGATGAAGGCGCCCGCCTATTCTTTTGCACGACGTTGTGGGGTCGCAACCGGGCATGATCAATAATGTGACTTTGTCAATTTCATACTTAAGTTTACCTCTTAAAAGTTTATCTTGGACTGGACAATATCACTGACGACGGTGAAGGAAAACATCGTGAGGAAACCAGGAGTGTGATTCTGTAAGACCTCATTCTTAACTTCGAATCTGAATCCGCTGTGAGTTTCTTGATTGGCATTCTAAAAACTCGGTTGATAATTCGAATTTACACTAGCGCCACCCTCGCAAGCGTGTCAGCGAGTTGAACTAAATTGACAGGGAGATTTTGACAGATAAAGTATGAGATGACGTAAGAAGTGGCATTCTGTAAGGTAATCACTCCGTCACTTCGACGCTCACTTCGCACTCGAACCCGATTCAAAGTGTCAAATATATCAAGGACATTTTGAACCTTATGCGAAGTGAGAGTGAATAGCGATGTAATAATAATAATAATAATAATAATAGGCCCGCATTGTCAGGAGATTTCTCTCTTTGGAGCCCTGACCGCCGGTAGCTTGGACCCTGTTCCCGATACCGGTGGGCTACTATTTTTTATATTTTCACACACGGCCATCTGACCCCAAACTAGGGAGACCCTGTACTATGGGTGTCAGACAGCTGATATACATACACAAATACATTTTTTTTTTTGTAAATACATACATGTATAGATAAACAACACCCAGACACAAACTTTCCACACTTTCGCCCGACAGTCGTTGAGTTAAGTCTGAAATCGCTAATCCGTCTGGTGGTGGTGTGGTGAGTAATGCTCGTATACCTTCTATGTATGAGAAGAGGCCTTGCCTTGCAGTGGTTATTATAGTTTGGTATTTATGTTCACAATATTAAATGTACAATATTTACACACTTATGCTCTGGGGTAGGCCTACGTTCAGCAGTGGACGGCAATAAGCTGATAATCAATAATAAAGATTTCTCACCATCATTATAAATATGATGATGATCATGCTGAGAAATAATCTCTAAACTCTAAATTACTTGCATTAAAAAAAATAGAAAGAGGAGGAGCTCGTAGCTAAGTTAAAGCCATACATATCGATCGGTCACATGTTAAGGTACGCTAGCCGCAATCAGTCTGTGGATGGGTGACCATCCCTTTCATACCGAGTTCCATACGTGCCTCGGAAAGCACGTAAAGCCGTTGGTCCCGACTGTCATTTGTAGATCTTTGGCAGTTCTTATGGGTAGTCAGAAGCCAGAAAGTCTGACAACCAGTCTTACTGTTCTTTCCATCCGTTCGCGAGCGGCTGGCCAGGACATGGCTGGAGGTGGACCACTGTGTTGCCCAATTTCTAACAGGTCATGGCAACTTTAAAAGTAAATTATTGTCTTTCAAGCTTGTTGCTTCGCCTTTGTGTCAATGTTCTACATCTGACTGTGAATACGAACAATCTGCACATCATATCTTATGGGAGTGTATTCTTTGGCAGAAAGAACGTAATATTATGTTAGATAGTGTACAGGCTACATCCGGAGCGGTTTATTATGCGGACCTTGTGGAAACTAGAACAAATTTCCGTGCGTTCAAGCGATTTTGCCATACCTATTTTTGGAATCAAATTTAATGTAACAGCTCACTTTTTAGGGCCCAGTAATTATGTCAATTATAATCCGTGGTGCTTAGCAACTGGGTTTCTCCCAGTTGTAAACGTCCCCTTGTGCCTATTGGCCTAGTTCTGTTCTGTCTCCTGCTTGATTTGGAGGGAAGTGGAAAATATGTTTTTCTTACTCCTCCGCTGTTCTTTTCTGATTAATTTCGTTGCGGGATCCAAGACAGTTGAATCGTTTCTCTGGGACTCGTCGAGCTTCATTGCTCTGGCGCTTTTCTGGTGGTCGCCACTGTTGATTCTGGATTACAGGAGTTACAGTGGTTAGGGAATAGTGTAAAAAAAAAAACCAGTCTTACCAAGGGCATCGTGTTACCCGGTAACTGGGTTGTGGAGATCCGATAGGCAGTCGCTCCTTTGCAAACACTGGTATTCAGCTGTATTCAGTTAGACTGGAAGCCGACCCCAACATAGTTGGGAAAAGACCAGGGAGATGATGATGAAAAAAAAATAGAAAACTTATAATCTAAAAGTAATCGTGCTTATAAAAGAAGTGATGCGAAAGAAGTATCGATAAGCAACGGTAGCAACTAACGAGTCGATTGTCGATGGATTTGCCGCTGTCGATAAAATTCCGACACTCGATCGAGTTAAAGACGACTTACGAACATAATATTTAAAATTTTAAAAAACTCCGACACCAACTTAACGCCTTCAGACCTATAGAAGATGCAAGTTTAATCTGGGTATCTTCAGAACACGAGTGAACCGGTTCATCCTAGGCAAGCGTGTCCACCTGAGGTCGCATCATCACTAAAGACCAGGTAAAACTTATGCCCGAACATACATAAAAAAAACACAAACACCTGAATTGATAAATTCCTCCTTTTCGAAGTCGGTTAAAAATAAAAAATACCCCTCTGTTTTCGTTAGAAGTTAAAAATTCTGCTGATTGTCTAGATTCGCCGATCACGATTCTGCATTTCTGCAACTCTTATCGGGTATTTCGCTCTGCTCCTCATTTTTGAATGACGTCGAAGTTGGCAGTGCATTTTATTATATTGATAAAAATCTATGCATTCTCCCTGTTCACAGTAAGATTAGATATAAACACAAACCTTTTTTACAGTCCCTTCAACCGATTTTGACTTCTATTCCGTAGGCTTAAGGATGACATTAGAGGTAAAAAAGTGGTTACAATAACAACTGTTTACTGCAGTTGCCATTTGTCATGCTACCAACGCAATAGAAGTCAAAATCGGTTGACGGACTGCAAAAAAGGTTTGAGTAAATGTCTAATCTTATTGTGAACAGGGTATAGGTAGCTTTTACTAAAATTTGGTTCTTGAGCATTGGTCACCACGCTTGCCCAAGGCGGATCTCGGCGGAAATCGGGCCAGTAGTTTTTGAGTTTAATCGTAACAAACGTACAAACAAATATTTCCTCTTTATAATATTAGTTTAGATAGATAAGTCCAGGTTTCCTCACGATTATGGTTTACCGATGTCAGTGATATCCATGCATGTGAAATAGGAAAAGACAAGACTTTTTCTATTTCATATTAAAATGCTAGTACCAATATACGTTGCATTTTACAAAACACTCAGTTTTAATCGACGGACGAAACACACATATTTGCGGTGAAACGGATTGAGAAAGGTACGCTGACAATTGACAGTATGCAGTTACCACTGACGGTGCGAAAGTGATATGTACACTAGGTTTAACCTTTGAGTATGAATTAGATAATCTCTAACCTTGCTGTCTAAGTTGCGAGAAAATCTTGTGTAAAGTAGGCGTTGGCTCGTAATGAATTTTGGACAAAAGAGTACATCAAAATCTTTATGGAAGTCGTTCAATGAATCTTAGGATACTTGTAGCATTTTAGGTTTTTTCAGAATTGTGGTTAATTTTGCCAATACGAACCAAGTTTTTGATTGAATGATTTTGGATATTTAATGGTTATTAATTTAAAATCTATTTTAAGAATAAGTTTGGGACGTACTTTAAACTGTAATTGCTGGATTGTAATGTTGCATATTTGGCGTATTAAATGAGTTTGTTAATAAAAATAATAATAAAAAAAAACATCCCTAATTAATTTACTCATTGACAGATTGTGAACTGGTTTTAATAGCGCTTGTGGTAATAGACAAAATATAGGAAATAATTTTTCAATAACGGTAACAAAAAGTATTGCAAGTGATGACAATTGATTGAGCGTATAATAATACAGAATTTTTTATTGATGACAATTGTTATAAACTCTTATTGTATTTTAATTCATAATTTATTAATTCCAATATGTTATGGCTATTTTTTTTTTATTGTTCAATTGAAATACTATTATCATTTATTTTGCGTAAAATTCCATTCACACAAATTATTGTAATTGAATAAAACATAAAAAGAACTTGTTATTTGTGCAGCTCTTGGTAGGTACTTCCGTAGATACGCCTTATAGCTTGCCTTATTCATACTCCGGGTCTACAACATTCTACCACACTATTCGATTCGGAAATCGATTGACTCGCATCGATTTTATTGCGGAAAATACTAACATGGCTATTCGATGTAAAGATTAGAACCTGTTATTTGTTCTTGGTATAATGTGTGGTTTTACCAGTGATTTCGCTTTTACTGTGGTATATATACGTAAGCGTAACTTCCTTAAACAACTTATTTTATTGCTGTCTATAAAGGGAATAGAAAATAGCCGAGACGTTTGTTTTTGAATAAGACAATGTTGCGTAATTAACGCTGTTATAAATAAGTTGACAACTTTATATTCTGGAAATTATTTATTGAACTTAAGAGCGCCCTTCCCCATCGAACGAACTTCAACGCGAGCGTGATTGAATTTTTTTTTGTTTCAACCAACGCAAAGCTCGAAAACAAACGAGTGAGTGAGAACGCGATAACATCACAGGAAAATTGGCTCGCGGAAATTTCACAAAACTGGTTCCAGGACATACGTGTTTTTGAAAAAGCCTTACAGGTTTTAGGTAATAATGTTTGTAATAATCACCATTACATGTGCAAGGTTTGTATGAAGCTGTTTTTTTACTTTTTCAAATTATGAGTGCATTATGAACGGCCAAAGTTCAGATAAAATTGTGCAAAAAAGCTGATTTTCGGACGTGTTTACTGAATTAGTTTCTCAAAAAAGTTTATTTTTGGCTTCATACAAACCTAGATTTTAACCACAAGATACCTGGGTGTTAAAAATATTTAGGAAATAATTTGGTATAACGCCGTAATCGCGTACGAGCGTATGTATGGGAAATAAGACGGGATGGGCGCTCTTAAATCCATAATTGAACTTATATATAGTAATTCATTCGTAAAAAAAACTGACCAAGTGTGAGTCGGACTCGCGCACGAAGGGTTCCGTACCATTATCGATACAACATTAAACACTATATTAAAACATTAAGTTTGTTGTATGGGAGCCCCCCTTAAATATTTACTGTTTCTGTTTTTAGAAATTTTGTTATAGCAGCAACAGAAAAACATCATTCTGTGAAAATTTCAACTGTCTAACTATCACGGTTCATGACATAAAGCCTGGTGACGGATAGTGGAGTCTGAGTAATAGGGTCCTGTTTTTACCCTTTTACCTACAGAACCCTAAAAAGGGGAGGGGAAGTCATAGGGCATCATAAAATTTGTTCCATTGGCAGCGATACGTCTATGGAACAAGTTCCCTAAATAATGTTAAAATCATTTGTATGATTGGAAAGCAAATTAGAAAACTCACTTTGCGAATTTCTACAGTTTCGTGAATTCATCTTGTCATGTTGAATATCCTATCCAACTGGTGCCTGTATTAAAATAATTTTGTAGAATAATATAGCTTTCGTATTGTAAACTTAGCCATTTATCGTCGGTGATTGAAAATAAAATCAACTGGTCCGTGTTGATGTAACTTTTGTATGGAAAAGCAGATTTTTTTTCTTCTTCAGAAAATGTGATCTTTTTTTTCGAACTTCGAGATTCTTCGAACGTCATATTGTATATTTTTAATCTAGTTGCCCATTCCAAATGGTAGTTTCGTTTGAAGAAGAATGGGCAAGAAATTCATACATACTCTTTAAAAAAAAAATGTTTACAATTTGCATTCACAAAAATTATAATATTTACGTGAATACGTAAATATTATAATTTTTAAAAACATATTATTTTAATTGTATAAAAATAATATATTAAGGTATGTACAAAGTATTACAAGTTAAGAAATTACAGCTAAATTATGTACAAACACATAGTGTTCACATATTTACAATTAATAATACAGTAGACGACCACTCCTTCTATTCCAACAAACAATGAATAGTGTGTGAGCCAGAGTAATCTATTAAGTACACTGAAAAATAATTGTATTTAAATATATAAAGTATAGTTTTATTAGCAATCAGTTTGATTTTGTAAAAAGCTGAGTCAGTTTTCATTAAACAAATTCATTCATTTCTATTCACCAGCCTCATTGAATCAATTTTCCATCCCGTTGCCCATCACTAGGATAACTGTAAACGTTATTACCACTAACACCGTAGCGTGTCACTATGAACGATTTCACAGCGATTTCACGCAATACTAGCTGATTACTGAACATTCCTGTTGAGTGAGGGAGATGGTATTCGATGCTACTGAGGCTGCGTTTACACCGGACAAAACCCAAGTCTTTAGAAGAATGTTCTCAACGGCACACTGAACGAATTCGATGAAATTTTGTAGATTATGAATAATCAAAATTATTATAAGTGCTATTATTTACTCCTGCATGAATAATACAAAACAAATAAAAAACTACAAATACGACATATTTTTTTAAATGCCAAATTCTAATAAATAAGAACTCAACTTGCAAAGGGCATAATTAAGTAGATAGAAGGGAGAAAGATACTTAGGTACCTGTACCTTAAGTTTAAAAACTGACTTGCCTAGATTGACAAGCCTATACAATCTAGGCAAGTCAGTTTTCTGTCAAATAACTTCATTTTATAAGATACTTAGTAGATAGATGTAGATAGTAGCATTTATTCCCTTGAGGGCGAGTCGCGCCACGTCGAGTCGCCGCCACGTCGAGTCGCCGCTACGTCGAGTCGCCACTACGTCGAGACGCCGCCATGTTGAGTCGCCGTCACGTCTACTTGTTCTTTTGATATTTCGTCAAACGTCAAATGTGACGAAAGGCAACGAAATAAATTATTCAAATCATAATACAGTCTATATAATAATATTTATATTTGTTTTTAGACTGTAATAAACTAATAATTGAACAGTTAATCTCGTTGACTGTATCTTTCGTCACATTTGACGTGGCGGCACCAGGCAGATTTCTTTTTAATTAAAAATCAAAAGGACAAGTAGACGTGACGGCGACAAAAAAAAATTTACAACACGATTGGCGTAGTGGCTGAGCGATTGGCTGCTGCTCTGCGTGTCGCGGGTTCGATTCCCCCACGGGACAAATATTTTTATGGCCTACAGATACTTGTTTCGGGTCTGGTCTCTCACGATACAGGGGAAATTAATAGCGTGTAGCGAAGATAAAAAAAAATATTGAAAAATATCACTAGTAAGGAATTGTGCATCTAGGTTTTTTGTAAATAAATGGCAGCAATTAACTTAAGCACAAACTTTTGCAACTAAGATTATAATTCATTAAACGAAACGTGAGTATTGTTACACATTATAGATTGAGAACAACGAATTAACTCACTGTGTTGTCGGGTTCGTCAGACTAGTTTCGATGGCATACGGCCACCTTTCTCAAGGAGTTCCACAGGATGACACACCGCCCGTCGCGTTCCTGCGGACAACTAGTCGAACGCACCTCGCAACACAGTAAGTTAATCCGTTGTTTATTTATTATTTATTTATTTATACTTCATGCACAAAGGTACAAAGGCTGACTTAATGCCTTAAACCTTAGGCATTCTCTACCAGTCAACCAAGGGTAAAGAAGAGATAACATGGCATATTTCTTTTGTTTTATGTTATTTTATTTCTTTTTAAAAAAGGTTTATGAGACGACTCTGCTCATCTGTGAAAATAAATTCGCAATTTCCGCTCAAATGCATACAGACTGGTGGCCGTCCTGGTATAGAGAGGAAGCGCATTCCAGAGAAGAATGACCTAGATATGACCAGCCCTGACCAGATGTGGCCTGTTCTCAATCTATAAGATTATAATTGAACATGTAAACTCTTTCACTTTGAATCTTACCACTAGTCGTTTGCTATTCGTCCTCCGTCCAGTGTGAAAACACCCTAACATCCGTATCTACAAACGCTACTAAATGCCAGTCAAACGGTAGCATGTCTAAAATATATTGATAGTTGTATCTGCTTCATTGAATTCAAATCGTATGATATGTAAATAACCGTACGTTGTGAATAGAAACCGCTTAGTAATACCAATTGATTTGTCAATAGCAATTTGTGTAAGAAAACTGCGTTTACGTAATAAGGAATGGTAGTTCTTTATGTTGTGTATTTGAATTTTAACGGTTTTTTAGAGGCGGTATTACGTGTAATATGATTCTGTTAGACATTATGCATGGAAAGAATGCTTTTGTCTGATTATTTGTGTGATTTTTTTTTTTATGGGTAAATACAATTTATTTTAAACATCTTTACAAATATACAATATTTACACGTACAATTAAAAAAAGAAAAACCTATAACTATTAAACCAAAAATAAACTAATATAATAACGCATCAAAAAATTCCTCCACATCGCCGTCATCTGGGAATGTGCCCAAGAGACTGACTGCATTGCCCCGTTGGATGGCAATGCTTAACCTCTGCCCAAAGTAAAAACCAGCTCTTGGATCACGAGAAGTGTCAACTAACCTTTTGGAAATTTCCTTAAAAAGGAGATGAGCACTCGGACCCCACGACCCGAGGGTTTCAACCCCAAACGGCTCGAAAATAAGGTTATCACCAAGGTGACTATACTTTCGCCGTTTGAGGTTTTCTGCAGCCGCAGCAGCAGCACCAGCACAGCACGCTGAGCTAGGAAGATGGGATGGCGCAAGAGTGTCGACGCACGTAGCGTCCCACACTAAAGGCCTACCCAACTTCCAAGGAAATAATGACATGCCGTCCGGTCTCTTGCCATCGTCGCGTGCCAAGCCGTTGGGCTCCAAAACTGCTGGAACGCCGACGGCGACGAGAGCACGACGAATGATGTCATTTATATTCGCGTGCCGCGCTATGCGACCTGCACTCCGGTTGCACGATAGGCCGTGGTGTCCGAGGCAGCTGACAGCTTCCCCACAGCGACAGCGATGAGGAGAACAACAAGATGCTCCTAAACGTAAGGAAGCAGCGAGGCGAAAAGTAGTGTCGTCAAACATAGTACCTACGTTTGACGACGGAAGTGCCAGAAGCCAAAGACCCGACTCCCATTTACCCACAGCCAGCAGACGCGCTCGCTCAGCAGAATTAGAAGAAGTGGAAAGTAAATTATTCTGTACTAACCTGCAGAGCGGCTCATCCCACCGCCTCTGAGAAGATGGATTGTCGGGTAAATCAGTGCTCGGGCAAGCAAGTTTCCAGGCGTCCATGGCCTCGGCGAAGTACGGCACATCAAAATCAACCAGTGTAGGAGCTAAAACATTCCTGATTAATTTTTCAGTGCCGTGGACCGAGGATATAAATGCAGGCAAACTGATACTTGAAATTTTACGGACGCCGAGGCCCCCCATACGAATAGGTAGAGTAGCTTGGGCCCAAACACGGTCGTCCATTGCCAAATTTAAAACAGATGTTAAAGTATGACGGATAATTTGGTCCATTTTTTCTAAAAGGTGATTGTGTTTCCACAAATGGGAAGCGCGTAGGAAATAATTTAATTTAGGGCCGAAACAACAGAACCGAATAATGGTGATGGCCGAATGCATGTTAATTTGGAGTAATCTTTCCGAGATGTCATTAAAATTTTGTATTTTTTCCTCTATAAAACTGGGAAAGGAATTCTCGAAGATGGGAGTCCCAAGGAGACGAAGAGTACTTTTATCTATAATTTTAATGTCTGGGGCTATTGCGTTAAATTTGGAAAGTGTCGATTGTCTGTCTGTATTGTCCGATAAGTATAATTCACACTTCGAAAGGTTGAGTTGTAAGCCTATGGAATGCAGTTCCTTTTTAATGAAAATCAAATCTTTTAAAACACTGTCAACATCACCTCCCAAGGTACCATCGTCGAGATACCAAACGTTAAATTTGGAATTTAGCTGACGAATAATTGGATGAATGGCCAGACTGAAAATCACTGGCCCAAGGGGGTCACCTTGTTGACAGCCAACAGCAGATTCTAAAAGGTTGTCACGATATAGTAATTTAGACGGATGTCTGTAACATTGCCAAAGGAAACTATAAATTTGGGGTATTTCTTTTTTAGATTCTGCCAGCAAGGTGTCCCTATTAACTGAGTTGAAAGCATTCTTTATGTCAACCTTCAAGATGACCTCTCCTTTGCCAGAATTTAGGTAGGTCGACAAAGCGTGTACAGCAGCCTCACAGCCCCCTTTAGAGCCATAACCTAGCTGAAGGGGCTGAAATTTTTCCGAAACAACCTCACCATAGAATTTGCAACAAATCTTGGCTGCCATACGACGGTATGTAGTTCCCACGGCAATGGGACGAATACCGCCGTCCTTCTTGCGCAGGGCACATAAGTTGGCCCCGTACAAAACGTCGATGACGGAATCGTTCACCTTGCCGGAGAGCATAAGGTTGATCAGAGCCGTAAGCTCCTTCACAAGTAACTCACCAGCTGTCCCGGCGCCTGAACAAATAAGGTCCTTTAAGTGCTGAGGAGTCAAGCCGTCGAGGCCGCCGGCGGAGCCGCTCCGGAAGGAGCAAACGGCAGCGATCAACTCTCGACCTGTGACGGTGAGGGAGTGATTAACCGAGTCAGGAGGGTCGGGAAAAGAAAGGCCATCTGCTGGGGCAGGGTGTTTACTCTCCAGAGCTGAAAGTGTTTCCGGAGAACACGATGCCACCACATCACTACTGAAGAGAATCCTAGCTGCTCCACTAATGTCACCTTCCCCTAACTTTGTTTCTACCAGGTGGGATATACCCCTAGAAGAGTAGTATCTCTTAGACGGAAAATTTGGATCCAAAAGTTGAGCCGAAACATTACAATTTTCTTTAATTTGTGCAGTTAAAGTCTTTTTAGTTGCTAAATTTTTTTGGACGTGAAGAATTCTGTAGGGAAAGGTAAGTAACTGCTCCCAGGCACGTTGCGAATTCTCCCGGGCGGCAAGGCGAATGCAACCCGCTAAATTCTGTGCAACTAGTGGCCTGGCACCACGGGGAACTCGCTTCAAAACGGGAATAGAATTTTTGGATTTTGAAAGTGTTTTCCAAAACGGGTCAAAAGTGGTTGTTGATGGGATGGAGGTAAAAGGAGTAGTTACAGGGTCTGAAGAGAGTGTACTTGGGGGTTTATGGACCTTTCCTATGTGTACATTCAGACCCCGCTTACCTTTAAAATATCGAGCCTGGGTGCAAATGGGGCATCTCTCCAGTACAGATGCAGAAGGTTGGCATGCACTCGTAACGCCATCGCTGCTGCCACTATGCATTAATATTGTACACTTAAACCACTAAATACACTAAATAGAATTCAAAAATTAATAGGTATTAAAAATATGACAGTTTATGACAGTTTTTTTCACTGTGACACTGGGTGACGCGCAGCGCAGTCGCGCAGGCTTTCTAGGGCGCCGCGCCGCCGCCGCCGCCGTCGCGCCGTAGCTGGCATTTTAGCGCAGGCCTGGCAACCGTTGCTGTGAAACAGGCGCGTCGTTCTCGTTCTGAGATAATTACGCGCGAAGGGACGTCAGCAATACTATGAATTCACTGAAACAGCCTGTTAATCCATTGTGTTGATACTGTCATGGGTTATTCTCTCTAAAATGTTATTTTATTTATATTTGATTGCTGTGTTCACTTGTTTTGCTGCTGCAAAGAATCTATAATTCATATAGAATGTCTCTCACAAAATCTCGAGCACAATCTCATTATATCTTAATGAGATTAATTTGGTTAGTCACAATATTTTTATCCTATGTTTAGAACAGTTCACAAGCGACCCTTTATTAATAAATAAAGTGATTGTTATGACGCCATATGTCCTATTTCCATATAATTAATAATTTGTGTGATTATTATGATAATTATTATGTATAGGTACCTAAATCAATGCTGATTGTGTAAAGCTGTAAAAGTAGATGTAATCACGTGAATACTTTATTGGAGGTCGTCGACCTTAATTTCTTATCAAGCATAATTTTTGAATATTCAATTTCTGATATTTGATTATTATTTAGAATTGAAAACAATCTGTGTAGATATCTCATACACACGTTGCGTTAACACTCTCGTTCTAGGCCTACCGATGATACGTAAATACGATTCGAGTCAAAGATCTACGAATGACAGCCGGGACCAACGACTTTACGTTCTTTTTGAAGCACGGGTAGTAATGGAGGGCAATGTCCTTATAATGACACAGCATTATGCTATTTCGCTAACAATTGAAAAGGGTGCAGTATAATGTTCAAGTAGGAAGTGCGTATGTATGTGGGTTTGTGTTGTTAATTCATTTTAATTGATGTTCATGACACTAATTCATTCTGATAAGGGGCATGTAAGTGAAAGTTGTAAGTACTTTTATTACAAAGGGTCGGTTGTGGAATAGTTAATTTGAAACTGTTTAAACAATGGAACATCAAAGTTTCAAAACTGTTCCATGTTTGAATTTGTTAACGGTTTGTAACCAAAGACGAAGATCAGCCGGTCTTTTCTGTAGAAATCTCTCTTGATGATTTTAGGTGGAGTGAGTCAATCCTTAGTATTAGTTGATCTGTTCTGTAGAATTCTCCCTCTGTGAAGAAAAAGGAGATGAACGAGGAGGAAGTGTAGTGAGCTTGAGGTGAGCTGCCATCTTACCTAATGTTAGGGATTATTGTAATACGCCCTCTCTATCCCCAACCGTATAACAGAAGACATAGATAATTATATTTTGTTGTGCTCTGGGTGGGTTCGAGTGAGAGCTCTGTTTGAAATAAATCATGGTCCTATACTGTGACTTAGCAAGTCGTGTTGTAGTAGCAATAAGTTCTTACATGATCAAAAATTATTAGTTTGTAACTGTGTAGCGGTAGTTTGAAATAATAGTTGTCTACAATTCTACATTATCGCATTAGGTGTTAAACCTGTAAAGATAATTGTATGGTGGGAAATAATAAATAATTTGAAAATAAAAAAATCACTGGAGTCAGATAATTCGTTCTTGACTATCATTTAACAACAAAAATCCGATAAATTATTTTTCATCCCACCATCTCGGAAAGAGTATTTTTAATCTTCAATATCTGAGTGGAAAAGCCGTTTTTATTCTCTAGAGGATAAAGTAAATTTATCTTCAATATCTGAGTGGAAAAGCCGTTTTTATTCTCTAGAGGATAAAGTAAATTGAATTTAGAACATCGTGTGCACTAAGTTTGTGAATTAAAAAAAAACATTAAACCTATTTACTGCTACCTCTATGGTGCCGAATATATCATACAACTTTTTTTTAATTTGTTAAAAACTCAGACTTTGTAATCGTTTTTTTTTTGCATTTAGTCATTTCCTCGCTGAGGTGGAATGAAAAGTTACGTGTTGCACTCGAGTGCAAAGATTTTTCACCTCGTGCTCTTTTGATTCCCTCGCTAACGCTCAGGATTCTAATTTTGAATCACTCGCTGCGCTCGTGATTCAATTTTAGAATCCTTCGCTTGCTCGGTCATCAAAATTGAACACGCGGTTAAAAAGCAACTTTGCACTCTTGTATAACAAATAACTATTTTAACCCTTTCTCCGCCTGCGTGAAGCTACAAAACATGAAGTAATGTTGTGCACTAACAAAAGTGTTCATTCACTTGTGATATGTGGCTGAGCGGAACGTTCACTTATAAATAGATGATATCACACACGAACACCATGTATGTAGGGGAGGGATATTGATATGGTGGTAGGTATCGATAAAATTAATAATTGAACCAGTCTTTTCTTCCTGATGTTGAAATTTAAATTGCTTGTTTTTTATCTATGCACCTGCCTCTTATCTCTTTGCCACTCTTAATTGTCTGGTTGGAATACCTTCGTCGTGGTGCAAATAAAAATGAAGTCTAAATAAATAAATAAACCTTAGTTGTGTAAAGCGATCAAGAATATGGCAAGGGTGTTAGAAATTATTGTAATCAGTAATCAGCTTGCAAAACATTTAACTTGTATAATAAATGTTTTGCGAACTGGCTTGTTTCTAGTAGGTACTGTAGGGACCGAACATTAAGCTACGTTAAATGAAAGATATGATCGACTTGTAGAAGACTGTATTAATCAGATAAGCGAGAGGAAAACTTTAGGTAGCCCGCAGCTCAGAGCTTAGCTGGGACTAACTGACATCACATGTCAGTATAAAAACGTAAAAAAACTATCCTTCTAAATTATTCAAATATATTTCCAGAAGGTTCTAACCATAGACTAAATAGTTATGGCTTCATTACATAAAGCCTCTCTGCTGGGCAAGTCTCTACAGTACCTACCTGAATAGCTACTATAAAACAAAATGGCATCATGATTTGAATTGATTGATTGCTCTACGTCACGCGACGCCTTAAGAATTTGAACATTAGAACATCAAGTATTGAACATTTATTTAAATAAAAATATAGACGAATTACTATTATCCGTTCATCCAACTGCTACTATACTATAAATTATTTGTTTGGCTATTAATTGAAACCAAGTACACTACTCAGTAATAAATAATAAGTATTAATTTAAATAACAATTTGAATTTTCAACACAAATGTATGCTTTATGTAATAAATTAATGACTTAGGTATGATGACACACGACATATTGCAAAAAAAAATATCGATAAAACATAAATTCCTTTTCCCATCACTAGCAAGAACCCCCTTGATCCGCACAGTGGGAACGTCCACTGGCCTGTCTATAAATAAAATAATCGAACGCAAGATAAAATTTGAAATAATTATTGCTCAGGATTGCACAATGGTCACGAATCTATAAAATGTTGTTTGCTATCACAGTATAGACTAATGTGAGGATACGTAATAGAATTACCTACGATTTAGTTCTTTGTAAATAGGTACCTAGGTACCACCATTTTATATAATCATAAACACGTCTAACGATACTATTATTCGAATTTCAGTCACGGCGGTCAATCTCAATGGAGAATAGCCAAGTACGCAAGAGATCTTAGATTATGAAACAAAAGGCAGATAGACCGCACAACACTGACAGTGATGCCAAAAAAGCAAATACAAATTTAAAAGCGAATACCTACAATGTGCTTCGTGCTGTGCTGACACGAGTCAGTATAACACGAAACGCCGCATTGTTGAAAAAAAACAAATTCAAAAGCGAATACAATCACGAGATTGTAGGTATTCGCATTTGAATTTGAATTTGTATTTGCTTTTCTGGCGTCAGTCTGTGTTCCGCGGTGTCTATCTGCCTTTTGTTTTATAATCTGAGCAAGAGATATTATAATGCACAAGTGTGTATGTAAACACACTGTGCACTCTCTCTTCCTTCTCTGAACTTCTCTCGCATAATCTGATAGGCCTACCACAAGTCCAAGATAAATTAAGAAACGAAAATTAAGTGACGGCACGGTTGGCGCAG
Source organism: Charanyca ferruginea (assembly GCA_947361185.1). Taxonomy (NCBI): domain Eukaryota; kingdom Metazoa; phylum Arthropoda; class Insecta; order Lepidoptera; family Noctuidae; genus Charanyca; species Charanyca ferruginea. Next base: position 5,908,454 of record OX376077.1, on the reverse strand, counting down.
TGGTTGAGTGGTCGACTGCTGCGCTGCGTGTCGCGGGTTCGATTCCCGCACGGGACAAATATTTGTATGACCTAAAGATAGCTGTTCCGGGTCTAGCTGTTTGTGTATGTGAGTTTATATGTTTGTAAACGCACCCACGATAGAGGAGACATGGCTAGTGTGGGGCAACGTTTCCTTTAAAAATCAAAAAGAAAAAAAAAGAAAGTACATTATTTTCCGTACAAAAATGTAAGCACAAAAATTCTATTTCATCTTGCCCTTGCCCGTGCCCGGTTGCGAACCCATAACATCGTTGTGGGAGACGGTCGTTTTAACCACTGGGCTATGACGATATCATTATCTCTACTAACTGGTCTGATTACATTCTTTAGAACAAGTACTCTGTATTCGCAAAAACGATTTAGCTTAACTGTGTGTAAATTAAAATAATAATAATAATAATTCGGTTATTTCAGGCTGCATAGGCCCATAGACAAATACCTTAACCTAAACATACATATTTTATAATTTCTAACTTGTGTTGATAGGGACGACTTAAGCCTTTGCCGCTTCGGTTCACGTTTTTCCGTGATCGGGGTTAGCTGGCACAATCACGTATTGATGACCAACCAAAATGTGCCCAGTATGCCACGGTCATGCCATGTAGGCATGACCGTGGCATACTGGGCACAGACTCCTTTACGTAATTCGTAGCCTGACGCCGAGGGCACGTTTTTGCTATTTTAACGTGGCGGTCAAAAGGTTAAACAATAACAAGAACGCTGGTTCAGTCAATTCCACGGTTGAGCGAATATCCTAATTTCACTACGATAAAAAGGATTTTTTTCTACAAAAAGTAATACTGGAGTACTATTTTAATTAATTTACAGAATTACAAACATTCTTACAACGGAGCAAATGGCTGGGTACTTTGTTGAAAAGGAAAACAGGAGATGTAAGCTTGGCTTTTAAGTAGAACCGTCTGCGGTTGAGATTAATTAAGGAAAAATAAAAGGCAACTAAGTTCATAATCTTAAAGAATTGTAGGTACTGTAGTCTTACATTAAACTAAGGAGATATTACTAAAAGTTTTTTTGTAAAATGTAAAAAAGAAATCTTTTCAGTAGTAACATTAAAATAGATACTGGTTTTTGCCCTTGACGCGTAAATGTCGGCTATCTCGCATGATAATAAGTTTATAAAGTAGAAGTTTTTTTTAATAGTCTTACAATAATCTTAATACTTAGTCAATAGGAGTAGCAAAAAAAGCTAAAAGAAAGAAACAGCTGTAAAAAATAAAAAAAAGTTGAAATGATCTTTGAGTTTAAGACTGTACCACATTTCATCAAAATTGCTTCAGTAGTTTAACTGTGAAAGCAAATCAAACAAAGAAACAAACTGAAATTCGCATTTAAAGTGAAAGATTTTTTAAATCGGACCAGTAGGTACTTCAAGAAATATACCTGTCGGATCGTCAGGATTTTGTCCGTTAGAATCGGTCATCATGTGGGCAGAAGTTAGGTTTCGTGCAATGCTAACACACTGGGTATATAGGGTACAATACACGGCATTTATTAAAACCACAATTTAGCACAAACTCAATTTAAAATAAACTCAGACTTAAATTAAATAGTCTTAGCTCCGATGCGATCAGATACTGAATTGTGAATGTCCTCCTCGCTGTGGGCTGAAAACATCACGACTCTGTAGAAGCGCGCCAAAATGGTGGTGGTAGATCACGTGTTGTCGCTAATGGCGCACTTGTGATTCGTTTCATGTCTGTATTATGGACCTTATGCGACATACCTTTTACAAAAAAAAACAAAAGTATAAGCGAACAATCTTTACGTCTTTATAATATACACACACGCATAGGTACACAAAATAAAGACAAACCACACAAACAACACAAGCAAAGACAAACAACGAAGACAAGAATAACAACAACGACAACAACAACACAGACAACAATAACAGCAACAATACAGACTAACTAAACAAAGATAAATAATATAATTATTATGTAATCAAACAGCCCATACATTTTCAAGAGAAAGTTAGAAGATAACTAAAGAAATTTTGAAATATTTATTGTAAAAAAAAACTATCGACATTGCCATACAAAATATAGATGACGGATGTTCATATCACATTAACAATTCCATTATTGTATGTAACATGTCTTTTTGCATAGAATAACTATTTGTCTATGGAATCATTATGGCCGCTCATGTGTGAACCCCCAGCGCGCACAATCTATGGTAAAATATTTGTCAATGGAAAGTTAGAAACAGAAAAACCACAATCACTTATAAGTCTTACATAATAATGACTGCTGCTATTTCTTTCTGCTCTAACTCATTCAAGTCCATTTTTACCATCAGCTGGTCTAATTTGTGGAAATCTCCGTTAGTGAATTCATGTGAAATAAGTTTGAGATGGGCTGTCTTTTCGTTTCACCTGATACTATCTTCAGCTTACCTCAATCTCATCATCAGTCAGCTCATCCTTCCATTATCCCCACCACACCATCATCTATCAACTCATCCTTATATCAACCGAAAGACGTGCTTCTCCTCCAAAATTTTCCAAACGAACTAGTCCTGCACCGATCGCGTCTTGCGACTGGAGAATCATAAGTCCTCCTTGTAGAAGGCCTGACAACCCTGCATCTTCTGGTGCACTTCCTCCACTCCAGGACCTTAGTGCTCTATCGTCTATCAGGGATCAGGATGGGATGACTGCTCATCTCAAACTCACTTCACTAAACTTACCTTTAGAAAATTTTCACCTTTTACCCCTGTTGTCAAGTCAACCTTCTAACTCCTCGATTGTATATCACCGAAAACAATAGAACGTGTGTGAACATTTTGTGAGATTGAATCAAATTAATTTACTGATAGTTCTAGCGATAGCACACCTATGTTCCTGCTTATCATTTAACGGATAAATGAGATCATTAACACGATACTATTGTTTTATATGTTCAAGCATTGTTCTCTTGCGATGGAGACAGAGATATGTACGTGAATCAGTACGAAAGTTATCGTGTGCATCATTTCTTGGAAAAAGTTGGGAAATTGTTTGGAGGTGATGAAATTGAAAGTCGCAATCTTCGAGGATCGAATTATTTAGACATAATATATTTCTATTAGTTTGCTAGCTAGGAATAGCTTTTGCCCGAGAATTCATCCGTATGAACGTCAAAAGAAACTATACTGTAAAACATGCCTATGGTACTCGGGAACAGTGCAGCTTTCGATAGCGAAAAAATATTTGCAATCAGTTCTGTAGGGTAGTTCTAAAGATTACCTCTTACATCTTTAATGTTATTATAGTATTCCTTCGGGAAGCACGTAACGCCATTGGTCCTTAGCTTTTGTCCTTTCCCAAGATTTAAGCTATCTTCATACCAAATTTCATCAAAATCGGTTCAGCCGTTTCATCGTGAAAGCGTTAGAGACTGAGTTACTTTCGCATTTATAATATTAAGTATAGTATCTATAGATTACAATACAACCAGATATGAGCTGAAAATTGAAAACACCATATAGTCACTTTCTTTCGTCCAAAATTGACGATTTTAATACAATAACAATACATAAAGATTCAAACGATCCCTACAAACTTTCTATATCATTTTACTTTAATTTTAAACATATTTATTATACTTGTAACTAAGCTTGAGTCAAGACAATCAATTTTGTACGTACTTATAATAAAAAGCTTATCTAATACGATTTTAAGCAGAAATACATTTAGCTCATCAACATAATTGATTTTCTTATGCATCAATTTATGAATAATGAATCAATCAAAACATCGTTATAGTCTCAGTTCCAAGTTGTGAACTTATCTACAGACAAAGCGATATGTAATATTATAATCGCCCAGGAGGTTGTTAGCAGAATAATTTTGGAAATCAGCCTGTCTTAGTGAGATTGAGATAAGCTGTTAAACCCTAACATTAAGTAGAATGACAATCTCATGAGAAGAGTTAAAGAAGATATCCATATTTTTACATGCCATACCAACATTTTGTCTTCTTTCAGGAGTAACTATTTAACTATCCACCTTCCACTGCAGTCAGTTTTCCAATAAAAATAGGTACAATATTTTTTGTTACTGAACCATATCATGTTTGCTTTTTATATCCGCACTGACGTCTAAATGCATCCCTTTAAATTATAAGTACGTGGATATGTACTTTTAGTGATTATTGTAATTTTAATGAAAATAATTTTAATTATTTATTTTAAAATGTATATTTGGAATAAAGGTACCTAACTGAATTCTGATTCTCAAACTAAAGGCTTGTATTTTGGTAATCAGTCGCAGAAATATAACCCATAAATGAATATTGATCGCTCATCGCGTATATCTTGCATCTTCTCAATATTTGCATATATCAGTGGCGTACAATGGATCACTTCCCGTTTGACTGTAGTGTTACTTTGGCATCACTTGAGGACTATCAATTTTCTTAATTGATTTCATCTTCTTAGAAAAGTGTAGCTGTTTCATCTATTATTTCTTTTGGCATAGCTGTTTCATCTATTATTTCTTTGTTGGTTAAAGCAGTTTAAAATACTACATTGTCAACTACTTATATGATTTTTTCAATTTATGTGCTATGTATAGACGCATGCAAAAAACCACGGTTAGTACAGAAATAAAATCGTGTTAAGCGAGAAATGACGCCATTTAGCGTAAAACATATTATCGATTAACAAAATTTTATTTTGCTGTTACTAGATGGCGTTGCTTTGCTTTAATTAATACAATATTTTTATAGTTTCTTTTTGTCTCTTCAAACATTTAAATAATTTATAATTAATATTTCTTTTAAAGGAAACAGTTCCTAAGTATTAATTTACTTTGTTAAAATTAAGTGGTTACCTGTTTTTCTAAGTTTTATTTTTATTACTTGAGAGACCTGGTAAACCTGGGTTTGTTATTAATACGAGTCTGAAATCGCCAGTCCGCCTTGAGCAAACGTGGTGATCAAAGTTTATGCCTTCTCTGGATAAAAAGAGGCCTTTGCCTTGTAGCGGAATATTAATAGGCCAATATTATTAATATTACTTTTTGACAAAATAACTGATTTTTGTTTTCTTGTTGTTACAGGTATGCAACACAATTCTACACTTCGAACTCTTAGCAACCTCAACAAATGCCTATCCCTTGGTATATACGCCTAGCTCAATTTTCGTGCAATCCAGGATTTTTTTAAACCCTAGATTTGGGAATACTGACAATCGATGGTAATTAGTGTAGTCACCAGCCAGCCCTACGTTGCTGTTGACGTCTCTAAAGAAAACAGAGAGTTATGCTTAAGTTTAATTTTCAAAAGAAAGCAAAAGTTAGAAATCTGCTTAAAACAGTGACTACCATTGGGCTGAAAATCCACTAGCGTCGGGACACGCGTTATCCGCCGAACCGTTCAAAGTGTTAAATTAAGGCCAAAAGGGGCGTAAGTCCAATAAGACTAAGCCTAAGACCTGGTAATTAAGGCAAAGTCCTAAACTATACAACGGGGACACAAAAAACGGCATTAAATGTCCTATGTGATAAGGAAATTCTATTATATGAGCGCCAAAGGATCATGGCAGGAATTGTACAAAAAAAAATAAAGATGTTTAGAGAAGTTGAAATTCCCATTCTCATACTCTTGGGTACTTATAGAGTATCTTCAGGCAATTACAATATTTTTTAAACCCTACAAAAAAATAATGGATGATAAAAGTGAATAGTTTAACGAAAAGTTCATTATTTCAAAACGAAACGGTGACTGACAGTAACAGTGACACTGACAGCCATCGTTTCGCAGTTCTTACACTGAAATTGCATCGTTTTATGGGAAAATCAATATACTCTTTCAACTCGGCCATTGTAAACAACGATTCACATTACTTGTCTGCCAAGATTCATTAATGTCACTTGTCACTGTTTTCTTATAAATACAAAATGGGCAACGATATGAAAAGAAAACGTGTTATTTTCATTTCGAAATATTTTAATTATGCGGGGGATTAAAAATATGGTAAGTATATCAATCTAATCCTCTATAAATGTAGAGAACATTGGAAAATATTTTAAACCCTCTAAATTATTTTTGTTTTCATACAAATGAATGTATGGATCTAGCCATGGTTCTTTCAGTTAATCCCGTATTACAAACATACATCCATATAGAATAGGATAGGAAGTAGATCACTGATGAATACCAAAGTCGCCAGCGAAAGGAAATAGGACCCATCGAAAAATAAATCCGTAACGAAAGACTCCACCTAACTCCACATCTCGAAAACAGCCCTGAAATATTTTTTTATAAAGTTACACGATGTTAAACAGTTCATCTACATATTTAAAAAAATCACTTACTCGACAATGAGGCAAGCAAATGACAAAGTTCGTTAGGTTGTAAAGAAGGGGACACACTGACGGGCCGTACAGACAGGAACCATTCGGTAATTACTCGTGGCGGTTACTGGACAGTGCATAATTTAGGGATGTCGGTTTTTAAAGTGTAAACTAGTACATACTTAGGTTTTTGTTTTTGGTGATTTAAGTAGGTAGGTACCTATATACAGTCACCAAAAGAGCTAAATAGCTAAGGTCGTTAGATATACTTAAAGTTTACTTAGAAACCGATGGATGTTTTCCAATAAAATTAAATTTCGTAAATAGAAAATAAACGGTTTATTCATTTAATTCGAATAACCCATCGATTTCTTCGTACTAATAACTATAACTATATTCGATGAACTCAAAACATGGTTTTTGATTAGTATTTGGTTGGTACTTTTCGAATAAAGCTTTTGTTTTGTCTATTACTAACACACAACCTAACCTGACCTAACATAATTAAAAAATTAACCAAGTAATTTTTAAAAACTTAAAAAAAAGCCATATCTTAGTAATCATAATAGTAAAAAAAAACTATACACTTTAAAATTGATTTACAAACATTTTAATGAATTGCACACCTTATTTTTCCAGGCACCCCACAGCCCTAAGCCCTGGCTAAAGCTAAACCAACAAATTGTCCAGCCATAGTACCAACTGTCAGTAAGGCGTGTAATTACAGAGCCGATCGCTGCTCACGAACAATAGCTCGCGGTAATTGTAGTTCGTGTGCACCCAGCCCTACCCGCTTTGTTTGGACGATTTTAAGCGAAGCCTAATTTTGTTTAAGTTCTAAAGACTAATCGTTTTACTTTTGAGCTGTTGTGGGAGTGAGAAATAATGTGGGAGATGTTTAGAAATCTATAGGTTTGTGGGTTCAGTATTAAATAAATTATTTACATAGGCAATATCAGCGACAAATGTCGTTGAACACTCAGTATTAAGAAAGTAAGGAAAGGATGCAAAATCAACAGCTTTTACCTGAAATACTGAAAGGCAGTGCATTGTATTCATCATCGTCTTTTAATGGGACAAGCCCGCCACACTTTTCTCAAACCACTGCAACTCCTGTAACCCAGAATCAACAGTGGCGACCACCAGAAAAGCGCCAAAGCAATGAAGCTCGACGAGTCCCGGAGAAACGATTCAACTGCCTTGGATCCTGCAACGAAATTAATCAGAAAAGAACAGCGAAGGAGTAAGAAAAAACATATTTTCCACTTCCCTCCAAATCAAGCAGGAGATTTACAACTCGGAGAGGCCCAGTTGCTTAGCACCACGGATTATAATTGACATAATTAATGGGCCCTAAAAAGTGATCATCATCAGTGGTAAATATTTGTGTGATGAGCACTTGTGGTTGCCTTGTGTCTGGGTGTTGTTTATCTATATATGTATGTATTTAAAATATATTAGTGTATGTATATCAGCTGTCTGACACCCATAGTACAGGGTCTCCCTAGTTTGGGGTCAGATGGCCGTGTGTGAAATGTCCCCATATATTATATATTACCTATTATTATATTATCTGCTTAGTTTTTTCCCAACTATATTAGGGTCGGCTTTTAGTCTCACTAGGTGCAGCTGAATACCAGCTTTTTACATGGAGCGACTGCCTGTCTTACTTTCACAAATTAGTTACAAGGTAACACGATACTTCTTGGTAAGATTGGTTGTCAGACTTTCTGGCTTTTGACTAACGATAGTGAACGATCTACGAATGACTGGTGGGACCAACAGCTTTACGTGCTTTCTGTGCCTCGGAGTAGGGAGAGCACTTAGTATGAAATGGATGATCACCCATCCACGAACCGACCGCAGCAGGCGCAGCTTAACCTTGACCGATCGTTTTGAATGGCTCATATTATATCGTATCTACTTAAATGATGATTTATGTTAATTGACTTTTCAAAGTCAAAGTCAAATCATTTATTTCAATTAGACCATTAAAGACACTTTTGAACGTCATATTGTAAAATTTGAATCTAGTTGCCCATTCCAAATGGTAGTTTCGTATGGAGAAGAATGGGCAAGAAACTCCATACATACTCTTTTAAAAAGAATATTGTTTACAATTTGCATTTACAAGAATTATAATATATTCTGTTACGTGAATACGATGTACCTTACATCCAATCATATATTATAGTATGTACAAAGCATTACAAGTTAAGAAATGACAGCAAATGATGTACAGACACATAGTGTTCACATAATTACAATTAATAATACAGTAGACGACCACTCCTAATCTAACAAACAATGAATAGTGTGTGAGCCAGAGTAATCTATTAAGTACACTAAATAATACAATTATAATGATATAATACAAGTACAAATACATATTTAAATATATAAAGTATAGTTTTAATTAGCAATCAGTATGATTTTGTCTAGACTGTAGATTGTCCTATGGAGCCGGACCAGAATGTTCCCAAGCATTCTTATCTTGGATATAATCCTCTAACTTATAATATGCTTGTTTACAAAGTCTACCTTTAATGTATCTTTTAAATTTTGTTTCATTTAGTTTTAATATATCACAAGGTATTTTATTGTAACATTTAACAGAGTACCCCATAAAAGATAAAAGATGATTTTGTCGCTGATACTATGCGCAAACGCAACACAAACTAGCCAACACGCATTATAGTATTACAAATTCTTCCCACTCAAATACCCTTGATAAAACCCTATCTACGAAATGTCAACGAATCAATAATGCGTACCGTTACCTGCGCTCACGCATTCTCATTGCAATTCAAATCGTGCGCCGGCGACGCGACGTGCGGGTGACGTTGTTTTTGGGAACTTAAATTGTGAAGTTGGTTGAGTTCAAAAGGTACTGTTTACCCTTTTAAAGCGTAAAAAGGATGAATATATTATAAAGCGTCTGGTAGACGCCAGATACACGATTTTATGTGTGTTTGGCAAAAGTGATGCAACTAATTTTACCACAAAAGATTTTAAGATACGAAATTCAAACTGTAAAACTACATAAAACCATTAAAATAAATCATAACAGCAGCCTCTCTTCTTCTTCTTCTTCTTTTTCCTGCCCTTATCCCATGTTACTTGGGGTCGGCGCAACATGTTTTCTTCTTCCATTCCGTCCTGTCCAACGTCACGCTTTCACTGACTCCCTTTTCATTCATATCATTCTTCACACAATCCACCCATCTTTTCTTTGGCCTTCCTCTCCCTCTCCATCCATCCAAATTAATATTCATCCATTATAATAGCAGCCTATACTGGCTATAATTGTCCCATCTCATACAGAGAAGTCACAAGATTGATCACCACGATTGCTCAAAGCGTATTGGCGATCAGGTTTCCTCGTGATGTTTTCCTTCATAGTAATGTCTAAGATATAATAATATAATATAATATGTGAGGACATTTCACACACGGTCATCTGACCCCAAACTAGGGAGACCCTGTACTATGGGTGCCTGACAGCTGATATACATACACAAATATATTTTAAATACAAACATATATAGGGCGACTGGTAATTAGTGTACGATACTTAAACACGTGATTATGTTCATGATAACAAACAACTTTCCCGAGGAAAATATGTTTTTTGTACTGGTTCACTTTAGGTCACAGGCGTGCGCGCGCGTGAATTTCAAACCGCTGTTGTATGATTGTGATAACAGTGAACCAGTACAAAAACATTTTTTCTTCGGGCGAAGTTGTTTGTTATCATGAACACAATCACGTGTCTAAGTACTAATTACCAGTCACCCCATAAACAACACCCAGACACAAGGCAAACACAACTGCTCATCACACAAATATTTACCCTGGGCGGGAATCGAACCCTCAACACGCTGCGCAGCAGTCGATCGCTCAGCCACTGCGCCAACTGTGTCGATACCGACATATGAAATTGAGAAAGTCACTTTGTAGCGCTGGTTTCCAACGTGGCTTGATGACGGGTGCGCTCTTCTTTGACATAGCGAATGCATTCGACAAAGTCTGGCACAACGGCTTACTATACAAGTTTTAGGTACCAACTCGGAGTGCCTGACCGTCTCGTGCTCATCTTGCGTGACTTATTGTCAAATCGTACCTTTCGCTATCGCATCGAGGTTGCGCTCTCATCAGTGAAGCGCGTCCCTCAGGGCTCCGTAGAACCCCCCTCATTTTCACGCTGTTCACCAGCGACATCCCCAAGGATAAAAAGGCCCAGTTGGCTCTATTCGCTGACGACACGGCCATCTATTACTCTGGTCACAACCCAGACTGTATAGCTCGACTACATACCAATACATGCCTTCCAATCCGCCGCAAAAGCCTTAGGCGCTTATTTCCGGAAATGGAGAATCGAGGTAAACCCCATCAAGAGTCAAGCAGAACTCTTTTCCAAACCGCGTTCGTCCCCCTTCCACCCCAACCCAATAACCATGTTCGGTAAGCCTCGGCAGAAGCGAGCCAAATACCTAGGTGTGATTCTGGACCACCATCTTACTTTCGGAGAGCACATAAAGACGGTGCGTTCGCGCGCCACTTTCGCTTTCGATAGGCTCTACTTCATGTTAAAACGTCACTCAAGTGCAAATTGTGCATTTACACGGCGTGCATTCGTCCTATCATGACCTATGCCTGTGCCGTATTCGCACACGCACCTCGAACCCAACCGGGTTCGAGGTTTGACTCCAGTGCGTGTGAAATTTTAAATGTAGTGTGCGACCCCACACAACATTTAAGAAAATTATTTTAATTGCATAAAGAGAGAGAAAGACTTGATCGCTAACGCGGCGTCTTACGTAGGCGGTTCAAAGCGAATGCGATTGCGAAGCGATCCGATGCAGTGACACGCGAATTCAATGCGATGCGATGCGAAGCGGCGGCGGTGTCCTACGTGCGCGCGAATTGCCGCCTTCGTTCAGTGAGCTCTGAACATTGGTCATGATATTACGATAATAACCGGTTGTGATCATTTTTGTTCCTTTTATCCCATTATAGGAAGCTTTTGTATAGAATTAACTAAAACTTCTACTTCCGACATTTCGCGCGAATATGTCAAGCCAACCTGATCGCGTTTGCTTCGTTTCGCGCCGCGCCGGCACCCAACGTGCATTTGACAACGTAGCACTTTAATAGGTTTCGACTGTTTGTTGTTTAGAACGCGCCGCGTTCCCTTTGAATCGCCTACGCAAGACGCCGCTTTAGTGCTATAAGCTATACTTTATGAATTAATTAATATTTAATTTAATTTGTATGAAGCATTCAACTATAGACAATGAAATGAAAATTATTACGACGTGTTTAGCGATAAATTTTGATTTAGCACAACCACTAATTCTTCTTTACCTTCTATCGATTGTTCAAAGTCAATCAATGTCAATCCAACAAAAGAAGCTAGAAAATACAAAAGGCATAGACAAAGCCACCTTGACTAGACTTCAGAACTTCGGTTTAATAGATCTGTCATCAAATAAAACGAAAATGCCAACAAAACGGATTCATTGGAATTCTAAACACGAACTGATTTTGAATTCTATTGTTTATATTTTAAAATGGTTATTTTATAGCTAGTAATAAATTAAAAATATTCTTTAGTCTAGAGTTAATGCAAGCATGACGTGTTTTCCATTATTTTCAATGGGGATTTTAGGGCAAATATAGTTATTATGTTTATTAGGCATAGTGAAGAAGAAATGGATATACTGTAATTACTTTATGTAGGTATGGTATGGTAGGTTTCATAAAGCTTTTTGTATGTTTTATTGTTTTATATAACCCTTTTTTATGTTTGTGTTTACCTGTACGAGGTTACAAATAAACAATTTTTCTTTCTTTCTTTCTTTTCTTTGTATGGGATACTATGCCTTGGTGCTCCAGTGGAAACCACAAAGATATCATCACATAGAAAATTAAATACAGAAAAAACAAATTAGCATTTTTATCATTTCGTTTAATGCTTGTTTAATTGCTAGCAATGTCAGACCATATAAGTTTAGGTTTTCTCTCAATGTTTAGGAATATATTTTCAAATGTAGAAATATGTTTGGTTTCTAACCTACTTAGCGGTGTGTCAGAGTCAAATTCCTAAACTTTTGGGACACTAAAGGCTTTATTGCATTGCTGTGTTCTGGGCCTCAAGTCTGCTATTACAATAGTGTCAGAATGGTCTATCATTGATTTTCATAATGACGCCATTATATTAGTAGATTACAAAACTTGTCAAAATCAACAATTATGAAATCAATGATAGACCATTCTGACACTATTGTAATAGCAGACTTGAGGCCCTGGTTTCAAGGGTGCCGGTGTAATTGCAGGCGTATGCAGGTGTATCTAACTTTATTTTTGAGATGGCAACAGATGCGTTGGCATCATCAAAAACAAAGTCAGCAAGGTCTCTGGTATTGTAGAGGTCTATAGACCAGTGATTCTTAAAGTTCCGTGGAACTTAGGGGTTCTATGGAATAGCCACCGAGGTTCCGCGAAGTCTCATTTATCATTGCATCGTTCGATTTTTTTTTTAAATATTTATTCATGGCGAAGTCACGGGCAGAATCTAATTTCTAATATGTCATGTCCTGTTCTTATTTTAAATTGCACTGTCTTTATTTATAATCATGTTATTGTGAGGCTTAACAGAGAGAGTTGGAAGGAGAGTGGAGAGGCCTTTGCCCAGCAGTGGGAAAATCCAGGCTGAAAAATATAAAAATTAATATATTGTGGGGCTCCATAAAATAATAGGGCATTCTTGAGTGTTTCTTTTTCTTAAAAGTTTAGGAACCGCAGCTATAGATAGCGGTGACATTAGATGGACCGTTGCCGCGGCGGCTTCTTAGCCATACAATTGCAAAGATTTAAAAAATTCTGTTTCCATATCATTACAGTGCGGCAACAACGTACCTACGTGATTATAACGCACTTTGTTTCCAATTTCAAAATCAATTTCTTCTTAATCTTACCAAATATGGCAGCAATTTTTTCTCTATTTTTCTTTTGCTCAAACTTCGAACTGCGTTAGACATTACCTATTTACTCACATTCACCTAACTTCCGCACAAGCGCAACAGCTGACAGTCCGTCTGTATGTGTACATACATACATGCATCGTAACGTCTGTCTGTCCATCCATCGGTTCATCCGTTTCCGTAGATTCATGTGTAATTCATATCGTGTGGATGTACTTGAATGCACCTGATGTTTCTTAGTTCCTGACCGTCTGACGACTAGGAAGCTTTGAATTTTTTATACCATATACCAGCAGTGGAAAACTCGATGTATTTAGAAACACAAAACATTATTCTATCCAGCGTTCTGTCTTTGGAAAATCTATGATGTGCAATGAATTCAGATTTAGAGATCTGTTACTAGGTATCCTCCGATAGTTCATCGGTAGTTTTGGACGCAAATTGCCATGGGTTTTAGCGAACATCGACAATACTATACCCTCGTAGATCTCCTTCTGTACCAAGCTATAGTTTCAGGATAAACCCATACTTCCATATTCCTATCCATGCTAATGTTATGAATGTAAAAGTCTCTTCTCTGTCTGTTATGCTTTCTTGATGGTTTTCAAAATAGCTTAAACCCTGAGGAAAGACATAGACTACGTTTTAATCCGCGTCTGTGTGTGCGTTCGCGTAAACCGACATTCAACCAAGAAGTCGCGGGCAATAGCTTGTTAAATTATAAAGCATTGGGAGGTGCACATCAGCACGTTGCTGGGTTTCTAAATGGTTCCTTAATACACAACCTGGCCAATTATGTAAGAGATAATTCTATTACTTAACCTTGTGTTAGCAACTAAATCTGAGGTACAGATGCCAGCACATCAAGCCATACCAAACTGTCAAATTTTCCTAATTGAATATGAACCTTATACCTTTGCAATGAAGTTGAAGATCTATCAAAGAAATTTTACAGATTGTTGTAGCTTGATGTACTATGTAGTACATTCAGTAATTACCATCTTTCGCTACGTTCAATTTAACGTCGATATTAAAAAATGGGAGCAAACTAATCTGGTGGATAAAATCGTCTTTGCTTCTGAAAGCATCTATAAACCGTCATAATCTGATTTACGAGGCCTAAAAAGTCAAAAGTATACTTACACATACAAAACAGCTTCGGAATATTCAACCTCTACGAAAAATTAACAGCACTTCGAATGATTGTTCAGAAAATTTATGAAAAATATTAAATTCTTACCAACTTTTATCGTGAAAAGAAATTGGCAGTAGCTTGGTGGCAAGGTTCCTTAATCTTAGATTACCTTACATTAATTCTAGTGCTAAACCTATATAGAATTTACTGCATCCCTGTCATATTGTATGAAGTTGACTGAGAGAGTATCATGTTTTAAATACGTTTAGCGCTAAATGTGTTTAGCACAGATATAGATAGACCCTAGATAACGCAAGTATTACGATCTGTATGAAAACCAAGCGTGCCATTTTTTGACTACATATTATGAGGTCACAATGTTTTGTTTTTCTTAAAATTGGTATTACCAGGTACTACTGAGGGTATTAGATTAAAAATAATTGTTTTTTAAATTAATTACGCATAATATTAATCACAAAATGACTTACCGATGGAAGGAAACGTTTACTTCATTTTTTTACTTACGATTTTTGTACGTAAGCTAGGCACGAAACTAGGCACGCGAAGTGGTTGCTCTTGCGTTATCTAGGTCTATCTATATCTGTGGTGTTTAGTCTTTTGAGGTACTGCAATTCTATAGTAACTGGACATGTAGAGATCTCTCATAAAAATCAAACATGAATTACCCGATTTTGTTATCCATACTTAATATTACAAATGCTAAAGTAACTCTGTCCATAACGCTTTCACGACGAAACGGCTGAATTGATTTTGATGAAATTTGGCTCAGATTATGAAACAAAAGGTAGATAGACCGCGCTGAACACAGAGAGAAGCCAAAAAAGCAAATACAAATTCATAAACGAATACCTACAACGCGCTTCATGCTGCATGAAACGCCACATCGTTAAAAAAAAAAACAAATTCAAAAGCGAATACAATCACGGGATTGTAGGTATTCGCTTTTGAATTTGTATTTGCTTTTTTGTCTTCACTCTCAGTGTTCCACGCGGTCTATCTGCCTTTTGTTTCTTAATTTGAGAAATTTGGTATGAAGATAGCTTGAACCATAGAAAAGGACATAGGCTACTTTTAATCCTCGACTTCGGCTACAACCGCGATAACCGACATTCACGCGGACGAAGTCGCGGGTGAAAGCTAGTATTTCACAAATGTGAAAGTGAGTATTTTTGTTACATTTTCACGTCTAAACTACAGAACTGATTTTGTTGAAATTTTATACAGACTTAGCTTGAACTCAAAGTAAGGACATAGGCTACTTTTTATTCCATGACTTTGTCTGCATTTGCGACATTCACGCGGACAAAGTCGCGGGCAAAAGCTAACGTCCTATAAAGGTCCTCCAAATTCACTGTACTTAATGTATTTAATAATCACAGTATATTGTTATTAGCAAAGAGGTGCTACTATCTCCCTAACTGGTCCAAACGCTATTCCATTATAAGACCTAAATACACAGTGATGTCAAATCGAGGACCAACATTGTACCCCGACCTTTTGCCAAACGCTGACGTCACAAAAAGTGTTGCGTTCCACCAACGCAATAATGTTCTTTTTACAAACGTTATTTACTGTGTTAAGGGGCTAATAAACGACTTTTACAGATTTTAAACTGACAATCACGTCAAAATGTGCGGTGTAAATGATTTGAAAAAAATATATGTTAAACTAGAACATTCTCTTAATCACTTAGTAAGTGAATATTTTTAATTATATTCATATTATATAGTTTAATTAATACGTGAAGTTGTGTTTGACGCGGACAAAACATTGACAATCACACAAAATCTACCAGGTATAATTAAACAAAACTTACACCATCTTACAGACAATTTTATTATCTATCTTTTAGTATACGCCTTTTTTTTAATTTTGAAAGAATGCTACTTTTATTTAATTTTTTCGACTAAACTTTGAGAGTTTTGGACGCAAAACTGATGCAGAACGGACGCAGTCTGCGTCCAAAACTTTCAAAATTTAGTCGAAAAAATGAAATAAAAGTAGGATTTTGTGTGATTGTCATGTTTTGTCCGCGTCAGACACAACTTCACGTATTAATTAAACTATATAATATGAATATAATTAAAAATATTCACTTACTAAGTGATTAAGAGAATGTTCTAGTTTAACATATATTTTTTTCAAATCATTTACACGGCACATTTTGACGTGATTGTCAGTTTAAAATCTGTAAAAGTCGTTTAATAGCCCCTTAATGCGCGGGATTTGTTACGTCATTAGTATGCATGGAATTCATACTATGACACCGTTTGATGTCATGTTTAATTTGGGGATGAAAATACTTGTTACGTATAGGGGTTGAAATTTTTTTTGACATTGTTTTTTTTTTGGTATCTCTGTTGGCGTAGTGGTTGAGCGATTGGCTGCACTGCGTGTGGCAGGTTCGATTCCCGTGCGGAACAAATATTTTGTATGGTCTACAAATAGTTGTTCCGTTTCTGGCTATTTGTGTATGTGATTTATCTGTTTTCAAACACACCTACGATCAGGAGAAATTACAAATGTGTGGGAGTAACACTTTTAGAAAAAGAAGGAAATAAAGAAATAAAGATTTGTGTAGGTTACCTGTATACAGTATAAGAATTCCATAAGAACCCACTCGTTATTTCGAATCAAATTTTTCTGAAATATTTTTTAAGAAGTTACAAAACAGCCTGCTAAAAAAAATCTAGAAGTCTTAACCGAGCTATAAGAAATATTGAAACACAAAAATATCAGCAGATTATAATTCAAATTAGATTATTATTATTTTCCACATTTTTCTTCAACAAATGTTAATTGCGATACAAACAAAAATACGCAGTAAAGCAAAAATACGGCAAAGTTACGTAGTTTTACCAAGTCTTTAGATACTTTCTAGAAATATCTTTAATCACTCAAAACTTTCCAATTTTATTTAATCATTATCATTATTGTCAATCTTTAGACCCCCGCTGCTGGGTCTTCCCCAAGGGATTCAGCCGTAATCGCCATGCTCGGCCTAAGAATGTTGGCTGTCGTAGTAGATGTTATGGTACTCAGAAGGTCGCTGCTGCCCATCCTCTGGTCAATATCCCTCTGTCTACCTAAGGGTAGAATAATGGAGTAGTGCTATGTGCAGCTGGGCACTACACGACGCACCAATTTTATTTATGTAGAATAAACTATTGTTTTCTGTATTTCTATATTTTGGCAGACCATGATCTCTCATTATCAATTCCCATTCACCGTTAAAAGGATCTTGTATTCTTGTCTATAAAATTATCTGTTACAAAACTGGCACCGTAAGGGAACATGGTATCATGACCCTTTGAATAGAACGCCCACACAGTATTGTGTCCGCCATTGCTAAACAAGATTCGGTTGTCGAATTAACTCATAAATATTGTAACCTCTTGTGCCAGAACGGAAAGTTGTGTTTTAGACATTGTTGCGGCCACGGTTGCGGCACAATGGAATAAGATGTTTGAAGTGAAATTATTGGATGTTGGTTGGATGTTTTAGTGAAGTTACCAGGTAGGAGGGATTATTCTGTTGTTTTTCCTGAGGGTTGAGTAACAGTAGGACAGGCGGATAAACTAAATACAAGGCCGGACAATAGAGGGCAATTCTAATAACTTTTAGGAAATATTTATTTAATTTTTTTACTAGTTTATCTAGATGTTTGACATAGACTCTCGTTGAGATGAGATAAAAGAAATTAGAACATCTTTAGATTATTCTTTTCTGAAACCATAATTACAAACGATCACTTTGACACACATCTTTATCTGTACAGAAGACTCCAGGAGTCTTGCGTCAATTGTTTAACTATGTGTCTGCTAATTAATCAGTTGAGCTGATATCACACACACACATACACACACTCACTGCTCTCGAATGTCTAATATACCGCATAGGTGCATAAAGTAGCGGTGGTTTGACCTTCACATTTTTCGTCCGACAGTCGTTGAGATAAATTCTGATCAACTAACAGCCAGGAAATACAATCGCATGATTGAACAAAGGCACTTACAGCCCTATGGACAAGGAGTAAAGTGTCATCAAACCTCTGCCTCGAAAAATGTTTAGTTAGCTTAAAACTCCTGGTTATACCTTTACTTCTCGTTCATGATCAATCCTCAATCAGTACAATATTTCACCCTATAATAACTCTCCAAAGCCTACTACAAAAACAATCACAAAGCAATCATTTGGGAGGTTCATAGATCCAAGTAGGATCTAATACCATAATCAACAAGAAGTTTATATCCACAATAAAAGTTCAATCAACAGAAGGACGGTGTCTTAATCTCTCACTCATTTCTTCTAATCCCGTACAATCGGGACAAAACAGAAAAAATTAACCGGTCAAATACGAGTCGAACCCGACACCTGAAGGGTCCCGTACCACCGTACAATACTAAGATCGCGCAAAAAATGACGGTAAAAACACGCCCCTTAAATTTTTCCCCTTTGATTTTTAACTTTATGCTATTTTTATAATTTGAATGTTAAGATGGATGTATTATGTCAGAATGTATTATGTCAGAAATTTGTATATTAGAGGAAGTTTAACTGACAGAAATATTGAAAGGGAATCGTTAGTCTTGGTATGGATATGTGAAGCGGAGGTATAAAACGCATTTTACCAAAAGAGTTATGAATATAAATGTGAATGGGTGGAGAGGAAGAGGAAAGCCGTTAATTGTGTGAAGTATGATTTACAAGAGAAGAGAGTCAGTTGACAGGACGGAATAGGAGAAGAAAACATGTTTTACCGACCCTAAGTAACATAGCATAAGGACAGAAAGATAATGTTGATGTTACATATTTTAATTATTATAAGAACAGGAAGATAATGCTGATATTTTATAATTTGTTCTTCAAATTTTTTCTGTACTCAATGAAAATTTATGGTTGAATCGACACAGCCCTGTGACAGACGAACGAAGAAACAAACGGAACGACAGCAGTGTTAGTATCGAGTCTTATAGGGTCCTCTTTCCCATTCCTTTTCGGGTACGGAATCCTAAAATAGAACGCTCCAACAACACCCCACAGCCAAACCTAATTACCACCGTCCCCAAAACTCCGTGACACATCAAACGGCCTCAAGCCACAGGCGATTGCCTCAGGCTACAGGCCACAAAGGCCTCCCTGAGTCAGCATTCACACCATTGAATGTAAATAACCAACAATGATTGATGTCGGCAACAATTTCCGTCCATGCGTAATTACTCATCGGAAAAACTCAACGGAAGTATTATCCGTTTGACAATGGGCAGGTGGGATTGCGTGACCTTTGATGGGGTCACGCTTGATCTGGTGAGGGGTGAGCATAGATGTCTGTGGCAAAGGACCTTTTTGATGCAGTAGGGAGGTAAATAAGTTGGGGATTTTGGTGAACAATGGCTAAACAACTCGTGGCAAAGTAAAAACCATACGAATCGATTGGTTAGGCTACGCTAACCGCGGTCGGCCCGGGGCCGGAAAGCATAGGTATTCAGCTGCCTCCGGATTGACTGGAAGCCCATCCCAATATCAGTACAAGTAGTTGAATAAAGGCTGGGCAGATGAAGAGAGAGGTAAACCATTTACCTACACTTAAAAATGGTAAGTAGTTAATTAATTCGAACATTCAGTGATTGTAACTTTGGTTCACATATTATTTATTTGTCGTGGTTTATATTTTAGGTCCATTATCGCTACATTTTTATATTTATTTAATTCAGGTAAAAATAAAAAAAAATAAAAAAATATTGAAACTTTATTTTTTCAGAAGAGTAAGTATGGAATTTACTGCCCATTCTTTTATTTCTATCACGCTGTATAAATGTGTTTTGATCTACATATATTTCTAAAAAAATTCTGGCCAGTATTTTTAGGTAGGCAGATACATCCATTTCTGACCCTAAAACGTAGGCTCTACCTGATTTTATAACATCAGCATAAATACCTAATTAAAGGCGTCGAATTAGGTGAATAGAAAAAAAAAGCATAAGTCATGGTTGTTTTTGGAATAGTAGATACTATTCAATGTCAAGCGTTGAAGTCAGGGTCAGAGGTCATAACGGTGTAAAGTGACAAGTTGACAAGTTGTGGTACTCGTCATTTATGAGTACAACAATAGCCCATTGCGAGGCGACAATAGACCAACGTCTATGGTGTGGTGATCGATAGGTTGGTAGATGAATTGCGTAAGTGAGACTATTGCAATAAGGCTTCGTTTACAGTGTCACGTGATACCTACCGCGACATTTTGAACCAGGCAGCGCCCTGAAGGTGAAAACGCCAATGGTAGCCCGTGAAATTGAATTGTTTTATTTTAAATAGGTATTTAAATGTTTTTTATAACTTTTAGCCTTCTTTTTCTAGTACGCTTAGATCTTTTAAACTACGCAACAGATTTAAATAAACTAAACTTAAAAAAGTAAAAATCTTTAATGCCATTTTACATGCGATCAGATTATTTGGAATCCCTGAGTCCTGAGCTAGTGTAAAACTGAATTACAGAGGCCAGTGCATTGCCTTAGGTAGTATACAAAACATAGTGCACAACATTCACATAGAAGAGAGGAGAAAAAAAAATAGAAACTATGTAAATCTATCTAATAAAAATTAGTCGTTGCAAACAAAAAAGATTGATGGTAATAAAAAAAAATATTGCGAGAGAAACAAATATATTATGCATTTACAGAATTATAATAATTAAAATCCACATCATAGCTCTCCAAGATGGCATGATTTTAGTTATTTGAATTCTGTAAATGATTATTTGTATATATATTGATGATTATTTGTATATTTTTTTTATAACCATGCAACTTACTGAGCTGCAGATTGTACAAATTATATTTTAAATTTCGGGGCTACATTGGTTCTGATTCTGTTCCGGTTCTGATTGCTAAACCTTAAGTTTATTTCTATAATAATATTCTGTGACTGTCTATTTATTTAAGGATTTATTATTATAACAAATTGTCATAAATTATTCAGGAGACATAAAAAATCTTAACACATGAGAAAAAATATAACAACGCAAGACAACAATCGCCATCATAATACAAATCCCATCATTTGCTACAGAACAAAAAAGCTTGAGATAGCAGGGCTGTCAAAGTGCGTCAAAATTGAGTTACGAAAGGATTACAAAATTATCTCAAAAAACTGATTTAAATTAAAACAAAATATTTTATTACACAAAACTGTACTGTGATATGGACAAGGGATATCACTGTTTTTTGATACGGTAAGAAACTGAAGGTAAACTTTAATATTCTGTAGAATTTTATAAAGTTAAAATACGGTGTACAAAAAGCCATCGCAAAACCGTCTAGGTACTATCCATCAAACTAAGTAACATAGCGATTTTTTTATTATTATTTTCGATGCGAAAAATCACTTAATTTGCGCAATGTGCACCCAAAAGATTGTGCTTTGTGCATGCAACAGAACAGGGCCTCAAGTCTGCTATTACAATAGTGTCAGAATGGTCTATCATTGATTTTCATAATGACGCCATTATATTAGTAGATTACCAAACTTGTCAAAATCAACAAGTATGAAATCAATGATAGACCATTCTGACACTATTGTAATAGCAGACTTGAGGTCCAGATGTGTTGGGGTATTTATTGAAAACATGTTTCCGTAAAAAACGTTGTAAATTAGACCTTCAATATCTTTGTAGTCAGAAAATCTTCTGGTTACGAAGATATTGTAGGTGGTCCCAGGTATGCCAAAGTAAAAAAAAATATTCCCAATGACGGGAAGAACATGTCACTTTTGACTTCTTTAAGTGCCACTTACAAATCAAATAATCTTAACAAACAAGACAAAAACCAGTAAAAACAACACCTTCTAAATATACATTAGAAGTTATTTAGATTCCAAAACAAAACCAAAATAGCATGACTTCCGAAATACTTAAAAAAATACTATCAACCCTGAACATAACGGCTCCACTCCCGCGCATACAGATCCCTCGGATACGGTGCGCGTGCGCCTTTTGCCGTTGTCACATAATAGGTACATTGCAGAAGCCCCTGCTTGCTTTTTTATCGCATGACAAACAAGCGGTGTTAAAAATGTAGGTAAATAAAGGGATAACCTTCGCCTAATCTGCCAATGCAGATTAAAATGCGAAGGTTATTAATAATTACGAAAATTGTAGTCCTCATTGATAGTGACAAGTCAAAAGGTGATAAATTACCAACAAAATATTCGAACATAAAAAATGGCGCAAAAAGCCACAGCTTAAATAACACGCATAGTGCACTAGATACTGAAGTATCACAATATATTAGGTGACATAAGAAACGTCATAGATTTTAAGATTGTATTCTGACACTCGGGACATATTCTTCCGTTGATGCCGCCGCGACTCTGAGCTCAAGTGAGCTAATTAGCATAGTTTAAAGGTGTCTGAGCGCTTATAACCTATATATACCTATTTTCATAGTCAAAGTCAAATCATTTATTTTAATTAGGCCGTTAAATGGTAATTTTGAACGTCATATAAGAAAATTTTAATCTAGTTACACCTTCCAAAAGGTAGATTTTTATGCAGTAGAATTGACAAGAAACTCCATGGCCCTCACTGACCCACTGTTTGCTTTTTTAACCCACAACTACAACAAACACAACTGCAACTATGAAATCTGGAAATTCAACTGATTCATTGTATCTATAAAGCCAGAGCAATAGTTTCTGTGCAATCCCTTTGTTGTTTTTTACTAAGTCATCCTTCTGAATCTTTTCTCTGTGGTATTACGCAATCGCTACCGCCGCTCCGTGTTACACAATAATAATTATGGGCTCTTTATGGTAATAATAACATAACTGTACTGTTTTTATCCCATTGTTTTTTATGCTATGGTGTGAGAAATAGCTGAGAAGATCAGCTGTTCTTCCTACTGATGTTGAAAGATATTAATTGAATGAAATTTGAAGAACTGGTCGATTAAACAATCGTTTTTCATCTTCTTCTTCTTTGATTTGACCTTTGGCCTCAAGGTAACTAGCTCTACTGGTGAGCGTGAGGTCTTAGGTACGATTTCTAAGACGTGCGAAGTGTTATTGGGATTTTCCCTCATGAAATTCATGCCAGCCCGGATATTTGAAGTTGGTGGTGTGACACTCTGTAAAGTTGCATGTAAAACTATTGGTATCTATCTCTTCCCAGTCGTGTCTGACTGCTGTCCCGTTGGACTATAAGAGCTGTAGCTGCTTAGAGGTTTGGTGAGGTAACACCCCTAGCACGTAAAACTGTTGGTGTCTTCCCGGTCGTATCTGATTGTAGTCTTATCAGAGTGAGAGAAGAGGTAGTTCATCCGTGCTGCCACCGTGTTGACGCCTGTCTGGTAAACTGGTTGTTATTTGAAAGTTGTAGAGATACTAATTATATCATACTAGCTTTTGCCCGCGACAATGTCGGTTATCGCGGATGCAGACGAAGTCGCGGATTCATAAGTAGCCTATGTTCTTCCCCAGGGTTCAAGCTATTTTCATTCCACATTAAAATCGGTTCGGCCGGTTCATCGTGAAAGCGCAACAGACAGAGTTACTTTCGCATTTATAATATTGGATATATAATAAGTAATAAGTATGGATGGTTTCTTTTTCAAATCAAATCAAATCATTTGTTTGCATAGAATGTAGGTATTGAACATAAAGTTGTTATTAAAATATAGAGAACCAGGTACATTCTGCCTGGGTTTTGGCATGCAAAATTTAATAAAATAATGTCAGTTTATCAATAAAATTTAAAGTAAAATTATGAAATAGTAAAGAAAAAAAATTACATTACTAATAAATTATCAGCGTTATAAATTTCAGCGTTGCACTTATAAAGCTTTCTCAGAGACAGCTCAGAGGGGCTCGTGGCTAAGTATCGATCGGTCATGGTGCAGTTACGCTTACCGCGGTCAGTCCGCGGTTATGTGGCCATTCGTTTCGTACCGAGTTCCCTCCGTGCTTCGGAAAGCATGTAAAGCTGTTGTCCCCTGCTGTCATTCGTAGATCTTTGACAGTCGTTATGGGTATACAGAAGTCAGTAATCTGACAACGAGTTTTACCAGGGCTTATGTGTTGTTCCGGGTCTGGCTGTTTGTGTATGTGAGTTTTTATGTTTGTAAACGCACCCACGACACAGGAGTAATTCCTAGTGTGGCGCAACGTTTTAAAAATTTTGTCATTTGAGTGTACAAACTAAACGGGTTCCCCAGATGTAACGCGAGGGCTAACTGTTACTTATAGCACAGGTTCTTCCTAGTTTAAGTGACAGTGATCACATAATTGTAACTATTATTGAACCAATAAATGATTATTATTATTATTATTATTATTATTAAAAAAAACACCGGACAAGTGCGAGTCGGACTTGCCCACCGAGAGTTTCGTACATATTTGTAGGTACATATCCATACTTCTATACTAATCCATACCTACAGACTATTCATACTTTAATTTTTGCAACATAAACGGAGGTATCTATTTTTCACGTTAACATAGAGGGTTGATTTTTTACAGCATCACTAGGGACCGTAGACTTGAGTCATATATGAGATATGGTTTTAATTTCAACTCGATACCTCCACGCGTTCCCGAGATAAAGGGTCTTGACAGACAGACAGACAGACGGACAACAAAGTGATCCTATAAG
The DNA here is from genome assembly GCA_947361185.1 of Charanyca ferruginea. Taxonomy (NCBI): domain Eukaryota; kingdom Metazoa; phylum Arthropoda; class Insecta; order Lepidoptera; family Noctuidae; genus Charanyca; species Charanyca ferruginea. The sequence goes on along the minus strand of OX376077.1, from coordinate 5,883,325 downwards.
GGTTCCGTTGTTTTCCTTTTGAGGTACGGAACCCTAAAAAAGACAAAAGAATAAATGGGTTGTGGAGGCAGTCTCTCCAAGTAAAGCACTGGTTCAGCTACATCCTCTACAAAGTTGGGAAAAGACTACGCAGTTTTTGTTTTTAGCACTTATAAAGCTGTTTATTACTCTGTCAGAAATTATTACAGAAGTTAATACAAGTTAGTAACACGAAATAACAATTGAAAACTACAAGGTAGGTGTAAAGACGAAAGTGTAATTTAACTCCTACAGAAACTAGTTAGACATAGTGTCGCGACAGCACCTTGCAACACAGTTTGCACGAACCCGAGTTGTTGATGTCATACAAATAATTAGTTTACGTAGGCGACGACGAGACGGGACGGGAACAATATGTCGACAGTCGACACATGCTTATAAATATGTTAAATCTGTCATAGATTTCACTTTTGTTTTATGATTAGGCGTGCAGGATATCCTGTAGGCTTAGAACGAGGGCGCCTACGATATTGTAAAAAGCTTAGCATTAGCTAGAGACTTGGTTCGTTTGGATCTGTAATTTTAATTGTTAGTAAAATATTGTACCTGAGTTCTCGCTTTTACCAGCAAATTAAATTTTAAAAGAGTTAGTGGTGTTGACTTTACAATATACCGTCGTATTTTAATCGGCGAATACAACAATAACTTCATGTATACAATTACAGTTGGCAATAGGGTATTACACCTATTTTAGAAAAGTGTCTCAATGAAATTCTGTAGTGCTAATATGCCACCAAAAAAAACATAAAATTATATTCAATCGATAAGTGCCATAAAAATACATCGAAATTTGAAAATGACGTTGGTTACGAAAATAATAAAAGCACAAAGCCTATATACGCCAATCGGTTGACTGACAGTTGACAATTTTTTGTTTACACCACCGTACGGTGTAATAACATGGCCGCTACTATTTTGTGGTGTTATCGGATAATTTCGTATAGTATTGTTGAATCAAAGGTTAAGTTAAACTAACCGGGCGTGTAATACTTGATTTCAGTGTGGTTTGTTCGTGGATAGACCATCCAAAAGGGTAGCTCCCTTTTGTGTCCAAACAGATTAAAAATACTTAAAACTAGAATTGAATTTAAAAAAATATTTTGTTATTTTATGAACTAAAACTTACATTTCCCGACTGATTTATGCCTAAACTGTCTCAATAACATATTTATAGATTTTTTCTCGTATTGAGTAAAATACCTTTTTACAACTTGATTTCTTTTGGAAAGAGCACTTTGATAAACGCTCATTAGTTAAGAGGATTTAGTATAAAACCATCCAGTATCAGTCTTTACGTATGCCTTGGTTTATGAGCAATAATATAAGTAGAAAACTAACTACTATTGCACATAGGCTCAGATCTGGGGGCCAAGTCTGCTATTTTTATAATTTCGTCATTCCAACACGATCCCATTGTCATTTTGCTAAAAGTTCATAATCTGCTAAATTCATAATCGTCGATCATTGGTCGGTCGAATTAAAAGCAATTTGAAGACTGCACCATGACGTTCTAATGGTAGGTCACTGATCAAAGGAACTGTCAAAATTTTGGCAGATTACCGTTTAAGTCAGTCATTCAGTTGTCATTTTGTACGAGATTACCATTCTATATCATTTCTTTCAATGGCGTGTCAGTGGTTGACCATTGGAAAGTCATAATGACACCATTATATTAGTAGATTACCAAACTTGTCAAATCAACAATTATGAAATCAATGATAGACTATTCTAACACTATTGTAATAGCAGACTTGAGGCCCTGGTTTTTTTTCCATGTAAAATATTTGAAGACTTGCATCATTAATTAATGGAGTGTGCTAGATAAGAGTCCGCAAGAAATAATTGAGCAGTGGTATTTTTAAACAGAAGTGACGTAGGTATATTCCACAAAATATTATGCCAGCCAAATAGTGTCTGAGCGAAGGTTCTGTTCAAATTATGGCCCAAATGTTGTAGCTTAATTTGTAATTTGGTAGTTATGTAATTGTACACCCTACCTACGATAAGATTGGCATACGCTATGCGTAAAATAAATGCAGATAAAAAAAAAAAACTTTGCTCCCATTTTCACAATAATGGGATATTTTTTAAACAAATTAAGACTGAGATTAGAGCTCTTAAGATATAAGAATTTCTCTCCTGATGGATGTCGATGCCGAAAGAGTGGATTCAAATTAAAAAAAAAGTTCCTACTTAAAGTTGAAATATGACCGAAAACATTGAGTGAAAACCAGTTAATATCAAATGCTGATGAAATGATGATGATAAAGCATTTCTTAGAAGAAGAAAGTAATTAGTTTAAAAAAACGCTATAATTTTATTTGACACATCATCTTCTTCCATCAAAACCCATAAATTCCAAACTTAAAAACCCAAAAGTCCCCATAAATTCTACACTTAATTAGAAACTTCATTAACTACCAATTAAAATTCAAACAAACAAGTTGACCTACATAGGAATCAAACCCGGTGTCCATCGGTCTTGGTATCTATGTGTTGATAGCGTTTGTAACTATCTGCCGACGTGATGGATTGAGGGTAGGTAGATTGTGGGTCAGTTGTACCGACTTTGATTTTTTAATGTAAGATATAAGTACCAATATCTATACTAATATTATAAAGCTGAAGAGTTTGTTTGTCTGTTTTGTTGAACGCGCTAATCTCAGGATCTACGGGTTCGAATTGAAAAATTATTTTTGTGTTGGATAGTCCATTTATCGAGGCTATAGGCGCATGCGAAGCCGGGCCGGGTCGCTAGTGGATTATATTTGGACTGGTACCGTCAAATGCTGAAACATTGCCTACATTCTAAAAAGTTAAATTATTGCCGCTGAGAAATGTTTTTTTTGCCATATAGATAGCCGACTTGCTTTTAGTAATACCATACACAGCAAAAACATTTCTCAGCGGCAATAATTTAACAATGTTGAGCATGTAGGCAATGTTACAGCATTTGACTGGTACCAATCTTTATTTAATATTAATTCGTAGAACATAAATCCGTGCCTCGGAAAGCACGTAAAGCCGTTGGTCCCGGCTGTCATTTGTAGATCTCTGGCAGTCGTTATGGGTAGTTAGAAGCCAGAAAGTCTGACAACCAGTCTAACCAAGGAGTATCGTGTTACCAAGTAACTGGGTGGTGGAGGTCAGATAGGCAGTCGCTTCATGTAAAGCACTGGTATTCAGCTGTATCCAGACTGGAAGCCGACCACAACATAGTTGGAAAAAGACTAAGCAGACGATGACGTAGAGCATAAATAGGTAAAGTTTGTTTATTTGTTTATTTGAACTTGCTCATCTCTAGATCATCTGATTTAATTCGGAAAATTATTTCGCTTTAAAAAGCTGAAAGCAACTTTATCCCTGAGTGTTACAGGCTATATTTTATTATCAAAAAAATTGTAATCACGGGGAAAGTGGTTTAGGGATTATATTTGGACTAGGAAGTACGCCGTGTGTAGTATGTGGTGTGGTACCGGCCGCGAATAGCACCACCCCATTTCTACCCGTGGGTGTCGTAGAAGGGGACAGAGGGATATTGGCCAGAGGATGGGCAGCAGCGTCCTTCTGAGTACCATAACACCTATTGCGATCGCCAACATGCATCGGACAAGCTTGGCGATTACGGTTCATTGGGGGAGAGCTATGCCCAGCAGTGGGCGTCTAAAGGTTGACATGATGATGATGACGATGAGGAAGTAGCTATATACACAGCGCGTATACTTAACTACTTATTTACTTAACAACCTCACTACAATCCCCAAGACGCGTGTCAAGCGTGGGGATTATGGCAACCCCACCTAGGAGAGGCCTTTGCCCAACAGTGGACATCTTCCGGCTGATGAAGATATAATAATATATTTATTTGTTCTTATAAAAATTAACAGTTAGAACAGAAATAAATGAAGTAAAACAAAACAATTATCTATCAAATTCAAAAATAATAATATATATTTTTACTTCGCCAAAATATGTGGACAGATATAGAGATATATATATTTTTTTTAAATATATGTCGGCGTCAGGTATGGCTGAGCGGTAGCGCCGACATCGTTTTGGGTTCGGTGGTATCGGGTTCATTGTAGAATAACAATATTCAATGCAGTACTAACAACCTTACTTTATTAAATGTGATCGTACAATACAATTCAAATAGGAATTCAAATGTGGACAGATATAGAGATATATATTTTTTTTTTAAATATATATTTCAAAAATGTGAAACAAACAACGATCGCAGACGTAATAAGGGCGAAAATATATTATTATATTATAACAACCGTGTGTGGTGTGATGGCTAGCTATAATATATATATATTATACTACGTATGTGACGGGCTTGAACCTGTATTTCAGGTTAGTACAAAATATGGTTTATGTTTGAATCATAAAGTAGATACCTATATCACATAATATTTGACTGATTAACTAGTGAGAGAATAGTTATTTAGATAAAGTTTTTTGTATAAGTTTTATAACCCGCAAGAAGTCTCAAAGCGGCCTTTTTATAGCCAACCAGAGACGCATTACTGCGTTGGGTACTTAACCCATCCTTCATAGCAGGAAATCCTTAAGTACCACTATCATTTTATCACGGAATATTTATAGTTAAAAAACAATCGTGGCTTCATTGCATTTGCTTGCAACGGAAGCAGCCGTAATAAGCCTTTACGTGCAAACGCGTCGGCGGTAAATCAAAGGGAACTGACTTCAATGTCGGGTTCAACTTGAGTCTAGATTTCGTTTTAGTATAGTTATGAATGTGTCTAAACTCCATTTACAATAGCATTAGACAGAAGTTGAAAAAGGTTATTTGTAATGCACACTTTGTAACAAAAGTACAATAAACATGTTATAGCTACGATAGACGCCTAATTTATTATAATCTATTTTTACAGCAACTAGTAATTTAATAATTTACTTTATAAAATTATGTGGATTCCATTTAGATTATTTCATTCCTATTCAAAATTAAAGTGTCAATGCTAAAAACCTAAAAGAAGCAGGGATAAACAATATCGGGAACGTTATTCATTTCACGATAATTCTACCGAATTTAAAGTGTTAATTAATATTTAAAAGACTTTTATTTTCTTTAAATTATTATACGTCCATATTTAGTACTAACTTAGGTCTATATTTATCAAAGTTATAGTTATAGGTATAACAATTTTAATTATCCTAATTGTTTTTTACTCATCTTCGAACTAAAATGTTTTGCATTCCTGCTTCTACGAGCGTCTTTTTCTAATGCTGTTTTTTCTAATTTCTATTATAAATGGAGTATAAATAGTTATGTAGTTGGAGGTGTTTTCTGCAAACAGCTAATTATTATTTAGAATTTCGAATAAAGAATACTTAATTTGTGTTTCACAAAGTCACTTAAGTTTATATTCGTGTTTTTATTAACCGTTGCATAATTTCAATTTTGTATCAAACTATAAAGCATACGAACGTATTATTGAATGTTCATGGTTCGATAATCTATTTCAATTGAAAATTGAATGTGTAATAAGTGTCCATTTTGATTATTTTCTTCCTACGCAAGATGTAAACCGGGAATTTATACAAAAAAAAAAATACACTCGTAAGCTTCTGTTGCATCATTTAAATGTTATTTAGAAACTAGTATCTGCCTGCGACTTTGTTTGAGTGAAAGTCAATAATAAAAAAAAACAATATCTGGCTCTGGGTACCAAATGTACCAATCTTCAAACGCTCGTGTGAACCGATAATTCCTAGGCCCTAGGCAAGCGTGCTCCACGCTTTTTTTTATCAGCAATTACCTACCAGTTATTATTTCAGTGTACAACCATGCTATTCTCTAACGTTACCATTCGTGGCAGTGCTCGACGGTGAACTCGACATCGTGTCAGCCGTGAAATCGACATCAAGCTCAGCGACTGTTTTTCCTTATCGAATATAGTTTTTCATAAATGAACTGTCAAAAGTGTCCAATTATGAATACTTGAGAAATTCCATCAAAAGCCGTTAATTCACGTGGTGCTGGCGGCGCGTAAGCAAAGGTTAATGAATACGAAAATGCAAACGACGCTGTCGCAGCGTCGCGTCGAGCTTTAGTTTGACACATCTTGAACTCTGTAGCAATTCAGAACCAAACGCTTCAATTAAAAGACCTTTCCGACAAACCGCCTCTTCTTAGAAACTTACCATCTATTTCATTCTCTCATGAAACACAAAATGAACAAACTTAAGACCCTAGTCAGAAGAGTTTTCTTAGCCAAATTAGAATGTAACCATTTTGCATATTAAATGAAAATTAAACTACACAAGTTCGGGTTTGAGCCCAACAAAGCCTTCGACTTAATATTTTGATTGTGATTTTGTGAAACAATTACCTACGTCGTCTCTTGAATATTGTGCTCTTAGAATAAACTTGGCTTGTGAAGGTGGGTCGTAGGTACCTACTTTGTACTGTGGAGATCTGATGTGTTTCTGAGATAATAGCCATTAGATATTAGGTATACTCTATGACGGAACACTCAGCAAACTTCTAGAATAAGTTTGAATAGTAGACTTGTTTTGTTTTACGATTTGACATTAGGACTTCCTAGCCTGATCTTGTCACGGGCACACTACAAGTATCTGATAATATAATTCAGTACCGAGTTTCAGTGCTTTTATTTATAGAATAAACCTATTACGATCACGCATATCCCGGTACCAGTAAGAATCCTCCATAAGGATCTCTTACAGTACCTATATTTAAATAATTATTTTGAAAGGGTTTTGGTAGAGATTTGAGTAATTTGTCACGTAAATGTCCATTTCTGAACATTAATCTAAGAATGGTTTTGCGGTATTTAGACACAAATAAAATGAATAAAATGGTTCGATGTGACGCGGAAAAAGAGTGCTAGAAAGGATTTGGGGGAGCCCTTTGCCCAGCAGTGGGAATAAAGGTTAGAGGGAAAAAAATTGTCCCACTTCTCATATAGAGAAGGCACGAGCATTTATCACCACGCTTGTTCAAAGCGGACTGGCGATTACAGATTTATATCTTTACATAGTATAAAACAAAATCGCTCCCGCTGTCTGTTCACTTATATCTTTTAAACGACGAAAGGGATTTAATGCAGTTTTCAGCAAAAGATACAGTGATTTGAGAGGAATTTTTATACGTATAAATTTATCTACATTGCACCCGTGCGAAACCGGAGCGGGTCGCTAGTTAAGGCGCTTCCCTGACCAAATAACCTTGACCATATATTTCTTCTTTGCTGAGAATCGAAATTCGCACAACTTTTGTTTTTTTTTTTGTTATAAAAAACAGAAACGATCCTTTGAAATAAAATAAAACGTGAATTATAAAGATTTTTAAGTTCCATATCTATTAGTGTAATCCTCAACATAATAGCACGTCAACTTCAGCAGCGCGTTATTTTACATGGAGATTTAGGTGTATATAGAGTACATAAAAAAGTAGTTTATTTCTCTTAATTAATGGGTTAATAGCCCCTGAATAACGAAGAAAAGCGTATTTTTGGTCATGAGGAAACCTAGACTTATAATTAAGGCGCTACCTTAATTATAAGTCTAGGTTTCCTCATGACGCTTTTTTTTCTTCGCCAATAGGTATCAGTGATATCCAAGATAAACTTAGAAAGTACATATGAAATTAAAAAAGGCAATAAAATGAAAAACAAAAATACTCCGCAACCCTACCACGTAAATACCTGTAAAAGATAGTACCTAATTAAAGATTAAAATGTGATTTTGTGATTTTAAATGTGATTTTTGTGTTTTTTTTTTATGTAATTTTTAATTTATGTGTTTTTCTTGTACTCTATATAAAAGTATTTAGATGATAATTATTTACGCTCGATCAAACAAACATTCGATATTTTGAACATTCGATGTATTCAGTTTACGACAAATTGAATGTTCGATTTATTAACAGCTATTCGATATTATGAACGTTTGAGTATTTAGGCGTTCGATTTATAGTGGTTTGATCAATTGATATTCGAAACATTCATTCAGCATTCGATTTCGCATAGTACTGTAAGAGATCCTATGGAGGATTCTTACTGGTACTGGGATATGGCGTGATTGTAATAGGTTTATTCTATAAATAAAAGCACTGAAACTCGGTACTGGTTTATTTTATCAGATACTTGAAGTGTGCCCGTGACAAGATCAGGCTAGGAAGTCAAAATGTAAAACAATACAAGTCTGCTATTCAAACTTATTCTAGAAGTTTGCTGAGTGTTCCGTCATAGAGTATAATATCTAATGGCATCAGAAACACATCAGATCTCCACAGTACCTACACCCCTCTTAACCATCCAAACTAACTTATGTAAAAAAAACCCACATTACTTTTTCATTTACAAACCATTCGCTTCCATTCCACTCACGCCCCTTTTACACCATCCTACCTATAAAATAAAGATCAATCATCAGTGCTAATCTACAAAAGCACTACATAACAGTTAACGTGAGATAATTGCATCCAGCATCTTCCCGTACATCCCACGGTATCGGTAAAATTTGTCGGTAAACCTTTTTTAAACTGGTGTTATCTTGGACCAGGTTAATAATGATCTTGCGGTCACGAATGCTGATATGACTGATACATACAGCTTTAGTGTTTATCGAATGGTTCGAAAAAAGGTAACAGTTCTTCTGGGATTTATGTAATAGTATGTTTTAAAAAAGTTGATTTTGAATTCTATAGGTCTGCGAAAAATGTACATATAGCTAACCGATATACTCACGTCGATGTTTAGAAAAAAATACTTCGGTTTAAAGAATTTATTCTCATAAGAACAATACATAGGTTCACTTACAATGAGATACAAAGTAATTGTTTATATCTAAAGAAATACATTTTGCCTTCGATGCGTGTTGGAGAAGTTATACAAAACAATTATATATATTATATATAATAGGAAGTATGTAAATTGCTACCATTTAATATGCGATATGACTACATTTCATAAACGTAATTTCTCAGCTTTAGTTTAAATCTGTTAATATTCTCACAATCTTTTACGTCATTTGGTAGGTCATTAAACAGCTGTGCTCCTTCGAACAATATAGTTTTTTTACCGTAGTTTGTGCGAGCTTGTCTTCGTTGTAATTTATTTTTATTTCTTAGGTTACTTATATACTTATATCAAACAATCAAATACTATTATAGATTTAATAAAAACCTTTAAACATCAATTCTCTTTTTTCCTCAAATGAGATGAGGTCGGTGTTTTCTAGCCAACAACTGTTTCTTTTCTCGCAGTTTCTAATAAATTAAAAATATTGGTATAGGTGCTAAAATCCAGTTTAAAATTACAAATATATGTAGATAATAATGAAACCAAAACTAATTAATTCAGATTTTTTCAGAGATAACACACTCAAAATGGAAATCAAAATTGAAAATGAATTATATTACTAATTTAAGACTTAATTTTGAAATCTATGCAGACGAAATCGCAGGTATACGCTAGTCTAGCATAGCACTTCAATCTTGTCCCTTCGATCGGCACCTTTCCTCTTTGATGTAGATGCTCTTGCGCAGCGGTAATCATGGGACAAACTATATACATTTTATCAACAGCTATTTTAACGTTCCCAAAACGTTCAAATAATATGCATAACTGCTATCGAAACTTTCTAACCATGTGTCAAGTACAGTCAACAACAGTAACCATCAACATAAAAGCTTGACACCAACACAGGTCACGCACATAACATAAATAATGTTCAACATACAATCTTAACGAGATCTTTGATAATAAAAGTGTAATGATTACTTAGTGCGCTGCGCGTACAATTATCACATTTAATGGACCTGTTATCACATTATATAATTTTATATTCATCTTGAATATTTTACTTAGTAAAGTACGGTTAAATCAGGTTTAAAATAGGTCCATCTATGGTTTCTCATTGGTGTTGTAAAAAATGATTCTGATTGGCGATTAAACTCAGCTCGTTTTTTCTGTAAAATTCTCAGGATTGAATTTTGGTCACGAGCCCCCGTGAGTGTAAGAGTAGAAAGTAATTAAAATAGTAAATAAATTATAAACATATATTATAATGCCTGTTACCACTTGCCAAAAAGCTAGGAGTCCTCGCAAATTTGCGAAAGTACTTCACATCGGAACAGATGCTGAACCTATACCAAGCACAAGTTCGATCGTGCATGGAGTACTGTTCGCACCTCTGGGATGGATCTGCCAAGTACCAGCTGGAGGCGTTGGAAGTTATTGAAAGACGTGCCAAGAGGCTCATAGACAACGACTTCCTGGTTAAGGCTAAGCTCCAAAGCCTTGAACACCGCCGCGCCGTTGCCAGCCTATCGGTCTTTTATCGGGTACATTTCGGAGAGTGTGCTTTGGAATTGCACAACTTAATTCCCCCATCCCCATTCCATCACCGGACGAGCAGGGATACGGCGAAGCGTCACCGTTATACGGTTGAAGTTCCACGGTCTCGAACCAAGCGCTTTGACTCCACATTTATTGTGCGAACTGCCAGATTGTGGAATTCACTGCCCGCCTCTCTATTCCCCGATACATATAATCTGGGTATCTTCAAGGCACGAGTGAACCGGTTTATTCTAGGCAAGCGTGCTCCTCCTTAGGCCGCATCATCACTTAAGATCAGGTGAGTTGCGGTCAAACGCAAGCCTATAACAATATAAAAAAAAAAAAAACTTGACGAAAGGAAACTTTGTCCAAAACAAAAAGAAAAGACAATGACATTCAGTTTTTTTTATTTAATTCTATAAAAACCTAATGTAAATTCAAAAACCACATAGTCTATGCAAACACTTTATAAAAATATCAAAACGTCAATCATTCTTGCCTCTGCCAACAAAAAAGGGTTTACTGTTTTTATAAGGCCCAGTAAATTAAATATGGGGTAGTATGAATGAAGTTACCATTATGGTGTATAGTGGACAGACAATGGGCCATCCTGTTACAATACAATATGCTATTATTGTTGTTTTTTTTCTTTGTTTACAAGGATGTAAAGAGTTATTTAATTTCTTAGATATGCGGGTGGATAGGTCATTATTAAAAAAAAAAGAGAATTTATGATAGGGTTTTTATGTGTTTTTGTGTGACGGATGTGTGGATAGTAAAACGATCTTTATGTCTGAGTTTTTTTTTCATTACTTTTCTTCGAAAATAGTACCTACACAGTTGGTAATGCAGATTACTATCGAGTAGCGCGCTGCCACACCCGCGACACTCCATAGAATCGAAAGGATATAATTGCCTACACTAATACTAAAATAGTAGACTATACGGATACGTGCGTGAGTGTGCGTGTATACGCGCCGCGCGGACAAAAACAAAATTTCCAGAGCTAGTCGTTCGATGCGGGGAGAGGTGAGGGACGGTTTCAGAGGGAGGCGGAGCGTGTCGCTACTGTACGGTAGTACTAATACTTATACTGCGGCGCTGCTGAGCGTCAGCCGTTTCGCGTGACAGTGACGCATATTTCCGTTTCAGACGTTATTATAGTTTTTTATTTTAAGTATTTTTGTTTTCTATAACATGTATCCACTCGTTTTAGGTCTTGTTGTACAAAATATTTTGTAATGTGCGTCACTTTCTCGTGGATAAATGGTATTTCTATCTAATAGAATGCGACTGCCATTTTGAATTTTGGGTGACGTGACGTCACGTAACTTTTTAACATTTTAATAAATACATAGGCTCGCTTGTGCCAACCAACATCGAGCGAAGACCAGCTGGATCTAAGGGTCTAGAAGTTGGAGTCGCGCCATAACACGAATTTTATATCGTCGCGAGTTCCGACACATTATATTGAGACCTTCCTCAAGAAAGAATTTTGACCGAAGGGTGTCGTGTGTCGCCGATTCCGCGAAAGGCACCACGAAACGTAATATGACGCCGTCACTTCGTTTATAATAGTTTATATTTTTGTGGGTTTCTAAATATGTATAGACTGTAAGATATTTTAAGGTATATTGTGTTTCGTCACACAAAAATCCCTTGTCGTCGTGCTGTCAGTTGGCGCAGGCCCTATAAGCAACATACATCCATTCAACAGTCGGTACTCAAAAACTTCCGCGCTATAATAGTAGCAGGATTTAATTAACTATTTCACATCACTCATACCACCCCATATAGCTGCGTATATCAAAAGGGTTGCTTCCTTCAACAAAACAAACAATGGAATGAGGTGCATTCAAAAAACGATAATATCTTTGTAATTGGATACAGGCTTAATTGTTAAGCTGATTAAACTTCGGTAACAGCTTTGTAGATACTTTTAAAGTTTGGAATATAAATCTGGTTACTTAATTCTTTGACGGGTTGGGTTCTGTCTGTCTTTCTATTGTGTTTATTTTGTGTCTCTTTAAGTTTAAAGTTTTTTGTTGTTCTGGATTAAACGGGCTTATTCTTAGCCAAACAATATGCGAATGGATTACTTATATAAATGTACAACTTTTGATAATCTCTATCCCCATAAACTCTGTAAAGTTACATCAGAATTATCTTTAACCATACGTTTTAACCGAGGTTTGAGGTTAACACAACTTTATTCTAGAATTAATTATCATGCTACATTATTTTGCTTTTGAACTGACTGTGGTGTGACCACGGAACAAATAAATAGGGTGTGACCCCGGAACAGACAAATAGAGAAGCACACTAAACGCGGTGTACGAATGAATCGAACGAGTTATGATTGTCAAGTCATAATTGTGGCGCGCTTGCCACGCCCACATTACCATTCCAACTCTATTTATCTGTTCTGTGGGTGTGACACCCCTGTTGCCTTTAGTTTAGTTGGTTCTACGCCTGATCACTCCCTGGTCTTGTCGGATCCCATCCGCCTATAAGAGTGAGACAAAAGTGAGTGCACTTGTGTGCTAAGGCCAAACCAAGCAAAACAGAAAACACGATGCGATTTCTAGCATTGAGTATTGTGTTTACTAAAACCTCACTCAAAGAAGATGTATAGTACTTAGTATTGTAAAATTACGTACAATACGGTTTGTTTTTAATTTTGTTCACTAGCTTAGACTCCATTGAGATTAGGCGCCGCGACCGAAATTAGGGCGGATATATTATTTTTACCTTCTTAATTATGTGCTTTTAAAACCTCTTACTTTTTCTGAGTAAATTTAGTCCACACTCGACCCCTCGACCCTTTAAAAAAGATTTGTTGTCTCTCAACCCTTAGACATAGTTCACTCTCAACCCTCAGGGAGTGAGACCGCATTTTCATACAAAAGACTGGCATGCCTTGTCCACTTTCAACCCCTAGATCTATAAGTACCTAAAATTAATATTTTGGTACAGTATGGTGCAGACTAGGCAAAATTCATAATTCAGATGATATTAAAAAAAATAACAAGCGCCCTTCTATCACTTGTAGTCGGTGTATCAGACATACTGAGTATACATACTATGTAGATACTCAGAAAATAAACAAACCTAACACAACTAAACAGCCACAGACGATCCACGGAACTCTAAAATCAGTGTCGTTTTTATGGGGCGTCCCTTGATGGATTTATAGCATACACTGTTGATTTATACGATAGTTATCGTCCGGAGTCAGGTGCCTTCGCCTCTTTTATTTACTTTACAAGCCTCTACTCTTTTATAGTGGTTTTAAAGTTAAAGATGATGTACTTTACTTCCTTTTGAGATTAGGGGGGCAATTACCGTTTAAATAAGATCGATTGCATTTCAATCTGCGTCTAATTACCTTACCTACATTTTTCAAACTCAGAGTTGAAGTAATTTATTTGCTAGAAACATTGTATTAAAGATGTTTCACTAGTGGGACCGGGTGGGAAGTAAATATTTGTGAAAAAATTTAAATTATTTCAACAATAAAATGTAAGATTGATAATTGTATTATGTTTACACTTTCCACTTAATTAATTAAACAAACAGCATTCATTGGCAATGGAAATGGGCTGTACACCTTACAAGAAGCTGATTATACTAGATTTTAAACGTTTGTTATTTCGGAAATTGGCATTGGGTGGTTCGTTAATTAATAATTTTCTCCCGAACGAATTTCGGTCTAGGAGTCTGAACCAAATACACAAAAGATGATATAGTGCACTAGTGTGTCAGCAAACCTAGGTGCTCTTCTTTTCTAGTCTGATACAACCAGGTAGAGATTAAGTTAAGGATTAACAGCTTTTGATTTGTCCATAATGATTGTGTTGCTGCCCTGTCTGCGCTAAGTAACGCCATACAAATCTCAAAAATATTATGAAAAAAAAGCGTCAAAATTTAGGTAAAATTGGCTAAGACACATATTCTTCCATAAGATTTTTTTTGTAATCATTTAATGAGAATATGATTATGTGTTAAAATTAATAAGTAACCTTGTTTTCATTTTTGTTTCAGGTATGTGGAACCTTTCTACCAATTTGTTTACCTACAGCGATAAAGATAAAAGCCTAAAGAACTCTAGCAGTAAGTACCTTTAGTAAATATAACACCAGATATTTTCATCAGTGATGTTTTTAACGGTCACTGGTAACTATACGTACTTAAACACCGTACTCACCATCCTTCTTGCTGTACGTCCCGCCAAGGTCATACTTCAAAAAAATTGATTTTTTTCACGGTACTTTTGAAGTATGACCTTGGCGGGACGTACAGCAAGAAGGATGGTGAGTAAGGCGTTTTACCTTACTGCCTACGGCTTCCTTTATACCTACAATGTTACATTAAATTTTAGGTTTAAAATAATTACTACAACTAAACTAACGGCTGTCATTCATAGATCTTTGACAGTCGCTATGGGTAGTCAGAAGACCGAAAGTCTGACAAATAGTCTTACCATGGGGTACTGTGTTACCCCATGGTAAGTCGCTTCATGTGAAACACTGGTATTCAGCTGTATAGATAGCCGCTTCTAACATAGTTGAGAAAAGACTAGGCAGATACCTACATACACACATCAACATTGTTAAAATGGTACCTTCAGATAGCGAAAATGGTGATTTATTTTTGAAAAATTACTTTTTGTTGGGCTTCATCTGATCTGTAGTTCGGAACTTTTTTATGGAACATAGGTACTCAACCTAAAGCTGTCATCATTTTCGCTATCTGTACCAATTTCAAAAATAACGTTTGGTACACCATTTTAATTTTCATCGCGATTTCACAAATTAACACATTTACGAAAGTCAGAAAGAGTAAAGACAGTGCTTTCCAGCCTTCAAACTTTGCATAATAAACAAGTCTTGAATATTTTTTTATGAACTTTCAAATATTCATGTTTTCTATGAAAAGACTTCAAATATTTCTAGACAATATTGATGTGTGTATATTATACATATTGAGTATTAAAACTTGAACAAGACCAAAGTAACAGGGCTTACCTACTTTCCTTTACATTATAATGTATTTATTACAATTCCTTACTCCATAATAATAAGTACATAAATCTTGATCTAAAACTCCCACTCAATTATACTTCACTAATTCCTTCTTACTAGCTTATAACCAACTTCAATCTTATTAAGTTAAAGTACCTTAAATAAGTATCAATAAAAAATGTTTCCTCTTGGGAATGAACAAAAAAAAGTTAAATTAATCTTTCCAACTTCGGTTTATAAGATTAAAATATTTTCTTCAAATACTCGGCTTGACAATAGCTTATTTGATTGACGACAAATTACCTAATACTCTTTTAAATTATAGCTACCGGGTCTTTTAAGGCGTTATCCAACCGAGTCATATCAGGTAACACTGGGGCTATAGAAATTGTTCTACGGGTTCTATATCAATTCGCCCCGATGTCATATTTCATATTCATATTTATTTATTTGCATACCATAATGTGTGTAAAGATGTTACATGAGGCTTAAAGCTAAAGTACAGTTATGGACCCTGTTAGGGTACAGCAACATACATAGCAGTAACTTAAGAATAAACAACGATGATAACAATTCTTATTATGTTAACTTATAAATTACGTACGTTTATATTTCATAATTATGGTTATGAGATCAGTTATACATTTAGTTAGTTTAGATATACATTCATAATTTAGAAATTCTTTATTTTATTAAAAACAAAAAAAATGTCTTTATGCTGTTGCTCTCAAACTTTATCATCATCAGCCGGAAGACGTCCACTGTTGAACAAAGGCCTCCCCCATAGAACACCACAACGAGTGGCAATTTGCCGCTTGCATCCGGTTACCCGTGATCTTGATGATGTCGTTGGTCCATCTGGTGGGAGGGTTACCAACGCTAAGTCCAACCTTTCTTCCCCATCGGTTATCCATTGCCACTTTACCTTGCATATTCTGAGAGCTATGTCTGTAAGCATGACGATTACGACTAAACCCCTCTTGGGGGAGACCTATGCCCAACAGTGGGCGTTAACATGAAGATGATGATGAAGATGCTGGTGAGCTCAAAGTTTATATGGGGTTTATAAAAAAGACGAGGAGGTTTATAAAATAGAATGTGGCAACACAAAAATGAAACAAAAGATCAATATAGTAAAGGCAATACTCATATTTCCATATTTCTATAAGGTAGTTTTATTAGTATGCAATAAAAGTTGGAAATAAATTGCATTTCTGCTCTGTATACTTACCAAAGAAAACTTTAGCATTCAAACGTAACTTGAAATTGCAATCGTGATTGGTCTGAAAGAACTTTTTCGTTCTGAATTCGAACATTTCCATCGTATTTTTGCTTAAACGAATTGAGAAAGGCAATATACTTTGTTGAATTTGAGATTTTCAACGCCAAAAACAGAGCTTCAAAAAAAAATGTTTCTATTTATTCAGAAGTTTCCTAAACTAACGGACCGAATTTTAATTAGTGTTTTGTGGTGTCTGTTTTGCATTTTCTATTTCAAACGAAAGTGTTTTGTGTCCTTTATTCATGAAACGAGCATTGAAAAGAGTGTCCATGGAGTTTCTTGCTCGTTCTTCTCCATAGAGACCTACCCTACGTTTTGGAACGAGCAACTAGCTTCAACTTTCTGACTAACAAACTGACTCTTTGACTATTCAAAGTGCCTGCAAATGGTTTAATTGAAATAAATGCTTTGACTTTGACTTTGAATAAAAAGAAAAAAAGAACTAGGTACTGTTTTTACCCTGCAAAATTTGGATGCATTCAGCTGTTATATAGGTCACAGTATTGAAAGAAGTAACATGTCTAATTTGGGATACAGAAGTAGGTAGTTAGCCTTTGCTTCCTAGCTTCACAGGCTATTTTTTAATACAGATAGTTTTTCCGGGCACTGGATTTTCGACGCTCCTCTCAACGTCAAGAGTTACGAATCCAACGCGCGGAAAATCTTTTCTCGGTGGAAATGCGCAGCTACAGCGCAATGGATTTTCAAAGCTTGACGTGTTCTGCGTTAAAAAAATCCTTTAGGAACAAGCACTAATTACTATGAATAGGTACATAAGGTCTCAACAAAGGTCAGCATTTTTTCAAATAAAAATGTTTTTTCAAAAAGAAGAAAACCGCCTTTAAAAATTAAAAGGTGATAAATAACTTTAGCACAGAATACACATTACTTTACTTTCGAACGTCGGTGGTGGTGGCTTTGTGTTTGTAGTTTTTTATTGCCATTTGCGGTTTTCTTTTTTTTTACTTTTAATTTTTCGCTATTTAGTATTATTACCTTAACATCCAAATCCATTAAGAAACGGCGACACACTTAAAAGAGATTGTAAGTCCTCCAAAGTTTGAAGAAAAAAAAAAATCATCAAAGTATTTTTTTTGGGATTTTGTTGATTTTCTCAAAAAGGGCCCTGCCCTTTGAGCTCCCTGCCTTTTTCTTAGAATTGTAAATAATTTTATTATTTTGATTTTTATGATTTGTATATAGTGAAAAAGGGCTGGATCAATATTGGTAAAATATGGGACCATTTCGGAATAAAATCCCTTTCGAACAAAAAGAATTTCGCAAATTCGTCTATATGACAGTTATACCCAAACATACATAAAAAAAAATAAACATCCGAATTGATAACCTCCTCCTTTTTGAAGTCGGTTAAAAAGTATGGGCTAAATTACATTTGCCTGTGCCATAGACACGAAAAAGACGAAGAAAAAAAAATACAGAAATTCTAATCAGTTTAAAATTATACCCAGCCAGTACCTTTAACAAACCATCGACAATAAAACATCAAATCACAAAGTTCAGTCCGGTGAGCCATGTCCAAGCTCACGGTAAGAGGATTATCCTAATAAATATGAAATATATTCAAATCCTTTGGATGCTACCGGTGAACCAACCTTTTTATCCAGTATCATTGTAGGATAGATTAATTTTGTGGTCATGTAAATTCTCTGATTTATCGAGCCTGTGGCTTATGTTATTTTGAAATCTGTGTCGTGGTCTGGATTAATTGTAATGCTATTTACTGAAGGGATTTGTTCTATATTTAGGACTGAATGTTTACTCTAGGTTTTAGCTCGTTTCTAAATGAAACGCTCACAGTTGTGGTTTAATCAGTGACTGAACATAAATTGTAATAATTTTGATTGTGTCAATATTTAACACATACTAATTTAAAATTAGGAACACATACATTGAACATACCTTTCCTTCATACACAAACACAGCACGATATAATAGTTTAAGATTATTTTTGATTTCATTCATTTAAAAAAAAACATTTCTGTTACTGTATTAAATTTTATTTTGTATTTAAAAATAAATAATTGTAGCTCATACGTTTGTCTATTTTTTAATATCTATTTTTGTATTCAGGTTTAGTTTATAAGTTTGAATCGTGAATTGAATTGTTTTTGATGGATAGAAATGTACATACCAAAGGCGTAAAATGTAATAGTTGAGAAATTATGGGCTGGTTCGTTTTAAGCGCATTAAGCTAAGGAATACATACGATTGGTATAACAAAGACGTTATTAGTAACGCTAGTTACATCAAGAATTCTGACCCAAATTGTTCTAAATACCAGACTGAACTAGAAAGGGGGCAAGCATCAATCATAAGGACATGTGATAGACAAGATACGCTCGTATCTGGTTCTAACGATATAAACGGATTTGCATAGGTTTTACCTATTCATAGATAGAACCCAAGTTTTGTAACTTCGTTTTGTAGTCAATAGTTAGTAGATAACTAGCTTTTGCCCGCGACTTCGTCCGTGTGAAAGTCAAAGTCAAATTCAGCACCACCCAGGACCCATTAATTACGTCAACCAAAATCCATGGTGCTTGGCAACTGGACTCCTCCTAGTTGTAAACGTCCTTTCGTGCCTATTTTCGGGCCTAGTTCTGTACTGTCTCCTGCTTAAGGCGCTAACAAGCGACTTTTGCAGATTTTAAACTGACAATCACGTCAAAATTAGTGGTGAATATTAGTAGATTTGAAGAAAATATATGTTAAACTAGAACATTCTCGTAATCATTTAGTATGTAAATATTTTTGATTAAGTTCATATTAAACAGTTTAATTAAATCGTGAAGTTGTGTCTGACGCGGACAAAACATTGATAATCGCACAAAATCTACCAGGAAAATTTAAACAAAACAGTAAAAGTTTTACTACTTACAGACAATTTTATTATCTATCTTTTAGTATACGTCTTTTTTTAAGTTAAAGAATACTATCTTTTACTAAAATTTTTCGACTAAACTTTGAGAGTTTTGGACTCAGCGCATACGATTCTCTGGTCGCTCAAGGTCGCCGGCGTATATCGTCGCCTTAATTATTACTTACTAGCTTTTGCCCGCGACTTCGTCCGCGTGAATGTCGGTTATCGTGAATGCAGACGAAGTTGCGGATTAAAAAGTAGCCTATGTCCTTCCCCAAGGTCCAACCTATTTTCACGCCAAATTTCATCAAAATCGGTTCAGCCGTTTCGTCGTGAAAGCGTAACAGACAGAGTTACTTTCGCATTTATAATATTAGTATGGATTTAGTCCTCCGCTTTTCTTTTCTGATTAATTTCGTTGCGGGATCCAAGACAGTTGAATTGTTTTTTCAGGACTTGCTGAACTTTAATGCTTCGGCGCTTTTCTGGTGGTCGCCACTGTTGATTCTGCCTTACAGGAGTTACAGGGGTTTGGGGAAAGTGTGGGGCTTGACGTCTCCTACCAATAAACTACCTACCTTCCAAATTTATGTTTCATAGTTCTAGGAGTTTTCGAAATATCGTGATTAATAAAGTCAGTCAGTGTTATTTCGGTCACGAAGCCCAATTCCAATAAAGACAAGCCAAGTACGCAGAGATATTATAGTGCACAAGTGTGTGCGTAAACATATATAGGTACATTTCCTCTTCCTGCACCTCTCAAAGTCTGATGGGACGACAATCTGACACAACCGGGGAGAGATCAGCAGGCGGAGGACCAACGGCTTTACGTGCTTACCGAGCAGCACACGACGGTGTCAAACCACCAACTAACTCCAGGCTGCTGCTCAGAAATTCCTAATGAAAAACACAGTATCAGTTTGCCGAGCCTGGGAATTAAACCCAGGACTCTACGCCTTGCCACCACGCCACGAAACAAACGAGGCAGTAGATAGTTAAATAAATAGAAAAACATATTAACCCATGTTTATTGTTTGGGTAAAAAGCAGTTAAAACTGGTATTTTGATCACATCTATATTAATAAAAAAAAGTCCTGAATGAGTGAATGACCAATCAACGCCTAGCCCAAACCCTGGCAACTAGAATTCTTTTTTTTTTGGTATGGCATCTTGCAGGTCAACCTAGGAGGTTGTCGCTGTGGAGCCTTAAAAAATATTATTTTTAGGGCCTCCAGCCAGGGCCAAATATAAGCGACTACACGATAAGGGCACCCCCTGTTGGGTACGAGCCTCGGCTTAGGGCGTCGCTGGGGGAAGACAGCAAAGGGACAGGCTGGATCGGATTTCCATTATTTAGGGACGAATTTAAAACTACAGGCTCAGCGGCGCGGGCTGGCACGAGCAAGGGTCGGGGAGGGGACATACGGGGTCTTCGCAGTGGGCCTCGGCGGCGAGGACGGAATGACGGCGGTTTGTGTCTGTGTTATGTTTACTGTACTGGTGGCCATATTGCTCTCCTGGAGGAGAATTATAGCATCGTCAGGGTCGGTCAGAGTATGTCTCGGTCGTCGAGTCTTACTAATACGGGAAGGAGTGTACCGGGCGGCCGATACGATCAACGGGTTCGAGTGCTTGTCAGCAGCGTCGAAGAAGCGCTTCCTAGAAAAAATTTAGAGGATCCCTTTATAATATAGACAAGGAATAAGTAGGAAAAATAAGGATTTTTCGAAATTCAACCCCTAAGAGAGTTAAATAGGGAATTTGTTTGGAAAATCGTAATTTTTGTAGTTTAAACCATGGAAATTGGTGCTTATCATTCTGTAAAACCCTACACTGAACCGACATTCACGAGAACGAACGGCCATCAGCTAGTGGCTAATAAGAATAAAAACAAGTCGAATACTTAATTATATAAATAAATAAGTACTTGAAAGGACCATTTTTGCAACTGTGAGTCACTGTGTGACTAATATTTTGGTCTTTTTTCCACCGCTCCGTATTGGGCTTAAAGACAGAGTGGTCCTAGAAAAAGTGGACTCACTAGAACCGGTCAACTCACAAATGTGGGACCAAAAGTATTTCAAAATGTGGCCACAAAAAATTCTGTTCAAAATTATAATTACTTACGGCTGTTTAAAATTTAATTCACATTGGACAGTAAAAAGAAATTAATTATTGCAAATAAAGAAAATACCAATGCTTCTGTTACTATTTAGGGTTCATCAAAGTAAAGCGTGAATCTTTGAGGCCAATAAAGCGTGGATCTGATAACGAAAATGTATTTATAAAAAAGCATTGTATATTTTTTTAAAGATAGCATTTTTTTACAACTCGTGTCCAACAGTATCTAAATATATTTTTTCTAATAATGAAGATGATTAATGTGCGCCTTGTCTATATTTTAATAGTCTTCTGAAGTTATTTAATTATCAAAAAAATCTATACTAATATTATAAAGCTGAAGAGTTTGTTTGTTTGGTTGAACGCGCTAATCTCAGGATCTACCGGTCCGAATTGAATAATTCTTTTTGTGTTGGATAGTCCATTTATCGAGGAAGGCTATAGGCCCATGCGAAGCTGGGTCGGGTCGCTAGTATTGAATAAGATGGGACGCATATTATGTATAGGGTTCAATTTACGCTAAGAAAGTATGGATTCTACTTCTAGAAATCATTGATTTGAAGTAAAAAGTCCGTCAATCTCGGAATCGCGAGATTTTTTTCAATAGAAAACTACATTTAATTCAGAACCAACGACCAAAGTTTAAGTAAATGTTCATTCGACTATCCAATTTCAGCTTATACGCTAATAAAACTTATTCTAGTTCATTCTGATTAAAGTCTAGCCTCGCTTCTAACTTAGTAAGAAGTTCATCTATTTTTAGTAAGGATCAAACGACAATGATTGAATTGAACTGAAATTCCATCGTCGTGAATCAATTGTGTTTACCAACAATATTAGGAAGGACACACACGATACAGCAATTATAAAATTGTTTGTAAAACTTTATTGATACGGAAATGGGTATAAATTATTTAAATAAAGAATTTTAAATTGCTCACGTTTTTTTTGGTATAAGCACATGTCCGCGACCCCGTCCGCTTCTTTTTAAAAAAAAAAAAACAACTTCATGTTTGTGATAAATATATATATAGATATAGTATAGAATGCCTCTTGTAAGAAATTAGTAAACGATTGGTCTTAGATAATCTACGTTATTATTTACTACTATCTATATATATTATTATAACTATACATTACTGACCGGTAATAGTCAAAAATGGCGCTAACTATCGTCAAATCAAAAAAATGGGTCGTTTCACAAAATCATACGTCAAAAAGTTACTATTACCGTAACTGACCATTCAACGTAATTTTGTGTTGTCAAACAGCTACTTCAAACATCAAAATATTAAAGAATCTCTTTTTGAATTACTTTAACTGACGGATTTTTACTAGTTACATTTGACGTACGTTAAACATCTCACGTCATAATTAGTAACTTTTTAACCGTCCGCATGTAACGTTAACCGACTGTTTGAAACAACCCGCCCTTAGTCTTATAAGACTACATGGACGGTCGGGAACATCATTTTGTAATATTTGTAACTTGTGGTTTAATTGTTTATCTAATGGACTACAAAGTTAATTAAAAACATATATAAAATGTTTACCAACATTTTGATAGTCTGTTTTATTATTATTATATTATTCGCCTGGAAGAGCTACTGGTCCATGAAGGAACAGTTTAAAGGTACTCTACCAATGTCACTGAAGCGCAAGCTAATGGACATGTATATTCTTCCCATCTTAACCTATGGAACACAGACTTGGTCTTTGACTAACATCCAAAAGTCCAAACTTAAGGTTTGCCAACGTGCTATGGAGCGCAGTATACTTGGTGTTAAATTAACCGATCGCAGTCGTAATACCATACTGCGCTCCAAAACACAGATCGTTGACGTAGCTCAAAAGGCTGCCCAGCTTAAATGGGACTGGGCTGGACATGTCTGCCGCATTCCGAACGACCTATGGGCCCGTAAATCCCAAAACTGGTGCCCTGAAATGATGTCTGTTTTATACCTACTTCTTTTGCTGAATTTTATTTTTTTCCACTTTTCTTCTCTTGGTGTTCTTGCTCGTTTTAAGGATAAAGTGATGAAGTCAAAACTTGTTTATCGTAAGCAATATATTTATAATAACCCCTCCACCAATGTACCAAACCGACATATAACTTACCCATATTAACCATAATTTCAACGAAATTATCATATTGTCGATCCAAATAAGGAAGTGTAAGGATATTATCTAAATATCAAAGGATCCAAGGACAACTGTAATTATCTATCTACTTGGTTGGAGTTCCCATATCAAAGTATAATTCCGAAGTAATATAAACACCAGCTCACGTCCGCGTCACGTCATAAGTTGACAACACATGAATTTTAAATGGCCTCCAACTTTCAAGTCGATAATAGTATAAAATCACATCACACTTTTAAATGTCCGATCATCAACAAAGATAATGCTATAAAGGAACGGAACCCACATTTCAAATAACGAACGCGCTCTCGTCAACTCTTGCGCACAATACATAATTCAGTGCGCGGGCGCTGAGCTCAGAAATTCTTGATCGGCAAAAAACGTTTTAAAAGGAAACATTTCTCGTCGATTGTATTTAATGTAATGTTGGATTCAGTACAGTTGGTACCGGTTTTTGACTTTTTTTTTTTAAATTGGCGAAGCCTAAGTATTTTGTGGGAATGGACAATATTTGTTTCAGTTTATTTTTATTGCAATAATATGAGTCACATAATACAAAATGTCGTGCTTAAAATAAGAAGCTACATTTTTCTTAATTTCTTAGGGATAAAATTATTCTACACTAGCTCCTGTACGCGACTTCGTCCGCGAAGAAATAAAATGAACCAAAAAACATAGCCCAATGTTACTCGCTGATAATGTAGCTTTCAAATGGTGAAAGAATTTTTAATGTCGGTTCATATCTTTTGAGTTTATCTTTCACAGACAAACTAGCTAAGTAAGTCTTTTATAGGTGTGTACACTGTACTTCCTCGTGGGGTGTGCGGGCTAGAATAGCACCCCCCCCCCCCCCATTTCATCCCGAGGGTGTCGTCGAAGGCGACTAAGGGAAAATCCGGAAGTCGGGCAGCAGCGGCTTCCGTGTGCTTAACAACTTCACTGTGGTCCCCAAGACGCCTGCCAAGCGTGGGGATTCCTCCCCCCCTTATGGGGGAGGCCTTTGTTCAACAGTGGACGTCTTCAGGTTGATGATGACACTGTACTTGATTTTTGTTTCCAGTAAAGCCTACTTATATACTACCTATTCATAGTATACACCAATAAATATAAGCCAAAATAAATAAGGCACAGTCTGCAAAAACGCAGATACCGTAATATACATAAAGAAAGCCTCAACCAGCGACCATGCGACCATACGACCACACGTCCCCCTTACCTACTTGAACCATAATAAACGATACATTGAAACGCCTTTAAGAAATCAATAAGCCTACTACACAACCCACCAATAAAACGAAGTTACGTCCCTTTGAAACGACGCCAGCGCACCAACTCATGCGCATCAATTGACGGACTCCGTAAGC
Source organism: Charanyca ferruginea (assembly GCA_947361185.1). Classification (NCBI taxonomy): domain Eukaryota; kingdom Metazoa; phylum Arthropoda; class Insecta; order Lepidoptera; family Noctuidae; genus Charanyca; species Charanyca ferruginea. Next base: position 5,858,138 of record OX376077.1, on the reverse strand, counting down.
TCCATTCATCGATTAAAATAATAATCGATACAAAAAATCGATTCGTTATACCGCTGATTTTTATTTAATCGATGTATCGCCTCGTTTAATTTTATTAATTAATCGGTTAAGTTGCTTGACGTGTTACATTTTCATTGGCTATTTATCGAGTTTTTATTTTTTCAATGATATCGATTTGTTGTTAAAAATCGATTTAGTTTTTTTTATATCTATTCAAATTAAAATTCAAAACATTTAATTCAGACTTTAGGTCCATATGGTGTTAGTAATACATCGACATACCTTAAAACTATGTTAGTATCTATTATGGAAGTATTTATTGAATATAAATCTACTAGCTTTTACCCGCGACTTCGTCCGCGTGAATGTCGGTTATAGTAGATGCAGACGAAGTCACTGATTAAAAAGTAGCCTATGTCCATCCCTGGAGTTTAAGCTATCTTCATACCAAATGTCATCAAAATCGGTTCAGCCGTTTAATCGTGAAAGCGTAACAGACAGAGTTACTTTCGCATTTATAATATTAGTATGGAAGTATGGATTAATACTCCATTTATCATTAGCATTACACCAAAAAAAGCGGTTAAATGACAATAGTTATCAGGTTATGAATATTAATGAAATAACTTGTTTTTAGTAAATGGCTACAGATTACATATTAATCGTAAAATAACGAAGCTGCAGCATAGAATAGCATAGGTATGCTAAATTTAAAATAACGATATTTGTTTAATCTTATAATGAAAGGAGTATAATTGGCTGAAGGTATATAATAATAATTAATTAAAATATTTTTTTTTTTACTATTAAATAGGCTTGCGTTTGACCGCAATTCACCTGATTGTAAGTGATAATGCGGCCTAAGTTGGAACACGCTTGCCTAAGATGAACCGGTTCACTCGTGCCTTGAAGATACCCAGATTATACTTATCAGGGAACAGAGAGGAGGGCAAGGAATTCCACAGTCTGGCAGTTCGCACAATAAATGTGGAGTCAAAGCGCTTGGTTCTAGACCGTGGAACTTCAACCATATAGCGGTGACGCTTCGTCGTATCTCTGCTCGTCCGATGATGGAACGGGGATGGGGGAATTAAATTGTGCAATTCCAAAGCACACTCTCCGAAATGTACCCGATAAAAGACCGAAAGGCTAGCAACGGTGCGACGATGTTCAAGGCTCTGGAGCTTAGCCTTAACCAGGGAGTCGTTGTTAATGAGCCTCTTGGCACGTCTATCGATGACTTCCAATGCCTCCAGTTGGTATTTTGCTGATCCATCCCAAAGGTGCGAACAGTACTCCATGCACGATCGAACTTGTGCTTGGTATAAGTTGAGCAGCTGTTCCGACGTGAAGTACTTTCGCACCTATATGAATGTTGCTTAATCAATTGCGATCGATGATTGATTTATTAACTCTTGCCTTCAAAAATTACAAAATACCTATTTGATTTTACTTTTCTATGATATTTTGCATCATCATAATCATTAACTGTGGTTATCTATAGACCATAAAAGTAAGGTCAGAAGGCATTTGCTCTGAGAAAACTAGAAACTCGCGAACCATGGAAGGAAATAGTCGTGCAGTCGCTAATGATCGCACACTTTTCTTTATGTACCTACTAACTTTTGCCCGCGGTTTCGCTCGCGTTAAACGCCTTATTCACCATCCATCTTGCTGTACGTCCCGCCAAGGTCATACACGATGCACGATGCAAAAAAACAGCAAGATGGATGGTGAATAAGGCGCATTAATTTAGAATTTGGCAAGCACGTAAAATTGTTGGCAGGGGCTGTCATTCGTAGATCTTTGACGGTCGTCATAGGTAGTCAGAAGCCAGAAAGTATAACAACCCGTCTAACCTTGGAGTGTCATATTACCCAGTAACTGGGCTATGGAGGTCGAATAGGCAGTCGCTCCATGTTAAACATTGGTATTCAGCTGCATTCGGTCAGACTGGAAAGCGACCCTAATATAGTTGCGAAAGGGCTAGGCAGAAGAAGAAGATTCTATTTTTCATGAATGTAATGTAGATGATATGAAATATGATGATATTAAAATATAATGACATAACGTAGAGTCATTCTGTTACCATCTCCACCTAGGTGAAGTGAGCTGTCATCCGTCCCGACGACGCTAGGGATTGACAATGCAAACGAACGGATGACAGCTCACTTCACCTAGGTGTTCACCGAGGGATATTGTAACAGAATAGACATACTGGTGTCTCTGTGCTCTTGGACACAGGCACAGCATGAAATACATGCCAAAACAAAACAGCATCAATTTAATAAACATTCCCCAAGCAATATACGAACTCAAATGCAACAAAAACTTGTCCGCACACACATTACAATTGAATGAAACTTTAACAGTACTGGAAAACAAAAAAAAAACAAGAAACACACATTACCATCAACATCGAGGAATCCGAAAAAACCCGATGTGCCAAAACGATCGATCACGAATACACGAAACAGGACAATTAAATGCGCAAAAAATGTAATAAAATTCTCAAAACCTGACTTGTGACTTTTTCTTACAGTGCAATGGCTAAAGGAAAAATGTTTAATGTATTTTTCATTCAGGTCTTTAAGTTAAACAAGGTAAATGGGAAACGGATGAGCATCTTTCTTAAACGCTCATTCAACAGTCGTGCTGGCTTTTGGGGTTCCCTAAACGTTTTTGGAAAATTCTCTGCAAACTAATTTAAGTGACTGTTCATTTTGTCATTGGATTTAACTATTTTTTCTTGTAAATGACGTTTATAATTGCAGATAGTGGCTATACATCATATAAATAACTAACTTTTGCCAGGCGCGCGTTTTCGTCCGCATCACGGTTGGTTATCGCGAATGCAGACAAAACCGTAGATTAAAAAAGCTTTTTTACAAAAAAGACAACCGCCTTCAAAAACCAAAAATTGAAAAATTACTTTAAAACAGAACACACATGACTTTAGTTTCGGAAGTCGGTGGCAATACAAAACAACAAATAGAACAGCCAAGCCACCGACTTCCGAAACTAAAGTCATGGGTGTCCTGTTTTAAAGTAATTTTTATTTGGTTTTTGAAGGCGGTTGTCTTTTTTGCAAAAAAAGGTTTTTTATTTTTCGCTTTTTAGTACTTCTTCATCATCCAAATCCATTAAGAAATGGCAACACAGTCAAAACAGAGATTGAAAGTACAAGGTGAGAACAATGATGTCAATTGATGGCACCGATCGACGATCGATCGATTGGTGTAGTAACACCCTAACGTTACTAAATGGAACTGATATCAAAATACACAATCATATTCTTAACCTGGATATTGCATTCTTCAATACTCAGTACTCAATATCTTTATTGCTTTTCCATTAGAGGTGGTAGGTGTTTAGTTAGGATCATTGTGAACCCTGTTCAGCACAGCAATAGGGTAGCAGAGAAGAAGCTCTCTCTCCCTTCAGATGGTAACGCAACGTCACATCAATCAAGAGGTTAGTTCCAACTGACTACCCAAACAATCATTGCTTAAATTGGCTGTGAAATTGAAAATGGTAGTTATATTTCTCGCCCTACATTTACGAAAATATATTGTGGAAATCCCATTTTTTCTAAACCACTAACAATTCTTACTGACATGCAATACACGAACAGATAAAGTAGGATTTGGCATACATACAATAATAATACCCAAACATACAAAGATCAAGCGCAGGACCTCTTTTCAAGACAGAGAGATACGGCGAAGTGTCACCGCTATACCTATGGTTGAAGTTCCACGGTCTCCCAATGAGGCGAATATTTGCACGCCAAGTAAAGTGCTAGCATAAAAAGAAAAGAGCTCGTTAGTAATCCAGTTCCATCATTTTCCTAGCCTTTTCCCTGGCTGTGCTGTGGCGACTGCCCATCTGACCTTCACAAAGAACTAGGTAACACGATAACTCTTGATAAGACTGATTGACAGACTATCGGGCTTCGGCCTGTCAAACTCAAACGGTTATAATAATAATAATAATAATAATAATCGTTTATTGCAGGCAAGAACCCATATACAAAAATAAATTAAATAAATATAAAATACAAATGACAATGCCAGATCCTGCCCCAAACATGTACAGAAAAGTAAATTAAAGAAAATAATTGTAATGAGTAGGTATAGAAACTTTCTGTAGTAAATTGTTTTTCTTTAGAACTTGCGGATTACGAAATACCTACCCACGAAATACAAACTCATTTTACCTAAAATACAATTTAACCTATATTCAATGTCATTAATGTTTTTAGATTTAAACGGAAACCGCAAGTTCTACAGTCACTAAGACTAATATTTAGTTTTCAGCAATAAATAAACAGTAAGATGCTACATATTGCACATGACTTTTATTGAGTGGGGCAAAGTTCTATAGAGTTTCTGGCATTGTCCTTTAAAAAAATTAAACTTACAGGTATGTAGGTATTTAAATTGCTTAACGACCTTTATGGTCGCGCCATTCAAATAAACACTGGGAATATTCTCCGGACCAGCCCCGTACCTGAACACCATGGTTTCGGTTTTAAGAACGTTATATTTCAATCCGTGAGCATTGGCATAATGCTCACAGACTGACAACAATTTCCTCAAACCTTTGATCGGACTCAGAAGAACCATGTCATCAGCATAGCTTAAGCTGTTTACGCAGAGGTTGCCTAAGTGACAGCCAACCCTGGTTCCTCTGAGTTCCGCGATCAGGTCATTCACATATAGGTTAAACAGGTCCGGAGAAGTCAACACTCCTTGGCGAACACCACATTCTAACCTATAACTACTAGAGAGAGTGTCACCCCATTTCACTTGATTGGTTTGGTTTCCGTACCAGAATCTCAACAGATCTACAACTTGGTAAGATACCTGTGATTAGTGATGACTGTCGGAACCAACGGCTATACGTACTTACACAGAACCCAGCCCCAAAAACACTAAAACTACTTTAAAAGTTTAAACTGTGCTGAACCTCTTTTTTTAATTCATGGCAACCCTTATAAGGTTTACGTCCGCAATGTCGGCATTCAATTCAATGCGTTTTCGGTAAGAGATCTTTTTGTACGGTTCGCAAGTAAAGCTTGGGAAAGTGCGGTCGTTGACTTTTATGGGGTCAATATAGTAGGTCTATATATATACAATAGGGTATTACACCCATTTTTGAAAAGTGTCTTAATGAAATTCTGTAGTGCTAATATGCCACCAAAAAAAACACAAAATTTTTATTCAATCGATAAGTGCCATAAAAATGCATCTAAATTTTGAATATTCAAATTTCGCGCGTAGCTTGACGAAAACGCCTCTTACTGGACGCCATATTGCTCAGCGTAAATGACGTCAGTTCGTTTTGTATCAAATGAGCTCATATTAAATATGATAATTGTATATCATTTAAAAATAATTAAAAGCATATTTTGTAGTAGGTGTAATAATGAAAAAATTACGTTGGTTACGAAACTAATAAAAGTACAAAGCCTATATTACGCCAATCGGTTGACTGACAGTTGACAATTTTTTGTTTACACAGCCGTACGGCGTAATAACATGGCCGCTACTATTTCATGGTGTTTTAGAACAGATTAAAAAAACTGAAAAGTTTGAATTGAATTTAAAAATTTGTTTTGTTATTTTATGAATTAAAACTTACATTTTCCGACTGCTTTATGCCTAAACTGTCTCAATAAAATATTTATAGATTTTTTCTCGTATAGAGTAAAATACCCTATTGTATATACGTAAGTCCCTAAGACAGAAGTATACCTATGGATCATCATCAATCCTAGTATTTTTCGCTGAAAAGAAGATTGAAAAAGAATATTACACTTGTAATTTTTGATATTAAAATTAATTAATAGGTGGGGCCATGTTCACACATGTGACCCTGTATCTATGGGTGTCAGACAGCTGATATACATACACAAATACATTTTTTTTTTGTAAATACATACATAAGATAAACAACACCCAGACACAAGGCAAACACAAGTGCTCATCACACCAATGTTTACCCTGGGCGGGAATCGAACTCGCAACACGCTGCGCAGCAGTCGATCGCTCAACCACTACGCCAACCGTGTCGTCAATATAGGTACAGTAAGTAGCGTTTCAGTACATTTTATATTGGTTCTTTTGGCTTTAATAACGAGAAAATGGTATACGAATGTAAATAGGTAATACACCGATAAAGCTATATAATCAACAGCTCATCATCACCATCATCTCAACCTTCAGACGCCCACTACTGGGCATATGTCTCCCCCAAGGGCGGGTTCAGCCGTAATCGTCATGCTTGGCGATGCATGTTGGCGATCGCAGTAGGTGTTAGGCTACTCAGTAGGACACTGCTGCCCATCCTCTGCACAATATCCCTCTGTCGCCTTCTACGACACCCACGGGTAGAATGGGAATCAACAACAAAATATGTTTTAACAAAACTACATACTTGCAAACATAATTTACATAACTAGCTTCTTCCCGCGACTTCGTCCGCGTTGAAGCCATAAAACGTTCCCTATGACACTAGGCATCTGGGAAAGTTTTAGTTTACTGTTTTATAATATAAGAAAAGATGACGGGACGACTTGGATAGCTTCCTTAAAGATTGGCAAGATATAGCGAAAAGTCGAGATCGATGGAAGGAACGGAGGGAGTCCTTAGCCATGCTGTGGAGTGGGACAGTACCTAGTTACCTACCACAAAGTACGTAAGGCTGCGGCGCGCCCGAGCAGAGGGACCACTCAAAGTAAACCGTCATTTTTCGCACGCACACATTGACATTACGTTTATAGGCATTCTCAAGCAGTTTCAAGCAGACTTCAGTCTCGACTGTCACGTGTTGTCTAAATGAATAAATAAGAGACATTGATATTTTATGACGAACAGGCAAAGAGTTCCAACCAGAGGCAGTGTCAATAAAATTTCATATTGACACAAATAAAACTTATAAGAGTCAATACAGTAGCAGCCCTAGTGAGTCTGGCAAGTTTAGGTAATTATTTTTGAAAATGGAGGAGCGGTCCTTCTGTAAACTTTATAATTTGTGACAGTACGGGCTAAATATAATAATAATAATAGTACCTATGAGCTCAACTGTTAATATTAGGACACACAATACTTTAAAGGGGTAGGTATAGATTAAAAGTTACACGAGGAGCTCGTGGCTAAGTTAAAACCGTACAGATCGATCGATCAAAGGTTAAGCTACGCTAGCCGCGGTCGGTCTGTGGATGGGTGACCATCCCTTTCATACCGAGTTCCCTCCGTGCCTCGGAAAGCACGTAAAGCCGTTGGTCCTGGCTGTCATTTGTAGATCTTTGGCAGTCGTTAATGGTAGTCAGAAGCCAGAAAGTCTGACAACCAGTCTTACCAAGGGGTATCTTGTTACCCAGTTACTGGGTTGTGGAGGTCCGATAGACAGTCGCTCCATGTAAAACACTGGTATTCAGCTGCATCCGGTTAGACTGGAAGCCGACCCCAATCTATTTGGACAAAGGCTAGGCAGATGACGAGATTGAAAGTTATACCAGTTTTTTTCAGGCAAGTATATCAACCTATGCCCAGCAGTGGGCGTGCAAAGGTTGACATGATGAAGTATACCAACTTATTAACATGCTACATGCAAAACTGGGTTATCACTATTCTACACTTTATTTTCCGTGTATTGAAAATAACCGATAGGTACAAGACAAATCCCTTTATCGAGTTCGGGGCTGACAAAGGTTGAGGGCGAAGAATGTTACCCTACCCCATCAAAGTGTGGCCCAAATTGGACCATTGTGTACAAGATCTTTATTGAACGTAAATATTTTTTTGAACCAACAACTCGCCCCTAAGGTTAGCGTTTCCCGCGAAATATCTGAACGTTTCTAACAATTTCAATTTATTGAATTGACTTTGTTGTTAGTTTGGAAATGTTAAATATTAATTTTAACCAATTTGGATGTTGAAATTGATGATAAATTATTGGAAGTGGCTGTAATTGATGCGGACGGCCACTTTGTTTTATGATGAAATAAGTTTTATTTTGATAAAATTGTACGTTTTTAAAATAAGTTACACTGATGAAGTTCTCAATTCAAATTGGCTCCAGTTAGGTTTTGTTCTTTCAAAGCGAACCACTGTTATTGTTAGATAGTAATGCACCTAATTTTGTAAACTTATGACTAATTTAAAACATTATGACTAATTTCAAAATCTTTAGACTAGATAATTATAAGCTTAAGTGTTTCACACATATTACTTTTTTCGGCCACAGACACTGTAATTCTGTTACACAAGTTACAAGCTTTATCAATATTAAAGAGCTAAATTTTGTAAGTTATCCAAACATAAAAATAAATCCTCTCTAAGTTAATCCGATTTCAAATTTCTTTAAATAATAGGATGCTACGTTATCTTTGAGTGATATAGACTATATTTTACTATAAAAAAATTAGGAATCTGTAATAAAATTCACGCGAACGAAGTCGCAGTCATAAGCTATTCGCATTGTCTATTGTAAAGCTAAAGAGTACCATAATAAAAAAAAACGCGGAGTTAAGTTACACCACCGTTCATCGTCGGATTAACCATACATATTTCGAGGAATACGCTTGGTGTAACTTTATCCCGTGTTTATTAATAGGAGGGTAAGGGCGGGTTGCTTCAACAAACCATTACTGACCGGTAATAGTCAAAAATGGCGCTAACTGTCGTCAAATCAAAAAAATGGGTTGTTTCACAAAATCATACGTCAAAAAGTTACTATTACCATAACCGACCAGTCATCGTAATTTTGAGTTGTCAAACAGCTACTTCAAACATCAAAATATTATGGAATCTCTTTTTGAATAACTTTAACTGACGGATTTTTATGTCATGAAACAACCCGTTACATTTAACGTACGTTAAACATCGCACGTTATAGTAACTTTTTAACCGTTCGTATGTAACGTTAACCGACTGTTTGAAACAACCCGCCCTAAGTGTTTTATTTGATCGCGTTAATCTTCGGAATAATTGGTCCGATTCAACATTTTTTTTCACCTATACTATGCTACGTTATCCCAGTTCTATAGGGTACACCTATTTTAGATAGATAGATAAAACTGTTATTTGGTGCACACAAAAAAACATAATCACAATAACAACGCAAAAAAATAAAATCAAATAAGGGTTAGATAAAGTGCGGTGTGCGTCTCAAGGTTGCACCAAATGGGAGTCCAGCTCAGCATGTGTCAGGCAAATATACCTGACGCTGACATTCTGCTGAATGCCAGTGACATACGGACGTAGAGCAGTACCGGTTCCGGGACCGTATTTTTTACTGTCTAAAAAATCAGGGAATCAGAGGGCAAAATATTCAAGCACATGCTGAGCTCAGGCAAATACTTATACCGACCTGTCACTGACATTCTGCTGAATGTCTGCAGTGACATACGGACGCAGAGTAGAACCGGTTCCGGGAGCGTATTTTTTACTGTCTAAATAATCAGGGAATCAGAGAGCAAAATATTCAAGGATTCGTGTGACAGATTTTTTTTTTATAATTTGGAATGTGAACGGTATAAATTGTGTTAACGGTACGTAATCAGGTATGTCGAAGCTCATCGGCATGTAATATGATATCATCTGATACCAATAACTATGCTCATATGTTATTATTTGGAAAGCCACATACATACGTCACTTTCTATTAATATTTATTGGTTTAAATGTTTAAATGAATCGATCGATAAAAAATATTGACATATTTTTAACGTGATTTTTTTATAGAAACTAGCTGACCCGGCAAACGTTGTTTTGCCATATTTAATTTAATATTTATACTAGACATAAAACAAACAGCCTACAACCTTTTTGGAGAGCTACCAAATATACACAAAAAAAACGTAAAATTCGGCCAAGCCGTTTCGGAGGAGTTCGATAAAAAACACTATGACACCAGATTTTATATATTAGAAGATAATTACGTTATTGTCATTATACAAGCTGAAATGACAATGCCAGATCCTGCCCCACCCATGTACAGAAAAGTAAATTAATGAAAATAATGTAATGAATATAGAACCTTTCTATACTAAATTGTTTTTCTTTAGAACTTGCGTATTACGAAATACCTACCCACAAAATACAAACTCATTTTACCTAAAATACAATTTAACCTATAATCAATGTCATTATTGTTTTTAGATTTAAACGGAAACCGCAAGTACAGTCACTAAGACTAATGTTTAGTTATCAACAATAAATAAACAGTAAGATGCTACATATTGCACTTGACTTTTATTGAGTGGGGCAAAGTTCTATAGAGTTTCTGGCATTGTCCTTTAAATGGTGGGTTTCGATTCGACTCGACTTCGCAGCACACACTCTTTGCACCCAAACCCTCAAAAACTTACAAAACCATCACGGAACTACGAAACAGCATTCATAAATGAGTTTCTAAAGCACACCCACTAGTGAGGCACCCCGGCTCTGCCCGCGAAAGCACTAGTCATTATAATTGGCGAAAGTCTATATTTGAATACAATACAGTATTCGCCATGAATAAAACATGGCCGCATGAGTTTCAATGCGTTTTTATGCAATGTGTTGTAAATTGTAATGATACGGTTCGGTTTGAGTGGGTGTATCTTGTTTCATTGCCGTTCTTAGAACTATTGTGTTATGGCTTGCTATGGTTTTTGTTATATTAAAGTGATATGCTAGTGACTCACTCAGTAACTACTTTGTCTCGAACGTCAGCCATAGGTTTGAAGTTTTCTGTGTTTCGATAGGTGTTTACCAAGACTTGCGGGGTTCATCTGAGCACTAGGAACTACTAGGCAGGTTAATATCTGTTAATATTTTTTTCAATTAATTTACACAAAGTTCATAGATAAAATTCTGAACTGTTCAGGAATCCCACCACATTTTTCAGGGTACTGAAGGGAGCATCGGTGATCAAAAAAAATTTTTTTTAAACAATTCCGATGCTGTGTAATTTTCTTCAGACAAAAATCTATATTTTTCTTTTTGTGGATACTGATATCTAATGTAACAGCAGACCAATAACATGAAAACTGACAGAAGACAATTCGATAAAGGTAGGTAGGTTATAGCTCTCAAACTAGACAAAGCCTGTATTTTGGTGGCCCAAACAAAGTTCAAGGTAGTTATAATTTGTCGTCTTCTGAAATACTATTCCGAATGACGACTCCTTAACCTAGGTTGTAGTGTATCTGCCTCCGACACACGGTTGCGGTTTTAAATCCCGCCCAGGCAAACATTTGTGTGATGAGCACTTGTGTTTGCCTTGTGTCTGATTATTGTTTATCTAGATACGTATATGTATCTATTTATATATTTGTGTATGTATATCAGCTGTCTGATACCCATAGCACAGGGTACCGTCTGCCTAGTTTGGGGTCAGTGATGTCGTGTGTGATGTCCTCTCTTATATATAAATACTAGCGGGCGCCCGCGGCTCCGCCCGCGTGAATGTCGGTTACCGCTGCAAAAAGCCTACTCAGGAAAGACACGGTCAGCAACATGATTCCCAGGTCTATTCACAGACACCGACACTAACATCGACGACGCAGTCATCATCCGCAGGCTGCACAGATTGTCTTTCTGTGAATGTTAAAGTTGTTAATGATGAAAATATTTAAATGTAATTAATACTAAGTTTTCACTTCTGCCGGCAGTCCCGGAGTGCAACCCGTTGTTTTAGGATAGATAACTAAAGCGATTATTGTAGAGCTTCTCTATAAACAACATTTGACGTTAAATTATTTTCAGGTAACAAAATATACTGATGGTCCCGACCCGTGATAGGGCAACGTAAAGTTGCCCATGCGTAAAACATTCTTTTCGTAAATAAATTCCTACTAGTTTGACCCTGGGATTTGTTTATCGTTAGTGCGAAAGAAATTTTTACAGGAAATTGAAGCCTTTTGAAGCGGCGGGTCTAAGCCGCGCGGGTACCTTACTCATAGATCTAAACTCCCCTCCCGCACGCGCACCCCCGCCATGGTGACGCCCACTTCGCAATTTTAATTTCGCCATAACTTCAAAACCATACGTTCAATTTGAATCATTCAATGACCAAATATTATCTACATAAACTGTACTTAGTGATGAAATAATTTATTTTGATAAGGATTAATAGCATGAGTAAAATAAACGCGTTTAAATGTAGTCCAAAAAAAATTCAAGATTTTTAAATAAAAAATGGTTGTTGTGCCTCACTCGACATAGATAGATATAGTGTGTCGCGGACTTTTTTGTAGATATTTATAAGATCAACAATTAATTAGTACATTTTATGGTTCTATCTTTTATAGTTTAGGCAGCGTACGCAAAATAAGTAACTTTTCTGGTTGATTTTTTACACCTTGTGGCCGAAAAACCCAAATATCTTACGGAACCCTATTTTTCTCCAAAATAAAATATAGCCTATGTTACTCGTGGATAATGTAGCTTTCGAATGGTGAAAGAATTTTTAAAATCGGTCCAGTAGTTTTTGAGCCTATTCATTACAATTAAACAAAGTTTTCCTCTTTATAATATTAGTGTAGATATCACTACATAATTATAAAACAAAGTCCCCCGCGTCTGTCTGTCCCTATGTATGCTTAGATCTTTAAAACTTCGCAACGGATTCAAGAGGAAGGTTTTAGTATAATTTGTAAAGCGGGCGAAGCCGCGGGCATATTTTTAAAAAACGTTTTTAAAAAGTCGGAAGGACGCTAAGGATGACAGGACCAACTCCACTTAGTCGCCCGAGTTCACAGATCTATGCAAAAAGCTTAACGCTTCTTTTTAACACTAATGTAAATAAGTTGAAAAAGACTCTCTGCAGTTACTTCTTTGATAACATAAAATAGTCGTAACTTTTTCTGTCTCAAGCCAATAATATACCTTCTGTCTCTTAATATGTCTACTACTTTTAAAATTATATATTTGTCTACTTGTTTATCTGTGAAAACTTGTAATTGGCCTTAGTTTTGTTACTTACTATTTAACTACTGTACATGTTAGCTGTAAGTTTTCCTAAAATTACTAAAATAAAATAAATAAATAAATAGTTTAAGTGTGTGAAATAATCTAAAGTGGTGATTGATACAGTGGTATGTATTGATATGTGGTAGATATGAGGTAATTTCTAATTTACTCCTGTATTTTTTTCATTTATTAATTTGAGTAGGTACCTATTTTAACTTTTTATCATCTTAGGAAGGACTGTACCTACTATTAATGTGATTTTATCATTTCGAGTCCCCCTTTTATGTACTTAGCTCCCTATGTCATTCATTTCATTTCTAATTTCGTAGAAACAGTTTTTACTCTTTGGAAATCTTTATCAGAACAGCTCGTGGTTAAGTAAAAGCCGTACAGATCAATCGATCAAAGATTAAGCTATGCTTTCCGCGGTCGGTCTGTGGATGGGTGACCATCCCTTTCATACCGAGTTCCCTCCGTGCCTCGAAAAGCACGTAAAGCCGTTGGTTCCGGCTGTCATTTGTAGATCTTTGGCAGTCGTTATGGATAGTCAGAAGCCAGAAAGTCTGACAACCAGTGTTACCAAGGGGTATCGTGTTACCCAGTTACTGGGTTGTGGAGGTTAGATAGACAGTCGCTCCATGTAAAACACTGGTATTCAGCTGCAACCGGTTAGACTAGTAGCCGAACCCAACATAGGTGGCTATAGGCTAGGCAGATGATAGAAATCTTTATCGTGATAAAGGTTTCTAATTGTTTTCTGTTTTTCTTTTTTCCCTTTCTTTCTTTCTCTTTAAAGATTTTCTTTAAAAGATCTGTTTCGCTCAATTAAACTAACAATTCATTACAACAACATTTCTAATTGGCCCAAATACCAAAATCACGATTGATTTCACGCTTAGAAAACAACACTATCTAAATCCGATCAAGTTTTAGCATTGTTATTGAATATCAATGGAAGACCACCGCAGTGGTAGTGTTATCTGACAAATTTGACAAATCACAGCCACCACTGACAAATGACGGCTGCGTTTGACAAATTACAGGCGCAGTTGACAAACTGCAGGCCACCGTATAAAGGCCTATTGTTTGTTGTGATTGTGGCTACTAAATGTTCATATAGAGGTTTTTTTACTAGGTAACTTGTGGTTTTGCCTGTGTGGTCTTATTCGTAGTGAAAATTTCTTCTAATGCTACCATTTTATAATGTGCTTATTATACTATACAATTTTAGGAAATCAATTTAGGAACCTATGTTGTTAGCTAGTGATCACACTACATATTTAGTAAACCACCAATTTAAACTAAATCAGATCCAATCTGTTCTAACTGCGATTACACCTGCCGATTTCCTAAAAATTGTATGGTGTAATAAGCCTTTAAATCTATGTTATATGGCGTATTTGTGCAAATATTCGCCATACTTGGATAATACAAAATATACTCTATTTCAATAGTTATAGGGTACACTTTGTATTATCCAAGTAAGGCGAATATTTGTACAAATACGCCATGTGAAGTGCCAGCATTCGGTTTCACTGCCAACTAAATCGGCTTAGTAGTTTCATAGCAGAGTTTTAAAAATATTTGAAACTAGCTTTTGCCCGAGACTTCGTCCGCGTGAATGTCGGTTATCGCGAATGCAGACAAAGTCGCGTAGCAAAAAACGAAGTAGTTTATGTCCTTCCCCAGGGTTCAAGCTATCTCCATGCCAAATTTTATTAAATTCGGTTTAGCCGTTTCATCGTGAAAGCGTAACACACAGAGTTACTTTCGCATTTATGATATTAATAAGTATGGAATTATGGATTTATACACACATTCCTTTTTGATATAAGTTAGTATTATTTGCCAGCAGTTTTTATTTTAGTCTATGGATCTGGGCTGTGATAAAAAAAATTGAGGTGTCTTTAAATTAATGTCTGTTATATTTAATACTAGGTATCACATTTCAGGCATATCAAGTTTAACATTAATTTAATAATAACTTGCAAAATTATGATTGACTACTGCTGTTATTTGTAAGGACAATAAAGATAAGGAAAATAGAATAGAAAATAAGGTTTTAAAAAACATAGACGAGACGACTTTTAACTTAACAATACCTACTTAAATGTTGTTTGGTGCTTCGTTTCTCTCTGATATAAGTTGAAAGCTACTTAGATATCAGATTTTTTTTTGAGTAGGAAGGTTTGGAAGAATACATTTAGGACTATTGTTTCTGTATGTTACGTAATTCTAGTGTTAATTTAGAACCTTTTTTCCCTATATTTAAATAAATTTATCAAATATTATTTTTATCATTTCAGTCTATTATGGGGAAATATGGATTTTTTTTTTGTTTGACCATTATCATGAGATACAAGGGTCCTATAATAAATCCAAATAGGTTGGTAGGTACTCGTTTAGGTAACTCATTAGCCACTATCATAACTTAAAATTTTAGACATAAATATGCATTTACCAAAAACCTTTTTACACGCTTTTTATTAGCTTCACCTGTATGTTTGTTTGTAACCGACTTCTTTGGGCGCGATTTTGACCTACTTTAAACGGGGTGCTTTTTAAGATATTATCAAAATGATAATCACTCTACTCATATCTGTCAATAAAATATTTAAAACTATTGACACCATGCACCCCACGCTTTTTTTAAAATAAAATATATTTTTTTTTATTTACACTATTATGAATTTATATTTATTGAAATTTTAAACACTTTTCTTAATTTAAATTTATTAAAATTTATTTTCTATTTTTTAGTTTGGTTTTCTATAAAAAGCGTGTTTTTAGTTTTTTTAAACTATTTTTTTTTTTTGACGATTCTCTTTTTTGAAACCTACACTTAAAATAATAAAATTATTTTACTAGCTGATGCCCGCGACTTCGTCCGCTCGATTGTCGGTCATCAGCGTGATTCTACTTATTTTTTATTTTTTTTACCTAAGTTACTCCTTATAACATCAGCTATCTGGCAGTGAAAGTGCCGTCAAAATCGGTCTAGGCGTTTCAGAGATTAGCCGGAGAAAACAGACAGATAGACAGACAAACAATAAAAAATGATTTATTTTATATAAGTAGGTAGGCATTGTATATACTTTTATATGCATTTAGTAACAAGCTGTTGTTTAGACATTACAAACAGACTTCAATTTTATTTATTTGTATAGATTATTATGTGTAATAAGTGATTACTTTAGTAACTTTGTTGTCATTTTTGTTTCAGGTATGTGGAACCTTTCAACCAATTAGTTCACCTACAGCGATAAAGATTTTTAGTCTAAGGATCTAGCAGTAAGTACATATTATCTTTGGTAAATATACAACCAGATATTTTCATAAGTGACCTGTACCTGCTTAAAGGACATGTTTCATAATGGGCCCAGTCTATGTAAGTACACCACTTTAAAAACAAGAGAAAAATCTGTAGAATCCGGGAAAAATACAGAAAATTCATTTAAATGTATACTGTTGTGGTAGTAAATTAATATTTAACTATTATTTTTATGGATTTTCAACATGGCGTCACTCAGATTTAGCTACTCTATAAACCATAGATCGACCATTGATCATAGAAAGAGAACTGTCAGCTGTCACTGTCACAACAGTGTCACTTCAGTCACTTTTATCTCGATTTTTTCTAGTTTCTGGAGTTCTTTTAAATAAACTCCCTTTCGTTTTTTGAATTTAACACCGTTTCTTTTCTATCTGTGTATCTGCCTATCCACAAATCGACGCAGAAAATCAAAATTATAAATGTCAAACGTCATTAACCAATCAAAATGACAGCTTACCGCCATGACTGTTTTTTTTGTTGTGTGTTGCAATTTCAAGTGCAATTTCTTGTGTGTTACCTGCTCATAAAGCTATTTTAAAGTAATTGGACAATTGAGAACGATTTAAAATGTGTTTCCTTATTTTTAAGTATGGTGTACAAAGACTGGGCCCAGGCTCCATACATTTTGAAACAACTCCTTTATTTTTATTATATTTAAAGTACCATACTGTTTAGACTTTCAACGCATTAAGTAAAAAGCGGTTATTTTAAGATTGCAAACAGACACTTCAATTTTATTTATTTGTATAGATTTTTTCCTAAATGCAGTCACGATTCAGTCTACTGTGTTGATAGGGCTGCGCAACCACTCGTATGTCATCGACATATCGATGCCGCGTCACTACGTTAATGCACTTCCGTGAGAAATCACAGACACAATTGTGAGAAAATAGGACTGTGTCCATTCATTACCGTGGTAAAGAGGGCAGTTCGATCTTGTACAGTCTTGAGCCTGTTGGTTTAATCTCTAGACTACAGTCGCCATATTATTCGCTGAGTTTGCGATTGTGAGGCCGTTCTTATTCTCACGTTTGGCTGTTCTCGATTGCAGGCCCTCATATTCGACAGTGGAGGTGTTAACTGCCATGGCTTTTTTCTTCTTTAAATCTTGATTCTTTTTTTTAATGCATTGTATTGGTTTTTACCTGCACTGTTTTCACATATAGAAGCAACGTGAATAATGTAATCAGTATTTTGTAAAAACTTGATTTAAAAGAGTGTCCGTGGAGTTTCTTGCTCGTTATGCTCCATAGAGACCTACGCTACGTTTTGGAACGAGCAACTAGCTTTTTTCTGACTAACTGACTCTTTGACAATTCAAAAGTGTCTGTAAATGGTTTAATTGAAATAAATGCTTTGACTTTGACTTTGATGTGAAATAATTTAAAACGACAATTGTGATTGAAAAATAATTGAAAATTGATTGTGTTCTTTATTTATTTTCTTTACTCATCTATTTACATTTACAAAATTTTAGTTGCTGGTCAGATTGACACTTGTAAAATAAGTTGGTTAAATAAAAATAAACATTTTCGTTTTTTATAAATACAGCAAAAAAAAAAATCGGATGTTTTCCTTTATTTGTGCTACAAAACATTGCTACTTGCCAAACTTCATGGTTCTATTACCCTGTTCACAATAAGATTAGACATTTATAAAAACCTTTTTACATTTACAAAAACCTTTTTTACAGTCCGTTCAACCGATTTTGACTTATAGTATTTCGTTGGTAGCATGACAAATGGCAACTGCAGTAAACAGTTGTTATTGTAACCACTTTTTTGCCTCGAATGTCATCCTTATGCGTACGGAATAGCAGTCAAAATCGGTTGAAGGGACTGTAAAAAAGGTTTGTGTTTATGTCTGATCTTGTTGTGAACAGGGTATAGGTCAACGAGAAGTACCCTATAGGTTTCAATTGCCTTAACAGTGTCAAAATATGCAGCATAAATGGAGCACATACGGCCATCATTTGATTGCGTTGACTTAGAAGTTTAATTTTTTCCCTGCTACAAGGAATTGCAGATCTGAGTATGTGATATTAATTTCAACTTGATAACTCTTGGCTTTCCTGTGAGAAAGGGTATTGACAGGCGGACAACCAAGGTGAATGATCCTATAAGAGTTCCCTTTTTTTCCTTTCGAGGTACGAAACCCTAAAGCGGTAATTACCTCGATTAAATTCAATAAAATAATGCATAGAGGTTCTATAAGCACAATTTCTAACACTACTTATATCAGAAATTCCGTTGTTAATAGTTTTCAGTTTTCAAATGCAAATTCTTCGAAGAATCCATAGTGCTCAATGAAAATTTTACTACTCATAAAATGTTCCCTTCATTGTTATGATAAGAAACGCTTAAAGAATAGCTTTTCAGGGAACCTGGGTGGGCTAACTAGAATATTGATGAAGTTGGGAACAATGTGAAGGATTTAATGGCAACACCGACAGTGGATATTACTTGTAATAAATAATAGGATATTTTTCCAGATATTTTATGAATTAAGTGTTAGTAAATGAAGTAAGTAGAAGAACTTTATTACCTCATCATCATCTGCCTAATCTTTTCCCAACTAAATTGGGGTTGACTGCCAGTCTAACCGGATGCAGCTGAATACCAGTGTTTTATATGGAGCGACTGCCTATCGGACCTACACAACCCAATTACTGGTTAACACGATACCCTTTGGTAGGAACGGTTGTCAAACTTTCTGACTTCTGACTACCCCTAACGACTGCCAAAGATCTACAAATGACAGCCGGGACCAACGGCTTTACGTGCTTTCCGAGGCACGGAGGGAACTTGGTATGAAAGGGATGGTCACCCATCCACAGACTGACCGCAGCTAGCGTAGCTTTACCGCTAACCTTTGACCGATCGACCTGTACGGCGTTAACTTAGTCACGAGCTTCTCAAGAACTTTATTACCTATGTCTCATTAAAAATATAAACCTTACTAACATACTTACACAAAAATCCTATGAGCAAAGTTTCTTACAAATATCTCAAGAAACAGTGTTGTGGATAGTATAAATTAAACAAAACAACTAAGTAATTTAAAACAAATACAACCTTATGCCTTCTAAACTAATTTAAATAAGTGCACATTCGCAGATTTTGCGCTTATTTTTTGGGGTCGTTTTCGAATCGCTGAGTGTGCATCTTACTTCAGCTATAAAAAGTATGTTTATTCGCAAGAGACTGCACTCAAAGATGAATACTTCTGCCGAACTGTAAGACAGACAGTTTAATGGCAGACTTAACTCCCACCGATTTCTGATTGTTCTTTCTTTCTTTGTTTCTTTCTTTCTTTCTTTCTAAAAAGACAACTGCCTTCAAAATCTAAAAAGTGATAAAATAACTTTAGCACAGAACACACATACGATTTTAGTTTCGGAAGTCGGTGGCTTTGTTCTGTTTGTTGTTTTGTATTGCCACCGACTTCCGAAACTGTTTCTGTGCTAAAGTTATTTATCATTTTTTTTGGATTTTGAAAGCGGTTGTCTTTTTTGTAAAAGAAGCTTTTTATTTTTCGCTCTTTAGTACCGTCTTATCATCCAAATCCATAAAGAAACGGCATCACAGTCAAAACAGAAATTAAAAGTAGGTACAAGGTTGGAGAAACTTAAAACATCGTCTAAGTATACTTTTTTGCTTTCTATCAATTTTTTCAAAAAGTGTTGAATCATTTTCAACAAAATTTATATGGGACCACTCCTGAGGCACACCCTATCCATTAAAAACAGAATTTTCAAAATCGCTTTACATTTTCCGGAGAAATCGCGTAACAAATATACAAAAAAAACATACAGTCGAATTGAGAACCTCCTTCTTTTTGAAGTCGGTTGAAAATATATAAATAATAAAAAAAAACAGTTTGCTAAGTATTTGAGATGTTGGTAACATTAGTTATAGGTATTCAATATTGGTTGGTTATTATTACTTATCCTATCTTACTTATCCTACTTAATATTACAAATGCGAAAGTTTGTGAAGATGTTTGGATGTTTGTTATTAATAATAATAAATAATATAATAATAATAATATGTGGGGACATTTTCACACACGGCCATCTGACCCCAAACTAGGGAGACCCTGTACTATGGGTGTCAGACAGCTGATATACATACACAAATACCTATTTTTTTTTTTGTAAATACATACATATATAGGTAAACAACACCCAGACACAAGGCAAACACAAGTGCTCATCACACAAATGTTTTACCCTGGGCGGGAATCGAACCCGCAACACGCTGCGCAGCAGTCGATCGCTCAGCCACTGCGCCAACCGTGTCGTCTATTATTTATTCAATCACGCGCAAACCGTTAAACAGATTTGCATGAAAATTGGCACATAGATAGACCATTTCCTGGATTAACATATAGGATACTTTTTATCCCGGTAATATGTTCCCTTGTGATAATTGGTTTTATTACGCGGGCGAAGCCGCGGGCAGAATCTAGTATTTAATATTTTCCCCAAGGAGAGTTTTAAGGTGCTCATTTTTACTAATGCGATAATGCTTCTTATTTCTTGCTTTTTTATATCAATGCTAAGTATTTAAGTACCTACCTAATGGCGACCAATGATGACATATCCAGGTGCTAGAATTAATACTTATAAAAGTAGGTACATTATAGGTATTTGACTACCAACATTATTAATAACGATATCTCATTGTTATAATTTAGTTTCGAAGACTAGAGATACCGATCAATACTTTCGTTTGATCGATCGATCGTTCATATGAATCGATATCTACTTTCGATCATTTAATCGGCCATTGTAAAAATATGAACTGGTTCGATTAGATTCGCTAGCAAAAAAACATACCTACCTACGCTATCGATATTTTTAATAAACGCAATTGACGTCCTTATTTTTTTAATGATTTTTAGTTTTATTTATAGGATTAATTTAATAGGGGATAATTGAACGCCATGGAGGAGGTTTATATCCAACAGTGGACTACTAGTACGATGACGTGAGAATGATGATGGTGATGACTATGATGATAGGTTTATTGACTTTGCAGCTATTTTAAAATCATCCTTATTTTTATTATCAGTAAGGCTCAGATTAAACAAAAGCCAGATAGACCGCGCTGAACACTGAGAGTGAAGCCAAAAAAAGCAAATACAAATTCAAAAATGAATACCTTCAATCCAGTGATTGTATTTGCTTTTGAAATTGTATTTGCTTTTTTGGCTTCACTCTCAGTGTTCCGCACGGTCTATCTGTCTTTTATTTTATAATCTGAGCAGTAAGGACTAATAGTCGATGTTTTATAATTATCTGCTTAAAAAGGTCGACAGGGTCAAATTATGAAAAAATATAAAATAAACAATTTAAATTGAATACTAAATCGGTACAGCCGATTATTTTATTATGAATTCAACCGATATGTCAACTAGGCGCCATGTTGAACTGAGGTGATTAATCAAATGACCGAGGTGTCAATCTGTCTGTTTAACTGTCACAAAGACATATTAAATTTCCTCACAAACACTGAAACTTGATACCGCAGGCAGCTAGCACCTAGAATTTTGGGAACCAGTCGGCTGTTTATTACCTACTAGCACTTTGCCCGCGGCACTGCTCGCGTGAATTTTCTCAAGGATTCCTAATATTGTAAATTGATAAATATAGCCTATGTTACTCGGGATAAAGTAGTTTTCTAATGGTAAAAGAATTTTTGAAATCGGACCAGTAGTTTTTGAGTTTATTCGTTACAAACATACAAATCTTTTCTCTTTATAATATTAGTGTAAATGGAGGTCACATTTTCTGTCTGAAAATGTCAAAGCAATTAGGTACTTATGCACTTTGATCAGATAAATACTTAGGTATTAGTATAGTGGAACATAGAGTCCTAGTGGAGTCCTAGTGGTACATAGGTGGTGCCGGCCAAGAATAGCACCACCCCATTTCTCTCTTTCGTAGAAGGCGATAGAGGGATATTGACCAGAGGATGGGCAGCAGCGTCCTTCTAAGTACCACCTACTGCGATCGCCAACATGCATCGGCCAAGTCCTGTTCGTCATGAAATGTCAATGTCTCTCACATTGACATTTCACGACGAACAGGAACATTTTGCTATAAAAAAATTGCAAAGAGTTCTAATCAGTGTCAATAAAATTTCATATTGTCATAAATACAATTTTATTTTGTATTGCTTTGCATATGAAGACCTATTCTTGGAGACCCCACGTCTTGAGTTAGCCTTGAAAACCATTCCAATAATAAAATGATTCCCGTGCACGTGTTAAGTCTAAATGTAGCTCTAATTTAAGGCTAAAAATGTCGCGAGACTAAAATGAGCGTTGTGCTTGAAAAGGGTCTAATTTGATTTACAATTTACTGCTTACATTTTGGAGACTTGTTCAAATAAATAAAGTTTAACTATTAGGTATAATTCCTACTCATTCAGTTATAAACAAACTAGATTTTGCCCGCGACTTCCTCTGCGTGAATGTCGGTTATCGTGGATGCAGACGAAGTAGCGGATCCAAAAGTAGCCTATGTCCTTTCCCAGGTCTCAAGCTATCTTCATGCCAAATTTCATTAAAATCGGTTCAGCCGTTTCATCGTGTAAGCGTTACAGACAGAGTTACTTTCGAATTTATAATATTAGTATGGATCTTTGTATTGAAACAAAACAGATTAGAAATCACATTCCAAATACAATTATTTATTTAGAATATTAATTATTAACATAAAGAATCTTTACATATTAGTATACCTAAATCAAAGTCACTCCCGGTGTCTGTACGTTTAGGTCTTATATACCACGCAACGGATTTTAATGCGTTTTCATCAATAGATGATTCAAGACGAAAGTTTATACGCATAGTTTGATCTACATTGCACCCATGCGAAGCAGTCTGTAGTCTTATATATAAAAATCTTCTGTGCGTGTGTATGAAAGTGAACTACTACTAAACGGCTGGACTTTCGTGGGTGTTCCAGTAGATTCGAGAATGGTTTAGATTCACAATTGGACCGGTAGGTGGCGCTGCAGTCGAGTCTACAACTTGACTGCAGCGCCACCTACCTTCTTCCGACTTCTTAGATCTATGTAACCCTGGTACTAGGAGCGCAGGTGCGCATTTTCAGGGCAAGAAAACGTCTGCCGGGCCCGCTAGTATTATATAAAAAATAATAAACTATAGTCTATATATTTTTATAACAGCATTAGAAAAAAGAGGCTCATAGAAGCAGGAATGCAATACATTTTATTTCAAAGACAAGTTAAAACAATTTTAATTAAACATATTTTAACATAATTTGAATAAATAGATCTAGGATAGTACTAAATATGGACGTACTACAAAAATATGAACAGAATAAAAGTATTTTAAAGATTAGGTAACATTTTAAATTTGCTAGAATTACAGTGAAACGAACAACGTTCCGGGTATTGTTCATCACTGCTTCTGTTAGGTTTTTAGCATTGACACTGTCATTTTAAATTGGAATTAAATATACAACTAAATGAAAGCCACATAATTTTAGAAGATAAACTATTAGAATACCTAGTTACAAATACGCGCGACAGCTACTGTAAAAATAGATTATAATAAATTCGGTGTCTATCGTAACTTTAGCATGTTTATTGTACTTTTGTTACCAAGTGTGAATTAAAAAGAACCTTTTTCACTTCTGTCTAATGCTATTGTAAATGGAGTATAGTTCAATATGACATACTTTTAATATTACAAAGAAATAAAATTTGCTTGTTTGTTTGTAAGTAGAGGGTAATCTGCGAAACTCCTCACCCCATTTCAAAAATTCTTTTACCAATAGGAAGCTATATGTTTTCCCTGAGTGCTATATAATGCATCATCAATATAAATGGTATTCTTGAGAAAATTCACGCAGAACGAGGTCGTAGGCAAATTACTAGTCACAAATAAAATAACCAACATGTTTCTAAAAATACATTTTTGACATCAAACGATAAAATACACACTCATTACACAAAACACAAGTACACAATACACAAGTATGTACTGTACAAATACAGCAAGATTCGCTGAATATTTCGTAAGAGC
The DNA here is from genome assembly GCA_947361185.1 of Charanyca ferruginea. Classification (NCBI taxonomy): domain Eukaryota; kingdom Metazoa; phylum Arthropoda; class Insecta; order Lepidoptera; family Noctuidae; genus Charanyca; species Charanyca ferruginea. Next base: position 5,833,778 of record OX376077.1, on the reverse strand, counting down.
TGTGCTGCCTAAACAGATCTAAACGGAACGTTGATTGGGCGCAAGTGATGAGCGGAAAGCGGGAATAAAATGTTACAATTTTTTTTTAATATTTCGTTAACGGTTTACTTAATCTTTAATCTACACTAATATACTACACGGATCGCCTACGTCACTCAAAAAGCAGCCAAGCTTAAGTGGGACTGGGCCGGCCACATCGTCCGCATGTCGAACATATCATGGGCTAAAGCAACCACAATGTGGGTCCCAGAAAACGTCCAGCGACATCGAGGTAGACCTAGGCAAGATGGCGGGATGAGCTTGACGCTTACAAGAGGGGTTTGGTCCACACTAGCTCTGGACAGAGAGGGTTGGAAAGAAGAAAGAGAGGCCTTTGCCCTGCAGTGGGACAATACAGGCTGAAAATAAATAACAATAATAATATTATAAGCAGGTAAATTTTGAAGGTTGAATGCAGGAGGTAATTTCCAAAACTACACATCTATCATCTGCCTAGCCTTTACGCAACTATGTTGGGGTCGGGTACTTTTTTTTTTTTTTTTTTTTTGGTACGGGGTGGAAAATCCTCATGGACGTCCTCCGCCCTGGGGCGGGCGGAGGGGTCTGTCAGACTCTTACTGACTAAAAACCACCCCGGTGTTCCATCTCACACCTACGTCGGGGGTCGCGGGAACTGGAGATACTTCCGCAACCCCCGGCTGGTGCCGGCCCGCTGCAGCGGGCCACTTCTCGGGTCAGGGGGGGGAGTGAGGTGTTAGATTCCCCCCCGGACGTCTTAGAGGGGCGCGCGTGGAACACTACGCGCCGCCACCTCGGGTCCTGGTGTATGTGGGGGGCGACAGACGTGGGGTCGGGTACTAGCCTAACCGGATATATCTGAATACCAGTGTTTTACATAGAGCGATTGCCTATCTAACCTCCACAACTCAGTTATTGGCTACCCCGATACCCCTCGGTAGAACTGGTTGTCTGACTTTTTGGCTTCTGACTACCCATAATGACTGTCAAAGATGTCAATGGCAGCCGGGACCGGCAAACGCTTTACGTGTTTGCTGAGGCACGGAGGGGTCTCGTCATAGATCGTACCGCAACAAGCCCCATCCACAGACCGACCTCGGCAAGCTTAGCTGAACCTTGACCGATCGATCTGTATAGTTTTTACTTAGCCATGAGCTTCTTCTTCAAAATTACACATCCGAATTTAGAAAATATTTCCCTGATAGAAAGCTACAGTATCTCTGGGCCAATAAAGGAATCTGACAAAAACAAACACAATACACACACACACTCGCACATTTACACGCTCACATACATAATTATTATTTATACACACACAAATGAGACACACACATGTACATTGTGTTTGCCATCGACACGTTAAGAAGAATAGGAATGGGCACATTGCCCGTAGAGCCGATGACTGATGGGGCACAAAGGTCCTGGGCTGGCAGCCGCGCGATCGACAGGCTCTCACCAGGTCTACCTCGGTCCACCTTGTGCCCTCACAAGGTGGACCGACGATCTGGTCCGAGGCCGTGGGAAGCCGCTGAATAAATTCGGCGCGGGACCGACACCGGTGGAGGTCTTTGTGGGAGACCTATGCCCAACAGTGGGCGTCTTAAGGTTGACATTATGACGATGTTGATGATGATAAAGTTCCATTATAATGATTTTATTAATATTTATGTAATAGAACCTACAGTATATCACTTCACATCGTAAACTTCAATAGACTCTTCCTCTTACTCTTTGGACCACACAGAACTGCGAGTAAAACCGCGCGTGCGCAACATGATGTCACTCATCTCAGTACAAATGTTTGTTTAAAATTTAACATTTGCTGAGGGGAATTAAAAACTACATGCGTAGGAGTGGCGGTTACGAAATGTGATAAATGCCATGTTGAATACTGGCTGGATTGAAAAGCGAAGTTATGTTTTTGACATAGATTTCAAACTATTTAGTGCTGTTCACTTAGCTAACGCAAACCAACCTGCATCGTGGGAACACTGTAACACTGTTTTTTTTCTATTGTGGTACAAGCCCACTACTCTATTCTCTTACCACTGTAATTTTGGAAAGTCAGAATCAACAGTGGCGACCACCAGAAAAGCGTCGAGGCTACTATTAGTTAATCTGTGGTCGAGGCAATGTAGCTCAACTAGTCCTGGAGTAACATTATACAACTGTCTTGGATCCCGCAACGAAATTAATCAGAAAAGAACAGCGGAGGAGTTAGAAAAAAAAATCCACTTACTAATACATATTTTCATATGCATTTAGTATAAAGCTATTATTTGGACGTTACAGACATCCTATCAAGCAGGAGACAGAACAGAACTAGGCCAGTAGACACAAAGGGACGTTTTAATCCGCTTTCCTTTCTTCTTTGTCTCTCTTTCTTGGTTCTTCTCGCTATACGAAAACTGACTTTCCACCGTGAAACTACTCCTATTCGATTTTTAAGGTTCCGTGCCTCATAAGAAAAAAACGGAACCCTTATAGGATCACTTTGTTGTCCATTTGTCTGTCTGTCTGTCGGTCTGTCTGTCTGTCAAGACCCTTTATCTCGAGAACGCGTGGACGTATCGAGTTGAAATTAATACCATATATTTAAATATACCCAAGCAGCAAAATTATCCTATAGTGCAGATGTTATAGGCCTCCAACACTTATAATATTCTCTTAACGGTTCTAGTATTTGCTGGCACGCTTATAATAGCAAGCATGGAGTGAGTTGGGTCTTATAATATATCTAATCTTATACATTAGCTTATAACTACTTATAGGTCGAAATTAAGGGTGCAGTATAAGCTTGGGTGACCTATAAAAGTATCGCGAGGGTGTAAATGCACTCAAGAGTAAATAAACTGGTAAGCTATACTTATAACTGCTAACAAGAAGCATTATAGAACTACAATAAGTAAAGTACGCCAATAAAAGTGATAAACAGAACTAAATATACTGGAAACTATTTGTATTTATTACTTGGTTTTATAAGGGTTTATAAATTCACTTTTCAGAATAATTATAAGTAAAACGGAGCGGTTTTATAGTGGTATAAACCAATATTATTATAATCTTAAGAGGATTATAAAGGTTTAATATAATTTACTTAGTATCCAAAACTATATCCGTGGTGTCCTGTACAAGAATACATTGGTCTTGCAAATGCTGTTATAGTCTCGGTACGGACATTTTGATTTTGTTGTGTCGTATTCGCTGCCGACGTGGTGGTTCTATTTTCTTTTCTTTAAAAAATGAATCTTTATAAATGGAAACGGCTAAAAAGTAGTGGTTATTACAAACGAAAAGTTCAGATAAATCGTCGGATTCTATCTTTGTATCTGGCGAAGAACGAATCGTAGAAATAAGAGAAGGTTCCGTATAAAATAGTTACCTATTGTAAAAAGATAAACGGGCATTTTGTTCGGACCTGTGACCCACTAGCGACCACTAACGAAACGAGTTCCCACTTCCGATTGTTAAAGACCATGAATACTAACTACCCAATGAGATGACTTGCATTCCTCAAAACGATGGGATTTTTTTAATCAAATAAGAATTAATATAAATATAACGAATTTTCGTCTAACCATATCCTTTATATATAAAACGCTTACAAAAATGCACAATGATCTTCCTGAAAATGGTTACCTATCTATATTAATTTTAGATTGTTAAGTAGGATAATCAGAAATAAAACACTTTATTTTCACATTTTGTTCAATATAATCAATATCAATCGTAACATCGTCTAAAAACCTTGCTGGTGCATCTATTCCTTCCTGATGTCTTGCCCACGATAAAAAGTACACCACACTCGCGACATGCGCGCAGTTTCCAACAGTACGGCGCGGCGGTCTTGTATACAGGAACATGAATGGTTTCGAATACTTTGTCTTCCATTTAGAGTGGGATCAATCAAAATATATGTCGTCGTGTGGAGAAGTGTCGTGGCCGTCTTGCAAGACTTTTTGAAACTTTATAGTTACAACCACGACATTTGTGAGACAACAAGAAATTTTCACGAAGAGTTTCGTTCCAAGGCCAGCTTAAGGTTTTAAAAGCTCGATAATCCCTTTTGGTCGTAAAGAGATCGACGTCCAGAAATATTACATTTTCAATGCTGACCTAACCTAAACAAAAAACATTAAAATAAGACATAGGTACCTAACAGCAATATAAAATGACAGTCCAGGTACAGAAATATTTACGGAACTCTAATTACAGACAATATGGCCAAGCAATGGTTCTCTTATTTACCATTTTTAAACAAAGTACGCCTATAGCGGTTTGTTAATGTATTTGGGAAAACCAACTTTGTCAAGATGGCGAGTTTTCGCTGTATGTCTTACTGAAACCAATATTATTTTAAAATTCAACTTAATGAAAACGCTAATTTCAAGGGGCGTGTAAAAATTTTGATAAAAAACTTATTATACTTCACAGAAAATATACGTGCGCATGCAGATTCAAACATATACTTACATCTTGACTTATTGTTGACACTCTACTCATAATTAATATTATAGATAATTTTTATAATAAGAAATGGATGAATAACTTACCTTTATCACTATTCATTTTTACAAATGTGAGCAGCAACATTCACCAATTCACAACACTTGGTATGAGCTTGTAAGAGATTTGTTATTGTCGTGTTTGGTTCCATTAAGCGCTGATAGTTAGCTTTGCGGGAGCAAATAGTTTAACGTAGTCCAACTATAAGGTCGTTATTGGGCAAAGCGGTGTTCACCAAGTCTACTAAAGATATTTAATCAGGCAAAATACGCCTATAAATTGGGCCCTTTTCCGTGGTTATAATTGCTTACTATTCCGTTATAATCTTAATAAAATGTTGGTTCCAGAACCATTACTAGACTACATTTTGCTGCTTGGGTATGGTCTACGGTTCCTTGATGCTGAAAAAAATCAACCCTCTATGTTAACGTGAAAAAAAGATATGGCCGTTTATGTCGCAAAAACGCATTTATAAATATTAAGTAGATTAAAGTATGGATAGTAGGTATGGATTAATATAGAAGTATGGATATGTAGCTACAAATATGTACGGAACCCTCGGTGGGCGAGTCCGACTCGCACTTGTCCGGTTTTTGAAAGTAGATGCAACCACCTTTAAGCAATTTGGTTTAATTTCTTAAGACAAACAATTATTACCACCTTTTGATGAGTAGCATCAAAAGGTAACTTTTCTTTCTGTATCTTGAACAAATCATCGTGAGGAAACCTGGACATTATAATGAATACAAATTTGAAATCAGCAGTTTCATTGAAATAAAATTGAGTTAATCCCACATGTATTACAACTGAATACTAATCAATTTCACAAAACTAATTATAACACGGATAATATTGAACATAACAATTGAAACGATTAGAAATAATGACATTTCCAATTACGGCTATGCCGTCCATTTGTAAGCTTTGGCTCATAAATCTGTATTTACAGACATATTGACTGTCTCTCTAAGTTATTAAATGTTACAAAATCTAATTTGCAAGTTTCCCTTGACATGTAAATTGTAGTCAATATACTAAAGTGTTAGTCATCGGTGGGAAATGTTGAGAATTATATGTTGTGTGTGGGTTTTTGATTGTTAAGGGGTAAGCAGAGTTCTGAATAATGCTGTTTTAGTGTGTTTGTAATTGAGATATTATATCCATATCTTCCCGTGGGTGTCGTAAGAGGCGACTAAGGGACGTACCAGAGAATGGGCAGCAGCGTTCTCTGTGCATTTGTAACAACCATACTGCGATCGCCAACCCGCCTGCCAAGCGTGGCGATTATGGCAAAACCCCCCCTTGGGGGAGGCCTATGTCCAGCAGTGGACGTCTTTCGGCTGAAATGATGATGATGATGATGAATTGAGATTTTGAACTACCAATATTTATAGGACAATAATAATAGGTAGCCACCGGAGGAGACTGTTTTTTTTTAATGGGACAAGTCCGCCACACTATTCCCTAACCACTGTAACTCCTGTAAGCCAAAATCAACAGTGGCGACCACCAGAAAAGCGCCAGAGCAATGAAGCTCGACGAGTCCCAGAGAAACGATTCAACTGTCTTGGATCCCGCAACGAAATTAATCAGAAAAGAACAGCGGAGGAGTAAGAAAAACATATTTTCCACTTCTCTCCAAATCAAGCAGGAGACAGAACAGAACTAGGCCATTAGGCACAAAGGGACGTTTACAGCTGGGAGAAACCCAGTTGCTAAGCACCACGGATTATAATTGACATAATTAATGGGTCCTAAAAAGTAAGCTGTTACATTAAATTTGATTCCAATAATAGGTATGGCAAAATCGCTTGAACGCACGGAAATTAGTTCTAGTTTCCACAAGGTCCGCATAATAAACTGCGCCGGATGTAGCCTGAACACTATCCAACATAATATTGCGTTCTTTCTGCCAAAGAGTACACTCCCATAAAATACCGGAGGAGACTATGTATATGCCGTACGGATCGATGTTAAGCTACAATTTCCGCGGTCGGCCTGTGGATGGGTGACCACCTAATTCATACGGAGTTCCCTCCGTGTCTGGGAAAGCACGTAAAGACGTTGGACCCGGCTGTCATTCGTAGATCTTTGGTAGTCGTTATGGGTAGTCAGAACTTCAGAAGCCAGAAAAACAAGTCATAGTCATCATCATCATCATTATCAGCCGAAAGACGTTCACTGTTGGACATAGGCCTCCCCCAAGAGGGGAAAAAACACCATAACAACAAAAAACAAGTACTGTTTTTTTTCGTAGTATTTAAAACTACATCAAAGAAATATTGTAAATAGGCACAAAGATATATCTATTAGTTATTTGTTACTTCCCTATATTAATGTAGGTATTTGCGTTGAATTGTGGCACATTCAACATTTTAAAAATATCAAACATTCATAACACCTACTACTTCAAGCCGAAGCGAAATATCCCACTAATACTAAAATAACAGAAATCGTGAAATCAAAACAGATATATCCTTTAAATCAAGTTCAAGTCAAAACTTAGACTAATAACTTAACTCACTTAACATTAAAGATCCGACATACGTAGGCTGGCGTAGGCAGATGCTAATTCTAACATGAGCATTTTGTTACACACTTGTAACAGTTGACGCGAGTCCCCGCGGGCGTTTTAGCCACTCACGATGGAAATGCAAGTGATGTATGATATTGAAGGAATTGTGTACTGTATCGCCAACGTCAAATTCTTGTATTTTATTGTTTATTAAATGGTCTCATTATTTACTTCAAACCAAAAATTCTTGGGACCATGGGGCGAGTTACCTGTTTTACCGTATTCAAAAACTGCGAAGCACTAATGTGTTTTCCCAATATATTAAGCGTAAGCTTACCCTTAAATCCTAGGCAATAATCGTAACACCTAACTTGACAACTTACATGGACATAAAAGTTCCAATATATTTCTATAAGCTTCGCGTCGCAACGCGTGGTGTGCTCCAAGTCTGTTCCAAGCTTTCATTGCAACACCTAAGCTTTAGCTACAGCTGTCGATTATTTAGCAAGAGCATGTACTATTTAAATGTAATAGACAATGGGGTATTGAAAATAACCAATAGGAGGATACCGTGTATCCGTTACATAAATCAATTGTGTTATTGGAATAATTATTTGTGAATGGATTGGAATGAAAGTGAGGAATGTTATAGGTAGATGATTTCTTTTTCAGACTTTCGGTTTAAAATAATATTTTGTAGAGGTAAAATTGTTGGTTTGTGTATAAGAGGTAATCAGGAATTTTGAAAAACTTGATTAAAAAGAGCGTGTGTGAAGTTTGTTACTCGTTTTTCTTTTCAACTTTCTGATTAACTAAAAGACTCCTTGACTAGTCAAAAGTGCTATTTTTTTTTTATCTAACGTCTGTTATCCCACTGCTTGGCAAAGGCTTCCCCCAAGTCCTTCCAGAAGCTATTTTCTTGCACCACCTGGAACCAACCCTTCTGGTACGCTTCTAGGTCATCTCGCCATCTCTTTCTGGGCCGTCCTCGGCGATGCTATCCATCTTTAGGCACCCATTGCTTGGAGACTCTTGCACAGCGATCAATGTGTATGCGGCTGACATAATATGATGCGTCTAATCCCATTTAAAGCTTGTATACATGCCAATAACCTTGAGCATTTGGCCCGTACTGAGTTTGTAGACGAGTGCGGGGGTGATATAGACGCAGTCTTTAATCGGACGCATTTTTAATTTATTGTAATAAAAATAATACATATTTCTAAAAAGTAACAAAACCAAATCATTTTCCTTTGTATTGCAAAGCAGTAGTTATTTTTTTTTTATACTCTATTGATAAGAAATTAAGGAGTAAAATGGTTTCATCTCAATGATTTGGAAGTAATTTGTCATTTTTTTTCTTATTATGTGATACCGATAGAAAAATTGTGGCTTAACCAAATTACGTATCATTATGTAGATTAGGTACTGACAATTTTTTTCAGATGTAATTTCTCTGTAAATGCCGACGAAAAGTTGCTTCATCTGCATGATTCTTTCAAGCTTTTTTCGAGAGAGCAGCCTTAAGCCTGGCAGCTTGGCAGCCTTTTATTGGAATGCAGCGTGTTCCGGATTCTGTTCTGTCCCGTGATAAATAGTTTAATTGAAATAAATGCTTTGACTTTGAATTTGTAATCTTTGGAAATACTGTTCCGATAACGAAAAATCTTTCTCTGATAGAAAGTTACGCTTAAATGCATTTTTTAAGCTTATCTCAAAACTCACTAAGCTGTTTATAATCACACAAGTGTGTTAACTAAATGCAATAAGCATATCAGTAACATAAAAACATATAAAGCTTAAAAAACAAGCAATAAAAATATTCATTTTCCCAATTTCGGATAACCATGTAGTTTCTTTTAACATTATGTATTCCATGAATAAATAAGTTTTATTGCCACGTGAGAAAATGTGCTGAAATAGGTTTGTACTTTTAAATAAATACATATTCAGAAAATGTCCATAACAACGTGTTGGAAATGCATAAAAACAAATAATAATATGAGTGCCATAAATCGGATAATAAATTCCTAAAGAAAGTGACGATTTTAAAGGTGTATAACCAATAAATGCTATAATAGTATACTAGTTTTTATTAAGTGCAGCTTTAGTCTGATTTTGGACAAAACTTATTTGACTGTCTACATTCCTACGTTTTCTTACTTCTGAAAATTTTGGTTGGCCTGTAATTGCCGACTTTATCAGTCTTATTCCAAAACACGATCTAAATTTAGTACTGGGACTTTTACATGGTTTAAACCACGACTAAATAAAACGTTATTATAAAATGAAGTTTATCACTAGTTCTGTAACTTTCTTTGATACTAAAGTTAGTCCGCTGAGGCCCCTAGTTTAACTATGGGACGAACTTCGGTACTAATTTATTTGAGGTTAGAGCGTTGAATGTTATTTTGTGTCTTTTATTTTTAAATCGTTAATAATGGAAATTAATACAATTGACTTGATGGATTTAGTAGATTTGGATATGCTGGAGACGTCTCAGCGATCTTATAGACGTCGTCATCGTGTGAATTCTTTTGAATTGAGTGATGAAGATTTTAGATATAAGTATAGGTTCACAAAACGTTTTGGAGAAAAAATTGTGGATGTTTTACGTGAAGATTTATCTCACGACCCTCGAGGATGCCCACTGAGTCCTGAAAGTGGTTTGCGCATTACGCAACTGGGCTCGCCATGAAGTAAGTCACCTTTGTCAATACTAACATAACATTAGACAAATATATATACATATATATCGATGACAAAATCCAAATTATATACTAATAATATTGTTTTATTCGTAGATTCAAGACGATACAGCTGATTTACATGGTGTGTCTCAACCAGTTGTCAGCAAAACTTGTAAAAAGGTAGCAGACTTTTTGTCACGTATATCCCGAGGATTTATAAAAATGCCTGCTACTCTTAATGAACAGGAGCAAACTATAAGAAAATTCCGCAGTATCGCTGATTTTCCTACAGTCATTGGGGCAATAGACTGTACTCATATTAGAATAAAAAAAGTAAATGCTGATGGTGGTCAGTTATACATTAATAGAAAAGGAATTTCTTCTATCAATGTACAGGTAATCTATAAATAAAAAACTTGAGAGGTGTCAAGGGACACCCGGATGGAACGAAGTTCCTTTCGATTAATTAGTGAAGGAATTGTAATAAAATTTTATTTTTTTGAAGTTATAATAATATTTTTGAGCGAATAAACTTAGGTACTAAACATATCGCCGCGCGCCGTAGGTACCTAGTTCAAAGAGTTCGCCGCGCCGCCTTTAAATACATAAACATATTCTACGAAAAGCGAATTCGGACTTTATTTTGTAAACGTAAACGGTTAAAAATTGAAATTTTACCAAACTAGGTATGATAAAATTATTCTGAGAAACGTATAGGCTGGTGCCCGACCGGACAATAGGAGCTATGTGCAACCGAATTTCACGGTTAATGTGTAAAAATAAGGTTTTAATTCGCTCCAATATTTTCATAGAAAAGCCGCCATTCAACTAATAATGAACTCTATTTGACAGTTCCAACGATTCAATTTTTCTGTTCGAATTGTCTGCGTTTGTGAAGTAATAAAAATAGCAAAAATAAGGTTTTAATTCGCTCCAATATTTTCATAGAAAAGCCGCCATTCAACTAATAATGAACTCTATTTGACAGTTCCAACGATTCAATTTAGCTTATTATAGCATGTCGTGACAACTTTTCGTAAGAATTTTTTCCGTCTAGCCCCCTTTCACAACGCGCGATAAGGAACTTCGTTCCAATATTTTGTGTTGTGATTGTCTTAATTGACAAATGACTTATTAGTTTGATCCAAAATGCTTGACACAATAGAGAACTATTTCATTTACCAATCAGTTTTATTAAAATAACAGAGAGGAATGTAAAGTTTAATAACCTGTTATTTTTCAGGTGGTTTGTGATGCTGACCTGAAAATCATGGACATAGTTACCAGATGGCGAGGCAGTGTGCATGACTCAAGAATATTCCGAGAATGTAGACTAAAACAGAGGTTTGAGGCTGGTGCATTCTCTGGAATATTATTGGGTGACAGTGGCTATCCTTGCACTCCATATTTATTTACACCGTTGGACTTATCTTCTATAATACTTGCTGACTGAGCAATAAGATGACGTAACATTTCTTCAAATAAAAACATTCGCGTTAGGTAGTCTAAATAAGATAATAAAAAGTACTGCTTACCTAATAATTAAAAATCCATGTTTTACTAATTTTTTCGCCAGAACTCTAGTTTTCACCCCTTTTTTTCTTTTGTTGTTCCATTCTTTACGTTTTAACCAGACTACACTACCACTACTACACACGAACAATCCACATAACATACTAAGAACAATGAATAAAAATAAGAATGTATTTATTTATTATTATAGGACGCAAAATTAAAAACTATCGAGTCAAATTACGCGCGCCGTCGCCGTATATAATTCACTCCACTTCACGTTAGAAGTGTTGAAAGATGTGACAACTTGATTAATTAAAAGCGCGTCAAAAGTACAAGTTGTGTTTGTTCAATATATTGTAAACTAAACAAAGAACAATTTATGACATATTTTGGCGTTAATCAATAATTATTGAATAACTTAAAATGTTATTATTATTATAAATATTTATAGAAATGGAACGCTGCTTCAAATAAAGACTGAATGAACGAATGAAACAATGCCATTTTTGTTTCTTATCTGTAAATATATTTGAACCATGAACCTTCTTCGGTACTAACTGATCCTCAGATAGTCTTCGTTTTGTAATCGGAACACATTTTGATCCTAGAATGAACGGTAGTACCGTAACAATCCTAGACTTAATAGTCGTGGTTTAAACCAGTACTTATACATTTTTTTGTAATAAGACGGTATAAGTCTGAGACTGATTATTTAGGGTAGTAAAGATCTAATTCATGTATAAAGAAGCTGTTGGCAAAAGATACTTAAAAATTATCACACAATAATAAATAATTCAAATTGTCAACACAATAAAACATTCCTTTAAAATTTAAAAATATATATATATATATATATATATATATATCAGCCTATTACCATCCACTGCTGAACGTAGGCCTAAATAAAAAAATAAATAATAATAAAATAAATAATAATAAATAATTATAATTAAATATAATAATAAATAATTATAATTTAAACTTTAAGAAACAATAAATCGTAAATAAGATAATATTAAAAAAGATAATTATAATTTAGCAATTAATTTACTTTTTTTGTTTATGATGTGTAGTCTTTTAGCAACATTCTTGCCTGAAGCACATCAAAACTGCTAAACATTATTAATATGCCATTGATTGGTCTAAAAATAAACGAGAGGAAATGTAGGCTTGACCACTCACCCAACGAACAATTGTTTAATAACCCGGATAGAGCTCAATGGACGATCACTTCAGCAAGGGACGACCGGACAAAAATAACAGAATAATGACAACCTACTTTGAAACAGTAAAAATACAAAAAAGAGACTACGGCCTTCAAACGGAAGTTGTTGGCAATACAAAACAACAAACAGAACCAAAGTCGCCGTCTTGAGAAATTCAAGTTATTTTTTACCTGGTAGAAAGAAAAGAAAAAAACAATGCGTTTATTGGCTTTACAGTAAAATTAAAATACATTGTAAAACTATAAAAAGAAACTGAAAATAATTATTATAATGCCAAAAGGGCCTCAGCCACGGTCAAGGGCCTCAGCCACGGTCTATGGCCTCAGCTCAACATGATAATGTAATTAGCAACTATAGCTGTTGCAAGCTACACAAATAGCTGTAAAGGACTATAAGTTTCGTCTACCCGCAACTTCGTTTACGTCGAAGTCAAGTATACCAGAATCAATAACCATTACTACACTGTCGCATTAGGTTAAGGCCTGCAAAGATAGTTGTAAAGAGTTATAAACAAGTAAATTAATTAACCATAACATTCTATCAGTAAATCAATTTTCATCCCACCATCTCGGAAAGAGTATTTTTAATCTTCAATATCTGAGTGGAAAAGCCGTTTTTATTCTCTAGAGGATAAAGTAAATTTATCTTCAATATCTGAGTCGAAAAGCCGTTTTTATTCTCTAGAGGATAAAGTAAATTGAATTTAGAACATCGTGTGCACTAAGTTTGTGAATTAAAACAAAACATTAAACCTATTTACTGCTACCTCTATGGTGCCGAATATATCATACAACTTTTTTTTAATTTGTTAAAAACTCAGACTTTGTAAACGTTTTTTTTTTGCATTTAGTCATTTCCTCGCTGAGGTGGAATGAAAAGTTACGTGTTGCACTCGAGTGCAAAGATTTTTCACCTCGTGCTCTTTTGATTCCCTCGCTAACGCTCAGGATTCTAATTTTGAATCACTCGCTGCGCTCGTGATTCAATTTTAGAATCCTTCGCTTGCTCGGTCATCAAAATTGAACACGCGGTTAAAAAGCAACTTTGCACTCTTGTATAACAAATAACTATTATGCAATCGGACCAGCTCTTCTAGAGATCAACTACTGACGCCAGTACATCAAGCTACTACAATCTGTCAAATTTCTTTGATAGATTTTCAACTTTATTATAAAGTAAGTATAAGATTCATATTCAATTGCCTAAATTTGACAGTTTGGTATGGCTTGATGTGCTAGCGCCTATACCTCTTACAAACAAAAAAACTGTGCGGTCGGGGGACCCCCGTAAGGAACGATTCGTTCAACGTACGTGTCTGTTCAAAAAGAAAAAATATAAAAATTATAATATATAGCAGGCAAGTGCGCCGCAGCGGCTCGATACACGCACACATACACACACGCATTTCGTTACGTGACGATTTCTACATTTCATTTCATAATTAGTATAGAAGTCTTATAGGGTAACTGGTAATTAGTGTACGATACTTTTACACGTGATTGTGTTCATGATAACAAACAACTTTCCCGACGAAAAAATGTTTTTTGTAGTGGTCCACTTTTATCACAATATAACAGAATAGCCGTATGAAATTCACGCGCGCGCACGCCTGTCACATAAAGTGAACCAATACAAAAAAAAAATTCTTCGGGTAAGTTGTTTGTTATCATGAACACAATCACGTGTTTAAGTATCGTACACTAATTACCAGTCACCCTATATAAAATTGCAATTCTTCTGTTAATAACGTAGCTCATGCTTCGCATAGCTTTCTATACACCACAGTCTTTACCAAGCCCTGGAGAATTTATGACCAATTGACGCCTAGCAATGGTCATCTGTTTATAGTGAATTTTAACGATCGCTTGACCACGCTGTTGTCGCATCATGTTGGCGTTTATGTAACAAATGTTTTCACCAAACATTTGACCAATGAGATATAGGTACCAGACTAGGTACAATGTTGGCTGTAGTGTATGTTTGTCTATTGGCTTATGGGTTCGAAAACACCCTTATTGTAATTAAAACAATGTCATCTACCTAGCTTTTTCCTAACTATGTAGAGGTAGGTTTCCAGTCTAAGCTGAATACCAGTATTATTACCAGTACCAGTACTACCAGTATTTTACATGGAGCAACTATTTTTTTGGGACAAGCCCGCTGCACTCTTCCCAAACCAGTTCAACTCCTGTAAGCCAGAACACTGGCGACCACCAGAAAAGCGCCAGAGCAATGAAGCTCGACGTGCCCCAGAGAAACGATTCAACTGTCTTGGATCCCGCAACGAAATGAATCAGAAAAGAACAGCGGAGGAGGTCATAGAGCGACTGCCTGTCTGGCCTCCACAATCCAGTTACTGGGTAACACGACACCCCTTGATAAGACTGGTTGTCAGACTTTCGGACTTCTGAATACCTATAACGACTGTCAAAGATCTATGAATGACAGCCGAAATCAGCAGCTTTACGTGCTTCTCGGAGATCTCGGTACCTATAAAATGGATGGTCAGGTCACCCATCCAGGAACCGACCGATCTGTATGGCTTTTACTTAGTCACGCGCCGTGTGTAATAAAAACACTCTAAAGCCCGTCACATACGTAGCTATAATATATATATTATAGCTAGCCACCACACTACACACGGTAGCTATAAAAACACGCGCGAAAAATAAATCAGCTGTTCCAACAAAATTCCTAGTGATATATTGCAACTCAATGAAAGAAAATTTAAAACATATATTAAAAGTACACTCTGTAAACAAGCATATTACAGTTTAGAGGATTATATCCATGATAAGAATGCTTGGAAACATGCTGGTCCGGGCTCCATAGGACAATCTACAGTCTAGACAAAATCAAACTGATTGCTAATTAAAACTACTTAATTTATACTTAGTATATACATTATATTTAATTCTTGCTTTGGTTCACACACTGGTTCATAGGTTCATTGTTTGTTGAAATGTATGGAGTGGTTGTCTACTTTTACAATAATCTTCTTATATATAAAAATGAATCGCTAAATGTGTTGGTAAGCGCATAACTTGCGAACGGCTTGACCAAATTGGTTAATTATTTTTTTATAATATTCCTTGAAGTACGAAGATGGTTCTTACGGAGAGAAAAAAAAAAAAAAAAAACTTTTGTAGGGTAGGCGTAGGGTAGGTGTAGGGCAGGTGTAGGGCAGGTGTAGGGTAGGGGTAGGGTAGGCGTAGGGTAGGCGTAGGGTATGCGTAGGGTATGCGTAGGGTAGGCGTAGGGTAGGTGTAGGGTAGGTGTAGGGTAGGTGTAGGGTAGGTAAATAGGCAGGTAAGTAGGTAGATAGGGACAGGACAACGTCTGTCGGGTCAGCTAGTGGTAAATAATAATATGTGAACACTATGTATCTATGTATACAACTTAGCTGTCATTCTTTATCTTGTAATACTTTGTACATACTTCAATATAGTGATTTTATGCAAGGTCCATCGTATTCACGTATAGTTATATAACTGTAAACTGTAAATGCAAAATATTGTACACATTTATTTTTAAAACAGTAAGTATGGAGTTTCTGGCCCATTCTTCTCCATACGAAACTACCTTTTGGAATGGGCAACTAGAATCAACTTTATATTTTTTTATTATGACGTTCAAAAGTGCCTTTTTAATGGTCTAATTGAAATAAATGATTTGACTTTGACTTTGACTTTGGCCGTGTACCTATTGCACTTCTGCATGGAACAGCTTTCGCGCTGTTTGAGTTGGCCCCATAATGAAAGTTGTTCAGGTTCGTGGTCTGAGTCACTCCTTAAAAATTTGCTAATGAATTCAATTTCATCCTGTATATTATTTATGTACAGAGGCCGCACATCAAGCTACTACAATCTGTCAAATTTATTTGATAGATTGTCAACTTTATTACGAAACTATAAGGTTCATATTTAATTGAAAAAATTTGACAGTTAGGTATGGCTTGATGTGCTGGTGTCTGTCATCATCATCATCATTTCAGCCGAAAGACGTCCACTGCTGGACATAGGCCTCCCCCAAAGGGGGGGGGGGGATTGCCTTAATCGCCACGCTTGGAAGGCGGGTTGGCGATCCCAGTATGGTTGTTACAAAGACACAGAGAACGCTGCTGCCCATTCCCTGGTGTCTGTACATAAGTATAATTATATATTTTCCGTTCAAGTTTTAATCATCGTGAAAAATCGTCCAAATTGTGAATACAGAAAAACTAAACCTACCATCTTTCATTTTTTCCCCGATTATAGGGCAAATGATAATTTCCAAGCAACATTCTTTTTACATCTGTGTGCGTGAAGTGACCGTAATTATATGCCGCTCACTCACACATAATTTTAAATTTTTTGCTTTATATTTTTTTTGTAGGGAGCGTGTATGAGACTATCCTTCTATGCGTTATTATTCTAAGCCTACCATTAGGTAATTATAAATTGTATTCATTTAATTTGTATAAAAACCTAGATAATTTATTAAATTAACGAATATTTTCTACTTTTAATTCCCACAAGCCTCAATACTACCTATAAAACACACAGATATAATTAAGTTTTATACATAACAATTTATACAAATTAACGCCAACTTTGTACATAATTGCATCGATTGCCGAAAACAAACGTTGGCCCTATTTGGGGTTGGCCATATTTGGCTATTGGCCATATGTAGGCCAACTTGACATGCCAGTGATGTGTCAACGCGCTTTCATTTCTCGGAAAATAATTCTTTTATAATTTTAATCGTTGGCTTCGAAATGTTTTTTTTTATCGAGATCTTAAATCCATGTTCTTTGAATACTGCGATGGCATTTCCGAATGTTGTCGAAAATTATTCGAATGTTAGACAATCTTTCTGTGAATCATTTGGGATAGAAATAAATTATATATCGGTTGCCACACTAAGAAGAAATTCTGAGAAAACTATGATCTGTGAACCGTAATTTTAATTGATAATCAGTTAGGCATATTGCAAACAAAACACTTGAATTCGCCACTCATGTTTTTCATCATACATTTATAATCATATTTCAGCACGTAAAACTAAGATGTCTTAAAAGTTTTCAAAATCTAGTCATGGAAATATTAAATAAAAAAATCGAACAAAGGGCTTGTATTTATTTAGTTTCAAATATCACTTAGCTCAACCATTTTGGAGGGTACCTAAATGATCCAGCCCACACGCCATCATCGACTTAGTTTCTGAGATGACAACGTATCTGTAATGCCTTCTGTATAGTATATATCTGACTTTACGTCAGGTGAACTGGGGCCCTAGCCAAATTACCCAAATTATCAATCTACAATCGATAACGCTAATATAAAACTAATCAAATGTATGGGAATGACGTCATCTGAACGATAAGTCACGTGATCGAAAATCAAAAATGGATTACGACGAGGCGTTCATTAATGTAGAAAGAGATACGATACGAAACGATTGTAACTTGGCTAGGCCTACTGTTCGTCCGCTAGTTTGCTATCAAATGTCATTAGAAAAAAAAACAAACAAGTACCTATTGCCTGTGGCTTTCCACTAGGCAAGTGACTAGGTAATTAAAATACATCTTTCACAAATCATATTTTATAGCATCTACCTAAATAAAAAAAGTGACGACAAGCTTGTATATTCATAGAGGTCTAACCACACTGGTGAAAGCTGAATAAATATCTACTAAAAATTCATAATTATGAATCAAATATACAACACGACTATAGTTTATTATTATTAAACATTCAACAATTTTATTTAAAAAAGTATTCATATATTTGACCTTGACCACAGAAAATAGGTGTCATTTTAAATTAATGCATTCAAAATTAATTTTAAATTTCAATAATCGTTCTATGCATCGTTCAGAAGAGCTTGGTGGCTTGAGCGAGTTACTAGGACAAGAGAACTGTTCATACGAATTCATTCTTATAGGGGGTTTGCGCCATAAACCATGGCCCTTCGACGTTTTTACGACACCCCATGGTTGGTAAAAAAGTGTTTAACTACTATAATTACATTATTTTATGTTCCGTTTAAAATTCTTTGGTGAGAGATGAAATGTTTAGTATTGGAGAGAGTGGAGTGTTGATGTTTTAGAATTGTTGTTTATTTGATTACTTGAGAGTAAAGTTTTGTGTCTTTACTTTAATCAATAGAATATCTATTATCTCGTTCAGTATAATTGCTTGAAGTTGAAGAGTTGGAAACGAATAATTTGTGAGTTCTATAATCAACTCGTAATTACGTCTACTTTATTTATTTGTTGAAACTTAAAGCAACTTATGGGGATGCCGTGTGGTGCCGGCCGCGTATATCACCACCCCATTTCTACCCGTGGGTGTTGTAGAAGGCGATTGAGGGATATTGACCAGAGGATGTGCAGCAGCGTCCTTCTGAGTACCATAACACTACTGCGATCGCCAACATGCATCGGCCAAGCATGGCGATTACGGCTTAAAACACCCCTTGTGGGAGATCTATGCCCAGCAGTGGGCGTCTAAAAGTTGACATGATGATGGAGGAACTCGCGGCTAAGTATAAAGTCGTACGGCTCCATTTCATACCGATACCCCATCGTGTCTCTGAAAGCACGTAAAGCTGTTGGTTCCGGCTGTCATTTGTAGATCTTTGACAGTCGTTATGGGTAGTCAGAAGCCAGAAAGTCTCACAATCAAGTCTTCGTCTCTTGACAAGGGTATCGTGCATAAGCCAGAAAGTCGGACAACCAGTCTTATTATGAGTTATCGTGTTACCGAGTAACTTGACTACAGAGCTCAAACAGCCAGTCGCTCCATGGAAAACACTGGTATTAAGCTACATCCAGTTAGACTGGAAGTCGACCCAAATATAATTTGTATAAGGTTGTCTTAAAAGGTACAAAAGCGGATTTAGGGAGGGTTGTTTCAAACAGTCTGTTAACGTTACATACGGACGGTTAAAAAGTAACTATGACGCGAGATGTTTAACGTACGTTAAATATAACGGGTTGTTTATGACATAAAAATCCGTCAGTTAAAGTTATTCAAAAAGAGATTCCATAATATGTTGATGTTTGAAGTAGCTGTTTGACAACACAAAAATACGTTGACTGGTCGGTAATGGTAATAGTAACTTTTTGACGTACGATTTTGTGAAACAACCCATTGTTTAGATTTGACGATAGTTAGCGCCAATTTTGACTACCTATTACCGGTTAGTAATGTACAGTTGAAGCAACCCGCCCTAACGTACGTTAAATGTAACGGGATGTTTAATGACATAAAAATCCGTCAGTTAAAGTTATTCAAAAAGAGATTCCGTAATATTTTGATGTTTGAAGTAGCTGTTTGACAACACAAAAATACGTTAACTGATCAGTAATGGTAATAGTAACTTTTTGACGTACGATTTTGTGAAACAACCCATTTCTTTGATTTGACGATAGTTAGCGCCATTTTTGACTATTACTGGTTAGTAATGTATAGTTGACGCAACCCGCCCTTATTGTCTTAAGCATTCTCTACACGTCAACTAAAGGTGATAAACATGACAGGTGAAGATATTATGAGTTTTCAAACATGTTACGCAAAAGAACAAACAGAATCAACCCATACATCATTCACAAGCACTGCCTACACAAAATGCTCTCCCATGTCCCCATTCAGTTACGAAAGGTCTGCATATTTGACCAAGTTCCTCAGTACTAGCGGTCAACTCCGGTAAACCGCAGTAAACTGCGGTAAATTCTTTTTGAGTGTCTTCCGGGCCACCCGGTAGCGGTTTTATGTGAAGCTTGTAAATGCTCGAGTTTAAGTTAGGTTTGGGTACAAGTAGGAGCGGAAGCGATTTCGTGGTATAATTTATTTGTCGACTGTGGCGAAAGTTGTTTGACGATGACGACGTTTGCCTCGCAAACATGGGCTAGAGACCGCACAGAATCTAAAAGTTTGGATGGAGAAAGGGAAGGCTTTTGATCAGAAGCAGGATACAAAACTTGGCAAAAAAAATGTACCATTGCTATTATTGATCATTCAATTTTGTAAAAGAATTTTAGTAGCCATAATAATTATATCCTTCCGAAATTTTTTATTACTTATTTAGCACAGTACCAGCGCGTGCCACTGTAGCTTTATTGACACCATTGTCAGTATTTGGTAGACCATTGTCACTAATGGAATAGTAGTAGCATGGTTGTCATAATGACTGACTGTATTCTGGGGGACACAAATAATAATGTACCCATACATTTATGAATAGGTATTCTTTATGGTGTGTGCGAAAAAATCACACGCACAATTATGGAAGAAATTGACATTATTTCTTTCACTCAAGAATCATAAAAACTTTTAAATCTTACTTGCGTTTCTTTCTTTTCCTCGAAATAAACTAAATTAGACATTTAAGTTCTACTCTTTTCGCTTTTCACAATCGCTTTCGTTCACACCTTGGACGCCCTTGATTATGATCTCCGATTACGTCAGTTTTGCTTTCAAATGGAGGATTACCGTGTAAACACTTAATACCCCACTGATGGCCGTAAGTCGGGTAACAGGTTATTACTGCAACATGTTAATGTGATAATCATTTCGTGTCATTTTGTATTGAGTTCGGATTTGGATGCTAAAACGTTAATGCTTGTTTAAATGACATTTTGGGTCAGATTGGGTCAGACACGGGTGTTATCTTGTTTATTTCGTTAATATGCGGTGTGTGTGTGCCTTGTTTGTGGCTGTGGTTATCTTTCGTCTGGATTGACATTATTTTATTACTAACTTCTGCCCGCGACTTCGTCGGCGTGAATGTCGATTATCGCGCATGCAGACAAAGTCGTGGATTAAAAAGTAGCCTATGTCCTTCCCCGGGGTTCTACCTATTTTCATACAAAATTTCATCAAAATCAGTTCAGCCGTTTAATCGTGAAAGCGTCACAGACAGAGTTACTTTCGAATTTATAATATTAAGTATGGAAGTATGGATTACTAGCTGGCCCGGCAAACGTTTTTTTTGTCAATAAAATAAAATAAAAAATAGTCTACGACTTATTCTCACATTTTATGAAAATCCATGGGAGTACAGGGCCATCTGTACCGTATTCCTACATCGGAGGTTGAGAGATGGGGACCTCAATACCCGTAATTTTACACACAGGTGAAACCGTCAATATTGTGATTGCCTGAAGCATGAATGGCGTACAAATATCTCCAATTTATAATCATGAATTGCTGTCTAGTTCACGTTCAGTAGGACACTTGACCTGATGCCATACAATGATTGATGTTTCGCAACATTATAATGATGTTGAGCCGCCATCTTGCGTCGTACGGAGTAGATATCTAACAGAGACCAAACTTCATACAACTGCGCTGCGATAAGCATATATAGCTTTTTTATTCTTTGCACAAAGGACGAGTCGTCGTTTTGTGCGGTACCAAGGGCATACAGTATGAGTGACAATAAATAATATTGATTATTTTCATCCACAATGGCACTTAAAATTAATATGGAAAATAAGTACTACTTGCTTGAGAAAATGTGCCATTGAGACTGGTACTCGTACTAGGTTTCCACTTTAGTTTTGCAGGAATAGTGCCAGTAAATGTGTTCATGGCAACGACATACTAGATCCTTAAGCTTCTTCTATAAATAAAATGACAGCCACTGCATAAAGTAGGTAGAAGATTGACATAACCTACGTTACTTATATAAGAGAAATTACGGGTACTATCCATTTATGTACCCTACGGATTTTTTGCTAGGTATTCTAGGATGTAACTCCCTAGCTGTCCGTCTGTCTCGAACGCAGATCATCACTGCACTGAAAACCGCCGGCACAGACTATTCGCGACTGCACAGAGCCACACGGTGTCCCGTGCGCATTCCCCGCTGTGTCGCATGCGCAGCGCAATCAATGCCCTTATTTTAGACCTACCCGATTGTGACGTGTTAAATGACAGATTCAACCAAACCCTGTTATTGTGCTCGACATTTTGTGAGAGACATTCTATATAAATTATTATTGTATGTCCTAATAATTTGCAACCAAACAAAGTGTATTTTCTTTTATTTTTATCTTTTATTAATGTATGCTGTACCAGATGAAATTGTAGTTTATATAATACATAAGAAATTAATTAATTACTGTTACTGGTGTGTAACCGGGATAATTAATAATCAAGAAATAAATAAATAAATTACGGAAGGCTCGAATGCATGAGGACGTCAAAAATGGGTCACCTTTTTTGACGTCCTTTACAACACGTGAACGTATCAATATGTGCGTAGCGTGCGATTAAGTCACACTATAAAACAGTGTTCCTGCATCAAGTTCAGTCTCTGTAGGATATTTATTCAAGTGTTACCAAAATGAAACAGTACATACATTAAGATATTGTTATCTAACTAATTTGTCTGTTATTGTTCTTGTTGATAAAGCTATCAAGTTTTGAAATGTAATCATCGTTTGACGGGCCGGTTTATCTAGACCATGCCAGTCAGTATATTCTGTAATAAACATCCCTGCTGAATTTAGATGAAGTGAAATACAGGTGAAATGACATTTGATGCTAAAAATTAACAGCTCATGGCAAGTTCTCTTCACCTGAATTCGCCGAGAGACATTATTAAGGAACAGCACGTGTGGAACTTACAGCGGAACTAGTCCCCAAGTTCAGAATTGCTCAGCGGGCAATAGAGTGAGCAATGCTCGGAGTTTCTCTGAGAGATGGAATTCCCAGCGAGGAAATCCGGAAAAGAACTCACTGACATTGCTCGCAGAATCAGCAAGCTGAAGTGGCAGTGGGCTGATCACGTCGATCGCAGGACCGACGGCCGCTGGCAAACTAATTGTCCTGGAGTGGAGACCGCGCATCGGTAGACGCAACGTAGGACACCCTTCAGCCAGATGAACCGATGATCTGAAGAAGGTAACCGGTGGTGACTGGATGCGGAAGGCAGAGTACCGGGAAAAATTACGCGCCATGGAAGAAGCTTAGGTCTAACAGTGGAGCTCTAATAAGCTGAAGTGATGATCATGATGTGTGAAACGACAGACGACTCGAACTCACTTCACCTACCTAAATCCATAAGGATTATTTTTGCCAGCTATTTTCAAATAATTACTTGTTTTGACGGCTGCATAACAAATGGAAAACGGCTAACAATACCTCTGGTAGAAAATAAGGTGGTGAGAAAAACAAGGTGTTTTTCCGATGTTGTGACAGTGACGGCTAAAATATGTATATTTTTAGTCGTAAAAGAAAGTGATGGTAAATAGATTTTACCTTGATCATAGTACAGAGGCCAGCACATCAAGCTACTACAATCTGTCAAATTTCTTTGATAGATTTTCAACTTTATTACAAAAGCTTAAGGTTTATATTTAATTGGGAAAATTTGACAGTTAGGTATGGCTTGATGTGCTGGCGTCTGTACTTAATCACTTAATGTTGAACGTTCGCTATGTGCCAAGTTAGAATTTTTTACAAAGTCGCGATTGTAGCGCCTCCCTATTTTAACACATTTTAACGGACACTTTTTGATACACAGATATGGTTCTCCATACCTCTACCACAGTATACCTAAATATTAGTACTACCGTACAGTAGCGACACGCTCCGCCTCCCTCTGAAACCGTTCCTCACCTCTCCCCGCATCGAACGACTAGCTCTGGAAATTGCGTTTTTGTTCCCGCGGCGCGTAGACACGCACACTCAGCACGTATCTGTATAGTCTATTATTTTAGTATTAGTGTAGGCAATTATATCGTTTCATTTCTATGGAGTGTCGCGGGTGTGAGTCTACCCAGGGCTTGGATACCGGTATATTTTTCGAAACGGTTTCGTCTTAAATACAGAAGAAACAGTTTGTTTCGGTTACGTTCGAACAGAACGTTATTTAAAACGTTTTTGAAAAAGAACAAAATTTAAATTGTTATCGATTAATCAAATGTTTTTAACCGTTTCTAATCGGAATCAATGCGTGATCGCATCGGAATAAATGATATTTTGAAATGAAAACATAGACCCTACTTAACAAGTTCATGTTTGTCGCCGCACACTATGTGCGGCTGCGTCCTGCGGGATAAACCGGTTTTTGAAAACGTTGTCATTATTTCTGATTTCGTTTTCGTTCCGAACAAAATGTTGTACAAAGAACGATTAGAAACGTTTTAAAAACGTTATTTTAAATAACGTTTCCGAGCCCTGCCTCTACCCTTCATAGTACCTAGGTATGAAAGTAGTACTTACTTTATGATATCCTACAACTTGCCAAAATATTTACAAGAACCGGTAAATTCGCATAGTGACAGGGGCATAGCGTAACCCAGTTCTATTCTGAACGTACTGCGAAGCGCATCTGGTAACTCCGGCGACCACGCGCCAGTTTCGGGAATTTCGCTTTTGGCTTTATTATTGTTGGGATTGGAGGAGAACGTTATGGGCTAGGGTGACCTCTTATTGGTGAGTTTTAGATAGTTTTGATTTGTTAAGTTTAATTTTGTAGTCAGAATTGAAATGTTTTGTAGTTTTGTGGAAATCGGTGGTATTCTTGTATTGCCAGCTGCCGCTGTCGCCGAATGTAAGCTATCGCAAACTCATTATTAAAGGACAATCTACTCACAATTCACGTTAGATAATTGCTTTTTAATTATGTTTATTAATTATGATCATCACTAGAGGTATTTTATATGGCGTAGTCTCTAACAAAAACCGCAAAATTTAAAGAAAAACTAAATACAACACAGGAAAAAACGTACTTACAATTTAGTTTCATTATTTAAATAACAAAACTTCTAAACCTTCTCTTTGATTTCATGATTTAAAACTATCTAAGATTTTCCCCATACCACAGAAACTGCAGATTTCGGTGAGTAAACACGTAAGTTTGATGAATCAGACTTACTGAGAACCGATAACGATCAATTTTACTGCATTCGCTATCGGAAACTGGATTATTTCAAGCGTGTGTTATGACTTATGTTACCTTATATTTATGCTTTGATAAAATACATTATCAACGTTCCTGAATTTCTTGAAAGGATTGGTAGGTAGATGTGTTTTTGTTTTTGTTTTCTTTTTCATTTACAAAAAGAAAATGGTTCGATATTTGTTTTTTTTCCGGTCAGTATCATAGTATATGGGCAAGGGTATAATTAGGTGAAAACGATGGCAAACTATGGGACTGAGCATGATACCGAATTATACTATAAATTTTACCGGTATAATTGTAATATTAATTCCATGAGATAGGCCATTGGTTTCATTGCTTTGTTAAGTTTCTTTTAAGGTTATTACAAAAAAATACGACAATGATTTTGCTTTTGTTTGTTCTAAAAATAACATGAATTACAGACAAATGAGGTTGTTGAACTGTTATGTACAATACATATTTCCATATCAACTCATGTCTATTTCGAGATCTTCATATTTACACTTTGACAAGAGAGAGTCATGATTTAAGAGATTGAACAAATGATAAAATATTTTTCTTAAAAAAAAAACTCTATTATTGACTTTTAGTTTTTTAAATTATTTTACGTGTAATTAGGTCATCATCGCTTGATTTTATCTTATTATTATTCAAGTGTTTTGGATGAGTGTCATTTGTGTTAATTAGCTGGGATGGGCTGGGAACTATCGCAGCTTTTTAACACACATGGTCACCATACCGTGTAAGTGCAGACATTAAAACAGCGTAAAATTATTATTGTGCAATAAATGACTTTGGTTCGATCCCTGCCGACTTCTAACGGACTGTTGTATTGACTTTCACTGTTGCAGATAAGGGTTATTTCAGGCAGTTAGAAGTCGTTTGTAAACTATTTAAGTACCTTAGTACTTTGGAGCCTCCCTCTAAGTTACGATTGTGGGTTCTTCTTGAATATATTTTGAAAGTATCTTTTAAGAACTTAGTTTGCAATAAGTAGTAATAGTAATAGTATGACGGGCCGGTGTCCTCAATTCCACGTCTCAGCGCGTATTTTGCTGGCTTGCAATATAGTCTCAATAATTAAAGGGTATAAATATAATTCAATTCAATTCAATATATTTATTTCGGACAAGGTACATCCATATTTTGGTTAGTTACAATACAGGCACTTATAAAACTAGGTTAGTAAGATTTAAAATATAATATACAAAAATAATATTGGGCAAAACTGCGAACACAACCTCACCCCGACCATCCTTACAACAGACACCGTACATACTTATGTGAATGTACCCAATGTCCAAAGAAAGGACTATCGACTTTATCACTCAGTGTCTTCAAGATAATATTGGGACCCCCTCTAACTCTGCTCATAACTGAGGCGACTCTCTTGCGCAAGATAGCGTAGAAGAAAAAATGATCACCAAAAAATACTTTAGGATCTTAAGCTCCCTTACAAAAAAAATATACTAAATTATACCAAATGTACTAAATGGTCACCAAATCTTAGTGTGCAAAATAACCAAAATCTTTTTGACCCCCCTGGGGCGGATCCGACATGGTTAGGTTAGGTTAGAAACTGTGACCCCCTACGCACCCACGGCCGCCGAGTGCCAGAATCAAATCGCTTTTTACAGTCAAACTCATACATTTTTGCAATACTTTAGGAAACACCACTTTGGTGACCATTTACTATTTTGGATTTTATTTTATTTACTATTATTGGTGATCATTTAGTAGATCTGGAGGTTCGTTAAACATAAGCCATAATTAAAATAATGTGATGTATTTAATTAAAGGTATTCTTTTTTAACTTTTTTTATTTGTATTCAGCTGCATCCAGTAAAACTGGTAGCACACCCGAATATAATGGGGAAAAGGTTAAATCAAAATAATTTACTTGCAAAAATATGGTGCATTAAATTAGATGTTATTTTCTGACAGATGGTTTCCGTATATTCTGTCATATCTACATGGCGTGCAAATGACAATAACATAAAGAGTGTTTAAATTCACAACCTTACGTAGTCCAGCCTACAGTCAGATGAATATAGCTTCAAAAACATACGTTACACCAAAATACTGCAATTCTGCATCTAATAAGGCAGCTTACCTACCACCCACTACCATCACCCCCACACCATGAGGTCACTTTACGTATATTTCCAAATCATCACGTCATCTGTTTACAAACAAACATACATACTAAAGATGTAAAGTTTGTATGTTTGGATGTAGGAGGTAATCTCCGAAACTGCTCATCTGATTACAACAATTCTTTCACTGACGGAAAGCGCCACTATTGTCGAATCAAATCATTTATTCGCATAGAGTAGGTATTGTACATCAAGTTGTTATTAAAATATAGTGGGCCCGATATATTCTGCCCGAGTTTTGGCATGCAAAATTTAATAAATAATGTCTGTAGGTATTAATAACATTTTAAGTAAGTTAACATTTAAAAAAAAGTTAAGTTAACAGTTGTCTTGTCGGTTGGTGTTTATTTTATTCTTTAGGTACTTGACTTCCACGCATATGAAGGCACAACTAGAAACTACTACTTAATATTATAAAGACGTTAAGATTGTTTGTAAGTGGTATTCTCTGGTAGTATCGGTCCACGCGTCATGTTCGTGAACGGGCAATAATAATTGATCATCTCTTAATAGTTATGATTTTTTTGTTTTGTTCTTTACCTACATTGTTTTCAAATATAGAAGTAACAAGAATAATGTAACCAGGATTTTATAAATACTCGCATAAACAGAATATATTATTATCCGTTTTCTTGCTCGTTCTTGTCCATAGAGACCTATCTACGTTATGGAACGAGCACATAGCTTTAACTTTCAGAGTAACTGACAGACTCCTTGACAATTCAAAAGTGCCTGTAAATGTTTTAATTGAAATAAATGCTTTGACTTGACTGGGTCTTTGAAAGACTTTGGACCGATTTAAAAAAATATTGCACTGTTTAAAATCTATTGTTTTCTAGTGTTATTTTGAATGGTATATTTCACGTCCATGCCCGTATACGAAACAGCGGTCTTAGGCTAGTTTAATACAACAAGCTGAATGACATAATAGATAAAGAAGGTCTAAATATTTTTAAAGCCTTAATTCTTTAAGTCATTGGTTTACATGGAGGTAGTAAAGTGCAGAGAAGAATATTTTTATCCCATTGAAAATTTTAGGGTCATTGGCCTTTGACTTTTGTTAAAATGAAAGCATGAATTTATATTTTGATTAAAGACTTTAGTCAAAGCGATTGAAACGTGCTTTATGGAATTTGGAAAGGTTATCAAAAGAAATTCACTGAAAATCTTTGATCCCATAATATTTTTCTACAAAGATTTTTCTTCTTTATATTCAACTGACTTCAAGATAGAAAACTTTCTCGATTCGACTGCACTTTTTTTTGTATGTATGTATTGGAAAATATAAATAGTTTATAGAGATAGATAGGGTATGCCTCAGGAGTGGTCCTATATATAAATTATCAAAATTGAATTAGCGCTTTTTCAAAAAGCAACCAAAAAATTATACATACATGACGTTTTGATTTTTTAAATCTTTAGAGGACTTTTAACCTCGGTTTTAACTGTGTTACCGTTTCTTAATGAATTTTGATGATAAGGATGTACTTACTAAAAAGCGGAAAAAACCTTTTCTACAAAACAATAAACAGAACAAAGCCACCGCGTTCGGAAACTAAAGTCATGTATGTTCTGTGCAAAAGTTATTTATCACTTTTTAGTTTTTAAAGGCGGTTGTCTTTTTTGTAGAAAAGGTGTTTTAACATAAAAGTAGATACCTATAGACTTATTCTTTGTTATTGTTTACTTATGTATTACTGTGTATTTTGCTACGACCCGTATCTTTATAGAGTTCAGAATTAAGTCCAAAATTATCCCACGCGAACACGAGAACGGGTTCGATTTCCCTGGATAATCCTGTGTTGTTGCACCAAATTTTATTAATTCTGTTTATCCACCTATTCTCCTAAACTCATCATCATCTGCCCAGCCTTTGCCCAACTATGTTGGGGTCGGCTTCCAGTCTAACCAGATGCAGCTGAATACCAGTGTTTTTCATGGAGCGACTGCCTATCTGACCTCCATAACCCAGTTACTGGATAACACAATGCTCCTTGGTAAGACTTTCTGGCTTCTGACCGACTGCCAAAGATTTGCAAATTACAGCCGGGACCAACGGTTTTACGTTCTCATTAACTAGGCATCGTAATTACAATGGTAGTACTCCGAACGGACTCCGAACTGCGAACTCTGATAGGAGCCGTTAGTTGGGGCTGGTCATCTCTTAGCTGCCTCAGTTATTCTAAATTTGTTGAATTGCTTAAGATTATATTTTCATCTAGACCTCTTTTAACGTACATGACTGTTGTTCTCACATTGTACCCCTAGATTCAAGATGAATGATGTAACCGGAATTTGTAACATATTATTGATTTTAAAAGAGTGTTCTTTGAGTTTTTTGCTCGTTCTTCTCCATAGAACGAGCAACTAGCTTCAACTTTCTGACTGACTGACTCTGACAATTCAAAAGTACCTGTAAATGGTTTATTTGAAATAAATGATTTTGATTTTGAGTTTGAGTTTGAGTATGATTAATTTGTTCTTGTAAAAATTCCTTTGATATCGGGATAAATCTAAGTGTTTATATAATGTAGGTAGGTATCAGGAAAAATCTAAGTAACATTCTTGTCTAGTCGAGTAATCACATTTAACTACAAAATTATTCCAATAACAAGTTTTTTTACATAATTCAAATTATTTTCCTTATAATAATGTAAACAACCAATAAATGCTTGTAGTTACCACATCCATACAAGTGATTTAATAAAGTCCATAAACAGACCAGTATCGGTGACGCGTTCAGCGATTAAAGGACGCAGTAACGACCACTTGCGATTAAAACTGATAACTAATCTCATTCTTAGTCAACTAGCGGTCCCACTAGTTGGTTTCTTACATCCGTGTACAGTTCACTCAAATAATTACGATTTAAAACTTAAACTAATAAATTTTGATACTAAAATCGCTTGAAATTTTAAAAACATTCCAAGAAAAACCGCTGTCTGAAAAAGATTTCAAAACAATTCCATAAATAAAATAAAACATTCCAAATTCAAAACCGACTTGTATTTTATAACGTGCCATAACTTAAAAAGTTAAGCGTTCGAGATTTAAAAGCAAAATTTAAATCGAATAAAGAATGCGTCTCCGTTTCAATTTGTATCAAAATTACGCAGCGGCCAGTGTTTTTTAAATGAGACGTCTATAATTTAACATCTTATTAAAATACCGTTAGAGCAGTGAATGAAAATCTTATATGCATTGACGTTTTACGATTTAAAGTTATCACCAATAAAAAAGTAGCTACTTGGTTGCATAGTTACATAACAGATAATGTGTTAATAAACGTTACAAATAGCAGTTAATAGATCGAAATTTTCGTATGAATGAGTGATTCAGTGTTGAAAACGATGCGCAAGAGTCTGCATGTTAGTACTGCGCGTTTAGTGTAGTTTAGTGCCAGTGTTGTGATAATGAGTGTTCCTAATTTAAGTGTTGATCAAATTACAGGTAATTTTTGGTTATTTTTTCTTTTCATATTTTATGGCAAGATGTAAAAAATTGTTAAAATTACGAACCAGTTTTGAATTGTTATTCTTAGATTATGATGTAATGTTAGTTTTAGAAGTGTTCTGCAACGTGTTTTGGTTTAAAATATAAGAAGTGGTTTTTAAACAAAACTAAATTTCTCATATTTTGTAGAGAAAATGTAGAAGGAAGGTCATGAAATTGATTGTTAAAAAATACAACAGTAGATTGTTAGGTACAGACAGCGTCATTAACTAGTTACCCCTCACGCATTAAAATTCCATCGAAAAGGGGGTAATCAGTTGACGACGCTGTGCGTACACCAAGGTATAACATTTGTCCTTCAACGGTATCAGGGGGGCAATTCTAGTATCTTATATGAACGTTCATTGCATCATAGAGCATGATTTAATATAGCATTCACATTATAATCTGTCAAAAATCTGCCTCCATTTTACCTATACCTTTGACGTCTCTGAAATGAGATTGCTACATTATGAACGTTTTTTAATTGTGAGAATTATGTAGATGACACCACCCTGTCAATTGATATACTTTTTATTTAAAACTATCAGAAAGCGATTCCCGCATAGATTTTGTATGGCAATTCATATTTATGACGTCACTTGTAGATTGTCATTTGCCAAATTAATTGACTAACTATTTATTGTTTTCAAAGTAACTAAAAAATTTAATTTTATGGTAAACTAGCTGACCCGACAGACGTTGTCCTGTCCCGATCTACCTACTACCTATTTACCTACACCTACCCTACACCTATTCTACACCTACCACTACCTAAGTGCAAAATTGACTCTTTGACGTTAGGAACATACCTACATTGTTTAAACAACAGTGACTGCTTGTAATTCAATATGAACTTTATACAATAGCAATAAAGCTCGTTTTAGTTAGAAAACGTTTGTAAGGGAAAAAGAAAAGGGCTGTTTTTAGGGTTTTTCCGGCAATTATTCGATTTTTTCTCGCCGTAAAAACCATCTTTGAACTTCAACGAACATTTTAAAAAAAGAATTGGCCAAATTGGTCCAGGCGTTGTTGAGTTATGCGCTTACCAACACATTTTGCGATTCATTTTTATATTATAGAAGATTATAATATAATAATATGTGGGGACATTTTCACACACGGCCATCTGACCCCAAACTAGGGAGACCCTGTACTATGGGTGTCTGACAGCTGATATACATACACAAATACATTTTTTTTTTGTAAATACATACATATATAGATAAACAACACCCAGACACAAAGCAAACACAAGTGCTCATCACACCAATGTTTACCCTGGGCGGGAATCGAACCCGCAACACGCTGCGCAGCAGTCGATCGCTCAGCCACTGCGCCAACCGTGTCGTCAACACGGTTGGCGACAATTTCAAATTGAAAATGAATTGAGTTTTTAGGGCTAAAATCAAATGTTTTTGACGTGATAACGTCTTATAAATCGATGAACACCTACTGCACGCACGAAAAAGTGTCACGTTCCACCTGAGCCCGAGTGTGCAAGCGAGAGCGCGGAACAAGCGATAGAGAGGAACGATCGGCCCAAGCAGTAAGCTCCGCCCACCTCGACGGAAGCCATTATTTGCTTATGATAAATAAGTTAGCCATTATGTTTCTTTATGACGTTATCACGTAAAACTATCGGCCGTAAACGGACTTTACAAACAACCAATTTTTTTAGAAGTTCTGTCTTGAAATTACTGCTCAATCTACCCAATTGGCCTTGAAAAACCCCAGCAGACATTTTTCTTCCATCAAATATAAGGCATTATAAGCTATTAACCTCAAATTATGAAACAAAAGGCAGATAGACAGCGCGAAACACTGAGTGCGAAGCCACCTAAGCAAATACAAATCAAAAGTGAATACCATTAATCAATCAAAACCAACAACATTAAAAAGTGTTATCAAAACTGTAGAAAGAGTAATAATTACATTTTTAACCACAATATCAATAAGACAACATGGCAACCACTACTAGATAACAATACTTGAACTAAGTACAAACTAATATGGCGTCACTTATCTATGCGTCTACCTAATTACTCAGTCTCATTAGTGGTTAAAGAAAGTTTTTAGTGTGTAACAAAACGATCAATCAAAAATAAACACCATTCATCGCTCTCTCTGTATGGTAATGGTGAAGTCAAGTACAAATTAAACGAGCCATGGATGTTGCTCTTTTGTTTTTGACGGGTTCAAAACAAAAGAACAGCAGTTTAGTAGGTGTTCGTTTACGTAGTGACTAAGCTCTCTAATTGTCATTGTCATCATTAAATACATAGGTATCTGAAGGCACAGCAGTGCCCCCGCCAAGAGCAAATGGCTCGCACTGTCAAAAAGTTATCAGATCTCTATGTATAATCTCTACTTTACTAGCCTTACTTCACAAACTCCACACCTGAGTCAAAATATGTCGCTGTTTAGTGACTACAAGAACTATTGTTTAAGGCGACGATATACGACTTTTACAGATTTTAAACTGACAATCACGTCAAAATGTGCAGTGTAAATGATTTGAAAAAAATATATGTTAAACAAGAACATTCTCTTAATCACTTAGTAAGTGAATATTTTTAATTATATTCATATTATATAGTTTAATTAATACGTGAAGTTGTGTCTGACGCGGACAAAACATTGACAATCACACAAAATCTACCAGGTATAATTATCCGAAACTTACACTATCTTACAGACAATTTTATTATCTATCTTTTAGTATACGCCTTTTTTTTAATTTTGAAAGAATACTACTTTTATTTAATTTTTTCGACTAAATTTTGAAAGTTTTGGACGCAAACTGCGTCCGTTCTGCATCAGTTTTGCGTCCAAAACTTTCAAAAATTTAGTCGAAAAAATTAAATAAAAGTAGTATTCTTTCAAAATTAAAAAAAAGGCGTATATCGTCGCCTTAACAGAAAAGTAATGAACATTTCTTTGACAATTTAGCACAAACTCAATTTAAAAGTAATAAACAGTGAATACATTTTTCACCGAGCGCCCATATAGCGCGTCATGTTCGTGAACGGGCGCTGTCAGTAGAGATTGGTCAGCTCTTTTCTGCCATGGACTTTATCTTGCTTCTTTTTTGAGTTTTGTATTGTTACATTACCTTCATAGTTTTCACATATAGAAGCAACAAGAATCATGTAACCAGACTTTGTAAAAAACTTGATTTAAAAGAGTGTCCGTGGAGTTTCTTGCTCGTTCTTCTCCATAGAGACCTACCTACGTTTTGGAACGAGCAACTAGCTTCAACTCTCTGACTAACTGACCGACTCCTTGACAATTCAAAAGTGCCTGTAAATGGTTTAATTGAAATAAATGCTTTGACTTTGACTTTATATGTAACTGTAGCGAAACGGCTTAGCCACATACATATTTTGACTAAGCTGTAGAGTTTGTGAATTTAGGCTAGTAAAGTAGAGATTATACATAGAGATCTGATAACTTTTTGACAGTGGGAGCCATTTGCTCTCGTCTCGACAGCATTTTACATGAAAATGTTGTTGGTGCGATGAACTGTTTCTTTTAACCTCTTTCTACTTCATCTCTACATTATGTAAACTAAGTAGCTTTTTCCCCCGACTTCGTCCGCGTGAATGTCGGTTATCGCGGATGCAGACGAAGTTGCGGATTAAAAAGTAGCCTATGTCCTTTCCCAGAGTTCAAGCCATCTTCCTACCAAATTTCATCAAAATTGGTTCAGCCGTTTCGTCGTGAAAGCGTAACAGACGGAGTTACTTTCGCATTTATAATATTAGTATAGTATGGAAGTATGGATAATAAACTCGCCGTCCTAAGTTTGTATTCGTCCGGGCTTATCTCCAAACCTACTGGTTCTGGTATATTTTGATAATTTACATTTATTTATGTTTGTTTTACCACATTGTAAGTGGATATTGGTATTCTTACAATATTATTGTCCAACGGTATTCGAGAGGTGGAAATCTGGTGACCTGTAATACAGGTTTTAATTACCTACCACAGGCACCAGCGATTCACAAATTTATTTGTAACTTGTGTTTGCCAATCAATAAATATTAAATATATTACCTATTTAAAATATATTATTTATTTATAATAAAATAGTGCCTATTTTATTATCAAAATAATTAGGGACTAGTCACGGACTAGAAAAAAAAGAAGTACTCCGCGCCACTTATATAGAAAGTGAAGCACCCTAAGTAAGCCGGACCGCTTGTACAAACATGCCTCACGCTCACATTTACATCATAATCACGGACTAGAAAAGAAAGGACTGCGCGCCACGCATATCGAAAGTACCGATCGTACCGATCTATGTGTGCGTCGGTCCGGCGTACTTTAAGTGCTTAACTTTCGATATGCATGGCATGGAGTCCTTCTTATTTTTCTAGTCCGTGGGGACTAGTAAGAAAAATATAAATATTGTACGGTAGTGTACCTACGGAAACCTGCGTGACGGACACACACATGGAGGTATCCATGTATCTGTTCGTCACGCACTTGGCCGGATTCTTTTTAGGGTTCCGTACTCAAAGGGTAAAAACGGGACCCTATTACTTAGTCTCCACTGTTCGTCTGGCTGTCTGTCACCAGGCTGTATCTCATGAACCGTGATAGCTAGATAGTTGAAATTTTCACAGATTATGTATTTCTGTTGCCGCTATAAACAACAAATACTAAAAACAGAATAAAATAAATATTTAAGGGGGGCTCTCTTACAACAAACATGTTTTTTTGCCGTTAAAACAGGTTATAATATAGTGCCTAATGTTGAATATACTGGGGTGACTGGTAATTAGTGTACGATACTTAAACACGTGATTGTGTTCATGATAACAAACAACTTTCCCGAAGAAAATTTTTTTTTGTACTGGTTCATTTTAGGTCAAAGGCGTCCGCGCGCGTGAAATTCATACGGCTGTTGTGTTATTGTGATAAAAGTGAACCAGTACAAAAAACATTTTTTCTTCGGTAAAGTTGTTTGTTATCATGAACACAATCACGTCTTTAAGTATCGTACACTAATTACCAGTCACCCTATATATATATAATGGCTAGTTTTTTTAATTCTATTTGAATTTTCATCTATCTAAAACGAGCTTAGTATGGTCATTTGAAATTCATGTCCGTAATCGGGAAGGAGCGGCTGTAAATGATTGATGAGAAAAATGTGCCTACTTTAGTTACATGAAAAATGTTTTCCTAATACGCACTTACGTATTGCTGTTGACACGGTCTCTGAATTTTTTGCGGTTTCAGATGCCGTGTATCTTGATTATGAAGTTCTAGAGTATCTTGGTTGTAAATCGTCTTCTAATGAACAGTAATAAAAATGCATTTATCATATTTAATACTTATTATTTGCATCTAAACTGATAGACATTATATCATTATGTATCTACAAACCTTCCATCACTCCTGAACTTTGCCATGCACTATCAGCATCGCTAAAAGCAACACAAAATTGTGATGCTTCCTTATGGGATACTTTCCCGCCTGTGGTCATAAAAGTCTCGATTCTTCGTCCCTCTTATATCTTTATGAAGATAGAACAACGTTATCCTGTTCGTTATTAAATACATACAAACTGTAATCAACTTTGTATCGACCAATTACTGTTCCTTCGCACATGAGCTTTACATTACGTAGTAAAGAATAGATTAAGCCAATCAGCCTGGCTTAGGTAAAACCAAAATCCCGGCGGCATTTACACATGATGAGCTTAACCACTAGGAGCTCGTGGCTAAGTTAAAGCCTTACAGATCGTTCGGTCAAAGGTTAAACTACGCTTGCCGCGGTCGATCTGTGGATGGGTGACCATCCC
Organism: Charanyca ferruginea; assembly: GCA_947361185.1. Lineage (NCBI taxonomy): Eukaryota > Metazoa > Arthropoda > Insecta > Lepidoptera > Noctuidae > Charanyca > Charanyca ferruginea. The sequence continues at coordinate 5,796,942 of OX376077.1, read as the reverse complement.
TTTCATACAGAGTTCCCTCCTTGCCTCGGAAAGCTCGTAAAGCCGTTGGTCCCAGCTGTCATCTGTAGATCTTTAGCAGTCGTTATGGGTAGTCAGAAGCCAAAAAGTCTGACAACCAGTCTTACCGAGGGCTATCAAGTTACCCAGTAACAGGGTCGTGGAGGTCCGATAAGCAGTCGCTCCATGTAAAACACTGGTATTCAGCTGCATCCGGTTAGATCGGAAGCTGACCCCAATATAGTTGGGAAAAGGCTAGGAAGATGATGATGATGATGAGCTTGACTACAACAGGATTGGAAGAGCGTCTACTTCTTTGTTCAAATTCCAGTTCCGAGCTAACAGTTACTGGGTTTTTTTAATTCTAATAGGTTTATGTTTAGCCGTAACTCACCTGATTTTAAATAATGCTGCGGCCTAAGGTGGAGCACGCTTGCCTAGGATGAACCGGTTCACTCGTGCCTTGCAGATACCCCAGATTATATTTAGGTATCTATCGGGGAAAAGAGAGACAGGCAGTGAATTCCACAATCTGGCAGTTCTCACAATAAATGTAGAAGCAAAGCGGTTATTTCAGTTGTGGAACTTCAACCGTATGGCGGTGACGCTTCGCCATAAATCTGCTCGTCCGATGATGGAATGGGGATGGGGGAATTAAGTTGGGTTTTGCCAAAAGAATTTGTAAGTTTGTGGTGTGATAGCCCCGTACCTCGGAATGTACATAAAGGTCCTTTGCTTAATCTCTCTCCGGTCGTGTAGGTTTGCCGTCCCATCGAAATAGTGAGGGAAGAGAGAGTACACCTGTGTTTGCGGATACATGTTCATTTTATCATCAGACAAGTATGGCTATTATTATTTTAAATATTAACATGTATAATTAACATGTATAACTTCATTATTTCTCTAATGTACTATAATTATGTCCTGCGGAATTCGTTAGTCTCCGTCATGGCTGACGTGTTCGAATTTCGGGCAAAAGAATTACAACCTTGTTTTATCCGGAAAAGCACATGGCAAATCCGATTGTCAAAGTTTATACCTAGTCTATTCTTAGACCCGGCTTCCCAAACAGCTGTTGCGTAGGCCGTCGGATATACACTACGTATACTACGAACTCTTAGGAGAATAGTAAACCAAAACATTGCCAATCTTTTGATGTTTCAATACGTGTTCGTACAGATGAAATTTTTCAACAAGTTTTGAAAGATTGCGTAAAGTTAAAAATAGTTTTGTTTTAGTTATGATAGAATGACGTGTGTAAAGAAGTTTATGTTCTTCTGGTCTAGCGTGAGTGTGAAGACAGATAGACGGTTTGGCGTTGCTATAAATAGATAACTGCATCCTTCTTTGAAAATAGTAAAATTAACAACTGATAAACAAAATGTTTTACAACCGAAGTTTCTCTAAAAAGTCCTTCAAGAATTTTCTCTAAAATTTCGGTTGCTCATTCCGTAGAAATTACTCATCAATCAGAAAATAAAAACTACACCGGTTAATAACAATTGAATTCATTCAGTATACCCGATTGTCAAAAAGTGGGATATTTGGGACAACATTGGGTCAATATTGTTTACATAACAAGCAGAAAAACACAGCTTACCAAACAAAAATAATTCACTCCATTGCATTGAATAAGGCGGTTTTCTTTCTTTCTTTCTTTGATATTGGGTCTGTTGTTAAACCCATTGTATTGACCCCAATTCTCCAATGTTTAACATCAACAAAGTATAGAACGATGTTTGTAGGTATTAGATTGGGTTTGGTATGACAGTTTTAATTGTTGAAATGGAAAGAGAACTAACTTAGTCTGAGTGTTCATATCTTTCTCCAATGTTAGTTTAGTTTTCAGCTCCAGCTCTTTCCAGTTTTAGTTTTTAGTCATTGTTTTTCAGTGGTTCGAAAGTTTTATTTTTAGAAGTGGTCTTGGAACTTCCGTCCTTTAATTTTTATCTCCACATGATCATACTTCATACTAATATTACAAGGAGCTAGTTGTTTGTTTGTTCTCTTGTTTGTTAGAAGATATCTCAGTAGAAAAGCCGGACAAGTGCGAACAAGAGTGTGGACTCGCCCACCGAAGGTTCCGTACATATTTGCAGGTACATATCCATACTTCTATACTAATCCATACCTACTATCCATACTTTAATATACTTAATTATAAACGGCCGTATCTTTTTTTCACATTAACATAGGGGGTTGATTTTTTTTACAGCATCAAGGGACCATAGTCTTAATTATATGGTTTTAATTTCAACTCGATACTTCCACGCGTTCCCGAGATAAAGGGTCTTGACAGACAGACAGACCGACAACAAAGTGATCCTATAAGAGTTCCGTTTTTCCTTTTGAGGTATGGAACCCTAAAAATTCTAATAGTAAGCTACACTGTCAGTTGCCGAGTGTTACAGGCTATTTTTATATGCCACGCGGACGATGTCGCGGGAAATACCTATTCTAGCATAAATGCTATTAATACAGTGCCCTTCTTCTCTACACGAATTTGGTCGTTTAATACGAAAGATGTTAATCTATCAACCCATACTTTAGAAAAACTTTGTAAATACTCAAATTAGTGAACCCACTGCAGTTGCATTGACTGTATTTTGTTTGCATCTGTTTGCAAGCTGCAATATCTGGCAGTTGCGACTGCATTTTGGCTTTAAAACTATACCAGCTGCTTCAAAATAAAGGCCGATTCATAGACTGTTGCAAAATTTCTTTTTTTTATGTTTGACTTTCATATGGTCATAAGATTTACGCTTTGTATTTTATACAGACTGCAGTTCAGTAAAAGCAAATGATTTAAAGTTTTCCATAGAAAACTTAAATATGTATATTTTCTTTTAATAAAAATCATCAATTTCTAGGAATTTCTCCTGTATCGCGGGTGCGTTCACAAATATTAAACTCGCATACACAAACAGCCAGACCCAAAATAACTACGTATTGGTCATACAAATATTTGTTCCGTGCGGGAATCGAACCCGCGACAGCCAGCCAATCGCTCAGCCAATGCGCCACCGCGCGGTCTATTGACTTTAAACTTTTAAAAAATATATTCTGTTTTCTCTTTAGACTTACTTCTTTATGTATGTTGCTTGCTTTATGTATCTATTTATTAAATTTAACACGGATACCCGTTCAATTCAATATAACAAGTCCAAAGAGTTTATTTAATTATTTATTTATTTATACCTCATGCACAAAGGTACAAGGTACGGACTTAATGCCTTAGGCATTCTCTACCAGTCAACCAAAGGTGAAAAAGAGATAACACGGCAGGTGCATATGAACATGCATGCGTGCATGGTGCATTTTGAACTTGGAAATTTGCAAATACTTGAGTATGCGGCATAAATGCTGCTAACACAATATTTTTCCACAACTCCACCCATAATTAAATAAGTAATCTGTGTGTGGTCTAGTATGACTAGGAATATTTACTAGTAAATGCTATCTGACGTCATTCTAGTAACAAACACTTGACTACCGGCGGAATCTATGCACAATACTTAGATAACATGAAGATACTCGTATACACATGTCGAACTGTTATTAATTTTATTTTATGCATTTTAGTGTCATGAAGGAGTTCGTGGGTAAGTAAAAGCCGTACAGGTTAAGCTAGATGCTTGCCGTGGTCGGTTCATGGATGGGTGAGCAGCCAATTTATACTGAGACCCCTCCATGCCTCGGAAAGCACGTAAAGCCATTGGTCCCAGCAGTCATTCGGGTTAAAATCTAGTATGTGGAAACATGAATTGGGAGTGGGGGATGGTGGGAGGGGGTAGGGCGTACCTCCCGACCCCCTGATATCACGCCCATAATAGGAAAAAAAAATTGTAACCTAACCTCAAACACTAGGTAAAGTTGCCTTCGACTGACGGCAACGGGTACGATAATTGGCACAAAGGCGGCCGCCATCAGGTCCACGGAGCCCCGCTGCGCAGGGCTCCTATTTATGTCTGCAGGGTTTAAAGGAACCTAACTAACCGAACCTCGGGGTGCCCCTGATGTCGACCTATTAGATACCTAAGTTTTTTCTTCTGTCCAAAAAGTTTGACACACACAAATGTCATTTCTTTTTTTTACGTTCCATTTTGTAAATTTTTCACGATATTTTACACCACAAAAAAAATATTTTGACAGATTTGGTTGTCAATCGCCCATTTTAACGTTCTATTTTTGCTTTTTACGTGGTATAATGTGATTTTAGGTTAGTAACTTATTTTAATAATTTCTCGAAAACTACGCGGTTTCCTTTAATGAAAGTAGTAGTGTTATAATCGGGACCCAACCGTAGTCAGTTGACTCAGTTCCGCTACCAAATTGAATTGAATCGTTTCTCTGGGACTCGTCGAGCTTCATTGCTCTGGCGCTTTTCTGGTTGTCGCCACTGTTGATTCTGGCTTACAGGAGTTACAGTGGTTAGGGAATAGTGTGGCGGGCTTGTACCAAATTTCATAAATATTTGCTAAGCTTTTTGGTGACGGCCTAATGACAACTAAATTGATTTGACAAACAGTTTTTAGAGTTTAATTAATCTGTATGTACTGTAAACGTTGAATGCGTAATGCAACCTAGTCAAAAGCATTTGACTAAATGTTTCGTCTAAACACTCTGAAGTTATTGTAGAAGTAGTTTGAAATTGGAAGCGTTATTTTTATATTTTGTATTGCACTCGTGTAATGCTGACATTTTACTAAACAATATAGTTATTACATTCGGTTTACCTCTTTAATTTATAAAAGTCCTCCGACCCGTCAAACACCTTCCCATAAGCTTTACAATACCTACCTACTAGCTCCAACCCGCAACTTTGACTGCGTAGTCTTCGGAATTAAGAAAAGTTCTAAATCCCACGGGAATACAAAAGCAAGAAAAAATCCTTTGTTATTTTATATTAATCATGTGTGCAGTTAGCAGTTTTTGCTAATTCCGTTTAGTCGTAGTTACAAACATTCATCCATCTATTTACTCGAACTTTCGCGTTTATAATAGCGTTGAAACTGTAAGTCTTTTCGTCGGATATCGAACCGGCATTTAATACTACCAAATTATTTCCGCACCTTTCCTCAAGAAAAATGGAATTTTATTACTCTCGACATACACAGGTTTTACACTACAAATTAACAGCAATAACTCCGTCTTTCAACATAACCGAAAAGTATGATTAAATATCACCATTTTTCAACAAACCAAAAACAATATCTTCATAATAACATTGATACCTTTCGATGTATCTTGTAACAAATTATTCAAAACAAAAAGGGTGGTGTCCCAAACTCCCAATCCCGTATTATCAGTCCGTAAACGGCCATACATCTCGCTGTCGACGCTACGCCGGTGGCCAATAGGTTGCATTTGTACCTACAGACAGTAAAATTGATAAGTGTACACGCTGTTAATTGGTTCTGTATTTAATCAAAGTTGTTGCTGCGTTTGCAACATTCCTGCTTGTCTGCATATTTCTCAAACCGTAAAAACACGTTTCCGATCACCATTTACGATTTCGGTCTACCGTATAATATTCAACAAAGATTTTATTTTCATACATAAAAAAAAATGTATTTGTGTATGTATATCAGCTGTCTGACACCCATAGTACAGTAGTTTGGGGTCAGATGGCCGTGTGTGAAAATGTCCCCACATATTATTATTATAATTTTTTGTATTTTAGTTAAAAAACGCGTTTTTTTGTATAAAACTAAATATTGTTAAGAATTAGCACTTCTGAAATTCACAAGTATCTACCTATAACGGTTCAAAAAAGACAGCTCTGTGACAGATGATAGGACAGACTGACAGACTAACAGTGAAGTCGTAATAGTAAGGTCCCGTTTGGCCACTCGGGATTTTAATGGGACCATAAAAAAGCTAAAAGATTTAAAGAATCACCAGAGTCTTCTTTCTTGCCTGAAAAAATACAGTGGGCTCACCAATTTGTTGTTATTACTAGAACTGATAAATATCGAAATAGGTATAGTCAATTTTTTTTTCTATTCTAGAACCTTGACTTAGGATGTCATTAAAAATTTTAACCATACAACGCATTTCACATTTTCCTACCCTACACAGAAACTATTTTGTCGTTAGTACAAACAGATACCGTACAAATCATATGTTTAAAAGTACCTATGAAAAATCGATCCGTACTTTGCCACTATCCGCTAAGGTAATGGAGTAGAGACGTGGTAAAGGAAAGAATTGATGTGGTATTTAAAATGTTTCTTTATTGTAAAAGTTGTAGAAAGCGAAATTGAATGCTATTTCTATGTTCTATGTTAGGGGGGTTCGGTTTCCGCACTTAGTCCTTAAAATGGACCATTGTACGTGAGTCATGGCGGCCGATTACTCCAACCAGCCCACCTCCCTCCAGAAGCAGATCAATCTTCCCAGTCTTCTCAGTGCGTCCGCAAGGGATTTTGGCGTTCCAAGGGTCTCCCTGCGGATCTGGGTGACGCCAGTGCACTCAAGGAGCACATGCGCCACCGTTTCTTCCGCCTCCATGCAGGCCCTGCACAGAGGACTATCAGTGATACCTAGTGTGTGAAAGTGCTTATTCAATGAGCAGTGTCCGGTGATGGTCCCCGCCACCAGTCGCAGGCTGTCTCTGTCCAGGTGCAGAAGGCGCTTGGTCAGCTTTGTATCCAGGGATGGCATAGCCTCCTTGGACTGCCTGCACCCTGGTGTCGAGGTCCACCATTTCTCCGCTTGTGTTTGTGTGTAATCTCTTAACCAACTTCTCAACTGATTGAACGGAATGGGCACAATGGGTTCGGGTCCGAAGGCTTTTGTGCTGGAACCCCTTCTGGCAAGTTCGTCGGCCGCATCGTTACCTAGTGAACCACTGTGTCCTTTGATCCATTGTAGTGTCACTGTATTGCGGTTTGGTTCTGTAATGCGTTCCAGTGCATTATGACATTCTAGTATTAGTCTCGACGTGATCTGGTTTCTCTCTAAGGATTGAAGGACTGAGGCACTATCGGAGAGTATACGGATATGCGTATCCGTGACTTCCCTGGCCTCAATGGCGTGTGCTGCCTGGATGATGCCTACGCATTCTGCTTGGTAGACAGTGTTTAGTATTCCTAAGGGCCTAGATATTTTAATGTTTAGGTCTTCAGAGAAAACCCCGACTCCGGTGCCGAGGTCGGTTTTTGATCCATCTGTATAGATCCTTAGCTCATCTGGGCCTGAGTAGTCACACAGCTCCGCTGTAAGCTCTATGTTGTAGTGTTTCTGGAAACAGTGTATTTTCAGGGTTCTGTCGTTGGGTGATGCCATCATGGGCTGTCGTTTGATTGCTTCCTCTTTTATCCGTGTATGTTTGATTCGGGAGTCTTTGCTTAGGGTGCCGGATATATCGAGCCTGAAAGCCGCTAGGGTCGCTTCCTCTCTCACGACGAGATTTAGGGGTGGCAGTCCTAGCATCGCCTGTAAGGCGGCAGTGGGTGACGTTCTCATACTGCCGGTGATCGCCACGCAGGCTAATCTTTGTAGTTTCTCGAGTTCCTTCTGGGCTGTACTCAGATTGGTCCTGGGCCACCAAACTAGGGAGCCGTAAATTGAATGCTATTTGGTATGTCTGTAACGCTTTCAAGGCTAAACCAATGTACCGATTTTGATAAAATTGTAATTTTCTCGATCTTAATTTATTTAGCATTAACTTTAGAACCGTTTTAGGCAGACACTTCAAATTTTCGCAGTCTGTATTACTATTTATGGCCGTTGTAACCAAATGAAATAAAGTTAAAATTAAAGGGTTTCTCCTTACAAGAAACATGTTTTTTTTTTTCTATGTAGTGTTAAATTTTGTACTGTCCACGGTCTTCATAATGTGAGTCCAACTTGCATTTGGGCGGTTATTCGTTTTCGGCACGCATAAATGTGTACTTCATCCAAACATTACTTACTACCAAGTAGGTACCAGTACATCCAAGTTTAACAACCGCATCCACATAATTCCTTACTACACCAGCGGTTACCCGCTTTTCTCTCCATTATTTACACATTTGTACCCGTCACGTTCACAATACTGCTGATTGTACTTCGGTAAGACAGTTACAACACCACCATTTTACTCTGACCTCTGACTTCTAGTACTACTTGATTGATATCACTTACATTTGTAAAGGGTCTAGGGGCCAACTTTACTGGTTGTGTCACATTAATATTTATTAGTGAAAGCCTTCTCCTTGTTTGTTTAATTTTTTTCTACGGAATCTTAACTAGTTGTAATGTTGTGTGTGAGCCAATTAGTATTGTTACGCTACTGCGTAATGAGTGTGGAATAATAAAGTTGAAAGGAAACGTTTGAAATAACTTTCCGGTAAACAGATTCCGTTTTAAAGGAAGAATGTTTTTGTCATACAGAATTTTAAGACCGATTTTTCAGCACGGTTATGCTAACCTTCAAGTTTAAAAACATGAAAATTAATAAAACTAGAACTAATTTCCGTGCGTTCAAGCGATTTTGCCATACCTATTTATTGGAATCAAATTTAATGTAACAGCTCACTTTTCGGGGCCCATTAATTATGTCAATTATAATCCGTGGTGCTTAGCAACTGGGCTTTTCCCAGTTGTAAACGTCCCTTTGTAAGTCTATTGGCCTAGTTCTGTTCTGTCTCCTGCTTGATTTGGAGGGAAGTGGAAAATATGTTTTTTCTTACTCCTCCGCTGTTCTTTTCTGATTAATTTCGTTGCGGGATCCAAGACAGTTGAATCGTTTCTCTGGAACTCGTCGAACTTCATTGCTTTGGCGCATTTCTGGTGGTCGCCACTGTTGATTCTGGCTCGCAGGAGTTACAGTGGTTTGGGAATAGTGTGGCGGGCTTGTCCCATTAAAAAAAAGCGATTTTAATTAAAGTCACTTAAGTCTAAGTTAGTAGAGAACATTATTGAATGAGAGTTTAGTAGCTCTAAGGTATGGTTGTAGTAGGATCATCATCATCTGACTAGGCTTTTCCCAACTACGTTTGAAGTCGGCTTCTGATCTACCCGGATGCTGCTGAATTCCAGTCTTTTACATGAAACAACTGCCAGTCTGCCCTCTATAACCCAGTTACTACGGTATCACGATATCCCTTGGTAAGGCTAAGAACTCACGATGCAGTTTTCGCCCGCAGCGGGAGCCGCAAACAACCGCGCCAACCGCGGGCGAAAACCGCGTCATGAAATGTAGGTATTTCTGCATTCTACAGAAGCTGCGGGCCCGCAACTGCAGGCGGACGCGGGTGAAAACCGCATCGTGAGTTCTTAGCCTAAGGCTGGTTGTCATATTTTCTGGCTTCTCATAACCCATAACGACTGTCAAAGATCTACGATTGACAGCCATTTTACGTGCTTTCCGAAGCAGAGAAGGGTCTAGGTATGAAATGGATGATTTCCCGTCCACGCACTGATCTGTAGGTCTATTCTATTACAATCTCCCTCGGTGAACACCTAGGTGAAGTGAGCTGTCATCTGTCCATACTCTGCTTTGTCCAACCCCAGCAGCGGGACGGATGACAGCTCACTTCACCTAGGTGTTCACCGAGGGAGATTGTAACAGAATAATGTAAACAAAATCCATTTCTGGAAGAATAAAATTGTATGGAGTTGACGTTTGCTTACCAGATGTCACGTGATGCAAATATGTCAACTGCATACAATTCGATTTTTCCGTTGGCGTTAACGCTATCAGAAAAGGGATTTTGTCTACAGGGCCTGCAGCGGTCTTTATTACTACTTAGCTACGAATGAGCCCCTCGGTTAAGATAGATAGTACGATTACCTAATTAGGTAATGTAATTGAAGGAATTTAATGAAAAACTGTATTTTAGACGAGATGTTTCAATTTATTGCTTTATAGATTAGCACTTCTTACAGGGTAGATCCTATAGATAAGATAGAACAGTATACATGGACAAAGTGACACAAGGAGGTAAAAGCATAGATACCAACTAAAAATATTCATATACTATAAAGCTTTGTTTACATTGTATTTCCAACAGTAATTTCGTCGAAAATTTTTTTCGTCGGTACTGTTGGCTCAGTGGCTGAGTGATTGGCTACTGCGCAGCGTGTCGCGGGTTCGATTCTCGCATGGAACAAATATTTGTATGACATACAGATAGTTATTCTGGGTCTGGCTGTTTGTGTACCTACGTGACTTTAATAATTATGTTGTTAAAGAGATTTATAGAATTTTTTGTATTTTGATGTTTATAAATGCACCTACACACGTTTAAAAAAAAAGGATTTTGGACTCGAAAGGCAATCCAGTCAGGACTCGAAAGTATACAAGACACCGAGTGGCGTAATCCTTCCCATGATTAAATTGTTAATTTCCTGACTCGATATTGAAAGTCAACAGCCGGGAAAATCGTATTTCCGTGTAAATAAGATGGTTTTATCTTATCTTTATAGTGAAGTTTTCTGACCCTATTAGTACTTATTTAAGCTCAAGTCTCCGTGTCCGTATGGTGTAGGACGTAAAGAATAGCACCATCCCATATCTTCCCGTGGGTGTCGTAAGTGGCGACTAAAGGACGTACCAGAGAATGGGCAGCAGCGTTCTCTGTGCATTTGTAACAACCGTACTGCGATCGCCAACCCGCCTGCCAACCTGCTGTAAACGTCCCTTTGTGCCTATTGGCCTAGTTCTGTTCTGTCTCTTGCTTGATTTGGAGGGAAGTGGAAAATATGTTTTTCTTACTCCTCCGCTGTTCTTTTCTGATTAATTTCGTTGCGGGATCCAAGACAGTTGAATCGTTTCTCTGGGACTCGTCGAGCTTCATTGCTCTGGCGCTTTTCTGGTGGTCGCCACTGTTGATTCTGGCTTACAAGAGTTACAGTGGTTAGGGAATAGAGTGGCGGGCTTGTCCCATTTAAAAAAAAAAAAAAAACCGCCTGCCAAGCGTGGCGAAAATGGCCCGCCAAAGGGGGGGCTTTGGGGAGGCCTATGTCCAGCAGTGGACGTCTTCCGGCTGAAATGATGATGATGATGAAGCTCAAGTCTTAACAAAGTATTAACACTCTGATTATCAAAACATTGGGTTATGAAAGACTTACTTTTGCTCGGAACTTCGTCCGCGTGAATGTTGGTTAACGCGAATGCAGACAAGACGCGGATTAAAAAGTACCCTATATCCTTTCCGTGTGGTGTCGGTGTCCGTATGGTGTCGGACGTAAAGAATAGCACCATCCCATATCTTCCCGTGGGTGTCGTAAGAGGCGACTAAGGGACGTACCAGAGAATGGGCAGCAGCGTTCTCTGTGCATCTGTAACAACCATACTGCGATCGCCAACCCGCCTGCCAAGCGTGGCGATTATGGCAAGACCCCCCCTTGGGGGAGGCCTATGTCCAGCAGTGGACGAATGATGATATCCTTTCATGGAATTCAAGCTATGTTTGTACCAAATATCCTTAAGGGGCTATTAACGACTTTTACAGATTTTAAACTGACAATCACGTCAAAATGTGCAGTGTAAATGATTTGAAAAAAATATATGTTAAACTAGAACATTCTCTTAATCATTTAGTATGTGAATATTTTTGATTATATTCATTTTAAATAGTTTAATTAACTCGTGAAGTTGTTTCTGACGCGGACAGAACATTGAAAATCACACAAAATCTACCAAGTATAATTAAACGAAACTTACACCATCTTACAGACAATTTTATTATCTATCTTTTAGTATACGCCTTTTTTTAAGTTAAAGAATACTATCATTTATTAATTTTTTTCGACTAAACTTTGTGAGTTTTGGACGCAGCGCATACGATTCTCTGGTCGCTCAAGGTCGCCGGCGTATATCGTCGCCTTAAAATCAGTTACACGCTAAGGATTGTTTTGCTCTGAACATGCGCCGGTACAAGCTAAACTGCATCTGTGTGTATAAGTTATACCGCGCACGCATCAGAATTCGCACCATTCGAAATTTAAAACATACCGACGCTTTTCACACACTACTGTACAAGTTGATATTGCTGATAGGAAAAGTTGGAGATAGGATAAAAAAATCTGGTAGTTATTATATTTCTTACTGGATTAAAATAAAACTCCAAACGCATTATTAATCCTAAGTACACAAACAATTTTAAACCCCAACATAAAAAGAAGTATTTATGCAAAATACAACAATAAATTATGTACAAAATTAAATAGTACTGCTATTTACTAGAAGTTACGGCTTTTGGAGCGTGGGTAGAACGACTGTTTTTCCATTGTTTTCCCATAAAAAGTCGGTGATAAACGCGGAAAGGGCCATAAAAATTCTATTGACTTTCACAGTGATGAACTTTCTATAAGACTTAATTATGTTAGATTACCCTGTCTGAATTTATTTGGAAGATATTGGAAAATCGTAACTGTGAGTGAAATAAAAATATCAATTTAAATACGTTTATCTGTGCATACAGGTGTTGAGTAGGTAAGTGTTACAAAATAGTGTGGGTATCTGCTGTCTTGTCATGGTAAGTGACATAGAATTTTAGTATGACAGTCGATCATAGGTATATTGCTTACTTAAGGGGCTATTTAACGACTTTTACAGATTTTAAACTGACAATCACGTTAAAATGTGTAGTGTAAATGATTTGAAAAAAAAAATATGTTAACTGAACTGGAACATTCTTTTAATCATTTAGTCCTATGTGAATATTTTTTATTATATTCATATTAAATAGTTTAATTAACTCGTGAAGTTGTGTCTGACGCGGACAAAACATTGACAATCACACAAAATCTACTAGCTATAATTAAACGAAACTTACATCTTACAGTAAATTTTATTATCTACAATGTAAACAAGCTCAGTTATCGACAATAATGAACTTGACATATTTTGTCAAGTTCACTTCGTTTATGGGACTAATGGCCAAATACTCAAACACTACTTACTAATTTTTTTGAGGCCATTTTGTCTCGTATTGTCACAGTCACTTTGACATAAAATGATACAGACAGCACGAGATTTAACGGTATCTTAAAATTAAGTAGCATTTGAGTATTTGCCCATAAATTGATGACATTATTAAACTTATAATTTTGGGATTTCGAATTGTTTCTGCGGAACTCATCGAGCTTCAATGCCACGCTCTTTTCTGGTGATCGCCACTGTTGGTTGCGATCACCAGAACTTGGACTGAAGTTGGACTTTCAGAAGTATTAAATAGTGTGTAGAGCTTGCCTATAGTAAAAAAAAAAACTGTGCGGTCGGGGGACCCCCGTAAGGAACCAACTTGGTTCCTTACGGGGGTCCCCCGACCCGATTTTTTTACCTTACGTACCTGTCTGTACAAAAAAAATAACAATACATATCGTATATCACGAGCAGGCGAGTGCGCCGCAGCGACTCGATACAGTCGATACATGCACACAGAAGGGGTGCTCATATGTGTGCACACATATAGACACACGCATTTCGTTACGTGATGATTTCTACCATTTCGCTCTATCCGTAAGCCGCGTTAGGGAACTTCATTCCAAAAACACGGAATATTACTAACTAATGCGTCAATGTCATGTCAAAAATCATGCAGATATACTTACTTGTACCAGTAAAACTTTGGTCCAAAGCGCGGAGAGGAATTTTAAACCCACAAAATAAAAGCCCTTATAAAATACTAAATACATATTTTCAGCAAACTAATTTATATTATGTATTGTTTCAGAGATCGAAGCGGCGGAGGCATGCAAATGGCTAAGGGCGGCTGGCTTCCCGCAGTATGCGCAGATGTACGAAGGTATGTGCCACTAAATATCTAAGATAATTTAATATTCTCCTAACCAAATGTAGGTCACGACGGAGAAGTATACACAGTTGATAATATAGTGTATAATTTAACTCAACGACAGTCGGGTGAAAAATGTGAAGGAAGCCTCCGTTACTCATGCACCTATGTGGTGCAATCGACATTTGATGGGTTATGTGTGTACTAACATAGGTGAGTCCCCTTTCCCCACTCTCATAGTACGGTGGAACGCTAATATGACACGGCCGAAAAGACATCAGCCGCAGGACTAATGATTTGCATACTTTCCGAGACAAAGAGGTGTCACACCAACACGGTACTTCACTCAAAACTCGGAGTTACTTTGAGCTGTCATCCGATTGTAGTGCTTTGTAAATCCCTAGCGTCGGGGCGGATGACAGCTCACTTCACCTAGGTGTTCACCGAGTGGGAGCGGTGAATGCTAATGCGAATCCCGCACCCCCGGCCATGGGCAGAGGTGGAACACCGCGGTGGTTTTGGCCGGTAGGAGTCCGGCATGCCCCTCCGTCAACCCCACGATGGAGGAAGTCCATGAGGATTTCCACGGCGCAAAAAAAAAAAAAGAAAAAAAGAGGGGTTCACCGAGTGAGATTGTAACAGAATAGACATACTGGTTAGGCTTTGACTGACTTTTACGCGGACCTTAAGTTAATATAGAGATGCCAACAAGGACCAGAAAATATTGAACATCCATTCAACTGTAGTTCTCGCAAGTAACTCTAAATTACGTGCTTAACTGCAAACCCCACAAAAAACATCACCGTAACGATACTCTTAAGTACACACTAACTTTCGTCCCAACAAATTTACAATACATAAAGCAAGGGTTTCCACGAACTACTACCCTATTAAGGACAGTCTCAATAATACGCAGTCCCGACCTGCCCTGACTTATCTATTAATCATACTTACTAGTCAATGCGCGGTTTGTCCTACATTTTAAATATGTATATAGGGTGCTGTTATCTGTTTATGCAAATTTCAATCTTTGGTAAACCGTATTTTTGGTCTATTTCTTTTTAATTTTATTAAGTTTCTTTAGATTAGAAAAACCAGCCAGTTTCCATCTGTTTGGAATTTTATTAAGCTTAATGTAGAAGAAATTGCTTGTTTTTACCAGCGACGATAAAAATTTGGTTGTACAAAATGTGTTGTGCTTGCACATAAATATGTGAAATCAACGCATTTCAATTAAAAATAAGAGCATGCCTATGCTTCCATTGACATTTCATCTAAATGGAATCTCATATCTTCGCTGTAACATTATTTCTATGAACATCAAAAGTGACTCCACATCTCATCGAATCTCAATATTCTCAATATTCTTAAAATACTCAGATAACGTTAGGATTACAGTCATATAATAATGACTCACAGACCATGTCCTACGCAATAATAAGCCTATAAATCCCCAGACACATTTTTCAAGCATCCTGTACCATTGAGCCGGTAACGAAGCTCAGCTGGTCAGATGAAGCCAAATCCTACTCAATTGATCGCTATTCTTACATTTATTAATGAAGGAATTAAGTGGATATACTTCTTACTATATGGGTAAGATAATTGTGAAACTGATTGAGATTTTATTGGTCCTAATATTCGAAAAATAAATTGCACTAACAAATAGCTAGCACCGATTCTAATCAATTAGAGTTTTATATGTCATTTGTACATTTTGTGGTATTTTATACGATTATTTACTTTCTTTCATAATTGTATTGATAGGGGCCTCCCCTTTCTCCTTCCAAACTCTTCTACATTGTGCGTGTAGTGCAATGAAAATAATTTTGAAAAATCGGAATATTTATGTGTACTATGTTTTGGGTAATTTCGTTCATCCATTCATCCACCCTTACAAACTTTCGCGTTTATAAAAGTAGGTTCTAGATTTTGCATGTGTTATTTACACAATACTAATAATAATCCCAGAGATAGCAATATTTATTAAAAAAATCTAAAATTAGAACGTATGAAGCTGTCAACTTTACTGGACGAAGTTAGAAGTCTAAATTGCGAGAAACCTTTTTCACTTACACATTTTCATGATATGAGAATTTAGTATTCTGGAAGCCACTTTCAATTCGACGTGATAGAACCGTTTTCAGTCCTCGTGGACCCTTCAGTTTCCAATTAAATTACGCTATCTTTTCTGTTAAGGTTTCATTCATACTCAATTTGTTTCATAGTTACAATTCTACTCATGTTGGACCCAAAGTGAAGATGCCTCAAGCTTTGGTCCTTCGATCCTTTGTAAGAAAAAGGTTTATTTTTGTTACAAATTCGTTATCTTTTATTTTCGTATGTAGGTAGGTAATATCAAAGTGTTTTTTGCTTTTTCTATGAACTCGAATTTTTAAAGGTTAGAGTATTTACAATCTGTTTTATTTTGCGGTTTATTGCGATGTGAAATCTTTTTATTTGAATTAGCCTGAGTTACTCTGAGTGTTACTCACATGGGTGAAGGAAAATATTAGGACTATTCGATTGGTCATATCGTTGACCGAGGTTTTTAGCTATTAAGTCATTCACTTCTAATTATCGTTGACTTTCTTATTATTAATTTAATATTTTTATTATAGAGAGTTCTTAATTTTTCTTCTCATAATAGAGAAGGGGTTTAATTTTGTATGGCGAGGTTTTGGTACTTACTGAGATTCAGCCCAAATTGCCACATTGTCGTCCACAATACCTATCTCTTCCTTTTCGCAAAAATTGGATTTGTAATTAAATGTTTTACGAAGCATATCCACGATATTCTTTCTTTCCAAATTACATCTACGCTGACAATATAAAGTAAATTATCCTTTAATAGGAGCAAAAGGACCAAGCGCTTACTCTCTTTGTGACTTAAATATTCCATTATGAAGCCTCAGATGGAATCCATTCTCCAAATATGGAATCCAGAGACGGGTGTTTTTTATACCATGACCTGCAGGTTATGAATAATTAAATTAGATGGTTCTGTAAAGGACTTTGATTATGTCATGTTGTTTATTTTTTATTACTTTTGATGTTAGTAAACGTGTTTCCATGTGTTCGATACCTTGCACATTGGAGTAAAATGATAAAATATCTGGAAAAAAGAATTAACGTTTCTTTTTTTTAAAGAAAGTAAACATATCGATTTTTTAAGTTAAAGTAAAGTGTCGGACCAACCCACAAAACTGTACCACGCCGATAAAAATAAAAAGCTCTTAAAACAACTATTTACTAATCGTCTGCATCCATTACTGTGTCAATATTATTTGAAAAAGATAATTGTTTCTGATACAATTTACAACCTACACATTCGTTGAAGCCTCTTCTTTATGATCTAAAACATAAGAGTGATATTTCCTTGCACATTTTTTTGAAGTTTTATGACAAACACCCATTTCCAAGGTCTTTATCATAATCTGCGATAAGACTTACATAAAAATGTGAACAAGAGGATTCTGTTTACATTTGTGTAGTATCATTGAAACAAACACTTTCCTTATGATATGACGTCGGTCCATTATCGTAATATTCCGTCAGTTTCTAAGAATTTTTGCGTATTTTCCTGCGATTTGGTTTGTGATTCATACGTGTTGCACTCGAATTGGTGAGAAATTATCATATATAGATAATTATTATATATAGACAGTGTATCAGTGGCAATGAAAGTGTTGTTCTAAGGAAAATGAAATGTGAGTACAGCTATTATTTACTCATACTAATATATATTTATGTATAAGAGAGCACAATTATGTAATGATTACCAAATTACTTCAACGACAGTCAAGCTTAAAACATGATTAAAAAGCTATATTTATTACTAGCCTATGTCCTTCCCCAGGGTTTAAACTATTTTCTTACCAAATTTCATCGAAATCGGTTCTGCCGTTTCATCGTGAAAGCGTAATAGACAGAGTTACTTTCACATTTATAATATTAAGTATGGAAGTATGGATATAATATAGTATGGATATTTTAGAACTGATCAATCTCTGTAATAGTTTAACTATTGCGATAACTACCTATAATTAGTTATAAGTAGTAATTTGACTAAACTGTGTTCTTTAAGGGCTGATTTTTCAATAGGCAGATAACTTTTATGTGAGGAATTAAAATGGCGATTTGACAACTTATGTAATGAAAATATGCCAAACCGCTATTTTTATTCCTCAGATAAAAGTTATCTGACTATTGAAAAATCAGCCCAAAGAGTATTAAAAAAATAATTAAACATAAGCATAATGGTACTATTTAGTTTTATCGAATTGACACGACTTATTCACAATTTTTTTTTTTACTTTTTGTAAAATGTCCGCTAAACCTATTAACTACAACTAATAAGACTAATAATAAAACAAAAGAAATGTGATTCAGACAAATCTAAATACATTCAAAAACAATTTTTGATACTAGAGTTTCCATTTAAGACAAATTTGTGTGTAATCGATGTAGGTAGAGTAATGAATGTAACGTTGTATTGAATAAGGACATACTTGAATTCGTCGAAAGGACTGTTTTCCTAGGGATTACGCTTGATTCCAAGCTACAGTGGGGTCCTCACTTAACATCTCTTGCAGGGCGGTTAAGTTCAGCCGCTTACGCTGTCAGAAAGATCCGGCATTTGACAGACGTGGATACCGCTAGGCTAGTATATTTTAGCTATTTTCATAGTATCATGTCTTACGGTATTTTGCTATGGGGACGGGCTGCAGATATGGATTCTATTTTTATACTGCAAAAGCGGGCTGTCAGAGCAATCTATAATCTCCGCAAACGCGAATCTCTAAGAGAATTGTTTAAACAGATTAACATCATGACGGTACCTTGTCAATATATATATGAAAACATTATGCATGTTCGAAAAAATCTTCATCTTTTTAATAAAATAGGTGACAGACATAATGTTTATACTAGAAATAGGAAC
The DNA here is from genome assembly GCA_947361185.1 of Charanyca ferruginea. Lineage (NCBI taxonomy): Eukaryota > Metazoa > Arthropoda > Insecta > Lepidoptera > Noctuidae > Charanyca > Charanyca ferruginea. Next base: position 5,778,273 of record OX376077.1, on the reverse strand, counting down.
AAATTAGATCAGCCAAGCTTCAGATTGTCAAAAGTACATACTTCTTTTATGGGGTACTGTGTAAAATGCTATAATAAAATACCACTTGATATTCTACAATTGAATGAAAAACAATTTAAAACATGTATTAAGCGCACACTATGTAGACAAGCATATTATAAGTTAGAAGATTACATCAATGATAAAGATGCTTGGCTAAATGCTGGTCCTGCTCCACAGCCAGTTTAGGGAATTTCCAAATTGGAAGAAAAGGATGTTTCCTACCCCTTTTTCTATTGACATGAGTAACGAGTATCGTTATTATTATATATAGATATTTTTAAATTATTAACTTTTCACACTTCATATGATAAAATAATATACATTGGAAACCTTAGTTTTGTATAATTTAGCAGCATTATTTCAATTTTGTAAATGTGAATACCATGGAGCCATGTATATTAATACCTTTATGTTTGACAAAAATTAACATGGCGGTTGGGAGTATTGTCATGCTCGCTCAAATGTCTCGCTGATGGTGGCGCGTGTGTTGGATCATTCGGCTCCCTTCAAAATGGTTGAGCTAAATGGTGCTGATTCACGCGTCATGTTCGTGAACGGGCGCTGTCAGTGGAGATTGGTCAGCTCTTATCTGCCATGAATTAGATGCCACTTTATCTTGCTTCTTTTTTGTGTTTTGTATTGTTAGATTACCTTCATCGTTTTCACATATAGAAGCAACAAGAATGTAACCAAACTTTGTAAAAACTTGATTTAAAAGAGTGTCCGTGGAGTTTCTTGCTCGTTCTTCTCCATAGAGACCTACCTACGTTTTGGAACGAGCAACTAGCTTCAACTCTCTGACTAACTGACCGACTCCTTGACAATTCAAAAGTGCCTGTAAATGGTTTAATTGAAATAAATGCTTTGACTTTGACTTTGTAGGTACTTTATCTGACAAATAATTGCAAAATGCAGTGTTGATTATACATACATTTTTGGAAAAATAAATAAAAACGCGTATTACAATCTGTTTCAGTCTTTATTTGAATGTTGTAAAGAATCAAGAAAGAATTAAATAAAATTTATAACAATAATTAAATCTTAAATTATTTACTCTGTATTTTTTTCCCATACTTTATTGTATTTTATTACGAGTTTTATAAAACTGTAACACCTGGCGGTTAATGAAATTAGTAAGAAAAAGCGTAAATTCCACCTTTTTAATTGCTTTAAAATTAATTACTGTGTTGTAAATTAAAGGTTAAAATATTTTAAGTTTTTTTTTAACCTTCGTGGAATTTACCGGTGCACTTACTTTTATCCTTGAGACATTATCTCTATAGTATAATACTTTATAAGTAAATTGCATTGTCATAATATAACATAATAACACAGAAAACAAATAGTAATGTAATAGTGCAGATTTACAGTTGAATTACAATAATCTTCAACAAAAATAGACCCAGCTTAACTAAAAAAGAAGTTATTTGTTCCGTTACAAATAGTAAAATTTTATTGACTCTATAAAATTCTGGACCTTCATAATTCTCCTATTTAGCTTTCGAACTAGTTTCGAAACGATTTAATATGACCCACAAAAAACATAACAATAAATAGTGACCGTTCCAATGACATAATCCACAGTTTTCGCTAAAAAACTTTAGTAAAAAACCCTTTTTTTTGTGAAAGTTCCCGCCCACCCATTTGATACCCACTAACATAATGCTATGGTTCCAATAAATGATCGTTTACGTCATCCTAAAGTCAAACAAAACATAACTGATTAGAGTTATCTGTTACACAGGTAAAGTATTTCTCCAAAATGACTAAATTCCGGGCTAAAAGTTAATTTTATTTTAAAATAAGAATATCTGTTTGACACATTTTTGACATAAGACCATACAATATTTGCTACTTTTGATATTTTTTCCATGCAAAAATGACTCTTATGACATGGTAATAGGAAATGTGTTGTTAATTTTAGGCCTGCTGTTATAAAATGTGTGCTTGATCAGGAGTATAGCAATAGGGGGTCGGCATCCTTGACAAGGCAAACTTATCCGTCAAAATGTTTTTTTTTGTCCGATTAGTTCAGGTAAGGACCAGTGGGTGACTGCATGTTGCAACGATCGGACGGACTTTGTGTTTTCTGTGATTTTTGACCGTTACAAATGTGTACGTTTACATTTTGCACAGTGTGCTTGTTTGAGGAATTTGTGTAGCCAAAATTATAGTTGGTAAGTGGTTGTTACCTAATTTTTTATTTATTTTAGCATATTGATGCAGAATCAATTATTGTTGCTATTGACTTGGAAGAATTAATGTATTTATTATTTGTTCTTCTTGATTTTTGACAAATACTATCTTTTACCAGTGACTTGGTCCGCGTGAATCCTTTCTTGGGGTTTAAGTTTAGTTTGAACCAAATTTCATCAAAATTGGTTCAGTAGTTTAGACATGAAAGCGTAAAAAACAAACTAAGAAACTCACTTTCGTATTTATATTATTAGTACCTATGGTTTATAAAATACAGTTTTATAAATATTCTTTTGCATGATTCATTATAATATTTACATGAATTAATTATATTTAAAATTGAAATACATTTCAGATTTTTTCCTAACATTAAGTAAACAATACGAATCGTATCGAACTAAACTAAATAGAACAACAGCTAAAATAGGTACTATTCAAAACCAGTCTTCAAAATGTGACCAAATAGCTTCTCGAACTATCACACGACCTTCTAAATGCCCATATCCTACATCCACTATTGACTTTTCAAAGCACAGCTGACTAAGTAGGCGTGACCGGTCCAGCGTAGGACGTACCAAATAAATAGGTTGAGAAGGTTCACTCTGGTGGCCTGGTGAAAGTTCGCAACCTTCTTTTTTTTGTCCAAGGACATCACGGACATCACCCCATCCTGTAGACACCGCTTCCTCCGCCGGGACTAATCTGCAATATCGCGTGAAAAGCTCGCGCCCTATGCCGAGGTCCGTACTCCACAGAGGGTGCCCTTGTAAATTTCTCTGGGCAAGAAACTTATAAACTAAGAGGAGTTTATAGGTTTCTTATAGGAGGAAATCCTTTCAAAATGGTTGAGCTAAGTGGTGTTGATCCGCGCGTCATGTTCGTGAACGGGCGCTGTCAGTTGAGATTGGTCATCTCTTAACTGCCATGGCTTTTATATTCATTTATTTTTAATTAGAACGTTTTGGATTTCTCTTCACTTACATTGTTTTCACATATAGAAGCAACAAGAATAATGTAGCCTGGATTTTATAAAAGCTTGATTGAAAAGAGTGTCCGTGGAGTTTCTTGCTCGTTCTTCTCCATAGAGACCTACCCTACGTTTTGGAACGAGCAACTAGCTTCAACTTTCTGACTAACTAACTGACTCTTTGACTATTCAAAAGTGCCTGCAAATGGTTTAATTGAAATAAATGCTTTGACTTGGACTTTGAGGTTGTACCCAAAATTCTGTGGTACCTCAAAACTTTTATAAACTAAACTAACTACTAACTGAGCTCTATAAGGTTCTGGTCTGAACTGACTCGTTGAAACGGCTGGACCGATTTTGGCGGGACTTTCACTGACAGATAGCAGATGTTTTGAAAACAAAAAAAAAACCGCGCAGAAAAAAGCCTCGCTGATAACCGGCAATGAAGTGGACGAAGTCACGGACATCAGCTAGTATGTCATTATATAATTTTCAAGTGCCATGCTGCGTCGTCCATTTCGTTTTCAAAGTTGGATAGCAGTTCATCTGTGAACACTTAAGATGATGAATGACACAAAAACTTGCTCAAGCACGTAAAATGGGCAATACCCTGCAGAGCTTTTAAAATTAGCAAAAGGGCTCCACTTGAAAAGTAGAATATCAAAAATGTAACATAGATAATATGAAACGATATCTGTAAGTGACAGAAATATTAAGCTAGCATTTAATTCCTGACCTATGTCAAAATTTGTTTGTTTTAAAACGCACGATTGCTCTATTTAACATAAGAAGAAAAAAACATATTAATAATACTCACATTGGGTAGTACATAACAATATTTTTGAAGTGATAACGTCTCATAACTCGATGAACACCGGCTGCACGCACGAAAAAGTGTCACGTTCCGCCTGAGCCTGAGCGTGCAAGCGAAAGCGCGGAACACGCGATAGAGAGGCACGATCGGTCCAAGCAATAGGCTCCGCCCACCTCGACGGAAGCCATGATTTGATTATGTTATATATGTTAGCCATTATGTTTCTTTATGACGTTATCACGTAAAACTATCGTCCGTAAACCGACTTAACAGACAACCAAGTTTTAAATAATGATTATGTCTGCCATTACCATTAAACTACATTCTTTCGCATATTGGGCAATGTTTATACATAGTGGGGCTAATTCATAAATTACACACAATTTAAAGTGTATACTTCGAATAATTATGTATTAATCTTCTGAACATGCCTATGTCATGGTGCTATGACTAAAATACGCGGTGTGCCCATCTATTAACACAATTAGATATAATATCTTACAAGGAAACTTACGTCAGTTATGAATGAAGTGTTTGTCATCGATTTTTAAGTAGCTGCGGACATAGGTACCTGTTTGTTATTTATTTTTTATATTAATGTATTTTGTTAGTAGTTTGAGCTTCAAAGTAAATAATGTCTGTCTGTTACGTTTTCACGACGAAACGATTGAACCGATTTTGATGAAAGGACAATGCCAGAAACTCTATAGAACTTTGCCCCACTCAATAAAAGTCATGTTCAATATGTAGCATCTTACTGTTTATTTATTGCTGATAGCTAAACATTAGCGTTAGTGACTGTAGAACTTGCGATTTCCGTTTAAATCTAAAAACAATAATGACATTGATTATAGGTTAAATTGTATTTTAGGTAAAATGAGTTTGTATTTTGTGGGTAGGTATTTCGTAGTCCGCAAGTTCTAAAGAAAAACAATTTAGTATAGAATGGTTCTATATTCATTACAATTATTTTGATTAATTTACTTTTCTGTACATGGGTTACTTTTTCTGTACATGGGTGGGGCAAGATCTGGCATTGTCATTTGGCATGAACATAGCATGAACCCTGAGGAAGAAAATACTTTTTGATTCGCGACTTCGTTTCATCCGAGATAACCAACATTTACCCGGACGATGTCGCGAGCAAACGCTACTTTTTTTAGTTATATACAAACTCAAAGTCAAAGTAAAATTATTTATTTCAGTCAGCTTCTAAAATACAGTGAGGTACTCTTGTAGTGTAGTACCTGTGTATAATTAAATTCTGTAATTATACCTTTATCTGTTGGTCGATTTTGTAAAATTCAAACAACAATGTTCAAGGTTTAAAATGACCTTGATATATTTGACACTTTGAATCGGGTTCGAGTGCGAAGTGAACGTTGAAGTGACGGGGAAATTACCTTACAGAATGCCACTTCTTACGTCATCTCATACTTTATCTGTCAAAGTCTCCCTGTCAATTTAGTTCAACTCGCTGACACGCTCGCAAGGGTGGCGCTAGTGTAAATTAGAAACTCACAGCGGATTCAGATTCGAAGATTAGAATGAGGTCTTACAGAATCACACCCCTGGACGTAAGAAACGCTCTAAAGACCGTAAATCCTACAGTTCCTAAAGCAATTCGGCTACATTTGCTCACAAATAAATAAAATTCTGCTTCAGTCGAAAAACGAGTAATATTTTAGACGGCACCTGTACGCAAGGGCGCCATTTTGAATATTGCTCACACATCAAATTGCCCTGATCTATGTCAAGTATCACATTTTGACACTCATACGCTGAGGAACATTCATAATATTAATGGAATGACGTAATACGAGGCGGTTAAACATAATGTACTTTTTTTAAAAGATCAGGTATTTTTAGAGGAAAATGATTTTAAAATAACGCAGGGAAATACAGAACTAGGTATTTAATTAGTCATAAGTTGTCTTTTTAGTCTAATTGGGATTGTGAATTAAATAGTTATTTAAATTTAAAAATGCAAGAACATTTTAAGTAGGTATGTTTTTTTTTTATGTCATGCAAATACCTAATAGTTAGATCAGATGCTTTAATTGCAATATTGAGTCATTATAGGAAGATAAAAATTAACTAAGACGACACACGTAAAACTCCATAAAACAGCGTCAGGTTTTATTTTCTAAAATAATCACGATCTTATTGCCTTTTTATTTTTTCAAATGTTTGGTCCTTCGGTCCGCAGTAAGTTTATTAACAAGCTTGTCTAAGTATTTCTGCATCGGCTTTTTAAATCAGCCGAAAACATACAATGTTTACATGAAAATTCAAAACATTGATTTTCTTTATGTAAAATAAAATAGAAATAAGAAAGATTTTTATAATCGGAAACTTCCAGAGATTTCCCAAAATTGATTGATGAAATGATGAAATAATGGATAACGGATTGATGAAATAATGGAAATGATGAAAATGATGAATGATTGTTTTTTTTTTCTTTTAAGCCTGTATTTTCCCATTGCAGGGCAAAAGCAAAAACAAAACACAAACTGCCTCTTTCTAATATTACTATAGAAGTTTATACAACCATAATTATAACGCTGACGCGCGCACTTCGCATGCTCAACCTCATTGCTAGTGAAATTGATCTATTATTTTATACTCTGAGTAAATAATAATTACTCAGAGTATAAAATAATTATTTATAATAAGTTATAGGTGTAATTAATCAACTATTTACAATTCTTGTAAATGCAAATTGTAAACAATATTCTTTTTAAAAGAGTATGTATGGAGTTTCTTACCCATTCTTCTCCATACGAAACTACCATTTGGAATAGGCAACTAGATTCAAATTTTACAATATGACGTTCAAAAGTGCCTATAATGGTCTAATTGAAATAAATGATTTGACTTTGACTTTATTATTTTATGTAGTTGCACTTGTCGCATTGGGTAAAAAACCTGTAATGATAGATAGAGAAAAATAAATAATAAATAAACACATATAATCCTAAATAATATTACACAATTCTGTCTCAACCTACTTATCCCTCGCACACAAAACAATTAACAACAAACCATAAAATATAAATACTGGCAAATTAACACCACGTTTAAGTGTCACATCCTTTAATTACTGACGACAATCATTAAGACATTTGCAGCTGTGAACAATGACCGGGTACTTTGATCAGCTACATCGTTTAGTTGACAATCAACCTTTGCTGACACTGTGATCATCAATATTGACTTGGTAATTAATTAATTAACCTGCGTGAAGTGTGTCATGAGTTCGTTATTATTAAGTAGAAAATACAAGAAGTATTTTTTTTTACTAGCGAGTCGCCATGGCTCCAGACGTGTATTATTGTCATATTTCACAGTTGGCATAGTGGCTAAACAATTGACCGCTTCGTTGCGTGTCCAGGATTCGATTCCCTCACGAAAAAAATATATACGGGTAGTTCTTGCAAGTAAGCAGTGTGTGACAATGATTAATAAAAAAAAAACATAAATTATACACCTTATATTATCAAATTATACATCTAAACACATAATGATTCAAGAGCCTCCTCATGAATCATTATATGGGTATAATAACCCAATGAAAATCCGTTTAGTAGTTTTTGAGTTTATCACGAACAGATATAAAGATACACAGATTGACAAGGAGGACTTTGATTTATTATAATCTGATTTCTCCAATTATGGCTATGGAGTCAGAATTGAAAAAATAAATAATAGAGTTTCTGTACAGAAACATTCACAAAATTATAACTGTGCTTTAAAATACTATTTTCATCAGTAAGAGTCAGTTCCACGGAACCTAAAGGATTCCATAATAATACCTACAACAAAATGTATCCCAGTTTTTGAAATAATTGTATTGGTTTTGTATATTACGCTGATTAATTTTAAACACTGTTATGTTTAGAACTGTTACTAAACAGAACATTGATTTGTTATTGCTGTATTATAATTTGGTATATTATTTAATTAGTTTGAAATCATTTATTATAATTATGGAAGTTAAATAACAGTGGGTGTTCCCTAATACTCGTTAATATACCTACATCATAAATATGTAGATAAAAAAAATATCAGTATTAAAATGTAGCTACAGAGTGTTTCTATTACGTATCCGATATCGTGTGACTTTAAAAAATAGAACACTTTTTTGATGGGAATAATTTCGACGAACCAGGCAACACAGTGGTGAGTTAATCCATTTTTCTCAATCTAGAGGGATATTTACCAAAGGATGGGCAGCAGCGTCCTTCTGAGCACCATAACACCTACTGCGATCGCCAACATGCATCGGCCAAGCATGGCGATTACGGCTGAACCTCCTTTGGGGGAGACCTATGCCCAGCAGTGGGCGCCTAAAGGTTGACATGATGATGATGATGAATGAGTAACAATACTCACGTTTCGTTTAGGGAATAATTTTCTTTTGTATCTATGGACGAAGCGAACGCCTTTCGTAAATGAAAGTACTGTAAGTATAATGTGTTTATTCTTGTATCTATCATTACAGGTTTTTTTTGTAACCTAAAGTGACTGTACAATTAAATATATCAAGATATTAATTTAATAATTAAGAAATTGTGGATTGGCTTTTACTCATGTTGCTTAAATATCTACTGCTTCTACAGATAACCTGTGACTAAACTAGAATATATGCACAATACCCGCCAAAGGTACAGTTATAGAACACGCAATTTGATTTTTTCCATCCATTCAACTGCGTTGCCATTTTTCCCGCCGTTTCCACGTCACGGTTAATGAATGTCTTTCATACAAACTGAAGGGGAAACTAGGCCAAATTTCCTCTACGCTTTATAGGTACGAGTGCGATGCAAAGACTCAATAATGTTTTTGCGTGTTTGAAAATGTGCAAAGTTGTTACCTGGGTAGTAGGCCTTTTTTAATACTTTGCCTAAGCTTTGGGCAAAGTTTGATCATATTTAAGACGTATGATAAGACAGCTATTACATGCAGTAGTTAGGTTCTTGGTTTCCTAAGTCTGTTTCTATACAAAAATATACCACTATTTCAAGAGCTCCCTGTAGAAATGTTTCTTTTTTAATCAATATTTTGTCATTTTTTTATATACACAGGTCTATTACATTTTTTGTTTGTTGATTGTCTACTAACCTAAATAAATCACCTATTTCGACAGCTGCTTTAGAAATAAATACTCAAATTATATTTTTGTCATTCGTGATTTTAATTGGTCAGGAAGAATCCTTATTTTATAGTGAATTTAATCTGCCGTTGATATGAAGAAATACTTCAATAAAGCGTGTCAAAGTATTTAAAAAAATATACCCCTACGATTTATAACAAATCTCAAGTAGATATAGGAAAAAAAATCTAAAAGGTATACTTTATACTCGAGGAACATACCGAAACCAACAACATAATAGGTTCAACATGCGTTCTGTCACGTTCGCACCGAAATATCTTACTTACGTGTCGAACGTTCACCATAGAGACAGAATCTGATAAAGATATCTCTAAATACCACAGATTTGGTGTAGAAGTATAACTAGTAGAATATTTTTGTTGATAAGTTAAAGGATTATCTTCGTTTTATGGATATTTAGGTCATCTTATCAAACTTTTTTTTTTTTATATTTTAATAGGCTTACGTTAGGCACTCCCGTGATCTTAATAAGAGCTTAAGGCTGCCCTCTCGAAAAAAGCTTGAAAGAAGCATGCATATGAACCAACTTTTCGTCGGCAGTTACAGAGAAATTACATCTGAAAAAAATTGTTAGTAATCTACATGATATGATACGTAATTTGGTTTAGCCACAATTTTTCTATCGGTATCACAATAAGAAAAAATAATGTCAAATCACCTCCAAATCGTTAAGATGAAACCATTTTACTCCTTAATTTCTTATCAATAGAGTAAGTATAAAAAAATATCTACTGCTTTGCAATACAAAGGAAAATGATTTGGTTTTGTTACTTTTTACAAATATGTATTATTTTTATTACAATAAATAAAAAATGCGTCCGATTAAAGACTGCGTCTACATTACCCCCGCACTTGTCCACAAATTCAGTACGGGCCAAATGCTCAAGGTTATTGGCATGTATACAAGTCTTAAGGTGGAGCACGCTTGCCTAGGATGCACCAGTTCGCTCGTGCCTTGAAGATACCCGAATTTTACTTATTGGGGAACAGAGAGGCGGGCAGTGAATTCCACAGTCTGACAGTTCGCACAGTAAATGTCGAAGCAAAGCGCTTGGTTCGAGACCGTAGAACTAGTGGTACTTGTTTTCAGAATTGATCACTACGCTTACTCAAGGCGGTTGGGCGATTCCAGACTTATATTAATTATATAAATCCAGGTCGATATTTTCTTTCACCTATATCAGTGATGATTAAATGTCCAAGATAAATTCCTCCAGGATAGCAATAGGGCCACTAGCACATTAAACAGACACAGACCGCCGTTACTCCGAATTCCTACGTCTCCTCCCCGACCCTTGCTCGTGCCAGTCCGCGCCACTGAGCCTGTAGCTTTAAATTCGTCCCTAAATAATGGTAATCCGATCCAGCCTGTCCCTTTACTGCCCTCCCCTAGCGACGCCCTAAGCCGAGGCTCGTGGTGTACGAGCCTCGGCACAGGGGGTGCCCTTAGTGCGTAGTCGCTTAGTTTGTAAGTTTTTTGCCCTAGCTGGAGACCCTTAAAAAATGTTTTTTGAGGCACCATAGGAAAGTCCGGTTAAGCAACCGACAACTTCCTAGGGTGGCCTGCGAGATGCCAATCCGGAAAAAAAATCCAAGATAAACTTAGAATTAAACTTAGAAAGTACATATGAATTGAAAACGTCAGTTACTTATGCCTGGTACCGAACTCGCCTAGACTAACACGACTCAGGTGTTAGTAAGCTGCCTATTTTATTTATTTACTCCAGTGTAGGTAGTTCGGTTGAGTAGCAATCAATCAACACTTGTATAAGTGTCTTTGTATAGTCTACAGACACATGTGTGGATTAACCTTGTGCGTTTCGCTTGAAGACGTTTGTTGTATGTGTCAAGTAATAAACTTAACTATACTAAAAAGGTGTTGGTAGTTAAATAAAGGTAAACAATCTTGAGATGTCTTTTTTATTATAATGTGCTTCTTAAAATTCTGATACTTCTTGCAAAACTTAGGTACTCAATTTATTTTGAATTTGTAACACAGGAGGCATTTGCCCAGGAGTGGGACAGAACAGGCAAACAAAAAAAAAAAAAAAAAATACAGGTTGGCGATGACAACAGCACAAAAAAGGATCATGGTAGGATTTGGTAATTTGGTGTAATTGTTTTTATTGAGCATTAATAATATTAAATTATGGCGCCACAAGTTGCCGCTCTTCTCACAAGTTAGTGAACCAACACTTCAAATAGTGTTTTATTTTGGTTACATTTATATGCTCTTTAGTATGTTAGAATTTTTTTTTTGATTGGATTTGTTTTGAGAATTTCAAAATATTCTTATGAACTACTACTAGAATTTTCATTTTTTGGCGTATCGTCGTCCCCATCTTGTATACAAGCAATACATACTACATGTTTAAAAATTTTAACTTGCAGATATCAATAAAAAGACATATCAAGATTGTTTGGTAAGGTATGGTAGGTGTAACGGGTGTATTTTGCGTAAAGATCAAGATTGTTTACCTTTATTTAACTACCTAAACCTTTTTAATACGATAGCAGAGGAATTGTTTTTTTTTTCTTTAAATAAAAACCTCATCTCCAGTACCGTGGGTGCATTTACAAACGTATAAACTTACATCATACAAATATTTGTTCCGTCCGGGAACCGAAACCGCGACAAGCTGCGCAGCAGTCAATTGCTCAACCATTGCGCCAACCGTTTGAACTGGTTTAAACACAATATCCACAAGTTATGTTTAGCTATACAGAATAAATTCAATTGCATGCTGAAATAAATATTATTTGAATCAAAGCGATATAAAATAATTGAAACGAATAGACACATTAAGTTTTATCATCAAAGAAAAATCAAAGAAATTTTTGACATCATGATCCTGATGATTATGAATATTATGTCGCGTGGCATCGCTGGTAGCACGAGTCACGGCCAGCCCCAACAAGCTGACGGAGTGGACTGTCCATCTATAGTTCACTGCTTTAATCTGCATACACCATCCTATAGCATTACTTACTAGCACTTAGGTCTAGGAATATTGTTCCCTGAGTATTTTCTTGAAATAAAGATTTTATTATTTTTATTTTATTAAAAAGTAAATCGCTCTCCGCTTATGCCTTACCCCGCTCCTCATACATTTTGCTCAGTACCAGTACGACTGACCTTAGTACTGGTACTCGTACATATGGGTCCAATTGAATTGTGTAATGTAATGATGCACTTTTTGTACTTGGTCCTCGAACAGAATTCATTTGTTATTTTAATTCTGTGATGCGTACGAAGAATGTGTGGGGCTTTGTTTACGTTCACGCTTGTTCGGGTAAAGGGGTAAGCAAATATGTAGGTGAGGGAACTAATGTTTAGTGTGTAAATAAATTAAAAACTTTTTCGCTAAAAAGACAACCGCCTTCAAAATCTAAAAAAGTGATGAAATTTACCGACTTTCGAAACTAAAATAAAATGGTCACAATCTGATTAAAAGTTTCGGAGAAATTCGTAGAAAAACATACATACTTACAAACAAACATACATTCGCAACCTACAAATGTTGTATATTTGTTCTAATAGATTATACAATAGATATTCATACACTATAATGTCCCACCATTTTCATCTGTATTTTTAACCAACTTCAAAAAGGAGGAGGTTATCAATTCGGATGTTTGTATTTTTTTTTATGTATGTTCGGGCATAACTCCGTCATATATGTCTATATATGACGGAGTTTAGATTAGATTTGCAAAATTATTTTTTTGTTCGAAAGGGGTTTATTCCGAAATGGTCCCATATGAATTTTATCGAAATTGAATCAACGCTTTTTGAAAAATTCAGCTAAAACCCAAAAAAAATACATTGATGACGTTTTAGTTTCTTCAATCTTTGGAGGACTTTCAATCTCTGATTTAACTGTGTCGCTGTTGCTTAACGGATTTGGATACTAAGGCGATACTAAAAAGCGGAAAAAAAAACTTTTTTCAAATAAAAAACAACCGCCTTCAAAAACTGAAAAGTGATAAATAACTTTAGCACAGAACACACATTACTTTAGTCGGAGGTCGGACGTCGAACAGTCGTTTATTGGAAGTCGGTGGCAATACAAAACAACAAACAGAACAAAACCACCGCCACCGACTTCCGATACTAAAGTAATGTGTGTTCTGTGCTAAAATTATTTATCACTTTTCAGCTTATGAAGGCGGTTGTTTAAAAAAAAAAAAAGTTTTTATCTACTAAGCTAGTTGCTAACGAGGTTTAATTACAAAATCTCAAAAGATACAAAATCTCTTACTCCTTCGCAATTTTTTTGTGATTAATTTCGTTCCGGGATCCAAGACAGGCGTAATGTTCTCTCGCTCGTCGAGTTTCATTGTTTCGATGCTTTTCTGGTGTTCGCCATTGTGGATTCTGACTTTCAGGAGTAATAGTTGTTGGAGTACAAATGACGAAAAACTTATTATTTTGTTGTTCATGCAAAATTAAAATTTATTACAACTGACGAAAGTTGTTATTATTTTACACTTTTTCCGCATAACAGTGACACGCACAAGTTATCTGCGTAGCCACTTTCACTTGTTTTGCCTATTTCGTGGTCTTACCTATCTGGAATATTACTGATAAAGTCATTATCAGATAAAATGATAAGAGACCATATATGACTGTTATTTCCGAACGATTACATGTTTATTTAATCTGTTATCTTTTAAATATTATTGTTATTATAGATATTACGATACGATCAGTAGCTTACGATTATGAAACGTTGTCAACGTAAGGAATCGTGTAGTGAATTCAGAGAGGTATTTATTTAGTCGAATGACTAGACTTTTTCTAGTGTTTTATTAAACCTATGAAAATTTTTGATATTGTAGTATTACCACATTTGAAATTAATATTATAATTTCCTTTATTTACTGGAAATCAAGTACCTCGGTCCATCTGTAAGCACCAACAGCCAAGCTCATCACCTGCTGCCTTTTTTTTTCTGGGTGGAATATCTTCATGGATGTCTTCCGCCCTGGGGCGGGTGGAGGAGTCTGTCATACTCTTACTGACTAAAAAACACCCTACCACACCTACGTCGGGAATCGCGGGAACTGGATATACTTCCGCAACCCCCGACTGGTGCCGGCCCGCTAGTGCGGGCCACTTCTCGGGTCAGGGAGGTGTTAGACTTTCCCCCGGACGTCTCAGAGGGGCGCGCGTGGAACACTACGCGCCGACACCTCAGGTCCTGATAGGTATGTGGGGGGCGACAGACGTCCCCGAGTCTGCCGTCCCTGGACCCAGGGGGGCTGGAGGAGGGCGTTATCCGCCCTCCGCCGACGCCCGGGCCGCCTGCTGCGGGCAGGGTGGGATGTTGTGATCTCCCTCTCCCTTTCCGCAGCCTCCTTCTGCGAAACTGTCATCGTCGCAGAAGGAGGCTGCGGAAAGGGACAAGGAAACCACCATGTCCCAGGCCTCTGCGCTGTCGACTGTCGACATAACCTGCTGCCTTGCCTTAACTATAATCACAGAATACTTAATAGTACTACGTGCGTGTACAGAAGGGACACTCCCTTTCCCGCGCTATATCAGATACCGCACCTCACCCCGCACTTGGAGGTGCTAATCGCCGACTCTTTAGCCACGCCGCTCAAAATCTTAAGAACTGCAGCGCTGTAGGTACTGCTGACACAAACACACAATTTGCGATTTATGTTGTTTTAAGTTTTATTTATTAGTTTTAATCTTGATGATTCATTTATTTTCCAAGTTTTCGTCGTTATATAATAATACAATTAAAACTTCCGTAATAATAACATACCAACATTACCAGCTATTAATATTGCTCTCTCTCTCTTTATTGTCTTAGTTATGTACTTATGTCTCTTTCTTTCACGTTCTATTCATTCTTGGAATTGAAAAGTAGTACCTACCCTACGCACTAACTTTGTCGCGTCGCCCCATTGCGTTGCCGCGTAATGGTGCGGGGCGATCGTGAATTCCATATTTTGTAATTAAGTACCTTAATTTACCATTATTGATGAATAAATAAACCTCTTTACATAATAAATATTATAATATTACTTTTATGTCATTAAAAATCCGAGTATTCAAAATCAAATATCATTTACTTTATTTCTTTAAGAAATAAATATTTGAACGCTCGGACAAGATCATAATAATGCTCGAAACGTTCGGGTAGTGCCGTCGTCGTTCGGTTCGCCCGACGCAAAGCGCTGCACTTTTCGCGCCATTTTGTACGCTAGCACGACATCCAACTGATTCAACCCTACTAAAATTCACGCACACATTTGCACGTGTACAGACGTCATTTGGTTTTGTAGTAGTAATAGGTCATTATTTTGGAAGTTTTGTATGAAGTGTCCGAGGTGTGCTATAATGTTGGAGTCGGATGCCACTCTAATCGGATGCAGCTGAATACCAGTGTTTTATATGGAGTAACTACTGGATTGTGGGGGTCAGCCTGCAGTTACTTGGTAACATGATACCCCTGACCCCTTGCTAAGATTGCTTGCCAAACTGTCTGGCACCTACCGCTAAGCTACAATTCAATAACATTATTTCATCTTTAGCAATACCAAACAGACAGACGGCCGATTGACCCACTTTTGCATTAGAATTTCATAATCACGGGCATACAATAGTTCATAGTAATCCCTTGTCAATATTCCCGACGCCATACTGTCTCATATTGACATGATCATAATTATTTAACATTCAGTTTATGGTAATTAGTTAGTAAGATGCATTAATCATCATCATTATGTGATGTGGGACGAATAATGACGTGGGTAATAGGAGGTATACTCAGTACATAGTAAATGTCCAAAAGGACCTTTACACCTTATAATGATGATAGTTTTGAGTGATGATCACTTTATTGGTTGATGATGAAATTTGTTGAATGATAATGAGTGCACGCGATTAGAATTATATTCGTGTACGGTCAAACAAGCTATTTGGTTTACAGGGAAAAATATTCATCTTTCTACTAATCTAACAATATGTTTCAATATATTATTATTATATAAATAACAATTGGTATACCTGGTACATACTTACGTGTTCAAGATAAAACAATTGAGAGTGAGAGAGAAACAAAAATTGTGAGTGTATTAGTACCTAGTATGAATATTTTTGCCTGTAAACCAAATAACTTGTTCCACCGTACTAAAGTATAGATCTCCCGGAGGCAGCATTGCCATCCAACGTGGCAATGCCGCCAGTCTCCGTGGAATTCTTGGAATGTGCCCAAGGCACATTCCCAGATGACGGCGATGTGGAGGAATCACCGACTCTTTGACAATTCAAAAGTGTTTGTAATTGGGTAAATGAAATAAATGCTTTGACTTTGACTCTGGCTATAATCTGGCTTTGACTATAATTTGGGTATCTTCAAGGCACGAGTGAACCGGTTCATCCTGGGCAAGCGTGTTCCAACTTAGGCCGCATCATCACTTATAATCAGGTGAATTGCGGTCAAACGCAAGCCTATTTGACAATAATAAAAAAAGACTTTGAATGATACCACAGCTAAAATACTGCCTACGCTAATATGTGTAAAAAGCGTAAATATAATGATGCGTGACTAGACGCACGTTGATTGTCATTCACAGTATCTTTGCTGATTCCAATTATCTATCTAGTTCAATTAAACCCTGCGTGGAAACTTATCACTCACGAATTGTTCACACGTGGGAGAGGAACTTCGTGTGAGTGGAATTTTTATTGCATTTAGAAATTTCGTTGAAGTTATTTCAAATTTAGGTGATAGTGTTGTGAAAAGTCTAAACTTAAATCCTATTTTACAGTCCTGTAGAAAAAAATTACCACCTGGATAATTTTCCGTCATATAAGTTAGCGTGAAGTTATCCAGAGGAATAGAAACTATGCGTAAAACTAGTTGTAAAAATAAAGTGAAAACTTATTGAACCTCAAATTATTGTGGTGTGGCTTCTGTCAACTCCTTTTGTGAAGAGGGTTTATGTGTATGTAAATAATTATTTAAGTGACGTACCTCATTAAAAATAATAAATTTGTTCGTGGTAATTAAAGTGTATAAACAGCATCTGAAACTTAAATCAGATGGGACTGGCATGAACTGTGTTCAAAAGTCCCATCAAATGGTAAAGAAAAATAAAAAAAGTAAAATAAATAAAATGCATTTGCTGTAGAAAAATGTTACTATGCAGACCGAAGTTGAAATCCAAAATCCAGGTAAATATTCAGTTTTCTATTTTAATAAATTTTACTAGCATTTTGCCCCGCGACCTCGTCAACTTCGAAGACTTCACTTATTTTAAAATACTACCAATTTTACTCGCTGATTCGATAGGTGAAAGAATTTTTAAAATCGATTTAATAATTTTTTGAGTTTATCTATCAAATCAAATCTTTTTTCTTTATTATATTAGTTTAGTTTTATATACTACTAGCATAGGCCCGCGACTTCGTTCGCGTGGAAGTCAGAAAAAATTAAGAACTACTTGAGTACTCAATAGCAATTATAAATTTCACTGACAGACATTGTACAGCTTGGTCTAGAAGCACGAAACTTTGCTAAGGAAACCTGTTTCGAAATTTCCGAGCTAAAGGAGACGAAAGTTTGTATAGAGATTTGTCTTTTATGCCAATAGGAAATTCTGTCGTGCACACGGACTGAAAAAAGTTGACTCTTTCGCGATACATGCGGAAAAAAAAGGGATCATATAATTGTTTCTTTTTTACATTTGGTAAATACAGACTCCGTACGTACTTTGCACGATTTAAAAACGATATTTTTCTTTGTCGTTCTTTCAAATATATTAATTATACTGTTCGCAAATATAATTTTATTTTATTACACATACGTACACAACAAATGTTGAAATTCCAACCCCAAATATGTTTGAAAAGAAGAAAAAACATTAAGGAAGAATATATTTATAAAACCTCTCTGTTAACTTTGTAGTTTAGACGTTAGTCAAAATGTACAGAGAGCCAGGCCTGGTGACGCGCGAGCAAGCGACGTACAGTTGACCGTGAGAAAAGCAGCTGGTCCTGAGATCGACAACCGTAGCCTTCAGTGTGACAAACACCGACCGACCTGAGAGTGGTTTATAGTCATGCCAAAGCACACGCTCACAGGGAATTGCACACGCTTGAATTGGAAGGGGTAATTGTGGGGAAACAGTGGTATACGTGGTATAAACACTCTCACCAACGCCACAATCTGTTACAATTTCAGCTTCAATGATATTTCTCTGCAGACAGACGACTTCGAGTCGGTTCTTGTTACACAAAATAATAGGTACACCGACCTTCAGCTGGATGATGTGCGCTAGAAGTCCACTTGCCGTAAGCAAAATCCATTCTAAATTCTACGGCGTAACGTTGATGTATTACTACTACTTCTCTCCCTTCAGAGAAACAAAATGCTTTTATTGATCGCTGCAGCTTGATCAATTTTGGGTGTTATAATACTTATAACACCCAAATTCTCTTGATGCGGTATTTGACTGATGTCGCCGTACAACACATGAATCAGTTCTTCTATTGTAGATACTACACTATCAAGAGACTCTGTGAGATCCAACTGCCCTCTCTCCTCTGGTAGAGAGCTTTCTTCAACTTTCAAATGAACATCGGAGAATTCTTAAACACGTAAATTGCCTCCAAGCTGAGTACGCATATTGATGGTCAAGCGCGATTTATAAACACGTGACCATAGAATTGATCGTTTCAACGATGCATTTACCTCGTCAGCCCTAGTTCCTCGCGTCACCACAGGCAGCGTCTGCCGGAAATCGCCACTAAACAGAACTGTGACCCTACCCATCATGTCTTGGTTTCAGCGAATGTCTTGCAGGGTTCTACAGCTTCCACTGCGTTCCTATTAGTCATACATGTCTCTTGTCACTGTTTCGTGATAGGTACCGCACAAACAGGTTTCGCTATCACTGGCGTTGCTCTCTTAATCGATGGGAATTTTAAAGCAGTGTGGCAGCGCAATTTAACTTGCCTCCTGACCTCTGCAAGAATACCAGTGGTAATGAATGTTTTTTCTGTTCAACCAGGAGCATTCATTGCTCTGCAATTACTCTGAGGTGAACACGCTGACGTGGTTATTTACGATAGTACTCATTGCACCTGGATCATAGTTGGCTTCGGCAGTGTCTTTTCGATTTCCACGATTTTGACGTGCCAGTGATTACGGGGCCGGTAACCCAAACTTGACCACAGGAATGACGCCGACGTAAACGACCACGTTTTGAAGAGAAGTAAGAATTGTTTAGAATACGTTTCTCATTGTGTTCAATGTCACCTTTAGTAGTTGATCTCAAAACTCGCAAGAAGTCTTCGGACAGATGATGCCGATATTTCTCCCACAAAAGTACTGGGTTTGCAATTCCACAATACAAACAAATGTCTCTGAGGATTGGTAATTTTCGAAAAAAATTTAATGTGTTTCTCTTCGCCACACTATTTTTATAATCGTTTAATTTAATATATTAAAATTATATGTAATTCTTCTGCAGTATAATGCAGGTATAATGTAATAATATTTATTTTGAGTTGAGTTTTCAAACAAGACATGTGTCAAAATAAAATGTATTTAAATCAAAAGCACTAAGGAGTATTGATATCAACTTCGATGCAAATCACCTTCAAAATAACTTCCTACCCATTTTTAATTCCGTTAGGTGGTGAATTTCAATAAAATACGAAACCCATCTACCATCAATTCTGTTAAAGAATGTTTATGCGAAATTTGAAGTAGATTGGACCAAGGAATCACGTTGTCCCATACAAATTTTGCCCCCGTTTTTCACCCCCTTAGGGGTAGAATTTCGGAAAATCCTTTCTTAGTGGATGCCTACGTCATACAAAGAACACACCCTCCACGTTTCAGGTCTCTACAATCAGCGGTTTAGGCTGTGCGTTGATACATCAGTCAGTCACCTTTGCCTTTTATATATATAGATACCTACTTCTTAAAATGTTAAATTATAGTCCAAGATCTTAGAGCAGCAAGACCTACGTTATTTTATCATGACTGCACGTTGGTCTCGCGTTTCTGTAATCTCAGTTCAAATCCTCATTCGTCTTTCATGTTTAAATAAATAGCAAAACCCACAAAACTAATCTCATTTCAATGAACTGAACAATGGTTTATCGGTCCAGTTCAAAGAAAAACTTCTATTTTCTAGCAATTTATTCAGAAAAATTGTTGAAGCAATTTATTCAGAAAAAATGTTAAAGATTTATAAAAATATTACATGATTCTTTCACCTTTACTTTTACCCCAGGCGTAAGTAATGTTTCTAAAGTAGTCCGTGGGTAAGTAGTTATGTACGATCGACAAAAAAGATAACTAATCAGGGGCGTCAGATATACTTATTTGAAGTTTTTTAGTAATTTACGGGCTGGTGTCCTCAACTCGGGTGTGTTATAACGCTAGAAATAATAACATAAGTTCTAATGATCACAAAGTACCTAATTTAATTGAATATACTTTTTTTTTAATATAACGATGAAATGATATAATGAATTATAGATATAATTTCATTTTATCTAATTTTATATGGTATAATGAACATTTTCTATAATGCACATTTGATTTAATATTCAACTAGCTTTTGCCCGCGGCTTCGTCCGCGTGAATGTCGGTTATAGTGGATGCAGACGAAGTCACTGATTCAAGCTATCTCAAAATTTTTCATACTTCATCACCAAATTTCATCATACTTTCGCATATAAAATATTAAAGGATGGATTAGTATAATATTTAGTTACTATAATATTCAAAATCTATATGTAACGTTTAATATAATTTAGAAACCTCTACTTTGTTTTGTATATTTTTGCAATAACTGATTAGATTTCGAACGCCTGTCCTTTTCAATAGCCGTGCTGGTGGCGGTATAAATAAATACGCATTACCTGCGTCAGATCCCCTCTAGTGTTGGTGAAACATTCGGGTTAGATGAGGTTATAACAGTATGATGTTTCCTAGTATTTACTTATTCATTACAGATTTTTTGTTGAAAATGAGTAAATATGAAAATTAGGTCAACTAAACGTTATATAAAAAGAGCATTATATAAATTGAAAATTATATGAAATGAACATTATACTAAATGTTATTAGAGCAAAAGAAGTTTATATTAAATATAACATTAGATCACATGAAATTCGGTTAGGTATTTGTTTTTATAGCATATGAAAATTATATCATGTGAACGTTATTTCAAGTGATATTATAGTATCTGTTATTATGCCATATATTACACACCCCCTCAACTCCACGTCTTAGCGCGCATTTTGCGTCCGGGTGGGAATTAAATCATGCGACACATCCTAGCTCATCAAGAAAGGCCAACAGCATTTTGACCGTTCTGGCGATCTCCCGAAGGTTACCTGGGTTACCGAAGTACTTTACCCTGTGTATTAAAGTTTTCTTAGCAACCAGTGGAAACTTTCAAAAGAAAAATGTATTTACTTGAAAATAAATAGTTCATAAAAATTTAAATTTGAAGACATTCATTGGTTTCTAAGAAATCTTCAACTATATTTTAAGGCCTTGGTTATTAACTTACAAGTATCTCTTTTGTTGACCGTACTTCTGTCTGTGTTATTAATAAATTCGTCACAATAATCCAAAGTTCACTTGGCCAAAGAACGTTTTCCCGAATGATCGTTTTACCGAAGAACGCTCACCCTAATGAACGATTACTCGAACACGTAAAACCTATACATTTTTTACCCGGCTTTCCTAAAAAAAACTTACACTCTTAGTCATAAGTACCAAAATGATTCACGATTTCGTAAACTAATCTCAACCAACAGTTCAAGATTACTCACAATGCTATAAATCTACAACACAATCCTAAGTACAGTCGCGGACAAAATCCCGTTAAACCTTATCTTAAGTACACAATTATTCAATTCAATTCTAAATTCTATCACTTAGTGAACAATGTTATCAATTTTGGCTAAGCCCTAATGATAGAGTACCTTCAGAAATGCAATTGTTATCTAAAATTGTTGCCACGTTGACGTGCATTGGTACTATTATTGTAATTTCAACTAATAACTGTATTTTCATTGTTGTTGATTGTATTGTTTGTAAGATGATTCACTATTTCAATAGCAAATTGAAAAGGAAGAAATTCCCGAGAATAAAATTAGTGTATTTTTCTGTCATTAGGGAAAGACCGTTAATTTCAAAATGGTAACGAATTCTTGGATCCATTAGCTATCGATTGGTGTAATTAAATTTTGGATGTAGATGATAGATATGTAGCTACATCACCAAACTGTAACCCATGATTTTGTTAGGATCAGTTTTTTGACTTCCATATTTAAAGAAGTATTCACGTCAAAATACGGGCAATCTTGCCCATAACCTCAGCTGCAATAATCCTATTGGTAGGTAATATAATTTGTACACGCTTTCTATCGTGTATATCTCACATTGTTCACTTATGTTTGTTAAAATAATGCAGGTATCTTTTTGTTTTTTTATTAATGTGATAATCATAATTTCCATTCGAATAACAACAGAAATCAATGTTTTGTCCCATTGATACAAGTTACCACTAGAAAAAAAAACAGAAAACAACCAATTATACAAACATAAGGCAAAAAAAGGGTCGCTAGACTAACGAAAGTCGACCTGTTGCTATTAAAGTCGGTTAAAAAATAGGTAAAAAGATAAACCGATTGAATGAATTCATTTATGGCGAGTTAATCGAAAACACGGCTGACTGACCAGGGCTTTGTGAAACGCTTTTAATTTGCAGATGTGAGGCAACCCCATTTGTTTGATGTACTGTTGGGGAAACAAGTGATTCAGTTGTTGTTTTTTTTGTTTTTTATTTGTGGTCAGCAAAGCTTGGAGGATTTTTTATTTTGATCTATTGATATTATAAAGAGGTGGGTGAACATTAATGTTCTTTAACACTTTGAATGCCATGGCAGACAATGTGTGTCTGACGCTAGTGGATGTTTTACCTTCAACGATTTTGGCCCGGCAGTCAATGTATGGTGATGAATATATCAGTCACTTTCGCTCTTTAGCTGCATTGGAAGTAGGTACAGGCGTAGATGAAAGCACATAAGAGCAGAAAAAGTTGAATACTAAATATTATAGAAATCAAATTGTTTTGTTACGAAGAGGTAAACTGTGGAAATACTGGTTCGAAAACAGATTTTTTTTTAACTGATGGAAACATACATTATTACTGAGTGTCATTGGATTTATTTTATGGTACGCTGGCCTTTCATGCGGGTAAAGTCGCGGCGAAAGTAAGTATCTTATATTATAATGATAAAAGACAAAAAATCATTATCATTTTATACCATTCTTTTGTTAAAGGATAAATCTTCTGTTGCCTGCGATAATGTCCTTAATTTTATTGGTTTAGGAAAGATTAAGTAATAAACAAAGGAATTTATGTGTTCGTAAATGATTGGCACTGACATTTGATTGATTTATTGGCACAACTACATACATTGCTTTGTTTCTTAATACTACGTGACAGAACTAATAATATTTTACATAATTTACTATATTAACTTATGGAGCTCGTGGCTAAGTTAAAGCCATACAGATCGATCGGTCAAAGGTTAAGCTACGCTAGCCGCGGTCATTCTGTGGATGGGTGACTATTCCTTTCATACCGAGATCCCTCCGTGCCTCGGTAAGCACGTAAAGCCGTTGGTCTCGATCGACCAATCTTACCAAGGGATATCGTGTTACCCTGTAACTGGGTTGTGGAGATCCGACAGGCAGTCGCTCTATGTAAAACACTGGTATTCAGCTGCATCCGGTTAGACTGGAAGCCGACTCCTATATAGTTGGGAAAAGGCTAGGCAGAGACTATATTTACTTGAACTAAATAACAAGGCTAAGTAAAAAAAATTGCTGACATTTATTTTTTTAAATGGCCTCCGTATCATACAGAGAAAGCAGGAGCATTGATCACCTCCCTGACTGAAGGCGGATTAGCGATTAAAGACTTAAATTATATTTAATAAAGGTCTAGGTTGCCACACGATGTTTTTCATCACCAATGTCAGTAATCAATTATGATGAAGATAAACTTCGAAAGTACAGTTAATTATGAACACGGACTAGAAAAAAAGAAGGACTCCACGCCACGCATATCAAAGGTAAAGCACCTAAAGTACGCCGAACCGAAACGCACACATAGATCGGTACGGTTGACTCGGTAGTCGGTACTTTCGGCGCGGAAACTTTGATGTAAATATGTGACTATGATGTAAATGTGTGCGTGAGGCATGTTTGTACAAACGGTCTGGCTTACTTAGGGTGCTTCACTTTCGATATGCGTGGCGCGGAGACCTTCTTTTTTTCTGGTCCGTGATTATGAACTAAAAAAGTCCAAAGGTTAGATAAATAAAATATTTATAGACTTCATTTGACAGAATGCCAAACTTGGTGGTCATTAGAGCCCCTTGATAAATAAGCTTGTATAAAATTCCTTACAGTAAAATCTACTTTTTATAATAAAACTCTTCGTTTCGCAGAAAAATCTACTTAGAATGGTGTAGGTATAAATATTTAATACTGGAACTCGACTCCAAGGATTTCTTATTCAATTCAATTCTGAAGCCAATATTTGCTCACTACTGCGAAATACGTTTATGTAGATACTTTGAGAGGTAAAATAGAAATACCTACTTGCAGTTCTTTGAAAAATCTCATATGCTGACACACGTTTAGAATTTCAATGTAAACGGGGAAAATGGATGCTACATTTCAGGTGAAAAATAAAATACCTATTGAAGATTTTGCGATTTTTCCACTTTCTACGTCCATGTATACAAG
Source organism: Charanyca ferruginea (assembly GCA_947361185.1). Taxonomy (NCBI): domain Eukaryota; kingdom Metazoa; phylum Arthropoda; class Insecta; order Lepidoptera; family Noctuidae; genus Charanyca; species Charanyca ferruginea. Next base: position 5,753,266 of record OX376077.1, on the reverse strand, counting down.
ACTAGCACTTTTCCCGCGACTACGAAACAATTTTCAGAATCGAAATAGTAATTTCGGAGGTTAGTGCGTTCAAACAAACGAACAAACTCTTCAGCTTTATTATATTAGTACAGATTCGTTTTTGTTCTTTATTTTGATTTAACTAAGACACGATCTTTTATAAATTAAGTATTTCTCTTGTTTATAGGTACAACCTGTGTTATGTTGTACAATAGTGTGTTTTCAAACCTTTCTTTTATTCTATTGTTAATTTGTGGAGAATGATGTGGGTTACATGTTTGTTAATTTAGTTGATAGACTTTTGTTGAAATGTAACTGTTTTATGTCCCTCATAAATAAAATAAATTTGGTTAATAACTGAGTCATTGGCTAAAAGTTATTTTTTTATAAACCAATGTAAAACCTTTTTACTTCCATTAAGCACTTTTTTCTACGATTGTACTTACTTCCAACGTAGGTAAACAGCGAAAGTGACGGATATTTTTATAGAGCATTTATATTCACCCGTTTTTTGCCAAATATATTGGATTTTGTTGAAAATAAATGAGAAACGGTTCACGCAGTCACGACCGTCACGATATTTCTTAATTAATACATTTGGGCGATTTTTTAACAATAGATTTGTTTACGGAAGTTTTTGATTTACGTAGTTGTACTTAATTTAAAGTACAAATCATTATCAAGGACGTCATATCTATTCTCAGGACATGGCTGCATTGCAGGCTTTCCGCGGTCGTTCCGTAGATGGGTGACCGTCCAATGTCATACCGAGACCCCTCCACCGGGACCAATAGCTTTACGTGCTTTTTGAAGCATCTCATAAAGCACGTCGCGGCTATTATCATCTTTGACAGTCGTTATGGGTAGTCAAAAGCCAGAAAGTCTAAGAACCAGTCTTACTAAGGTGTATCGCGTTACCCAGTAACTGGATTTTGGAGGTCAGGTCAGGTCAGGTCAGTCGCTCTATGTAAACACTGATATTTAGATGCATCTGGTTAGGCTGGAAGCCAACCCCAATATACTTGGGAAAATGCTAGGCAGATGATGTATAGATACTGATATCAGTATTGCCCATGTAGTTATTGGCCTTTTATGCTCACTTCACATTAAAGTAGTCAAGCAACAAACGCTTAAATTTAAAGAGCACTCGTCCTCCCCCAGCGACGCCCTAAGCCGAGGCTCGTACCCCAAGGGGGTGCCCTTAGCGTGTAGTCGCTTAGTTTGTAAGTTTTTTTGCCCTGGCTGGAGGCCCAAAAATAATAATTTTTAACGCACCACAGGAAAGTCCGGTTAAGCAGCCGATAACCTCCTAGGTTGACCTGCGAGATGCCAATCCGAAAAAAATAATGTCTATTTCCAACTCTATAGAGCCGATACGATATGTAGAGCCGATACCGCACATATTTACAAAGGCTACCTAGTACCTATCTCTACATATAGCATCGTCGCACTGACCGACTCTGTTAATTGGATTCTGATAAGTAATTGTATTGAACTCTCTTGTATATCGACAAGGGACTTAGGTTACTGGATGTCGTCATCAATTTTGAGGGTAATTCGGTTTGCGCATATAAACTGAAGGAAACACAGACTCAGGCAGGGAATTCCACTCCTTAGCAGTACCTACGCACAATGAATGTATTCCCAAAACGTTTCGTGCGTGTGGGTGGGAAACATTGTACAGAATAGCCATCATTTTTTAGTAAAATCCATACTTTAATATCATAAATGCGTCTGTTAGGGTGTTACCAGACCAATCGATCGATCATCGATCGATCGATGGTAGAATGGATGAGTCAACGTCGATCGAGCTGCTTGATTATTATTGGTAATGGATTATAGCCGGAGTTAATCGATCAACGTCGACCGATGCCATCGACGGGCAATCGATCGATTAGTTAGTCGAACGGTATCCGTCGATAAGCTAAAGCTACCATACCAATCGATCAACGTCGATCGACGTCGACCGAATGTATTGATCGATGATCGATCGATTGGTGTAGTAACACCCTTCCGCGATGAAACGGCAGAAGCAGAACCGATTTTGATAAAATTTAATAATAATAATAATATGTGGGGACATTTTCACACACGGCCATCTGACCCCAAACTAGGGAGACCCTGTACTATGGGTGTCAGACAGCTGATATACATACACAAATACATTTGTTTTTTATAAATACGTACATATAAATATAAACAACACCCAGACACAAGGCAAACACAAGTGCTCATCACACAAATGTTTACTCTGGGCGGGAATCGAACCCGCAACACGCTGCGCAGCAGTCGATCGCTCAGTCACTGCGCCAACCGTGTCGTCAAATTCAAATCAAATCAATCAATCGTCAAATTTGGTATGAATATAGCTTACACCTTGGGAAAGGACTTTTTATTCCGTAACTTTTTTTGCACCCGCGATAAACGACATTACTACTTGAATATTATTGATCAACTGCAGGACGTAGGCCTCTTCTATACAGAGAAAGCATCGACATTGATCGCCACGGCTGCTCAAGGCGAAGATCGGCGATTAAAAAATTGCTTTTATCTTAAATAGTAAAAATGGAAAAGGCATTAAAAAACTTTGATTTATTCCAACCAAAGAAATTCTTGTATTTTTGATTCCAACAGTCTGCTAAATACAATTAATAAACCCTCGTACCTTTAAACGATTAATCAATATTATTATTGGGCTCAAAGGTCCTAAAGGTGTGTTGTATGTATTGTGTCAGATAACGCAAGAGCAAGTACTTCGCGTGCCTATTTTCGTGCCTAACTTACGATAAAAAATCGTAAGTAAAAAAATAAAGTAAACGTTTCCTTCTATGGCGATAAGTCATATTATGCATAATTAATTAAAAAAACAATTATTTTTAATCTAATACCCTCAGTAATACCTGGTAATACCAAATTTAGGAAAAACAAAACATTCGTATTACATTGTGACGTCAAAAAAATGGCACGTTTGGTTTTCATACAGATCGTGATACCTACTTGCGTTGTCTAGGTCTATCTATATCTGTGATTGTGTCCTTTACGACCCTGAAGCTCAGAAGTGTCAATAATACTCACATTTTCGCTTTATATGCGAAAATGTGATTATTGTCATTACTCCTTTAGGTACTGTTTTGTTTTTCACGGTTAACCCTAATTTTGCTCACAGCTCCACCACGCCTCTATCATAAAGAAATCCAACTCCAGTAATTTGCACTAAAAGCAAAAAAAAATCCTTTGTCCTTTACCTGACAAAACAGTCACCCGCAGTACACTTCAGGACAGACAAAACCGCCCCGCTAACGATTTAATTAAATAAAGCTTTCAAATCTTTTTTTTTCTTTCACCTCGTGAAAAGTTGTTAGAAAATCGCCGTCAACGGAAAACATTGAATAAAACGAAGACTTTAAATCAATTTGGCTTTAAGCAAAGTTTTTGGCTCCAACTTATCAGTGTTTTGTTAGCTTTATTAAAAATTAGGTTGGCTGTTAGGTAAGGCGTTCTTTGTTGATCGGTTTTGTGCGTTATTAAAATAATAATCTTCTCTTTAATATTTTGCGTGTCCTAAAAGAAAGGTTACCAATCGTTATAAAATTTTAGACACGTTTTTTTAACAGTTTGATTATAATAGTTTTCTTTTTCTTTTGTTTTTCCAAATTATGTTTAGTCTAGTAAGTTTAAAATTATGGACTACCCAGTGAGTTTTCAAAATGGATGCCTTAACTTGTAGCCATTGAACAATGTGTTTAATAAATACTTTACTGTGTTTTTACTTTGAAGAGAGTAGGGAAAAACAAAAACGTACTGTATCGTGAGAATCAAATAAAAACAAAACTGTGTAAAACATTCCACAGGCATGTACCATTAAAAAAGGCTTAGTACTGTCCACAAAATGGAAAATTTACTACCAGGTTCGTCTTAAAGAATACAAATGGCGGACAAAAGGCGCCTACTTCACATGCCAAACGTCAAGTTGTCAGTCACCGAGTCACTTGTCTATCCGGCAGAATAATACTTGAATACATTTACTCAAACTTAAATACCTTTGTCTCTTTAGAAGGAAAATACTTAAAAAGCATACCAATAATGATGGGTGTGTTTTTTAACCGACTTCAAAAAGGAGGTGGTTATCAATTCGGATGTTTATTTTTTTTTTTTTTTTTTATGTATGTTCGGGCATAACTCTGTCATATATTATAGATGGATTTGCAAAATTCTTCGAAAGAAAGAAAATAAATTATATTCGTTCGAAAGGGGTTTTCCGAAATGGTCCCATATAAGTTTTACCAAAATTGCCTAACCCTGTTTGAAAAAAAAAATTGAAATGAATGTATTTGGATGTGTGGTAATACAAAACAACAAACACAAAGCCATCGCCACCGACTTCCGAAAGTAAAGTAATGTGTGTTCTGTGCTAAAGTTTATTATCACTTTTTAGTTTATGAAGGCGGTTTTCTTTTTTTTTTTTTTTTACTTTTTCTTTTTCGCATTTTAGTATTGCCTTAACATCCAATTTCAATTCAATTTTAAATTCTATTTCTGTAGCATTTTGGTTAATTATCACTTAGTAAAATAAAACCAGCTTAAGCACATTGCTACTCGGTTTGCACTGACTCTTAGTAGCCGACTTTCAGTTTAGTTTATCCAAACATGAATAGTGTAAGCCTTACGGTTTCATAACTGACAACTATCATAAGGTAATATCAGCAAGTTAGATTGACGAGAGTTTGCTAAACCTTAACTTACTAATAACATTTTAACAACATTAATTATTAAATTAATAATATAATGTATGTATGTACCGACATTGTTTTAGGTACTGTGAAATGTTGAGTAACATGTTGTGTTGCATTAATTTCGAACATAGAGACACAGATAATATGAAACATTTTGCATAACTGTAACAAAATAATTTCATTCAATCAAATAAATCTATATAAAAAGATTTTTGTATATCTGTACGTCTTCTATGCGTAGGTACCTAAACCATTAAATCGATTGTGATGAAACTTTAATGGGTAAGGGCGGGTTGTTTCAAACAGTCGGTTAACGTTACATACGGACGGTTAAAAAGTTACTATGACTGATGATGTTTAACGTACGTTAAATGTAACGGGTTGTTTCATGACATAAAAATCCGTCAGTTAAAGTTATTCAAAAAGAGATTCCATATTATTTTGATGTTTGAAGTAGCTGTTTGACAACTCAAAATTACGATGACTGGTTGGTTATGGTAATAGTAACTTTTTGACGTTATGATTTTGTGAAACAACCCATTTTTTTGATTTGACGATAGTTAGCGCCATTTTTGACTATTACCGGTCAGTAATGGTTAGTTGAAGCAACTCGCCCTTATTCTACATACGTACCTACGCGAAGATTCCTTGCCCAAAGAAAATATTACATCGGGAACGAAGTCGCAGAAAGTAGCTAGTTATTTATATTCAATAAAGTACAGAGGCCAGCACATCAAGTTACTACAATCTGTCAAATTTCTTTGATAGATTAATAAAAATAATAATAATAATATGTGGGGACATTTCACATACGGCCATCTGACCCCAAACTAGGGAGACCCTGTACTATGGGTGTCAGACAGCTAATATACATACACAAATACATTTTTTTTTTTGTAAATACATACATATATAGATAAACAACACCCAGACACAAGGCAAACACAACTTTTCAACTTTATTACAAAACCATAAGGTTCATATTTAATTGGGAAAATTTGACAGGTATGGCTTGATGTGCTGGCGTCTGTACCATACTATTATAACGTTCTGCCGACCGAATGGCGATCACCTTGGCCAAACTCTATGGAGACCAGCGAAGTAGGTACGCAGAAGATGATAGTGCACAAGTGTGTGTGCAAACACAGGTGGACTCTCTCTTCCCTCACTCACACAGTCCAATAGCATTCCGACATGACTGGAGAGAAATCAGCCACAGAACCAGCTTTACATACTCTCCGAGGCACGGGGGTGTCACACCACCAAAATGAGAATTTCCTGAGAAATTCCTAATGAAAAATACCGGACAAGTGCGAGTCGGACTCGCTCACCGAGGGTTCCGTACAAATTTGTAGGACCTCTATCTGTAATACAACGGAAAGTACTCTTTAAATTTTGATTCTTTTGAGAGTGAGATTTACGTGTTTTGCGACATAAACGGCCTTATCTTCTTTTCATGTTAACTTAGAAGTTTGATTTTTTCACAGCTTAAGGGACCATGGATGGACCTAACCATATGATTTTAATTTCAACTCGATAACTCAACGCTTCCCGAGATAAAGGATCTTGACAGACAGACAACAAAGTGATCCTATAAGGGTTTCGTTTTTTCCTTTTGAGGTACGATACCCTAAAAACCCAATAACACATTACCCGACATGGGAATCAAACCAAGCAATCCACGCTCAACTATTGCGCTTGGGTCAGTAATATACCATACAAACCTAAAAACATCTATTACCGATTTACATGTAACACTCAATTAACTCCCTTCATTTCCGCACCCATGACATTAGAAGCCGCATAAGCACTCAAATATGGGCCTTATTGCCATCAAAACTCAGCCTTATAAGGGTGGATTTTCCCTTAAATAAATAACAATATACATGAAAGCCTTCACTGGTTTAGGCGCTGATTTGGGATAAAAGGCAAGAGCGTTCAAGCGTACATTTCACAGGCGGGCGACCGCGTGCTAATTTTAAACACGGCCCCCAGTGTAGGGTTGTGTACACTGCCGTGCAATGTAAAGTATACAGCTAGTATAATATGAGCACATGAGGGAACGAAAATAGGGTGCATCCACTGCATCCAATTTTCTTTTTTGGTACTTAATTAATGTTTTTTTAGTACTGTCTGTAGGGCTGTGAACATTGCCATACATTGTTAATTTATACAGGTAGTATAGGAGTGCATGCGGGAATGAGTGCATTATATTTTCATGTTGGGAAAAACTGAATTTTTTTTTTCTGTCTTAAGGGTAGGATACACTGTCCAGCAATGTTAATTATATATAATTATGTAGTTAGTATTTGAGGACGAATGCGGGAATAAAGACAGGGTGCATGTAATTTTGTTTTTTGGAAAATCGTTTTATTACTTGCCGCTTGCTAATTTTAAACACGGTTCCCCAGTATAGGGTCGAAACACTGCCGTGCAACAAAAAGTGTACAGTTAGAAGTAATGAAGTAGGATGAAGTTTATACTAACTAAAGATATTGTTTTTGAATTACCCGTTCATTGCCTTGTAATTAGAGTACATGATAATAACCCCATTTAAACTCGGGCTGTAAGTGAAGTTCTGTATTTAAATATTTTGATGACGCTTACTTCGTTGCATTTAAGGATATTTGAACAAACATTGAAAATGACTGGCAAAAACGATTAATGGTTTTTAACAATGTTTTACAAAACTAATATAAAAACCAGTTGCCTCACTTGATCGTAAGTGAGTATTGTTTATACCGGATACCTGTAAAACGATCCAGCATTTAAACAAGTATGTATAGGTACTTTCTTAACGGCATATTCTTTTAACTAACCTCAAAATTTCGTACTAAAATAACGTAGGTAGATCTAGGACCATATTACAATGAAAAAGTAACATTTCACCAACACAGGAAACGGGATGTCTGTAAATAATATAAATTCACAACAGAGCGAGCCTAAATAAATGAATTTAATTTATACAAGAGTCCCTTTCCGTCCAGATAGTGTTTACCTAAAAAGGTTGTCCTAATGATGCCTATTTTTGGCCGCCAGTGTTTGGAATTCGTAAAATATGTAATAGTTGGTCATATTATTATTAAAACTAACTTCTGCCCGCGACTTCGTCTGCGTGAAAGTTTAATATACCATAAAATATATCCAATACACGCAGCAATATTATAGTACTTCCAGAGATTCAAAGTCAAAGTCAAAAAAATATTTAAATCAAACCATTTATAGGCTTTTTAAAATTGTCAAAAAGTCAGTTAGTCAGGCAGAAAGTTGAAGCTAGTTGCTCGTTCCAAAAAGGGTAGGTCTCTATGGAGGAGAACGAGCAAGAAACTCCATGGACACTCTTTTTAATCAAATAGGCACAAAATTCTGGCTCCATTATACTTGTTGCTTCTATATCCAAAATATTTAATAAAAAAAAGATACCATGACAGTCCAGAGATGACTAATCTCAACCGACAGCGCCCGTTCACGAACATGACGCGCGGGTCAACACCATTTAACTGAATAATTTTGAAGGGACCCGAATGATCTAACCCATGCATTGATTAGCGAGACATTTGAGTAAGCATGACAATGCTCTCAATAGCCATTCTCATTTAATTCCTCCATGATTACCTCTTAAAAACTCAATACCAACAAACAAACTTTGCTTCATTATAATATTAGTACTTATAGATAAATTCAAAAGGTCATAAGGTTAAAGAGTGGACTGGCGCCAATGCAAACATTTTGTTTCCGTTATTTAGTTCCTCCATTTTGGTGTGAACATGTTTTAAAGGCACGATTTTGTTGTGATTTCACAATACAGTCTTATAATTTACGTTTACCTACTAGGTAATAGATATACTAGTATTAGTCTTACGTTTACTAGGTAATAGATATAGACTAGTATTCATAAGGTAGGTAATAGAACCATTTTGGTACATATAGTACACGAATCCTCCTAGTTTAAGCCCAGTTGTACATGTTTTATATCTTGCCAAACCACTAAAGTCTAATTTAAGGTAGAATAATTATAAATAGGTTTCAGTCTTGAAAAAATAAACATTATTATCCATAACCATACAAATATTATAAGTAAATACGAAAGTAACTCTGTCTGCAACGCTTTCACGATGAAACAGTTGAACAGATATTGATGAGACAAAGATTGATGAAACTAAAACGTCGTCTATGTAAAATTTTGGAGTATTTGTTGATTTTTCAAAAAGTGCTGAATCAATTTCGATAAAATTTATATGAGACCACCCCTGAAGCATACCCTATCCATAAATATCATAATTTTTAAAATCGGTTTACGTTTGTCGGAGAAATCGCGTAACAAATCGCGCACACACTTAATGCAAATTTAAGACTTATACGGTTTTCTCATGGATGCCATTGTCAGAACTGGACCAAATTAAAATGGGACCACACGGAAAGCACTAGCTTTCAAATAAAAAAAGAATCATCAAAATCGGTTCACCCAAAGAAATCAGGTAACAAACATAAAAAAAAATACAGACGAATTGATAACCTCCTCCTTTTTTGAAATCGGTTGAAAATAAATTGAGCTCTGGGGAAGGACATAGGCTACGCGACTTCGTCTGCATCCGCGATAAACCACATTCACACGGACAACAATTCACGAGCAAAAGCTACTTATTCTTAATTACACGCTTTTTATTAGCTTCACCTGTATGTTTGTATATTTGTTTGTAACCGACTTCTTTGGGCGCGATTTTGACCCACTTTAAACGGCCAGATTTCGTTCAAACTTTGTAGATTTATCGAGGACCGATGACAATACACTAATTTGATAAAAAGAATTATTTGCCGAAAAAACAGCTATTATATACTAGGAAGGTACTGCACAAGCGCCCCTGGTAGAATAAATGTACATAATATTTATAGATATAGATATAACCAACCTAAAAAGTAAAAAATAAATAATAGTTTAAAAAACTAAAAACACGCCTTTTATAGAAAACCAAACCTAATAAATTATTTTATTTTAAAAAAAGCGTGGGGTGCATGGTGTCAATAGTTATAAATATTTTATTGACAGATATGAGTAGAGTGATTACCATTTTGATAATATCTTAAAAAGCACCCCACGCTTTTTTTTAAATAAAATAATTTATTAAAATTTATTTTCTATTTTTTAGTTTGGTTTTCTATAAAAAGCGTGTTTTTAGTTTTTTTAAACTATTATTTATTTATTTTTTCACTACCATTTGCCCACGATATCGTTCGCGTGATTTTTTTACGGCTCTCGATTTTATTCGTAAATAAATATTCAGAGATAATGAAGCTTCCTATTAGCGAAAGAATAAACAAACAAACTCAACTTTAATTTAAAAATAGGTACAGCAGTGCTATTCTGTTACAATCTCCCTCGGTGAACACCTAGGTGAAGTGAGCTGTCATCCGATTGTAGTACTTTGTAAATCCCTAGCATCGGGGCAGATGACAGTTCACTTCACCTAGGTGTTCACCGAGGGATATTGTAGCAGAATAGACAAACTGAACATGATAGTGAAGTGATAGTAATATGAATAACAGTCATTCTATTGACAGCTAACGAATTAAATAAACAGTCTTTAAAAATATTATTACTTCACTAGCGACCCGCCCCGGCATCGCACTGGCACAATCGTCATATTTCAACCAATTTTCACACAACCTTAACAAATTATACACCAAAATCTTCCTCATGAATCACTTTGTCTATTGGTCAAAATTGCATGAAAATCCGTACAGTAAGTAGTTTTTGAATTTATCGCGAACAGGTAGACAGACGCCGTGGTTGATTTTGTTTTTTAAAAACGTCCTGCCAGTCCACCACCGCACTGATAAGTGTTTCTTAATTTAAACAGAGTTTATCTCAAAATTAAAATTATAAATTAAAAATGAGGTTCCGTATCGCTAAAGCACCCAGAGTCAGAACCTATAATAAGTTCTAACTCAGGCTACACAAAAAAACCCAAAGAAAAAAGTCCATTCAATTGTTATCTGCCAATTTATATATGCGCGCGGTCTCAATTTCATCCCCGCTCTCACAGAAAACTGGGTTGAGTTTTTTCCGAACAAAAACTTCCCCGCTGTGTGTTGAAACATTAAGGAAATTGCTTCAACATCTGTCTGCTTGTCTCAGTAACGAAGTGCGAAAGCCTCTTTCTGTTCGTCTGGCGTTCAGTTAATTATCGTATTGACTTCCCTTGAGGGTACTGTGGGTTGGGTGGCGTTTGGTGTTTCGCAAAGAGAATAAAACCGTTTCGCTTTCGGGGGTGAATAAAGAAAAAACTGTGTTTTAATTTCTTTTGTTATGATTGTGATTGTGTAAAATTTTTACGTGTTTTCACAAATTATCCACTTGTTTTAGTTTTAGGTCTAGTTGTAAAAATATTTTGTAATGTGCGTCACTCTCTCGTGAATAAATGGTTTATCTTTCTTTTTTTTTTCTTTTAAATTCATTGTCATTTGTATTGTAATAAGGTAAACGTCGATAAAAAAACGCGTTGTGATTTTTGACCGGTGAAAAATCGGTTCGATATTGAAATGATCATCATAAAAGAAGATAGAAATATGAGGAAGAGCATTTTATAGATAGTATTTATGTTCTCAAAAATGTTTCACCAACCTATATCCACACCCTTATTTTTCCCATTTTTCTAAGTAGGTAATGTAATTAGACGCATAAGTTTCGATTACCCAGTAAGTTACTGGGTTGCTTAGGTCAGACATGCAGATGCTCCATGTAAAACACTGGTATTCAACTGAATCTGGTTAGACTGGAAGCCGACCTCAACATATACCCAGTTGGCAAGAGGATTTTCGTTGGATCCCAGTTTTGGATCCCAGTTTAATATTTTTGGCGTTGGATCCCACAAAACATTATAAATGATACGCATAAGTTTCGATTGTAACATTGCATAATTGTTATTACTGAATAATAATGTAACACATTTTTCATATAAAATCTCAGATTATGAAACAAAAGGCAGATAGACCATGCGGAACACTGAGAGTGACGCCAAAAAAGCAAATACAAATTCAAAAGCGAATACGTACAATCTCGTGATTGTATTCGCTTTTGAATTTGTATTTGTATTTTTATTTGTGTTTTTTAACGATACGGCGTTTCATGTACTGTTAGTACAGCACGAAGCGCGTTGTAGGTATTCGCTTTTGAATTTGTATTTGCTTTTCTGGCTTCACTCTCAGTGTTCCGCACGGTCTATCCTGCCTTTTGTTTCATAATCTGAGTATAAAATTACTTTGACAAAATTAGTTTAATATTCAGAGAGTGTGGGTTGACTTGTTTTAACAGAACTAAACTGAGCTTAGTTATGTCGTATTTGGCGTTTATTTTGTCGCACAAAACGTCGTCTGAATTGGCCCTAAGATTGCCGCCCTAGATAAATTTGGTCCCTCATGGACGAGACACTAAACAATTCTTCTTAAACAATCAACACTATACAACAGACATCAGACAGCAACAATCAACAACAACTTATGTTGCCGTCCGTACCAACGTCACGTTATAAACCCTCGTCAGTTTATGACACATCTGTGTTGCCAACTGAAATAAAGGAGCCGCTACGTTGTAGGCTGGTAACATTATTTTCCGCTGGTTGGTGGTAATCATTTTAAATTCTCGTTTCAGACTTTTTGGTTGGCCCTTGTTAAGTTTGTATTGGTTTTGCATAAATAAATGTTTTAATCATTTTAAATAGAATCACAAGTTTTGTCCGAATTTGAATTCTTTTTCCTGACCTTTAAGTGTATTTTTGTCGTAACTTATTAGAAGGAAATAATTTCATTTATTTACAGCCAGCTTTTGCCCGCGACTTCGTCCGCGTGAATGTCGGTTATCGCGGATGCAGACGAAGTCGCTGATTGATAAGTAGCCTATGTCCTTCCCTAGGGTTCAAGCTATTTTTATACCAAATTTCATCAAAATCAGTTTGGCCGTTCATTGCGAAAGCGTAACAGACAGGTTACTTTCGCATTTATATTATTAGTATGTATTTCTTTCTTTCGCGTGGAAGTCAAATCTCATCATCATCATCATCATTTCAGCCTAAGGACGTCCACTGCTGGACATAGGCCTCCCCATGGGGGGGAGGGGGTTGCCATAATCGCCACGCTTGGCAGGCGGATTGGCGATCGCAGTATGGTTGTCAAATCAAATCTACATCTACATTAATCTTTATATATAAAAATGAATCGCTAAATGTGTTGGTAAGCGCATAACTTGCGAACCGCTTGACCAAATTGGATAATTCTTTTTTTATAATATTCCTTGAAGTAAGAAGATGGTTCTTACGGAGAGAAAAAAAAAAATTGTAGGGTAGGTGTAGGGTAGGCGTAGGGTAGGCGTAGGGTAGACGTAAGGTAGGTGTAGGGTAGGCGTAGGGTAGGGTTATGGTAGGCGTAGGGTAGGTGTAGGGTAGGCGTAGGGTAGGTGTAGGGTAGGCGTAGGGTAGGTGTAGGGTAGGTGTAGGGTAGGTAAATAGGCAGGTAAGTAGGTAGGTAAGGACAGGACAACATCTGTCGGGTCAGCTAGTATAATATAATATTATAAAGAGGAAAGATGTGTATTTTTGTTATGAATACACTCAAACACTACTGGTTCGATTTCAAAAATTCTATCACCAATCGAAAGCTACATTATCCCTGAGTAACATAGGCTATATTGCATTATTAAAAAAGCGGCCAAGTGCGAGTCGGACTCGCCCATGAAGGGTTCCGTAGCAGCAAGTTACATAATATAAAAGTTTTGTTATTTTTATATTTGAGTTGATTGAATGAAAGATAAATTGCAGTTTAAGATTTATGACGTATTAAAAAAAACTACTTACTAGATCTCGTTCAAACCAATTTTCGGTAAAAGTTTACATGGTAATGTACATCATATATTTTTTTTAGTTTTATCCATCTCTTATTTTAGAAGTTATAGGGGGGGGGGGGGGGACACATTATACCACTTTGGAAGTGTGTTTTGCGCAAACTATTCAGTTTAGAAAAAAATGATTTTAGAAATCTCAATATCATTTTTGAAGACCTATCCATAGATACCCCACACGTTTGACAAAAAAAAATGTTGAGTTTCAGTTCTAAGTACGGGGAACCCCCAACATTTAATGTTCTTTTTCTATTTTTATGTGAAAATCTTAATGCGGTTCACAGAATACATCTACTTATCAAGTTTCAACAGTACAGTTCTTATAGTTGCGGAAAAAAGTGGCTGTGACATACGGACGGACAAACAGACATGACGAATCTATAAGGGTTCCGTTTAAAAACCCGCATCAAATCCGTTTTGTAGTTTTAAAGATCTAAGCATACATAGGGACAGACAGACGCGGCGGGGGACTTTGTTATGTAGTGATAAAGAGGAAAGATTTTTATTTTTGCATGTTTGTAACGAATAAACTCAAAAACTACTGGTCCGATTTCAAAAATTCTTTCACCAATCGAAAGCTACGTTATCCCTGAGTAACATAGGCTATGTAACATTATTTAAAAATTAGGGGTTCTCAAGAAAAGTTACGCAGACGAAGTTGCGGGCAAAGTGTTAGTATAGTATAAAACATTATGCTATGACACTCAACAAAAGCTTTCTATCAGAGAAATGATGTTATGTTATATTAGCAACTCGCCCCGGCTTCCCACAGATGCAATGCAGTTCAAACTATGTAATGAAATGAAAATATTTATTTCAGACCAAGCACGCAGTAATGAGATACAAATAAGTCCATATTATGTTAGTGGATAGATTCTTATATAACACATCATCTGCCTAGCCTTTTCCCAAGTATATTGGGGTCGGCTTCCAGTCTAACCGGATGCAGCTGAATACTAGTATTTTACATGTATGTAGCGACTGCCTATCGGACCTCCACAACCCAGTTACTGGGTAACACGATACCCCTTGGTAAGACTGGTTGTCAGACTTTCTGGCTTCTGACTACCAATAACGACTCAAAAAAAAATATCGGAAATAAAAAACGAAAATATTAGACACGTTTTTTTTTTATGAGATTAAAAAATGAAGTCGATACACTGCGTCGAAAACTCGTGTGATATCACTATGTCAGTACACTTTTACTGGCGAAGTGACGTCACAAACCCCCACTCATGATCTTTGATGCGTTTTATCTTCGTCAGTTTTTATTGATTTGATATAACAAAAAATACGTATTCAATATTTTTCGATAATCTAACTGACGGACTAATTAGATTTTTTTTAGTAAAATACCCTATTATAATAATTTATTTCTCATTATAGAAAGCTATTTCATTACCAGGAAAATCACGAAGCATTGCATAAAATTACAACCCACAGACCACTCTTCGGTCTACGTCATATCCGCACTCGCAGTGGAGTTAATATTTCCCATCGTAACATTTAAAAACATCTCTATTAATACCAAGGGCAATTTATTGGAGTTTTACATCGTATTTACGACCGCCATTTACTACATTAAAGTAGGTATATTTGTCGTGATGATCTAGTGGTTAAGACAGCCGTCTCTCATACTTCAGGTTGCGGGTTTGATACCGGACAAGTACCAATGTGACTTTTTCATTTCTTTTTTTACATATTCTAACTCATTTTTAACCGACTTCAAAAAGGAGGAGGTTATCAATTCGAATGTTTATATATATTTATTTTATTTTATGTTTGTTCGGGCATAACTCTGTCATGTATAGATATGTTGTATTGTTCGAAAGGGGTTTATTTCGAAATGGTACCATATAATTTTTACCAAAATTGAAACAGTCCTTTTTGAGAAAATCAACAAATTCCCAAAAAAAATACTTAGACGACGTTTTAGTTTCTTCAATCTTTGGAGGACTTACAATCTCTTTTAAGTGTGTCGCCGTTTTATTTATTTAGCTTGTTTTACAAGAGGTATACAGACTGACAGACCAATAACATAAAGGATGTAATGTTAACAAATAGCTAATTACAAGCTAATTAAGAGAGTAGTAGATAAATTAACCATTCTTGAAAAATAACTGTGCCAAAAGCCGTCTTAAAGTCGCCACACTGGTGCAGAACAGGTTGACATTAAGGTCCATAAGAAGCCCATTGAAACTAAGTGCACTTCTCATTGAAAAAACATTCCACGTATAATCAGTCAATGCGAATGGTACTTACATTCAATGTTAGGTCTTGAACGTCACGAAAATACATCGTGATAGAACCTGAACCTATCCATACTAATATTATTGACTAGCGATCCGTCCCGGCTTCGCACGGGTGCAATGTAGATATAAATGTGGTGTTATCGTCATATATCAAGAAATTAACACAAAACACTATCTAACTATACGTATAATCCCGAGGCAGTTCACTTGGCGTATTTGTGAAAATATTGGTCTTATTTGAATAGTACAAAATCTACTTCATTTCAATAAGCGTAGGTTATATTTTGTATTAACCAAGTACAGTACAAATACGCCCACTGAAGTGCCACCATAAACCTTTCTTTTGAATTACTCTATTTATTGATGAAAACCACATTCAAATCCGTTGCGTAGTTTAAAGGTCTAAGCGCTACAGATGGACAGCTACAGATGATGGACAGACAGCGGAACGCCACTTTATTTTATACTATGTAGAGACTTCTATACTCCGTTTACAATAAGATTAGCACAAACACACAAACCTTTTTTACAGTCCCTTCAACCGATTTTGACTTCTATTCCGTAGGTTTAAGGATGACCTTAGAGGCAAAAAAGTGGTTACAATAACAACTGTTTACAATAACAGCAGTTGCCATTTGTCATGCCACCAACGCAATATAAGTCAAAATCGGTTGAACGGACTGTAAAAACGGTTTGTGTATACTTCTAATCTTATTGTGAACGGAGTATAGAGACCGATGCGCAAGTGAGTTTGTTTGCTACGCTTTCACGGCAAAATTACTGAATCGATTTTGATAAAATTTGGTACAGACTAAGCTTGAGCCCCAAGAAATGATGTAGACTACTTTTTGATCCGCGACTTTGCGTGAAAAACTAGTTATTAATCAATACTATCTATATTCTATAGGTAGCAATATTTAAAGAGGAAAGAAATGTTTGTATTGCGTAATCTCCGGAATATCTAGTCCGATTACAAACATTTTTTCACCAATAGAAAGCTAGATTATCCCAAGGTTCTAGGGGCTATATTTTATAATAAAAAATATAAGGGATACTTAAGAAAAATCACACGGACATAGTCTCGGGCATAGTGCTAGTAATACAAATAAGTCTGAAATCGCCAATTCGCTTTGAGCAAGTGTGGTGATTAATGCTCGAGCCTTCTTTGAATGAAAAGAGGGAGTCTTTGCCCTGCAGTGCGACAGAAATAGGCTGGCATTTTTACCCCGACTGCAAGGAAGGGTTATGTTTTTAATTATTATTTTATTTACGACTGCCATGTACCAAGTTTAATAACCTCAAGTTGGTATGTTTGTAGAGTTCAGTGATGAATATCTTATTTTGTGATCGCGTTTTCCGGTTGGATTATGATAGATTTTTTGGGAAAATATACTTAAAGAAATAATATGTTTGCAGTCCCATCTTTATTCAGTTACCAATAAATTCAATTGGCCTAATCCAGGGTTTCTTAAAGTGGGGTGCACGGACCCCTTAGAGGTCCGTAGCATGTGTATCAGGGGTCCACAGTAGGTCAGTTAACTCACAACATATTTATTAGGAAGTTGTGTTGTGTATGTGTTGTGTGTGTTGTTGTGGTGTGTGTGTGTTGTGTGTGTTGTGTTGTGTGTGTGTGTTGTGTTGTGTGTGTGTGTGTGTGTGTGTGTGTGTGTGTGTGTGTTGTGTGTGTTGTGTTGGTGTTGTTGTGTGTTGTGTGTGTTGTATTAGGATGTCCTGCATTTCTCGGCCAAGCCAAAACTCGAAATAAGGCTTGTTTTTATTTTCCTTAAAAACTCCCCCCCCCCTCCCTTGTCAAAGGGGTCCGTCGAATTGTTTAAATTGTGAAAGTTGTCCGCGACTACAAAAAGTTTAAGAAACCCTGACCTAATCCTTTGGTACGCACGGCTACACATCAAGCAGCTTGATGTGTAGCCAACAGTGATGAAATCAGTCAAGTAGATGAAAGATGATCAAAATCAGAAATTCAGTACATAGAATGGACTTCGCCTCAGAACTGTGTGGCGTCGAAGTAATTCAAAAGTACGTGTGTGACAATCACATACTTTTAATAAATAAACTAGTAATAAATTATTTAAATGACTGTTAGTAAATTAATATTGAATTTCTTATTTTGATCATCTACTTTTGCTGTTGACTGTACATACCATGTAGAATATGTATGTAGAATATTGACTTAATATTTTTTGAATCTGGCCTGCCTTTTCTGGACGTCTAGCTTATCACCGGTTTTTTTTTTGCTGGGATTGGTTGACTGAACTATTACAAACAATCACAGCAAATTACGTGCGCTAGACAATTTATTACATATTAAGTATAATGTCGCAAAAAATATTAATCTTGAAAGGAAAGAGCTAGGTAAGTGCACAAATTATTTTGTTATATGGAAATTAGATCTAAAATATCCTCCAGTTGGGTTTGATGACACCATTAAAAAATAAATCCATGCCACAACTTCTTAAAAATCATACTACATACTAACCCTAAAAACCCAATTAACTATAGAATTCGATTTTTAGTTGCTTTTAAATGAATAAATGTTTGGTCAATTGAGTTAGCAAAAAAGTGACGTCACATTTTACTAATGTCATACAAAATGTATGAGGAATCACGTTTTGACAGCTCATAAAAAAGTATGTCAATTGATTGGTGGTATTATTTTCCTTATTAGAGCATCATCATTAAAAAAGGTAAGATTATCCCTTGAAGAGTTGGCGGTTAAAAACCGCGCAAGCGCGTGTGTGTGGGGCCATTCAGGGTGGCCGCGAGCGTTTTCGGCGCGTCGTACTAAAACGACGATATCTCCGAAATTACGATAGTTAGCTCGTTTCCAGTTATATCATTGGAATCGCTATTAAATTTGCTAACAGGTCATATATGGTTAAGTATAGTTTTACGTTGTAATGTATTCGAAATTTAATGTTTGTTCGGTGTGAGCGACTTTTTCCCCGTTTCTTGTGTAACAGACATTATAAAAAAATAGTAATCCTTTTATTCAACAAACTTTTCGTTTTATCTCCACAAATACACATTAGTTCACATAAATAAAACAAAAGAACAGACCTCTCCATACATTTTTTTCATCTCACAAGCAAAACAAACCATGACGTCATTTACGAGTGCCCGCATTCGAAACAAAAGAATGGGCTTGTTTACACATCAATTCTAATAACGCTACACGCCTGGGCGCTTGGGTTACATTTTATTAATAATGTTTGGTTCACATACTTGACACAGACAGAGTTTCAGTGGATAAAAATGTATAGTTTAATAGTATTGGCTTTCCAAAGTAACCACTTGAAAACTAGCGCAAAAAACACCTACTCACACTTTGGATCACTGTTTAAATTCTGTTGCCTCAATTTGAAATCTTATGTAATATTCTACACGTTGAAGATATTTACAAAACGGTAGGCAAATAAAAAATGCATGCTGGAAGCAAAAACATTACACAAATCAACAATCAAAACGAACAATTTCACTTAAAAATGACCATCACGTAAACACAGATCACACAAAATATAGATACGGCAATTATGGTCACATGTAAATAATATAAAATTACATAGAAATCTAAAATATATTATTATTTGAAGTCTTTTAGAGTGTATAAAAAGTATAAAGAGTGTAAAAAAAAATAAAAAATAAAAAATAATAATAATAAAAAAAAAATTAAAAATTAAAAAAAAAAAATTTGGTCGGTATTTCTTGACGGACACACACACACGAACACACACCTACAAAATTTTCAGTTTCAACACGTTCAACATTTAAAATCACGAATAAAAAATAAAGTCAACAAAAAGTATTCAACGGATGCCCTATCCATTAGTTCTAACGATCTGTGAAATCGTGTGACGTCATCACCTTGATTGCGCATTCCGGCTCTCTGATTGGCCAGCGCGGATTCGACGATTCTGGTAGTTTTGCGTAATTTTGATGTTCAAATTGACCACAAGAAAACTATTATAATATTCAAATTAAACGCCTAATATCTATAGTACGACACATAAAAACACACGTAATAAAGCCAGATTGCTTCTAAAACAATCCTATAAACTACAAATACCTCGAAATGAATCAGCGTCTCTGCAACGGTTCTCCGTGTTCATTGAAACGACTATTTCGGGCCGAAATCGTCTGTTTCTCCAATCAAAAATGGTTCAAACACAACCAGGCACGTTTTTATTACACGAAACACATAAAACACACACAATTCACTCACTTTTAGATACTTAAAAGCACAAACAGAACAAAGCAGCGCCCTGTCGGTGCGCTGTAGAATGATCAACTGGGGGGATCGAAAATTGGTCGCTTCAAAGTGTTGCTGTGACATTAAGCCTATGTTATACTTGTATCTCATTTATCCCCCTAGACTCTGGGCAAGTTTGAGCGAGTTAGCAACTATACAGATTAAATATTGTCGATTATTATCCACCAAGAAATGTGACCACCGAATGGGTGGAGCAACCCACAAGCAATATAATTGACACTCGCCTAAAAGGTTGGGCAACTTTTCAAGGGTTATAACAATCATAATATCATATCATTCCAATATCAATCAACAAATTCTCCACATAACAGCATAATTTCCCTCGTTTCTAACATGCCAATTATTTTCAAACGCGACCTACTTGCTCAGCAACCGACGCTCGACTGCGCCTCCCCGCTTCCGTTACCCCCACCCCTGACCGGATGCTGACGTCACTACGATACGGGGCGCTTTGTGACAACCGCCCTACTTTTGTACACGGCGATAAGTTTAAATGTATCTTTTTTCTGTATTTATAGAACTGCTATAACTTTGTTGAGGCGTGTGATGACAGTTGCAGACATAATTGGATCTCTGTGTTACAGTGGTTCTCCGTAGTACAATCTGTAGATCGATCCATCTTTGCAACCAATCCATGGCTGAGTTGGTTGCGTTATTCACGATGAGATGTAATTTTTTTTATTTTTTTTTAAAGAAAGATCATTTCAGCCGAAAGACGTCCACTGCTGGACATAGGCCTCCCCAA
Source organism: Charanyca ferruginea (assembly GCA_947361185.1). Taxonomy (NCBI): domain Eukaryota; kingdom Metazoa; phylum Arthropoda; class Insecta; order Lepidoptera; family Noctuidae; genus Charanyca; species Charanyca ferruginea. The sequence goes on along the minus strand of OX376077.1, from coordinate 5,732,358 downwards.
AGGGGGCTTTTGCCATAATAGCCACGCTTGGCAGGCGGATTGGCGATCGCAGTATGGTTATTACAAAGGCACAGAGAACGCTGCTTCCCATTCTCTGATAAGTCCCTTAGTCGCCTCTTACGACACCCACGGGAAGATATGGGATGGTGCTATTCTTTAAAGAAAGAAAAAACATCTATTTCGTGTATACAAAAGACATATCACAACACAAAATATTAAAATCAAATAAGGATTAGTTTGATAAAGTGCGGTGTGGTGTCTCAAGGTTGCACCAAATGGTTGGTATGATTTCGATATCCCTGGTATGATTTGTAATACTTTTTCTTCTTCTTCAATTGGTCCCTCATTAAGTCATTACTGAGGATCGTGGTCACTGGACCATTTCAAGCGGTCAATCTGCCTCCATTGTCTCCGGTACAAAGTTGCCATTTTTTTTATTAATTCCTGCGGCTATTGTGTCACTGCGACCAGGGTTGATTTTTTGTGATCGCCGCTCATGTTGGTTAGAGATCGCCACCAAACCCTGCTGTGATAAACTGCAGGATCTGCTTTGGGGCAATCTCCATTATTTCATCCGGCTTAACAGGTGTTTGCCCAGATGGTTGTTGTTAAAAGTTGCCATCACCACCTGCAGAAATTTGCTTGAGGGGGCGTGCCTTCTTTTACTTAATCAGACCATCGTGTTGACTACCTACCTCGTGTTTTCTTCCTTCAGTAAAAATACTTTTAGGAGGGACTAAAAATTGTCTTTTCATTCAACCCATCTTCCACTTCTTATACAAAACCATACTTGCCTTAATTTCTTCAGCTTCAACAACTACATTTAGTTTGAGTTAGAACATTTCCGGTTCCGACACGTGCCGCTCGGTTTCATTTCCGTGACAAACGGCGCGAGAGACGGTTTTGTTAAAATATATGGGAATAGTGTTAAAACTTAAAATTGTGTGTTTTATAGTTTCTTGTGAAACTGTCTTGAGGTGGTTGAACTTGTAGCTTGGTACTCAACAAAGAACTAACAATAAGTTATTTTTTCAACCGACTTATAAAAAAACGATATAGTCTTTTCAAACCCCTATGTATTTATTTTATTTTATTCGGAAAGCTTACAGCTATTAACAGAGAATATATAGACACAAAAAATAAGATTGAGGCCAATTACAAGTTTCACATATAGTACGTTAGTACCATCCGTTATTATTGGGATTGCAATATATTCGTATTATTTATCTATGGGGGATAACAGATCCTACCGATATCCACTGTTAGTGCGGCGCTCCTGACCATACAATGGCCCACTTACTACAGTGCTTACTGCACTTACCAAAGTGGGGCCAACACCTTAGAGAGGATATTAAAAACGCCACAAATACCGGGAAATACCAGGTCCCGGGACCTTAATACCGGGTCCAAGTCGTCTACCAAAAAAAAAACATTGATTCGTAAATCAGAAGAGTTTATGTGGGCTACTACTAAGGGGCGCCGAGAACGTGACTCAAAAAGTGCGACTTTATAACTCACAAAATTACATTCGTTTGGTTTCGCTCTCAAACCTAATACATCTTCATACGTATTATGAAAGTATTGCTCGTGCAATTATAATCACATTTCACACACAGCACAAATCATACAAATATATACCTACATATGAAAACACCTAGTTACCACCAAAACCAGCCCAAACCTCACATGCTCCTAATAACTTTAAAGCCGTCACATCTCATCTGAATAAATTGAAAGCCGTCATCTCACCTGACTCAACTATTATTGTCTTCATTATCTTCTAATCTTGCCTGTTGAGCTTCAGACAATAGTACTTGTGAGATGGTGACGTCATAAGAGTGACGTGTCCTTTGAAGTGTCTTGTGACGTATTTATGGTAACGTGATGTAGGTAGGTGTTTGAGAGTCTATTGTATTCGCAGCTGCTAGCGCTGTAAAGCGCTTTTAATAGCGGGTGAAGGTATGAATGAAAAGTTATGGCGAAATGTTTTGGATTTATTACCTTTGTTTTCGCGCTCACATTATATGTTAGGTATTTCATATTCTATGTGCAATATAGAGAGATTAACATAATATAGGCGATAGATATGTATGTGATAGTACTTGAATCAAAATTATTAATTACAAGCCATTCTTAGCCCCAAGAAATATATGATCGATTAACCTAACGTTTCTTTAAATTTCACAAAGAAAAGATGAATGGATTATGTGATAGATGAAATAAAAGAAAAGAGACTCAGTGATAGCATGGCAGTTGACAGGATGGAATGGATCAAGAAAACGTATTGCGCCGACCCCAGGTAACATAACGTAATTGACTCCCCAGAATTGCACAACACGCATTATGCACATTTTATATTCCTGATAATTACCTACGCCACCGGTCCAACCGCCGGCACAGACTATTCGCGACTGCACAGAGCCACACCACACGGTGTCCCGTGCGCATTCCCCGCTGTGTCGCATGCGCAGCGCAATCAATGCCCTTATTTTAGACCTACCCGATTGTGACGTGTTAAATGACAGATTCAACCAAATCCTGTTAGTGTGCTCGAGATTTTGTGAAAGACATTCTTTATGAATTATTATTGTAAGTCCTAATAATTTGCAACCTAACAAAATGTATTTTCTTTTATTTTTATTTTTTATTTATGAATATTAATGCTGTACCAGATGAAATTGTTTACTGAATTTATTGTTACTGAAATAACTACTACTGTTACTGGTCTATAACCGTTGTAATTAATAATCAATAAATAAATAATTAAACATGGGACAAGATCAAGAAGATGATGAGTTAACAGTGGAAGCAGAGCGCATCAATAAAGTATGTTCTAATACCCACGCAAAACATAGGACTTTTACTGTCAACAAAATAGAGAAAAGCTATTCATATATGAGCGATTTTTTCATTCAACTCATCATCATCTTATCAGCCTATTGCCATCCACTGGTAAACGTAGGCCTCCCCCAGAGACCGCCAACTAACCCGGTCTTGGGCAGTTTGCATCCATCCGCTGCCAGCCACCTTCTTCAAATCGTCGGTGCCGCAGGGTGTCGCACACTACGCTTGCTCAAACGCGGTCTCCACTCTAAAGCATGTCTGCTCCATCTACCGTCTGTCCGTCTGCAGACGTGACCGGCCCACTTCCACTTCAGCGTGCTGATTCGAACGCGCAATATCGATGTCTTTAGTTCTCTGGCGAATGACTTCATTACGAATTCTATCCACCAGGACATGCAATTACCCATATTTAAATGTGCCTTTCCTTGTTTCAGATCTCCAGTTCCCTATCGACGTTTCAGGAGTTCAGAACGACCATCCGTTTTTAGACGCAGACTCTCTACAATCGCTGTTCAGACGTCTGACGGCACTGAACAGATGTGCCAACATGAAGTTGGAACATCATCATCATCAGAAGAGATCGGTAAGTTTTGTAGACAAATTTTTATAAGCTAGAAAAAGCCCACTACTGGGCATAGGTTTCCCCCAAAGGGAAGGGGGTTTCAGTCGTAATCGCCACGCTTGGCCGATGCATGTTGGCGATCGCAGTAGGTGTTATGGTACACAGAAGAACGCTGCTGCCATCATCCTCTGGTCAATATCCCTCTGTCGCCTTCTACGACACCCACGGGTAGAAATGGGAAACAAAATACCTATTAAAAAATCATCAACTGCTTAGCATTTTCCCGACTTTATTAAGGTCGGCTTCCAGTCTTACCAGATAAAGCTGCATACCTCAGAGCGACTGCCTATCTGACATCCACAACCCAGTTACTAGGTAACACGATATCCCTTGGTAAGCTTGGTTGTCAGGGTTTCTGACTACCCGTTACGACTGTCATAGATCTACGAATGATTGGCGGAACCAATTCCTTTAAGTGCCGAGGTTCGAAGGGGTCCATACTTCCATAGTTCTCTGGCAAGCCGCGACGGTGGACGTCTGCTGAACTTGAATTACCTATAATAAACTAGTTTTTGCCCGCGACTTTGTCCGCGTGAACGTCGGTTGTCGAGGATGCAGACGAATTCACGGATTAAAAAGTAGCCTGTGTCCTTCCTCGGGGTTCAAGATATCTTTATACCAAATTTCATCAAAATTGGTTCAACCGTTTCATCGTGAAAGCGTAACAGACAGAGTTACTTTCGCATTCATAATATTAGTATGGAAGTATGGAAATGGATTAATACGGAAATTAAAATAACAAATCATAAATAACGGAATAAATTAATTATTCTTAAGAAACAGTACTTTTATCATAATCACAAAGAATCAACCAATGGGAGCCCATTAGGTAATAATCACCATCATTACTCAAAAATAATTCCCACAGACTTTAATAATTACTGCCCAATAATTAATATTTATGAATCAATTTGCAGTTAATTACATAACTTTAGTAGATTAATTGTGTTAATAGAAAATTTTAATTGGATTGATCTATCAACGTTAAAACTTAAAAAGCTTAATTTACTTTACAGTTAGGTACAGATACAAAACTTAAAATTGACGAATATTTTGTTCACCCTAATTTTATAAATAAAAAAGTGAGTTTGTTTGTTACTATATTCACGACTAAACTACAGAACCGATTTTGATGAAATTTGATATAGCCTAAGCTTTTACCCCTAGAATGGATAAGTATAAGTTAAATTCAACACCGAGAAAACAAATAATTATAATTTTACTGGTATATTAAATAGACAGTGGAAATACTAGTTAAAACTAATTAGCAATCAATTATAATAAGAATTATTTATATTGTAATTGACTTTTACCGGAAAATATAAATTAGAAGTAGCATTAATATGTTTACATTTCCGGTAAGTGCTAGAAAGTTTTAAATAATATTGTTTGTGCCGCAATTATGTGAAATGTCATTAAAACCACAATAATAATCATTACTAATGAGTAGTTAGCATTTTCCCTACATTTACATAAAATTACATATCCGTGATTATAAAACTTTGTACGTTACAAAACAACGGTTCTCAAAGATTTTCTTAGGCCATTTAAAAATAATAGTAGCCTGGCTCAAGAAGCTTATAGATTAAAGTGGAGGCAACACTATAAATACCTAAGTGAAATCAACTGTGGGCAGACGCTCTCTTTCTAAATGCATACGTAAGAACGAGACAGTGATATGTGTTTTCTTTGTCTTATGTATGCATTCAGAAAGAGAGCGTCTGCCCACAGTTGGTTTCAATTAGGTATTTAGAGTGTTGCCTCCACTTTTATCTATAAACTTCTTGCCCTAGCTGTGCCAACAGATTAAAAAAATAATGTTGTTAAAAAACTATTAAAAGGCCAGTAGGAATAATTAATAGTGCCAATAATATTAAGATGTTCGGTTTGGCGTTAGAAATACAAATCATGGATTCGATTTCAGCACGGATTAAATATTTGTTTGGCCTATAGGTACCTAGTTGTTTCGAATCTGGTTGTTTATTTATGTTTGTAAACGCAACCACAACACGGAAGAAATATTTAAAATGAAAAGGTTTTTTTTTATCTATTGATAGGCATACGTTTGACCACTATCTCACCAGATGGGAAGCGATGATGCGGTCTAAGATTATTAAGGATTCTTCTCTGTTTATATAACAAAGAAAAAATAAAGAATGCAGTATAGAATTACATAGTTAATCTATCAAAAACTATTAACTAAATCGTAGTTTTTCCATTCACTAGTTTTTATTCGTAAAATGTCCCACACAACACAATATATCCAATCAAGTCAACGCTCTCATCTACTAACCCTTTAGGTTAGTGCACTCAGTGGCTCATCCCGGGGGGTAATCACTCCAACTTGAGAACCACTGGACCACTGCTAAGTACACTAAGCAAACAACTTATTTTACGATTATTGGCCATGTAAAGAGTGCATTTGATAAAATACACTCTTAGCGCACACCTAGCGACCCGCCCCGACTTCGCCTGAGTTCAATGCAGATACTAATGTTGTGTCAAACTAAATAGAATGAAACTATACTTAAAAATCTTCCTCTTGAATCACTCTATCTATTGATGAAAACTGTATTAAGATCTGTTGCGTAATTTAAAAGATATAAGCATACCTACGTACAGACAGCGGGAGCAACTTTGTTTTATAATATGTAAAGATTATAACACTAAATCTAAACTGGGAGAGAGGCATTGATACAGAAAAGTTACTTAGATAAATGTGACCAAGGAGTATTATTAAGTTTATTAGCAGAACCAACATACAATAAAATTTTCCGCAATAAGTTTTGATGAGTCTGTCGTCAAAACTTATTGTGGAAAATTTTATTGTGGAATATTATGGCATCAATGACATTTTCCATTTTCAAAATTATAAGTGTCAATATTTTAGTTTACGGCTGTTATTTAAGTTTAGGTAAGGTTGGAGATCTCATGACCATGGGGACAAATGCCCATAAATAAATAACCGATTACAAAATAAACAATACTAATATTATGAAGAGAAAATATTAGATTTTTATAATAAACCGATTTTAAAAATTCTTTTACCAATCGAAAGCTTAGTAATCCCTGAATGCTGCAGGCTACATTTTAATATCAAATAAATTAGGGGTCCGCAGGAAAATTTCCGCGGACGAAGTCACGAGCAAAATTCTATTTGATTATAAATTGATTTCATAAAACCTACACTTTAAGATAGATAAAATAAATGATAATCGTAAAACCAGTGTGGCTTAAGTAGGTATTATATTATTATGTAATGTAAACGTTTTATCGTTTCCTGATTAATGTATGATAAATAATTGGGAGATAAAAGTGGAAATAGGATCGTTATTTTATATAGGTGTACCTTGTCTGTGTACACTATTTCTACTCGTGGGAAGCGACAGAGGGATATTGAGCAAAGGCTGGGTAGCAGCGTCTTTCTGAATACCATAACATCAATTGCGATCGCCAACATGCATCGGCCAAGCATGGCGATTACGGCTAAACCCCTGCTTGGGGGAAACCTATTTAATCTTCCGACCGAATTTCGGTCACGGCGGCCAATCTCAATGGAGATCAGCCAAGTACGCAGAAGATATTATAGTGCACAAGTGTGTGCGCAAACACAGGTACACTCTGTCTTCCCTCAATCTTATACCTATTCCGGTGGGACGACAATCCGACACGACCGGAGAGTTATCAGGCGCAGGACCAACGGCTTTACGTGCTTTCCGAGACACGGGGGTGTTACACCGCCAACTTCCAAATATAAACTTAATAGAAAAACCCAATAGCACTTTGCCCGACCTGGGAATCGAACCCAAGACCCCACGCTCAGCAGTCGCGCTTGCGACCACGAGACCAACGAGGCAGTTGGAAACCTATAATACCCAACAGTGGGCGTCAAAAAGTTGACATGATATTGGTAATGACCTTTTGTGGAACACATGAACCAAAGAATTTGTGTTTTTTTTTTGTTTGAACGCGATAATATCTGGCTACCAGTCCGATTCTATAGGCTATATTTAATTATCCAAAACATTACGAATCCGTAAAAAAATCACGTTGCAAACAAAGGCCAGCCTTTACCCATATTGTAAAGAGCTAAACTCCGAAGCTACTTTTCTGATTTCAAAAATTCTATGACCAATTGACCTACTTTATGTCTGAGTGTGATAAGGTTATGTTTTATTCTCAAAATTAGCGATCCGTTAGAAATTTTACGTAAACTTAGTCGCGAGCCAAGGTAGTTTAAGTATAAAATGGAATTATAATCAAAAGACTATTTCACAGTATCATACCAATGTACCAACCCTTTTGTGCAATCTAGGGTGGCCTTTATTTAGCCGGCCACTATTCTCGAGAGAACATGAAGCAATTAAAAATAATCAAATACAAACCACTTCATAAAATAGTACTCAGCATTTGCAAGAAATCATAAAAAGATCGCAATAAAATTCTTGACTTTTCACTTAGTTAATTAAACCGTGGTTAAATGGAATTTATTCGATTTTTACTTTAAAATTACATGAAAACACACACACAATGACATACGTGTAGATATTCTTCAGTTCGTTAGGTTTATCGTTGTTTGTTTGGTTAACTTTTAGGGTTCAGTAGATATAGCTACCTAAAGGATTTTATTACTTCAGACCGCTACTATTTGAAATGAAGATCTTGAATAGATTAAAACAAATCTTTCCACAGCAAACGCCAAACTTTCTAACGGCTCTGAAGTGTGCAACTAACAGTGCACTATCCCATCCCTGACCCCCGCTGACACATGAATTTGTCACTGCCAGCGACTCGCCCCGAGTTCAGACCGCATAAAATTTGCATCGAGCTTTACCAAATTACCGCTTGCAATAGTCACATGCCGTTACCAACACGTAAACAAATAGATACCGCTCTAATAAAGTAGGTGCCTTTGTTAATTACTTCCAAACTTAATTAAGAGAACATCAGGTAATTCTCTAGTTCACACGAGTTAGTGAAACTCGACAAAGTCGTTACAACACTAGCGCTCACAATTTGACAACGTTACAGGGGTTGACAATCCCGAGGGCTTTGCGAAAAGTTTTCTCATATTTTAGCTAACATGAAAATGTGTTTAAGGTATTTTTAATTTTCTTTTATTACTGCCTGGAGATGTTAGTTCTGGAACTTTGTTTAATTAATTTTTCTATTAATTATGTTTGGTAGTCTTGACAAATCAGAATACGATACCTCAATATTAGTTTAAAGTTTAACACAAATATTTAAAGTTCATTATCCATTCTTCCATACTTATATTATAAATGCTAAATATTTTTACATACATATTTGGTATGTTAGCTTTTTTCTGTTCTTTACATTTATTTTATTAAATGTAATATTTCAGATGGTTTTTTTAATACTGTGGGGTGTGATTCTGTAAGACCTCATTCTAAACTTCGAATCTGAAACCGCTGTGAGTTTCTTGATTGGTATTCCAAAAACTCGGTTGATAATTCGAATTTATACTAGCACCACCCTTGCGAGCGTGTCAGCGAGTTGAACTAAATTGACAGGGAGATTTTGGCGGATAAAGTATGATGCCGGCACTTCACATGCCGTATTTGTCCAAATATTTGCCTTATTTGGATAATGCAAAATGGACTTTATTTCAATAACTGTAGGGTAAATTTTCTATTATCCAAATATGGCGAATATTTGTACAAATACGCCATGTGAAGTGCTAGCATGAGATGACGTAAGAAGTGACATTTTGTAATGTAATTTCCCCGTCACTTCGACGCTCACTTCGCACTCAAATCCGATTCAAAGTGTCAAATATATCAAGGTAATTTTGAACCTTATGCGAAGTGAGAGTGAATAGCGATGTGTGATGCGAGTTGTTGTTTGAATTTTATAGAATCGACCTACTGGATCTCTAGTACTAATGTCATATAACGCTTAGGGATAACATAGCATCCTATTAGTGAAATAATTTTCTGAATTGGACGAGTGGTTTCGGTGCTTTGAAACAAAAAATCAAACTCCTCAGCTTTTTATTTATTTATTTATTAACACTTTAAGCACAATGTACAGAGGCGGACTTAATGCCATAGGCATTTTCTACCAGTCAACCTTTGGGTGATAAGAAAAGCGAAATTAAGACTAAGCGAAACTACAAGGATATAAAAATAAAATACTATAAATATATACCTAATATAAATACTATATAAATATAACATCAGACTACATAAATATACTACTGTAAATAGATATTTACACGGATATTAAAAAAAAAAAAAGATAAACAATGGAGAAAACATTGCCGTTGTGATGAAACTGCCTGAGCTTTTAAATTATTATTAAAGATGCATACTAATTAAGTATTTCTAAATTACGTGTAGTAGAACTAGATCACCCCCAAGCGTCAACACATCTCTGGGGGAGGTCCATGTTCAGCAGTGGACGGGAATAAACTGGGCCTCAAGTCTGCTATTACAATAGTGTCATAATGGTCTATTATTGATTTTCATAATGATCATCTATATCATTTCTTCCAATGGCGTGTCAGTGGTTGACCATTGGAAAGTCATAATGACGCCCTTATATTAGTAGATTATCAAACTTGTCAAAATCAACAATTATGTAATCAATGATAGACCATTCTGACACTATTGTAATAGCAGACTTGAGACCCTGATATTATGATGATGATGATGATGATGATGAGCTGTCATCCCATCTGATCTGTTCTTTCAATAATACCATGTACATGTACAGGTTTAGATTGTCAAGGAGTCGATCAATTAGTCAGAAAAGTTGAGTTAGTAGAGATAGTTGACTCTTCCAAAACGTAGGTAGGTCTATATTGAACGACACGGTTGGCGCAGTGGCTGAGCGATCGGCTGCTGCGCAGCGTGTTGCGGGTTCGATTCCCGCCCAGGGTAAACATTGGTGTGATGAGCACTTGTGTTTGCTTTGTGTCTGGGTGTTGTTTATCTATATATGTATGTATTTACAAAAAAAAAATGCATTTGTGTATGTATATCAGCTGTCTGACACCCATAGTACAGGGTCTCCCTAGTTTGGGGTCAGATAGCCGTGTGTGAAAATGTCCCCACATATTATTATTATTATTATTATATATAAGTAGAGAGAACGAGCAAGAAACTCCTTTTATTAATCAAGTTTTTACGAAATACTGGTTACATAATTCTTTATTGCTTCTTTATTATGTGATAACAATGTAATAGTAGGTAAAATAAAAGGATTAAAAAACACAATCATCATTATTATCATTTCTAGGGTCATTAAAATTTGAATTGCACATGACCCTAGAGATTAACAACTCACCTCTAACTCACTCACAACTCACACGGAAGATTTTACAAAATAGCACTACATATCATCCTTAACATTGCAAATGACAGCATAGCATATCAAAACATGTACAAAATCATTCGCCCATCACCACTATTAAATCCCTTGCCTACTTTATCCTTAAGGGGCTATTAAACGACTTTTACAGATTTAAACTGACAATCACGTCAAAATGTGTGTGTCGACTACATTTTGAAAGTTTTGGACGCAGACTGCGTCCGTTCTGCATCAGTTTTGCGTCCAAAACTCTCAAAGTTTAGTCGAAAAAATTAAATAAAAGTAGTATTCTTTCAAAATTAAAAAAAAGGCGTATACTAAAAGATAGATAATAAAATTGTCTGTAAGATAGTGTAAGTTTCGGATAATTATACCTGGTAGATTTTGTGTGATTGTCAATGTTTTGTCTGCGTCAGACACAACTTCACGTATTAATAAAACTATATAATATAAATATAATTAAAAATATTCACTTACTAAGTGATTAAGAGAATGTTCTAGTTTAACATATATTTTTTTGAAATCATTTACACTGCACATTTTGACGTGATTGTCAGTTTAAAATCTGTAAAAGTCGTTTAATAGCCCCTTAATCAGCTAATCCGCACTCACTATTACCACCCGGGCAATATTTCACACAATAGCCGGGCAATTTCAAGCGTGGCCGGCCGCTCAAGTTACAATACAGAATTATCTCGCAGTTTGCTCTGCTGTAAAATTACTTTGATACAATGTTGAATCACAATGTGTGAAGTTTGATAGTGCGGTTCGAGGGGAAATTAGAGTTCTATGAATTATAGGAACGTGTGTGTAGATATACTCCCTTGATCTCTGTTGTATTCATTACTAGCTCTTGCCCGCGGCATTGCCTGTGAGAATAATACCAGCCTTTTATTTCCCACTGCAGGATCAGCCTGTAAGCACAAAATATAGAGGGTACAGAAGGACCGCTCCCGCCATCTTCAAAAATTACCTAAACTTGCCAGACTCACTAGGGCTGCTACTGTGTTGACTCTCTAGGTTTTATTCGTGACAATATGAAATTTAATTGACACTGGTTGGAACTCCTTGCAATTTTTTATGACAAAATTTTCTTGTTCGTCGTGAAATGTCAATGTCTCTCATTTATTCATTTAGACAACACGTGACAGTCGAGTCTAAAGTCTGCTTGAAACTGCTTGAGAATGCCTATAAACGTAACGTCAATGTGTGCGTGGTAAAAATGGCGGTTTGTTCAGAACGGTCTCTCTGCTCGGGCGCGACGCAGCCTTACGTACTTTGTGCTGTAAGTACGGAAAAAGAATGTTACGGACACCGCTCCTTGGTCGTTCACTATTCAAAAATATAAAAAAAGAATTACAACTTGGTACACGTGGTGAAAATCATTGGCAATTTATGTTGCCAATGATTTTCACCAAGAAGATTATATTGAAATTAGCTGTCAATTCTAAATAGTTTCAAGAAAAATTACATTGTATTTATTCTGTGGCTAACAATTTTCGGAACCACATAGGTATAGTATCCAAGCCAAGGACTCGTGTAATTTAAAAACAGCGAACTAAAACATGTAATATATCTTCACGTAAAATAACACACAATTTTCCCGCGAAGATTTCAACATAAGATTGATTGTTCTAAAAGGTCGATTGTAACGAGACTTACACTGACATTATTGATGTTCTAGCCTTTAAGTATAATTGAGACAAGCTCTTTCCCTAACTGTAGCAGCAACTGAAGCTGTATGTCTAGAAAAGTTAATAAAATATTTTTTGTTAAGAAATATTGATAACCTTTCTTCCTCATCGGTGATTGGGTCTTCGAGTGGCGACCACGAACCGGAAGACGCAGCGTTGGTAGGCCTGCACCAACCGACCGACGACATCGTTAAGGTCGCGGATAACCGGTGGATGCAAGCGGCAGGTTTGTGCTCATTGTGGCGTATTATTGGGGAGGCATTTGTTCACCAGTGGACGTCTTCCGGTTTATGATGATGATGAAGCAATTGAGACGTTGAAATGAGAAATGTTGTGATGGCCACTGGGCCCTGGGTTAAGGCGCCCGCTTCTCATCGTGAGGTTGTGAGTGCGCAACCTGCCACGAGCAAGAATCAATGTGACATTTTCAATTTCAAATGTACTTTCTAAGTCTGAAAGGGATTTTCCTTTCATACCGAGTTCCCTCCGTGCCTCGGAAAGCACGTAAAGCTGTTTGTCCCGGCTGTCATTTGTAGATCTTTGGCAGTCGTTATGGATAGTCAGAAGCCAGAAAGTCTGACAACCAGTCTTACCAAGGGGTATCGTGTTACCTAGTAACTGGGTTGTGGAGGTCCGATAGGCAGTCGCTCCATGTAAAACACTGGTATTCAGCAGCATCGGGTTAGACTGGGAGCCGGCCCCAACATAGTTGGGAAAAGGCTAGAAGAGGAGGCTAGATGATGTACTTTCTAAGTCTGTTTTGGATATCACTGATATTGGTGATAGAAAACATCTTAAGGAACCTTGACTGATAATGAATATAAGTCTGAAATCCCCAATCCGCCTTGAGCGCACATGGTGATCAATGCAATGGAAGTTATTGAAAGACGTGCCAAGAGGCTCATGGACAACGACTTCCTGGTTAAGCCTAAGCTCCAAAGCCTTGAACACCGCCGCGCCGTTGCCAGCCTATCGGTCTTTTATCGGGTACATTTCGGAGAGTGTGCTTTGGAATTGCACAACTTAATTCCCCCATCCCCATTCCATCACCGGACGAGCAGGGATACGGCGAAGCGTCACCGCTATACGGTTGAAGTTCCACGGTCTCGAACCAAGCGCTTTGACTCCACATTTATTGTGCGAACTGCCAGACTGTGGAATTCACTGCCCGCCTCTCTATTCCCCGATACATATAATCTGGGTATCTTCAAGGCACGAGTGAACCGGTTTATTATATGCAAGCGTGCTCCACCTTAGGCCGCATCATCACTTATGATCAGGTGAGCTGCGGTCAAACGCAAGCCTATAACAATATAAAAAAAAAAAATGCTCGTCTCTTCTCTGTATGAGAAGAGGCCTTTGCCCTACAGTGGGACAACTATAAGCTGGTTTAATTAATTATTTATAATTGACACGTTATGACGCTATCGAAAACGCATGTGTACGCCGAATTGAAAAACTACCAGTTTTGTTTCTTCTATGTTAATTTCTGTAACTGTTCTCATACCCTCATCCTAAGATCCCATGTGCAAAATATCAGTATGCTTGATGGTGTTATGGGCTTCGGGGATCCTACGACAATGATAGTTTAAATAGTACCTACTAAGGAATAACACGGGCAAGTGACCGGTCTAAAAAGGTCAGTACGTATAATTATGTACAGACGCCAGCAGGTCAACCTACCCGAAACTGTCACATTTTCCCAATCAGTCTTGAACCTTATTCTTTAAGCATACAGTTGAAAATCGATTAAAAACTGTGACAGATTGTAGTAGCTTGATGTGCTGGCGTCTGTACCTGAAGAAGTTGAAAAACCAATCGAGTTTCCAATCGTGGTAATTATAGAAATAGTGTTCGGTTATATTTGACGTTAGCGGCAGATTATTTGGTGTTGATGATTATGAATAATAGTGTTTTGACAGGCAAGAGCAACTTCTAAGTAACACCTCTGCTTCTGTTGGCAGCCCGGATGTTTACAAAAAATCTACCTACACCATATTTCTGGATATTTGCCACATTTCTGAATATTGACCTAAATATTGGTGATAAATACTGCATGACTTGAGATTTGACAACGGGTTTAATTGCATAGATTTCAGAAACCGGGAATAAATCTTATTTTGAGGCGGTCTGTGCATTGTAGTGAAGAAAGGTAGGCATTCTAATTAGTGGCATTTCGCTCTGGTTTAGAAATCAATTGCCCACCCACTACATCAGCTCTCTATATATTTTATTCAAACTCTAACGTTATTATTAGCTGTCGTTTATGTTAGGCGCTCTTTGTTTTAAATTTTACGTAATATCAGATTGGTGTGTTGTGTCATTATGCTGTAGGCGGCTTATGCCAATGGACTTCTGAATTGAGATCTTTCTATTTGATAAGTGACAGGTCAAAAGTACATTATGCAAGAGTAAGTAATGGACAGCTTTTTAAGAGCTAACTGTGGTATGCGACCTAAGTGTCCCTCTACTCCCTAGAAACATATTTCTCAACTCATCAACTACCTGATGCTCATCAACGACCTTTTTTTTAAGAGCAGGGGTGTGATTCTGTAAGACCTCATTCTAAACTTCGAATCTGAATCCGCTGTGAGTTTCTTGATTGGCATTCTAAAAACTCGGTTGATAATTCGAATTTACACTAGCACCAACCTTGCGAGCGTGTCAGCGAGTTGAACTAAATTGACAGGGAGATTTTGTCAGATAAAGTATGAGATGACGTAAGAAGTGGCATTCTGGAAGGTAATTTCCCTTCGACGCTCACTTCGCACTCGAACCCGATTCAAAGTATCAAATATATCAAGGTCATTTTGAACCTTATGCAAATTGAGAGTGAATAGCGATGTGAGATGCGAGTTGTTATTTGAATTTTACAGAATCGACCTACTGACTGTGGTATACCAGTCTCTTATGGGACACATTTTAAACTCCTTATCTTCTTGCACCTGTCCTATCACTTTCCTTTCATTCTCTCCTGTCTGTAGACACGATATCATTTTGCAACTTTTTCTTTCATGTTATCTTTCACACGATCCATTTATCTTTCGGTTCCGCTCACCCTCTCCATCAGTGTTTATACTCTTTAGCATATTTTTTGACACAAACATAATCTAGTAGTAGTTTCGTAGGTAGAAAAGTCATTACTTCTAAGACTGTTTGGTCACATGATTCCCGAGAAATAGGTAGCTGCCCGTAGTTCGGACTACCCCCTGCCCATTTGTGTTAATTAAAATCTGGACTCGCCTTCAATTACATTGTAATTAAACATAAGTAATTAAATAGCTGAGTTACTTAACAATTCTAAAAATATGAAACAGGAAATAAGACTGTCCTTCCCGAATCAATGGAGAGGAATTTATACGCTGCTTAATTTCGTGAATCCTTTTAGCGAAATCTACAAATGTCTTGATTTTACACTTCAGTGCCAGATTTATTCATCGCGCACTGGACCGAATTATATCTACCCGTCCCCTTTTGGGAATGACGTCATGCGTCTTTTGCGCGATTCTTTTTATACTAGAGCCAATTTTGACTTTTTTTTATACGTCAATATTAAGAAAGTACCGCGTGCGGTGTGGTGCCGATGCCGGTCGCGAGTAGCACTACCCCATTTCTACCCGTGGGTGTCGTAGAAGGCGACATAGGGATATTGACCAGAGGATGGGCAGCAGCGTCCTTCCGAGTACTACTGCGATCGCCAACATGCATCGGCTAAGCATGGTGATTATGGCTGAACCTCTCCTTGGGCTCTCCCAACAACTGTACGGTATCTAAAGATTTAAATGATGAAGAAGGTACGTGCTTTTGCTAGTTTTAATGCTGGTCTGTATTTACTGGTAAATTACGAAATTCTTAGTCGCGTTCTTCAATACTGAAGGTCATGTCCCTAAAAGGCCTTTATTTATTTATTTATTTATTTATTTATACTTCATGCACAAACGTACAAAGGCGGACTTAATGCCTTAGGCATTCTCTACCAGTCAACCAAGGGTGGTGTAGAGATAACAAGGCAGGTGCATTACAAAAAGTAATATTTAAAAAGTGAAAAAAGATATATTTATATATATATAAAAACTACTCATACATAATAATATTATGGAATATATATACCCGAAATACATACTTTGTGACTTTAAATATGACGCTCATCCACTTCGTTCGGTTCTTTGCTTCTCTCAGACATTATCCAATATTATCCTCTATAAATTCTCAAAATTTCGATGCCAGAATCAAAGGCCGTGGTATCCCGCCATTCACATCTATTTAAAAAATTATACCTATGTCTGTGCTGCCACCTATCTGTGTGCCTGATCGTTTGCGTTTGTTTGTCATCATCATCAGACGAAAGACGTCCACTGTTGAACATAGGCCTCCCCCATGGAACGCCACAACGAGCGGCAACCTGTCGCTTGCATCCACCGGTTACTCGCGACATTGACGATGTCGTCGGTCCATCTGGTGGGAGGTCTACCAACGCTGCGTCTTCCGGTTCGTGGTCGCCACTCGAGAACCTTTCTTCCCCATCGGTTATATGGCCTGCCCATTGCCACTTCAACTTGCATTTAATAAGTAACGTAAGTCTACACCCAGATATACAATTTGAACAAAACTGAAAACTTAAAAGCTGAACGGATGCGTAGGTACTCATATCCATATAAAGCTGGTGTTTTCTATAGAGTAAAGCTGAATTGAGATGAAAAGTATAGCTAGTCTCTAACTCTTACGGAATGAAAGCCCAGTCAACAGAATCATAAAAATCTCATCTCAACTTATCCAATGCAAAAGTCAGTAAACACTACAACGGAGTACTATTATTACTGTACCATACATAATTCTATAATATCGTTAAAATGTAAGTACAATGTCCATGTAATCTCTGCTTTGTAAGCTAAGCGTGTATTATCGGGTTTACGATAATCGATATTGTTCGAATCTCCTTTGGATTATGTTAGCCTAGTACTCAGTATCAAGGTAATGGTAATTTTACTGGTGTTTTGTTACTGAAGTGTTGTTTGTTTGTAATTCGTCCATTTAACCACGGGAAGCTGACCCCAATATAGTTGAGAAAAGGCTAGGCATTTTGTTTGTTTTTTTTTAAGTAAATTATCAGGCTTCATCATCTGCCTAGCTAGCCTTTTCCGGTTTCCCAAATATGTTGTGGCTGGCTTCCAGTATAACCAAATGAAGCTGAATACCAGTGTTTTTGGCTGCATCCGTTAAATTATCAGAGTTGGTCAATCCAAAAAGATCTGAAAAAATAAAATCGAATCTCATAATCTCATGACAGTTTTCACTAGACGATAAGTAAGCATCGCGTAGTTAGGACTCCTTATTTAACTTTAAGTAATGCGCAACATTTATAAGATTTTAAGCGTTTAAGCGCAACGCAACGTCGCAACGTTTTTAAGATATAGGGGGTTACCTATGCTAGATGTAGTTAGATTCCAAAGCAAGTACTTCCATTTCACCATTTATTTTACCTAAGCTACTCCTAAGCTTTGAAATCTATTTTTTCGACTTTTGGTTGCTAGGGAACCAGTAAGAAGCAGTAGCCATTAGATGAAGTGTCGCCTAATATCAGTGAAGATTTTTCTTACAAAATACTAGACAAATAACAACTACACTCCACAGACTCTACACTGTTGTTAAGTCATAATACGCAGGTATAAAGATCATAATTGCTTTAACCTTTCTTAGATCATATCATGCAGACAGGCTTCCATCATTGTTAGCTTAAGGCGTCGGCTACACTGAACAGATTTATGAAGTTGATTGATTCATCGGTGTATCAATCAATGTGAGTTTTGAGTTCAAGTATCAATCAACGTTTTGGGAATTAAATTGATAGGTTTAGGATTTAAAGATTAGGTAAGTGTTTAAAATAGTTAAAGTTTAGTAAAATTCATATTTCATGCTTACTTTTCATTCACTGTACATAATTTCAAGGTAATAAAGTAAAGTAAGGTTTTTTTTAATTTGAGTTTTTTTGTGTCCCATTGCATGCTGGGCAAAGAACTCCGCTTTCTCCTTCCAAACTTCCCGAGCTTGTGCGACCTCTGCCCATGTTTGCCCCGCAAAAAATATGGTCAGATCGTCACGCCACCTTCCTTTGTTTCGGTCGACCTTGGCGGCGATGTCATCCTTCAGGTGTCCAGTGAGTGACCCGTGATCTCCGGATGCATTCGCGCAACACGTGGCTAGCCCACTTTCACTTCATCCTGGCTGTTTTTAGTATTTATGAATGCGAACCACTTTCTAAAAAAGATTTATAATAAAAATCTGTTGTTCCAACACAACCAGCTTGTCAACAAAAATAACTGTTTTAATAATTATGATTCTTCCATCACAGAAAAACTTAGCACCACCCCGCACAAGACACTTTAGTAAAACCTTCTTATTCCATGTTCCAAACATAAAATTATGATTGGCTCACTTCTCCAGTATGTCCGCAGCCTTATGTCATGATCTAACGACACTTAACCTTTGCTATCTTAAAGTAATTAGTACACTATTAAGTTTCGAGTCCTTGAATTATTGCCAGTAATTAAGATTAACGGTAATAATAACAATTTGGTTATGTAGTTGTACTTTTAATAGTAGGTAGGTAAGTAGTCGTTTCTGAATGAGTTAAAATTTGGAGAGGATTTGTGCTTAACTAACCACTTTTTTTACAAAGTCAAAGTCAAAGCATTTATTTCAATTAAACCATTTACAGGCACTTTTGAATTGTCAAGGAGTCGGTCAGTTAGTCAGAAAGGTGAAGCTAGTTGCTCGTTCCAAAACGTAGGTAGGTCTCTATGGAGAAGAACGAGCAAGACACTCTTTTAAAATCAAGTTTTTACAAAATACTGCTTACATTATTCTTGTTGCTTCTATATGTGAAAACAATGAAGGTAATCTAGAAATACAAAATATAAAAAATAATCAAGATAAAAACCATGGCAGTTAAGAGTTGACCAATCTCTACTGACAGCGCCCGTTCACGAACATGACGCGTGAATCAGCACCATTCAGCTCAACCATTTTGGAGGGAGCCGAATGATCTAACACACGCGCCACCATCAGCGAGACATTTGAGTGAGCATGACAATTCTCTCAACCGCCATGCTGATTTATGTCAAACACATAATAATTATTTACTTAATATATGGCTCCATGGTACTCACATTTACAAAATTGAAATAATGCTGCTAAATTATACAAAACTAAGGTTTTCAATGTTTCTAAAATGTCGAAAAAGTAATTAAAATATATTTGTGTATAATAATAACGATACTCGTTACTCATGTTACTTACAAAAACTCCCAATAAATTGAAACTACAATAAGGTTGAAATGAGTTTTACCAATTAAGTACTGAGAAAGCACGCTTCGCTCCAAAACACGCTTAGTTGTTCTTTTATGAGAGTCCAGTACCTAATTTTTGGGTTCATCATCAGCTCAGTTAGATGGTACCATGTTTTTGTACTATCATGGCCTCATGAGTACCTATTACATGCAAAGTTTAAAACCAATACGAAATTCATCATCATTATATCAGCCTATTCCACTGCTGAACGTAGGTCCCCAAGACATCGCCAACCAATACGATCTCGGGCAGTCCGCATTCATACGCTGCCAGCCGAAAAGAAACGAAATTCAAACCTTTTCATTTTCAAAATCAATTGTACCAAAATAATAAGCTTAAATCAATCAATTATTTTATCACCCATATTGGTTCCGTAGACCAATAGGCATCGAACTTAGCAGCAAAAAAAGTAAAACACTTATTTTGCGATAACATTCCATTTTCAAATTATTAAATTTTGTCTAGTCATTCATCCATGTACAATCGCGAGGACGTTAATTTGCGGTACTTTATTTGCGAAGTAGCTTCTGCCCGCGACTTCGTCCGCATGGAAGACCAGTGTAGCATAACATGTAGTGTCATTTAAAGCTAAAAACTTCTTCCTATCATTGAAATTTATTTGTAATCGGAATTATAAGTATTTACTGCCAAAGATTAATTCTTACAACATAATAATAATATATATTATATATATTTTTTTAAATTATTATTATAATTATATTGTGTGTGATGATAGATAACCTCATTGAATTTAAATGAAACAGAGATCGGTAAGTTGATCGGTCAAATATATTCGTAAAATAAAACTTATAATGAATAAATAATAAATTGGTTATTTCTTTGAATAAAAGTTTTTTTTACCAAGGTTTTCAGTTATCTACCACACAACACAAATTCAATCTTTTGTTCACCACCAAGTAAACAAATCACACAAAATTTCAATACAAAATATTTTCAATCGCCAACCATTTACGTGAATGACTGTACTCTTTAGCCTACCGATAACATCTCAATTCGCTGGTCATGCTTACAAATTGATCTGAACTGGTATTAAGTGGGTAGTTTAGCCATTTAGCCACCTTCACACTATTTATTAAGCTTGTTAGGCTTGTCATGACAGGTTTAAGAATTAAAATAAAACAAAGTTTGTGTGGAGGTTTAAATTGAATCACTACAT
Organism: Charanyca ferruginea; assembly: GCA_947361185.1. NCBI lineage: Eukaryota > Metazoa > Arthropoda > Insecta > Lepidoptera > Noctuidae > Charanyca > Charanyca ferruginea. The sequence continues at coordinate 5,711,339 of OX376077.1, read as the reverse complement.
TATAATATAATTATGTAATAAAAAAAGTTTCCCCGCCGTGTCTGTCTCTCTGTCCGCAATAAACTCAAAAATTACAGCACGGATTTTCATGCGGTTATCATTAAGGCGGTACCCTGAGCAAATAACCTTGAGCATTCGTTCCCTCTTCGCCGCGCAAGAGATACAGTAGCGAATACGCTCAGATTTTAGAATTAAATTTTTATAAAATCACATTTTGGGTTTTTGAAAAATAAAATTCTACCAAAATGTTCATTATTAAATTGCCTATCCATTAGTGTTAGTAAAAAATCTAATTAATGGTTACTTGCCGAGGAGATGCATGTTTTCAATAATTATTTCTCATTTCTGTGGTTTCGTTGTGAGGAGGTTAGTTAAATACTATACTTCGTAAACAAAAATCAGATCTACCATTTTGTAGTCAAGATTATGTAGAAATTTAATCAAATTTTTATTTGTTGATATTTCTTTTGCATATAGAGTATTTAGGTCCGAAAAACTGAATAAAATACGACTAGCGCTGCGTTTTGCACAGGGACGCGCCTTAATAGACAAAATTATTCATGACGAAGGTTTAGGTGTATTTGTGAAGTTTCTGTGTAAATTGGTCGGTTTGTCGGTATAGTGCTATTCTGTAATAAAAAAAATCCCGCGATTAATTTATGTAAAGTAAGGTTGAGTGAACTTCGTAATAATGCTAGGGTTTGAAAGCTCACCTCAAGTTCACTTCACCTCATCTACTGCCTTCATCTCATACCAGCACTTTGCCCGCAACTTCGTCCGCGTGAATTTTCTCAAGGATCCCTAATTTTAGGTCAATATATTATAGCACTCAGGGATATCGTGCCTTCCTATTGTTGTAAGGATTTTTGAAAAAACAAACTTACAAACTGACAAACTAGCAAACCAATTTTACCTCTTCTATGATATTAGTATTTATTAGAGGAGCTCGTGGCTAAGTTAAAGCCGTACAGATCGATCGGTCAAAGGTTAAGCTACGCTAGCCGCGGTCGGTCTGTGGATGGGTGACCATCCCTTTCATACCGAGTTCCCTCCGTGCCTCGGAAAGAACGTAAAGCCGTTGGTCCCGTCTGTCATTTGTAGATCTTTGGCAGTCGTTATGGGTAGTCAGAAGCCAGAAAGTCTGACAACCAGAATTACCAAGGGTTATCGTGTTACCCAGTAACTGGGTTGTGGAGGTCCGATAGGCAGTCGCTCCATGTAAAACACTGGTATTTAGCTGCATCTGGTTAGACTGGAAGCCGACCCCAACATAGTTCGGAAAAAGCTTGGCAGATAATGATAATATTAGTATCTATAATTATTATTTTGTTCGGCGCAACACATTTCCTTCTTCCATTTCCTCCTGTCAAACGTCACAATATCACTGACTCCCTTTCTTGCATATCATTCAATGCAGACATCAAAATCACTTTGACAGAATAATTTAATCCATCTTCGTTTCTAATTATTAATAACGCCGATCTCAAAAGATAATCCCCAAGGTTTCAATTAAGCGTCTTGTAAAACAGAATTAAAGACACTTTAAATTAATTTTCCTTAGCTAATTCAAATTGATCCGGTCACCTGGGAATCATTTTATGAATGTTTAAAACAGTATTCCTCGTGTGAGTTAGTCGGAAAATTAAAAAAAAATAATTTAATTTTAAGGGACTGCTAAGAAAGATATAATTATAATAATAATATGTGGGGACATTTATTTCACACACGGTCATCTGACCCCAAACTAGGGAGACCCTGTACTATGGGTGTCAGACAGCTGATATACATACACAAATACATTTTAAATACATACATACATAGATAAACAACACCCAGACACAAGGCAAACACAAGTGCTCATCACACAAATGTTTACCCTGGGCGGGATTCGAACCCGCCATACGCTGCGCAACAGTCAATCGCTTAACCACTGCGCCAACCGTGTCATTAGCAAAAATATATCTTAAATATATAAAAGCGAAAGGTCACTCACTCACCACGAAATATCGAAAACCGCTTGACGTATAAAGATGAAATTTGGCAGAGAGGTAGTTTATAGTTAGTAGACGTCCGCTAAGAACGGATTTTGCGACAGGGCCGGATTAAGGAGGTCTAATGGCTCCCGCAAGTGAACACCGGGAACGAAGTCGCGGGCTGCAGCTAGTAAATAATAATAATGTAAAAACTTATCATCATCTGCCTAGCCTTAACCACAGAATACTTAATCCTAGGCTTTCAGTCTTATCAGATGTAGCTGAATACCAGTGTTTTACATGGAGCGACTGCCTATCTGACCTCCACAACTCAGTTACTAGGTAACATGATATCGTTTGGTAAGACTGGTAATCAGTCTCTTCTGACTACCCGTAACAGAGTCGCAAAAAACGTACATTTTGACACTCTCAAGGGAATAAAAATTTATAGGGTACTTTCCGTTGACCTAGAACTATGAAATGGCAATGCCAGATCCTGCCCCACCCATGTACAGAAAAAGTAACACATGTACAGAAAAAGTAAATTAATGAAAATAATTGTAATGAATATAGAACCTTTCTATACTAAATTGTTTTTCTTTAGAACTTGCGGATTACGAGATACCTACCCACAAAATACAAACTCATTTTAACTAAAATACAATTTAACCTATAATCAATGTCATTATTGTTGTTAGATTTAAACGGAAACAGCAAGTTCTACAGTCACTAAGACTAATGTGTAGTTATCAGTAATAAATAAACAGTAAGATGCTACATATTGCACATGACTTTTATTGAGTGGGGCAAAGTTCTATAGAGTTTCTGGCATTGTCCTTTGGCAAGTAATATCGTCTTAGACTGTAAATACAGAGAAAAGCATAAAAACTATACATTTGTAATTATATCATAAAAAATATCTGTTACGGGTAGTCAGAAGAGACTAATTAGCAGTCTTAACCAGTCTAGCAAGCACTCGGATCTGACTCGACCAAAATTATACGAATCTTCGCAAACAAAACCGATACGGTATCAATTACTATTCAAACAATTATCTTGTACGTACATTTTGCACATCTGCAGCCGCGGCATCAACTCCCTTTTCCTCAACAGAATGAGGGCGTTTCTCACGGCTGCCACGGCGATCACTGACGGGTACTCGTCGCATAGAACCCGGTCTACCATCAGACCGCACATGGCTAGTCAAAAGCTAAGAATCTATCCGTGGACCATCCATTTCATGCCGAAAGCCCTCCCGGCCTCAGAAAGCAACTAAAGCCGTTGGTCCCGGCTATCATTCATAGATCTTTGACAGTCGTTATGGTTAGTCAGAAGCCAGAAAGTCTGACAGCCAGTGTTACCAAGGGGCATCGTGGTGCCCAGGAGGTGATAGGCAGTCGCTTCATGGAAAACACTGGTATTCAGCTGTATCCGGATAGACTAAAAACCGACCCCATAGTTGGGGAAAGGCTAGGCATGGGTGATGATATATAATATTAAGTGATGAACTCAATAGTCGATCACAAAAAATATTAGGGTGTTACCAGGCCAATCGATCGATGGTAGAAAGGATTAGTCGACATCGATCGACAGTTACTACCATTTTATCATCGATCGATCGTTGATCGACAATCGATCGATTGGTGCAGTAACACCCTTAGATGTTCAAGTTTACACTGCACAAATCCTAACAAAATCAATTCACCTGTCTTCACTTCAAACTACATTTACAAAACAACAACTTCATTGAAAGCAATCAACTCTCTTTAGTTTGCTCGATTCAAAACAGATTAATCCAATTAAATTGAATTACATTCACTCGGTTTACGAGCACGGGCGTGTAAAATGATTTGTGTTAATCCAATTACTTGGTTTCAATCGCGGATTAAGCTTGTTAAGTTTTGTGTTAATTTTTTAAAGGTTTTTTGAGGTTATGTATGATTGAAAGTTTAAGAGGATTAGCCTCTTAAACTTTAAAACCATACGAATCGATCGGTCATAGCTAAGCAACGCTTGCCGCGGTATGTCCGGAGATGGGTTATCATTAAATTTATACCGAAATACCTCACTGGTTCGGAAAGCACGTAAAGCCGTTGATCCCAGCTATCATTCGTAGATCTTTGACAGTCGTTGTGGGGTATCAGAAACCAGAAAGTCCGTCAACCAGTCTTACCGAGGGGTATCGTGTTACATAGTAACTGGGTTGTGGGCGTCCGATAGGCTGTCGCTCCATGTAAAACACTAGTATTCAGCTGCGTCCGGAAACCGTCCCCAACATAGAAAATGATAGGTAGATGTTGTAATAGTATTTTGCTATAGATACATAGTTCAACGAATCTGTGCGCGGGGCGCGATGTGTCGTAAACCTTGCATATAGTGACTTGTGTGCGTGACAAGAGGTACAGTGAAGTATAGTATTTTACTAACAGCTTATATCTTTTGCCAACAGAACGACTCTGACGATGAACAATGCGCGCTGAGCGACAAATGGCAGTACGAGAGGAAGTCCCGAAGATGGTCCAGGGTTGTGGAGATCACGCCACAAGCACAAAGGAGGTTACAGGTACTTGTCTTACCCGAAAGGGTAGCCAGATCTTACTGTAAAAGTAAGGTTAGAAAAGATTAACTCAAAGTCAATGTCAAAATTATATTTAGACCTAACACAAACACCACAGACCATTCCAGAGAGATTTTTTATACGAAATATTTTACCAAATAAGAAAACTGTTAATTATCCGGAGGTCTTGAAACAGAGGGCTAATTCACGTAATTTTATGACGCGCCGATGAAGTTGTAGTGCAGTTGAGTTAAGTTGAAGTTTGAGTGATAAACGGTATTCTTGTAATCTTTGAACTGCGCGTAAGCTGCGCGTGAACTGCACGTCAACCAAAGTTACTAATGGTGTAGCCACATGAGAAAAAAAATATTACTCACTAAATAATTGAATAGAATCTGAATACGACGTTATTATAATATTAAAATAATACCCCAGTACATATTTTAGTGCTTTTTAACTGTCATTTTGAGACGTCCAACGAATAGTAGAATACCGATCATGTTGCGTTCCGAAACACGCACCAAAGACGCGTAACAGTAGAATGTCGTTATTGCGCTCGCGTGACGCGAACTTGACGCGAGCGTGTCTAACAGCGGTAGAGAATACGAAAAGCGTTGTTTTGATCGAAACTTAACTGCAACTGCACTGCAGGAGCACTTCTTTAGTTACGTGAATTAGCCCAGGCCATAATGCGAACGTATTTATACAAAGGTACATAGTTTCATATGTCAACCTTTTCTTATATTTTAATATCACACATTTTAATAACGATGTAGGTACACAGTAACATAATACTACTAATAATTGAACTACATATTTATGAACGGAGGTGACTTAAATATTCACGTCTTTCAGTCAGAAAGTCAGTCATATTATTTATTTTATTTAGACCATTACATGCTTGCCATATAATGGTCTACGGATAAATTAACGTATTTTTCAAGATAAAAGAATTGAAACTAGTTGCCCCTTATAAATGGTAGTTTTGTATGGAAAAGGTAAGCATCCATATTACTCTTGTATTTGACTTTCTGTATAGAACGTCGTCTCTTTCATTCCTATGTAGCAGTCTCTTTCTAAAGCTTGACACATATTCACATCCACATAATTGTATTTTTCGTCAGTCATGCATAGCATAAAAATTTTTGTTTTCAGGATTCTTAAGGATACTCGATTTGCGTTTAGAAGATTTTTTTGTTGGGAAACGTAGATTTCTTTTTCATATTTCGGATTTGGTTCCGTAGTAAAGCGTTTCTTATATTTGTAGCAACAGAAAGATACATATAGTTAATTAAAAATCACCAATCCTTCACTTTACATACAACATTTATTCACCCCCCCCCCCCCCCCCCCTAACACTTGGTCCTTACATCCAACACACCTCCATACCTCTTCCAATCATCCTTCAGTCCGCAGACGTGAGGATTTAAGGTCTCAAACGTTTGTCTTGCATTACGTATGCATAAAGGCATTAGTTGCTATTGTAGTTCCTAAGAGCTAGAGGTGACAGTGCATAATGTCCTAAGTAAGCTAACGTTCGGGGTTGAAAGACAGAGTTAGTGCATACTTAATAAGGACGCTCGAACCACCCCTTTCTCCTGGCTTATAACTCAAGTGGAATTATTAGTGTTTGTTTAAATTATGTATGTAGATTCAGTATCCATCAGTTTTGATACGTTCTTAAGGCTCTTTAAGCCCCTAAGACGTGAAGTTTGAAGGCAAAACATGGGTAAATATCTGCAATGCGTTAGAACATCACCCCAAAAAAAAATACTTACTAGAATTTACTAACATTGTTGACATTGATTGACGCTGAGCTGTGATTGCTATCTCTGGAATTAATGGACCAATTCTGAAAATTCTTTTGCAAATTCTAAGCTACGTTCTCCTTGAGTTCGTTATTTTATTATGAAAATAAGAATATAGTAGATAGTCCATTTCAGTAGCGGATCAAGAAAATAATACTTTATAGTAATCTAGCTTTTGCCCGCGATTTCGTCCGCGTGAATGTCGGTTATAGTGAATGTAGACGAACTCCCGGATAAAAAAATAGCCTATGTCCTTCCCCAGGGTTTAGGCAATCTTCATGCCAAAGGAGTTGTTTCAAAATGTATGGAGCCTGGACTCAGGCCTTGTACACCATACTTAAAAATAGGAAAACACATTTTAAATAGTTCTCAACTGTTCAATTACTTTAAAATGGCTTTGTGAGCAGGTAAAACACAAGAAATTGCACTTGCAATTGCAACACACAACAATAAAACAGTCATGGCGGTTAGCTGTCATTTTGATTGATTAATGACGTTTGACATTTATAATTCTGATTTTCTGCGTCGATTTGTGGATAGCCAGGATTGGAAAGAAACGGTGTTAAATTAAAAGAAACGAAAGGGAGGTTGTTAAAAATAACTCCAGAAACTAGAAACAAAACAAGACGAAAGCACAGAACATATAGACGAAAGTGACACTTACATCTGATAGTTCTCTTTCTGTGATCAATGGTCGATCTATGGTTTATAGAGAAGCTAAATCTGAGTGACGCCATGTTGACAATGCATAAAAATAATAGTTAAATATCAATTTACTACCACAACAGTATTCATTTAAATGAATTATCTGTATTTTTCCCGGATTCTACGGATTTTTCTCTTTTTTTTGAAGTGGTGTACATAGACTGGGCCCATTATGAAACATGTCCTTTCATCAAAATCGGTTCAGCCGTTTCATCGTGAAAGCGTAACAGACCGAGTTACTTTCATATTTATAATATTAGTATGGATATATAACAAGATTCCCAAGTCTCTTGAATTCCACGTCTTAAAAAAAAAACAATTAAATTTTACGCAATATCTAGACTAATATTATAAAATCTAATTTCTACACACCCTCTCACATACATACACTCACCCTATTCACTTTACATACCCAGAGGACAGATATCACTTTAAATATTGGGTTTTTAACTCGCTATTTTATGCATATTTTTGTTTTAACTGTTTTCTTTTGCGTGAACCTCACATGGTCATTCCTTATCCGAGGGCTTGAGGCGCTGCTTGCTGATGTACAGGCTCTAAACCTAGTTCGGCAGCAGATGCTAATAGAATGACACAATAGTTGTTAGGGCTACCATGTAATAGGACTGTAGAGTTTAAGCAAATTGTGTAAACCTGTTCTCTTTCTTTTGTCTAATAAATATTATGATATTATTATAAAGCTGAAAAGTTTGTTTGGTTGAACGCGTTAATCTCAGGATCTACTAGTTCGAATTGAAAAAATATTTTTGTGTTGGATAGTCCATTTATCGAGGAAGGCTAACTATAAATTGGAATGTTGCATGGGTTTTGACACACACACAGCGATGGCTCTCAGAACACTTTGGCATCGTTTTACAATATTTTCAAGAACCCTCCCAAATTAGAGTAAATCCAATACCTATGACCATATTTTGCGGATGTAAGGGCCAACGTTTATTGTCTATAGTTGACGCATCCCAGTAAATTTTTTGTCACAAACGAATTTTATATTTAATTTTTTTTTTATTCCAACCCCTGTAAGCTTAGCACGAACGCGCTTACATAAAACTATTAGATTCTAGTCGATTTACGTATTGTAATAACGATTATCGATTATATCTAAAATATAATAACTACATTTCATTTTAGTTTAATTTTCGAAGACTTTGGTCTTATCGTATAAGACCGAAGTCTTCAAAATAAATAATTATTATGTGCAAAACATGTATTTACAATAAAAAAAGTGGATTGATTTTACATTACAATAATTTATTCCGCGTGCTAGGCCTTCTATTGTCTTTTAAATAATAAAATGGGCCTTCACTTGACATCATTCTTGCCTGAAGGAAAGCAAAGTTATGATTTATTTCAATTAGATCGTTAAAAGGCACTTTTGGCGTCATATAAAAAATAAAGTTTCAAGTATAAAAATAATAAATATGCAAAAAAACCACACTCCGTACTCTTTTAAAAAAAGTTTGCACGCTGTACCTAAAATAAAGCAAGGGTTTGTCTACGTTTGCAGGTCATAGCAGCTCGAGCATTAGCAGAAAGAGAAGCAAGAGAGGCGAGAGGAGAAGTAGAAGATGATGAAGATGAAACTCTTCCCACTATAAGAGTTGGACTGGTGGACCCTGACGGGAACTATACTGACGTTGAACCTGATCTGTAAGTATATTATTATGCATTTTTTTACTTCCTACTTCAAAAACACGTAAAACCGTTGGTCCTGGCTATCTTTCATAGATTTTTAACAGTCGTTATGTCAGAAACCCGAAAATCTGACAACCAGTCTTACCAAAGGGTATCACGTTACCCAGTAAATGGATTGTAGAGGTCAGATAGGCAGTCGCTCTATGTGAAACACAAGTATTCAAATCAGACATCTTTGTCTACGTTAGGCAGTTTACCAATTTGTTTTAAACTTTATTAAATGTCGTCAAAATTCATGGAATACATATGAACATGGAAAGTGTAAGGTAATTCTATTAACCTCCTAAATCCTAATTTCCCAGGAATACGTGCTGAAGCTTTAATACGATAGCAGCTTGCAAGCTGAATTTAATTTAGTATTAAACTTTGAGCGTGTCATAGCTAGTTAGGAGCTAACTAAAGTTATGTAAGCGATTCTCCGAACCCGTGCTCAGAATAATATTGTTTTAACAACTTTGGAAACTACCTTTCGATTGTCTTGTAGAGATAATAATTTAATCTGCTAAGAGAGGCACCTCTGATGCGCGCACTTCACACTCTCAACCTCATTGCAAGTGAGACTGGTCTATTCTTTTGTACGCTGAGTGAATTCACAAGAAATGCATTGTTTATAATAAGTTATAGGTGTAATTAAGAAACTTTTATTTTATATAGGCGCATTTATCGCATTGGGTAAAAAAAAACCTGTAATGATAGATGTAAGATGGAGAAAAATAAATAAAATAAAATAAATAAAATAATATTATTTAAAATATGGCCAAAATAATGTCTTGCTTTCTGTTTAGTAGAGAATATCATGAATATTATATTTATCATGGAAGAGATATCTTTAGAAATAAGCATTACCTTAGTACGTATTTTACTGTTCTTTCTTTTGGCCTGTTTATGTAAATAAATAAATAATACATAAATGGTCAAATTAATTTAAATTGAACTAATCTTTATGCTTATGATGCTATCTATACAAGTACCAGGCAACTATAACTTTACAGAAAGTAAATCAATATATTTATTGCTTTTTATTAAGTATAAATATGCTTAGATAGTTTCTAGTTTTAAATAATTAGGGCCATTATGGACCCTGTCGGGCACAAGCAATGAGGGTAGGAAAGAATAAGCTCTGTTTTAGGAAATTATTAACTATGTTGTAACTCAAAAAATAAATCATTGCATACATTCATTCTTAATTTTATTATTTGTATAATAAGTAATATAAATTTGCACAATTATATTAACTTACTTACTAGATTTGTGTGGTCAAAGTCAAATACCTACAATGTAGGTTTCGTGAGAATTCCAAAGTTATCGTCTAGTGAGGCTTTCTCAAGATTTTATACACGCAACTATTTTACTCCAAGGACCAATAAAAGGACCTCCATAAAATATAATTTACATTAATATTGTAACAGCCGTACACTTCTTTCCTTTTTTATAGTCAACAAAATGTCCCGCGCAAATTTACAAAATACTAGGCTCTCAGAGCTTTGCAGAGATTATCCGTAGAAGAATCAAAATCATTGTAAAATATTTACTTTTTATTACTTACTAGCGACCCGCCCCGGTTACGCACGGGTGCCATGTAGTAGAACTATTTGTACGTATAAACTTTCCTCTTGAATCACTCTATCTATTGATGAAAACCGCAGGGCGCGTATTCGATTTAGCGCAACTCAAAATCTAAACGATTGCAAGAACGGCGTAGTAGCATTGACACACACTAGTACAATAGTCTGTTTGTGTGCATCAGAAAAAAAAATACGCACGCAATAAGCACAAATCATTGAAATTGATCGACAAACGACAGCGCGCGAGGTTTAACTGTGCTTTTTAAAATAATTATCTAAAATAAATGAGTTCGTACAAGGAACTGAAAAAAATTGTGTATATTGAGCATAACCTTTATTTTAATAAAATAAATATATTCGTTATATTTTTATTCAAATACTGGTGAAAAAAAATTGTTAAAGTGTACCGATTTTATACTTTTTAAAACTGTTTTTTTTTAATATCTAATAGTAATATTTTTGTAATTTTGGCTCATTAATGTACTTTGAGACTGTATATCCTGTTGTAAAAACGCATAAAACATAATATTTTAGCATAATGTAATGGTTGTATTCGTCCTGATATTTAAATCTGACGTCTATTTTCGTAAAACGCTATGAAAGGATTGTCTTCGCTTTAAAAAACCATAATTAATAATTATACTTTTACTCGGTAGTTGCCTAAATCAAGACTTAATCTTTCTCAAAACTGTAATTTTCTTTAAATAATCTGTTCACATCATAACGATTATTGCTCTGGGCAAAACGCGAAAACATGAAGTTTTCGTCACGAATCGAATACATGCTCTTAACATCCGTTGCGTAGTTTATAAGACCTAAACGTACAGACTGCCGGAGCGACCTTGTTTTATACTATGTAAAGATTTAATCAAACAGGAAAAATAATAACTGTTTACCTCCTTCACTCAAGAATTTCCAACAAAGACCAGATTTTCATTTGTTTCTCCAACAAAATACTAGTTGAAATATTCAGAGTACGTACTAGGCGCACAGAAAGCGCAAATACTCTAAAGCTCTTGTACAAATTGGTGTTACAAAGCTGTAGAACAATGACAAGAACTGACAGTAGCCCTTTTGTTGAGAGCTCTAGAGACACTGTCTTTATACGGCGAAGGAATTCTTGAGAGCATAAGGGACCAACCTAATTCTTTGGTATTTTTTAAGTGTTTTCTTTCGGGTTTGTTTGATGTTTGTGTATGTTGTATGTGCTGTGCTAGTATATATTTTAAATGCCTCTCAACGTTTCAAGAAATAACAATAAATCATTTCCTCAATAAAAAACCTTGCTAAGAACATTTAATCAGGCGTCAAAACAATAGAAGAACATTATCTTATTCATTTACCTTCGGATATCAATTTAATTATGGAACAGTAAGCTGAAGCCTTTTGTATCTCAAATATCAATCGTTTGCGCAATCAAGGGCCAATTATTTTAGTGTGAACACTCAAAAGTACTGTTAGATTGTGGCCATTAGGACAGCGGAGCGACTATTAAATTGTTTAATTTTTTTGTGAGTGTTAAAACAACTGTTTCAATTTTGGATAATGGTAAAAAAATACGATATTATGATGACAACCATTATTATTTCACTCTGTTCCGGATTTAAAAAATATGAACTACATTTTAAAAACGGTCACACGATCTCTTCCAATTTGTATCAAATCTTTGAATGCTACTTTTAACATAACAAATACCTACGTTAGCTTGTCTTTAGTTTGTGAGATTGGATGGATGTTTCAAAAGATGAATGAATGGATGTATGTTTTTCATTTCTTCACACTTAAACGGCTGAACGGATATCGATCTAGTTTAAGACATGATAAGATATAGGATTTTTTACCAGTGGAATAATTTAAAATTACGCAGATAAACATGCTGACGGAAGCTAGTTTCATTATAAACGCATAAATTACTTTGTACAAAGCGATTGCAAACCCGCTAAAATCGCTACAGCGTAACAAACCTCGCTGTTTTCATAGCCCACATACACATCCTCATTAACACTTCGATGATTATAGATATTGTAGGCGAGCTTATTAATTTGATTGTTACAACTGATTGCTAGGAATGTTAAGTGGATTGATACTGACGCGTAACGGAACGGATTGATATCAGTTCTGACTGACAGTATTGTTAGATCAGTTAAAATGTCGATGACCGTAAGTTCTTTGATGATGAGACGGCTCTTTTGTGTTGTTAAGTAACACTTGTGTTACGAAATTTTGTGTTTATTATTTTTCTTTTTTTATGGCGGTGAACGGTAGAAGGTTCGGTTCTCGCCTGGAGCTATTGTTTTTATGGGTTGGTTACGCGTCCGGTTGTTTGTATATTTAGATGATTTATGTGTGAAGAGGGTACTACGATAAGAGTAATTTTAATAATCACTTCTAACGCTGTACATAACTGTTTTTTATGACAAACTAGCACTTTTCCCGCGACTTCGTCCGCGTGAATTATCTCACGCATATTTTTATCATAAATATAACTTATAGCAAACAGGGAAAACGTATTTTCCGATTGGGGAAATATTTTTTTTTATTGTTTAATTTTTTTTGTGTTGTACGTTTGGTTGTCTATACAACCAAACGTACCAAAAACCAATTGTTTCACTTTATATTATTAGTTTAGTCTAGCTGTGCTCGCATATATAATTCACAAATAAATTTATAACTAACTACGACTTCTCTTTCATTGCATAGAGGCTCGATGTTATATTTACTTTTAACCAAAACACGTGTTCGGAAGTCGATTTTTCAACCTTTTTTAACTTAATGTATAATAATATGTATACTGCATTCACCATTTAGTTTCTAAACAAGTAAACAACTAAATGTCTATAAAATGCGAAACCCTAAAATTAATTGAAGTCATTCTGACATTATTAAATTTACAAATTACTAACTTATGAACGATTGCATTGTAATAATCCTCTAATTTAAATAGATTTTGAAGTTTTTGATTAGTTACTAGAATCGGCTTTCAGGGGTGTGATTCTGTAAGACCTCATTCTAAACTTCGAATCTGAATCCGCTGTGAGTTTCTTGATTGGCATTCTAAAAACTCGGTTGATAATTCGAATTTACACTAGCGCCACCCTTACGAGCGTGTCAGTGAGTTGAACTAAATTGACAGGGAGATTTTGATAGATAAAGTATGAGATGACGTAAGAAGTGCATTCTGTAAGGTAATTGCCCAGTCACTTGATGCTCATTTCGCACTCGAACCCGATTCAAAGTGTCAAATATATCAAGGTCATTTTGAACCTTATGCAAAGTGAGAGTGAATAGCAATGTGAGATGCGAGTTGTTGTTTGAATTTTACAGAATCGACCTACAGTTCAAAGTTGATTTTTGTTTAATTGGAAAAAAAAAGATCAACTGGAATCCAAGATTTTAATAGACATTAAGCCCGTCACAGGCTTAATGCAGCTATAATATATAATAATATACGTCAGACGTAGCTATAATATATATTAATATAATTCATAGCATGGCATATTACGATCAGCATTATTATATATTTTTACTACGTCACCAAAATATGTGGACAGATATAGCTAGGCATATTAATATATATTTCAAAAATGTGAAACAAACAATGATCGCAGACGTAATAAGGGCGAAAATATATTATCATATTATAGCTACCGTGTGTGGTGTGGTGGCTATAGCTATAATACATATAATATTATAGCTACGTATGTGACGGGCTTAAGACGCGAAATCAAATTGTCATTTTCATAGCTCTGTGTAGTACTGTAAAAATTTAAACCAGTACCTATCTATAGCCTGTCGTGTCGGCATCAGTCAAAGCCATCAATACGTTAAGTGCAGGTTAAAGGTTGCTACTGGCCAATGAATACGGTTACGAAACTAACCTATTACTACTTTAACAGTTTGTACAGATAGAAATATTTAATAGTAATGCTACGAATGACGAAAAGGAAAACATTTTGTACCTGTTAGGAAGACCCTGAGTCACTCATCTTTCTAATGACTGCGGCATGTAAAGTATTGAGTATTGAACCTGTATCTTGTATCTCCTAAAGGATGATTTTCGCGAAACTGCTCGCATCGCATCGGACCGAAAACGAACGATACGAACGGATGCGGCGACGGCCGATCGCGCCCTTCAGAATGTCGACACATACGATCTCGACGGTATTAAACTATTAGACTATTCAAATCCATACTTAATATTATAAATGCGAAAGTAACTCTGTCAGTTACGCTTTCACGATGAAACGGCTGAACCGATTTTGGTGAAATTTGGTATGAAAATAGCTTGAACCCTGGGGAAGGACATAGGCTACTTTTTAATCGACAATTTCGTCAGCATCCACTATAACCGACATTCACGCGGACGAAGTCGCGGGCAAAAGCTAGTAATTTAATATTCCTACCGTGTCGATAGCCGAAAGGATCCGAACGGACACGATTAAGTGTCGCGGAAGACACCAGCGGTCAGGCTGCTGTGATCATTTTCATTAAATAATATGTACACGATTTAATATCACATCGCATATGCACCGCATACCGCACCGCGTACCGCGTGTGTATCGCATTGGGTTGTAACCTGTAAAGTTAGTTGTGTTTGTGATAAAATAAATAAATATCGTTCAAAGATTGTAAAATCCGTTCCGTTCCGATGCGAAAAGTCATTTTTGGAAATCATTCTTAACAATGTATTTCCAGGAATATCGCTTTCTGAAACAAACACTTATATTATTAATATTTATATTATTCTAATTCTTTGCCTCTGTTGTGGCAGTCAGTCATGTCAGTTGCCCATGTCTTCCACACTAATAGAAGCTCTATTGACTAAGAGCCTCATAATAGTCCCTTAGCAAACAGTTCGTCAGAGTGACGGTACGTACCGCAACAATGACTATAATTAAGCCCACAGTCCATTTGTTCTACATAGTATAGTCCCTTCACCTATCACGTTTCTGTTTTGGATTGCTAAACCTTCAGTAATGATAGGTTGTTAAGGGAGCTGGGTTAGTTTGGTAGCGGGGAGCGAGGCTGATTTAAACAGTAGGTATTGAAAAAATTTTTGGTGTATGATCTGCTGTTAGTACAGTATTATTGCATGAGTCCAATTTCTAAGGAAAATCTTTCTTTCATAGTTCTAGCATCTGATATTTCTTAAATTGGTCCTTTGGTACAATCGATTTCTTTTCTATTCTTTACCAAATTAAAGAACAACGATGTATTTACAATCTTGTTCTATTTTATTCGTTTTGGAGTTGGATTGGTGGAACTATACAATTTATCAGAGCAAGACCAGATTCGTAATAAGATCTTAAAAGGAAGACTGTCTTTAAATACGACAAAAGAGAAGGAGAAGGATAAAGGAGAGGACAGGGAGGCAGGGAGGGGGAGGGATAAGGTTTTAATATGTATTAGTTTGTAATTGTTTGAGATTATTTTGTGTATTTTATCTATGGACCATAGTTGCCTGATAATAAAAAATATTATTATTATTAAACTAAATTCCTACAAGCAAATTTAAAGTAAAATTCGATAACCGAGAAAATTATAAACATTAACCTTATTTTGTAATTAAAGTACTTTTATGTTTTCTGACACTTTTGAAATGCAAATTGCAAATTCTTCAAAAGTATCAGAAAACGTAGAAACCATATCAAGAGAAAACAGAAATCGCCAACAATCAGACCATTACCTTATGTATTGCGTCGGCTCCAATAACCTACATAAAGGGCGTCCGTATTCAGAGCGGAAAGCTCTTAATGTAACATTAATTGTTACCGTGTGAATTAGTAGCGATAATTGAGTGAATACATGGCCAAGTTCGAGTACACCTGAAACTAAACGATCCGTAGGAAAGTGGCTTTAATATGGTAGTAATAGACTTAAAACTGCAGTTGCTAAAAGTTTGACGTTGGCACAAAAAATAAATGGATTTTAGTGTTGGTGGAAATGAACTAAATAATACGATGAACAATAATAAGAAAAGAAAAATAATGGATAGACAAAAAATTAAGATAAAAACGATTACGTTGATGATGATTGTAAAACTTATGTTAGAATCTCGATTATTCAAAACAAAAAACTCATTGTGTTAAAAAAACCTAATGAGACTGATGTGCCTAGTAATGAAAACTTCCATGAAGGAGTAAAGAAGAGAAGAAGTATAGAAACGACAATTGGATTTAATTTGGGGAAAACATCGGGGAGGGTGTCTTTTTGATCAATGCTCTGAAGAGGTCTTTGCCTTGCAGTGTGACCATAATAGACCAGTATTAGTTTAATAACGGATATAATATTCAAAAATGGCTATTTACGAACGCAACTGCAATCACACATACATTAAACTCAGCTGTATAATCTATTCATTACATTCCGCCGACAACCCATTTCCGCACTTTAAGATAATCAGTAATCACCCACCTTCTGTAATTCCCTTAATCGCCCTCTTACATTTACTCCCACGTCTACTAATATCATAGCTCAGTGCCATTATTCTAAGTCCAGCCATTCGAACCAAATTGCTGCCATCAAATTCATAAAATCAGAATTTAATTTTTGGATTTGAATTTATCAAAGTCAAAGCATTTATTACGATCAAACTATAACATGCACTTTTGAATTATCGAGTGTTGGTTAATTAGTCATAAAGTTGGGGCTAGTAGCCCGTTCCAAAATGTAGGTAGGTCTCTACGGAGAAGACCGAGCAAGAAACTCCACGGATGCTCTTTTTTAATCAATGTTTAACAAAATCCCAGTTACATTAATCTTGTTGCTTCTATATGTGATAACAATGAAGGTAAATCTAACGGTGTCTTCAGTTTTAAACTCATTTATCACAAGGAACTCTAAATTCGTGGTCAGTAACGTAAAATATGCAATTGAATCACTTACATTAAGTGAATTGAGATAAGAAGATGCTTCAAAAATTACACTTTCTAATGATACTGCGGAAGCATTAAACTTTCTACTTAGGAACAATAAAATTTGTTAACTAAATGTATTGGAAAATTTTCGTTGTTAGTCTAATTTGTTAATGGGATTACTGTGTAAAGTGATTATTTTTCGGCGCATATTAAAAAGTTTTTATCGTTTAATTTATCATCAAGATTTGAAGTTGACTGATTAGATGAAGCTTGTTTATCTGCGTTGGCTTTTAAAAACATTAGAGGGAAATGGTCCTACTTAGATTTTGAATTTGGTCTTTTTGTCCGCGAGGTTACAATATTTTGGTAAAATCCTTTTTTATTGCTCTTATCGACTTCTAGCGTTGCTTCCTCTCTGTTGAGAATTAGATATTCTTCAACTTATTGATTATTAACAATAATTAGAATATTGATTATTAACAGTTTGAGGATGAAGGAATTAAAGTGTATTAAACTTTAATTCCTCGTCATCCTCAAACATAAAGTGGAGTCTCAAAAACAAAATCATATCTACTCAAAACTTAGAGTTTTCTTTACCAAACTTTTGTTCACATATAAAGGCACTCTTAAATGAAAAACTTTTTACTTTTTCAAAGAGGGTCAGATAAAGTCATCACTCATGCGTGTCTCGCCGAAAAGTTTGACTTTCTTTAAAAGAATAAAGACCAATTTCAGTAGATAATAAGGCCGAAATTAATTGTGAATAATTTTAAAGTCACTGGAACTTTACTCAAGTGGATATTGATATTAATAATGAATCATACCTAAATTGTAACATTGACAAAAAATGCTTTGACTAGACTAAGAGCCTGTTTTAAAAGATACTATTGATAAGATTATTCAAAAAAATTTAACTTTATGGGAAATTAATGAAGTGAAAAGTAATTTAATCGGGACTTATTCGAAGGTGGTGAAATAGGCCTTAAAATATAAGGGTTCCTAATTAACGTAGCAATAAAATATATATTCTTTCCGAGGGGTATCGTAATACCCAGTAACTGGGTTGTGGAAGTCAGATAGGCAGTCGCTCCATATAAAACACTGGTATTCAGCTGCATCCTGTTAGACTGGAAACCGACCCCAATACAGTTGGGAAAAGGCTAAGCAAACAATAATTTAAGTCTTTGAACATCACACAGAAATCATTGGTCAATAAAGTACACAAATTGATATTAAATGATTCAAACGAACAAAAATTAATTATAATTGGCCCGTGACGATGGTAAGAGACCAGATGGAATGACCATAATGCCGTGGAAGTTGGGTAGACCTTTGGTGTGGGATGCAACTTGTGTCAACACCCTTGACATCCCATCTTCCTAGCACGTCGTGTTGTGCTGGGGCGGCTGTTGCAGGTGCCGAAAACCTCAAACGGCGTAAATATAACAACCTTCTTGGAAATTATATGTTTGAGCCGTTTGGAGTTGAAACACTAGGGCCATGGGATCCGAGTGTTCACCTTGTTTTTAGAGACATTTCTTAGCAGCTGGTCGACTCTTCACGTGACCCGAAGACTGGTCTATTCTTGGGTCAAAAAATCAGTATTGCCATACAACGTGGCAATGCTGCCAGCCTGTTGGGCACATGTCCCGTTGACAGCGTTGTGGACGAGATTTTTGATGCCCTTTGAGCTCCCTGCCTTTTTCTTGCTATTGTAATTAATTTTATTATTTTGATTTTTTACTTGTAATTGACCTTATAACTGCTATTTACAACCGAACTAATTTTAATATTGAAAGTAACATTCATTTTGGTGTTGAAACTAATTTCACAGAAACTTTTAACGCTTTCAGCTAGAAATTAAACAGTATTGTTTAACTTTTAACTGAGGGCGTCAAAAGTTTATCGGCAAGCTTTAGATAGTATTTTAGAATCATATTATTATTGTACTAACTAAAGAGTTAATTTTAATTGGTGTTTCTGAATGTTTGTAGATAGAGATACTTTGCAGTAATGATGGTTGAATTATTGGAGCTGTGGATGGGAATTGATAACATGCGGGCGTCAACTTTGTTCATGTCTGAATCTCCTCAACTTTATTCTTTGTTTATGTCTAAATCTTTTTACTTATAAATCGGAAACTTTGTGGTGTTTTAGCCATATTTATAAAGTTTTGTATTTGTAGAAAAACATTGCCTTACACTCTGAATGCCTCCTGTATCGTGTGTGCGTTTCAAAACATATAATCACATAAACAAACAGCTAGACCCTACCTGTAAGCTATACAAATATTTGTTCCAATCCATGCCAATCAATCAGTCATTACGCCAACCCTGCCGTCGTAGATTAATTAATAAGTACCTACCGAATTACATATTAAAGACACAAATTTGAGCGAACCATAATATGTGTCACGTTTTTTGGAACACTGTCGCTAAAGATACACAGCTCCACGAAAGGCAGGGTTTTATTTTTGTTTATATTTATGTTTTTATCTTTGCGTAGATATTCGTAACATTATATACCTATGTATAAACATATATATAATTAGTTGTTCATACATGGGTGTAATATTACGTAAGGTATATGTTTACGAAAATCTTCGAAAGTCGTCTTTGTATTTATTATTAGTAATAATAATTCAACACAACAAGACCACAAAAACAGAGTTTTTATAACAATCACCGTCATGCTAGCCTATTCACTTAGACAAAACAATAATAGAAAAATATGAAATATAAAATACAAACAAGATGGTAAACGAGACCTTTCTTATAAATAACTAGAGCAAACTGAAATATAATACAGAAACAAATAAATCGATATACATTAAACAAACCAACTGAATTTTTACGCCCAATTATTTCTTTGTACGCAAGTTTTCTTATAACAGGGTCTTTTGTTACAAGATCGTTACTCTATCAACCAGAAATGGAATGTAATATTTAGTTTTTCTTTTATTTAAGACTAGCACTTTCCCTGCGACTTCGTCTGCGTGATTTTGCAATATACATAACTTAACATTAGTCCTAGTGAATGCAGAACTTGCGGTTTCTGTTAAAATCTGAAAACAATAATGACATTGATTATAGGTCAGGTGCACTTTATAATCGTTATAATAAATTATTGGTGTGGTAAATTATGGTTGTGTGGTAAGGTTATAAAAATCACACAGTAATACTATGTGATTTTTATAATTATGGTGTCATAGTACTCTGAAGCAATTTAAACAACGTATTATGATACGTTACGCATTATTGTTATTACTTATTATAATCTTAAAATTATATTTTAGGTAAAATGAGTTTGTATTTTGTGGGTAGGTATTTCTTAATCCGCAAGTTCTATAGAAAAACCACTTACTATGAAAAGGTTCTATATTCATCATAATTAATTTCATTAATTTACTTTTTCTGTACATGCGTGGGGCAGGATCTAGCATTGTCATTTGTCATTGCCGTTATAATTTCTGAAACTACTTCTACTACTTCATGTAGGTACTGTAACCTGATTACCGGTACTGGGAGTTCAGTCTACGTGATTGAAACTATTATATTCCTTAATACTTCGTGCGGTGCCGGTCACGAATAGCACCACCCCATTTCTACCCGTGGGTGTCGTAAAAGGCGACAGAGGGATATTGACCAGCGTATGGGCCGCAGCGTCCTCCTGAGTACTATAACACCTACTGCGATCGCCAACATGCATCGGCCAAGCATGGCGGTTACGGCTGAACCCTCCCCTGGGGGAGACCTATGCCCAGCAGTGGGCTTCTAAAGGTTGACATGATGATGATGATTACTTCGTATATTGGGTCTAATTATTATATTCTACGCCAAACTGTCTTGTTATCCCTCGTGGCATCTCTAAATTAGGACAAAGTTTATCTCATAGAAGTCTCCCACATATTTATAATGTTATGGTGAGTTGGTTTGTAAACTACTAAACTACTGAATCGATTTACAATAAATAATGTACAGAGGCCAGCACATCAAGTTGTAACAACAATCTGACAAATTTCTTTGATAGATTTTCAACTTTTTTTTTTAATCTATTGATACGTTTGACCACTATCTATTTATTACGAAAGGAATAAGGTTCATATTAAATTGGGAAATTTTGACAGTTCGGCATGGCTTGAAGTGCTGGCGTCTGTACAGACTAAGCTTGAAAGGACATAGGCTAAGAAAGGACATGGGCTATTTTATAATCTTAATTTTGTCTGCTTCCGCGATACTCGATATTCATGCTGAGGAAGTCGTGGTCAGAAAAAAAATAAGATTAGACATGGCAAAAACAGTCATAATTTCTATAACACCTGCCTAGCTAAGAGCTACTTGGCTAAGTTATCAATTAAGATTCCATAGCCCGACATGAAACAATAACCTTTTCATCAAATTCGATAGCACTACTATTCAGAAACCACCTTAGCTTCAATCACGCCAAAATTTTCTATTATAATGGAAATAAATTGTTTTCGATTAGTTTGACGAGTTACTGCAGAACTTTGTACTTGAGCCTCGAAGTTTGGAGTAACTTTGGAACCATAATAGGCCTTCTGAAAGTTTATGTAGATGAGTTAGTGTGCCTTTAAGATGGTGTTTGCAATTCCTTACTGCGAAATGTTACTTTGGAATGTTTGCAAGATCTATGCTTAAAGTTGAGAAACACTTTAGTAAGCAAGCTTTTTGTTATCATTTTAAATAGCATCGTCTCCCCTCCCCACTACGCCCCTATTACATCGAGCGACCACTGTTACAAAGAAACAGTCGTGATTATATTATTGCTGTTGTTACAAGCAAAGCGGGGAAACGGTTTTGTACTTTATTTCTGTACCTAAAAGAAGAAAAAGTAAATTTTCTAAGACTTGTATGAGTAAATCATATTATATTAATCATATCGGTCGACACGGTTGGCGCAGTGGTTGAGCGATCGACTGCTGCGCTGCGTGTCGCGGGTTCGATTCCCGCACGGAACAAATATTTGTATGGCCTATAGATAGTTGTTCCGGGTCTGGCTGTTTGTGTATGTGAGTTTATATGTTTGTAAATGCACCCAAGACACAGGAGTAATTCCTAGTGTGGAGCAACGTTGTTTAAAAAAAATAAAAATAAAAAAAATATATATACTCCATCTCATAAAAGGATTTTCTATTTTCAACAGATTAACAGTACCAGGCCAAACAATGATACAGTTACCAAGCGACAAAGAAGATGAAGAGGAAACAGGCACACGTTTCAGACGAACTGGCTCCGAGAGACTTCGAGATGGAGCAAAAGCCTTACTCCGAAGAGTGGAATCCCTCAAAACAAGAAGAAGAAAACGACAAAACCGTACAGAAGTCATCGTATCCTCCCCCCATTTCCTAGACGTTAACCAAGACAAATATGCAGACCTAAGTTACATTGATATGACTCCTACTTCACCTACAGCATTCCCTTTCCCAGATTTCCATAGTTCTCCCTTACATGCTCCTGCAATTAGGACTCAGCCACCTTCACCGATGACTGTCATGCCTCCATCGCCAATTGCTCCTTTAGAACAATCCTTTCCCCTAAATGCTCCTTTTGGAGATGACAGCTCAAGTTATGCCTCGGATGGAAGCATGGGTTCCAGCAATAAAAGTTCCAAGTCAAAATTGGGAAGAGCTAAAAGAATTTTCCATAGAGGGATCAAGAATGAAGATTCCAGTGCTCTTAGTGATTCGGAATGCCAGCCTGCCAGCTGGAGACATAATTATTACAAGGATCATAATACTCATCAAAATGCTGAGGTGAGTGTTTATTTGGATGATATAGAGTTAAAATATATACAAGCAAATTCCAAAATAATAATATAATTGAGGCCGAATTTTCGATAAGCATTGTACCTATATCTGAGTTTGATTTCAACGTCGATGTACCTGTAGTACGATGTTAAAACCTAAGTGATCAATATTATCTGTAGGTAAGCGTAACCAGAATCCATTTAATCATTGCCTGATCTCTTTGGGAATATAAGGCTTGACAGTTCAGTTACGTTCTATGTTTCTGCGAGTAAACTTGAAGTGCTTCCTAACTACCGTGAATAGTTTGCGGGAATTCATCAGAGCGTCAACTATTATACAAGTTTAGCTTATCTCGTACGTTGTTATCTTTACTACTCCGCCAGGCCACTTAACGACATAATATGTTTATGTCATAGATGGAACTTTAGCTAATCTTATTATGAAGTTAATTGTCACTACACTTGTGTTCCTTCCAGCCCTTTTCTTTATTATATTATTAAATTTCTTCTATCAATAATTTAGGGTTCGTACCTTTGAAACCAACAGGTTCTCATCGTTAATTATTTGTCAATGAATCACTATTTTACAATAGAACGCCCATATTAGAAAAACTAATAGCAATATGTTGTCAGTACACTCACAGTAATTGCTAAGTTTATATTATTTACTAGGCGCACCAAAAATGTTTATTGAACACTACTTACAAATGTAATTTAATAAAGATCCTGTTGAACTTTACACAAATCTCATAAGGTTTACTATTCAATTGAGCATAGATATTATTGCATAATATGGTTGTATTGGAAAGTGCGAACCGAATGCTCCCAGTGACTCTAACGTGATTCACTTTTCTATCATCAGGTCTATGTAGAGCCCCCGTCACCTGTGGAACTGAAGCCAGATCCTGAAATACTTCGGGAAGTCCAGAAGTCCCCAGGCCACACACATCACCGACGGCAGGCTATCAGGACCAGCTCACTCAATTTAGGAAGCGATGGGAAGAAGTAAGTAGTCTGATCTTTTGGTAACATTAATTCGAGCTCAATTCGTAGCAACTATCTTTATAAATAAAAATTAACTGCCGCATGTATGAAAGATCATCACTTAGTACGTCTCGACAGATTTGGCTGATTTTTCGTAATTGTCAAGATAAGGTTTGAATGAAATATTTTTTGGTAAATCCACCGGATAATTCAGAATTTTTTAAAATGACACCTGTGCAAAGGCGGGACGTTTTTCAGAATGTAAATAAAATAGTAGTAAAGCTAGCTGTAGCATACAAAAATATCCATAAAGTTTTAATAGAAGACAAGGACGAAGAATCAACACGCTTCACTGAGGAATTAGTGATTCCTATAAAACTAATAGCAGCTCTGATAAAGATTTTGCAAACTGCTTAAAAGATTTTATCAAAATCTGTTACATTTTCGAAACAAAATTTTTACTAAGCTTGGGTTTAAAGTTTTGTCTGTCTAGAAGCACTAAGCTTACTGTATACCTTTTTATTGTAACCTTTATATTTTCAGCGGCAACTAGATTATGAAACAAGATGAAAGAGTTGGACGTATGTCTATCCCTTTCATCTCGTTTTATAATAAAATTTTGTGGAAAAACTTTTACCATATTATTAAACTAGCAGAAGTAATACTACCAATATACGTTATAAGATGCACAGTTCTAGTCTATTCTTAGTAAAATCTTGACGTACTTACTCCTTGACATTTCATATTTAAGTCAAGGCTGTGAGGATTCTTGGAAAATCTCATAAAGTGCTTTATAGCTCCAGAACTTTGTTATATAAATGTCGTTTACTTAGGAAAGGTTATTGCTTTAAGTGTAGTTAATCTTCTTATTCAATTATTTATTTGGGATAAGGCGAAGAGCCTTAGCAACAGGGGTCTATTTGTCGCTTACTATGAAATCTGAGGGTATTAGTATTAGGCAGGTTATTTATCTATCAAGTACTCACTTTTGATACACTAATACCAAAGATTTTTGATGCATTCAATGTTAAAGATATCAACACATATATAAAAAAGAACCCAAAGACCAGACACACAAAGTTCATCATTCTTGTTGATACATAATTCCAACTTTCTTTGAACCTTAGTTTGAATAGGACGCTTGCAAAACAAAGGATAATGTATTTTGCCTGCGTCCTATGCAAACAGCTGTTCAATAAATCAGAGTTTACGATCATATTGAAGCGACGTGTAAGTGATACTTATGAGTTATTACTTGAAACGCTAGAGGCAGAGATACAAAAAAGCCCTAAACGTGAGACTTGGTACAGGCTGTACCCTGCATTACCGAACTCTTCTTAGAAAGATGAAAGGTAGAAGATGGATTAGGTGCAGACACTGATTGTATATCTGCTAAGTTTAGTAGATTTAGCATCAGCTATCCACTGTCTAGAGCACCCAAGCAATTCTTATTTACTACAATAAAAGTATTATGTCAAACAAAATCTATCGTTATTAGAGAAGCTAATGATGGAAAACAGAGTAGTATTATGATATGATAACAGCTGACAGAAGAGAATGGAAGAAAATGAATCCAAGCAATAAAGGACAAGCACGGTCAGACAGAAGATGAATAAACGCTAATCCATATTATAAGTTATCTTTCGATATCCACGAGTAGAGAATCGGAGAGAGAGAGTTCTTGCTTTGACAAAGACAACAAGGAACGCTAATTTTACAGAAGATAAGAAAGAAAAACAAAATTCAACAGCAAATAGTAGATAAGAGTAGAACATAGACGCCATGTTTGAAAGCGACATTACCGCGTCAAGACTAATTACTGCAACAGGTTGCCATTAGTTTAAAATGAGTGTCGTAGTAATGGACAATTCTCAAACAAGTGATTGGCATGCTAATGTTAGCCTTAACTATGCAGTGTTCGTTTTATTCTTGTTGAATAGTGAGGTTTTGTGGAAAAAAACGTGGTCGTATGAAAGTGCTGTGCATTGCGGATGTAAGGACCAGGTTTTCTTTGGATATTGTATTTATTTTAACGTTCGTTTTGGTCCTTTTAAGTACATTGATAAGAATTACAGTGACCTCATGTTGTGATAGCATCATTAGTAAATGGTAACTTTGTCGTCAGGTTAACAATGTGATGTCGTTGAAAAATATTTATTCATCAATAAACAAATAGAACCAATATATTGGACATCGTGAATGCTTTAATTTTTTGTTAACTTCGAAATGATATGAGATTTCTGATATCCATCCTCATTCAATTGCCCATGTAATATATGGATATGCAATATATACATAGTCAACCTGTACCATTACCGACGAGAACTAACCGTTTGGCCCCTTGTCTCCAGGTTTCGTGATCGAAGTCTCAAAAGAGATAAGTCGGCTTCCAGAAGTTCTGAACTGGATAGCAGCCCTAACTCCGCTGGGTCTAGGTCTCATGATGGAGACCAGGATGATGACGATGACAGTCTCGATATGAAGAGCAAGAAGTAAGTGACAAAAAATTATATTAATGTTTTATGTCTGTAATTCTATATGTTGTACAGAGGCTTGATGTGCTTAAGCTACAACAATCTGACAAATGTCTTTGATAGATTTTCAACTTTATTACAAAAGAATAATGTGCATATTCAATTGGGAAAATTTGAGTTTGGTATGGCTTGATGTGCTGGCCTCTGCACATGGTAGATTACGAGCCCACATTATAAAAAGTGGTATTTTAAACCTTATAGATGAATTAGAGGTAATGACATCGACATCCGTATCTATCAAACCAGAACTTAGGTAATATTGTGTTCTAATACAGTAATTAAAGTGTGGTCTGAAACGCCTGGAAATATTTTACCCTTACAAGTTTCATGAAACCTATTTAATCTCATAGCTAGCATTTGAATAGTAACCTAAGTAAAGTACTTAATATACAACCTTCTAATTTTCAGGAACAACATACAGCGATGGTACTCGTTTAGGACGAACGCGCTAAACGGCGGACCGAAGGCCAACAACACTTTGACGCCGACACCGAACCAGAAGGACCCGGATTCGTACCGTAAGTTACAAACTGCTTACATGCATGACATGACACACATGACTGGTTCATAACACAGCAATTTACGCCAATAAAACGATTTTATATAGGTATACAAATTGATATGAAATTCTTAAGTAAAATTGTCCGCGAAAGCACTACATTTCGATCAAAAACGATATTTCTGGTTGACTCTTCTTGCTTCTGTTCATCATGTCAACCTTTTGGCGCCCACTGCTAGACATAGGTCTCCCCGTAGGGGGGGGAGGGAGGTCCAGCTGTAATCGCCATGTTTGGCCGATGCATGTTGGCGATCGCAGTAGGTGTTATGGTACTCAGAAGGACGCTACTGCCCATCCTCTGGTCAATATCCTTACTGCTGTTATCTACTCTGAATCCTCTACAAAAAGAATTGTTTTTCAAAGCTTTGATAATATTTTTTTTTAACTGGACAATAGGATATTTAGAGCTCAACTGTCTAATTAGCAGACACAATAGTTAGACAATTGACGCGATTCTCCTGGAGATTTCGTTACAGATAAGAGGATAAAAAAGAATCTGTATTTAAAACATCTTTATTTTTCCAGTATCCCGGCCAATGTCTTCGCTCTCATGTGGCCAGCTCCATATCCTGAGGAAGCTGGCATTACTTCGGCTGACAGCTTGCATGGAACGGTACTGTCCCTCACACAAGTCTGGATGGAACTGGGAACTGCCTAAATTGATAAGGAAGATCAAAACTCCTGATTATAAAGGTAGGTCTACTTAGAAGAAGGTATTATAAAGGAGACAATCATTTGTGTATACCTTTTGGCATGCACGTTCGTTCGTATGAAAGACGAGGGGGGGAGGGGGTAGGTGGTGTAAGTATGTGAATATTTATTTTATTGGTGAACTAAAAAGTTTTATACTAGTTTTACAAAAACGTCTGGGTCCATTGGGGTAATTATAACACAATATGTCAATAAATCGATACATTATAATGATTTATATTATTACTAGCTGAACCAGCTAACGTGGTTTTGCCATGTAAATTATTTCGGTTTATTCCTAACCTGACCCGAAAATCCTAACCCGATTTTGGGTTAGGTTAAGAACTTGAAAACAATTATAATATTTTTTCCTAACCTGACCCGAAAATCCTAACCTGGTTGCGGGCTAGGTGAAAAAAAACATTAAATGAAAAAAGGAGTGAACATTCCACTAACAAGAGTATTATTTAATGATCTTAGTGGAATGTTCACTCCGTTTTTCATTTAATGTTTTTTTTTTACCTAGCCCGCAACCGGGTTCCGGTACTTTAGTATTATATCATCTGTGCCGGGGATATAAGAAATAGTCTACGACCTATTCTCAGACCTACCAAATATACACAAAAAATTTCATAAATATCGGTCAAGCCGCTTTGTTCGATAACAAACACTGTGACACGAGATTTTTATATATTAGATTTCTAAAAAGTTTTGTATGGGATAATCAAAAAAGGGTGTCAAAAATTCAACATTTATTCGCAGATTAGGTTAAGGCTGCTCTTTCGAAAAAAGATTGAAAGAAGCATGCAGATGAAACAAATTTTCGTCGGCATTTACAGAGAAATTACATCTGAAAAAAATTGTTAGTAATTTACATGATATGATACGTAATTTGGTTTAGCCACAATTCTTCTATCGGTATCACATAGTAAGAAAAAAAATTGTCAAATCACCTCCAAATCTTTGAGATGAAACCATTTTACTCCTTAATTTCTTATCAAAAGAGTATAAAAAAAATATTTACTGCTTTGCAATACAAAGGAAAATGATTTGGTTTTGTTACTTTTTAGAAATCCGTATTATTTTTATTACAATAAATTAAAAATGCGTCCGATTAAAGACTGCGTCTACATCACCCCCGCAATCGTTCACAAATTCAGTACCTAGGTACGGACAAAATGCTCAAGGTTCTTGGCATGTATACAAGCCTTAAGTTAGTACATACTTATATACCTCTGTCGTCTCTATCTCTCCTGAAATTAGCCCTCACTTAGGAAAATCTAGTTCCGACGTAAATCGTGAAAATCACCATCACCATCACATTTTCAATAAATCATAAAATTTTTCCTTTTGAAGAAGTGCCCTGGCTGGAGGCCCTAAAAGTCACTTTTAAGGCACCACAGGATTGTCCGGTTAAGCAGTAACCAACCCTCAGGTTGAACTGCGAGGTGCCATACAGAAAAAAAAAAAAAATTTGAAGAAGTCAAGCCAAAAGCTGGTATCAATCTTATCGTCATCACAATGCTAATACGACACCTTTAGGAAAAAGGATTTTCCTACCAAACATTATTGGAAATCAAATAAACCCAATATGTTACAACCTGACATTTAAAACTCCTAAATCATGAAAGCCGTTATTATCCTTACCCAAAGCCGAAATATTCATTCTGAATTTCTTCTCAAGTTACGTGCAGAATCGGACTGTAATCTGACAGTAGTAGGGTTTGTTTTTGTTTGAAGAGT
Source organism: Charanyca ferruginea (assembly GCA_947361185.1). Classification (NCBI taxonomy): domain Eukaryota; kingdom Metazoa; phylum Arthropoda; class Insecta; order Lepidoptera; family Noctuidae; genus Charanyca; species Charanyca ferruginea. The sequence continues at coordinate 5,681,885 of OX376077.1, read as the reverse complement.
TAGGTTGAAACGATGGTCAGATAGTTAATCGTAATGTATTATTTTACCTACTTACATTTATTTTAAGTTTACTCATCCCGTGAATGTTAACCATTCAAGTTTATCCCTTTTCAACCGGCTTCAAAAAAGGAGGAGGTTATCAATTCGTCTGTATTTTTTCTTAAATGTTTGTTACCTGATTTCTTTGGACTGGGTGAACCGATTTTGATGATTTTTCTTTGAAAGCTAGTGCTTCCCGTGTGGTCCCATTTTAATTTGGTCCAGTTCTGACAATGGCATCCATGAGAAAACCGTATAAGTCTTAAATTTGCATTAAGTATGTGCGCGATTTGTTACGCGATTTCTCCGGCAAACGAAAACCGATTTTGAAACGATTTTTATGCATAAAAGTATTTTCTGCTCAGCCCCGCGTATATTTAACAATATTCCAAGATCGATAAGAACAATTACTGAAAACAAAACATTTAAAAAGAAACTGCATGCATTATTAGTGGGCAAATGCTATTATTCTGTAAAAGACTTCTTCGACGACAGAACACTGTTAGAATACACTCTGCCTGAGTCATGATGCGTTTAGTACACATATTTATAGACAATTAGTATATTTAAACTGTTAGAAATTATAAATTAAATTGAATTATAAATGTTGTGATGAATATTTGTTGACAAGCATGTAAATTTCTATTTATTTTATGTTATTGTACGCCCAAAGGGCGGGACATAGCAGATCACAAAATAATTAATAACACCATCTGTATTATGTACACCTTCCTATGATCCACAATAAAGATGAATTGAATTGAATTGAATTGAATTGAAAATTCTTTTTTTTATGGATAGGGTATGCTTCAGGGGTGGTCCTATATAAATTTTATCGAAATTGATTCAGCACTTTTTGAAAAATCAACAAATATTACATAGACGACGTTTTAGTTACATCAATCTTTGTAGCAGTTAACTTTCAATCTCTTCTTAATAAATTTGGATGGGAAGGAGGTACTATAAAACGGAAAATAAAAGCTTTTTACAAAAAAGTCAACCGCCTTCAAAAACTAAAAAGTGAAAAATAACTTTAGCACAGAACACACATTGACTTTAGTTTCGGAAGTCGGTGGCAATACAAAACAACAAACCGAACAAAGCCACTGAATTTCGAAACTAAAGTCAATGTGTGTTCTGTGCTAAAGTTATTTTTTTCTTTTAAGTTTTTGTTATCAAAAGTAACTAGGTACGCGGTTCATTTCTCTTAGAAGTTTTATTTGTTTAAATGTTCATAACCCTATAACAAAATTAAATGATACTTAAAAGACACAGAACAAAAAAAAATAACAATTTTAATTACTTACGTACGATAAAAACTACACTTCTTCAGTTTTCCCCTACATCCTCTCCTTTCACAATAGGGTATTACACCCATTTTTGAAAAGTGTCTCAATGAAATTCTGTAGTGCTAATATGCTACCAAAAAAAACACAAAATTTTTATTCAATCGATAAGTGCCATAAAAATGCATCAAAATTTTCAATTTTCAAATTTCGCGCGTAGTTTGACGAAAACGCCTCTTACTGGACGCCATATTGCTCAGCGTAAATGACGTCAGTTCGTTTTGTATCAAATGAGCTCATATTAAATATGATAATTGTATATCATTTAAAAATAATTCAAAGCATATTTTGTAATAGGTGTAATAATGAAAAAATTACGTTGGTTATGAAAATAATAAAAGTACAAAGCCTATATTACGCCAATCGGTTGACTGACAGTTGTCAATTTTTTGTTTACACAGCCGTACGGCGTAATAACATGGCCGCTACTATTTCACGGTGTTTTATAACAGATTAAAAATACTGAAAACTTTCAATTGAATTTAAAAATTTGTTTTGTTATTTTATGAACTAACACTTACATTTTCCGACTGCTTAATGCCTAAACTGTCTCAATAACATATTTATAGATTTTTTCTCGTATAGAGTAAAATACCCTATTAGGTAATTCTAGCGTTTTCGCTATGTACCTACTTCAAAAGTCAGTGATAAAAAATACAAAGGCAACTTAATTTACACGAGGTTAGAGTTGATAGTTGTAAGGTTAGTGTTGATAGCTCAGATCAAGTAAAAAAAGGTAGATAACGCACAGCCTTTGTTATTAGTGAAGCCACAAAACCCTGCTACTTTATGTAAACACACGCGCTCACGCACACACATGCATCAAACTATGCTAATTTTCATTAGTATCTCACGGGGCGTCGGGGGTCGAAAATGGTGCATAGTCAACTCCAAAGTGAACAAAAAGTCTGAAGGAATATCGTTTCACACGTAAGTATACACAAAACAACATATTTTTTTGGTTATTCAAAATAGGTAATGTCATTTTCACGAAGTGACGTACCGGGAAAGTGTTGTCAGTAGTTTTTTTTAGTAGCCTTAATTGTGGGTAAATAGATTGTAGTCGTACAAAAATAATTAAGTATATTGGACATTATGTGATTTTATGTTACGTATACATTCAAACCTTGGTAAATATTTATTTTTGAATTCGCTTATGTTTTTGTAGTTCAAATTCTTGAGTTCATATTTTATTATTCTTCTATTTTACTATGAAATATTATGTTTTTAGGTTACCAACAAATATTTTAATAAGAAACAAATGTGGTAACTGCTGTAAGACTGAGCCGAAATGAACCACAAGGGTAGCCATCCTCATCTAGTGTGGTTTGTTCAGAGCATTTTGATAAGACTGACATGTACGATACAAAACGTGGACTTCGCCGAATCCATAGAGCAGGATAGCCAAAAAAGATATTTTTAACCGACTTCAAATAAAAGGAAATCTCTTTAAAATTAATTTTCTGTTATTTACCTATGTTTGCGATTTTCTCGGTATACAGTATACCTATCTGGTGCTACTATACCTACCTAAATGTTTAAAATTATTTAGTTTTGTGTATATTACAGAAATTACTTTCACATTCGGCTGTCAGTAATATATTATCGCATGTAATTAAAAAGATATTTTTAATTCCATGAAAATAAACGTGCTTCACATAACCTTTGTTGTATTTTTTCTCTCTACTCACACCCCAACTGGACTACTACTACTGGACTTACTATTTGTATGTTTTTTTTTTTAATCAAATCGAAATTGAAAATAATAAAGTAATCCTACACGGCTCCTAAGTTCATCATCTCTTCGAACTGTTGACGTTGAAGAATATTGTTTCTAGTAATTAAAATAACCAAACAAACAAACAGGTTTAATTTCGCATTCGCATACTACCTACTATATATTATACTTTTTTTTGAAAAAGTGGCAACACTTCAGGGACTCACACATAGATAAAAAAGTGGCGACAGTTGTCTATTCTAAATGCGTTATAGACCTTTTTTTACTTGATCTGAGGTTGATAGTTGTAAAAGTGTAATAAACTATTTTTGACGTGTGTAGCAGAAAACGCTCTAAACGGTATTTCAATTCGGCCTTGTCACAAAAACCCTCCTTAGTTGAAATCTCCTTTTTGCCTATCTACCTACCTGGGCGGGTAGGGAGATAGGCAAAAAGGTCGTCACAGGTCAAGTAGGTTTGAGATTTCGTGTTTAGTCCAATGAATGAGTGAAGTTTTTACCCAAGTGAACTTTCTTACGAATCCCAATTTTTTTTTGACGTGATAACGTCTTATAAATCGGTGAACACCGGCTACACGCACGAAAAAGTGTCACGTTCCGTCTGAGCCTGAGCGTGCAAGCGAGACCGCGGAACAAGCGATAGAGCCGCCCACCTCGACGGAAGCCATTATTTGCTTATGTTATATATGTTAGCCATTATTTCTTTATGACGTTATCACGTAAAACTATCGTCCGTAAACCGACTACTTTCAGATAACCAATTTTTTATAATAAAATATACTCTACAACACTCAGGGGGAAAATAGCTTCCTATTAGCGAAACAATTATCACAATCGGGCCAGCAGTTACGGAGTTTACCACGTTCAAACACAGAAACAGCTTTATAATATTAGTTTCGTATAGATCTTGCATTTCTGTTACAGATAAGACCGTTTTCGGTGTGCCTCTGACTGTGTCACTACAGCGAACAGGACATGCGCTGCCAAAGCCTATACAGTGCGCGCTGAACTGGCTTAAAAATAATGCTTTAGATCAAGTAAGTACTCTTTATACTTTTGTGTTCATTAAACATTTTTATTCGTCATTCTTATTCGCCGTGTGGTGCCGGCCGCGAATTGCACAACCCTATTTCTACCCGTGGGTGTCATAGAGCATAGCGATTACGGCTAAACCTCCCTTTGGGGGAGACCTATGCCCAGCAGTGGCCGTCTAAAGGTTGACATGATGAAACATTTTTATGCCACTAGCATCCGTGCCTCAGAAAGTACGTAAAGCCGTTGGTCCTGCGCTTATCAGACTTTCTGGCTACAAATGACAGCCATGACCAACGGCTTCATGTGCTTTCTAAGGCACGGATGTTAGTGGCATAAAAATGTTTCTGACAAGCGCAGGACCAACGCCTTTACCGAGACACCCCCATGGTTCTATAAGCTCGTAAAGCCATTGATCCTGCGCCTGGTCTCTTACCGGTCGTGTGGGATTGCCGTCCCATCGAACTATGAGGGAAGCAGTAGTGTACCTTTGTTTGCGTACGAACTTATCCAGTATATCTACTGCGTTGGTACCTACTTGGAGTATTTGGCTTAGTCACTATTGTAATAGGTTGCTGAAACCGAAATTCTTTATAATTTACATGTTTAATTTGCACCTATGAAGCTCAGTGGTTCTATCTTTCGTAAGCCGAAACAGGTGGAAATCTGAAGGTGCAAGGTCAGGACTATACGGCGGATGCATTAACACCTCCCAGCCAAACACTCTTAATTTTTGCTGAGTGGCTAAATATGTGTGAGGTCTAGCGTTATCATGATGAAAAACCACACCCCGTTGATTAATTCCGGCCGCTTTCTCTCAACTTCTTGCTTTAATCTCATCAGTTGTTTGCAGTAGAGTTCAGAATCGAAGGTCCTGCCTGGTGGTAACAGCTCATAATGAATAATGCCCTTCCAATCCCACCACACACACAGCATTTGTTATTAAAATAACCAACCTTCAAATGATTTTCAGATGGGTATCTTCAGAAAAGCTGGCGTAAAATCTCGGATAGCGAAACTCAGGACAACGGTGGAAGCTGCAGGGGCATCTAACGCCAGCTTTGCCATAGAAAACCTGAACACCATAGAACCGAACCAGTCTAGCCTTAACTTCGATGGGGCTCAGGCCCATGATGTCGCTGACATGGTGAAGCAATACTTCAGGGAGTTACCAGACGCGTTACTCACGAATAAGCTGAGCGAGACCTTCATTGCGATCTTTCAACGTAAGTTTTGGATTGAATATTTCTTTTAAGACTCCCAGTTTCCAAAATACAGGCGTTGATTAGTTTGGTATACAAATGCGAATATCCAGATGTTACTGAATTATATTATGTTAAGGGCGCGTATTCGATTTAGCGCAACTCAAAATCTAAAGGATTGCTAGAACGGCGTAGCAGCATTGACACACACTAGTACAATACAATGGTCTCTTTGTGTGCATCAGAAAAAAAATATGCACGAAATAAGCACGAATCATTAAAATTGATTGGCAAAAGACAGCGCGCGATGTTTTACAGTGTTTTTTAAAATAATTGTCTAAAATAAATGAGTTCGTATATGGAACTGAAAAATATTCTGTATATTAAGCATAACATTTACTTTCTTAAAATACATATATCAGTTATGTTTTTATTCAAATACTGGTGAAAAAAAATTGTCAAAGTGAACCGATTTTCTACTTTTTCAACATTATTTTTTAATACATAATAGTAATATTTTCGTAATTTTGGCTCTATTACTGTCTTTATGACTGTATATACTGTTGGAAAAATGCATAAATCAAAATATTTTGGTATATTGTAATGGTTGTATTCGTCCTGAAAGTTAACTCTGACGTCTATTTTCGTAAAACGATATGAAAGAACTGTCTTCGCTTTAAAAACCCACAATTAAAAATTATACTTTTACTCTGTAGCTGTCTAAATCAAGACTTAATCTTTCTAAAACTGTAAATTGTCTTTAAATAATCTGCTCACATAATAACGATATTGCTCTGGGCAAAACGCAAAAACATGAAGTTTTCGTCACGAATCGAATACGCGCTCTTAACTTAATTATAGTCAAATCAAATCAAAATAATTTATTGTGTACACATAATATAACAAACGCATACAACCCCTCACATAACATCACAAACATACACCCCACACCTTTACTAACTAAATTACTACTCTAGCACACACTACAATCATACACTACACACACATTCACACTTTAATCTTTTTCTTTTTTAATTTATGTTTACTTTTTTGTTTGTTTTACCACATTGTAAGTGGATATTGGTATACTTACAATATTATTGTCCAACGGTGTTCGAGAGGTGGAAATCTGGTGACCTGTATGTAATACAGGTTTTAATTACCTACCACAGGCACCAGCAATTCACAAATGTATTTTTAACTTGTGTATGCCAATAAATATTATTATTATTATTATTAGTGACAGGTAATGCCATGGGCCGCCATTGCAAACACAATTCATTTTAAACACACAATACAATTTGTCATGCAATACAAATTAGGATTGTAGAAAAGTATGTGTCTAATAAATTATGATTAAAGGTTAAAAACTAAATTAGAACATGTTAAATTACAAACTAGTCATCAAACACTTATATTATGAACAATGGATAATAATCTTTATTATTCGGTTTAACAGTTAAGCATATTTATTTTTTACCTTTTGAGTGAATGTCAGTTATCGCGGACGCAAATGAAGTCGCTGATTAAAATGTAGCCTTCTTGGGGATTGAGCTTATCCCGTAAGAATTTCATCTAAATCGGTACAGTGGTTCAACCGGGAAAATGTAACAGACAAACAGTCAGTTAATGTTTTTATTTTAAATTTCTAACTAGCTAGATCTTAAAGTTTACATCACTATTTAGAAATTGTGTCCAATTGTTATTGTTAACAATTTTTTGTTCTCTCTATTCAATATTTTTGAACAATAAGAAACATTCTGACAGAAGCATTATCAGAATTATATTTTATTTTTGTCTCTTGTAACACACGACAAAGATAAATAAAATTATTCACAAATTTGAAAACATTTATAGTATTGATATTCTTTGCCAATTGCTTTGGAATAACTATATTCCTATTTGTATACAATTGTAAACATTACTAGTTTGCTAAACAATTAAATCACAATATTTAAATTTGTATAAGTATTATATTAATGGTTTTAGATTTATTATAATATAATAAAATTATTAGACTCACCAATATACCTATCATTGTTAGTCATAGGTACACATTTTTGCATACCAAATGGTACTATCGTGGTCACGTCGCCTGACCACCACTAAGTTCATTTTTGCTTGCACTCAAAAGATGGATCGCTCTCTCCCCGCCCCGTTGACTTCGCAGGCGCCAAAGGATTTTTTTTTTAACTGAGCATTCGGAAAAGTCCGCGATAGTACAATCCACGTGGAACAAAACATTCTGTAATGTCTTACCTGTATTATATAGCCACATTCAACGCAAATAAATATATTCTACTAGCCTTTGCCTGCGACATCGTCCGCGTGAATGTCAAAAAAAAAAATGCGAATGCGGATTGAAAAGTATGTCCTTTCCCAGAGTTCTAGCTATGTTCGTATCAAATTCCATCGAAAACGGTTCAGCCGTTTCGTCGTGAAAGCGTAACAGACAGAGTTACTTTCGCATTTATAATATTAGTATGGCTTAATATGGCCTTTATTCTATCCAGATGTTCCTGAACCATTAAGGCCGGATGCAGTACAGTGTGCCTTGCTACTGCTGCCTGAAGAACATTTGGAAGCGTTGCATTCTCTACTCATATTCTTAGCAGACGTAAGTTTCACATTTTTATAACCTTAGCATTTTTATCGCTAGAGGAGTTGGAAGTTACTCATAGACGTGCTAAGTACCTTATTGACAACGACACCCTTGATATGGCTAAGCTCTAGAGCCTTGAACATCGCCGCACCGTTGCTAGCTTATCAGTCTTTTATCGGGTACATTTTGGATAGTGTGCTTTGGAATTGCACAACTTAATTCCCCCATTCCCATTCCATCACCGGACGAGCAGGGATACGGCGAAGCTCTACTGCCTCGAACCAAGCGTTTTGCTTCCGCCTTTATTGTGCGAACTGTTCCCCGATAAGTATAATCTGGGTATTTTCAAGGCACGAGTGAACCTATTCATCCTAGACAAGCGTGCTCTACCTTGGGTCGCATCATCACTTAAGATCATGACGTGAGTTGCGGCCAAACGCAAGCCTATTCCAATATACAGGGTGCCCGGTAATTAATGGATAACCTTGAAATGGCTTATAGTAGAACTTATGGCCATTCAGAAAAAAATAGGAAAAAAAAAATTACGAAAAAAAAAAATCATTTCTAGCCATAAGTTCTATCTTATGCCCACGAGTTCATCCTCGCGGAAGACGACTGAACCATAAAACAGCCTATGACGCTCTGTAATTGTAGCTCAGTCATTCATACCAGTGAAAGAATTTTTGAAATTCAATCAGTAAGTAGGTATAAAGGTACTTTTGAAATTAAATAAATTAAATAATTTTAAGGTAAATTAAACTTTCTCGTTTAATTTAAAAAAATCTTCAAAAATTTCCAGACATTATCAGTAAAAACTTACCCACTTTAATAAATAAATAATTCTTAGTATAGTAGATATTGATATGAATTCAGAAATCGAACGCAGATTTCGTGAATTTTTGACATTACATTTTCGATTAGTGTTGATTTATTAATTTTAATTTTTAAATTTTTATTGTATAAGTACTGAAATCTGATCGATATACTTGCCACTTGTAATAGTTATTTGTTATACAAGAGTGCAAAGTTGCTTTTTAACCGCGTGTTCAATTTTGATGACCGAGCAAGCGAAGGATTCTAAAATTGAATCACGAGCGCAGCGAGTGATTCAAAATTAGAATCCTGAGCGTTAGCGAGGGAATCAAAAGAGCACGAGGTGAAAAATCTTTGCACTCGAGTGCAACACGTAACTTTTCATTCCACCTCAGCGAGGAAATGACTAAATGCAAAAAAAAAAACGTTTACAAAGTCTGAGTTTTTAACAAATTAAAAAAATGTTGTATGATATATTCGGCACCATAGAGGTAGCAGTAAATAGGTTTAATGTTTTTTTTTAATTCACAAACTTAGTGCACACGATGTTCTAAATTCAATTTACTTTATCCTCTAGAGAATAAAAACGGCTTTTCCACTCAGATATTAAAGATAAATTTACTTTATCCTCTAGAGAATAAAAACGGCTTTTCCACTCAGATATTGAAGATTAAAAATACTCTTTCCGAGATGGTGGGATGAAAATCATATTTACGTGTGTATTTTATCTGCAGGTGGCGGAGCATTCGGCTGTGAACCAGATGACGGCGTCAAACCTGGCCGTCTGCCTAGCCCCTACGTTATTGAGGTTGCATCACGCACCACCTACAACTGGTAGCACGAAGGAAGGAAATTCTAACAGGTAAGTTTTTTTGTTGTACCGCCAATAGATATGACAGACAAACAAAATATTTTAAAAAGTTAAAAATAAAATCATACATACAATAATTATTTTTTTATTTTTTTTTATTCAAAAGACCGACAACAATTAAATTGTAAAAAATGTAGGTCCTTAGGTGTCTAACGCCAAAAATTCCGGATATTAAAATTATAATTATTTATTTCATTCATGTTGTTAAAAGATGTGATGACATAAGTACCCGCCAGTACTTTGAATTACGTTATTATAATGTTCCGTGCCCACGGCAACAATAAATAGTATATTATATTTTTTTACAATTACATTTATTATTATTACGTAAAATTATTGCATTAAATCAGATGCATTACTTACATTAATTTTTGCCATAAATAATATTTCGAAGATTTTTACATTAGATTACGTTAAAAAATCCACTCCACTAATCTATTTATTCCAATTCCAGAATGGTTATCGAGAGCGTCGCCGACCAGCGTCAGATTAGCGAGAGTCGCGCTGCGCATGCGTGTCTCTTACTCCTCATACAGAAGCATCAGCAGCTGTTCCTGGCACCTGCTGATATGCTGGCCAGGTGCAAGTTTAACTACTTCGAAGAGAGTGTACCGGTAAGTCATAATTATTTAAAAACTGGCTTTCATATTAAAAATAAACAGAAACGTGGTTCTTAACTGCTGGCCTCCTAGAGAAGCTCAGCCTCACGCAGCGAGTCATGGAGTGAGAGCTATGCTCGGAGTATATTTGCGCGGTACCCGGAAAGAAGAAATTTGCCGTAGATCTAAAGTCACCGACATAGCTCTCAGTCAATTTGAAGAGGCAATGGGCTGACCACGTCACTAAAAGAACCGATAACTGTCAAGGTCGCGGGTAACCGGTGGATGCAAGCGGCAGGTTGCCGCTTGTTGTGGCGTTCCATGGGGGAGGCCTATGTTCAACAGTGGACATCTTTCGGCTGATAATGATGATGTAAATCATTCGATTCCATCATAATGACACTGACGCAGTTAGGAAAAGCGTTAGTTGTATGGGCTTTCTCTAAATTAAAGACGTACTGACATGACATGTTACTATTACTACGAATTATTACGTAGGCAGCCATTATCCTGTTAAATAAGCAAACAATAAGGTAATCCGTGACGACAGAATTATTTTATTAATTATCCTATTCATCGTCATCAGGAAAATATTAACCTTCACCTTTACCTTTACGTCAAACATAGAAAGATGTGGTTATTATGACCAGGAGAAAGTGGGATAACCTTTCAACACACCATCAAGGATATTCCAGATCAATTCCGTATAGAAACGTCATAGGTAGGAGGCCTGATCTGATGTCACTAATTTGAGGAAATAACGTTAGCCATTGCACATAAAAAATAATACTCAATTCTCCTGAAAATGTTATGTATAAAGACATTTATTTCCAACAGTATAGTTCACTTACTGTAATATTGATAAAAATATGTAGATACAATTTTCTGTGATCACAAAAGTAATATTATAAATCAAAACTATTTAAATATTATACGGTGACGTTAGGTATTAGTATTATTTCTAACGCATTCTTCTAGAGTTTTTTAAATATTTCCAAGCTTATACTGTTAGAAATATCATAATTAATATTGTAGTAGGTATACAAAAAAATTGAACTATGGGAAAATAATCCATTCTAATATTCCAGGTCGCGTTGGAAGAATTAGGTGCAGACTTCAACCAAGACTGGAAAGGATTCCAGCAAGCCTGCATAAAAGCATTACTAAAAGAAGCCAAAGAAAAGTAAGTTTTATTCTCTTCAAAATATTAATTTCCAAAATCCTTGAAGTTCTATAGTAGACTCTGAAATCATAATTCTCTTCAAAATCTTTGTATGTAAACTTGTCTCTCATAGAGTCTAACTTTTTTCATGCTTTTTTAGAGTCTGTGGCCGATCAGGAAAGAGGTGAGACATCGGTGTTAGAGCGTATATCCACCTTTTCATAATTTTTTGAGAACATCTGTTCTTTACTGATAGGGTAAACTACTAGTGATTGGACACTTAAGTGACTTTAAATAGTAATAATTATTTTGTGGGTTTGTTTTTGAAGCTAAACTTGTTAGGTACTAAAATTTTATTAGTAGATGTTTTATTCTATCATAGTTACCTTTGTGTAAAATGTAGTTTAATGATATATAGGAAATAAAAAATAAAATGAAAAAGATACTAAAACGTACAGTTATTGGACAGAAATTCTAATATTGGACACACAATACTAGTCAATGGACAGATATTCTGACACTGCTTTAAGAATAAAAAACATGTTTAAATAGCCGCCAATGGTTGAGCTATGTTAGTAAAAGGCTAAATGAGTAATTTTCAATCATATTTATTGCAACATTATTAAAAATATCTCAGTTATACTATCACTATTATCTTTGAGTAACAAAATTACTTACTTTAACTTGGCACAACACAGTTTAGTCTTAATAGGAATTATTTTATAAGTAAAACATAAACAAAACTTATTTACTTTTATAAAAACATAAACATCTTATAACACTTACACTTAATTACCTAGTTATTATTTTGGTACAACTTCGAATCAGTCTTAATGTGGAGATCTTTCAATGTAAACTAAAAATCTAAAGAAAGTTACTCTTACAAACAACAAAAGAACATAAAAAGAATTCTTGATAGGACATTCATATTTCAAAATTACTTTATCCCCTACTTCACAATTTATTATCCTTTTTCTGTTGCATGACCATATCATATAAAATCCCAACTTCTGAGTCTTCTGTATCGTTAGTATTCTGCATCAAATTTGTTAAATCATCTTCACTGTCCTTTTCGGAACTTATATCTTCTATTGTGTCATTATCATCTTCTTTGTAGCAATGATGACATACAAACATGTCTATTGCAATATCCTCTGGTACGTGTTTTTGATGCTTTGCTGGCACACATCTAATATAAAATATTGACGAACACATGTCACATACTATTCGATTAGTCGTCTTTGTTGACATTGTGCACACTTTACATGCATTTGTGGTTTGTGGTGTTTCTTTATTTACACATTTTTTTTCTGTTTTCGCCTTTGCCTTTTTTATTTTATTCTCTTCTCTTGTTTTCTTTCTTTCTTCCTTTGTTTTTATTTCTATTTCCTTCTTTTGTTTCTGTTCTTGGAACATCGCTCTATACTTAGCTGAGGTAATCGCAAATGGCATTTTAACTGTATTTTTTTTACCTTTCCTTTCTGGGGTTTTGGGTAGTGTCAAAAATCTTCCAAAAAGACTATTTGATATAACTTTAAAAGCAGGAGTTTTCTCGACATTCTCTGTGTTAGCATTTGCTTGTGATGCATTAAGTGAAGTAAACTGTAATTCATCTGTTCTAGGTTCATAAGATGTCAGTTCATGGTCAATATGTTCAAATGTATTTGAATGTGGTTCATTTCCTTGTGATGCATTAAGTGCAGTCTTGAATACTTGTTTTGCTGGAGTTACGTGTTGTGTCGTACCAAAACCAATATCCTCATTAAGAAACTGTAAATCGTCTAGTCTAGGATCGTACGATGGCGGTTCATGGTCCATTTGTTCAGTAGTATTTGAATGTGGTTCTAGAGAAACAATATTTTGTATATTATTGTCTGATGTGTTAATAAGATATGAATCTAAATCAGGAGAATTGTTAACATTAAATACAGAGTAAAGTTGGTATAAAATTTGGGAGTTTTGATCTGTGTCTAATCTGGGTTCGTTCATTGACTTTAATTCTGACATTTTCGATGGTCCAACTATTTCCGAAAACTTTGACAGTGTTATTACATTTTGAGAGTTTGTTTCAATTGGTCGAGACAAATTAGGTGGGACATTTTCATCCTGATTATTAGTGGTACCACCCAAGCATTTAGTGTAATCAATAGCATCTGGATCAAAAGGTACTAATCCACAAGTTTTAAATCCATTAATGAGAGTTTCGGGTTTTAATGGTTTTTCTAGAGCAATTTCTAGTACTTTTGCAAAATTAACTTTCGTAATAGGCTCTCCTTGATTTTCTAGGTACCACAAACGTGTTGCGTCTTTCCAGGCTGCTTTTACAGGCCTAAAATATTTTTAAATTTATTAGGACGGGGGTTTTCTGTCAAGAACTTATAGACACTTTGTTTTAAGTCTTCTATGTTTAATGGAAAACCCTTTCGCATCATTTCTTTGATCCAAAACACTAACAATTGTTCTTCTTCTACGGTTAAAATAGGTGCTGGACCAAAGGTTGTTTTATGGGTAGGATTTTTCAGTTTAAAATGTAACGTTGACTTGGGAATGCCATATTTTCGAGCAATTTCTCGAATTTTGCCACCTTCATTAATTTCTTTTAATGCTAAATTTAAAACAGAGACATCATAATCTCTTTTCTTTCCTTTAGGCATTTTTATTTCTCCATAAAATAACTCGAAACTGCAACAATGAATTATTGGACACTTCATTACAAGTCATTGGACACCTTGTCCAAATACTAGTAAGAATCGTCTAAACTGCCTAAAACTCAAAAAATGGTGCAATATGTTTTAACTGCATAATTTTAGAGTACAATTTTGCTAAAATAATAAAGGAACAAAAATTCAGTTATTGGACACGTGTCCAATAACTCAATTTTGAGATATTAATAACGGTAGTCATTGGACAAGCACAAATAACCTAAACATAACATCCAAATTGTTTAAAACTTATAAATTACTAAAAAGAATACTGTACCTTACCTATCTTCAATGAGGTAAACACCAAAGATTTGTTCTCCCAACACTGTGACTTACGAACGACGTCGGTTACTTTACAAATTTCTTAATTTTCTGCCAAATGTCACCGTATCGCGCCAATGTCAAATGCAACTAAATATTTTCGAATTATTACTGCCATCTATCCAAAATATCGTGAATCACTAAGGATGGTCATTGATTAAAGTACAGAAAAATCATCATAGATTGCGTTGAAGTTCAACAATATCCTTATTATTGACATATAATCACTGAACTGTCCAATAACTCGTAACGTCCAATCACTAGTAGTTTACCCTACCTACCTAACTTAAACTAAAATATTTTTGAATAGGAATATGGACTTTTAAGAAACTCCTTTCTTTCTTTTATTTATTGGATGGAACAAAAACGAATAAAGTTAATAACAATTTAACATATAACTGATAATAGTAGGTAGTAATTTTTGACAAATGAAGTCAGGAAATCTGTTTTTCAATATGGCTGGTATCGAACTGTTGTATTTGACAGTTGGATGAATGGAATGCCCAAGTTTTTTTTAATAATTAAGTGGGAACCTTTATAAAACCAGGGCTTCATCATTCTTCTGCAGCCTTCACGACACGAGTCAAACTATTGTCAAATGATTTGATAGGCTGTTATTTCAGCCAGCCAGTGACAGCAGTTCACAGTGTTAGCAGAGAAAAGGTGTCAATGTTAGATACTTAAATATAAAACAATTTTTACACGAGTCAATGTGTTGTTTTAGTGTAAGCCTTTATTATATGAAGTGTGGGAATCTTGACATCTAGATAAAAAATGCACCTGTCAATTAAATATAAATATTGTTGCATATAATTTTCATATAAAAACATCATTAAGATGTTTTGTTTTGAAAATGATGTAGGTACCTACATCATTTCATAATTGTTTTTAATAGTCTTGTGTCAGTGAGAAACTATTAGAGCAAATTAATAATATCATAGAAAGCGAGTTATTATTTTTAAATAAGAACAAAATTATCTCACTGGTTTTCTGTTTTTACTGAAACGTGGAAACTTTACATCGTGAGAAACATGTTTGCAGGGAAATGGGGGAACGTCATTTTATTTGGTATTTCCTCAATCGTCACGAATCTTACGTAGCTTTTACTGTTTATTTCCTAGACGAGATGGAGGTTTTTACCTAATATTTAATGACTAATAACATTGTATTAGTGATATTGTACTTGGATAGGTACTTTCAGCTAACTACGAGAAATTGTGTTCCTTTTAGTAACTGCAAAGTCTAGAATTTAAGGATGTTCTAAAGTCCTGACTTGAAATATGAAGTTTGTAAGTAGGTATGTCGATGGGACTAGCATGACATTCTTTGGAATATCAAATTGCCCAAAATCAGTAAAAAACAGATTTTTCAAATCCCAAATCTCATTTAAAATACTGAGTATCATGTCACTGCCACCAGTAGTCCTATCATGGCCACTTAGGTGTTTATTGTAGTGTTTTAATCATTTTTACTTAATCTTAATGTTGCTTGTTTCGTTATCATAGGTGGACTTGTAACTAGACGACGGATTTATTGGCTTTTGATTAAAATAACTAAAAATGTTTTTTTTTTTGCAAATTGCAGCAGAATCGTGATGAATAGAGACATCATGAAATAATCCACTAAAAAGTTTAGCCTCCATGACGGCTGTTTTTTTTTTAGCTACTAATTTAATGTTTTTTTTTTATTATGACAGACATCAAAATCTAAAATTCAAGCAGAAATGGGCGAAAATAATATATTGGACAATTCTCAGTCACCTGAACGTTAATAACTTGTTTATCCTAATAACGATATTTTTGGCGTTTTCTGTTTTTAATGGATGATACGCATGTGTCAGTGTTTAATTAGAAATTACAGGCTTTTTTATTACAGCCCAATCATAGAATGGAAACTTAACACAGACTTTATGATTCCAGAACACGTGGATGGATGTCAGTGTCAGGGGCAGCTCCCCACGTGGAACTATGTTGCAAGAAGGTTGGTGATGGACATCCGTTGAGGTTGTGGAGAGCTACTACCGATGTGGAGGCACCGCCGCAGGAGGTTATGCAAAGGTGATTACGAGATTCTAGTTTCAATATTTTTTTCTAGTTTTCCAGTTCAGAACATTATTGTGGAAAAACGATTGACCAGTAAATTTAAAAATAATTAAATATAATCTTTATTCTAGAATACTCCGAGAACGACACATATGGGACGATTCGTTAGTAAAATGGCGCATTGCAGAAAAGCTTGGCACAAATGCTGAGGTGTTCCAATACGTCACGGCATCTAGCATTAACCTGCCGCCTAGAGATTATTGCATTTTACGGTAAGCAAGAAACAAATTATAGAGAATAAAGAGGATTATTAATATAGTCTAAATGGGGCACGAAGATATGAGGAAATGCCTATCTCCAGCCTCAGATATTCACTCAGGGCACTGGTTTGCCTACCTGCGTATTCATTGGGCGATAAATACTTTTTGCTCTGCTTTTGTTTTCATTTCTACTCCAGGCCAGTATCTTTTCGAGATTGACATCTATTTCGTTCTGCAGGTCATGGCAACAAGGCGGTGGTGGCGGCGGCTGGTGCGCCGTGGCGGAGACATCAGTGGCGCACGGCGCGGCCCCGGGGGCGCACGGGCCGGCGCCGGCGGGGGCCCCGGGGCCCGGGGTGCCGGGGCCGGGGGGGGCGGGAGACGCGCCAACACCGGCTGCACGCGGAGTTGTACTTGCCTCGCGATACCTTGCGCAGCCTGCAGGGAAGGGACGCAGTAGACTCGTGCATTTGGCTAGGGTTGATACCATGTAAGTTTTTATTTTTCTTTGAGTTTTTTTTTATTTGGGTTTTATCTGGGTATTTTCAAGGCACGAGTGAACCGGTTCATCTTAGGCAAGCGTGCTCCACCTTAGGCCGCATTATCACTCAAGATCAGGTGAGGTGCGGCCAAACGCAAGCCTAAAACAATATAAAAAAATATAAATATACAAGAAAGCTTCTTACAAATCAAGTGTCTGTCATATGACATAGACACTTGATTTGTAAGATAACGACGACGGTGACGTGGTGTGTTGGTGTGGGTGTTTTGTGATGGTTAAGGCCTTACACCGTATATTTGTGGTAGTCCCAAAAAGTAATAAGTAATCCCACTGAAGTCCTTTCTTAAAGAGTTTTCTTTTCCCAGGGGTCGAACGCCAGAATGGTACAACAAGTGTTACGGGCACATCTGTGCTCTATACTTAGCCAGAATCCGAGCTTCGTTCAAACATAACACGGAAGGTCCCGAATCGAACGTATGATCCAAGCATTCCACTTAAGTTGGTGCCATATTGGGGCTGACTTAAGTTGACGTTAAAGGCGTCAGTTTAAGTGTAAATAATTACAGAATAAGTCTAAACTGGAATTATTAGAATGGAATACCTAGATTGGCGTTTTTGCCAAAATTGGGTTGGTTACTGGTGTATTCTATGAAATGTTATAATTGGTAATTATATGGGATATTAATATATTTTAATAGATATTATAGTTATAACAAGAGCAAAGGATTGTCAAATATATTTATTAGTGTCAGTAATAAAGACAATCACGTCTGTGTAACAGATTGATCTATAGCAATGTTAGTAGTAATATTGGGTTTCAATAATAAATGTTCATTTAAGAATTAATGGTTTTACTTGTGTTTAATAAAAGATATTAAATACAATAATAATTACATATTTCAATAACATTTCAATTTACAGTAATTGTTTGATATATTTAAAAAAATATAAGATTATTAAGATTACAGAATTATAGTATGTACTGTATGCATAATATAATAATATTATTATCTATTAATAAATTATCTATTATGTAATTACTTATTTATACTAAGTAGACGTGAATATTTGACCAAAATTATTATTATTTTTATAGGCAATAAAACTGATCTGATATTATGGTCTATAATTAAATAAAAACATGTACCTATTGCAATATTATAAAAATAATTTGAGTGTTTTTGCCATGTAAATAATTGAACAGCATCATAATAATTTCAGATATTTGAATGTACTGCATAATAAATTAATGCATATTAGGTTTTAAAATATTCTTTACCTACCTCTACGAAACAAGTTATTCTAGACCCTTATCCCCAAAAGGGACCTACCAAAAAGCCTGATTTATTTGAAAAAAAAAATAGTTAGATATTATTAATTAATAGTTAGATCGACCCCGTGGTGCATTGTAAATATAAAATAATATTTAAGTAAATTCATAAAACTCAATATTACAGTATATTTTTAAATAATATAGTTATCAAGAAATCTCGTTGAATAATAATTATTTGAATATAAAATTATTCTGTTTTACCATACCCTATGTAAAGTTATCGTTACATATCACTAGTCATATTTTATAAATAAAAATAATAATCAAATATAAAACACATTTTAACCGTACCTGTCCTGTGTTCAGGAATATAGTATTAAAATATATTTAGGTACATTAATATCATTTATATTCAATAATGTAATAAAATTATGTAGTTTTTGAACGTTGAGATGTATCAGAATGAATAAATTAAACGTTTTATTGAATAATATGTTGTATGTGTATTGTAAAAAGTCTGATTGTAAATAGTTGCATTGTTAGCTTTGATAGGAAATGACCATCACAATTTTTAATGTACTTAGCATAATTGCTGTCTGAAGATATGTTTCGTGTAATGCGAAACATCCTAACATTAGGATAATATTTTAGAGAATGGGTAAGACATTATTTAATCTACAGCTCTGGGTAACACACTGTATCAAATATCTTTCCTATATTTAATACGTCATTCAGTATTGGTATAAATAAGCTGACTAACGTAAGACGTAGGATAGGGTTTACCCTTTTTGTTCATAAAGGTACCTCAACCCAATGATACTAACCTAACCACAGAGCAATATATGAAACACATCTTCATTCAGACTTGTAAAAATATTTTCCTGCATGGAAAATTAATTTGAAGCCAAATATCGCAAATTGAAGATATTAAACCGCTTTTAAAATAGATTTAATGATATTTTAATAATTAATTTGTAATCTCAATATTATAATGTTGTTAGTTACCTATGATTTCACAAATTGTTGGTGCAGTTATTCATTAACTATTTTGGAGTGTGATGTCAATTCGAGAAACGGTTTGTTATTTCTCTTTTAAGAAAGGGAAGTCTTAGGATAAGGAAAAATTATACCTACTGGCTCGCGAATTTCTTTGTTTCTACAAACGAGGGAGTCTACAGGTTCCAATTCCGTCAGACATTTCTTACGTAATTGCGTTGTATAGGCACATAGATAAGTGTTAATTACCTAAGGTATTAAATAAAATATTCCAAGTTAAAATTCAACAATCAGTTTCTGGAATTTGCTCCACATTCAAAGAATATTTTGCTCACAATCAAGATAGCGAAACTCCTATCTTGGCGAGCGAAAATTCAGTGTTAGGTTAGTTCAAATATAAGCATCACATTATCAAATGTAAATAAAGGCCAGTTCCATAATAATCTCATATTATGTACCAATTCCAAAAATAAATATTTAACATATCTACTACTTTCTACCAGGTAAAAATCACATTTCATTCCGTATTTAAAATTGGAATTTCGAACACACTTTTCCATTCTGGGATTCCAGTTGTAGAGAATTGAAAATTGGAAGTAATTTCCAAATAGATGCTCCTTTCGGTTGAAAGTAACATGGAGTAAAAGTGTTTTCAGCCATTCCATAATATATTAGAATTACCTATTACAAAATGAAACCAAATAATGATAAGCAAAGAAAGTCTGTCAAATAAATGTCAATATTAATGTCGCCTTGCAGCCATTTAAAAAAATACTCTTTAACGAAAAATTCAAAATGAATTTTCTACGATGCACGATTTGGAAAATATAATAAAATTAAAATAAATATTGAAAATGCTATTAATATTGAATAATAACTTCTTATGTTAATAGCATTTCAAATTGTAACACATTAATTTGACAGATTTTTAATTTAAAATTGTAGTTTTCCACAATTTTACCAATATTGGTGTTCAAATGTTCACAGTATTTTATCTGTACTAGTAATACATTTACAGCCAGTTTCGTAACGGCTAATCAGCACAGAATTACTCAACAGACAGACTGTCAAATTCTGTCAAACTCTGAAAATATTTGACTGATTGAAAAAAACAGTCATATCATTTGACAGAAGTTTGACTGTTTTTCTGTTAATGTTATCTGTTTATGAGGTAAAAATAACTATGTCCCAACAATTAACTGAAATATTTAACCGTTTAATACTCCGTGTCTGTTTTAACATGTATGTAAACTAATGCATTGTGATTTATTCTTTATGAAAATATATGGACCATTGTATTGAATTTTTTGAAGTTTTATTTTTAACTAGATGAAGTGATTGATTGATGTATCGACGCACAGGCCCTTAAGACTAGTAAATTGAAATTTCGTACACGTATTCCTCATGACGAAGGCATCCACTAAGGAAGGGTTTTTCAAAATTTAACCCCAAGGGGGTGAAATAGGGGATAAAAGTTTGTATGAAACTTTTTATATTCCTTGCATATATTTGCATTACCTACCTACCTGGTAGGTAGGTAAGCAGGTATAGGTAGGGTAGGGTAGGTAGGTAAGTTGGTAGGGTAGGTAGGTAGGTAGGTTGGTAGGGACAGGACAACGTATGTCGGGTAAGCTAGTTTTATTATAAAAATATTTAGGCGAGGACTCCATACAACTTGACGCCTATCACTTTCCCTTTAGAAGTTCGCAACATCAGCTTATCTACCGTCATTGTAAATCGGCTGATTGAGCTCACACTGTCTAACCAAGGGGTATCGTGTTACCCAGTAACTGGGTTGTGGAGGGCAAACAGGCAGTCGTTCACTTATATTCAGTTGCATCTGGTTGGACTGGAAACCAACCCCAACGTGAAACAGATCGCAAGCGCGCCATTATCGAGAACACGTGATCTGCCGATACTTTTGGCGCGCTTCTACAGAGTCGTGATGTTTTCAGCCCACAGCGAGGAAGACATTCAGAGGGCTAATTCACGTAATTTTATGACGCGCCGATGGAGTTGTAGTGCAGTTGCAGTTAAGTTCAAGTTTGAGTGATAAACGGTGTTCTTGTAATCTTTGAACTGCACGTAAGCTGCGCATGAACTGCATGTCAACTGTACGACAACCAAACTTACTAATGGTGTAGCCACATGAGAGAAAAAATATTACTCACTAAATTGAATAGAATCTGACTAAGACGTTATTATAATAATAAAATAATACCCCAGTACAGATGTTAGTGCTTTTTAACTGTAATTTTGAGACGTCAAACAAATAGTAGAATACTGATCATGTTGCGTTCCGAATCACGCACCAAAGACACGCAACAGTAGAATGCCGTTATTACGCTCGCGTGACGCGAACATGACGCAAACGTGTCTGACAGCGGTAGAGAATACGAAAAACGTTGCTTTGATCGAAACTTAACTGCAATTGCACTGCAACAGCACTTCTTTAGTTACATGAATTAGCCCACAGAATCCAGTGTCTGATCGCATCGGAGCTAATACGTCCCGAAACTGTACTTTCGATTCGTTGTTGAAGTGAAGTGAACTATGTGTATTTTGTATGTGAGTTTATTTAAATTGAGTTTGTGTTAAATTGTGGTTTTAATGAACGCCGTGTATTGTACCCTATACCCAGTGTGTTTGCATTGCACGAAACCCAACTTCTGCCCACATGATGACTGAATCTAATGGACTAAATCCTGACTGATCCGACATATATATATTTTTTTTTGTACAGACTCGGTAAGTAACTTCGTTCCTTACGGGGGTCCCCCGACCGCACAAGTATTTTTTATTGGCCTGAGGTGCCTGTTGGTTGTTGGTACCATTTATGGCAGTTGCCAGTGCTAATCAAAGTCAAGTAGGTACCGCCTCAGAAAAACATGACTGTGATGAATAATTTTCTTTGTTAAAACCACACAATAAATATGCATATCCAACTCTTAGGGGACTTTTTAATAAATAAGATGTAAATACATTGCAGTACCTACTTACCTATACCTACTCTATTTACAATAGTATGAGACAGAAGTTAAAAAAGGTTCTTATTAATGCACACTTTGTAACTATAGTACAATAAACATGTTAAAGTTACGATAGACACCGAATTCATTATAATCTATTTTTATAGTAGCTGCCTATATGTAACTAGGTATTCTAATAATTTATCTTCTAAAATTATGTGGCTTTCATATAGTTGTATATTTAATTCCAATTTAAAATTACAGTGTCAATGCTAAAAACCTAACAGAAGCAGGGATGAACAATACCCGGAACGTTATTTCTTTCACTATAATTCTACCAAATTAAAAATGTTATCTAATCTTTAAAAGACTTTTATTCTGTTTATGTTATTATACGTCCATATTTAGTATTATCTTAGATCTATTTATCAAAATTATGTTAAAATAAGTTTACTTAATTAAAATTGTTTTAACATAGCTTTGAAATAAAATGTTCTGCATTCCTGCTTCTATGAGCCTCTTTTTTCTAATGCTATTATATATGGAGTATAGGTACTCTATTTCTGTCTTGGCAAATATCAATAAGTTGGGGACCTAACCCTACCTTGTAACATGTTTGTATCTAAGTGTAGGTACTAATATAAAAAAGCTGAAGAGTTCGTTTGTTCGTATGTTTGAACGCGCTTAACTTCGGAACTACTGGTCAGATTTTGAAAAATCTTTCGCCAATTGAAAGCTATTTTATCAGTGAGTACCTATATATTTTTCACTTCTCTTGCTCAAAATGGCCGGCATTGTAGCATACCAGAGCGGGGATAAAATAGCATTTCGGATGAAATGCTATTTTATCCCAGCTCTAGCTCTAGGGGAAAAAGTTTTTTTTTTTAATTTTTGTGTGTCAAATATGACAATGAGCCTACAAAAACAAAAAGTCTTTAGTCATAAGTAGAATAATCATGAATAAAGACTCGACTTATTACTGTTTCATAAAAAAAGAACCTCATTTTAATTTTGAAAATGGAACTAAAATCGGCGATCTCTTGTAGAATGCATGCAATGTGTTGCGGCTACAGAAGAAACAAAAAAAAGACATTGGCGAGAAATCTTTATAATTTTTCTCTAATTGCAAATTGAATTGGTAGTGACCGTAATTAATTTTACAATAGTGAAAATGTCATCATCTAGTGAGAATGGAGACCCTAATTTACAAATAGAAGAGACAGGAAAATAAATAATTTTCAATCTGTTGCCGTCAAGGTCACAAAGCATTTATTTAAATACTAAAATAAACTACATATTTCATTTATTGTATTGGATTGTTTTATTTTCTCGCAATCGTAGTGAAAAGTATAGTGTAACACACGGCGCTAAAACCCATTAAAACTCTTAACTCGGTTTCTATTTACTCCCTCGCTAAAGCTCGGGAGTAAAACTACCTCGTATATAATGGGTCATTTTAGCTTCTTGTATAAACAATCTACTATTATTACCTATCAAAAAATTAGGGATCCATACAAAAAATCACGGGAAAAGTGTTAGTCGTGTTGTGTTACCCAGTTACTGGGTTGTGGAGGTCCGATACGCGGTCGCTCCATGTAAAAGACTGGTATTCAGCTGCATCCGGTTAGACTGAAAGCCGACCCCAATATGGGCTTCGCAGATGATGATCTACTCGTACTCGTGTATCAGCTGAGTAGGTATTATTGATTTTACCTAGACTAGACCATAGATCTACAGCAAAGACTATTTATTCTCTTTGATCTACAGTATTATTAATTATTTTTCGGTCCAACTTTATACAAAAAAAAAAGGTCTGAATTAATTACATTAGATGCCCAACCGTCCAATGAGCAATGCTTTTTTGTACCGAAGTGTTGGGTAGGTACATACGTTTATAATTAGGTACTAGTTAGTTTAGGTACCGCCCTACTGTATGACGCATTATTTTTTCCTACAATTAATAGTTTTGTTTGAACTATCTTTGCGTTAAACCACATTACTTACTTATACCACAGATGATATAATACTAAAGTACTTATACGCATATCTAATAATGATGAATGAATATTACATTGTACGGGACTTTTCAATGAAACATGGTCACTATGGCCAACTTTAAAATTTAATTATGTTGCGACGTGTTAAAATATCGATATTTCTTTCCTAAATCCAAGTTAAGTAAAAGTATTATCCTATTCTCTAAATAATTACGAAAACCGCTTAAAAATCCGTTGCTTAGTTTTAAAGAACTAAGCGACTATACGATCATAAATATATAGATACTATAACATGAGTTATAACATATATCATAAAGGTATAGATACTTTCTCATATATAATGTATGAGAAAGTATCTATAGATAGATTAAAATATGTTGATAAAGGAATCTAGCACAGTAACTGTAGCACCTCTCCCTAGATAAGAATATTGACGATAGGTTAACGTAGGTTACAAAATTTTGTTGAAATGTCTGCTATGAATATCGAGTAAAGTAAACGACAAGAAAATGTAGCAGATTTTTTCAACTAGCCGCCTATTTAAAAATCTCGCAAATTCTACTTCTGTTTGTTTGTTTTTTTTATATCAATTACGTAAACCCTTTCATAGAAAAGTAATTATTCACATAGTAATTGAAAAAATAATTAAAATTACCGCAATGTTTATTGTAAGAAATTCAAAAAATTGCATCAGACTCTAACCACCAATCAATGTACAGCTATTCTCAAGGAGAAAAGTGATTGGGCGGGGGAAATTCCAGTTACCACAACAAAATTACAAGATGAACATGCAATTCCTCTGCACGTAGAATCAAGAACGGAAATTATGATATTTTAAAATAAAATCCGACACAGTTATTCATTATAATAGTTTTCAACACTTTATATTTTAATTTGATAAATAAAACTCTTAAGTACAAACTTTAAATCTACACCAAATAATTTTTAACCTCAAATTTTGCTTTTGACATGTGAAACAATTACGTGTAACGAAACGCAAATACGCGCTCTATTTCGCTCTAAAAAGTACAAAACAGAAAACGTCAATCGTCAGTCCGCATTATAGAAGCGCAATGGGTGGTCGTTTAAAGTTTATTTAACATTCTTAGTGCTAGTTTATTGCATGTACGTATATTAAATACCAACAATGAGACACAAGTAAAATATCTAACCAAAAGTGGAGTTTTAAAACCTGTGTTAAGAGAACGCGACTCGGTCTTGCGCTTTCTAATTTTCTATACTTTATTCGCGAAGTGTTCTACGATTCTAATTTGTTTCTAACTCGAATTCTTAACATAAAAAATCCTAATAATCAAGATGGATATGTCAGAAGATAGGAGTCAATTTATGGCAGCGAAGAAGGAAGCATTCTGGGTGTTTGGTTACGGTTCGCTGTGCTGGAACCCAGGGTTTGAGTACCAGCAGTCGATCACTGGGTACGTCAAAGGATTCTCAAGAAGATTCTGGCAAGGAAACACAACACACCGAGGGACCGATACGAAGGTACATCTAAAAATTATATTCATCTTGACACACGTCTACCTCCTTACATCATCCAAATCCAAAACGATCATTTTTTTTCTGTAGAATATTTGTTCGAATTTTAAATTTTTTGTAATGTTTACAAGTTCACAAAGGTTGGACTAAAAATATTTTAATTGGAATACCTACCTACTTAACGAAAACTAGAGTTTGTTTTGGTAAAGTTCATTGAACCAAAACAATGTGTCTACTATAATACTTACTTTTATTTGGGCAATTGTTGTTCTAGTTGTTTTATAAATAGAATAGTAAACAAGTCAATTGCTTTAAAAAAACGGGTCAGTGGGTAGTCTTAACGTGATGTAATTCAGACTTTTTAAATTTGGCTGTTTTTCCACTTGCATAATTGTGTTTACCTGAGCGAATGGTTTGGTTTATTCAGTAGGTACCTATTCACCTAAATTAATTCTTAATGAATTAAAACTGAAATCATGAGAACTAAATTGTGGATTATTTATCTGGTATTCTAATTTCAAAATTGGGTCAGAGAGTATGTCTTCAAAGTTGAACTAAATACTTTTTCCTATTTCCTCAATCTTTGAAAGTTCTTATTTTTTCCAGCCAAACCTTGGTGTAAAACTGGCTAAGTAACAATTTTATTATTATTGTATATTTGACCTCATTATCTCTTTTCTTATGAAAAGTAATCTAATGTGACTAGGTCATATCAAAAGGTTATAATTATTTTATTTACTTAAAACCTTATTTTATTTGTACCTACATATCCATTAAAAAATACTACCTTGAAAGACTAGCTCAGCGTGTAGCCCATAAAACCATCTGGTTTTGAAACATCATTCCGGAGGCCATCTTGTGTTTCATATTTTTAAGTTGCAGTGCAATAATAAATATATTTTTATGTATGGTTTTAAAAGTTTAATATGTCAGTTCCGATTTTTCTTCTCTTATAAAAGTATAAATAAATAAGGTCTTACGGACCCACCATCCAGTCCTCAAGGACCTTCTACTTAAGTGCCATAGGTACTTAATTCTGAGTATAATCTCCTACTTACATAACAAACTTTAAATGAAGACAAAAAAGGAGGTACTTAGTGTACCTAGGTACTATGAAATGACAGGGAAAATACAACTGAAGTTTCAAGATGAATGAATATATTATTATGATCATTCAAACAAATTACAATCAGAATAATCAACAAGCAAACTTAATGGTAAGCTGATAAACATATCTACTTAATTGTACCTAAACTTGTTACATATTTACCTAGATCAATCCTATCTAAACATTGAAACAATGATAATAGTCTATAATCCAGTCTAGACACCGATAGCTAATTTATGGGTAGATTATTACATAAATGTATGATGGAGTGCATTTTAATGGCAATTTGTAGGTAGGTACTTACATAAAAAACTACTTATAATAGGTACTCATGAGCTAAGCAGTGGGATTTGAAGGGGCCAATGGGGCTATAACATTCTATTGCCAAGGTCAGTTTGTGGATGGGTGACTGTTTTTGCTTAAATATCTAGTTTTTCGTAAGGATTGCCTATTTTTGCGGGTGAGTACCCATAATCTCGAAAGCCTGACAGTCAATTTAACCAAAAGTCTGTAGTCCGTAGTTCTGAACTTTTCTGAGTCTCGCTGTTTGTGTATGTGAGTTGTAAACGCACCCACGACACAGAAGAAATTTCTAGAAGAAGAACTTATTGGGATAAGTAGGTTATTGCGTTGCGTAACCCAAAAGGCCGATCATATCTCAGCGGCTATCGATGTCAAAAGCTTGTCAAACATGTGGATAAATTAAAGGCTTATTGACAGATTGAAAATGCGATCGTTATTAAAAAACGAGAATATCCTTTCTGTTGTTAGGTACAGTACGGTCAATGTAACTTGGCGCGTCTGAAGTTAGCCGATTAGCTGCGCAGTAGACAATTTCGTTCCTAAAAGTTCCATTGCGCAGCCAAACAGCTAACTTCAGACGCGCCAAGTTACGTTGACCGTATTGTACTTAGGTACCTACGCTACATAAAATACTGACTTAGTGTTCTTCTTCTTACGTTTAATAAAAAAACGTTGTCGTGGGTGCGTTTATAAACAATTAAACTCACATACCTACTAGTACAAAAGCACAACATGCTCTTTTGAACGTCATAAAAGAAAATTTGAATCTAGTTACTCCTTCCGAAAGCTAGTTTCGTAAGGAGAAGAAATTCCATACTTCATCATCATCATCATGTCAACCTTTAGACGCCCACTGCTGGGCATAGGTCTCCCCCAAGGAAGGGTTCAGTAGTAATCGCCATGCTTGGCCGATGCATGTTGGCGATCGCAGTAGGTGTTATTGTACTCAAAAAGACGCTGCTTACAAACATACAAACTAGCTATTTAACCAGCGATTCGCAGCGCAACAGCCAATCACCCAGCCACTGCGCCAACCGTGTTCTCAAAATTCACATCATTAACGCAACCAACATAGTTTACAGATGGCAGGGTACCAGTAATTGACATATAATGTCGCCATAACAAGTGACCAAAAGTGAAAAAAAACACTCGCGATTCTGCTCACTTACAAGAAAGCAATAATGCGCAAGAAAGTATGTCAATGTAGGTACTTGCTAGTTTGGTATTTTGCGGCTTTCATATTTCTCACTAGCTATTTAGCCCCGCGGTTTCACTCTGTTGAGTCTTTGGTTACTGCTCCGCTCCCGTGGGCAAGGGCGTAGCTAGGATTTTGTCAAAGGAGGGGGCAGGTATAGAAAAACCAAGAATTTATATCTAAGGTAAATGCTGCGTGAGCAATGGGACAGGATACGTTAAAAATGAAAAACCCCTTGAACAAACCCTTGCCCTGCCTTATTTTTATACCATAGTTAGGCTTCTTGATTAAAATTAAGTAAATCGTAATATTATTTTACGGTTTGTGAGTATTCCTCCATCTTCTAAGGGGGGGCAGCTGCCCCACCCTTGTAACCTTTCTCGATAAACGAGCTAATTATCGCAAAAATACTTTTTTAAATCTGACCAGTAGTTTCTATATACTTAACTATACTTAGTTTAAAAATATTGGTCAAACTGGACGACTCGAATTGTTTATTAAACGAAAAAGGAGGGGCAGTCTGTTTAGAAGTTCTCATGGATTGCATCATTTACGGAGGCATCGCTAGACGACCTTCAATCGTTACTGGTACACGGGTTTTGGTATAGAATATTTTCTGCTACCAATCTTTCGGTTAAACTTATTGGCAATACATTTAATGTCCAATAGGCAAGATCTACGTAGACTTCAGAATCAGGCCAAGTCTTAAATCACCCACGGGAAAACAAAAACGGAAAAAAACCCTAGTAGAGATAATAATATAATATGACTTTTGAGGTCAATGAGAAAGATTAAGGTTTTTTTTTTGTTATTTATTTTGTATAAACATTTCTAAGAAAAAAGGTTTTAATCTACTCCTAATGAAGCCCAATTCACGTATATTAATGATTGTGATTGAAGAAATAGTGGAGAGGGACACTATGTATTAATGTCACAACAATGACACGACTGATACAATCTCAAATGAAATAAAAACAATTCCGACCAAAGAAACACTAACAAAATTACTCTTGTAATTAACGAATCAAATTCCTCACCGAAATCCCTTTACGAATGCAATGGCCTCCAAATATTTAATGACACACGTCGAACTGGCGGCGATTCAAGGTGGATGCACTTTCTTATAAGATGAGTTGATCTGACGCATCGTGATTCGTGACCGCCGTTGTTCTGAGATTCACCGAAATAGCCGGGGTCGAGAGTATTTTTATTTACTTTAAAAAAGGTTATTCGAAGACACTGAGACCATCTTCTGTCGGGCCAAAAATGTTGAAGGTTACACCTCAGCTACTTCTGAACCTATTGGTATCATCGACACTGGCATTGCCATAGGAATCTTGGATTGTCTTTGGTCTTTCATTGAAAAATCGTCGCTTTTCTCTATCTAGTCTCCGGGCAAATCCAGAGTATCGATTACTCTGACTCATTGCTCATAGGCTTCTAGCCCCTTTAACTTTTTTTTAAACTTATCTTTAACTGGAATCTAATGCACAGTCTAATCATTGCCCTGCCGATATTTTGTAAAAATCTCCGGTTAATTTAGGTGAGCGTCAGGTGAGCACCGTAGCATCATTTGATGACACTATACTGTTCTTGGTCAATTGCATAAAACTACTCTCTCGCTCTCACTTCAACTCTTTATAACGTCGATTGTTGGCAATTTCCTACCCGTATTCAGCAGTAAATTGTCGGCAGTTATGACGACAATATTTGCGGAAAATCAAAACCACAGATTAGTCAATAGCTACGCCTGTTTATCAGGATATCACAAGTTGTGTCATAATATTGCCAGCTGACAGAATTATCCTGTTTTAAATAGTGACGTAGTACAAAGTAATAGTTTCATCCATCCATTTCCTGCTGAAATTTACACGTTCTAATGACGCTTGTGTTATGCACTTGTGCTGTGCGTTATTGCGTCAATCAAGGTCAAGATTACTTCAACAGCAAGTAAATGTTTTGTCGCCTCCGGATATTCTTATGTGCTATTAAATGCGAAACGTCACACTATCAGTCTGTCTGTGACACTTTCACGGGTAAACAATTGAACCGATTTTTATGAAATTTAGTTCGGGGTAAGCTTGAACCGCATCCGCAACTGCAGGGGTAACCGCGGATTAAATCGCGGGTAACCGGTGAATGCAAGCGGCAGGTTACCGCCCGTTATGGCGTTCTGTGGGAGAGGCCTATGTTCAACAGTGGACGTCTTTCAGCTGATGATGAAGATTATACCCCAATAACGGACAAAGGCGTGCGATCCGCGACTTTGTCTGCATCCGCTGATATTCACGCAGTCGAGTACAAACGCTAGTCTGAACTAAACAGCAGCTTCATTCGTCATTTCTGGTGATCACAGTTATGACACCTATGCCATGCCATGCCATATAGGTATACAAGTCTAGCGATCTGCCCCGGCAACGCGCGAACCGACGGCAGGAGGCGATTTATACCTACTACTTATGTAGATTGTAGAGATTACAAGTACATTATATACACGACACCGCGATCTTAACTTTTGCAATGGCAACATATTGGGTGCTATCGTGCTATCATTCTCATCACTCAGAGTTAGCATGAAGTGCGGATTGCTGATTACATTATTATCTTGTTAATTTGAAACCAAATCACAGTTTCATTAAGATCGTAGGCAGTTTAGATAATGTACAAAGTATGTAAGTAAATAATACTGACATGCAAAAAACACATGCAATAATATTTTTGTTTTGGTCTCAAAATTTTTGCGCTTTAACTCTGATATCTGTTGTTCCAACTGATAAGGTCACGAAAACAATACCAGAAAACAAGAAATTGATAGTATTATGACCTGTAAACACAACAAAACATAAATATTTTTTAATAATATTATTCTGCACAACACATGTTTTGTTTGAAGTAAATACGAACTGCTGAGGTACTTAGTGTAAGGAGTGACTATCATGTAAATAGTCTTCGTGTCAGCAGCACATGAGCCATGGCCTTGATTTTCCTTGGAATTGAAGTTCAACAGTTGCGGAAGTAACTAGTAATTTTAATCGATACCCCCCCCCCCCCACAACCATGCTCTTTTGGACGAAGCGACCAAAAACTAGTTTCAGTTACATTGAAAAAAATAAATAGGTACCTTTATCTAAATAGGTACGACGCGTTGAGAAAACTGTTTACACTCGATGTAAGTTTAAGCGCGAACACTTAAAAAATTCAGATGAAAATGACACTATTGCACAACCAAGAAGCAAACAAATTACTTACACACTTACTCAATCTACAAAGAAAATATTATCTTGTAGTAAATAACGTGTTAACAGAAACTACGACATTCACCTTATGACTTCAGCAGACAGAGTGTCTGCGAAAACTTTAGTCTGCCTTTCATTGACCCGTTGAACTGGAAGGCACTCAAATGTATAAACCTCAAAATACGTAATGCCTGCAGTCCCGGCTGTCTTTCGTAGATCTTTGACAGTTATTATGGATAGTCAGAAGTCAGAAAGTCTCAGAACCAGTCTTACCAAGGGGTATCGTGCTACCCAGTAATTGGGTGTGGAGGTCAGATAGGCAGTCGCTCCAGGTAAAACACTGGTATTCAGCTGGATCTGGTTAGACCCCAACATAGTTAGGAAAATGCTAGGTAGATGACAGCTAGGATAATAGTATGATTAAAGCTAGATAAGTTATGTTACCCTTAGGGGGTCCACACTTGATTAAATTCAATTATAATTTATTTTTTTATTTATTTATAACAGCTTATACTATCATTACAGGGGTTTCCCTAATGCGACAGTTAAGACCTTAGACTAATAAAACTATACATTTACTTACAATAACAACAATTAAAATAAAATTAATGTGCATGCTTTAATCTAATTTGTAATTTATTGATTTTATTCTCTATTTATTTATAATTCTCAAATGAAATGATATTGAATTTGTTTATAATTTATTATTTTTTTTAAATTAATTAATGCAGGTAATTATCTAATGTTTGATTTTTAACTTTATTTAAAATTTGTAATCTCTTATTAATTTTAACGTATAACAATGTACTATTTTAATCAAATCCGTAATCTATTAATTTTTTTTTTTTTTTAATTTTCTATTGATGTATTTCGCATGTGTAATTTTTTCAGATTAAGTATCTGTAAAACTTTATTCATTTTTTGTGTGGAAATAAATAAAGCTTTATTATTATTATTAAGTTATGTTACCTTTTCGTTGTAGTAAATTTTGAGATTTTTCTAGAACTTTAGTCCATCATAGTCCGATTATAAGCTACTTTATGTACATGACATTTTCGTGTACCCACCCACTAATTTACTTAGTGAGAAATCAACCGAAACTTTGTACAACAAATAATCATTTGCTAAAGCGTTTTCACTGTATGGAATTGATACCTACTTTATTATCATTGTTTATCTAACTTCATGTTATTAATCGTCACCTTTTAAACCCAGATCGTACCATACTACCGTACCTACTTTATTCATATTTCAAAGACATTTTTAATGAGGTGAGACTACACCTCTCCATCTTGTTATGTTGGCCCAAAACGAAAGTAAATTAGGAAACTTCAGAATTTTCCAATTTCTTCTTTATGACTAACCGTCAAGGTCTACCTGGACACCTGGTTTGGTAATCTACTAATATAATGGCGTCATTATGACTTTCCAATAGTCAACCACTGACACGCCATTGAAAGAAATGATAAAGAATGATAATCTCGTACAAAATGACAACTGAATGACTGCATGAGTTAGGCGGAAATCTGCCAAAATTTTGACAGTTCCTTTGATCAGTGACCTACCATTAGAACGTCATTGTGCAGTCGTTGCTTTTAATTCGACCGACGGACCGACCAATGATCGACCATTATGAATTTAGCAGATTATGATATTACGAACTTTTAGCAAAATGACAATGGGATCGTGTTGGAATGACGAAATTATAAAAAAGCAGACTTGGCCCCCTGGTCAGCTTAAAGAGACTCTTAAAGACTGGCCCATAATCTTCTACATCAACGTGTTTTACACGAGATGTAACAGCAACTGCAATTACTGTTCAGGAATACGGTCTGAATCAAATTAAAAGGAGCAATTGTCTTGTAGGAGCTCCTACTTCGATTCTGTTCCTCATTACCGTCAGGTATTACTTTCTCTCTGACGATCTTATCGAAGATATTCGTTCGAGACACAAAGATAAAGTCAAGGATGACAATAAATAAATAATTTCCGAACATGTCATGAAAAGTGGTTTAACTTGTTCTAAATACTTCTGAAGTAAATATTAGCATGCCGTCGGATCATGCTAGTTTATTTACGCTAGACACTGCGTAATACTTCGATCACGCACCTATCACGCTCACCTATTTTAGTATTTTTACGTGAAACAGACACCCATGATGTCGCTTAGTATGCTACAATATTTTGATTTGCATGTTTTTCGCTCTCTCTCTATCTCACCCAATGTGGTCTTCTCCAGTCTACGCCATTCTTCTTGGACCGGGTCTTCTGCTTGCAAATCTTCTGCTCCTACAGCCAGTTCTTGATCTCCATTCTAGGACTTTGCTTCTCCTTAAATTTATGATCTTAGGCAAGAATGATGTGGCCTGTTCACTTTCTCCTGCATTCTATAATTATTGTAGTTTAGATCATTGGCTCCAAGAATCTTAATTGCATTTATAATCAATTGTTAGTTATAGTTGTTTATAACTAGTGTCAGATGTGTAATCGCAAAACACGAAAAGATGTTTATATAATAAAAGTATTCATTGACGGACACTGACCACAAAAACCGTAGGTAATTTCACTAAGGTCAAAAAGCAGCCTAATCAAGATTCAAGTGATGCAATTTAAAAACAAAAATCGTTTTTTAAAACAAGTTTTACTTAAAAACAACGAAAAAACATGTTATTCAATGTTTGGATGATAAACTAACTTACCTTATCAATATTATTTTATAGTTCATAAACAATGACTTAACACAACCATTTCTTTTTTTACAGCCGGGCCGAGTCGCGACTCTTATAGAAGACAAGGAAGTAAGTATATTTAAATGTTATTTGATAACTTTTTATGTCCATATTATGTTTTTACAAGAGAATCGACTCATTAACGCAAATGGTTCGACATACTGGATTCCGTAGTTACTATCCGAATGTTTTCGAAGAAATACTAACGAAAATTGTATTTATTCTGGACTTTTTTGTTCCTTTGGGACAAACAAATACATTGGAAGCAGTTAAACCTTCAAACATTTAAGGAGACAATCTAAACAGTCTTTAAAAACAAAACTATGAGTACAACCATCTATAGATCCCATCCAGACTGTACAATGTCTGTAGGTACCATACAGGTACTGTAGGGTACAGATATTGTCTTACGTCGTCTGCACGCTGAGGGCATCTTCTGTAGTACAGTGGATGCCCTTAGCGTGCAGTCGTTTAGTTTATAAGTTGTATGCCCTGTCTGGAGCGCTCATTTGTTTAGGTACTACAGGAAAGTCTGGATAAGACAACCTCCAAGGTAGACCTGCGAGATGCAATTTCTAAAAAAACAACAATCTGTTGACTCTTGACACTTCATTGGGATTGGTTGAATAACACTTAACCCAACGCTTTTTGGATCAACACAAAAAGTCATTGTCTTTTTAAACAAACAATTCTGCCACTATACGCTATTTGACCCATTAACTGATCTCATTGTTATCAGTATTAACTTCCTCTTAAACTGTGACCGTGAATGGGAAGCAGTTATTTAGTTTAATTGTATCAAACAAGGTACTTTTGTAGACAAAAAATCAACAGAATAGCTTTAAGTAAGTACTGCAACTGACATCCTTATTGAGTACTGAATTTATAGTTTTTACTAACCCAAGGTAACAAATAAAATTCATGTAGATTAATTTTGGCCAAAAAAATCTAGGTTGAATATTCTAATTGACCTACATTAATCTGTTTTTAGTTCACTAACCTTAATTTCGGTTGGGTTGTAAATATGAGATGTAATGTTTCTGGTTGTAGCCCAGAAGTTTAAACATTAGTCACAGTGATTGTATACAGAAAACATTACAATGACAAAAACAATGAGATCCCATCGAATAATACTCATGTTCTCACAACAACACAACAATTATGATCAACTTAATTAAATTAATTCATAACATCAATCTAAAACATTGTACCGGTCAGCTGATAACCCCGAAACGTCAAAACAAAAAGTATTATTACATATTAATAGTGATAAAACACTCGTTAGGGAAACGGTAAATTATGAACGCGAATACCAAACACGTTTTGACGTTATCAACATGACAACACTACGTGTTATTTGAAAGAAGCTTTTCATAAATGCAATAATACAATCAGTGAGGGCAATAAAACACCAGTATTGCAGTTAATATTATATCCAATAGAGGTTAATATACTGTAACACACGCGCCATATTTCAATGAATGATTTGCCTGCACAGTACAGGTGTGTTGCACAGATAAATAGTATTACGCATTGGTTCTGTGGTCGTTGACACAAAGGAAAAACAATGGACGATCAGTTAGACGAGATTAATAACCAAATAACCGATATTGTATTGGTTTAATCATCTTCACTCACTTAATCACTAAATTGACCGAGTGAAATTTCTACAAATTAGACTGGCTAGATTCACTTTGCGTATCTACTTTTACTGCCCAAACCAAAGAGAAAATAGTAGAAAACAAAGAATGATTGCGAATTTCTTAGATTCAACTAGTAATTTAATGTTATATTATTTTCTTTGCATTTATAACATCTGCGACGCTACATTTGTCAATATACAAATAAACCCCATTGAAAAACAGTACAAGCATATTTTTCTTGTTCCAGTTTTCATTTTCTCATTCCATTTATAAATACGACGCAAAATTTCTGACGCGTAATTTCCAGTTCAATCTAGTACCTTTGTTTTTGTTATTGTGCTAAATAGATAAACTTCCGTATCTCCATTTCGTGATACTTTCTTTCAAATATCGCAGTTGTATTAAAAAGATAGTGTTCTATTTGTCTTAAAATCAGAGCCTTATCACTGTGTCCATGACTACTGTGGTTTTAGCCTAATTTATTTAGAAATCAGTTCATTCTTCATCAATGAAGCAGCTGAGATCTTCGTCGCAATTCTGTTGCTATTTATCTGGGAGCGTACACACTCCTCAAGGTGCCGAGCTGAATATTTTCTAAAATTTGCGATATTTTCGTCACATCTTTCTACACCGTTTCATACAATGTTCCACTTATAACCGAAATTAGGACCAATCAAGTGGTGAAACAGACCTTTCAAATTACTATTACTAAACTCAAGCAAATTGTTAATTTCGTTGCAATCCCCATGACCAATGGGTTCTGTAATTAGATTAACTTTGAACCGAATATTACGAAATGGTGCCGCGGCTTCTTTTATTTCATTTGGGGACCTTCAATTACCGCCATATTGGACAAGATTATAGATTGATTAGTTCCTGTTATGTAGCGGTTCTTTTGATTGCAAGCAGCCCAGTTTTAGATTAATTAATTTGATAAATTAGGAACCAAATTATCTTAATATCTGTTTATATTCTTTCGCTTACTTCTTTGAACTTAGCTCGTTTAGACCCAACCTTTCACACATTTCATTTCTTTTAAATCATTTGCCCAGGTAACTTCTAGAAACTTTCGTCTAGCCCTCAATATTCCGATCTTCGCTTAAAATAAAGCCTCTTAGTATTTGGTACTTGCTAAACGGAATGACCGATAGTCACATCCGCCGCCTGCCATTGGAATAATAATGAATTGTAATAATAATCATTATCCCAATCGCATACCGTGAATATCATTCTTATCTTCTCATATACTTGAGTTGTCAATGAAGAAATAAAGAATATGAAGAAAGAACAATTGTCGGATCCGTCATGGGGAGAAAAATCTAGATAGTTATCATTATAAAATGCATTTCAAGAATCCTTTTGTATGATTCTATGTCATGGTTTGTGGTGTAACCCGTGTTTCCCATTTCAATGAGATCGCATCACAGATGGAGGAACATACTGTGTTCGCTACCAAATTCTTAAGAGACCACTGTCCCCTGTCCCTGCTGTCCTTCGTGGATCTTCAACAGTCGTCACGGATAGTTAGAAGCCAGAAAGTCTGACAACTAGTCTTACCAAATGGGTAGGTACTTATCGTATTAATCACTAACTAGATTGAAGTTAGATAGGCAGTCGCTCCATGTAATACACTGGTATTCAGCTGCATATCTGGACAGACTGGAAGCCATATCTCTGTATACACCAGAAGCTAGATCTCAACATAGTTAGGAAACGACTAGGCAGATCACGATGAGACTACATCAACTTCAACCTCTGTGCTTTCTAACGTGCATATATACGTAAAAATTATATTACGAAAACCTTTGTAACCACCTTTGTTCCAGTATAATCTTTACGTTGACAGAGGTAATCAAGCATCTCATAATTTTTGCCAGAGCCATTCGTGCATCACCCAACATCGTCACCTCCAATGTGTTACAGCATCGTACCTAACTAGTAGAAATAATTCATTTTGACGTAGATTGTATTAAACACCTGGGGCTGTGACGTCAACAGATGCTTTTCTTTGACTTTCGTAGCTGCGTCAAGTTGTATGACGTCTATAAGGGTTGTATATTGTTGCGATGGGCAGTACATTGTATTGTGTAAAGGACCGTTTATGATTCTAG
This sequence comes from Charanyca ferruginea, assembly GCA_947361185.1. Taxonomy (NCBI): domain Eukaryota; kingdom Metazoa; phylum Arthropoda; class Insecta; order Lepidoptera; family Noctuidae; genus Charanyca; species Charanyca ferruginea. Next base: position 5,643,598 of record OX376077.1, on the reverse strand, counting down.
TTGTGAGCCTCGTTCCTGTACATACTATAATTTATTATTATTTAAAAACTTATTTTCTTTGTAACTGGCCACAATTGTCTTTGGTTATATGTAATTGGTTTATACTTAGAATATTCGAATCATGTTTGAATTTCGAATCGTATTTTGAATGCCCACAACACGAGGTTAAACGTAATGTCCCTATTCCCTAAAATCGTGGACAGAAAATAATTTGCATGACAGCTTTAATTTTCTTTAAAGTCTCTTGGTGGCCAGTTCGATGTCGTTTATAGTATTGAGGCTATTTGGCTGTTTTTTTCAAACAATGGCGTGCAGGGATTTTTATAGGACTAGGCGGGGTTTTTTCGACTAAGAGTAAAAGCTGCTGAAACTAGAAACTACCGGTTATGGTATAGTTGTTATTATTAGTTAGACTTGCCCCACAATTCTCAGCTCAGATGTCAGTAGACACGCGAGTTTATACGGTCAAAGATCGAGCTTACTCGTTTTCTGAGAAATGTGACCATTTCCTCTTGACCCCTTACTTTGTTGCATTTAACAATAATTTCTAAACATAACAAATTCATGCGCAGTCTCCTGCACATGCTTCGTATTACTATCGACACGTGTCGCACACATACACGTGTCCGTTTTTATTATTAGATTAACTGCGTTTTAAATTATTATTCTGTTTATTTGTATTATTCAAATTACTTTCGAGATTCTTTAGAGTAGATGTTCATTCAATCTTCAGTGACGTTTCGGCAGATATTTAAGAATAGAACGTCGACGTCACGCGTGTTTTTGACGTAAGTGTTCAATTGGTGATTGGTTTTTGTTTACTCGTGTCAATGGTTGGGCGTGGGCTTACTGTAATTGATTGATTCATGTCTTGGTGGGTGATAACCCTGATGGGTTTTCCTAATATTAAATACTACAGTTATAAAACTTAACTGGTAGACTGTTGCTATGACTCTCAACACCAGAACTTTTGTCTCAGCTTTAGCTTCTAAGCTTTATCTTGACAATCAACGGCCGTGTGCAAATATCTGCAATATGGTCATTGCTATCATACGATGCTTTCTAAGTATCTGGATTCTCCTTTCATAGCAAACATTCGAGTTCGTTGTTAATTTTATTTTGCATCACAACGCTCAATAACATTAATTTCACTATCCATAGTATTAGCGTACCTCGAACCAATTTGGGCCAACCAATTCCCTTAAACCTTTCAAACAATGAAAATTGGCTTCATGCCAATACAATAAAAACTCCAGTGGTCCAGAAATAAATTCTATAGGTACCTTTTCCCGTACGGTATTGGACAAAGGAGGGGTTCTTGGTGAACTCGTCGCGTTGCGAACCGCGTCCGCCAATTTTGTAATTGTATGCCACGTGACAATCTTTGTGACACGAGTTCTGACTGGGAAAGTACTAATACATAAAGATAAGCTGTTATAGTGCCTTATTATGATGCAATTGATGTACAGCAGCTTGAAGAGTTGTATGCATTGATATTCAAAATATCAATCATAGTGCATTTGACACGATATATATTGGGATATTCTCAAATGCCTTTTAAGTCAAATGCAACTCGAACTTTCCTTTTTTCTTTATTTTCTTCAGAAGAAGACTTTTCTTTCCTTATGTCATCTTTTTGAAGGAAATTTGATTGAGTTTTTGCGGTATAAGATAATTCGGTCTGCAACCACCACCTCGTCTCGCCATCTTCGCCGAAGATTGGTACAAACCGGTCGGTTGGTGTGATTATATTGTGTCTAGACTAAATCAACTCCCCGGCTAAGTAATTTTACCCTTCGCTGTCTAGTCTGTCCATTTAATAGATATGCACTTAGTAATAAATGTAGGTACTTAGTCTGTCGATCAGAAGTCCCTTTTGGAAGGGTTAAATTGAATGTGATCAACAGATTGCCATGAGATTTGAAGTGAATCTATGTAGTTTTGAAATTCGAAAAGGTCCGAAATTGTTCATTGTTCTAAAATTAAATTGATTAGATGTGGCAATGGGCTAATGAACACAGCAAGAGCAAAATGTCAAATTTTTAAAACTCCTGAAATATATTTTGATAAAATTGCATTGTCTTTCATATAACTTCGGTCAACAGTATCCAGTCAGTGTCAACATGGATGTTTGTGAAATAAATCAATGTTTTGCTAATGTATTGACCTTGTGAATACACGTGTCCAAGACTTTCGCCATTAGACTCCCATCGTGTGTAATTACATCTTTGATGAAGAAATGTGTTATTGTTTCGCATGTTTGCATCAATATTACGTTTCTAAACAATAATATTTTCACAATTGAATATATCTTTGTTATAAGTATCTATTGTTAGGTACTTACTCATCATCATCATCATTTCAGCCGAAAGACGTCCACTGGTGGAGATAGGCCTCCCCAAGGGTGGGTATTGCCATAATCGCCACGCTTGGCAGGCGGATTGGCGATCGCAGTACTACTGCGCGGTACTTACTTATTTAGTAATAATGTTTGGCAACGTCATATCAACTGTCAAATGCCATAGAATTGTTTAAAATTATTGTTTTCCTCATCATTCAAATTGTTAACTACAAAACAAGTCTACGGCAGACAGTCTGGCTCCAATGAAACGTGACAATTGTACGCTGCTATAGAATGAATGAGCAACTTATGCAGCTTTATAAGCGTTCAGCTATTTCTGCTTTTGAAAGAAATTTAAGAATTTATGACGAAAGATACAATTTATACGGTTGAAAAAACAGAAATCCGGGCAAGAATCTGCAATTTCAAGTCAGCAGGAACCCAACAGGACTTCGTTCGAGTATTCTAAACCACAGGCGTGAAAAGACATATATATCTCCTCCTATCGCCTATGAGCATGAATTATTGCTTTGAAGAACGTATTTTTTTTTACGTGCAACATCACTGTTGCATGCAGCAGCACAGAGGTCGACTGGTATTTAAAGTTTAGTTATAACAATTTACTGTCGTTAAAACGTTGAAAAATGTTACATTTTAAACTAAGTAAACTCCGTATCCAGAGGCTTCCAGGTACGGTCTAGAAGAAATAAAAATATAGCAATGGAGAGCAGAACATGCAGTTCGCCCATTAGTATTAACTAATTTAAACATATGTCTTAAGTCATTTATTCATGACGATTATTGTATCTGAAATTACACGGTTTAAAAAGAAAAATATTTTATTACACAAGGAAAATCACGTTAAATATCACAACAATGCATAATAGGAATTTTATTATAGATCTTCAACAATATAAAGACACTTATCAGGAACCAGTTAAGTTGTTTTTAAAAGAGCTTCAGTAGATAGCGGTTTTTATATCTAGAGGCAACGTATGAAATAATTTAACCGATTGATATCTGGGACTGTGTTCTACTTCACAATATTCAAATTATACTCTACCATATAAAGTTTGATGTGTTGCGCGTGTGCCTTCTCTAATCTGTCATTCTTCTACTGTCTTATATTCATACAGCAGGTTAATACTCTAGTCAAAACTGATACCCTCTTAACCTTGCAGTCTCGCTTCTTCACACGTCATTCCTATGATAAGATTAATCCTATAATAATAAGCTCGTCATTGGCTTGACCAATAAGTCAACTTCATCGCTAGAAAATAATGGAGACTGTGTTCTGTTTTTTTCATGTGACTGTGTGTTCCTCTTTTCTTGTACCATTTTCATCCCTGTGTGTCTTCTTAGCCGCTTGATTGCTGTCAGGATTCTTTTGGAGTATATATGTATGTATATGTATTGCGATTGTTTAACTAATGGTCTGCTAATTGGACAGTTAAGCTCTTAGGGAACTGTTAAGTAATCTGTGCTCTTAGTGTCAATATCAGCTTAAAGATTATAAAATTTATTGAATTAGGTTCATTGGTACTTCTATGTTGTGCAATAGACTTTATTAGAATTAGCTAGCACTGTCATCGTTAAAATGGCAAGGGACTGATGATCTTTTGGGGGTAGTTTCATTTATACATGTTTTTTCATATTTTATTTGGCTTTTTACCTGACTTCTGCCCTCGACTCCTACCATATAACAGCCAATGGGTTCGCAATTGCTGCATTTAATTATTCGAGGGATACTTTCCTTCTGTTAACAATCCTGCAAATACTTAAGCAATTGTTCTGCTAATGAAACGAAATAAAGAATGTGTTCACGTTTCCCATATTGAAGTACATACCTACTTATTATTTCATAGGAACAATCAGCTAGTTGCACTTCATGAGGTTTTACGCTTACATAAATATCAATTTGTATGCTTACACAAGCAAATTACAATAAATACAATTTGATATAGACGTTTCCAATAATAATATTTGTAACCGTGAACTTGCTATTAAATAACATTGCAATATCAGTCAGCTTTCAAATTGCAAAATTTGCGAAATATCACGCGTTAGCTATTACAGTATAGGTATTTAATTTGCATACATACTTTTGTTTTCCTCTACTTTTGGATAATTTTGTAGTTCAGTGAACTTGTTTTCTATTGCGTTCTACTTTATTTTATTATGTTAGAAGCTAAATTAGATCTATTCTCATCAATCAAGTTGGATGCAACTGGTGTCGACAACTTTGCGCCGTCCCACCTTCCTAGCACCGAATAACCTTGACCATACATTTCCTCTTTGCCGCAGAATCGAAATTCGCACAATTTTAGTTTTTTTTTGTTATAAAAAAAAGGAAACGATCTTTTGAAATAAAATAAATCGTGAATTATAAAGATTTAGTAGTTTAAGTTACCTATCTATTAGTGTAATCCTCAAATTAATAGCACGTCAACTTTAGCAAAAGATACATGTTTTCAATTATTTTAGTCATTTTTTTACAGGGAGATTTAGGTGTGTATAGGTAGGGTACATAAAAAAAATAAGAACGTGGAATGTGATGATAGGATATTGAACATTAATAATATGCTTTTAGATGTAGTTTGTTTATCTTAATTAATGAGTTAATAGCCCCTGAATAACGAAGAAAAACCGTACCAACTGACATTAGAACAATTGCAGGAGAAAACCAACCAACTATTCAGCTCCCATAACACACAGATTGTTATTCTAAAACAATCAAAAATATTTCCCATATCTACACACATCAATAGTATTTTGGTTCACTCGTCATTATCGAATAAAACAAATCGCTAATTGTTTTAATGGTTCACAGTTCATCCGGCCGTCTGTTATTATTGTCCTAACAATAGCTATGTTATACCCAATTGTGTAACTGGCTTTATCAGTATTTATATGTATGTTTAAAGGGATTGTTGTCATTATGGCTATCTATTTAGGAAATCGATGCCACGAGTAGGGAGAGTTGAATGTAGGTACAGTACGATTCAAACTTTATAGCGGCTCTGAACACGAGTCGAGTGGCTGCGCAGTAACAATTTCACGTGTCAGCGGGGGTGAAGGGCGGGGTACTGCGCAGTCAGTCGCGCATTTCACAGCCGCCATTAAGTTTGAATCGAACTGTACGAATGGAGAATGTAGACACACCCGATGACTAACCTGACCTGACTAATTTCTGTGTGTTCAATTGTTTTTGGCATACCTATTATTGGAATCAAATGTACAGCTCACATTTTTTAGACCCCATTAATTACGTTATTGTAATCCATGCTGCTTGGTAACTGGGCTTCTCCAAGTTGTAATAGTCCCTTTGTGCCTATTGGCCTAGTTTTGTTAGGTCTCCTGGATGATTTTGAGGAAAGTGGAAAATATATATTTTTTCTTACTCCTAGACAGTTAAATCGTTTCTCCGAGACTCGTTGAGATTCATTGATTCGGCGGCGGTGGTCGCCACTGTTGATTCTTACTTACAGGAGCTAACATCGGTAGAGCATGCGTAATACTGTGGCGAGGAATCCATTCAATATGATTCTTACCGTTCGAGGGTTCGGAATAACAGCTACTTTACCGCCTTTGACAATTGGATTCGGGGCATATTGTGCATACGCCTCCTCACTTCTATGTCATCCTTCCCTGTCTTTCTTTTACTCAGCTCTATCCAACGTAAATAATGAAGGTATGTAATGAAATATTTCAATGGGATAATACATTTCGGCATCTCATTTATGAATTCTACTAACTTCATGAACAATTGTATTGTAATCTCAGTCTTAAGCTGTCAAAAATGCATCTAATTTACCTTCATTTTTGGACATTGGTTTTCATTGAGATGATTGCGACTAGTTTTTGAAAGTTTTTAATTACCAGAATTGGCCTTCAATTCAACGTTTCCCATCAATTATTTTTATTAATTGGTAATGATGATGTTTTAATGTTTTGTTTTGTTTTGAATGGCTTACATGACGACTCGTTGATGTTACTTTTTACACTTTGTATTATTTCTTCTGCTTCGTACCTATCAATAACCTAGCAATCTTTTATTTACCTTGATTTAGAGATATGTTTATAAATTTAGAAAATTTTCACCGGTATCTAAATCTTTCTGATAAGATACTTCGCCGTACCACTGTAGTTAATCCCACTAATATTATAAGTATGAAGAAGTTTGTACTTATAAATGTATTTGTTACTCAATCCCACATAAACTAATAATGGATTCGGGCGAAATTTTGTATACAGAGAAACCGAGAAACCGAATATCTGGGAATCGAGTGAAATCGCGAAGAATAAGCTACATAGCTAGTGCCTCATTAATGGCATAGAAGTGAAAAAAAGGAAATGGATAACCACATGTAATACTTAACCCTGTTTAACAGAGTCTTCTCATACAGAGAAGACACAAAACATTGTTCACCACCTTTAGGCTGCGTTTCCACCAGAGACGTGCAAGGATGTCTATCGAAGGATGTGTATATAATAACCAATGATACCGCTTCATTGTCATTACTAAACAGGCCCTGTAATTGGCTAATATCACCCACATCCTCGAACACCTCTGGTGGAAATCAAGTGGCCTAAACCAAGGCGGATCTAAAAATAAAAAAAAAACCGCCGAAATAAAAAACAATGATAAGTAAATTAAATGCTTAGCTGTTGCTATCTCCAAAATATTCGCTTATCAGTTAGTCAGACGGACACGTATTGTATAAGAAATAGCTGTTGTCATAATAACAGGGTATCAGGTTATCACACGTCTGTTATCTTCTCGTGTGTAAAATCCTTGTAGGTACCTAATCCGCCTTCAGACGTCTGCAATATCGATATATAAATAGATAATAAATCTATGAAGCTGAAAGGCAGGGGTAGGTAATTGGTCCTAAGGCCCTATGGGGGAAGGAACCTAAGACCAGATTTGGCTTACACACGGACGAAGTCGCGGGCAAAAGGTAATACTTACTTAAAATAGTATCAGTTTTATTGCTAGTGTTCTGGGTGCTTCATAAAGCTAAAGTCCCATAAAAGACCACATAGAAAACTCGGTGTACTGCGGAAGTTTTAGTACAAGGTGCGACTTTAACTTTGTGACAAACTTTTACCTTGGGTTCAGTAGGTATATGAATCTCTCTCTTTCTCTTTTCTATTTTCTTTTTCCCCTTTTCTCTGTTCACTTTTCTCTTTTCCATTTTCTCTATTCCCTTTTCTCGTTTATCTTTCTCTTTTTATGGTGGGATGGGGGTCCAGGATCACGTACTGAATTCATGGAAAAAGATTGTCACGGTTCCACCCGTGTATTTTAACTTCCGCAGTAGGTAGCGACGGCAATGTCCTCTTCTATTGAACTTTTCTTTTACCCATAACAATAACACCAGCAGTATAAAGGGAAGGTACCTAATCTAACACTAGGTTTCTCGATGAAAAACTAATAATACTTAAGACTGACTAAAAAAACTCACGGCCCCCGGAATTCACATGTTTGTTCAAACAATTTCAGCAAATGTTATCCACGTTCGCTGATGTTTGTATTATTAACGTCTCAACCTTGACCTATTTCGAGGTCACAAATAAACACGAATAACAAACGAAAACCGGTACATACCTAACCGAATTAGCAAAGATTAAGTATACAGAAAATAGATTAAAATAAAGATCTGGTTTAAAAATTCTCCGATCCAAAAATACCTTTTTCCTATTGGCTATCGTTCAAAATTCAGAATCCCATTTGGAAATGAATGCCAAATACCATGTTTTGTTGAAATGTTATTAATATTAGTGTTTATAATTGTCTAGAGATGGCGGTAGTAGTTTGGTAATGTTTGGTTTTCTTTTATCGTTTTGATTTGCTTTTCTTTTTTTTAATTAACTTTATGAGGTAACCTTGAGCTCTGGCATCTTACTTAAATTCACCGAGAGAGATTCCAATGAATAGCACTACTGTTATGCTTGTGTTGTACCTAATCGATAACACAGTTATTCTTTTTTTGTATTAAATAAACAAAAAATAATCGATGAATGAAGGACCTAAAATCTACCTGATTTACCTTAGGTGGTACAAATTGGGTGCACACGCACGACCATAATGTTGATATGATAAACTAAAAGTAATCTTATAAAAGAAATAGATAAGATTGCAATCCAGACACAACTTTCAGTCAATGCTGATAAAGAGACTAATACATCATCTAGAAATTAAGGTCTCCCTGATATAGAGAAACAAACCATAATATTGATAGCTACAATGTTTACAACATCAAAATCACCATCAAGGTGACTAAGACATCAATGCTTAAAGCATCAATAAGATAAAGTAAACTGTCCAAAATAAATGATTGCATATATAATGTGCGACTAAAACGGATACTTGAAAGAGAAAGGAAACGCGAAAACAAATGACTTATACAAAATAACATTGTGCATCTTTGCGTTATCAAACATGCAAATGAAGCGTGGGACACACACATGTTCGGCTCATTAGCATTATCATTTAGTAGATTATGATGTGATTTGTTATGGCAACTGTTTTATTGATAAATGGAAATGTATTCTGTCTGTGTGTCATCATTCCTAAGTTGTGATTTGATTTGATTTGTAATAAGTCCTTGACAGACTAAAATAGTAAACTCGTTTTCACATCATCACAATTTTCTTAAACCTCTCCAATAATCTAGTTTGAACCAGTAATCCGCATAATCATGTTACATTACAACAACACTACGGCATTTATAAACAATGCTTTTACACGATAATCCACTTACGAGATTGAGAGTTCTTTTGGTACGACATTATCTGCCTCGACTTTTCCAGCTACGTTGGGTTTATGTTCCTTCATCCAGATATCCAGACTGAAAATATTGTCTACGAATTTACTGCCAGTTCATTACCATAGGGCTAAAAGATAGCATTTTCGGAACCTTGCTACTAAATCCGAGCGTAATTTGACCGCTAGGTACATATCCCGATTTGTAAGGAATATTGTTGGTTGGCTAGGTAAATAAATAAGTTTGTATGCAGAGTCAACCAAATTAATTACATAGTCCGATTGTTCATTACCCTGTTTAAAACTTACAACTTTGTCTTCCACGGATGTTTATAGTTTAATCTCAAATCTTTATCAAATATGTACTTCGCTACTGTTGATTCTAAGCTTTGCTAAAACTATAATCAGGTGAAGTTTTGTGTAAACTGACATCTTTCGTATCAATAAACACACTTAGGTGATAAAAAGAGTTTGATGTCCTCTTAAGAAGAAATAGTGGATACTCAACTGTGTTCTGTTGAGTGCTTGGATGATACGAGAACTTACTGTCCTTCCTGTGTTTAGTATTATTAAACTGAACTGATTTCGTCCGAAATCATTTATTGTTTAAGAGTTTCGGTCAATTTAAACAGCAATATCCTCAAATTCTTAGAAGCACAATTTCAATACTAACGTTTATTTTTTCTATTTGTTCCAGGGTATCACATGGGGCAAAGCGTTCCTGATCTCACCGGACAACAACGCAGCCTTACCTTACCTCTCTACCAGGGAATGCCAACTAGGTGGTTATAGAACTCACACAGTCAACTTCCACCCTCGCCCCATTCTATTCACCTCTTCATCAAGCTCCGCTCCTAGTACCGCAGAAAAGAAAAACGCTCTTCTGTACATCGCTGTCCCTGAAAACCGGCATTGGTTGGGAGCAGCCCCTCTTCCCGATATAGCTAAACAAATTCTAGAATGCCAAGGACAGTCTGGTCCGAACGCAGAATACCTTTTAAGATTAGCAGACTTCATGAGAGAAGAAATTCCTGAAGCTTTAGACGAACACCTATTTTCGCTGGAAAGATTGGTTAGGAAATTCGCTTCTGACATGAAGATTTGTTTGAGAACTTTGATGGGAGAACAGGCCCAGGAAGAAGAGAAGGCTGAAGTGAAGGCGGTTGTACCTAGCTTCCAGTTTGCGTCTAGAGTACCAGAGAAGAAATTGCGTTGTGTCAATATGTGATATGAGTTGGATAGACCGTGGACAGTCTGGAAAAGCATTTGTCGTTGTTGAAATGTTTGATTGAGGTGAATAGTTATGACTATTAATTGATAAAAGTTACTCTAAAATGTGCAACAGTTTTCATGTGTTACCAATGGCCTAATTCTGCGCTTTTTTTTGCAATAATTTTGATAAAATTTTGCTATAGATAATTATAGTATAGACAAATTGGAATTTGACATTTGATGGTACGTCTGACCAATATTTGATAAAAGTTACTCTAAAATGTGCAACAGTTTTCATGTGTTACATGTAGATATATTTTACCAATGGCCTAATCTGCGCTTTGTATAGCAATACTTTTAATAAAATTTTGCTATAATTATAGTATAGACAAATTTTAATTTGACATTTGATTGTACGTCTGACCAAATTCAAATATTGACTATAATGTAATCGTCATGACTATTTGTCTTATTCTAATAGCCAAACCGGGTATTAGGTAGGTAGTATAATTGACATTTTGCATGTGATATAATGAATCGTTTTCGCAAGAAGTATAAAATTTTGCAAAGTAAGTTTAAAATGGTTGAAAACCTGTTAAATATTAGCTTTTCTGAGCGCTTATTTAGTTAAACTTGACTGCTACAGTAATTAAATTTGTACCGATTTGTATTTTGTCAACAGGCAATTTTTTTTTACTTTGCAACATTTATTTATTTAAACGAATAATGTTTCAAATGTAACCTCTTTTGTTAGTTTGTATTTTACGTTGACATAGAAGTTGAAATAGACAACAAAATATTCTAAATTCAAAAATAATCAGAAAGTAATGTCAAACGATGTTGATGATATTATAACGCCATTGTTTGCCGCGACAATACATCGTTTGGGGACCGGATTGTGAGCAGAACAAAGTGCGGATATACTAATTCATTCATAATCGAAATCCATAGATAATTATTTTTCTTGATCATCCATTTAAATTGACTGCATTTTTTACTTCTTAAAGCGCTGGACGTTGTTGATAAAAATTAGTCTTTAGATGAAAAACTAGACAAAATAATTATCGATCGAATAATTAAATCGAATAATTAGACAAATTGTAAATTGTTATGACGCATTCTGCTATTAACATAATACAAAATTAAGTGCTTGAAAAACTGCCTTGAAATGAAAAATATTGACTTTTATTGATTTTATTTCATTATTCAATTACCAACAGCACAATTTAATATGGGATTGACAGCATAAACACTGTGCAATTACTACACTATGCCTTACTTGTATGTCTCGTTTTAAACTTATACTTTAGTTATAATTATGTTAACTAACAATTTTTCATTATAACATTTAAAACAACAACGCACAAACAAAAACAAAACCAAATATTTAATTGTAATAAATAAGTATTATCTACGAATCTAGATGATTTAAGTGTATTTTTGTGATTAAAATATTTTTGTTTCGTATAGTTTATTTAAGTGATAAAATAATAATTTTAAGTTTCTATGTTGATTTTATTTAAATGTGAATATTAAAAATGTATTTCGTTGTAAATGTTTAATTTTCGCTAGAATCCTAAAGATTATTGTGATAGGTAAAACATTAAATTGTAGAACAATTTATTTGTAATTTAAACATAAATTGTGAACGTTCAATTAGCATAATTTTTGTATGAACATTTGTATGTTAATTTAAGGCGATGCCATAATGTACTGACAAAAATAAAATTATGTATGACCAAAACTTCTATTATTACCAGTTTTTAATAAAAGCTATATTTTTTTACCTGAAGTATGTACACATACGAAGCTCAAACTTAAATTTGTGAAAGTAGCAATTAGTAAGCAATTATTGGTACAACAAACATAGAAATTCTACGTCCTTCATGCATGCTAAACACGGAGGCAAGCATCCATCCTGACGGCAGAATGGCTGGTCAATTTTTTTTTTATATTTCGCTGAATATATCATGATTATGTAGCAATTATTGAAGAAACATAAGCAATTGGATAGCAATTCTAGAATATAGGTACTTTCAAAGCCGCTTGCCATAGATAACCAGCCATTCTGATGCTAATCGTAAAACTATGCCTACTGCTACTGGTTCATTTTTCTCTGAATATGTCATAATTATGTAGCAATTATTGAAGAAATGTAGCCAATATAAGCTATTGGATAGCAATTCTAGAATATACTTTCAGAGCCGCTTGCCATAGGCAACCCCAACCAGCCATTCTGACACTAACCGTAAAACTATGCCTACTGGTAACTGCATCCATGAAATTGAATAGCGTAAATTTTTTAAAATACGTGAGCCCACACGTCATGAACATAATTATTATGCTTTTGCAAAATATTATAGCAATTTAGCGCATCAGTCTGAATGCAGAACAAAATTACCAGGCACTCGCATCTTTACCGATAAAATGACAAGCTGTGCCCTCTATTAGCGCCTGTCACAACTAAAACGTTTGGCTCACTTCTTTGTTACCTTACTTAGAAGTACAAGTAGATATAAACAGATGGCGCTGTTGTAAGAAGACAATTATGCTTTCTGCTGCATTTTTTAAAATTTTAATGTGCGTCTTTCTTTGTGGACCAGTTACATTTTGTATTACTTTTTTTAGGAACTAATAATATTAGAATGCATTGCTTTCATAAAGACACTTAACTCCCCAAAACTATTACGGTACAAATTTTAAATATCTTTGATCTAAGAGACTATTATGAAACATGAATTTGGTGCATGCTAAATAAAAATACAGAAAATTCATTCGCACTATAAATCTTTATTTCATTATAATTCTTACAACTTCGTTTTGACCCACACATAATCCATCAAATATACATACAAGGAGCGCCAAACTTTACTAAAACAATAGATATTCAATTATTTTATTCAAGGCACATCATTATTCAATTAATTTATTATAAATAAATGAATTCAATTTAATTATAGGTAGGTAAATACCGATAACGATAATAACTATCATCAATTATAAAAATATTAGCAGCTAATATAATTTATGATAGTAAAATAATTCTCCCACTTTAAATTAATAAAATAGATAATTGTGACACTCTTCACTCATTCATTCGATCTTAATTATTTGTCTCATCACATAAAATGAGTAGAAAATTCCTATCTATTATTTACACAATAATCTCATAATAATTTCTTGTGCTAATTGGTTACACATTTATAATTAAAATGATAACATAATTAAGTACGAAAAAGATTTGGTGGTGAAATGCATCATCTGCACAGACGTAAAAATATAAATTGTCTGTGGTGGTTAAAAAGTACCACTTCCCATAGAAATCATAAACTGTGGACATACTAGGAAATATTCCTAAACTATTTTGCTAAAATACTACAAAGTGTAGCGGTCAAAAAATACCTAACGCAATGTAACAGCCATAATATTTTGTGATAAGTCTTAAAATAGTTATAAAAAATCCTAAAGGAAATAATGATCACTTAGATAATAAAATAAATTGTCGCGGTTCTTTTAAACAGACTAGATGCATTTTTACTTTTTTCACAAAAATTGTGCGTCATGTAACATGCCTCTTTATAAAAAATGCTAAAAAACTTCACAATAATATTGTTTTATAATCTTACCTACAAAAAAAACACAATTAACTTTGGTACTAGGATATTTACATTTGACCCCAAAGGGAATTAATTAATATTATATTTCTATAAATATTTACACGAAATATTATGCAATACTTTGTTTCGCATTTTGTGTAAAACTTAAATAAATAAATCTAAACTAAATACAGTAAATAATAGCTTAGTTTGAAAATGACACGAACAGTATCTTTCCTATCGTAACTAAGTAATCTGCTTTTAGTGTATAAAAACAATCCAAGCAAGCATCTAAAAAGCACTGATTCTGTTCAAATTAACAATGCCTTGTGCTTGTCATATCTCTGAAGGATACTCAAAAATTCAGAGAAACAATAGTTGATCTCCGTTTGCTTCGCAAAGGGTCACATACACATTATCTGTTTTGGACGTGGCGTAAAATTAAATAACCTGGAAAGTCCGGTTGAAACCAATGTGTTTCACGTCACGTTCAAAACAAACCAAAAGGACCTGAATATTTTCTTCAACAATACTTGTCTAAGAACCTCAAATTCATTATAAAAGCTACTTATATTTTATCATACAACACGATTGTTATTGGTGGGTTCAATATTAAGTTCACCTATTCATTCGGGGTGACAAGCATTGTTCATGCCCAGTGTTCACCGATGTGGTAGGTTCCAGCAATTTACGTTTGGACTAGGGTATGCCCTAGTTTCACTTGGACCACGATTTGATGCATATACCTTGGCCCAATCAATCCGCAGAATAGGTGCTTCAACAGCACATTTGATTTGTGAACTGAGTGTGATGAGCAACACTGCATATCTCATCCAATTTGCAATGACATCAGTTGAGGTGTCTCTAGAATAAAGTGATAGACTTGCCATTACCTTCTTCGAAACGCTATAAACACCACTTGCTTCAAATTAGAACAATTATATTTACTACGTTGGTATACTTATTCGTTACTAATACTGTTCAACTTTGCTATCTTCAAAAAGGTCACTTTACAAGTCTATTTGATGAAAGGAAAGTCACTGTCACTCTCGTCTCCTGAGCCGTCGTAGCTCGATGGTGGGGTATCGAGCTGTGGTAGACCGAGGTCCAGGTACTCCTGGTTGGCGGTGACTGTTAGTATCTTGTCCAGGTCTTCTACCAGTTCTGTGAAGGAAGGCCTGTCTCCTGGAGAGAAGGACCAACACTCACGCATCAGCATGTATCTGTGAAAAGAAACATATTATTTGTTATTTTTCTGGTCTTTTGTTACTGTTTTACAACTCTTTGTATTGGTCGATGAGGAGTGATAGTAGTAGTGTAGTAGTGGCGAAGATCGCAAATAGACTAGATTGCCATTGGCAATGCTGTAGTAGGCAAATTGGGACTTGGTAAGCTTTGGTCTGTTTGTTTCATCTGTCATTTTTGTTTTTGTATCATAACTCTATGAGTCCTCCTACACGTTTTTTTATTTATACTGCAAAATACGATACAACGGAACACCAAGATTGGATGACTGTGGATTTTGAACACTAAGTTCCTCTTCCAAAATAAAAGCCACCGCTATAAATATTGCCAATATTGATAGACTTACATTTCAAGACTACAGCATGGTGGCTTCTCCATCCGATGTCCGGCGCTGAGGTGCTGGTACATGTATTGTCCCGGGACGGTGGGGTACGGCGTGCCTCCTAGCGTCATGATCTCCCATAAGAGGACACCGAACGACCAGCTGTAATGTTACACAAAGTACCTATATTAGCACAACCATTAATAATAAAATAGTAGACTATCTATTTAAGAGATACTTTCTAAAAAAGAATACTTCAAAGAAAATATGTTTCAGGTGAACTACCAGAGATTTGAATACTGGTAGAATTCAGCGTTCAAACAAATTGTATTATTTTTTTAAATATTGATTTTTTATTACAAATTTATAACAGTAGAACTAGCTGTTCTTCAGATTTGTCATTCACATTCGTCAAATTTTCTGAAAATACAAAGCTTCAACTTACACATCAGTCTGCGTAGTAAAAACTTTGTGATACAGCGACTCCGGCGCCATCCACCGCACAGGGAGCCTGCCTTCCGTCTTCTTCCTATAGTAGTCGTTACTGTGAACATCCTTAGCGAGGCCGAAGTCTGCTATCTTGAGGATGCAGTCGTCGGAGACTAGCACATTGCGGGCTGCTAAGTCACGATGGATGCACTGTGAAAAGATGCGGACAAGTTTAGACTTGGTAATGGAAAGATTTTAAAAGAGGTCGGAACTGAATAAGTAAGATAAGTGACCTTAAATTGAGATTGCTGATCGCTCTGGAAAGTACTCACTAGAAATAAACCACATAAAAGATACATGTTTCTTACCCGTCTAGACGCCAAATATTCCATTCCCCTGGCAACTTGGTATGAAAATGACACTAGATCCTTTTGTGTAAGCGTTTTCTTTTCTTTCAATTCTTCTGTTGGTGATTCGTATCTGGAAAGATGCATATTTTTCATATAATGGTAGAAGCCTATAGAATTTAAAAAACATTTTACGAAAAGAATGCCGTCTTTAGAAGACAATGTAGCGACACAACAATAAGGTACCAATATCAAAAGACTACACCAAATAAAATATCATTCGATTGCAATAGTAATCTATTAAAATCTCACCTGTTCCCAGGTCTATGATTCCTCAAGAACTCCCTCAGATTTCCATTGGGAGCGTACTCAACGATGACATAGAGAGGTCCGTCCTGTGTGCAGCATCCGAGCAAGTTGATTATGTTGACGTGTTTGCCGATCATCTTCATCATTTCCATCTCTGAGACTAGCGCCATCATCTCTGCGTCCGTGTGGCCCTCTGGAATATTAAGGTAAGGTTTTGAAATGAAATAAATAAATTCATGCTTGTAAGAACTGCTTTGTTCCAGAAGAAAAAGTCTTCAAAATGCAATTTCAAGAAAATATGATTTTCATAACATGTTTTGTGTCAAAATGTTGATGTTTAATAAACTTATATTTACACAAGATCACAAGACAATCACAAGATTCAACAGGACATTTAATTTTATTTGGCTTATAAGTCCGAGCATTGAACATCGTTTTCAATTAGTTCATAAATATCTGATTCAATACCAAAAAATTAAAATATTGCAATCTTACCTTTCAACATCTTAACAGCCACAACAGACTGCATGCCTGGCTTCAGTATCCCCACACACTCAGCCTTCACGACCTTCCCAAATTCTCCTTCTCCGAGTATCTTGCCCAAGCACAGTGACTCCCTTGGCACCTCCCAGTCGATATCCATAGGCAGTTCGTATTCCGACATCATCATCGAATCGTTTGTCGTGTTCTGGACTTGCGATAGCTTTTGTTTCTCGATTTTTACAACTGGCATCAGCTGTAAATTGTGAATGGTAGAATCGGTTATAGAAATGATTTTGTAAATTTTGCTTAAATTTTTATGCTTTACACAAATAACACAAATAATATTTCTTTAATACTTCAGATAACAAATTATCTGAAGTATTAAAGAAATATTATTTGTGAAGTTTATTTCCTACATCCAGAAATCGTGGGCGTGGACATCGTCGACTGGGAAATAAATAAAAAATGAGATAGATCTATGATCATCTTTACCCTGCAGTGGGACTGGTAATGCATCTAGGTACATAATTTTGGGTTCGTCCTCATAACGTGTCGATGCATCGTCACTTACCAAAGCTTCACCCGTAGCCGTTGGTGATCCATTCATTTGAGGCTTCTCCACCGTGACCTTCTTAGTCCAATGCGTCACTATTACCGCCCTTGCCGTCTCTATTGCCAATTGCTTCTGTTCCTTCTCCCTCTTCAGCTTCTTGCAGATCATCACTACTATAATGGCGGCTACAAAGAACATGGCTCCAAGGACCACTGTTAATATGTTTATGAGAAGCGTGTGCTTCCCATGGTCTGGTGCTTCTTGCACTGGTTGTGCTGAAATTAATAAAAATCATAAGTTAGTTGGAAGTAATGTTTACTTTATAATAGTTCAACCTATTTTTTTTTTTCTTCAGGCTTAGAAAGAGTAATTATTACTATCATTTCATTTCCAATTGCGGCGGTTTTGAAATTATCCTAGGATACTTACATTCCAACACAGTCAAATATCCTTTAGCCGTCGTATTTCCTAAGCTGTTGAGGGCTACACAAACGTACCACCCTTCGTCTTCCTTGGTTATATTGTATATCGTAAGTTGTTCAGGTTTGTCTGCTGGATTCTCGCTCTGAAATATCCAGATAAGGTCAGCAGTGTTAAAAAAGATGTTTTGGTTTCTGTTTCTGGTTTGTTAGTTCACACATCAGGTTTTAAAAATTTTATAAATTATAAGAACATGCTGTAAATTTATAGAAAGGTACTAATTGATTAGACACAATTATTGTTTTTGAAGAATATTAATACATTCAAACATGCTAAGGAGTAGCCACTTAACCTAATTTCGATAAAATTTAAGTACCCATAGGCAACTTAACAAGTGCGAGTCGGACTCGCGCACGAAGGGTTCCATACTACTATATATACAACATTAGACATCGAGCCAAAAAACGGCAATAATCAGGTTTGTTGTATGGCAGCCCCTCTTAAATATTTATTTTATTCTATTTTTAGTATTAGTTGTTATCGCGGCAATAGAAATACATCATCTGTGAAAAGTTCAACTGTATAGCTATCACGGTTCATGAGATACGGTTCGGTGACAGACAGCCAGGCAGACAGACGGACAGTAGAATCTTAGTAATAGGGTCCCGTTTTTACCCTTTGGGTACGGAACCCTAAAAATATAAAACTGGTATACAATCATGCACTACAATAGGAAAGCATTAAGAAGAGCCGAAAATTTAGAAAATTATTTTATATTTTAACTAGCTTTTGCCCGCGACTGCGTCCGCATGAATGTCGGTTATCGCGGATGCAGACGAAGTCGCGGATTAAAAAGTAGCCTATGTCCCTAGGGTTCAAGCTATCTTCATACCAAATTTCATCAAAATCGATTCAGCCATTTCATCGTGAAACCGTTACAGACAGAGTTATTTTCGCATTATATTAGTATGGATTCAAATCTATACCAGTAATGTAGTTACTTAATCTTAGACAAACATGCACCATCCCATGCGTTAGTGACAAAACCCTCACCGAAACCACTTTGTTTTCATTGAAGATCACTATAGTCTCCTTGTTCGACGCATCATTAGGGTCGACAGTGTAGTTGTAAACATACTCGTCTCTTGTAAAGTACATCCAAAAAACTGATGGATGCATGTCAGTCAGGAACTGACAGCCAAAACGAGCCGTATCACCAACCACGACCGTCTGATTTTCGGCACCTCGAGTCAATACTGGCTTTGCGTAAAGACGCTCTATAAAGAAATTGTGCAGTTAGAATGCTGTACCTGTTTTTTAGTCGTTGTCTTCTTTTTGGTAAATCATCGTCCTTTTATCATATCGGACGTCCAGACTTAGTTTTAAAGTTCACATCGAAAGTATCATTAACTAAATAGCCATCGTGTTGAAATGTTAAACAAATGGCATTGTTAGCAGGCAATTACATCTAAATCTTAAAAAGCTTGTCGTCTAAATTAAGAACACATTCCACAGAAACTCTTTCATTCTAGAAAACAATGAACAAAAATAACAGTGTTTGAATTGCAACACTTCGATCCAAACTTACAGAGGAATGTCAGTCGTTCTTTTATACGTTTTGCAGTTTATATTTGTATTGAATCAAATGGTTGGAGAGTTTGAAACGCCTATCATTTTAACCAAACTAAATGTTAGCAATGTGAACTCTGGTTAAATAAAAAAAGAAGAATTTTCGTTCACCACATTCCTGGAATTCTCTCTTATTTGTAAAAGTGTTACTAAAGTATCTTGTTCTGCTAATAAAATGGGTGAGAAAGCACCAATTAAAGTTATTAAACTACATTTACCACCACCAAAATTAAGACATTCACCAGTTAATAAACCAACTCCTTGAGTGTTACACTAAATTGTTAAAATTACAAGTGCGACATATACCCTAAACCTGTATTGAAAATTGCTTTTAATCCAACAATAATATAAAACAAATAACTACACATAGCTTTAAATACAGAATTAAATAAGAAAATAAAATGGAAAAAAAGATCATCGACGAACCGAAGATTTGAACGATAATGAAGAAAATGATGAAACCTTAACCCCTTCCTGAAAAAAAGCAGCGATCCAACACCAAACGAACAGTGATTTTGGACCAACACCGTGAATAAGAAATAAAAAGACCTCTATGGTTTCTCCGAACGGTATAGGCATATCACTAGGTCCAACTTCAGCATCTTGCAGAGAATAATTGTATGGTCTGATCCAGTACAAGTAAGGTTCCAAGTCTGAGACAGGTGGACAGGATAGAGTGACTGTATCGTTGACCAGAAGAGTGATGTTACCAGGATACCCCTCCTTAATGTACGGCTTCGATGGATAGCGTTCTATAAGAGATAGCTATTGAAATGTCGTAGAATATCGAAATCGGATGATGGGTTTGACGTCAACAATAGGCCATTAACATTTAAGACTGAAGAATAACATAAATAGAATCACTTTGTATGAATTGATATAAACCTGATATTTCAAATAATAATGTTATAAATATACACGTAACACACGTTTGTGTATTTATACGTTACACATTTTCTTAAAAGCAAGTCTCGTTAAATCTAAAATAGCTAAAACCATAAAACATACCTTGAATATGAAGAACAACAGTATGTTCGATGCATCCAAGAAGGTTACAGACAACACAAGTGTAATTCCCGTTGTCAGCTTTAGTCAGCTCGTCTAAAGCCATCGACCATTTTCCATAAGACGGTTGCCAGAACACCCTAGATATCGGCGTACTCCTGTTTTTGTACCAAGTAATGTTCGGAGTTGGATTCCCTGCAAATGTTTTACGATGTAGTAAACATGCTTCTGGCTATTTCTGTGTGGGCTGCATTTAAGTTAGTAGAGTAGAATAGGGAAGCAGACTGTTTGGGGACGACGACATTAGTTTGCAAGTTAATATTAGGTACTACTAGAGAGATATTGACGGTACGTGAAATAACATGTGTAAAGTTGGCAGACAATTAAACACGAATATTATACTAAACACTGCTACAGAAATAAAGATACTGACAACACACTATCCCAAAAATATCAACTAATAAAAATATTTATTACCTTCTGCTGCGCATCTCAGTCTTATGGAATTCCCTGCAGGTTTCATGTCCATTTTAAACAGTTTTGTAGGATGCTTGAACCTTGGAGGGAAGTATTCCTGCTTCTCATCAACATGGCCATAGCCCGGATGATCTTTTTCGTCTTTCTCTCCTTTTTCATCTGGGTCTTCGTCTTTTACATATCGTTTGGAGTCTGTCACGTTTTCTTCTAACGTATTATTTTCTACAAGGGCAGCACTTTTAATTTGTGATAGTGTTTCTGGTAGTGCTTTGTCACCCATGTCTGCTTGGTAACCTAGGAAAACGAATCCATTAATAAAATCTTGAAATAAAAAATAATGAATTATCTACTAAAAATAATATTTTTAACATAAAGAAACTGAAAATCTGTACTTCCGCTCGATTTAAAACATATAATAAATATATCGAAATGAAATACTAATACAACATTTCTGATTAAAAAAAACTAAACACGACACAGGAAATCGCTGGTTATTTCGATCAAAATTTAAGTGCATCCCGTGTCGTCGAAAAGCGAACGAAATGTTTTTTAAAACCGAATGTTTCAAACATTTCTCCACAAGAGTGCAATATTGCTGCAACCCCGGAATCCGGTGCACACTGTTTACACATCTGGATGACCAATAAAGACGCTAATAAAATATAATATTAAAATAACCGCGTTCAGGCCAAAGACACTGAAACAGCGATGAAAATTTCTGTACACTTCTGTGATACGTTTGACATTGAAGATTTGTAACACGAATCGTTTTATTGTTTACAGATTGTGGGATGAGTTTACGAATTTCGTGGAACCTTTCCTACTGAAATGTTTGGTGTTTTGGCTTCACCAATAAACTTCTTCACCATTGTGAATTCTATCTCGCCGTTTCTTTGAATTTAGTTGTGTCTTTAATTCTATTACAGAAAAGTAATGAGTATTTCCCTTTCCTTTAATTACTTTGTATTTTTATTTACTAGTGCACTTACCTTCAATGTCTGCGTTACTGCGCTTCAGCCTAATTCTAATATTCATCTCTTTGGCATTTAGATTACAAGAGTATAGTCCTGCATCTTTGGCTTTAAAGGCATTTATTCTTAACCTGAAAACGAAAATACTTTCATTGATTCAATTGCTTGAGGTGACTGTTTCAACAGCCCGCTTCTCACAAAAGTAGAGTCGTCATATTACGGTCAATAAGGTAATTAAAACTCAACATCTTAACATCTATACCTATATATCTACTTAATTTTCAAAATTATACTTGTTTCAAAATCTAATCAAATCTATTAAGTGAAACTGACTATCTACAAACATTAACATACTTGTCAAACCCGTATACTGTCAACTAAAATTGTATCGTATCTGACTGTTTCTAAGGTCCAAATCACTCATCTTTGTTTCAAGAAAACCATTCCTCTTCTTCTAGGGTAGATGGGTAAAAACAAGTAACTGACATCAAATGCAATAATTTTCAATCTAAGTGGTTAATATTCAACATCATTTTGATCGACGCAATGTTTTGAACAGCCTCAAATAGAATCACATAACTCAACCATGCATTATGGGTTGTATTCAAATTCTGTGTAAATATTGTTACTGGATACTTTGCTTACTGTTTCTATGTCTCTATTTCTGTGCTTCGCAAAATTTTCGTTGTTATTTCTAGATTTGCTTGGAATAGGTCGAGAGAAGGTAGCTTTAAGCTAAGTTAAACTTTAGTAACCAATAATTAATATCCATGTTTAATTTAGCTAATATCAATTTAATAATAAAATCAAACATTTCTATGTTTCATAGACTTTT
Source organism: Charanyca ferruginea (assembly GCA_947361185.1). Classification (NCBI taxonomy): domain Eukaryota; kingdom Metazoa; phylum Arthropoda; class Insecta; order Lepidoptera; family Noctuidae; genus Charanyca; species Charanyca ferruginea. The sequence continues at coordinate 5,620,655 of OX376077.1, read as the reverse complement.
AGTTAGTTTTATTGCAGCATTTTTTCTTCAACGGTTGCGTAAAATCTACACATCATTTGCTGGTTCTACTTCCACTTTACATTCTACGTATAACTCTTCTTTCATCAAACCTAAATCTTTAGGAAGATCACTTTCATTATCTTTCACGTCTCAATTATATTTAAGATCAACTGCATACAGCAGCTTCTTCTTCCATACATCTCACGATCATTACAACTGTATGATCATTCACACCATCTATTCTTTTCTTTTGTCTCTTTTTTTATACATATTTGCTTTAGGGGATACAAGTTTATTATATTCATTAAAAAATATCGAAAAAACAAGCCTAGATTGCTTTTAATTGACAAGTACGCTGTCGGAACAGTTCTCTTATCACAGTTATAGTATGTCATCTATGTTAGACGTACCATTGCTTCTGCTGCCCCCTGCTTCTGTGGCTCTCCGTTAGTAGGCTTCCATCTTTGTACCACAGAAGCAACGACCGCTTATCACCATTAATGTTGCCCGCACACGTTAGCCTTAACCGCTCGTTTAGTGAAGCTTCTAATTCTGTATAGTTTTTATCTGTAACAATAGATAACATATGGAAATAAATATAATTATGTAAGTAAATCAAAAACAAAATCTCACGCTAAAAATAACTTCTGTGTTTGGTTCATTTATGAGCAAGTACATACCCGTAGGTATTTTACATTAGTAAACAAAAATCACAAGCGGTTTATCCCGACTGTCATTTGTCACGGGTAGACAAAAGCCCAAAAATGTGACAACCTGTCTTACCAAGGGGTATCGTGTTAAACTGGGTTTACTGGGTTGTGAACGTCAAATAGGCAGTCGCTCCATGTAGTACATTGGTATTCTGACCGATGATGACACAATCTTTGTACTTATTCATTATTAACCAATATGGTGTGTTCTCGATGCTGCTCTTTTAAAGTTAGGTATGCAATTTTGGTTTGTTTATAATTAGGTAGTTAGGTTCGAAGCTCAAAAGTGAGCTATTTACCGGAAAACATAATGCATTTCATTGAATCTAAACAGTTAAATCGTAAATCTGTAAAAACAAAAAGTTATGAAAACTGAATGTTTACGTTTTCCATGTGAATCTCCTTTGCCAGGAAAAATACAAATATTTACACTAAAATCCCCATTATAGGAGTCTTATTATTTCGTAGAATTTTGATTAAAGCAGCAAATGCAAGGAATTACTTTAAATCGTTTTGGATTAAAATGTTCTCCCGACACGGTGGCCAATCTCAATGGAGATCAGCCCAGTACGCAGAAGATATTATAGTGCACAAGTGTGTGCGCAAACACAGGTGCACTCCCTCTCCCTCATAGTCCGGTGTGACGGCAAGCCAACACGACCAGGAAGTGATCAGGCGGCTTACGTACTTTCTGAAGGAAGCACGGGGTGTCATATCACAAATTTAAAAACTCAGAGTTGATATTGAGTAGTTCCTAGGTGAAAACTTATTGAGGTTTTCACCTAGATTGACACTGGGAACCATGCTTAGCAGTCGCGCTTGCGACCACGGGATCAAAGGAGCACATATTTTGAATATTTCTAAGACATTCATATTTTGGTCTAACACCCAATGACGTATTTTAAATAGACGCGTCATAGACGAACATTCGTGCACTTTATTAAAACGGCGTAAACTTATATCAACATACAGTAGGCACATACAATTATGGAGTGCGAAGAAAAGGTCAGTCTGTTTTTGTGAAATTTGTGCATCTTTTATACACACATGAAGGCATTATTCCTTGAAAATGTCACGAAATTACGAGTCATAGTGACGTATAGCCGCGACTTGCTTTAATATTGCCATTATTGAGAGCGGCTAACGAATCTAAGTTTATAATATATCATTGCTATCACCGAAATTATCAATACATGATAATCAAATCTAGAAATATCGTAATGTCCTGCAACATTCAGCACAAAAACGACCACAGCCCTACTAACTTAACCCTACGCTACGATACGCTTATATTTAAACATACACCATAAAAGAACGAGAATAAAGTAACCCTTTAAGAGTTGCGTTCTCAGCTCATAAAATAAACCCTTCCACTGCAGCTTGTGAATGCGAATGAGCTCAAGCGACTTTAAAAAACAAGTCATGTTTATATTGAAGATTAAAAAAATGTTTACTGCTCTTAAAATGTCGATTAAATGAATATCATTGACTTTTGTTAACAATGAACGAAGATTTATTGTGTTTGCTTTTATTTAGGACTTATTTAAAATTTATTAACTCGACATGACGTGATGTATTTATTAGCAAGCGGAATTTGCTCTTTTAAATCTAGGTATGTTTATGCCATAATGTTTGCTACAACTTTAGCCACAAACATAGTGTGGGGGTGGTGTGGTGGTGTAATGTGGGTGTCGTAGAAAACGACAGAGGGATATTGACCAAAGGATGGGCAGCAGCGTCCTTCTGAGTACCATAACACTTACTGCGAACGCCAACATGTATCTGTCAAGCATAGCGATTACGGCTAAACCCCCCTTCGGGGGAGACCTAGGCCTAGGCGACGGCGTCGAAAGTTTGGCATGAAGATGATGATGATAAATTACCACTTGGGAGTAGAATCGCAAGCAACACCAAGGACAAATATCAAAACGCAAGATCGAATCCAACCCCTAGGGGTTTAGAAAAAGTCACATTTTCATTCATGCTAATGAAATTAGATAAATCCGAAATGTATGAAATTGACATCTAGGCTTTTGAAATGTCGCGTGATCAATAGTTTTCAAACAATGTCAAATCGCTTAGCTTCGCTTAGAGATCGAACGACTCGATCGGTATTCCTATACCCAGGTAAGTCAGTAAATTACGCTTGCAACTTCTAATAATAAAGACTTGTATCTTATCATCATGTTGCTGGCCTTGTCTCATTCCTCCAGACCTTCCACTCTAAAAGACTTCTGTCTCCAAAATGAACAAAAATATCTTTCCGTACCGAATTCCCTGCGAAATATAGAAAATCCATTTGCAACACTTGGGCGTGTTAAAATAATATGCAAGTAGATTTATAGTGTTCAGGTGTCCGAACCGACTTCTATTTATAAACGCAAACGTGATTTTAATGAGCATTGACGGGTTCAGTTTTTATTTTAAGGACTTTTATTGCAACGACTTTGACTTTCGCTCTGCACTTTAGGGTTATTAAATAGGGTTGCTACTTTGAGAATCAATTACTACGGTTAATCTTTTGTGCAATTTCGAGGGGGCTATGAGCTAGTACAGGTTTCTTTTTAATTTTTGGAATTTAAATTATTTCAAAACAATTAATCTTGTTCTTTCGTTTCTTAATAACATCATCATGTTCTAGCCCTAAATTCACAATTGGACACGCTTGGACTATAGCTACTATACATTTTAGGTCTGTGTCATTGCTAAATTTTTACAATAGCCTGCAAAACACAAAGCGGTCCTTAAAAAAATCGTTTAAAATTTATAATTAACAATTAAAACAACACACAACACAACAATTACGAAGTGCGTGACACATGTCAATCTAAAATTAAACAAAATAAATTACATGCACAAAATAAATCTTTTTATCGATACGGTAATCAGACTCAATCCTGACGTCACTACGAAGTCTGACTCAAGACTGACGTATAAACTAAAAGAGCGACACAAAAGGACAACTGTTTAGTTTTTATTTACGCATTGTCAAGTACATTTGATTTACAGGGTTATGCATCTTCACTACGCTTTGTAAAATGACAAGATGAAATGAAATAAGTGTCCTATGCAATAGCCATCTTCTTTTTTTCGTAGGTACTGATGATACGATTATGCAGCTTTATACTCTTAGGTCCAGTAGGTCGTTACGTTCAGCTAGCACTCGATAATGCAGACCCTAGCTGACTAGTCCTGTTATCATGATGGTAAACGGTTCTCGTCAGAGATAACTCTGGTCATGGCCCAACGGCCCTTTTTAAGTCCAAGCAAAATAAATCACCTCTTTAAGGGCCAAGGAGGTGTAGGTGTAGGTGGGTAGGCTTTCCAAACCAGTACCTATCACTGATTCTCCCTGATTTATTGTCATCTTAATTTATATTGAAAGGTTTTCAAATAATCTTCGTTGCAAAAATAATGTAAATTACATTTCTTGAACTAGACCTCAAAATCAGCAATCAGTCTTGTCATTTTAATTTTTAAAGGGACTGTAGGGTTGATTTGATTTAAAAAAAGAACATTTTGTAAGGGTGAACTACGGAAATTAAATATAAAAGCGTTGTTTTGTATGTGACACCTCTTAGATCTTATCTAGCCTAATATCTAATCAGAGGTCTGTACCTACCTTAGCGTGCAGTCGCTTAGTTTTTGAGTTAGCTGGTGGCCTTAATTCAATAAGGCACAAGAAAGTAAAGTTAAGCAACTGACAACGTTACAAGTTTACCTACGAGATAAAATTTAAAAATAAAAAGTTACACATTATCAAACACAATATCCACATCTCCTCTGATATTGACACTAACTTTTAAACACTAAACATTTTGCAAAAAGAAAAACATCGATAAAAAATGACATATAATGTCTTCACTAAAAATAATCACCAGCACTAAAAAAGGTCATTACATTTTTATGACTAAAAATCTTAAGTACTTCAAGACTCAAACTTATTTTTAAATAAATAATGTACAGACCCGATTGTGTATTTCTTACAAAATGTATTGCAGTTTTACAATGTAACGTCGCTTTGTTTCGCAAGTGGCTCCGGCTGAAATTTTAACTGCCATCGGGATTTGTGGCCTGTGAATTATGGCCTGCGATAGTGATGGGTGATAGATTCTAAAGTCGATATCGATAAAAGGTAGGTTTCACAATTATCGCGGTTTTAGTGAGTATTATTGATACTTTGTGATCACCTATCAAATCCATTCTGTTTTTAAAATTTTATATTTAATGCCACACTTTTATAATTTGGTCTCTAACAATCAGTTATTTTTAACACCTCAAAATAATAAAATATAATTATGTTTTTACTCATACTATAATCTTATAAACTAACTTTTCCCAATATTCTATCGATATCCCATCTAACAACACTATTCTTTTTGCAAGCTCCTTAACCATCGATTTAGTGGTTGCATATGTTCAGCAGATGCAAGCCCTATGCACCCTTGGGTCACAAAAACATCGAAATTCAAAACTTAAGTCATAAAAGATTTGGTGTTTTTAAAAACAATAGCCCCTTGATAGCGTGAGAAAGATTTTTACAAATGACCATTTTGAGGGACTGTTAAAGTTTCTTAAACATATTAACTTTGACAAAAGAGCAAAGGCGGATAGCGTTGTCTAATGCTGGCACTTCACATGGCGTATTTGTGAAAATATTCGCCTTATTTGGATAATACAAAATCGACTTTATTTCTAGAAGTGTAGGGTAAATTTTGAAGTGCCAGCTAAACAATGGAGTCTTACGCCCGTCTGCATTAAACTTGACGCTCTTAGACCTCAAAATGTGTTTCAAAAATCTTAACTGGTCGCCTAAATGTAGGCATGTCATTTTTAGCATTGGTTTACTTCAAGAGCTTCTTAGTTAAGCTCGGTCTTAGTTTACTTTGCATTAAAGTAAACTGGTAATGTGTAATGTAGTGGACGTGGTAATAAGTATAGGATATTAAGACTAAACTAAGCGTAAACTTACTCTACTGAAAATAAAATGTTCTGGTTTAGACTGATTTTGTAAGTAAAAGTTTGCGCTAAGTTTTGTTTCAAAATCTAGGTTTAAATGTTACTGCAAGTCGCTCGTTTTACTTTATAGGAACCTACAGTTTGGAACGAGCAGCTAGTTTCAACTTACTAATTTACCCAGGTAATCACGTAAAAGTCACGGGCAGACGCTGGTACTCAATAAAAAGTCAGCATCAAAGGAAACACGATTTATCAAATATAGGCCAATGGTGCAGAATAGATACAAAAACTAATTTAAAATAAACACATTCATTTCCGTACTCATCATGTCATTTCCACTCATATTTTAATATTATTAGACTTTTATAAAAATATTTTTATACATTTTTCAACACCAACATGTTGACTTGTTCTTTATTGATGATCGCATAATGTTTTTTTTTGTGAAAGAACGCATGAATGAACAAACATTTTTTAACTAATTTACCCAGGTAATTATCAAATGTGTCTGAATGGTATATCTACATAGTATAAAACAAAGTCGCTTCTCGTCGTCTGTCTTTCTGTACGCTTATATCTTTTAAACTACGCAACGGAGAGGAACAAACTACGCAGAGGAAGGTTTACACACGACGTATAATTTGAAATTTGTTAAAAAATTATGACATTATTCAAGATGTCGGAAGGAATCAAGCCGGTGGTGAGCTTTGAAATATATATTATTACAAAATACTGTATGACCAAATTGTTCCTCTTTATTAGGACTACCTACTACAAAAAAGTCAGTGATGGCGTATGCGAAACCAGGGCGGGCCGCTAGTTAGAAATAAATGATTTGAGTTCAATATAATATTTATGACTCACAGATGAAACGGGAAAGACTACTCAGCCCCATCCCGAATTACCATGAATTCAATTTTGGAAGTCCCGAATTATCAATGACAATGACAATGGTCTCACAATTACGTGACATTATTCAAACCCTTTAATCTCACACTATTAGGGTACAAATTATGTGAAACAATGGGAGGTTCTTATTTTTTGACGTTGGTGGTCTGAGCTTCGATATATTTTGGGGTTTTTATCTCACTGATTTTAAGGTTGTAAAGGGTGATATGAAATCACACAATCAAACGATTAAACTCATACTTAATCGATATCGATATTTATGTCCTACTGTGACATAGATATGGTGTTGTAGGTGGTAACAAAAAGTACCTACATATATGGTAGAAAATAATTAATTTGTAACTGTTTATCGGTAGTTTTATTGGAAATAATAGTTGTCTACACTATCGTATTGGGTGTGAATCCTGTAAGTAACCTGTATGGTGGGAAATAGATGGATAATAATAAATAGATAATGTTTTGACGACGCAGTTGGCGCAGTGACTGCGCGATTGACAACAGTACCGCGCGTCGCGAGTTCGATTTCTGCACGGAACATATAATTATATGACGTACTAATACTATAATACTATATAATACTAATACTATAATTTTTCTGGTACCCAGGGTGTGTTTAAAGACTACCCTGTCTTTAAACACACCCTGGGTACCAGAAAAATTCCACATTAGTCTAAGCACTGCCTCAGCCTTTTAACCCTCCAAAACCCTCCCCAAGTAACACAGACTGTGTTACTTGGAATTCCCCAAGTAACATAAAGTCTGTTTTGAACGGTTAAAAGGCTCCCAAAAACTAGCAATGTTGAAATGACAGTTATTTTGTCATTTCAACATTGCTAATTTCATATATTTTAATTGATTCAAAAAATAAAATAAATGACTATTAAGCCCGTCACAGACGTAGCTTTAATATATATTAATATAATTCATAGCAAAGCATATTACGATATATTTTCTATAGTAATCTTTGAGTGACCACAGACGCAGCTATAATATATATCTTTATTACGTCACCAAAATATGTGGACAGATATAGCAAGGCATATTAATACCTATGTATTTCAAAAATGGGAAAGAAACGACGGCCGCAGACGTAACAAGGGCGAAAATATATTATAGCTACCGTGTGTGGTGTGGTGGCTAGCTATAACATATATTACAGGTACGTATCGTACGCTCGTACGATCTTAGCAGTTTGAATAAGTTAGGATTGTATTGTATCTTGTCTAATATATAAAAAATCTCGTATCATATGATTTTTTTTGTGTATATTTGGTAAGTCCAAGAATATGAGGTCGTAGTCTATTTTTATTTAATTTTTATGGCAAAACAACGTAGATATAATTATATTTTTTTAATTGTTATCAGTCTCCACTTATGAACAACGTAGGTATTCAATAAGTCCACTCAAATAATTTTAACATAAAATAAAATATAGTTTATTAATAAAACAGTTCTCATGCATGTAACGCGAATCTTTTGTACTGCCGCGGCCTTACATATGACTTTTTAATTGTTTGGAGCAATGCCAAAAAGAATTTCATACGTAGGTGGTACATTACTGTGTATTCAAGATTGTATGTACTGCTTTATGTTTAGTCGATCAAAATGATTTATGATGAGTTCAAAAGTTCATTTACATTTGTATTTTGTAAAATAAAAATGGTTTGAATGTTAAAAACGTGCTTACGAAAACTTCATGAAGATCAGATTACATACTTGGATTCAGAAAAAAATGTTCTGAAAATATGTTAAGTTGATTTTTTCAACGAGTCCAATATTTTGTTACAAAGTATCGTATGAAATATTTTAGGTTCCTTTTTTTTATGGAAAAGCATAAGGACTTTGCTAAGTAGCTGGTCGACTCACCACGTGAGGGCTGGCTTTTTCTTGGGCCAAACAATTAGAATTGCCATTCAACGTGGTAATGCTGCTAGCCTTTTGGGCACTTGTCTCATTGAGAGCGATGCGGACGAGTTTTTTGATGTCCTGTGCCCTTCTTTGTACCTACATAACATATTTTTTTTATAAGTCATGACTATATTTAATTCGGTTAGGTAATAGGTACTTAAAAGTGCTTGTTAATGGAAACTAATAAAAATACTTTTTTTAAATTATTTTTCTATAAAAAGGTAAGGTTTGTTCTTTTTTTGTTTCATCATCATCATCATTTCAGTCGAAAGTCGTCCACTACTGGACATAGGCCTCCCCTAAAGGGGGGGGGGGGGTTTGCCATAATCGCCACGTTTGGCAGGCGGGTTGGCGATCGCAGTATGGTTGTTACAAAGGCACAAAAAGAACGCTGCTGCCGATTCTCTGGTGAGTCCCTTAGTCGCCTCTTACAACACCCACGGGAAGATATGGGAGGGTGCTATTCGTTACGTCCGACACCATACGGACTTTTTTTGTTTGTAGGTAGGTAATCTCTGGAAGTAGGTACCTACTGGTACGATTACAAAAATTCTTTCACTGGTAGAAAACTACCAAGTGCTTCCAGGAAATTTTGCCTAGCGCCACCTCAAACAAGCCCTCGTGGTACGCGTCCAAGTCATCTCGCCATCTCTTTCTGGGTCGTCCTTTGTGACGCCGCCCAACTTCAGGCAACCCATTGATGCGGCTGACGGGACCCGCCCAATCCCACGTAAACCTGGCAGCCTTTTTGCCTACATCTGATATACCTATTCTAGAACGCAACGTGATGTTCCGTGTGTCATAAAATGTGTTTTATTATATACGTACCACCTACATATTTCATTTCCACGCGGGCGAAGCCACGGGTAGAAGCTGGTATCTACTTAATAAAAAGTCAGCATCAAAGAAAACACGATTTTATCAAATATAGGCCAACGGTGCAAAATAGATACAAAAACTAATTTATAAAAAAACACATTTATTTCCGTACTCTCATCATGTCATTTCCACTCATATTTTAAAATTATTAGACGTGTTTAAAAATATTTTTATACATTTTTCAACAATAACATGTTGACTTGTTCTAAATTGATGATCGCTTGATATATTTTTTTTTGCGAAAGAACGCATGAATGAACAAACTTTTTAGAACTAATTTATTTTACTGAATGAATTTTTCATGCATTAATTTATAGAGACTCTTTTAATTATATTTTATTAGACAGTATGTTAATTAACGAAATTCGTTCTCTTTCACTACATCATCCTTAAATACTAAATAAAAAATATATTCCCATCGATAACTAAAAGATTCATACAAAATCGGATACGTAAATGACAACACTGTACATTTTTGAATTTTTATTATAGTTATCTTTTTATGTTGATAAGTATATTTTTGAACCGACTTAAACAAAAGGAGGTTATTAAATCTATGAATGATGTAGATTCACGAGTTAAAAGGAAGAGAACGCCGTTTGTTCTTTAACATACTGCATTTAACAAATAACAATATTTAACCGACTTCAAAAAAAAGGAGGTTATCAGTTCGACCCGTATGTTTGTATGTATGTGTATGTGTTTTTTTTTGCATGGAATAAAAGGCTTATTATTATTATTATTATTACCTCATTTATTTATTGTATATACATATAAGTTACATTTTTAAATATTAATACAAAGCAACAAACAGAACAAAGCCACCGACTTCTGAAACTAAAGTCTTGTGTGTTCTGTGCTAAAGTTCTTTATCACTTTTTAGTTCTTTTTTGAAGGAGGTTCTCTTTTTCAAAACAGTTTTTTTACGATGCTGTATTTCATTTACTCATAGCTTAATGTTATCACCCAAAATAGTCCTTCTCTATAAAGACCTACCTACGTTTTGGAATGAGCAACTAGCTACCTTTATTATAACTTTGTGACTATGTAAACGATTTCTTGACAATTCTAATGTTCTTAGGCTGTCAATGGATTGGCAAAATCTAAAGCAACCAATCATTTCATAATACGAGAAGGTTAGCGCAGTGGCTGAGCGACCGACTGCTGAGCAGCGTGTTGCGGGTTCGATTCCCGCCCAGGGTAAATATTTGTGTGATGAGGACTTGTGTTTGCCCTGTGTCTGGGTGTTGTTAATTTATATATGTATGTATGCAAAATGTATTTATGTATGTATATCAGCTGTCTGACACCCATAGTACAGGGTTTCTATAGTTTGGGGTCAGATGGCGATGTGTGAAATGTCCCCACATTTCATACATCGCCATCTGACCCCAAACCTATTATAAAAAAAAACATATTATTATTATTATTTTATAAAAAGAAGAAACTGACTCTTGATATACAAGTATCGTCATCTCTAGCCCATAATGTTAAAAATGTTAGGCAAGTAAAAAGAAAAACTGCTCCAACTGAAAAAATATTACGCCGCTACTATAACTGGACTTCTAATTACAAACGACGATCACATTCTTAATCAGTTAATCACTAATTAATGAATGCGCTAAGCCATCCTCTACACCATTGTGAATGAAGGTTGCATTCCGATACTGATCGTTTCCACTTCCTCGTTCCATAAAGGAACTATTGATTGGTATGGGGAGTTATGTTCGATATCGTTCATTCACTTGCTTGTCTTAGGGCGATTTTACACGGAAAATAAAATACAATTTCGAAAAAAAATGTAACCATTGTCCTTTATATTTAAGTTCATTGTAATCCTCGTCTATAAATATTGTATCCGAAATAAACTTGCTTACCTGAAACCTATATTCAAAGTCAGAGTCAAATTATTTAATTTCAATTCAGACCATTAAAAGGCACTTTTGAACGTCAAGAGTCCAAAAGGTAGTTTTGTATGGAGAAGCACATTCTTCAACTCAAATCTTGTCTAGATAGAAAAGTGTATTCAAACTCAAATGCAAAATAAATTAAGTTATTAATTCAGTGAACATACATACAAATGATGATACCACTAAATACAATTAACTATCCGCACTAGTTAACCACATCATTTCCACAACAAATTGAAAATTTTGCCCAAAGACTCAAAAAAACAAATCATTTTCTTACATCATCAACCAATTTATAAACTCCAGATAGCCTACCGGGTTCATCCGCGTGATGCTATTCCGATCCCCTAAGGGCAAAAGCTGGTACATGACTAGGATATTTATTGTTGGCACTAACAATAGCCGATACCATTCATCATATTGCTTCGTTCCTTATAAAGCTCTTCGGTTTAAGGGACTAGACACGCGATACATAATAAGGAGATACGAGAAAGGGATTGAGGTCAGGTGTTTGATTACTGTTTATCTTTGATTTGGTATCAAGGTTTTGGAGCCAAGAAGAAGAAGAACCCCTGTAAAAGTTAAAAACTTTGGGGCAACTACCAACGCCCAACTCCAAATGAGATCGTAAGCTATCAAAAATATTGTAAAGTAAAATCCATACTTAATATCCTTATTCCATACTTCCATACTAATACTAATATTACTAATATACTAATTTTACTAATTTATTATACTAATGACTAATATTACTAATTTTACTAATTACTAATTTACTAATTACTAATTTACTAATTACTAATTTACAAATTACTAATACTAATAATATTATAAATGCGAAAGTAACTCTGTCTCTTACGCTTTCACGATGAAACGGCTGAACCGATTATGATGAAATTTGGTATGAAAATAGCTTGAATCCTGGGGAAGGACATAGTCTACTTTTTAATCCGCGTCTTGGTCTGCATCCGCGATAACCTTCACGCGGACGAAGTCGTGGGCAAAAGCTAGTAAGTAATAAAAGAGAAAAAAAAAACAAAGTAAAAAAGAGATAAATTGTGCACCGTGAGTTAGAATTTAGAGTTGGGGGTGACGGTGAGTTCGAATGTTGTGCGTGGATGAGCGTGGGTGAGTAAGTGAGGTGCGAGAAAAGATTTCATTCAGAGTGCCTAATAGAAGTGCGAGATTTCTACCGATTCGAACACCTTACATTTTGTATAGCGTCGGTCTACTCTGTTTTGCATTAACAATCAATCTTTACCTGTTCATTCTTTAAAGCTATCATGAAAAGGACAGACCACAGCATCCTCCCGTATTTTACTAAGAATAGGGGATATTACTGCAATGTTCTGGCACCAGAGTGCAGCACTAGCATAATCCGTAAACAGTTTTTCGACGAGTCGTTCAAAGCGTGAAATTCTGCCTGTAATTGAGTTCAAAATTGGGAAGTGTATTATATTATACAATAATGCATCAGTGCTGTGTATTTCGATGTAGAAATGAAAGGAATTATTCATTTCCAAAAGAAGAAAATGTTCGAAAACTTCAGGAAGCAGCGAAAAATCACTCTAAAATATGTTCCGGTTAAGTATTCAGGTGATGAGATAGTCGTAATTACAGAATAACGTTCACTTTTATCATGTAAGACAACCAAATATGATTTTATTCTGAGCATAACCTAGAATCCTCTTTCAAATGGCCGTAGGACGCCATAACATAGTTAAAGTACAGTTAGGTAAGTAAGATTAATTAAAACTTTGATATATTTTCACAAAATACCTAGTTATTACAATTAATAACATAATATAACAAGAATACGAGGTTATTGTTTACGGAATGTGCTAGTGGCGCCCTCTGCGCCGAGTTTCGCGTAATGTTCCTTATTGATTATATAAATAAATAAATAAATAAATATCTTGGGACAACTCACACACGGTCATCTGGTCCCAAGCTAAGCAGAGCTTGTGTTATGGTAACCAGACAACTGATATACATACTTATATAATTTATAAATACATACATATTATAGATAAACACCCAGACACAGAACAAACAATCATGCTCATCACACAAAGTTTGTCCTGGGTGGGAATCGAACCCACGACCTCCGGCTTAGCAGTCAGGGTCAGTGACCACTAGACCAACAGGCCCGTCATATATCCTGAAATAGAATCAATAATCGCGTAAGTCTAAGCCAAAGTATGTACTTATTTCAGTTAAACAATTTGCAGGCACTTTTGAATAGTCAAGGAGTCGGTCAGTTAGTCAGAAAGTTGAAGCTAGCTTTAAAACGTATAGTGAGGGCTCTATGGTGAAGAATGAGCAAGAAATTTCACGGGCACTATTTTTATCAAGTAGCAAGCTTGGTATGTCCCTTATCCATTATTTGTTGAATGATTATTGGGAGCGCAATCTACAAAAACAGTTCTGATATCTGTAAGAATTTTCACTCTAGTGAATATAACTCAGTAACTCAAGATTAGATTTAAAACAGTTAGGTAGGCCGATGAGGCAACATTAAAATGTACCGCCAAACCGCATCTTCTCTTTCATTTCCTGAAGTTTGATCAACATCAATGGTAACCAGATTTGGTTTCTTTTACGTTTCCTTTGTCTCATATATCAAAGAAACTTCAATATCTATTAGAGTTGGAATTAGAGAAAATCGAGATTTTCGAGCTAGGAATCATTTTTTTATTAATACTTACGTAGCCATATGCTCAAAGAACTAATTCGTCTTTTTGTCATCTGTGATCGTCGTTTGTTCAATGATGTATCTTTTTTTCATTACAAAATGGACGCTCCATTTATGATAAAACCAGATTCTGTTATGCTATTCTCTAACGTTACCATTCGTGGCTGTGCTCGATGGCGAACTCGACATCGTTGCAGCCGTGAAGACGACGTCGAGCTTAGCAACTGTTTTTGCTTAGCGAATATCGTTTTTCATAAAATATGAACTGTCAAAAGTGTCAAATTATTCAACTGCGAGTAGTTCTATCAAAAATCGTTAAGTGACATGGCACTAGCGCTGCGTAAGCAAACGTTAATGAATACGAAAATGTAACTCGCCGCTGCCGCAGCGTCGAGCTTTAGGTTGTGTTACTCAGAGAATAGCACCACAGGTTCGCATCTTCATCAAAATAAACAGTTTACCAAAGTCTGTCCTTCAGAATCAGTTTCTACGTCATTAAAATACAAAAAACCACTTAAAACATCCCCTAAAAATAAAACCGCGTACGAAATAAGGCGTCAAGTATCAATGTCAAGCCAAAACTGATACTCGAACCGACACACTAAATTTTGCGGCTATGAGACAAATAGCCAATGAATTCTCGACATTATTGCTTTCCTAATAGAAGCGGGTAGAGTATGTTTTGATGGCAACATCCTTGGTCGTGTTTTGAGGTATATCGTGTGACATACGTCATATCGAGTGCGTTCGTGCGAGATGTAGAAATAGCTCGGTTTCCTGTGATTTTACGGTTTGGCCATAATAATGTGACACAGGGACGCCGCTTTGAGATTATGGAAATAATTTGAGAAGACAATCCCAAGGGTGTTCAGAATAGGCCGTATGTTCAATGAGGCATCGGATTAAAACTGAAAAAGATAGTTATATTTTCATACAGATCCATTTAACGATTTATTGCAAGATTGTTTAAAAAAGAGATTTCGGTTGTCTAAAAGAGGAGGAGCTCGTGGCTAAGTTAAAGCCGTACAGATCGATTGGTCAAAGGTTAAGGTTACACTAACCGCGGTCGGTCTGTGGATGGGTGACCATCCCTTTCATACTGTTCCCTCCGTGCCTCGGAAAGCACGTAAAGCCGTTGGTCCCAGCTGTCATTTGTAGATCTTTGGCAGTCGTTATAGGTATAGTCAGAAGCCAGAAAGTCCTGAACCAGTCTTACCAAGGGGTATCGTGTTACCCAGTAACTGGGTTGTGGTGGTCCGATAGGCAGTCGCTCCATGTAAAACACTGGTATTCAGCTGCATCCGCTTACACTGGAAGTCAACCCCAAAACAGTTGGGAAATGGCTAGGCTAGGATGATATTCAGACAAATCCGACTGATGAAAACCTCAAAAAAATGATTTCTTCTCAACTTTAAGCTTAGTACCGACTTTACAAAAACCTATTAACAAACTCTGTTATTACGCCCCGCAGTTTTCTTCAGAATCTAAAGTGCTATTTAGACAACCTGTGGGCCAATACAATCCTCACACAAACAAAATTCACCGCCAACTCTTTGAATCTCTTACTTTTTAACACATTATTAAATTAATCACTTAACATCTAATTAGCCGTAGTACCCAATAGTTTGTTATGACAACTTCAAAGCATAAGGCCGAGATATAGGAAACTATTAAGAAAAGTACATTTGAAAGATGAAAAGGAATATTTTTAATTCCAGCGAGTTGTCGCGTCGGGAATATAAAAATATTAAAAAGACACACCGCTACATCCGTTTCCTGTTCAGATTTCGTAGTTTGCGCGTGCGCGAGCTTTTTCCCAATTAACATGGCGGCCAAAGGCGGAAGCAGAACGTCGTTCATAGTAACCAGATACGTCATTTCCGTTCTTATAACTATGACAGTTGCGAAATTTGAATTCAACGGTTGTGTTGACGTTTAATTTGACAGGAATGTCAATTTGTAACCAAATGTCAAGTATTTCGGCACGAGATACGCAGATGGTGTAATTTTGATACTTAGGCACTTATTTTAATGTGTTTCGCAAAATGTGTCATTTTGTTGACACAACGATGCGGTCTATTTGACATAGAATGCTAGAACCAAAGCTTTGACAAACTTCCAACAAAATTAGGCAAAGTTATGAGAATAGAGTTAGGTATTGAAAGTAAATGTCGAAATAGGTAATGTGACAAAATAAACACTATCCTTTTAATGATACTTGTACATTTCCGCGTCAGTATTTATGCAAACAGTTTAAAGGCGTTAAAATTACATAAGGAAACTTAACAATGCTCATCTGCGCGAAACAAATGAGCATCATAATAAGTAAGGTCAAACTATAGGTATATTATCAGTACCTATAAATATCTTAAAAATGGTAATTCTCATTCTAAATATTGATAATAACTATTCTAAAGAAATTACATTGTATTATGAGGAATTTTAATATACTTATTATATGCATATTGCACTAAGAGTAACTTCTGATGTCATTGCTTCAACAGCTGCAATATATTAATTAGCAAAAATATTCAAAGAAAAACTACATCATCATAAATTCTCGTTACAAAAGCTTAATTGGTTGCATTTCTGCTAATAGGCACCGAATAGTGAAACCTTTTTTGCTACTGTTCGAACTTTTTCTATCGCTTCCAATTTTGGCGCGAAGGGTGGGCAGCCATCTTGAATTTATTTATAGGCGCACGCGTACGTTTCTTTTAGTTGCGTTCAATTAGTTTGATTTGTGGAAAATCGATTTCATGGAAGTTTAACTGAGGAGGTTTTTAAAATGCTATAAATATTTTTTTAATAAGAAATTTAAATAATCATCACGGAGAAATTCAAAATTATTTATTTTGGGATATTTACTTACATCCAAGGTTAGTATATAAACTTAGAAAAACTATTGTTAGTACATAAATACAACTATAAAGGTCAATACCTACTCATCATAATATCTAATTCCATACATAAATGCCTCTGTGAAATGTATCGCAGTGGAGCGAAATGTTTAAGATAACGATCATTTTAATTGAATCAGGATGAAAAGAAGAAACTAAAGCCGGTTTGAGCTGCAATTGCTAATTTTGCAAAAGATTAGAATAACACAACTTTAATTTAACAGCCAAATTATGATGATTGAACACCATTTCTTGAAGCCACGAAGTAAATAAATCTATATGTTGTTACGAACTCAACTGTTCATATAACAGACACAATAGTTAATCAATGACAGTATTATGCCACACTCAGTGACGTTACTTAACAATAATTAATTATTAACTTTAATTGACCAACATTACTTGACACATGTCAACAACTTTAAAATAATTTCAATCTGCCATATTTTTGCCAGACAGCGTTCGAAGTTATGTCAATTAAAGTTAATGGCACCGATTCCCTTGTTCACAAACTAAACTAAAATTAGACAATTGGCATCTCTTACTACCAGGCAGCTGAAGAAAAGGACGGCGACAGATAATAACTAAGTTAAAAATGTCAAATTAGTTTTTTCCTTGAACTTCGCCGTGTTTGTAATCAATACGTTCTAAAATTACAACTATACTTAATTCTATGAACATTTTACATCAACTTAAATGACAGCTCTTATTGATATCTGTCTCTATCTTGTTTTATTGGAAAGAAAGAGATATAAATAGCTTTAAATAAGTTTAGTTCGTGCACAACAGAATTGGCACCAATGATTCATTATTAGGTACTAAATGACGTCTCTGAGTGTGTAGCACGACTCCAAGAGTAATGTACTGAAGACGTGTTGCAACGATCCTAGGGGACATGGAACATGGGCAGGCAGATGATGATGACGTTGTAGAATAAACCAACTATATATATTATGTGACAAGCTTCGGTAAACCCGCGACTTTGCTTGGAAATCAAGTACCTATACCATAATTCATAACATTCTATAATACTCGACAAAAGTGGAACTTTCTACCAGTTAAAGAATTTTTATTTGGCAGTACTGCTAAAGATTACCCTTTTATAAACAAAAAACAAAAAAAAAATCTATTAATATTGGTAAAGATGAAACGTCTTTAGACGATCATAAACTAAAAACAGACAAATCCGATGATTGGTGAACACAGTCAAACTGTTATAGTAACGGTATATATTATTACCCACCCACCTAATCTAACAAATGATGTAGACAATATGCTTAGAAGTATTATTAAAGCACAAAGAACAGCGGATACAATCCATATTTCTTTTATCTACAACCCACAAGAAATATAATTCACGTCCGAATTGAAAATTGCTGCTCTTCTTCAAAAAGTCACGATATAAATATTTATACTAATATTAGCTTTTGCCCGCGACTTCGTCCGCGTGAATGTCGATTATCACGGATACAGACGAAGTCGCGGATTAGAAAGTCGCCAATGTCCTTCCCCAGGGTTCAAGCTATTTTCATGCCAAATTTCATTACAATCGGTTCAGTAGTTTCATCGTGAAAGCGTAACAGACAGAGTTAATTCGCATACAATATTAGTAAAGCATAGATTATAAAAAAGTAGTCTGTAAGTTTGAAATCTTCGAAACTACTTAAGCGATTTTCACCAATTGTAGGCTACATTATCCCTGACTGCTATCCATACTTCCATACTTAATATACTTAATCCATACTTCCATACTTAATATTATAAATGCGAATGTAACTCTGCCTGTTACGCTTTCAAGATGAAACGACCGAACCGATTGAAATGATAATAATAATAATAATAATAACGTTTAATTCAGACTATGAGTCCATAACTGGTTAGTAATACAAAAATACCTTACAAACTAGTGTTAGTAAAACAAATACAAAAACAAAAAGTATACAACACAGGAACACAAACCTACGCCAAGCCCAGGATGCGACCACCTGCAGTATGTAGCCGCATCCAGTGTCGCCACATCGGCGAGTCCCAGCGGTCTACAAACACGCTCAGGATACTATTCGAGCTGACGCGCATGCGCAACAGCAATGAGGCACAACGCTTTCGCATGATGGCATGAAAACCGTCCACGCTTTTTTCCGCAAACATTGCTGAAGCGCTGCAATGGCGCGGCAGCCCGAACAACACCCTAAACGAGTTGTTATATTGTACACGCAGGGCACTGTATGTACGCTGCGTATACTTCGTCCACAGACTGCAGGTGTAAAACGACTGGCAGTAGGCTTTAAACAGCGTCACTTTAACCTGATCAGTACACCAAGCAAATCTGCGGGCCAGCATGTTACATGATGAAAGGTATGAACATAGTTTAAACCCTGGGGAAGGACATTGGCTACTTTTTAATCTGCGACTTCGTCTGCATCCACTATAACCGACATTCACGTGGACGAAGTCGCGGGTAAAAGCTAGTAAGTAGGCTATATAATCAATAAAGTTAGGATCAAAGTCATGGGTAAAAGTCTAGTCTCTTACAAATTCTCACATAAATCAAAGAGTATACATGCTTCAAGTATTTTATGTGGTTACGTCTGCAATTAGTCTTGCGCGTGGGCAAGTGTTAACATAGTTATTTATTGACCTTTTGCCAGCGGAAGCTTGCACTCATAATAGTTAATTTGGTTTATTAACTGTGATATCTTTTGTCTGGTTTGTCATAGCGTTCTGCATATCCAGCGTTTGATGTCAGCTGTTGTGTATACAGCTTTGGACATGTGAATTTTTGACTATGGGCTAAAATTCAACAAGGAATTTTTCTAGAGAATACCTCTTTCTAGTGGTGAAAAGCATAATGCAAATACGTAAAGTAGTTTCTGAGATCCTGAACGGATACAAATTCAGCACAGTGGGAGACTTTAATTTATGATATATATTGATGCTTAGTATGATCATTTTGAAAAGAAATTGAACATTTCTGGAGTCATCAATTCTAATACCATACCTATTGATACCTATACCATAACAATAGGAACGGTTTTGAGAATATATTAAAAACATATTATTTAGAAATTTGTGAAAACTGCTTTTGTTGTATTGTGCTTTTGTTAAAAAGTGCTACCTATACATGTAACAAGAATATAAGATACCTAGCTATACCTATAAGACTCACCAGACCCCGTAGTCAAACCATTTCAACGGTTTTGTGGGGCTTAGTTTATAAGCTATGTAACTCTAAACTTATAATAAATAAATAAAATAAATCACCGTCATCATCATAAAATATGTCTACTGCTAAGTATGCCTCTCCTAAGCATGACATCTCTTTGATACTTGCTTATTGTAAATTCACTCTCTATTTTGCATCTATTTGATTTGTATTTAGAAAGGATACCTTATTAAACGGATATTTAAAAAATATGTCTAAATAATAATATTATGTACAATTCCAAGAACAAGGCAGGGAGCTCAAAGGGCATCAAAAAACTCGTCCACATCGCTGTCAACGGGACACGTGCCCAACAGGCTGGCAGCATTGCCACGTTGTATGGCAATGCTGATTCTATGACCCAAGTAAACCAACCTTCGAAAAAAAAAAATGTTAAATGAATTACAGATTCAGTAAAATTATTATAAGCTGTATATCTAATTATATCAGCTCTATGGAAAGCCGTGTTTAACACAATTCAATTACTAATCACCGTGTTAAAATTAAATTATACCCTTCCTTGGGCTATCTAGCCCTCACCTCAAGATACATGGCTATTTTAATTAAACTCTCATTTCGTTCATCTAATAAACTATTATACCGAAACATAATTTCTAATGTGTGTTCGCATCAACGTTACAGCTTGCATTAACATTGCTTTCACGATTCACGTCTACAAAATCAAGAAAGCGAAATGTTACCGCCTACATGCGTTTGCGCAGGAAGACTCGTAGGGACACAAAATAGGTAGGGGCAGAAGTCTCATCTCAAAACTTGATCGCGCATGTGAAAAATTTAAACTGCGGATGCTTAAGACTGGTGAAGTTTTCTAAACTAATCACTGATCTGAAACAACTGATCCAATGCTGTAAATTCATGTTTATGTTTATTTGTTAATAATTATTAAAAATTACATGTCAAGTTTTGAACAAAAAGCAAAAGAAAATAATTGAGAATACACAAAATTATCAAAACAAATAAATACTAGTTATGTCAAATTACCTACAGCCATTCCTTTAGGTCATATAATACCTGGTCAATTAGCCAGCCTTTAAGTTTTGCTTTGAAAGTATTGTCAGACTTAGCGCTTAAAATATCATCGGGTAGTCGATTGTATACCGATGGACCAATAACATGAATTAACCTTCCAGATTTCGATAGGGTGTGTGGGTATCCAGCCAATTTGTTTCTACCACGAGTATAGTAGTCATGTCTATCTCCGCGTTTATTGTATTCGTTTAGGTGTTGCCTTACGTATACCGCCGCATGTAATATCACCATAGCGGGAACAGTCAATATTTTTTGCGCTTTAAAAAGTGGTCTCGCGGTGGCATCCCTTCGTCGTCGTATATAATAGCTTCTGCTCGCGACTTCGTCCGCGTGAATGTCGGTTATCGCGGATGCAGACGAAGTTGCGAATTAAAAAGTAGCATATGTCCTTCCCCAGGGTTCAGACTATCTTCATACCAAATTTCATAAATATCGGTTCAGCCGTTTCATCGTGAAAGCGTAACAGACAGTGTTACTTTCACATTTATAATATTAGTTTTTATAGTTTGGATAGGAAGCTAGCGTTTTCCCTGTATCCTTTGATAGCAAAATATAGCCTATAATTTTACTATACAAAAATAGGAATTCTTAAAATATTACGCGGCAAAAGCTAGTCTGTACTAATATTAGAAACAGGTTTAATTGGTTTGTAAGTTTGTATGTAGGACTAGGGGGTAATATCCGAAACTACTCATCCGATTTAAAAAATTCTTTCACGAATTGGAAGCTTCGTTATCCTGGATTGAGGGCTATATTGCATTATCAAAAAAATAGGGATCTTTGAGAAAATTCACGCGGAGGAAGTCGAGGGCAATGTGCTAATATTCCATAATACGGTTTTATTTATAGTACATCAGTATTAACCTTTAAGGCAAGCAGTGAATTTATACTGAGTACCTATGGTGTCCAAAACAATGACTAATAGTGCGATTATGTAAATCAAATCAAATCTCTTTATTGCAACTGCTTTTGCTTTGTAATAATCTGTCTCGGTGAACTTCAAGTGAGATGTCAACCTCACTTTACCTAAATTCACTGAGGGCGATTTTGATACAATTATATTGCAGTCTTCAATTGAAAGTCATCATTCAGTTCTGCTTTTTCTGACTGCTATGAAAACTATTTACAATTAAATATAAATTTCTATTGCTTTTAAGAGTAGGCCTTCTTACTTTCTTATTTGATGGCACATGCGCATGAGTTGATCTAATACGGCTCGCTCAATTTAGAAGACGAATTTACTCTACAAACTGTGTTGTACTTTATTCGTTTATTAGAGAAAATGTTGGGTCCGCTGCCAAATGTGATTTTGGTACACAAATCAAGCAGTATCAAGTAGTATGTACTGTAGAGACTGGCTGGTTTAACTAGGCTATCACCATTATTATCATCATCATCATATCAGCTTATTGCCGTCCACTGCAGAACGTAGGCCTCCCCCAGACATCGACAACCAACCTGGTTTTGGTCAGCTCGCCCCACCCGCTGCCAGCCACCTTCTTCAAATCGTCGGTCCATCGTGCTGCAGGGTGACCCATACTACACTTGCCCAAACACGATCTCCACTCTATGTTCAACCTCATTTTGATAGTTTTTTCACATAATGTTGAATTACGAGACAAACGCTGTTCAAAAATAGAACAATAGAGACTTGATAGTCGATCTGTTTGACTGAAAGGAGTTTTTTTACACTGTTTAGTTCTAATAATGTCAAAGTCAAATCGCATGAAACCATTTACAGGCACTTTTGAATTGTCAAGGAGTCGATTAGTTAGTCAAAATATTGTCGAAACCGGGGTTTTTTTATCCAACTTTGCAATGTGCCTATCGCAAATTTATTTACTCCATAAATGTACTGTTTTAGCATCAATTTTAACCATTAATATGGGGATAAAACCGACAACAAACATCGAATAAGAATGAATCATTGAACTGAGACTCGAATATAATATCGGGGAGACATAGAACAATTGGAATCCGAGGGGGAAGCTGTCAATAGAAAAAGCTACTAAAATAACACATATCAAAAACTTTTTTTAGAGAAAGCTGCCAACATGAAGTTAGATTACAAAATATCAAAAATACCTACATATTTTGTAATTTAAAACATTGTGTTAGCAACTATAACTTAAGTTTGAGACGCAAGTGGGCCTAAATAAACTAACATTTATTTACACAAATGTGCCAATATTAATCCATCAACCCAAAAAGAATCACTTGTTCTATAATTTTCGATTTAAGAAAATATTTTTAAAAGGACATCTTCGTCCGTCCGTAGATGACTTCCGGAGTCTATTTGGATGTCGTCGGCTTCCAATAGAATTTGGTAGGAAGTCATTAGTCACGGATTACTTAGCCCCGGTAGTGACGTATTGATCCTGGCTACCGTTGTTGGTAAACCCCGGATTAAAACGATTTAAGAAAAAAAAAGAACTTTGAAATTCGAATTGAATGGTGATTGGATATCTAATATTTGGGAATTAAAAGGCTTAAAATGTCGTTTTGTATTCTCGCTTTTTTTAACATGGCGTGTTATTGACGATACGATATATGACGTCTTTTATTTGTTGAATTTTAACTTTTAAGATAAATACTACGAGTATGTTGTGTTGTCCCAACAGGATTTTTAGCGTACTTTCATTTCAGCCTTATGTAACATCTTTTATACACATTAGGGTAAAACCAGGATAGTGGTACCCTAGTTTTGAGGCTTAATCACATAGAATTTTATTTATCTATCGAGAAACTGTACAACGACCACTAAGTTGACGGTGTTGTATGTCTCGTGCGATTGCATGGGAACAGCAAGGTGCGATCAATGTTTTTGCGGAATAAATGTCCTCTTTCTCGGCGGGACATCTAACCTATATGTCATTTATAGATTAGGCAATTGTCCTATATGGGATAGACGTGCCAAAACCTAAATGTCCGCAACATCGCTAATACTCTAGAAATAGTGAAGATAATGTGTTTTATTTTCATAAAATTTAAGATAATAAGTTTTACTAAGGTGTTTTGCTTCTTGTATTGAGAGTTATAAGTACAGTTTCAAAAAGTGTGTAAATTATCTGGCTTTTACCCTATAGGATGCAAATAAATGATTACACATCATATTTTTATGTTAACCTGTAATTTGGTCTACTTGAAATATTGTTTGTGCAATTTTGTAAAGATCTACTTCGGTGTATTTTATTACAGAGGCCAGCGCATCAAGCTACAACAATCTGTCAAGTTTCTATAATAGATATTTAACTTTATTACAAAACAGTTAGGTTCATATTCAGTTGGGAAAATTTGTATAGTAAGCTTGAGGTGAGCTGTCAATCCCTACCATCACAGTACTTACAATATATAATATACTTTAATATATTTTAAATATTTTCAATTTTAAATGTTATGAATTTACAATTACAATTATTACCTATTAACTATTACAATTATTATAAATAAATTTGAAATATTGAAGTAACTATTGCAATTATAAATTATTAGGTATTGACTTGATCTTACGTGAGGACTCGACGTGTAATTACATGACCTAGATTTAATAAACTTAGATATTGTTAAAGAAGTTTTAAATTGCATGTATACTTATTATACCTAATTCTAAAATGTCAATGTTCTAAATTATTATTTTATTTTTTGACTGAACATTTGCGCGACCGAAAGGTCGAATATAGCGTAACAAACAAATTGTATATCACCTAATGTACATCCTATATTCTAGCAAATAAAGGTATCATTCATTCATTCACCTCAAACTCACCTCACTTCACTTTGATTTACAGAAGGAGACTTTTATAAAATAGCACTGCTGATACAGATACCGAGATTAAGTTCCATTGTGGTTCCAGTCCATTGTGGGTTTTTATCATTATCAAACCTTCCGTTTAACTTAACGATTTTCGTAAATACTTGATAGAAATCAAAGACCTAGAAGATATATGTATATAATCCCCAATCCGCCTTGACCAAGCGTGATAATCAGTGCTTGTCTTCTCTGTAAGAGAAGAGGCCTTTGTCCTGGCACTGGGACAGTAATAGGCTGATATTATTATCATTATTAAAAAGGTAGTAGGCACTAAGAATTGATTGTAATAATATTGAGCATTATATACTAGGTAACACAAAACATTATGGATTTTATGTTACGATTCAAGCATAAAATAATAAAACACGCGCTTTACCGTTTATTCTACAATAATAATCAATTTCCAATAACTTTCTAGTTTCAAGTTCCCGATCTGATTTAGTGCACTTTGGTACATAACCATAAAATGAAAACAGAAGTACAACGACAAGGGTTTGCAATAAAACATCAACCGTTATCTGATATGCTTAAATGGGACTGGGCTGGACATGTCTGTCGGTTGCGAAACGAGCTTATATACACACAGAACCCGAAATGAAGATTTCCATTGCCTGTCTAGCCTCCAAGGAGATGGTGGAATGATTTGGATGGCTTCCTTGAAAATTGGCAAGACGTGGCGCTAATTTAAACCG
The DNA here is from genome assembly GCA_947361185.1 of Charanyca ferruginea. Lineage (NCBI taxonomy): Eukaryota > Metazoa > Arthropoda > Insecta > Lepidoptera > Noctuidae > Charanyca > Charanyca ferruginea. The sequence continues at coordinate 5,595,030 of OX376077.1, read as the reverse complement.
ATGGAAGGTACCTAATTGAATACGGGCTAATTTTAAAATTATATTTTTATTATAATTGTAATTAAATAATAATCTGATATTACATCTTCTAATCTCTTGTTGTCTTATTTGTATGATGACCAGTCGAAATTTTGACAGTTGATCACTCACTCTATATGTGTTTTTTTCGATATTTCGATATGACCAATGACCGAACCGAAACCGAACGGACAGATACAGAGCGACACCGCCGTCTTGGCCAATGAGAGCACGCGGTTTCTGGTTTTTTTTCCTGACATTTTTGAACCATGCAGTACAGGGGAGCAAGGAATGATGGTATTCTCACCTCAGACTCAATCTGTCAAAAATACTTCTAATTTAACTAACTACATTTTTGACAAGTTTTGACATTGGTGCCGATTCCCTTGTTCACAAACTAATTAAAATTAGGCATTTTGCATCTCTTACTATTAGGCATCTGAAGAAAACGACGGCGACAGACAAGAACTAATTTAGAGATGTCGAATTAGTTTTTCCCTTGAACTTCGCAGTGTTTTTAATCAATACGTTCAGAAATGACATCTATAATATTGTATGAACATATTAGATCAACTTAAATTGACAGCTCTTATTAATATGTGTCTCTTTCTTGTTCAATTGAAGAGAAAGAGATATAAATAGCTTAAAATTAGTTTTGTTTGTGCACAACAGAATTGGCACCATTGATTGCCTTGCGACTAGAGTTTAAACATTTATGATTACGGCAATTGGCATTCAACGTATGAGATTTAATTCGAATTCGATCGCGTTAACGTAAAGTCCAATTTGTATTGAAACTGCAACAGCGCAGTCTAGTGGCAACAATAGGAAACATAATTATCCCTTACAAATTGACATAAAGTTCTGGGCGATTTTACGCAGTACAGAAATGGGCCTTCTGCACATTATTTTGCAGTAGTCCCACTAGGACATAATAGAAATGTACTGTCTTGACTTGACCGCGATTATTTATGCAAAACCAAGTGCAATAGCAAGCTATTCTGTTGGTTGAAACACTTCTCGGACTGTTCAAGGTGTTCATTTAAATAATAACAAGAGTAAGGTGATTGTAAATGAGGTAGTTTGTGTAGCTGGTTTAGGATGTTTGAATAATTGGTAAGGCTTAATGAAGTATAGAGGTTGCAACGTAGAATTAGGAACTCCTTGCTGTGGAGATTTGTGCTATTGATTTTAAAAGAGTGTTAGTATATACTAACACTCAATATCAAGATATCTTGATGTTTATTTGAAATGGAATTTATTTATAAAAAAATTATGAACCCCCATAAATTTTATGAAAATATTCCTCCTAAAACATTAGGCGATGGCTTAATTTTTTTGTTACCTACCGTTTCTTAATGGATTTGGATGATAACAAGTGGGTACTACAAAGCGAAACTTAAAAAACATTTACAAAAATAAAACAACTGCCTTCAAAAACTTTAAAGTGATAGATAAATAACTTTAGCACAGAACACATATGACTTAAGTTTCGGAAGTCGGCGGCTTTTGTTTTGTTTGCTGTGTCACTGACTTCCAAAACTATAGTCAAAGTTTGATTCACCTCTAAACCTTTCTCTTAATCAGAAATATCTCAGAATTTATCCGAAAGTCTTAAGACGACTTAAGTAGCCAATCTAAACCTATCGAACATTTATCACATACCTTAAGGCTCTAAATTGAACGTAAAACGGGAATTTGTATGAAATACAAAGCTTTCTTATCCAATATCGGAGGCTTATAATCTAGACTTAGGGTATACTCGATAGGATCAGGTTTAGGCACAATAAGGCCTTAAGAAGGTGTAAAGATAAGCCGACAATGAAGAGGGGTACGGGTACATGGGCGACCGATTTAAGCCTATTGTTGATAAGCCTACATGGTTTCCGGATCTACTTACTGTGGATATGCAAGAGATTAATTCGATCGATTTTTACATCGAAAGTACTCGTTTCACACATCCATACTTTATTAATATTATAAATGCGAAAGTAACTCTGTCTGTAACGTTTTTACGACGAAACGGCTGAACCGATTTTAATGAAATTTGGTATGAAGATAGCTTGGACCCTAGGGAAGGACATAGGCACTTTCTCTCTAGGCACTTTTTACTCCGCAACTTCGTCTGTATCTGCGATAACCGAAATTCACGCAGACGAAGTCAAAAGCCAGTATTTATTTTATAAGTGTAAAGATTTTTATTAACGAACGATTACCAAATGACCTCATCATTTCGGCCGAAAGACGTCCACTACTGGACAGAGGCCTCCCCAAGGGGGGGGGGGGGGTTGCCATAATCGCCACGCTTGGCAGGCGGATTGGCGATCGCAGTATAGTAGTTACAAAGGCACAGAGAACGCTGCTGCCCATTCTCTGGTAAGTCCCTTAGTCGCCTTTTACGACACCCACGGGAAGATATGGGGTGGTGCTATTCTTTACGTCCGACACCACACGGACTATATATATATACGAACAAACGACCTATGGACCCATAAATACTAAAGCTGATGCACTAAAATGGCGAGATGGGGTAGTGGTCTACCATGAAAGAGATGGCGGACCGAATTGGATGGCTTCCTTAAAAAATGGTAAGACGTAGCGAAAAGTCGAGACCTTCTTTCTTGTATCTATAGTCGAGACCGATGAAAGGGAATAGAGGTAGGCATTTGCCTTGCAGTGGAACAGTACGGGCTTAATATAATAATAAAGGTTTTCATTCATATCAATGGATGATACTAATTGTGCTAAAAATGCTATAGGATAGTGATAAACCCAATTCTAAAATCGACTCAATTCTAATATTTTTTTCAAGATTACTTTCATTCCGCGCGCTTGCTACTTTAGAATAGAATTGAAATTCTCACTAGAAGCACGTGCGAATTTTGTCAACATTTTTTTGAAGAATTTTTTTTTATTACATGTGTCAGACTCGAACCAGTCGTCGATATAAAAAAGTTTTTTCAAAAAAAAGAAAACCGCCTTCAAATTTTTATTTTTCGCTTTTTAGTGTTGCTCTAACATCCAAATCCATTAAGAAACGCCGACACACTTAAAAAAGATTGTAAGTCCTCCAAAGATTGAAGAAACTAAAACGTCGTCTAAGTAATTTATTTGGGAATTTGTTGATTTTCTCAAAAACGGCTGTATCAATTTTGATAAAATTTATATGGGACCATTTCGGAATAAACTTCTTTCGAACAAAAAAAAGAATTTTGCAAATCCGTCTATATATGACAGAGTTATGCCCGAAAATACATTAAAAAAAAAAAAAATAACATTCGAATTGATAACCTCCTCCTTTTTGAAGTCGGTTAAAAATATCAAAAGTGCAAAAGACGTACGCAAATAGTAATTTGCAACCTTACATTAGAATTTAGATACAGTGTGCGTAATTTATAATATTAGCAATATAGTTAATATTAATATCCCTATCATTTCCAAATTACAGTTTCACTAATGTTATGTAATTTCAGTGGTATTTAGTTTAATAACTTTTTAGATTTATGGTAACTAAAGTGACACTCGTTGCAAACGTTGCCAAGAGGACTCAGCCCTAAGTACATACGAGATGGGATACTAGAGTACAAGCTAGATTTAGCCAGTAAACACATCATTTTCATCACAACACTTATACCAACGTTTCAGTCTATTTCAAGCTTTTCAGCATTTCCTCGTACGAGGTCATTGACACATTTACGGTTTTCATGAAAATTTTGTATCTGTCTACGTCATGAAAACGTGATTCGTGTATGAGTGATAATTCGATTAGGTTTGTGTTGTTTTGTGAAGATTGTTCCGTGTGAATTGTGCGTCATTTTCCCGACGTTCACTTGCTCAAAGAACGGTTGCTCAAAAACGTTTGCTCGAAGAACTGTTGCCCGAAGAACGTTCGCTCGAAATATGATTTGACAGAAGAACGTTTACTCGAAAGAATGGTTGCTCGAAAAACGTTCGCTTGAAATATGGTGTGACAGAAGAACGTTTGCTTGAAAGAATGGTTGCTCGAAAAACGTTCTCCAGAAAGAAAAATTGCTCTACAAGGACTTCATATTTTGAAGTCCTTGTAGAGCAATTTTCTCAAATAACAGCTAGCATCTTTGATCATAATTGACACCAATACAAATATAGATAGATCGGTATTGGTATGATAACTATTGCACTTTTTATGGATTTCGATTATATTAAACACCTGTTTCTTTGTTCTCGTGGTCACAATGAATTTCTGAATCCCTGATCGACTCTAGTGACTAGATCTAAGTACCTGTTAATTTGTTGTTTAAAAACTAACAAATAACAAAAATCATTGATTTTCGTCTTTCTAATCCTTGTTTTGTTACTTTGTAAAATATTCCTCTATTTTCCTTTCTATGTATGTCTATGGCACTTCATGCCTTAAATATAGACAAATGAAATGTATGTTTTAATATCAAAATAACCACTTTAAACTGAATGCGTAATTATGATTGTTTACACGTTACATATATAAAAATAAATAAAATTGTCTGTCCGTATGTTCCGGTTTTAATCACCGGAGCGGCCGGACTTTTATTTTAGAAAAAGAATTAGGGTTCCACGCAAAAAAATTAAAACCTGTACGACCCAAAAAAAATGATGAAAAAAAAATTAGTTAATATCAAATTCATTCAAATAATCATTAAGAAAGTTGGAGCTATTATTTCGTGGTCAATGCGCTTTATAACTATTGCCTTGAGCCTATTACACATCGAAGCCAAACTACCCACATCTATGGACAATTTTCAATAAATCATCGTCATATAATTATGACACGCCATTGGCACCAGGGCGCGGTATGCATAACAATGTACCGCGTCATAGTACAGTTATAACGTAACTTTTATTGTTACGTTTTTGGTTAGGTGCGATTGTATATTTTGATGTTGTAAATTCGTTGTAGTTTTAGTTATAGATGGTGAAGGATGCTGCTGCCCATCCTCTGGTCAATATCGCTCTGACACCCACGGGTAGAAATGGGGTGGTGCTATTCGCGGCCACACGGCGTCAATTTGACCCTTATGAATTCACAAATAAGAACAAAAGTAGATCATCATACCGGTATTATCTTCAGAAAAAGTCTGTAATATATTTTTGAATTTTATTTCATGCTCGATTTTGACCGCGTCGTCCATAACACCTACTTACTGCGACCGCCAACATGCATCGGCAAAGCATGGCGATTACGGCTGATCCCCCCATTGGAGGAGATCTATGCCCAGCTGTGGGCATTTAAAGGTTGACATGATGATGATGATAAAGGTTCAAATTACATTTGACAAACTAAAAATTAAACCCTACTTACTCCAACATACATTGCAGTGCTCAAACAATAAAATATAAACATTAACAAAAAACACATTAGCATTAATTAATCGTTTACTAACAAACAACAATGTACTCTGCCTAATGTACTTACCTACTAGCAATTTAATGTTCAACGCTTGCGCACGTGCTGATTCCCGCTAACGATGACTGATACACTGTTTATGATCTATGGGTCTGTTTTCCTCTTTCAACGGGTTTAATGTTAACCCTTGTTTTTGTTGAAATATAGGCCACGGGGACCTAACTAACGCAAGAATCACGATCTGTATGAAAAATTTGGACGTCACAATGTAATACGAAGGTTTTATTTTTCCTAAATTTGGTATTACCAGGTATTACTGAGGGTGTTAGATTAAAAATAATTGTTTTTTAAATTAATTACGCATAATATTAATCACAAAATGACTTACCGATGGAAGGAAACGTTTACTTTGTTTTTTTACTTAAGACTTTTTATCGTAAGTTAGGCACAAAAATAGGCACGCGAAGTAAGTAGTTGCTCTTGCGTTATCTAGGTCTATCTATATCTGTGGTTTCACCATATCATCGAATCATTTCCGACCAGGTCAGTGGCTAAGAATCTGCTTAAACGGTTCATCATCTGCCGAAAGACGTCCACAGTTAAACATAGGCCTCCTTCATAGAACGCCACAACGAGCGGAAACCTGCCGCTTGCATCCACCGGTTAGCCGCAACCTTAACTATGTCGTCAGTCCATCTGGTGGGACTACCAACACTCGAGAACCTTTTTTCCCCATCAGTTAAGAGGAAACACAAGGGCCGTTTTTCCATACAAACTTAGTCCCCTGTTTCCTCCCTGGATAATGCCAGTAGATCATTTTTTTTTTAAATATCCATGGCTGCTATTGGCATGTCCCTATGTTTTCCTTTTTCTCATAAATTTATTATTAAAAGAGATATGAATATTCAAAAACCTAAAAATTGCCATGATTTTTCGCTGTGTTCAAACATTCAGAAAACAAATTTGACTTGATTATATAAAAAATAGAAAACATAGGAACACGGCAAAAGACTATTTTTATTTTTTAATGAAAAAAGCAGTTAAATCGGTTAAGTTTTGGAGAAGAAATCAGGGGACTACGAATCATTGATTTTGTGTACTTTTAACAGGTATTTTCGGTCAAAGCTGCAGTTGTCTCTATCGCGCTCTGCGGTTCGTGTTGGGCATCGCGCGACAGCAATAGATTTTACAAATACCACGGAATAATAAAAACAAGAGGAAGTGCCCTTAGTCTTACTTAATACTGAATCCAGTGTCGCCAAACTCACACATTTGCAAATTAAAATGTACTTGCAATACACAGAAAACGATGATATAATTGGCTACAAATTATGAACGCAACTTTGGCGAAAAGCTTATTTTATTGTTGTTCGAAATTAAATCGTATCACAACTGACGAACGTTGCTATTATTTTACATGACAAAATCACTAAAGAGATTTTTTCCATCTAACAATCCAGTTCCAGCAATGTCCAACGAGTTCAGCTATTCGACGCTAGAGAGCGCTGTTACCAAATTACTTTAACATGACATCTATTGTTACTATGAATAGATGTCATTTTCGCATGCAACTGTTAACTATTTTGCTATTCAATGAGAGATGTGGTCAAGTTATCGATAATTTGTACAATGTAAGAAATATAATTAATCTTTTTAATGTACGTAATGGATCAAAAATGATGATTAACTAATGATGTATTGATATATTTTTCTGCGATACCTTTCATTGAGTCCGTAATATGATTGTATGTAGGAAATTGATTGACATCCCAATGAAATGACGCATTATTTTAGACATGACAATATCTTTTTTAAATATGTGAGTCTTTTAAAAACATAATTGACATCTAAATTTTTGTACATGAAAATAAACTATATACATGTATATAGAATATTTATAGGCCTACGTCTAACCGCGAATGAATAACTATTTGCCAAAATATAGGTATAAGGTTTTTTAAACTCATTCTTTCAAACCCGTACTTTTATTTATTAAAAACAAGTTAGGTACTTTAAAAACATGTTATTGTTATTGTGTTATTGTTTTGTCGACACGAACTATTTGCATTAATGTGTCCCATCCCTAAACGAGTAGCGTCGAAGTTTCTAGAATTTATGCAACGTAAAACGATTACAGTCAAGACAACGAGCAAGCTAATTTAGACTTTAGTGAATGGACATAAGGTAGTTTTTAGTTCGCATCAAAGCAAAAATATGGTATTGTCAATAAAAATCGATTATATTGAAATATATGAAAGTTTTATACTTTTCGTGATACGATATACCTCTGCAAGAAACATTCTTTGACCTGCTATCATTTTTGCATGTAAAAATTGCACAATAAGGCATGGTTGTATTTTTTTTCCTTACGTGCGATATTGTGCGATATGTCACGTCGCAGCAAGTAGTTGATCGCGACTGAACCAGTGTTGATCATTTCCACATAATTGTGCCACACGTTCGATGGCTGCGTGGCACTTCCACTTGTTTTTATTATTCCGTGACAAATACCTAATTTTCAATTCTCTAGCCCGTGGTATTTCCTCTTAACGGTTTTTCGAGAGATGAGGCCTGAACATTTCCACTTCAACGTGCACATCCTGAGAGCTATGTCGGTAACTTTAGTTATTCGGCGAATTTCATCGTGCCGGATTTTATCGCGCAAAGAAACTCCGAGCATATCTAGGTCTCTCCATGGCTCGCTGCGTGACTTTGAGCTTCTGTAGGAAGCCAGCAGTTAAGGACCACGTTTCTGTGCCATAAGTCAACACTGACAACTCACACTAGTATAACCAGTACCAGGTATAACCAACGTCTATAGGCACTGTGGAATTAATAATAATAATAATAATATGTGGGGACATTTTCACACACGGCCATCTGACCCCAAACTAGGGAGACCCTGTTCTATGGGTGTCAGACAGCTGATATACATACACAAATACAATTTTTTTTTTTTTTTTTTTAAAAATACGTACATATATAGATAAACAACACCCAGACACAAGGCAAACACAAGTGCTCATCACACAAATGTTTACCCTGGGCGGGAATCGAACCCGCAACACGCTGCGCAGCAGTCGATCGCTCGAGCCACTGCGCCAACCGTGTCGTCAAAACGAAACGAAATTCTGAACGAAAACGGTTAATTAATCATTATTATTGTCATTATTATGCTTGCTTGGCAACTGGGCTTCTTCCAGTTGTAAACGTCCCTTTGTACCTATATCAGAAACCAATGATGTTATTAAACCAAGTGTACTAGATTACGAATAAGAAAAAGCTTTTTACAAAAAAGACAACCGCCTTCAAAAAGTGAAAAATAACTTTAGCACAGAACACACATTGACTTTAGTTTCGAAATTCAGTGGCTTTGTTCTGTTTGTTGTTTTGTATTGCCACCGACTTCCGAAACTAAAGTCAATGTGTGTTCTGTACTAAAGTTATTTTTCACTTTTTGAAGGCGGTTGTCTTTTTTGTAAAAAGCTTTTTATTTTCCGTTTTTTAGTACCTCCTTCTCATCCAGATCTATTAAGAAGCGATTGAAAGTTAATTACTAGATACAAAGATTGATGTAAATAAAACGTCGTCTATGTAAAATTTTTGGGTATTTGTTGATTTTTCAAAAAGTGCTGAATCAATTTCGATAAAATTTATATGGGACCACCCCTGAAGCATACCCTATCCATAAAAAAGAATTTTCAAAATCGGTTTACGTTTGCCGGAGAAATCGCGTAACAAATCGCGCACATACTTAATGCAAATTTAAGACTTATACGGTTTTCTCATGGATGCCATTATCAGAACTGGACCATATTAAATGAGACCACACAGGAAGCACTAGCTTTCAAATAAAAAAAGAATCATCAAAATCGGTTCACCCAGTCCAAAGAAATCAGGTAACAAACATAAAAAAAAAAATACAGGCGAATTGATAACCTCCTCCTTTTTTGAAGTCGGTTGAAAAAGAATCCTTGCGTCTAAGACGATTGCGCCTTCATTTCCTGTAGTTTCGATAATATTTATCAAATAACCAAATTCTAGCTATAAAACGTTTGAACAATACAATAATCAGTTTTGCATTCTTTTACACTCAAAAGGTCACTCACCTTTCGCCTACGAGCAACTCGATGACACATTTTACCCAATTACTTCTAGACTTGCAGTACAGCACCTAGCACATTCCAGTTTCAAATAGGTATCTCATTGTAGGATGTTGTATTTACTCCTACTTCCATTTCAAATGAGATACCTAGATAGAAAATAATTATTTCATATAGAACAGTCGTGGCCGAGCTGAGATATTTATCTTTAAACATCATGCCTTTGGTTCTGGCTTTTACTTTGGGACAAGTCTGCCACACTATTCCCAAACAATTGCAATTTCTGAAATCCAGAATCAACAGTGGGGACCAACAGGAATGCGCGGTGAAGCTCGAGGAGTCCCGGACTGTCTTGGAGCCCACAATGAAATTAATCAGAACAGCGGAGGAGTAAGAAATCTGCCTTTTTTTTGCGTCTTGGATGCCCTCGTGGTCTTCCTCCATCGTGGGGGTGACGGAGGGGCATGTCGGACTCTTACCGGCTAAAACCACCGCGGTGTTTCCACCTCTGCCTATGGCCGGGGGTGCGGAATTAGCATTAGCATTCACCGTTCCCAGGCTATGACCTGCTGTTCTTCAGCAGCCCTACCTCCCCGTGCGGCCATTTCCACGCGCGCCACTAACTGCCGCACTCACTCTCGGTGAGTGCGGCAGTTAGTGGCGCGCGTGGAACACTGCGCCGCCAACTCGGGCCTATCTGGTCGGACGACGGACGCCCCTAGTCCACCGCCCGCGGGCCATGCCTAGCGTTTTGCCAAATAAGTTGGGCTCGGCTTCCAGTCTAACCGGATGCAGCTGAACACCAGTGTTCTACTTGGAGCGACTGCCTATCGGACCTCTACATCTCAGCTATGGGATAACTGGAATGTTTTCCTTCACAAATGTCGGTGACCGATGTTTAAGATAAACTGAGTACATTATGAAATCTAAAAGGTCACATTGGTACTTGTTCGTCTCCGGTTGCGAATTCAAAACCTCGTGCATGAGTAGGCTGTCACGACATTATTTCATTGGAAGAGCATAATTTTCTTTCAGCTTCATTTAGATTCTTTTTATACCCATTATATTCCAAGAACTTTCTTCGACCGATGACAGTTGGGAGAGTCGCCAAAAACGAGCTTAACCAGTACAAAAATATGATTGTTGTGTCTAACAAAGAAAAAAAAAATCTAGATGATCAACGACATAATTATTTGACGATGTGTTCTTTGCCTACTCAATCTGCCCCGTTTGGCCAAAAAGATTTCCTCAACTCAATTGATCAGGTCTTAATGATCCCACGCTTCCATAATGATCCACGCACAAAAGCGGGTTAAAAATTATTACCCTGTGTTAAAAAAGTATGTGTATCAGCTAACTTTGTTTAGCCGTTATAAGCGTTAACAAACATCCATTCATCCATACATCCATCCGTACATTCATCCATCCATTCTCACAAATCTTCACGTTTGTAATATGTAGTATATGCAAGACTAGCTGAAGCCCGCGAATTCCTCCGCATGATGGTCGGCTATCAAGCCCGCCTCACTATTCCCTAACCACTGTAACTCCTGTAATCCAAAATCAACAGTGGCGACCACCAGAAAAGCGCCAGAGCAATGAAGCTCGACGAGTCCCAGAGAAACGACTCAACTGTCTTGGATCCCGCAACGAAATTAATCAGATAAGAACAGCGGAGGAGTAAGAAAAACATATTTTCCACTTCCCTCCAAATCAAGCAGGAGACAGAACAGAACTAGGCCATTAGGCACAAAGGGACGTTTACAACTGGGAGAAACCCAGTTGCTAAGCACCACGGATTATAATTGTCATAATTAATGGGTCCTAAAAAGTGAGCTGTTACATTAAATTTGATTTGCGCGGAATCCTATTTCTTTTTTCTAAAAAAAAATCCTTATTTAACATCACCTATCTGGCAGTGAGAGTCCCGTCAAAATCGGTAAAGTCGTTTTAGAGATAAGCCGGAACAAACAGATAGACACAGACAAAAAATAAAAATAAATGTTTTTTTAATATATTTATGTAGGTACCGTATATATTTTCATATAATATGCATTACTTAAGTAAAAAGCTGTTATTTTAAAATTATAAACAGACACTTCAATTTTATTTATTTATATAAATAGATTCACGCCTAGTAACATCTACATCCCACATTACAGGCCGGAACGCGATTATTTTCAAAAAACATTCCTGCCGATACCCACACGTGTTAAGTGCGAAACCACGATAGACTAATGCAAAGATTAGGTATTTCCGTTGCGCACTCCTGCGCATCTGTGATGTTTAATCTGTGACTCATTTGAGACTTCTTGAGATGTGTTTTGTTTTGTCATAAAGAATGTTGAAGTTATGTGGGGGGTATGTAAAACAATGTGCTGGCGTCATAAGCTTAATCCTAAATTATTTCGGTATGTATGACAAAGGTTATTAATCTGTTGAAGTTAGTATTCGATTTTGGATTTAGAAGAAAACAATATGTGGTCCACCCAGTGCCAAAGGGTGCACGTTTACGATAGTTGAACAAAGTCTTGATAAAGACAGCCAACTAAATGAGGTACAGTCAACAGCAAAAGTAGATGATCAAAATCAGAAATTCTATACTAATGAACGGAGTTCGCGTCAGAACTGTGTGGCGTCGAAGTGATTCAAAAGTATGTGTGTGACAATCACAACACAAAATTACGATGACTGGTCGGTTATGGTAATAATAACTTTTTGACGTATGATTTTTTGAAACAACCCATTTTTTTGATTTGACGATAGTTAGCGCCATTTTTGACTATTACCGGTCAGTAATGGTTAGTTGAAGCAACCCGCCCTAAGGCGACGATATACGCCGGCGATCTTGATCGACCAGAGAATCGTATGTATGCGCTGCGTCCAAAACTCTCAAAGTTTAGTCGAAAAAATTAAATAAAAGATAGTATTCTTTAATTTAAAAAAAAACGCATATACTAAAAGATAGATAATAAAATTGTCTGTAAGGTAGTGAAAGTTTCGTTTAAATATACTTGGTAGATTTTGTGTGATTATCAATGTTATGCCCGCTACAACTTCACGAATTAATTAAACTATTTAATTTGAACTTAATCAAAAATATTCACAAACTAAATGAATATTCACACTACACATTTTGTCGTGATTGTCAATATAAAATCTGTAAAAGTCGCTTGTTAGCTCATGGATCACTTTGGTGATTGGCGAAAACCCCATGAAATTCGTTCAGTAGATTTTGAGTTTATCGCGAACAAGCAGTCAGATAAACGTAGTGGGGGACCTTGTTTTATAATATACAGTATGTAAAAACCTTTTCCCCACACAGTGGCGTGCCTAGGGGTCAAAGTTAGGGCAAGCCCGACAGATTTGAGAATAAAAACTCGTTCTTGTGGTGTGTAATTCCGGAGGTACTGAATCAAAGCAATCAGAACCGTTGCTGGACACGATTAGCTTATTTATTCCTTCAAATGCTTATCACCTCCGAGGAATTATTCCGGTCACTGAGGTACTACTACTACTACGTAATATAGTTCAATGATTCTGGCGTGAATGCCTTAATGTAACTGCGCAGACACTAAGTATATCTCCTATTGTATTGTGCATTGTGGGTGCGTTAACAAACATATAAACTCACATACACTAAACAAATATGCTTTCAAATATTTTTTCTCCCACGAAACAAAACCGCAAGGTAGCAGCCAATCTCTCAGTCACTGCTCCAATCGCTCTTCCATTGGGTTTTATGAACTCAAACTTCTCACCAAATCTATTTAGTGTCGTAAATGAAGACTTGAGTCACTTGACCTTGATGCAGACGCCAGCGAGACGATGGCCAGACGACGGAACAACAAAACGTCTCGTTACTCATATGTCGCCGAGATGAGGGGTTTAGTAGGGCTGTCACTTTGCAGCTGTGGCTTTCTTTGTGTAGTGTGGAGTAGTTAGGGCTTTCGCAGTTGTTTATTTGCTGAATTGTGACTGAACTTCTGGAAACGAAGCTTTGTCATGATTCTGCGTAAACTTTAAACAAGGTAAGGTAAGCTTGTCAAGGTAAAGTGGTATAAAGGGAGGCAGACCTACTAAACGAAAATGCCTTGACTTTGACTTTGACTTTGCTATCAGCTTAGGATATTTTTGAAACAGTCTCATATTGGGAAGGCCGACCTATAATACTACCTAAAACACATTTAGGAGAAACAACATTTTTATTAGCCTAGCGTATTTTAGGAACAGTCACACATGGTCATACACTTTTAAACCTAAAGTATCAGACTATATTAGCACATTTGTTAAAAAGTCATTTTCTGGGCCAGTACTAGGATTCTGATACGAAGTAAGAAGGCAATCCCAGGCGTAAAATGAACTTTATGACAATAATTTCCTTCCGTACTTTCCGAATAGTATATATGAAACAAAGTTCCAGAGAACGGACCTTAGTAAAAACCTTGACCAAAAGCGAAAAGAAGACGAAATTCTTCATAAATATTGCACCTTGAAGGTTTTAAGCAATCATATCATTGACATCTATCTACTTAGGGCGGGTTGCTTCAACTAACCATTACTGGCCGGTAATAGTCAAAAATGGCGCTAACTATCGTCAAATATAAAAAATGGGTTGTTCCACAAAATCATACGTCAAAAAGTTACTATTACCTGTACCATAACTGACCAGTCATCGTAATTTTGTGTTGTCAAACAGCTACTTCAAACATCAAAATATTATAGAATCTCTTTTTGAATAACTTTAACTGACGGATTTTTATGTCATGAAACAACCCGTAACATTTAACGTACAGTATGCAAAAGAGATAAGTATCCATGTCGTCGGGAATAGTTGAAGATTTCTTAGAAACCAATGGAGCCCCTATTGGTTTCTAAGAAATCTTCAACTATTCCCGATTCAAATCAAATTTTATTAAATCATTGAACTGTTCATTCTCTATAAATTGTATTTTATTTTATTCATAAAAACCTATCGGTTTCTAAGTAAACTTCAACTGTTTCCGGCGACATGGATACTTATCTCCTTTGGTGACCGTACGTTAAACATCATCAGTCATAGTAACTTTTTAACCGTCCGTATGTAACGTTAACCGACTGTTTGAAACAACCCGCCCTTACTCCGCAAATACTTTCGGTAGTGCCAAGCTCTTACATCGGTACTAGCATGCTCGTGAACAAGCTTAGCCGGCACCGGCTCGGCCCGGGTAGAAACCGTCTCGTTAACAAGGGGCCTTATGACATGCAAATCTTAAATCAATACTAGCCAATATTTTTACAAAATGTACCTACAGATGATGCATCAATAAGTGCTCTTAGGAGCTACTCTTTAACACCGAATACATTACATCCGACCACCACTTAACGGCACTTGGCGAAGAAATGGCTACAGTTCGAATACTGATAAAAAGTAATGCACTACTTATAATAGTTAAAATGGATTTTTTACAAGATGGAGACGATGTTTTAAAGTTGATACAGTAGTTTAGAAGCCACGTGGAACGTATCCTTTATGTATGATTTAATCAATTTTATTAATTCTTGAATAGGAAAAGTTGTTTTTTTGTGGTCGACGAAACACAATAGCTTATTTAATTTAGTTAATAATCAAAGGTTTGATCTTTCTTTAAGACGGGTGATTTTTCCAAACCAGTTGACGTCATTTGTCTATGCAATATGTTAAGTCAAATGAAAATGGTCAAATTTAACAATGGAACTAATTTTGAAATTAGCGCAAAAAAAGATCTCTATATATTTTTTATAGCTTTATAAACCTAAGTATTTATCTCACTGAATTATCTAGCGTATAAATGTTTCATTATCTTCATAAATTGATTTCATGAAACTTGCTTGTGTCTTAAATATTTTTCAATTATATAAATAGCTTTATATACATAAAATGCAAGGAGCAACTGATTTATTTCAGGATTTTAAGTTTTTAGTTTTTTGAAACTATTATTTATTTTTTACTTTTTAGTTTGGATAAATCTATATCTATAAATATTATGTACATTTATAATAATATAATATTTATTTTTATTTGACAATAAAAGGTTATTTGTAGTACATAAAGTGCATAGAAAGTAGCGACATAATAAAAACAAAACTAGGAACATGTTGTACACACAAATTGTTGGGTGAAGCCCTGTTCTCCTAGCTAGATCACAAAGTAATCTGTGTTAAGGAAAAACAGATTCCACTCCCTAGTGGGGTAGCAAAAACACTGTTGCGTTCATGTTTCTGATTCTACGATAAAGGTACAAGTCTGCCAAGTGTATTACAAAGAGAGACAAAAAAAAATATATATATATATATATACTTAAAAAAAAAACGAAGTAAGCAAGCTAATACATTAAAATTTACAATAATTCTATGGAGCTATGTGGGTACTTGTAATGTGTTAAAAAGTGAGTGTGTAGTGTAGTGCCATCTAGTGTAGTGTATGTAGTGTGGTGTAGAGTGGTGTGGTGTGGTGTGGTTTGGTGTGGTGTGGTTTGCTGTGGTGTAGTGTGGTGTGGTGTGGTACGTACGTGCAAGTGTAAACAATCAAAAAGTCGAAAGATATTTTTCAGTCTCGTCGTAAGATTTATTCAGAAGGAAGGAACGAAGAGCACATTTGCATTTGGCATATGGTAATTCATAGATACGTAGTGACGCGTTAATTTTGTTGTATAGGTATGGACCTAGATAGTAGAAAAACCTTTTTGTGAAAGTAAATTTAGGTTGCGGAACAGTACAAATCAAATCTTTACGGCGCTTGGTAATTGTAGTAAACGGGGTCTGTAAGTGTTGAAGAAGAATGGTTTGCAGAATGAAGTGCTGCCTCACGTTAAGGACGTTACAGTTTCGGTAAATTTCTGTAGTTGGATACAGAATCGGTCGAAACGTTGCGATTTTTAGTATAGCTCTGTGAGACACTTCCAAGGGTTTGAGAGCAGTTTTGGTTGCGCCACCCCAGCAGCTAATACAATATATAATAATGGATTGGCATAATGCGTAATATATATTGCGTATAACCGACTGCTTAGCAACGTGACGAAGAGTTTTGAAAATATACATAAGCTTTCTGACTCTACCTGTAAGTAAGCTAATGTGTGTTTTGTAATTGAGATTCCGATCTAAAGTTATGCCCAAGTATTTTATATTGTCAACTGCCACAATATGTGGGCAATGACATGATGTGCGTGAATGTGAATTGTGACAGGAGTGAGCTTTTAGGATGATGGGAACCTCTGGTTGTGAAGTTGATGAAATAGAAAATGCCATTAATCTCGTTTTGGATGTGTTCAGTGTGAGTTTGTGTGAGAGAAGCCAATTAAAGGCAGAATCAAAACCGTCCTGTGCAATATTCTGAAGCTCTGACCAAGAACTCGCGAAAAACGTAAGGGCAGTATCATCTGCAAAAGACACAATTTTTGAATTCATAAGGTTCAGATTGCACAGGTCATTTATAAAGATTAGAAAAAGTGTTGGACCGAGGATACTACCCTGCGGAACTCCGTAGCAAATTGGGAGTTCATTGCTGACGTGATCACCAATTTTGACTATTTGTAGTCTGTTTGTCAGATAGCTGGCGAAGAGATTAAGCTGTAACCCTCTGACACCTACTCTCTCTAGCTTTATTAGAAGGGTAGATTTGGGAATTGTGTCGAAGGCCTTGGCGAGATCAAGAAATACTGCAAGAACCTTTTTGTTATTATTCATTTTCTCCACAATGAAGTTTGTTACTTCGTGTACAGCATCACAAGTAGATTTATTTTTTCTGAAGCCGAATTGCTGGGAAGAAATAAGTTTATTTTTCTCGAGGAACCCTACAAGTCTTTTATTAATTATTCTCTCAAGGACTTTTGACAGGGCAGGAAGTACGGCTATAGGACGATAGTTATTAAATAACTTCCCATCTCCACCCTTGAAAATAGGGTGAATTATAGCCTTTTTTAAGCTAGCCGGGAAAATAGCAGTCTGAAAGCAGAGGTTGAAGATGTGGGTCAGAACAGGCGCCAAAGTGCTACAGTATCTCTTCAGTACAGTGGGAGAGATGCCATCCCATCCAGTGGCAGCACTGGATCTAAGAGAATTAATTTCAGTCTCTTTTCGCAATGGCTCGAAAGTTTGCAACTGAACATAACTATAAGTACTGTTGGTCTTCGCAAGGAATAGTTTACATAAAAAAAGAGGAAGGAGCAAAAGCAGTACGGCTGCAAAACGAAGAGGATCTTATCTCATCCGTGTTCACGTTTTCTAATACAAATGATGTTGTAGTGTGTGAGCAAGTGGTATTGAATGTAGTGTGATCGTTGGTGGTATTTTCTGCGAGGTTTTTACCTACGTTAACAAAGAACTCGTTAAGATTATTGCAAGACTGAAATGGCGTATCTGAGTGAGAAAGAAGTTGTGTAGATGCATGTTGGTGTTTTTGTGTGTTTGTGATTCTTTTTATTGATTCCCAAAGAACTTTCGAATTATTTCCAGCTTTATCAAGCTCTTGTGTGTCGAATTGTCTTTTGATTTTTTTTAGAATTTTATTGCAGAAGTTTCTGTATCGTTTGTAAGAGATTTCGAGTGCCACGTTGTCTGGTGATAGTTTTGATCTTTTATGAAGCATGTCTCTATGTCTCATACAACGAATTAATCCTGGGGTGATCCATGGCTTAATTATCCTCTTTCTAGATGGTATTTTTTTAGTGTAAGTATTCTCAGAAATTGCTTTAGCCATTACACTAACCAGGAAATCAGTAGCAACATCAGGGTCAGACATAGAGTAAACGGGTGTAAAATCTAGTACCTCCATATTTTTATCCAGGGTGTCAAAGTTAATTTTGGTGATGAGTGTTGTCATGTTGTTTTGATTTTTATTTCTATTATGAATGCAAAGCAGGGAAGAGCAGTGATCAGTGATAGTCGTGTCAAAGATTAGTGAGATAGATGTGGTGTTGGTTCTTAATAGAAGATGGTCGAGACAGTTATTTCCTCTGGTAGGCAAAGAATGTGTAGGGAGATATCCGTGGAAAGCAAGAGTGTTAAGATAGTTGTGTGATCGAGCGTCAAGTGAGAGAGGTTTTATATCTATGTTAATGTCTCCAGTTATAGCTACAGTTTTGAATTTGGAAAGAGTAGGAAGAATGTTGTTAAGAGCAGTAAGAAAATCATCAATGTTATTACTAGCCGGCGACCGGTACACACACAGTATGGCAATGTCAGATCCCAATTCCACTGCTAGTCCAGTGGCGGAACCACCAAAACAATGTTCTTTACAGATGACGGGAAGGGTGGATTTTACATAAACCACGACACCATCACTTTGGTTTAAGTTTTTTGCAGTACTGAACATGACAAAGTTTTGGATGACAGGTATAGTTTGGTTACTAGAACATAACAACCAGCATTCCGTTAGAACCAAAATATCACAGTCAATTGAGATACGTTGTAGGAGCGTTTGTAGACTGTTAAAGTTGCAATTGATCGATCTAATGTTTTGTGTTAGAATTTTTATATAGTTAATTGGTTGTTTAATAAAAGTTTTAGCCTGCTCCGGAGTGCAAGGGTGTGATTCGGATACAGAAAATTCGTCAACACTATTCAAAAGAACATTTACGTTATCAAGCATTGTTAATGGTAAGGTAAGAGGTCAAGTATTGCGTATAAAGCCAGGGTAGCAATATGTTAAGAATCACATGTTGAATGGAATGTGAGCGTGAAGTTTGTGATCTGGATTGGTATGAGCAGTAGGTAATGTGGAGTGTTTGTGTATGATAGCGTGAGTTAACAATATTTAACATAAAAAAAACATACATGCAATAGTTGCTATTATTAAGTTTTGAGAAGATTATATAGGATAACAATAAGTAACATTTAACCTGTGCTAAAGTAATAAGTCATGCAATATTAGGTTGCGAAATTTGCAGCAGTTGTTGTTCATTCTTCACAATTATGTATGGACTGTCAATACTTTTATTCTACCAGGGGCGCTTGTGCAGTACCTTCCTAGTATATAATAGCTGTTTTTTCGGCAACTAATTTTAAACGACTTATGGTTTATTTCTTTTGTTTTTTTTGTTTTTTTTTAATAATTTTATCAAATTAGTGTATTGTCATCGGTCCTCGATAAATCTACAAAGTTGAACGAAATCTGGCCGTTTAAAGTGGGTCAAAATCGCGCCCAAATAAGTCGGTTACAAACAAACATACAAACATACAGGTGAAGCTAATAAAAAGCTGGTAAAAAGCTAGCTGCTCATAAAAGCCTTTTTTCAAACAATATTTTTAAAACGCTGCAATATGTAAACCACTCAAAACAAACACTACTTTCCCAGCAAAACATACCCTATTAACATTATTGGAAAATGTAAACCATGAGCTATACAATTATCATGCCACTCAGTCGTATTTGCATTACAATTAGCCGTTCAGGTCTACTCGGGTCTTGGGTCCACTGTCGTAAAACAATTCTCGTTGTGAAGAGCTTCGCAAACATGCTACCTTGGTGTTGGTGTCACCTTGCGTGAAAGGTCATTTGAGGATACGTGCGTTGTGGAGTTGAGGGACAGTAGAACTTTCTGAACATTTGAGAACCTAGAGGGATATGAAAATGACCGTTATGTTCCTAAATGGCTGCTATGTTCTAATATAAAGTTGTTGATGGCATAAGTATTTTAGCAAATGATAATACGATTTGCCCCTAATAATAATAATTTAATTTTGTAGATTTTTTTATTTATTTTAAAAAATATGAATAAAGAATTTCAAGAAAAGTTGTAAAATAGAGGCAAGAGATATGGCGTCCAAAGCTTAAAAAAACTGACAGCATGTTTGTTATTTTATTTTACCGACAATTAAAAATGACTTTAATATTATTGGAGATTGACGCGAGCAATAAAGGAAAGTTCTTCAGCTTTATAATATTAGTAAGTTTATAAATGATTAGTAATTATACGATTCAACTTTTTCTTAAAAGAAAAAGACAACTGTTATTAACTTCATTAAAATATGTGACGTAACAACATCGTATAATCTTGATAAATTTTTAACTTTTCCTTTAGTCCATCCATCCATCCAACTGCCTAAGCCTTTTCCTTATTATGTTAACGGATGCAGCTGAATACTAGTGTTTTACATGGTCTGACAGCCTGTCTGCCCTCCACAATCCAGTTACTGGGTAACACGATACCCCTTGGTAAAACTGGTTGTCAGATTTTCTGACTTCTGACCACCAACAACGGCCTGCCTTTAATTTTACGAATCAAACTCCTAAACTATTATTTAAGATTATTCATAAAATTAAAAGTAAAGTAACTCGTTTTTGTGGTAATAAGAAGTTTTGTACAAACTTAAACTACGGCGAAACATTTTAAATACGTCTTCGCGCCGTACTCGCATAAAATTACAATAAATATTGTAACACAGCGTTGTTATTATATTAATTATGAAGCCATAAAGTTTTGTAATGTGTGTTAAAAAGCATTTTGTATTTATCTCACTGAATTATCTAGCGTATAAATGTTTTCATTATCTTCATAAATTGATTTCATGAAGCTGGCGCTGTGGCTGAGCGATCGACTGCTGCGCAGCATGTTGCGGGTTCGATTCCAGCCCAGGGTAAACATTTGTGTGATGAGCACTTGTGTTGTTTGCCTTGTGTCAGGGTGTTGTATATCTATATTATGTGTGTATTTAAAATGTATATGTGTATAGTGTATCAGCTGTCTGACAACCATGCATAGTACAGGGTCTCCCTAGTTTGGGTTCAGATGGCCGTGTGTGAAATGTCCCCAAATATTATTATACTTCCTTCCTTAGCCTATGCCCAGCAGTGGACGTGTAAAGGTTGACGTAATGATGATGATGATGAACTCTTGACAAATCAAAAGTGCTTGTAAATTTAAATAAATGTTTTGACTTTGAATTATTTTAATTCCTGGTCAATAAATTACATTTGATGGATCATAAATAAATCTCAGCGTGTATTGCAGATGTTCATCGACCTTAGGTCTCAGACAGCGTAGCAAAAAACACCAGACACATAAAAAGGAACAGTTTACAACAATTATTACGCTTGCATTTATCTAGGTACCTACTGTCTACGGTCTAGCATTTTTTGTTGAATGCAGTCACCGTTGCGATTGGGTCGAAAAATTCATTAGTCACACTGTGCAGTTGTCGTTTTTTCGCTTTTTTGTGAGAATCTTTGAAGTACCCACTACTTCTACTTAATTATATTCAATCAAATGTTATTGAAGTAAAAAAAAACATTTAATTCCCTAATAGATAATATAAAAAAAAACAAAACTTCACAATACTGCCACAATAAATAATAAAAAAAGGTAATAAAAGGTCACAGAATTAGAATAGAAATAAAATGTCAATAAAATTTAAAATAAAACCAATCACAAAATTATCCCAGAATTACAAATAAAATTAAAATTTTCATAACAATACAATACAAACAAGTCATTCTCATTATAAATACATGTAATTTTCAATGCCAATAAAAAATTGAGTAAGTGGCATTTGCATAATTATTTTTTTAAAAACCCTTTTGGAACCTGGTTCGACGTAGAGCAGGAAAATAGTTCCTAGAAGGTCTTGGAGGAGGTTTTAGCCCAGCAACGGGACGTTTTTATTTTCTGCAGAACTTACAATGGCTGCAAAAATACGCAGCTATCTTAGAAGTAAATCACATCATTATCTTATTATAAGCGGTTTGGAATACTCATAAAAAAACTTAGTAAAAAAATTACCGCTTCCGACCAAAATACAGTGATTCACATAACTACAGGAAATGCTAGTGGCTAGATAATTGAAAAAACTACTGCTAATGAATGCTAATGTAATTTTAATGCAATATTACGGACTAGTGATGTGCCACCGTGTTATTACCGAATCATACCGGTACTACCAGTAATGTTGTACCTAAATTATGACAGTGTAACCGACTTCAGGTTCTCAATTCCAATAGTTTTTTTTGGTTTTTGTATGTATGTTACCCGTTTTCCTAGGTGAACGAAAAACGCGATCGCATTATCGCGTTTCTCGTTCACCTAAAAAAATATTTGACATTTACGCGACGCACAAATGTCAAATATTCGTTGTATGTATGTACTTTGTAGCCTACGTAGTCGCCATAATCAATGTGCGACCCAACGCGGCAAGTGCGGATTTGTTTTTTGCGCGACGAGACGCGACACAATAGTTTATTAATAATTAAATATTTACTATTATAAGTACCAGTGATTTTGTGTACCTACCTTAAAGTAAAATCAAGAACAACTTCTCCTCAATAGAAATAGGTTTTTGAAAATTGGATATTAATAGTTAAATAATAGATTTCACAGCTGCAATAATATAATCGAAAATGCTTGGTAATAAGTTACAATACTCTTTAAATACATGTGGATTTAGTTTCGGATATACATGATGAAACTCTCCAAATTTACTTCTTTCTAAATAAGTACAATGACTACCTACAACGTGGGACACACGTCGCGTGAAGTATTGGTCGCATTACGTCGCATCGCGTCGCGTCGCGTCGTGTCGCGTTCGGTCGCTCACCTAGGACAACGCCTTAGGGCCTTTGCACACCGCGTTTTTAAACGCGCCGTCGACGCGCGTTTTAGTATTGCGCTTCGTTAATTTATTGAAATAATAGAGATATACCTACTTAATAATAATAATTACAGCCTGTTTTTGTCCCACTTCTGATATTACTACTATTAAGTAGGTATATCTCTATTATTTCAATAAATTAACGAAGCGCATTCGTAAAACGCGCGGCGACAGCGCGCTCGAAAAGCGCGGTGTGCCAAGGCCCTTAGGTACGCGATGTGTGTTGGGTGTGGCTTATGGCTAAGTAAAACCCTTATTGATCGGTCGTGGTTAAGCTACGCTGGCTGCGGTCTGTCCGTGGATGGGTGATCATTAATATCAAACCGAGATCCCTCCGTGCCTCGGAAAGCACGTTAAGGCGGTACCCTGAGCAAATAACCTTGAGCATTCGTTCCCTCTTCGCCGCGCAAGAGATGCAGTAGCGAATACCATCAGATTTTAGAATTAAATCTTTATAAAATCACATTTTGGGATTTTGAAAAAAAAAATTCTACCAGAATGTTAATTAATAAATTGCATATCCATTAGTGTTAGTAAAAAATCGAATTAATGGTTACTTGCCGAGGAGATGCATGTTTTCAATAATTATTTCTCATTTCTGTGCTTTCGTTGTGAGGAGATTAGTTAAATACTATACTTCGTAAACAAAAATCAGATCTACCATTTTGGAGTCAAGATTATGTAGAAATTTAATCTATTTTTTATTTGTTGATATTTCTTTTGGATACAGAGTAGTTAGGTCCGAAAAATTGAACAAAAAACAGCTAGCGCTGCGTTTTGCTCAGGGACGCGCCTTAAACCGTTTTTAGCATTAGGTTTTGCGTGCTATCATAAAAAGTGATGTTTTGCACCAAAAAATAAAAGTCTTCCAGCAATAATATTACTTAAATTGGTACCTACACATATTTAACGCCTTTGTGTTTTGACTTTTTACAAAAGTTATTAGTCTAACAAAACCACAATGTAAACCACAAAACCAGTAACACAGACTTAATTTTACAGCTCAAATGATTTACTTAGTACAAAAACACATTCAACCTTTTGTTATTCATAAATAGCTTTGACTACAGTTCCCGTTTTAGCTAGCCCTCTGCCTACCCCAGTCCTCTTCTCGACGTTTCAAGGACAGGCCAACGATTCAGCACAAATATTTATTTAGTGGCTCGTTCATGGGAACTAAATTGAGATTTTATTTTAGAAAACTTTAGAACGCGGCAGCCAGTGCCTGCAGACAAAATCTATTTCTGCTAGCGTTAACGCCATCGAAAAAATCAAATAGGTAGGGTATTTTACCAAAAAAATCTATTTAGTCCGTTAGTTAGATTATCGAAAAATATTAGATACGTATTTTTTGTTTTATCAAATCAATAAAAACTGACGAAGATAAAACGCATCAAAGATCATGAGTGGGGGTTTGTGACGTCGCTTCGCCGGTAAAAGTGTACTGCCATAGTGATGTCACACGAGTTTTTGACGCACTGTATCGTCTTCATTTTTTGTTTACGTGAAAAAAGAAAATAGGTACACCGTGTCCAATATATTTTGAAAATCTATCTGACGGACTAATTAGATTTTTTTGGTAAAATACCCTATTGTATGGAATTGACGTTAGCTTACCAGATGTCATCATCATGTCAATCTTTAGACGCCCACTGCTGGGCATAGGTCTCCCCCAAGGGGGGTTCAGTCGTAATCGCCATGCGTAGCCGATGCATGTTGGAAATCACAATAGGTGTTATGGTACTCAGAAGGACGCTGCTGCCCATCCTCTAGTCAATATCTCTCTGTCGCCTTCTACGACACCCACGGGTAGAAATAGGGTGGTGCTATTCGTGACCGGCACCACACGGCTAACCAGATGTCACGTGATGCAAATAAGTCAACTGCATACTATTTCATTTTTCCGTTGGCGTTAACGCATTATTGTAACTAAGTTCATTACTTAGGTTTTTTATTAATAATAATAATATGTGGGGACATTTTCACACACGGCCATCTGACCCCAAACTAGGGAGACCCTGTACTATGGGTGTGTCAGACAGCTGATATACATACACAAATAATTTTGTTTTTTGTTAATACATACATATATAGATAAACAACACCCAGACACAAGGCTAACACAAGTGCTCATCACACAAATGTTTACCCTGGGCGGGAATCGATCCCGCAACACGCTGCGCAGCAGTCGATCGCTCAGCCACTGCGCCAACCGTGTCGTCGATTAAAAAAGCTCTGTGTTTATCAATTTCAGATATGAGACCTTAACCCCTTACCGCATGCAACGCCATATATGGCTTTAAAAGTTAATTATTTTTTTCAATGGATTAAAATATTGTTTTTTAGCAACCAACGTTGAATCCGTATTTATGATTTCTTGGTTTAACGGAACGTATTTCTTGTTGTTTATGATAATTGCAATCGGTCAAAATATTGGAGGTCATATGCAGCGTATCCAACCGTTAGAGTGCAATTAATTAGTGTTAGTGTTATAAATGGGAAAATAGCAATAAAGCGGTGGGTAAAATTCCTAAGAATTTCAAAATAATCACAAAATGACTAACCGATGGAAGGAAACGTTTACTTTATTTTTTTACTTACGATTTTTGTACGTAAGCGTGAGGTACGTATATTGAAATAACAACTGAAACACTGTGCAATATTTTCTTTCGTAAATAAGAGAAAAAGATAATTACCATAAGTCTGAAATCGCCATCTCGCCTTGAGCGCACGTGGTAATTAATGCTCGTGCCTTCTCTGTATGAGAAGAGGCCTTTGTTCGACAGTGGGACAATATTGGGCAAATCGAAATGTGCACGTAAGTTACCGTCAAACGGGGTGACTTTCAAAACAAGAGGTTACTTTAATAATTACCTGAAATTCTAATATTTTACTAATTTTTACCCGTAAAATTAAATGCAGCCGATTATTTTATCTTATACTAGCTGACCCAACAGACGTTGTCCTGTCCCGATCGACCTAATGGGGGATGAAAAAGGGGTGAAAAAAGGGGATGAAAAATAGATGTTGGCCTATTCTCAGACCTACCCAATATGCACAAAAAATTTCATCAGAATCGGTCAAGCCGTTTCGGAGCAGTACGGGAACGAAAACTGTGACACGAGAATTTTATATATTAGATTAGGAATTCAAGTAGATGCGCCATGTTTTGTAAACGGTGTAGCACATTAAAGATAGTTGAAAGTGAAAAAAAATATGTTCAAAGTTAACCCTGAATATTAGTCGAAAATGCGATCTACGTCGGGGTGACTTTAAACCAGCAATAAAAATCGAGTGTTATCAAAGCAGCCCCATTTTCAATATCAATAAAACTGACAGGTTATAATTTTTTTTCTCTTAAATTATTAATAGTTTTTAAGTAAACAAAGTTATTAGTGTTATCATTCAAAAAGTCGTCATTATGGTTTTTTTTTTCAAATTTTTTATTCTAATATTGTAAAAGATACATAGGTTTTTAGTTAAAAACTAATCAATCTCACCCCGTTCGACCGGTACCTATTTCAATTTCAATTAATTAAATAAAAAACCTTTAATATTGTTTGTTTAATTTAGTTTTTATTAACCAATCACGTTATTACTAAAGTTATTAGCACATACAAATCTTAAAAATCAAAATATATAATGATATTATTTACAATTCCAAGAAAAAGGTAGAGAGCTCAAAGGGCACCAAAAAACTCGTCCACATCGTTGTCAACGGGACACGTGCCCAACAGGTTTTTAATTGAATCAACCAGTATAGCTAATCGAAAACTGAACCATAATTAGGAAGTCCAATAATTCCTACCCACACCCAATTCCGTAGGAACTCTGTAACAATTCCAATGTTGTCGTTGTAACTCGAAACTTCTAGTAACACGATACTAACATGTTTATTAAGAAAACAGCGGCCGCCATTCCTAGTAAAACTGTTAGGTCCGCTTGCACCAATCAGGGTTATTGTTTAACTACGACTTCGTGGCTTACACGGGCTTAATATGTATGACATTTTGTTAGACAGCGTGTTAACAACTAACGTTGAGTTAAGTTTTCGGTGCAAACGGATCTTAGATGGTGGAAACGAGAAAGATTCGGTTGATTTAAACTGTGAAGTTGGTTCGACGAATAAAGATTTTACGTATTTGGCAACTTTATGAACGTTTTTGAACCAAAAGACCATTTGACCATATAAAATATATATGGTCTGTTACTAGACACTACCTTTTGGGGTGTGATGCTATTTTAAAGATTTTTTTGTCGGTCGGTTTAACGCAGGTAAATATTGTGGTTAATACTCGTAGTAATACTAACACCCATACGTACTTAATATCCAAATTTACGTAAGAATAATATAAAGGACTAGCTTTTGCCCGCGACTTTGTCCACGTGATCTTTTTATGGCTCCCTAATTTTTAGGGTTCCGTACCTCAAAAGGAAAAAACGGAACCGTTATAGGATCAATTTTTTTGCCGTCTGTATGTCAGTCTGTCCGTCTGTCTGTCAAGACTCTGTCTCAGGAACGAGTGGAGGTATCGAGTTGAAAAAACCATATTATACCTACTCAAGTTTATACTACCTTGAAAATGTGAAAAAATTAAAATTCTAAGTTGACGTGAAAAAAAGAAACGGTCGCTTATGCCGCAAATAACGTATATTTCGACACTCTCAAGGGAATCGAAATTTGACAAGCAATATCGTCTTATACTTCAAGTACAGGGAAAAGTCTGAATACTATACATTTGTTTCAATTAAATCATTAAAAATATAGTCTTTATTTAAAGTACGTAATCAATCATCGAGGTATGCGCGGTCATCTTATGGGTGACCAAACCACGGAATTTGAACGGAACCCTCGGTGGGCGAGTCGGACTCGTACTTGTCCGGTTTTTTTGTTATAAAGTACCTATATTATCACTTAGGGATAATGTGGCTTCTTACTAACGAAAGAAAGAATTTGCATAATTGGATCAGTAATTCCGGAGATAAGTCTGAACTAACAATATTTGTGATAGTGACGATTATAAAGTGACGATTATCAAGCTACAACAATCTGTCAAAATTTCTTTGATAGATTTTCAACTTTATTACAAAAAGGATAAGGTTCATATTCAATGGGGAAAATTTGACAGTTTGGTATGGCTTGTTGTGCTGGCGTCTGTACAAAGCTATTGTTTGATAACTTTGGTTTGATTGTCGTCACTCATCAACTACTATGTTAGATATACAGAGGTAGGTACCTACCTATATTTCAGTGACGAGCCCTAAGCTATTCATTTCCTAGTTGTAAAAAAAACAGGACTACCTATACCTATGTGATTCGTTTTAATGAAATTAATGTACACTTAAATCAAATAAAAGCAACACATGCCTACGAAACATCACAAAAAAAAATATTCGCACAGTACCTACAATTATTTACGACGTCGTCGGCTCTACAGTTTTTGTGCAACTTGACACGATGTCTTTTTAAAAATAAATAAACAAGCACAAAAAATGGTAAGCAATAAATCTGCAGGTTGAAATGAGGACACAGAAAACTGTGGAGTCATTTATAACCGAACGTGTCTTTATATTTGTCAAGATTTTATTTGCCTGTGGTCTTGAAGGCTGGGTATATTTTGCAACTTAATGCATTTTATAGAAAAGGGTTATTTCTGAAGTATACTTGCAAATAGAATAGAGAAGCAATGAAGACACTTAGAAAGCTAGAAAAAGCTTTTAATAGCACATTAAAAACGTCTCTTAACATTTTCTACAACTAGCCTATGCCCTGCGTGACTTTGTACGAAACACTAATGTTTTTACTAAAATACAAGTATCATATGTCAGTCCTTATAACATCAGCTATCTGCCAATGAAAGTTTCATTAAAATCGGACTAACCGTTTCGGAGATAAGACGTAACAAACAGACAACAATTTTAAAAATTGTTTTTTTTTTTGCTACATTTATATTTAGTAAAAAGTTGTTATTGTGACATTGACACAAACTGTTTCTTATTTTTTTTTTATTTGTACGTAAAGATAGTTTGTGAATACAATTTAACATGTCCTTTTGTCTTTTTAACCGACTTCAAAAAGGAGGAGGTTCTCAATTCGGTTGTTTTTTTTTATGTATGTACATCGATTACTCCGAGATATATGAACCGATTTAGGTGATTCTTCATTAGTTTGATGCGGAATTGTTGCCATTTGGTCCCATAAAAATTTAACATTATTTTTTAATTGATAGTGTAAACCTCAAATTTGGTAGCATAAAAAATTCAAGAAAATATTCCACCCTTAAGGGTTGAACATTAAGGGATGACAGTTTTTTTTTAGTGTCGCCGTTTCGTAATTCATTTCTATGATGAGAAGTAGGCACAAAAAGCGAAAAAAAAAATTTTTTAACAACAAAGACAACCGCCTTCAAAAAGTATAAAATAACTTTCAATTCGCAAGTCGGTGGCAATACAAAACAACAAGCAAAACCAAAGCCGCCGACTTGCGAATTGAAAGTAATTTTATACTTTTTGAAGGCGGTTGTCTTTTTTGTTAAAAAAATTTTAGCTAGTTCTCTGCACAATTACAGCAGTCAGCTGAGAGTGTCATCTCGGGTCAAATTGACGCGTGTAAGCAATGTATTAACCACCTTATAGCCAACACTTAGTTACCTGACATGTGATCTTTGAACTTACTTCAACAAGTCAGGAAAGCCATACATATTGTAGCCATCACCTAATGTTAACGCTACTAATAAAGTTGAAAATTGCATGATACATTGATTCTGTCTTGCACAGAATTAAGAAATTTTCAACTCTACTCCTGTGAAATTTTCGTTCATTTTCAATTGACCAATGAAAAGTTCTCAAGTTATATTGCTGCTTAGTTTGCGCTGAAAAGAGGATGTTCTTTCATTTTCAATGTAAACGTGTTTCCTCAAAATTTTACAGATTATGTTATTTTCTTATTTTAGAGTAGCTTTTGCCCGCAATCCCTATTTTTTTAATAATAAAAGGACAATGCCAGATACTCTATAGAACTTTGCCCCACTCAATAAAAGTCATGTGCAATATGTAGCATCTTACTGTTTATTTATTGCTAATAACTAAACATTAGTCTTAGGGACTGTAGAACTTGCGGTTTCCGTTTAAATCTACAAAACAATAATGACATTGATTATAGGTTCAATTATATTTTAGGTAAAATGAGTTTGTATTTTGTGGGTAGGTATTTCGTAATCCGCAAGTTCTAAAGAAAAACAATTTACCGTAGAAAGGTTCTATATTCATTACAGTTATTTTCATTAATTTACTTTTTTGTACATGGGTGGGGCAGGATCTGGCATTGTCATTTAGCCTTTATTAGTTATAAGTAACGTAACTTACTATTAGAGAAAGAATTTTCAGGATCGGTCTAGTAATTCTGGAGTTTAGCGCGTTTAAACAAGCAATATTTTCGTCTTTATAATATTAGTACAGATTTATTCTAATGCAATTATGAACAATACCGTCAGGCATTTCTTCCTTATTATTGTCTGCGATAATCTCATTAGTATATTAGATAACATCAATTGAAGAATATCTATATCATATTTTGCATCACCTAAACCTTGTTGATACACACTATAAAATACTTGTAACAGAATAATCAATTGAGCTAAGTAAATAAAATAAATGAACACAAACAAAACACACGTAAACATTATTATACATACAAACATAGGTGCACACAACCAAACATTACATCCTCAAACTAATGAAGTTTCCCTTGCGAAACACGTTAAATTAAACATTAAACTTTCGCCTGACCATGCAACTGCATGCCCTCGGAACCCATGTGTTCGTGAGAAAAATTTTAATAATGTACACAAGCGAAGCATCTTTGAAGACCCGCTGTGCTAGCAGAAACTCGCTAGGTTTTTTAGAAAATAAATCTATGGCGCAAATGTTTTGAGTCGCTTGGAACGCCTGCTGATTGGGTATTGCGTTTTTGTTATTGCTGCAAATTCTTCATAAGTTATTCTGCTGAAGCAATTTCTGACCATACTGAGGACATCAGCGAAGAAAATCATCGTAATAAAACCAAGACTTAAAAATACTTAGACTTATAAATTATCGCCAATCCGCCTTGACATCGGCGAAGGAAATCATCGTGAAAAAACTTAAGACTTATAATTAATTTAAATGTATAATCGCCAATCCACCTTAAGCAAGTTTGGTGATTAATGCGCGTGCTTTCTGTGTATAAGAAGAGCCCTTTGCCCTACATTGGGACAATAATAGGCTAGTCTATGTGTATGTTCAAGTATCCGTTATTAACTTACAGCCTTACAATTGCACTTGGTTTTCCCCACCTACACGCCAAACAATTTGCCTGAAAATACCAGAGACATATTCCAAATGCGCTGATATCTAAACAGATCTCAAAGACTATCATAAAATATTCGCTCAATCTGAGATCAAACATGCAACTTCAAATGCTCAAGCAAGACCAAAAGGACATTCAAAACATTAATATAACAGATACCACCTAAGAAGATACCAGATTAACTAATTCCAATAGATAACAAACCGACAGACAATTACTTATCGCAGATAATGTAGATTTTGAAATTATCGAAATGGCACTAGATATCTTAGACCATTCTTTGATAGTGTTAGCCTCTGATTCTGCAGTCCAATTGAATACATAGGCCTATATTTCTTATCAGATTTATCGGCTTAGATTGGATCGGCTATTAATTTTATTATCTAGTGCTCGCTTGCAGGGATTGCGGAAACAACTGGGCTTTCTCGAATACAGTGTAGACATGCATGTTTGTGTTATGTAGGCTGCAAGTGTTACAATATCAGATTTAGATAAGTCTGAAGAAACTGATAAGAAAATTGGAAATGAAACGGGTGGAATGAATCCATTTAACTTTCTCGATAGTTTGTAAGCACACTAAATAAGAACCAAAAAAATGATTTCACAGTTAGAAAGCCCTGCACATAACGAGACACTGAGACATAGTCTAAACATAGAAACGATAACAAATATGAATGTGTCACGCTAACACAGTGACACAAAGAATCAAAACCAAGTTAATCAGCAATTAGTCAGTCCACAGTAATTGGGATCAAGTTCACTAACTTGAAGGTAAAGAAAGTAAAAAAGCAGATCCTAATAAATCCAGACATATGGAACCGAATAAGAAGACAAATTGCCTGGTACATAACTCCCCTACCGAAACTTTTGCAAAAGGAAAACTGGACACCACATCTGGGCACCTGTACCAAAATACGCGAATATATGGAGGAATAATATTCCTAGAATAGCAACAGACTATAAAATGAATATGGAAACACCATGTGCATTCAAAAACTTGCACCGGCAAACTGGTTTGGGTGTTGCAGAAACGTTTGGTAAGGAAATTTGAGCTTTCTGATTAGGGGCATAGAGATTTTTGGGAGACAAAATTGCAGGGCTTAAAAGCAGATGTTGGTAATGGAATGATTTGTCATTCGTTGTGGACAGCGTTGACGTGACGTTTCGCTCTTTTGCTAATGCTCATTTTGGGACGTGGAACTCCACTGCAGGTCTGTCTTAAAGGAGAATAAGTCTGCAGATCAGTTGTGGAATCTTTGATGTTTTAAATTAAGACTGATTCTGGGCATTTCTGAATATTGTTTCTTAATTATGTTTGTTTCAATTAATGTTTTGTAAAGCGTAATTTCGACAGTACAATAAGATATTCAATAAACCATTTACAAAAATATAAGTTGGTATTGAAATTCTGATTTGTCTTTATTGTAGGTAGTAATAATGCTCAGAAACCATGATGTCCAAATCATTTTCAATTTTATTTCAGTTAATTGTCACACTCAAAATGTCGTCCCTAATTAAGCTTTTCCATAACAAAATAGCTATCCAACACCACAGCAACATTTTACTAGACAACTCCATTAATGGCCACTGGTCACAAATAGATGTGTGGGCGCAATGAACTGAAACACATATCATACCGTGGCATAGCAAATATTTACAGTGCGTAAACGCACGACATGCAACTTGCCGCGAATACATCAATGACAAACATTAAGCTTTGGACATGGACAAGGAAAATTAATTTAGGAGGAACTTTCGTCTACAGTTACAGATTGGGATATAAATATTGGTGCTAATGTAAAACTATATTTTACATATATAAAGGTTATTGTTAATATGTCGGCAATTTATTAAGGGGATGTAGCGGAAGTCCTTTGCAACCAATACAAAAGTCAACCACTTATGAGTAATTTGACATTTCTTCTTCTGGGTATTCCCTATATGCCCTTGGCAGATTGCCGAAATATTATAAACAAACTACGTACATATTACGTTCATATTACGTACTGTATGTGACATATTTGAGCAAAACATCATGTCATGAAAACAACAGACGATGTTGATACAAAGTAGTATGAAGTTAAATGAAATCGTTGCTATAAGTTACTGAATTAAGATCACAATTTTAAACGTTAGTTATAATATTAAAACTGATCCCTTAATAGCTAAAGCAAAATGTAATGCAACAAAACTATCGCTAATATTAATATGTCTTTAAGAAGATAAAACTGAAATAGAAGGGAAAGATACGGATCAAATAAGACGCTACGTCAAATACACAAGATTTATAATGTGCCGCTGGAGTTGCGCTTAATGAAGAAACGAATTTATCAGCTGGCGATGTGGTGACAAGACAAACTAGGGAAATAAAGGCAGATGCGAAACTATGGGAAGGAAGCGAAGATAGTGTAGCCTATCTATGTCTGATGGTAAACAAGGGTTTTAGAACCCATGTGCATTTTTAAAGCAAAAAATATATTTTCTGAGCAGAAAGACAAGCAAATGATAAGTAGATAAGTGCAACTTTCAATTGAGTAAATTAATTACGTCTAACACATTCAATACGCCAAATGTGTGACAGTACAATGTACAGTCAGCAATAGCAAAATACATCCAAAACTTATTCTTAGAATAGATTTAAAATTGATCAACGCTAAATATCAAATGCTTTGAAAAATTGAAGATATTTTGATGATTGTTTCGTTTTGGCAGAAATTATATGAAGCAGTGAACGTCCAATCCGTGTTCCCAAGCCCAAAGTAGGCACTAACATACATATATAGCAACTTGTACAAGACAATAATAGAAATGTATCTTCAATTTATGACTGACATTAATTTCAAATGCGTTGTGACAATAAATTCACAAGTGAATAAAGGAAAAAAAGTGCTGCTTACACATTTATGACATGTTGAAATTCATGATATGTTTTTATTGCGTGTGCACATGTTCTGTATTGACAGCTGAAAGGGCAGGTGCTCTAAGGATTTGTAATAGATGACCTTTTTATCTTTATGTGCACTTGGTAGCCTAGTCTTAATAATGCAAATGCAAGAACCAATTTCAATAGTACTTACAGATATTATGACATAGTCACTGAATTATGAATTATTAGCGAGCCACATCCAGCTATGCTTATTTATGTTATAAATTCAAAAGTAACTCGGTCTATTTGTCTGTCACGTTTTCATGGCTGAACCACTAAACCAATTTTGACGAAGTTGGTACGGAGTAACCTTGAACACAAAGAAAGGATATAGGTAATTTTTTAATTTACGACTTCGTTTGCGTCTTAACCGACATTCAAGTGGAAAGAGTCGTCTGCACAAGCAATTGGGAGACTGACCTAATAGAGCAAGAATTAAATTGAGATAAAATTGTAAACGAAGTGCAACTTTAAAGAGACCAATTTGCGAGAAAAGACGCATCAAGAGATCATTCATTAAAATAAATGCAAATCTAATAACTCCAATGTCAAGTATCTACATGGAAATTGCAATAATTGATTATCAATAATTGACAGATATCGTAATAAATTTATACAGGACAAACCGTCCTGACTATAATTCTGAATACCTTGTCTGATTATAATCTTTACAACATAC
Organism: Charanyca ferruginea; assembly: GCA_947361185.1. Classification (NCBI taxonomy): domain Eukaryota; kingdom Metazoa; phylum Arthropoda; class Insecta; order Lepidoptera; family Noctuidae; genus Charanyca; species Charanyca ferruginea. The sequence continues at coordinate 5,559,993 of OX376077.1, read as the reverse complement.
ATCAAAGGGGCAATTTTCCAGCAAAACACCAATTAATTCAGTCTCATTTGGAGAGAAAATAACCGTTATTTATGAGTTTAGAGTTACACGCGAGATTATGCGCGCTCCTGACAAATTTCCCGGAGACAAGCGCCGGCGCACGTTTTACTTATTTGGTGCGAATATATCAAGTTGAATAATTGGCATTATTTACTGACCCACGAGGCCACGATGGAGATGCGGAGGTCTTTTATGTTATCATTACAGCCTCAGGCGCGGATGTTTTGGTAGTAAAATAATAAGGCAGAAACGATGGTCTTCCTCATTCTGTTTGAGAAGTAATGTGTAGCAAACAAATGGAAAAAGACAAAAAATTGCATCAAGGTGTCGTGACGGTGCACTGACTAAGGCGCCTAAACCTTATGCATGAAAGTTCAAGATCGGGCAAGTACCAATATAACACTCTCAATGCGTAATGTACTTTCTAAGTTTATCTTGAACATCATTGACATCGGTGAAAGAAAACATCAGAAAATCTGGACTGATAGATAATGAATGTAACTTTGAAATCAACAATCCGCCTTGAGCAAGTTTAGTGGTCAATGGTCGTCCCATCTCTGTATTATAAGTAAGAGGCATTTACGTAATGGGACAATAAAAGGTTAGTATTTCTAGGTTACATTACGACGGTGAATCGTATAAAATTTCAAATCTCGTGAAACGAATACCACTACGCAAAATAGTTATTTTTAGTTCACATAGGTAACAAACAAATTTAACATTTAAGACCTGTTTAGTAATTCGGTACACGGCTAAACAAGTAGCAAGGTTGAATTAATCAAACGCAACTAGGCTAGATGGAAGAAGCAGAGATTGACTCAGGTACTGTGGAAACAAACATAGAAGCTTTTTACATTTCATGAACAAACAATGAAAAAAATATTAATAATTGCAATGCAACGAGCATTGCAATTATTGATCTTTTATAATAGGTTTGCGTTTGGCTGCAACTCACCCGATCTTAAGTGATGATGCGGCCTTAGGTGGAGCACGCTTACCTAGGATGACCCGCTTTACTCGTGCCTTGATGATACCCAGATTTTATTTATCGGGGAACAGAGAGACGTCAGTGAATTCCACAGTTTGGCAGTTCGCACAATAAATGAAAAAGCGTAGTTCGAGACCGTGGAACTTCAACCGTACGGAGGTGACGCTTCGCCGTATCTCTGCTCGTCCTATGGTGGGATGGGGATGGGGGAATTGAGTTGCACAAATGCAATTCCCACACTTTGAAATGTTACCGACAAAATACGGATAGGCTGTCAACGGTGCGGCGATGTTCAAGGCTCTAGAGCTTAGCCTTAACTAGGGAGCCGATTTCAATGAGCCTTTTGACACGTCTTCCAAAAGCTTGCAACGCCTCCAGCTACACAGTACTCCATGCAAGATCGAACTTGTGCTTGGTATTACAATTTAAGTATCTCTTGATGCGCACTCGTGGATGGGAAAGACTGTAGCAAATTTATTTACATACATTTCAGATAGATTATTTATTACGCAATATGTTCCAGAAGTCTATTTTCTTACAGTTGTAAAAACTTTTATAGTGGACCATCCAAATGGAACACGGTGAAAAACTATTTATTTTCATTCGTACCATAAAATTTTACGACATTTTAAGCATCATCTCCACTTCGGAACTACGTTTTGTGAGTCTCTCAGTTAAAGGTTTATTTGTCTTTTGGCTTAGCAAGGATTTTAGTACATGTCAAATCTATTATGTCTCATTTAATTGCCCGTGTTTCTTGGAAAGTAGATATCAACTGCGGTAGAGAAATTGCCTGTGAGAGATACGAGCTGTAAAAATCGGACGTTAACGTCCGACATCTGTTTATTGACATGAAAATTGCCCTGCCAGATTAGTGCTCTTTAGTGTTCCTCCACAAAATTAATGAATTTAATGTTTTGAAAGCTGAAGAAATAAATACGACTAAAAAACTACCGAAACTCATGTTTTAAAAGTTTCATTGAACAACAACGGTTAATAACATTTGTTTATTGACAAATTAGTGGTCATAACGGAAATATGAATTAAAATACTTGTCAATCCTGAGATAACATATTTATCGTTCACATTCAGCAGACCAGAAATCCACCATTTTGTGATTACAAATTATTGTCACGAATCCAAAAATAAAGACATCACCCATGCCAAGATTAATAAATAAAATTAATATGAAACGCAAAATGAGTGGAAACACATATGAAGAGAGCTTTCTTGGTTGTCATAATAACATTAGTTGAATACAAAATGGCGGAGCAACCGTCTCCAAGGTTGGCTAAGGACGTCACGATGTGAATGATCATGATTTTTCCAACGTAATAGGAATTCAAAGGGCGTTCGATGACCATACAAGGGCTGGTGGGGCGGAAAAGTTTCGCACTAGTGTTGAATGAAGAGATACAGCTGTATTGCATGAAAAAACAACGTATGATGTTTTTTTTTAAGGAAAGAATAGGTATCAATTGTATAACAATGGTGTTTATTTTTAATATCACTGTGCGATAAGAAATATGATTTAGCAACAAGAATAATGTAACCAGAATTTTGTAAAAACTTGGTTAAAAAGATTGTCCGTGGAGTTGCTTGCTCGTTCTGCCATGGAGACCTACCCTACTGTTTGGAACAAGCAACGAGCTTCAACTTTCTGAGTACCTAACTAACTGACACTTTGACAATTCAAAAGTGCCAGTAAATGGTTTAATTGAAATAAATACTTTGACTTGACTTTTAATTGTAAACTTCATAATTTTTATAACGATATTTTTTCTAAAGAAAAATCTATCTACAACAGGGACTCTGTTGTAGATAGATTTTTATTCGTAATCATTAAAACTATTATTTTTGTTATTAAACTTAAGGCGATTATTATTTGTATATTCATGTTTAAACATTTTACTATTTACTACACACTATAGATCTACCGTATTAAATCCCACCCATTGACCAACCCTAAAAGGGCCAGAGGATGCTCAAACGCAGTTGTCATCCGTCGTGTTGGCAGTACTGTTGCAAAAGGCGCCGACATCCGTCGCATGCGCACGCCATTTGTATGCAATACGAAATCATATTGATTTGCCATGGAATTGTTTACGTGGGATCAAAGGTTTTTTAGACTTTGAAGGAAACTTTGAGGTCTTTTGTTTAGATCTGTGTCAAGCCGACATGGCATGATTGTTAAGTTTGTGATTTACATGTTTTTGTGCCTGATATGAATGAACAGTGAACAAATTCATCATCAGACCAAAATGTCGAAAGATAAACTCGTGCCTAACAAAATAAAAAACTGAAAGGTGTACATATTTTGCGAAATAATAAAATTGAAGTATATTTTGTGTCGTATATAATCAAAATACCTACATTTATCTAATACCAATAAATCATAAGATTTCGATAACATTCCTATGAAAGAGAATATTTGTTTAGGTCCACACGTGAAAAAAATATTCGCAGAATATCATCACTGTACACAAATTCTATTTGGTTTTCGATAGTGACGGTGAAAATATTTGACTTCTTACAAAAAAGATTGAAGATAAAGATGCATGTTTACTGTAGGTAAAATATGATAGGACAAAATAATTTGGGGGGAGTTTGCAAAAAAGCCTTAGTAGATGTGGGGACAACTACAGCAAATACATAGCTGTAGGTGAGATGATTGATAAGATAAAATAAAACATTCCAGATTCCACATAAGTCAAAATATAATAAAGTGAAGACAGATTTAATACAAGACGGTATCTATTCTCATAAAAATAATCCATAACATCCTCTCAGCCCTAAAAATCACGACAAATTAAACAAATTATCATCCCTCAATCAAATGGATGTACCAGGACATCATAACTGCACAGGACGTTACATTAAATAGATCATAACGACCAACGTAAGATGATCTCCCACAGACGGACGCTACACCGACCAGACACAATGACGAAGATTTGAAAAGAGAGCAAACGGTTCTAAATTAACTGGTTATTAAAGTAATTAGGCATCCGGTGCTTCTAATGAGAACCAAATGAGAGGGTTGGGGAGGGAACAATCGATTTGTGACCGTGAAGTAATAACCTTTTCCGTTGCTATATTAATTTAACGGTGTTAATTTGTGATACAAAGTTGATATAGTTCAACAATCACGTAGGAAGATACAATTTGGTTACAAAATATATTTTTAAATGTTATAAATACCAAATTGCGTAAGTGATTCAGAATTTAGCACAACTGAAAAAAAAACAGTTACAAAAGCAGTACCTGCCAAAAATGTTTCGATTAGAAATCCATATTTAAATATCGTTGGCGCAGCTCTGACGATTGTACTCGATACCGATCATTCCCTACGCATTGAGTTTGACAATATCATTCTTGACATGGCGCCTTAAACCCACTTTGAATAATAAACGTACAAAAGAAATCATTTCCGATTGCCAAAAATAACGTACTATAGGCCCTACAATTGATTTTGGTATACCAATTCGTATTCATACCATGAAGTCATTAGAATTTTAAATTCTTGGGATCCCATCCCAGATTTTTGTTAATACGAATGGATTTTGAATACGAAATTCATGGTTTTTGGCTTTAAGAAGCCCATATACATTCAACACGTGTTTTTTGGGGCCTATTGTTGGTCTTTTGATAAAGATGATGTGTGTTACAACCGTAAAGCAAGCTTACTTCCTACGATTATTTGGCAATTGAGGTTTAAATGATATAGGATATTGAATAATGATTGTTGAAGTAAAATATAAAAAGGAAGTAGGCATATATCTTTTACTGGCATTTCTTATTAATCCTGCATTACTATTCAGCTTTAGACTGTGAACACAATGCCATACGTTGGACATTTTAAAATTCAACGGTCCATTGATATTATAAAAGTGTCTCAAAAAAGGTAATGATTGATGATTAGATATCAGTTAGTAGTCAGTATCTTTTCAAAATATTAGAAATTAAGGTTGTTTGCGCCTGAGCTATAAATGTGCCTTTACAGCATCCGTCAAATTGCTGCTAACAATTTTTGATAAGGCGCACATATGTCGGTAGTTCATTCAGAAATTATTATCAACTAAGGAAAAAATTCTACCTGCTATTTTTGACATTTTGGATATACACTAGATTTTTTACAAAGGAACAAAGGAAGAATCGGTCCGCACTTATTAATTCGTGTTTTTATTCTAAATCCTATTGAAATTCTGTTAAAACTAAATACAAAGTCTATTAGTAAAACTCCTATGTTTTATTGAGCACCAAGCTCCAGTGTCTCGCAGTAGACATAATTGGCGACCGTGACAGGACACGAACACGATCTTCAGATTACCAAGGTCTAGCTGGAGTTGGCCAGCACCGCACTGCAACTATCAGTCAGTCAGCACAGCGCCGCATCCAGCCCTTGGGAGAAACAAGTAAATTGGAAGAATACGAGCAGTACTTAGCACCGCCGACTTTGATGCTACTGTATGTAGCACACCGCAGCGCAGCAGCATTTCTGCAGCTAAGTGCCCTTCCTTAACTCCTAAACTTCCGTTTAAACCACGTAACCAACGTCCCTATCCAACTTTTGTATGGTTTTTCTACTTGTGCAATTTCATATTTTAATAAGGTCACCTTTGTCAAGGTTACAGTGTTGCGTCATACTTTCTTATATGACATTTCTTTCTTATATTTCCATAATTCCGCTACTATTTAATGTTATTAACAATTCGCAAAGATACAACGTTCTTCATTTCTAGTTTTTTACCGATTTGGTAGATTTTATGTGAATTTTTCAAGCACATTTCATATGTCAAAGTACCTGCATACCTAAAGTAATTAGTACAGATTTGTTTGTTTCGATTCTTGTTGTATTTATTTCAGGAAATTAATTCCACAGGCTGCCGTGCCTATCTAGTACCGTTAAAGATCGTTCCGCCGAACATTTCAGATTTGCCTAAGTTTCCCGTACGTCGCTGAGCGTCGTTGCCGCAGTGTGCAGCGCCCGCGCAGAGTCCGTGCAGCCTGAGGCTGCCCGCAGACCGGTGCCTGCGACTTCGGCCTCCCGTGCGGCAGAGACCACCAACCAGGGGCGTGAGCGTATTCTTTTATTTTATTTATTTTAACATTAGTTATTCTTGAGTTTGTTTAAATCTTACATAACTTTAGTTTCCTTTTCGTTTGAATTTTGATCGAAATAAACATTCGTAATGGGTGTAGGCGATGATGCCAAAAACTTGGCGGAATTAAATGTTAGACGAAGCTCCGTCAAGGGCCAAGTAACAAAATTTAGAAATTATTTAGAAAAAATCTCACGGTTAGACACTTTTACTACAACAAATAGGGCGGAACTTACACTTAAACTTGGTAAATTTGAAACCTTATTTTCAAAGTTTGATGACTTACAAGGCCAAATCGAAATATTTAATTCTGCTGGGTTGAAAGATGAACTTGAAGAACGAGAAAATATTGAGAAGGAATTCATTAGCAATATTGTAATGGCTCAAGAATTATTACAAATACACGGTAGGGATGAAAGCGTCCAAGACTCAAGCAGTCCTCACAATATAACTCATTGCGCTGTCGATCAGAGTGAAATGGGTTTCAAGCTACCCTTGATACAGATATCTAAATTCGACGGATCATACTTTAGATGGATGGAATTTCGTGATACTTTCCGATCTTTAATACATGAAAACAGTCGAGTTACGTCGGTAAACAAGTTTCATTATTTAATTTCTTATTTAGACGGCGAAGCAGCACAAACCATTTCAAATCTAGAAATATCTGCTGATAATTATCGGGAAGCTTGGAACCTATTGCTTGAACGTTATAACAATAAACGTTTGTTGATAAGTCATCATCTCAATGCATTATTTAACATTAATTCCATAAATAAGGAGTCTGAAAAATCGTTACGGTTCTTGGTTGACCACGTGACTAAAAATTTACGTGCCCTCTCCAATTTGGGACAAGCCACTGAGCATTGGGATGTCCTTATCATTCACTTAGTCGCCTCCAAGTTGGACAATAACACCTTCGTGAAATGGGAGGAACACCGTAACGCGTTGTCAACAGACACTCCTACACTCAGGGAACTTTATAAATTTTTAAACGATCGTGCAACCGTGCTTGAGTCCTTGCATCGCAGCAAGTCAGATAACACATTTAAACATAATCATGACAAACAGCGTTCAGAAGGCCATTCTAAAAAACCGGAACACATACGTCATTCTAAAACATCTGCATACATTAGTAGTAGTAACCAACCACAAACACAATCATCCTCGTCGTACCCCTGTCCATGCTGTAATGCTGATCATAAAATATTTGATTGTCCATCATTCAAGGCAAAGGGTATAAGTGAGCGCATAGCCGAGGCAACTAAATTGAAATTGTGTCTTAATTGTTTAAGGTCAGGTCACCCTACGTTTAAATGTCGTTTCGGCCGTTGTCGTGAATGCAACAAAAGACACAACTCTTTATTGCACCTTCCTACTGGAACAGCTGACACCACTGACAGTCCTTCTGAGACGTCAGTTAACTGTAACAATCAAGGTAATAAATATGCCCTACTTTGTACTGCTTTGATTGAAATAATCAATCCCAAGACAAATAATCGCGAAACAGTGCGCGCCTTACTTGATTGCGGCAGCCAATCCTCTTTCATAAGTCTAGGCCTGAAACAAAGGTTATCACTAGAGGACTGCCCTATTAACGCTGCAAAGGTAATCGGTTTTGGCAACAATGAAGCAGGTACTATAACTGAATATTGCATTGCCCAATTAAAATCGTTACATACACCATTCAACGTTATTTCTAACTTTTATGTTATGAAGGAACTAACAGCCTTACTTCCCAATGCGGTAATTGATATCAGATCGTTTAATATTCCCAAGGATATTATCTTGGCAGACCCTAAATTCTATCAGCCTTCTTTCATAGATATTCTTATAGGTTCAGATTTATTTTGGGACATTATAGGTTGTGAGCAGCGGTCATTAGGCCCCAATTATCCCAAGTTACACGGCTCAAAGTTGGGCTGGTTGATTGGAGGTCCCCTGCAACATAAACAACCCAAGGATATTAAATGCAATCATGTACTTACCCATTTTTCTTATGATGAAAACATAGAACTAAAACTAAATAGATTTTGGGAGCTTGAAGAAATCCCATCCAAATCTTATCTAAGTGAAAGCGAGCAGGCATGTGAAACGCATTTTTTGCAGCACACCTGCCGCTTAGAAAATGGCAGATTTTCTGTCAAGTTACCTCTCATTGACGCACCAGATTGTCTCGGTGACTCCTACAATATGGCAAAGAAAAGGTTTCATAATTTGGAACAGCGATTTAGAAGACAGCCCGAAGTCAAGTCGCAATATATTGAATTCATCAGAGAGTATTCAGAATTAGGTCATCTTTCTGAAATTGCAATAAACAAGTTAAATTCTAATTTATGCTATTTTTTACCTCATCATCCTGTGTTTAAAGAAAACAGCGAATCGACAAAAACTCGCGTCGTTTTCGATGCATCGGCTCGCACTTCCTCAGGTCTCTCTGTCAACGATATACAAATGGTTGGGCCTCAGATTCAAGACTCCCTTTTCTCCATATTAATTCGAGCTCGTTTCTATAAATATCTTATAGCAGCAGACGTAGAAAAATTATTTCGTCAAATATTAGTAGACGAGTCAGATCGAAATCTTCAGCTCATTCTATGGAGAGAAGACGAGCGTCAGCCTCTTAAAGTGTTGCGTTTAAATACTGTGACTTATGGTTTCACAAGCGCAAGTTATTTGAGCACAAGGTGTCTTTGGCAGTCGGGCGAGGAGTGCGAGGATCCACTCATCAGGACGATCATACAACATGATCTATACGTAGACGACTTGATTACGGGCTGTAATTCTGAAGAGGAACTTATACATATTCAAAATTCTGTATCAGAAGCCCTTAAGGCAGCGTGTTTTAATCTACGAAAATATAAATCTAATTCGTCTAGCGTTCTTAAAGTCTGCTCCGAAAATTCTACAGACACGCTTATCATTAGTGAGTCTTCAAATGCTCTTGGTTTAGGGTGGAATCCTAAAACTGATAGTCTACATTATTCTTTCGAAATTCCCCCTATCACTGATAAAATCACCAAGCGCTATATTTTATCCACATCGTTTAAAATCTTTGACCCACTCGGTTTTGTCAGCCCCTGTATTGTTATTCCTAAATTAATAATGCAGCAGCTTTGGCTTGACAAGGTTGGCTGGGACGAACCTGTTTCAGACGAAATAGAAAAGGCTTGGCGTAAGTTTTCCAATAATCTATCTTGTCTAGCTACATTTACAATGCCGAGACAAGTTTTATGTGACTCACCTGCTGTTACAGAGCTACATATGTTCAGCGATGCTTCCCAAAGGGCTTACGGCGCTTGCGTCTACATAAGGTCTACTGACGAAGCAGGTATCGTGCACGTAAACCTTCTGTGTTCTAAGTCAAAGGTGGCACCAATCAAGGCCTGTACTATACCTCGTTTGGAGCTATGTGCCGCATTGCTAGCTGTCAGACTCTGCAAGGCCGTCGTTGATTCTTTGAGGTTTCCAGTAACACGTAAACTATATTGGTGTGACTCCAGCGTCGTTCTTGCTTGGCTGCATACTAGTTCTAGAAGGTTAAAGACCTTCGTGGCTAATAGGATAGCGGAAATATTGGAACTCTCGGATGTGGCTTGCTGGCGTTATGTGCCTACCACTCAGAATCCTGCCGATCTCGTCTCGCGTGGCGTGTACCCCGAAGAGCTTAAAGACCGTAATCTGTGGTGGTCAGGGCCCGATTTTTTACTTCAAGGCGAGTTTTCCTGGCCTAACTTACCGAATAAACTCCAACCCGACTCTGAAATTCCTGAAATTAAATCGAATATAGTTGCTAAGCTAGATAATTCTTCGATCATTCCATTTCATAAGTATAGTAAATTACATAAGATAAGGCAAGATTATGCTTATGCACTAAGATACTTTTATAATTTACGCAAGCCTAATTGTAAGCGTCTTGATGCCCTTACTTTAGAAGAATTACAAAATTCATTTCATCTTTTATGCCGCAAGGCTCAACAGGAATCTTTTCCTGTTGAGTACGAATTGTTGTCTAACAAAAAGTCAATCAGCTCTAAATCACCCATCATAGCGTTTACACCTTTCATGGACGCAAACGGGTTGATACGAGTAGGAGGCCGGCTGGATGCTTCAGATATTTCATTTAGTAGTAAACACCCTATCCTACTACATTCTTCTCATCATTTTACAAAATTAATCTTTGAGCGGGAACACCTACACAAATTACACGCTGGCCCACAACTTCTCCTCGCTAGTGTCAGGCAATATGTGTGGCCTATCAATGGGCGACATCTCGCTAGGAGAACAGTGCACAACTGCGTCACATGCAGAAAGGTACAGGGCAAGACTTTAACACCATTAATGGGTAACTTGCCCTCACAGCGCGTTACGGTGGATTTTCCGTTTCGTAGTGTTGGTATAGATTTTGCCGGACCCTTTTTTGTCTCAAATAGGAAGGGTCGCGGATCAAGAGTTACAAAATGCTATTTATGCATTTTTGTGTGCCTTAGGTACAAGTGTGTGCACTTGGAAGCGGTAAGCGATCTTTCTAAGGACGCCTTCATTCTTACCTTGCGTAGGTTCATATCCCGTCGGGGTAAGCCTACTGAAATTTTTAGTGACAACGGCCGCAATTTTGTGGCCGCTGCAAAAGAAATTGGCAACTTTTTGAAAAACCACCGCCAGGCAATTACTGATTTTTCTAATGAGGAGGAAATTAAATTTATGTTTTTACCTGCTTACGCTCCTCACTTTGGTGGTATCTGGGAGGCCGGGGTAAAATCCGCCAAGTATCACATAAGACGTGTAATGGGCAACACGCATTTAAATTTTGAAGAGATATCCACGCTGTTCGCACAAGTGGAAGCCATATTAAATAGTCGCCCTCTTTATCCCATGTCCTCGTCTCCGAATGATCTCCTTTTCCTCACCCCAGGGCACTTCCTGCTTGGACGGCCGCTTACTGCGCTGCCTTCACCGAGCCTAGAAAACTGCAACTCCACTCAACTGAAGCGCTACCAGCGACTTGAACAAATCCGGCAGCACTTTTGGAGGAGATGGCAGAGGGAGTACCTGGCGGAGCTGCAGCAGAGATCAAAATGGCACTTCCTGCTTGGACGGCCGCTTACTGCGCTGCCTTCACCGAGCCTAGAAAACTGCAACTCCACTCAACTGAAGCGCTACCAGCGACTTGAACAAATCCGGCAGCACTTTTGGAAGAGATGGCAGAGGGAGTACCTGGCGGAGCTGCAGCAGAGATCAAAATGGCGCACCAATGATACTCCACTGAACGTTGGAGACCTAGTGCTACTTCAGGAGGACAACTTACCACCATTGTGCTGGCGAATGGGCCGAATCAGTAAACTCTTTCCTGGTCCTGATGGAGTATGTCGCGTAGCAGATGTCCAAACAACTCAGGGAAGTTACCGAAGACCCTTCAAGCGACTCTGCCCTCTACCAGCGACTGAACACCTGTTCGAGAGTTAAAAGCCGCAGACTTTTAACGGCGGGGAAGATGTTTGCGCCTGAGCTATAAATGTGCCTTTACAGCATCCGTCAAATTGCTGCTAACAATTTTTGATAAGGCGCACATATGTCGGTAGTTCATTCAGAAATTATTATCAACTAAGGAAAAAATTCTACCTGCTATTTTTGACATTTTGGATATACACTAGATTTTTTACAAAGGAACAAAGGAAGAATCGGTCCGCACTTATTAATTCGTGTTTTTATTCTAAATCCTATTGAAATTCTGTTAAAACTAAATACAAAGTCTATTAGTAAAACTCCTATGTTTTATTGAGCACCAAGCTCCAGTGTCTCGCAGTAGACAAAGGTAAACCTCTCCGTTTTTGTTCCGTTCTTCTTGCCTCTAATATATTAAAAAGTGATAAAATGTTTTTTGTTACCACTGAAAGTATGTACTAGTCCAAATACAAAAATTCCTTCACTCATGTAAAGCTCTAATGCCGTGTGTCATAGGATATGTATTGTGCTATACCTACTAGACAACTACGAATTACATTTTCCAAAATATTTAAAAAAAACTCACCTAAAACAATATCTCGAGCGGTAACAAGACACGCCGTTGCCAGAAGGAACGTGAAGGCGATTGGCATTTCGCGCCAAAACGCAATGGTGGCGAAAGTCATGTTTCACCAGCACACTCAGCTCCTCTTTTTGGGATCCATTAGTTTCTGAAACAAAGAAAGTAAAATTCTCATTAATATCTCTATTTCACAATAAAATGTATACTATATATGTGAATTTATACGCCTTTGCATCAAGCAACATTCCAATGTTTTTCCACTTAAAAATGGTATTAACCTACAAAAAAGTTGAAAGAGTGAAATACAATAAAAAATTAAGACAAGTGAAAATGATCTTATACTTCTAGTGTAGACGATACACTGTTGATTAAATGTTTATTTATCCGACCTAAATTAGGGCCGAAGGAATATCTGACACAGTTTCATGAAGTTCTTTTGGTTGGGAGAATATTTATTAATATAATCCTTCACATCATGGTTCAGTCTCGAATATCTATGGTTCAGTCAGTACTGTCGATTTTAAAGAAAACTGTAACAAACACAGGACGCCCAACGCGGAGTGCGTTGGGCGTCACAAAATATACAAAACGTAATCTAGTCATATTTTGGTAAATAACTAATTTTTGATGAAATTTTATAGATAGAATAAGGGCACTGGCACTGGTCTAGGCCTGTGGTTGGTCAGTTTCAAGTAAAATAAATTAATTTGAAAGTAATGCGTAACCCTAAAACTCATAATAGATATAGATAATTTTTAGTTACCCTGTCCGCAAATATCAAAGCAATTAAGTACCGCAGAACAAAATATGAGTAGTCAATATTTCTGTAGAGCAGTAGTGGTCGACAATTGACTCTTAACACCACATGAGTTATTTTACCTTCAGTATTTCTTTAAAAACTTGATAAAGATAACAATACTCCGTAACAAAATAACAATAGATAGTAACTCTTTTTCAAAATGCTATATGTCTCAAACACGCTAGACGCATTCCCGTCTGAGCTAAAAACAATAGCCAATTTTAAACCTAGCCATATTTGACGAAATACTTGTCGGGTATACGCATATTGGTGGAACATCTGTAGCCCTAAAAATAGCCTTTCTAACATTCATCGACACTAAAATGCAGTACGTAGCGCACATTGGTTGCGAAGCTGTAACCTCTAAAATACAGGGTGCGTGAAAGTAATAAATGTCAAAATGTCAGAAATGGAGCGTTTAAGTGTAGTGCTTACCGAAATACTTGAAGTTTATGTAACTAAAGATATACGAAGTAATGTTAGTGTAATTGTGGAAAAGATTTTTGAAATGCGTGGTTATGTAGTTACTAGAAAACTGGTGCCAGAGTGTCTTGGACGAGACGACAGTTGCTATGTTTTGTTGCCAGAGATATTTTACTTGCGTTCGTTTTATGATTTACAGTTCGTAGAGCTAAATTCATACCAGCAAATGAATGCCCCTTGCTGCTCACTCAAATAAGAGCATTACACTCCAAATACCAAGAAATGTATAGAGTACTTTAGTTCTAAAAAAAGTAATCGAAAGTAAGTCTACAAAATATTGCATAACATTCACGTTTTCTTAAAATCCCGAAATATTTGAGATGATTTCAAACTAAAATAGAATTGGCCAGCAATATTGAGTCATTTCATTTCCCGCTATTCGATTTTATGAAAAAAATCAGAGCATCAATCAATCACCATAGCCCAATAGTCTAGTGGCAATGAAAAACCCTTCAACTTACACAGTTTAACCAGTAATAAATTGCCCAAATTGCCTTAAATAAAAACAAGCCAACATTCGGGAACATTTCTTACATTAATACACACGGATGACTCAAAAACAAGCTGTTTAACACGAAATTTACGAGGTCAAATCGTATTAATTAAGAAGCTGAAATATTAGGTTGTTGTCAATGACACTGTGATTGAGGGCAGTGCAAATGTCTGGGCAATCTTAATCGTGCATTTCGACAGATTTCTGGAATCCGAGGAGGAAACAAACTAACTGACGATAACAAACCATTCACGACTGCTGACGTGGAAATAAAAATACTTGATATGAATCAGTATATATGTTTAGATAATGATTTAGGAAGAAAGACACTGAACACTGAAAGTGGACAACATAATCTAATAGAAAGTATAAACATTGAAATTACTGATAATTTTTGCAATGGAAATATCATAAAAGACGATAAAACCCTTAAAGTTTATCCAAAGACTAGAAATTATCATTATCAGCATGACAAGAACACAAATACCTTTCCCCATTCTCAAACGCATTATCATCTTGTACAGAACCCATACGACGTTTAACACCATTTTTATATATATATAATTATAACTTTCCTTGCAGTACACAGCACCGGTCGTTGGCACGGTATAAATTTAAACATTAAAATAAACAGGCATATAAAATAACTCAGGTTTGATTCACTGGTTGCTTCGCTTTAAGGAAAGGGGTGAAGTTTTTATCTTGTGTTAATATAACTTTATATTCAGTCTTGATATCGCCTTTCGTTTTATCTAGTGGGGTGAAAATTGTATCTTAATGAGATATGGTTACAGATTGATGTAAAAGTTCTATAAATATATCTTCAAGATTGAAATTAAATATGAATTGGTACAGTCAATGTTTTTTATTTAACTAATGCATTGCTTATTCCTATTATAAACGCGAAATTTTATAAGGATAGATGGAATTATGGATAGATGTTTGTTACTCTTGGTGTATGTTTGAACAGAACTAGCTAAAAATATTTGGACACAGCAAATTACTCTATTTTTGTGTTTGCTACGGATAATTTAAGATTTTGCCTTAATTGTGAAGTGAAATTTTTAGTAATTTTTTTTCAAAAATGAGTATGAAAACACTTCGACTACCACAGAGGTATCTGGTTATTTATCTCTATTGGTGAATGACATCGCCCTAATGTTCTACCTACATCGTTTTAGCACTATGTCCGATATCATTTTTTTTTCCAGGCTTGTGTATCTTATGCGGTAAGTCTATTTATTGCTTTAATCTTTTTTTCACCTAAACTATCAACATTAGGATTTCCGTTCCTCAGAAAGCACGTAAAGCCGTTTGGTCCCGGTTGTGATAGTCGTTATGAGTAGTCAGAAGCCAGAAAGCCTGACAACCAGTCTTACCGAGGGGTATCGCGTTACCCAAGAACTGAGTTGTAAAATTAGATAGGCAGTCACTGCATGTAAAGTATTGAGCTGCATCCAGTTAGACTAGAAGGCGACACCAATATATTTGAGAAAAGGCAAGGCAGATTATGACTGTCAAGTTTAAGAATCACCTTCAATGTTTCGATGACCTTATTCAATACTCAGTAAAGTTTTGATTAACGAAAGTAAAAGAGAACTCTAAATTAAAAACTCTAAATTGTCAAAATCTTATGGTAGCTACCTAAGCTTCACCATACAATACAACAGATGAATAAGTGTGAAACATATATATTGTTGAGAAGTGTATTATAGATGAGAATAGGTCAGGTCCACCGGAGACTAAACAAAAATCAGAACGTCTGCTCTTTATGATGTTTAACAGTTCGTGACTGAAATTATTTGGGTGAACTGTTTCGATGGTGTTTGTTATAAAGAACTGTATAACGAAAAAGTGTGTGTAACTATGTGTGTGGATGTGTAGTATGTGTGTGCGTTTATTAACTTTTAAGGAAACGTTATTCTGACGGACCATCTCTCAGATTATGAAGCAAAAGGCAGATAGACCGCGCGGAACATTGAGAGTGGAGCCAAATAAACAAACACAAATTCAAAAGCGAATTAATTATTAGTAAAATTAGACAGACTAAAGTATTAAAAATGTACTAGTAGAGCTTTTATACAGATTTAAATGCTATCTGAG
Source organism: Charanyca ferruginea (assembly GCA_947361185.1). Lineage (NCBI taxonomy): Eukaryota > Metazoa > Arthropoda > Insecta > Lepidoptera > Noctuidae > Charanyca > Charanyca ferruginea. The sequence goes on along the minus strand of OX376077.1, from coordinate 5,543,958 downwards.
TGACAACCAGTCTTACTAAGGGATGTCGTGTTACCCAGTAACTTGGTTGTGGAGGTCCGATAGACAGTCGCTCTATGAAAAACACTGGTATTCAGCTGCATCTGGTTAGACTGGAAGCCGACCCCAACATAGTTGGGCAAAGACTAGGCAGATAGTCAAGTGGTGATGGTGATGGTCAAACTTTGACAGTTCGTATTTTCGAACGCTAAGTGCAAGTGGGCAGGTCATGTCTGGATGCGGATAGATGGTACATCGAGCGTTTGCGTAGTGTGGCACGATAGACTGACGATTTGAAGAAGATGGCTGACAGCAGAAGAATACGTGCTGCCCAAGACCTGGTTGGTCGGCTCTGGGGAAGGCCTACGTTCAGCAGTGCACGGCAATAGGCTGATATAATTATCAATTATGTACGGACGACTGTTTGGATATACTTTTTGCGCCAGGCAGGATTATCTTACTACCCCGACGTAGGTGTGAGATGGAACACCGGGGTGGTTCTTAGTCAATAGGAGTCTGACAGACCCCTCCGCCCGCCCCAGGGCGGAAGACATCCATGAGGATTTTCCACCCAGGAACAAAAAAAAAGGCAGGATTATCTTTTGCTTCTGAGTTACTTGCTAACACAGATACAAATTATTTAGGATTTTTGCAATTTAACCTCGTGTTAGCTACTAGGCCTAAGTGGGCCTTCAGATTCAAAATCTTAGACATCTCATCATTTCGTTTACCTTATTTAAAGCTGAAGATTATGTACAGACGACAGCACATTTAGCTACCCAAAACTGTAAAATTTTCCCAATTGAACATGATCAATCAATCAATCAATCAATCAATCATTTATTTTGTTAAACATAGGTATAGTTACAGATAATAATATGTTTTCTAAAATATGTGCACTATGTTTTGCCAATATATGGCGTACAAAATCAACATAACAAAACAAGCAATTACAATTAAAATTAGGGTGGCATGTCAACAGATTACATTCAAGAAATAATTAAATTAAAAATATGTCAATTAGGTTGTGTCAATGGCAACAGGTCATTACAATTTTATATAAATGAAAACATTCTATAATTTTACAATCAATTAATAAATAAAATCATATGTTTGTAATTAGCAAGTCGGAATCTTCATATCTCTGCTTATCAGTAATAAACTCAGTGATGGAGTAGTAACATCTATCTATAAGTAATTTAAACAAAGACCTCTTAAAGGATCCCAGACACTCTTTATTTCTAATAGCTACTGGAATACTGTTATATATTTTTGGGGCCATACCAAGCACACTTTTGCTGAAAAATGCGGTTTTATGAGAGGCAACATGAATGGTATTCTGATAACGACGAGAGCGCAGTCTTTCAAAGAAATTAAGGTTACAGCGAACAAACACTCCCATTTCATATATGTACATAGAAGGCAGAGTGAGGACACTAAGTTCTCTGAACAATGGTTTACAACTATCAGTCGATTGTAATCTGGTAAACGATCTCAAGCATTTCTTCTGAGCTTTAAAAGCAATATCTCTGTCAGTGGAGTTGCCCCAGAAAATGATTCCGTATCTAATGTTAGAAGCCACATAAGCATTATAAGCTATTTGTACTGTAATGCGGTTAACCGCTTTCGATAGCTTGTACAGAGCATACGCAAATTGGCTAAGCTTTTATGACAATGCGTCAATATGAGGTTTCCAAGTCAGATGACTATCTACGTAAAGACCCAGAAATTTAGTGATGTCAGTTTCAGAGATTGCTACGTTATCATATTTTATATTCAGTTTCGGCTTATTTGTTCTTTGATTAAATGTCATTATTTTAGTTTTGTCCAGATTTATTTTTAGATTATTATTAACTAACCAATTTATTATATTTTTAAGATCGTCATTTATGTCATTTTCAAGAGTAATATTGTCAGTATTAGAGAACAAAATAGTGCTGTCATCAGCAAATAAGACCATCTGATTTTTACTGACCTTAGCCATATCATTTATATAAATATTAAATAATGGAGGGCCTATAATGCTACCTTGGGGAACACCATAAGTAGTTTTTCTAGGACGTGACATGTATGTTTTTACAACTTTCGAGCTCACACATAACCTATCAAGCGTTGTGAATTGAGTGCGATTAGAGAGATAAGATTGTAATAGGTTTAATGCATTTCCTCTAATTCCATAACGCTCTAATTTGCTTAGTAGTATACTATGATCAACATGGTCGAATGCTTTGGACATATCCATGAACATGGCCGCCACTGGTGTTCTAGCATCAACACTAGAAACAATTTTTTTGATCACATCATAAATCGCCAAATTAATGGATTTGCCTTTTCTGAATCCAAATTGTTCTTTTGCTATGAGATCATGCTTTTCAAAAAACGACGAAAGGCTATTGTATATCACTTTTTCTATTATTTTAGAAAATATTGGAATAAGTGCTATCGGTCTATAGTTACCCATGATACTTTTATCATCTTTTTTATGAATTGGTTTAATAACCGTAATTTTTAATTTATCTGGGAAATGACCATGTTCAATGCAAAGATTGATGATATAACTCATAGCAGGTCCTATTAATGGCGCTACATGTTTGACTACTTTTGTAATGATGCCATCATATCCATGGCTATTGGTGTTATTTAAAGAGCTAATTATAGCCACTATGTCTGCTGGTACTGTAGGAGGAATAAATGAATGAACCTTATCCTTTTGTAATAAAGTTGAAAAACTATCTAAGAAATTTGACAGATTGGGGTAGCTTGATGGCCTCTGTACATTTTATTTTTAATATAATTTAAATTTTAATATTAATTTCCCGCTTACCACGTAAACATTAAACTTTCAACGACCAATCATAAACGAAAATAGTGCTGTATATTTTTCCCTTCAATTTTCTTCATACACTACTTTTTTCAAAGCTCTGTTTTATGTCAGAATTCATAGCATCGTATAACACGTGCCCTGACTCCGTATATCATAACACAGAGGGGTTAACCCGACGATGTATTTTAAATATGGATACGCCATCAGTTTTTTAGTGTTAAATCCTTTTTATAAACCCCTTGTTCTAAATCGGTTATCAACAATCCTTTTTTGAATGATTTATTTATTTCAGAGGGTGAAAGGTTTGAGGCGCGTAATTGTATTGCTATTAATAATTTTGTGGACTAAATTGTTGAGATGTGTTTCTTTACGGGTGAATGAACGACTGTAGTTTGTCACAGAGCTGTGATTTATGGGTGATTGTGATGCTGATATTTTGGCAATTGACACTCTGGGGCAAAAAAAAACTGTAGGTAGGTACTAAACTGACAATGAAATGGATAACAATGCAATGCAATTCAATTTAAAATCGCCAGTATTAATTATCATTTAAACAGGGTGTATAAAAAACTGAAGAGTGTGCAGGTTAAAATAATACGGAAATTAAATAGTTTGTTTACTATACCGGATTAGTTTTAAAACACTAATAACTTCGCAGGACTATAATTACTGACACCAAAAAACTAACACCAAAACGCAAAAAAAAGAATCAGCTGGACCATATTATCGCATAGCTTCACAAAATGTATAAATCAGCAGATTATTTCCAACGATATTTCATACGCTGATTAATTTCACAAATAAATGTAAAAACTAAGCGGTAATATTAAAAAACACTATCTCCATAAATAAAGATAACAGAGCAGCGGTTAATTGTACAGAAGTTTATTTACAAGATTTTAGAGAGAAAGAGAGAAAAAACGTAAACGTTGATGTGTGTTCATAAAATAAATAATTACATAACTCTAGCGCCAGATGTCGCGGGCGGCGGTTTTTTTTTTAGTTCATGTTAGTAAACATAGCTTTATGAGTTTGTATAGGGTGATTCTTTATTACTAGGGCTGTTGAAGATAATCTTTATATTGTAGTGAGCCCGGCTTACAAGAGTTGAAATGGTTGGGTATAAATCCAACCATTTCAACTCTTGTAAGCCAGAATCAACAGTGGCGGTCACCAGAAAAGCACTGAAGCATTGAAGCCAACGTCAAAGAGTGCCGGAGAAACAGTTCGCTGTCTTGGATCCCGCAACGAATGTTAATCGGAAGAGAACAGCAAATTTTTTTTTATTTTCTTTATAAATTGATAATAAACAAATACAACATAAATAATACATAAGGTTAACAAACTTTTAGTGGTAACGATACAGTCCACTGCATTATCCGCATATAAAACATATTTAAAGATCAGTGGGTACCACTAAATGAGCATTACCAACTTTGACAATGGCCCACTTACAATAGTGCCCAAAGTGCCCCTACACCTGCACCTTAGAGGACTACTAATGCTGCGATAAATGTCCACCAACTGAGCCCAAGTAGTCTACCATAAAGGAAAACCATCGATTCGAAAAGAAGAAGACCAACTTTGACAAATATTTTAAAATAAATTAATATATTTTCCACTTCCCTCATCATCAATCAGGAAACAGAACAGATCTAATCCAATAGACACAAAGGAGCGTTATACAACTGAGAGAAACCCAGCTGTGTTTTATAGAAATCTCAACCACAAAAAAATTTAAGCAGGTTGATAATTTGATGGTGCAAAATATCTTGTATTAATGAAAAACTAGCTTCTTATCCCGACGTTGCCTGTGTAGACAAAATAAAGTCATATTTCTCAATTACCCACACACACAATAACTGGAAAAAGATATCAAATTATCCTGTGTACTCAATCAATAGAATATGTGCCAAATTTCATCTAGTTCTGTTGACACTTTCAGGTCAAACATCCAGAGAACTAAAGCAAAGAAACGCAAAATCCTTTACAAATCACGGACCAACTATTAACACACCTCATTACTGCGTACAATTATACACTGCACAGTTAATCTGCTTAAACACAACGCAACTAATTAGCCTAGTCAATACATAATCATTTAATTATGTATGTACAAACGATCACATTAAATCTTACCACACACAACACATTAACTGGTGATAAACAAATAGTGCTAATTGTGTACAAAACCGCACGGAATTGTAGTTTATTTGACAGCTTGGTGTTGACCGCAGCCGTTGAATAGATGGGAGCAGAAGGTACGTTTTAAAATTAATAATGCTAGCGCTGTCGCTCGAAGAACCGATAACCGATTGGGAAGAAAGGTTTTCAAGTGGCGACCACGAACTGGAAGACGCAGCGTTGGTAGGCGTTCCATCAGATGGACCGTCAACATTGTCAAGGTCGCGGATAATCGGTGGATGCAAGCGTCAGGTTGCCGCTCGTTGTGGTGTCTTATGGGGGAGGCCTTTGTTCAACAGTGGACGTCTTCTGGCTGATGATGATGATGAATCCTAACGGCCGCAAATGCTGCTAAATCCATTTCGATTCCTGCTGGTCCTCCTGACGGAACTTCACCTTAGGCCTTACACAACCTAAATTCATCAAGATATTTTTTTACAGAATGACACTACTGCTGTGTTATTTTGTAAAAACCTTTGCACAGAATAGGAAGCTATTCACTATTACAAAATGAAAGTAACTCAGACATATCACTATCTTAAATGTGGCTTAATTTATAATAATTATTAGATGTAAAGATCTACAGTGACGCAATCGTAAAAAAAGCGGATAACTAGTGTCATAGGTCTCCCCCGAGAGGGGAGATTAAATAACCACAAGTTTTTCGACTGGGCCTTTTGTACCTAATATTTCTTAGCAACTGACCACAAACCGCAGAACAGTGATAATTGACAGAATAAACAATTGAATACAACCGCAGATGAGCAAACTAAATGGTAAGTTGCAATGTGAATTACAATGCTTCATATAGAATATACCTAAATGATCTAGAAATGTATATATTATTTTTAGTAAAAACCAATTATAAAAATCATTTTGTAAAATTATGGTTTTGTTTCATTTTTAAATGACAATCCTATTTAACAACTTAGGCGAAAATACAGTCAATTATTCTCGAAAGTTTAGAATATCAATAACTAATTTACCAATTTCGTAGCAAAGTTTGGGTAACTCTTCTCAAATAACCAATTGTCCTTATTCTACATCACCACTACCACCCACACACTCACTACGTACCAATCTAAATTCGCATGTACGCCATTGTTAATTCTAATTCGCGTTCGGATTTTAAAACATCCTGTGTGAGGAAGCTCGCACGTGCTACGTAAACTTCCTGCGATCACCTTTGTGCGCGGCGACACGCACGGCCAAAGATGTACAATATCGATCGCCGTTCGAGGGTTAAGCTTGCAATCAGTTGTTTAAATATTGTATTAGTTGATAAAGATGTTGTATGTTGTACTTACAGGTGGTTAATTAGGAGTATTTTGTGCTTTTTAGTATAAAATGTTAATGGATTTATCTGTAGGAAAAAACTTATGTATCATTCCTATTTATAAATCTTCACGCGACAACTTTTAATTGACTTTTTGTCGACTATGGTTTACTTTTTGTTTTTAAGTATTTTTTGCTGTAAGTCTTCTATGTCCTAGTAAATTAATCGATTTTTAGTAGCTTATTACAAACTAGGTTATTTATGTACAATATTTACACGAAAAAGAAAAAGAAAACCTGTTACTATTAAACTAAAAAACTAATATAATGAGGCATTAAAAAATTAATTAAAATAAATATATTAGTACAAAGACATAATCCAATTTCATTCTCAATCTGTCGAAAATTCCTCTTTACGTACATTTTTGACTAGTGTTTGTCTTTTTTGTTATTTTGTTTGATTGATTGTCACACAGATAAGATTGCGAATGCTTTCCGGAAAGCTCCAATTAACTTATCAGCCAGATAAATAAAATCTATTGTTTATTTAAGTAAATCTTCTTTACGCACGCTTGACTTGGGGAGTAAGCTGGTGAATGCGTGACGAAAGCGTTAGGAAAAATGTGATCGTATGAGGCGAACGGAAGTTGAGAAGGGGATTTAAGTTAGTGAAGATAGAAAGAGAGAGTTACGTTTCGTATATTACTGTAGGGGCAAGAGAGAGAGGTGCGAGCATACATTTTCTTTCTCTCTTTCTCTCATAGCCAGTTGCAAACGGATACATACATACATATAGATGGAGCTAAAGAAGTTTTTCTTCAGTCGTGTGGTCTAAAGCACACTCGTATTTTTCAAAGATCTACAAATGACAGCCGGGACCAACGGCTTTACGTGCTTTCCAAGGCACGGAGGGAACTCGGTATGAAAGGGATGGTTACCCATCCACAGACCGACCGCGGTTAGCGTATCTTAACCTTAGACCGATCGATCTGTACGGCTTTAAGTTAGCCACGAACTCCACTTTAAGATCTTTAATTCTTACATTACAGACGTATATACTTGTAAGAGACTTGATACGTCACTCCCAGAGATAATATACAAACATATGTATGTATTTAAAATATATTTGTGTATGTATATCAGCTGTCTGACACCCATAGTACAGGGTCTCCCTAGTTTGGGGTCAGATGGCCGTGTGTGAAATGTCCCCACATATTATTATTATATTATTATTATTATTATATGCCCAACACTCAAAACCTCCAATATTCTAAGTTAAAATCTTAAAAGAGCCATAAAAACTGGTGGTCGTATAGTTAATATACTCTGTACATTAACCATGGGCTATGGGCTACATGGGGTGCGAGTGTGGGGCTATTTATAGCCCATGGCACCAGGTAACCCCTGCACTGCCACGGTTTTAAGGATCAACAACTAAAATTACATTTTTCGGTATTGAACGTGTGAGGTTTGGAATGAAAAAATGTTATCGGATTAGTATTTCCAGAGATTACAACCAAACAAACAAGCTTCACCTTTTGATAATATTAGTATAGAAGCATAGATATGAAGTTGAACAGACTTGAAGTAGGCACATTTCATAAAATCCTGGCTCAACCATATGGTGATCATGCGAAGACACTGTTTAGGTTCATGGCCCAGATATGACCTATGTGTATTCAGGGTACGATAGAACTGACATACCTACGCAATGCGATTATAAATGCCCCTAAATAAATAAAGAAAAATAAGTATAGATAGAATAGATATAGATTAGGTACTAACCCATGAGCCAAGTGCAAAAATAATGGCGATATCCCATTCGAACATTCATTCTAAGATTATATTCTCATTATCAAGTATCAGAATACCATTAAACACAGTATGTCTTTCATCTGACATCTTAAATCCGTGCTTATGTTTTATATCTATCTTAAGATATAATCCTCCACTTTGTCTTGTCTTGAAATTTAAAGAATTTCAAATAAATAACTCATTAGTTATATTTTCTACAGGCTTTTGTTTATTTTCTTTGTTAGTTATTTTATGTGCCAATTGAATAGGACATCAAACAAATCAGAACTCATTTTCAATCGACTTCAAAAAATGGAGGACGTTCTCAATGCGACAAGTAATTTTTTTTTCCATTTATTTATGTTGGACCATGTATAACTTTTTTCAGTGAAGTTCGATTTCGACGATTCTTTTTCTAATTGATAGTGTATACCTCAATGTTGGTCCCATATAATTTTCATGAAAATATTCCCTTAAGCCCTAAGCTGCCCTTAAGGGCAGAAAATTAAGAGATGACTTAATTTTTTTGGTCTCACCTTTAGGTAATTAATTTGTATGATAAAAAGTTGGCAGTAAAAAGCGAAAAAAAATCTTTTTTTCAAAAAAGACAACCGCCTTCAAAAATATAAAATAACTTTAAATTCGCAAGTCGGTGGCAATACTAAACAACAAACTAAACCAAAGCCGCCGACTTGCGAATTTAAAGTTATTTTATATTTTTAAAGGCGGTTGTCTTTTTTGTAAAAGTTAAATGCTTCCAATGTATAAAAAGGTCAGTTTTGCAAATCTACAAGTATCTTCTTTATAGGAAAAATAGTTATAGAAACTCGGACTCATAATTTCATCACAGCCACCCCAGCCAGAGATCGTCAACCACCCCGGTCTTGGGCAGCCTTCATCCATCTGCTGCCAGCCATCTCTTCAAATCGTCCGTCCATCGCGGTCTCCACTCTAAAACGTGTCTGCTCCATCTACCGTCTGTCCGTCTGAGAACATGGCTGGCCCTCTTCCACTTCAGCATGCTGATTTTACGCGTAATGTCGGTGACTTTAGTTCTCTGGCGAACGACTTCATTTCCAATTCTAGTCACTAAAGAAACTCTGAGCAACTCGGGACCCGCGAAATTGACTGCAATTTACTAACGTTGACACCCGTGGGTGCGATAGAGGGACCAGAAGATGGGCAGCAGCGTACTTCTGAATATCCCCCCCCTCCCTCCCACTTTGGGGGAGACCTATTCTCAACAGTGGGCGTTTAAAGGTCGATATGATGTTGTTTGAACAATTTTCTACCAGGCAGTCTAAGACACGATTGACAAGATCTATTAAAAAATAGACCAGAATTCGTTCAGTGATTTACCAAGTAATGCCCTGAACATCGCATTCGTTCAAAAACCAAGTCAGTTTTATTTTCGTTCTTAACCTTCTACCTTGAAACTGTTCTATAAATAAATGAAAGGATTGCACTTAAAGCCAGAGTGGCGGTAGTGGCACTCAATTCTATCTCTCTCTACTGCTTGTTTAAGATAAGTTAATGCTCTTATAACACTTGTAATTGGAATGTTATCTATGAAGTGATTCAGTTACAAGTAATATAAGTCGAGGTTAGTGCTTTAATAGAAAAATATACCTAATACAATTTAGTTTTGGAAGTTCTTTTTTTCTATATGTACATTTCACACATGGCCTTCTGTCCCCAAACTAGGGAGACCCTGTACCACAGTATAAAGCTGTACCAGGCATCAGCATCCGCTGAACTTCAGCATCATTTTCAACACCAGCATCAGCGTCAGCATCCGCATTGATCGATGTTGATTATTAATGCTGATGTTCGATTTGTAACATAAACTAGGTAGTCTGGGTACTTAATTACTAATCTAGTACTAAATATCACTACTTAGTTTGAATATTTTTTTTATTGATAGCGCCAAAATGATTGAAACACAAGGAAATTTTTTTTTACTATTAATAGGCAAACGTTTGACCACTATCTCACCTGGTGGGAAGCGATGATGCGGTCTAAGATGGAGCACGCTTGCCTAGAAGTAACCTATTCACTCTTGACTTAAAGACTCCCAGGTTGTAGCTATCAGGAAACACTAGATATATTTTCAAAATGGGCACTACATTTTCCTTGCTTTTTTTAAGAAAATAATTAAAATCAGCATCCGCTGATGTCAATGATGAAAAAAATATGCATCAGCGACAACCCTGATCTGTATACTGATATACTGTATATGTATTTACAAAAAAAAAATGTATTTGTGTATGTATATCAGCTGTCTGACACCCATAGTACAGGGTCTCCCTAGTTTGGGGTCAGATGGCCGTGTGTGAAAATGTCCCCACATATTCACATACACACCACACATACATCCTCACGCGCACACACAATATTTCCAGTCAAGCACTTCCTGCATAACTTTTAAATGTAAATCATCATAGTTTTAAGTTATTTAAATTGTATAAAATGTTAAAATATCAATAAACAAGTACCTACTTTATAAACACTACTAATGTATGGAAGAGCGGAGTCACCTAATACAGGCTTCATACGCTTAAAAGGAGACTCCAATCACCACTGATGTATGATGACTTGTTGATTCCAATAAACCTTTTTTCATTTTTCATTTAAACTACATTTAAATACATACGTACCTATATAGATAAACAACAACCTTAACTTCCACAACCTTCTATGTTTTCTTTTTATAAATAAAAAGAAAAGTCCTGACTGACTGACTGACTCATCAACGCCCTAAATACCAGTGCTTTACATGGAGTGGGTGCCTGTCTGACTTCCACAACCTGGTAGCTGCGTAACACGATACGCCTTGGTAAACCTTCTCGCTCCTGATTACCCATAACGACTGTCAAAGATCTACAAATATGACCAACCTCGGCAAGCGATACTCGCACAGTACCTAGGTAAGTACAACTGTGTAGACAAAATCGGGCATCCTTCGATAATTTAAATGTCAGTCATCAGTCAATTTTTAACCGACTTAAAAAAAGGGGGTTCTCAGTTCGACCCGTCTGTTTGTATGTATGTATTTATGTATGTATGTATGTTTGTCCGTGATTGTCTCTCGTTTGGCTGAACCGATTTTGATGCGGTTTTCATAAAAGTGGTTGTTACTTTCTAGAAAAGGTTTTAGTATACAACAAGCAAAAATTATTTCCACGTTTTTTGAAAAAAAATATTTCCGTGTTTTTTCCATCTTTCCATCTTTGGAGGTCTTTCAATCTCTGTTTTAACTGTGTTGCCGTTCCTTAATGGATTTGGGTGATAATGAGGCACTAAAAAGAGGAAAATAAAAACTGTTTTGAAAACAGAGAACCGCCTTCAAAAAAAAAACTAAAAAGTGATAAATAACTTTAGCACAGAACACACATGACTTTAGTTTCGGAAGTCGGTGGCAATGCAAAACAACAAACAGAGCAAAGTTTTTCTTCGTAAATTTCAGCCTAGCAAAGGTATTTTCTTAAACCACACGGACTCAACCCGGATGCTAGATTTTCTCCTAAAGAATTTCATGGAGAAAGCTTCCAACCCTTACAAAGAGTGTTCCTATATTGAGCTGTGATATCACAACAGATCTGGCTCGGTAATCAAACAGTGCGTTCACACGATAGGTCAAATTCATACGATCAGCGTTATTTTGGGATTTTGTATACCTTATGCTGCGTTTGGTTCGGCCAGTTGTTGGGAGAGTGGTGAAAGAGTTAGTGGAAAAGAATATTGTAAATATAAAATAATTGATGACTGTTGCATGTCTTATTTGTGCAATAGTAGGTACAAAAGAGGACTTAATGCCTTCTTCTTTCTGCTTCTTTCGCAGTCAACCAAAATAGGTCAAGAGATAACATTACAGGTGCAGGTGGTTTTGGCCTTGCAATGCTCTAATACAAAGATATACGGAAGCTTAAAAATGATTCGAAGAAAACTATTTTCAGTCATCACATAATCACAAGAACAGTCGTCTCTGTTAATGGAAAAAGGCTCAGTGCTATATACTTTGATATCTATCAAGCCAATCGTCAACATCTTCATCGCATAATGCTTTTATAGGTCACAAAATAATGAAGTTATTAAAAGCAATTAATTGAAGAAAGAAAAAAGTTTGTTTGGTACGGAGAAGAAACATGTTTAAACTCCTACTCATAAAATAAATTCTGATTTAACGTTGATGCCTCTTCTGAAAAAATAATATTCACAGTTGATCATTGAAAAATTATCAAAATGACTTGAAAAACCTACTTTCAGCAGGAACAAACAAACAGAGATTGTAACCATTACCTATAAACTTCAAAACACAGCATAGGTAATCTAAACACTAAAATTTACCAGAAAACACTAATATCCGTTTCCGCAAAGTTCATCAAATCGACCCACTTTCCTTACCGTAAATCATAACTAACAGTAATTGGAGAGTGAATCAGTAATCTTTTAGCGAAAACTACTGGCTCATAAACTCGACCGATAATCTAAACAGGTCATAGGAGTCAACGGGTGCTGGTTAGTGTCTGTCCGTATGTTCTGCAAAATTGTTGGTGTAAGTAAGTTGTGCGCAAGAGTTTTGTACCGACAATGGGTTCATATAAGTAGTACTATAAGAACTTGGAGTTAAAAGGTAGGTGGGTTGGACTCCGGAAGGTATATGTTGGGTACGTTTTTTTTAAGGACAAGCCCGCTACTCTGTTCCTACTGCTGCTGGTCATCTCCTAGCTGCCTCGGTTATTTTAAACTTTAGTTTGAATTGTTTATTATAATTATATTTTTCTCTAGACCTCTTTTAACATGCTAGACTTGTCACATTGTACCCCTAGGTTCTACATGAATGATGTAACATAAATTTGTAATATATTATTGATTTTATAAGAGTGTTCATGGAGTTTCTTGCTCGTTCTTCTCCATATAAAACTACTGTTGTAAGCCAGAATCAACAGTGTCGACCATTAATAAAACGCCAAACTCAATATCAGTAACGAGTATCCTTATTATTATATTTAAATATATTTTAATTACTTTTTCAACATTTTAGTGACATTGGAAACCTTAGTTTTGTATAATTTAGCAGCATTACTTCAATTTTGTAAATGTGAGAGCCATATATTAAGTAAATTATTATGTTTGACATAAATTAGCGTGGCGGTTGAGAGAATTGTCATGCTTACTGAAAATATGTCTCGCTGGTGGTGGCGCGTGTGTTGGATCATTCAGCTCCCTCCAAAATGGTTGAACTCCATAGTGCTGATCAACGCGTCATGTTCTTCGCCTTAAAACTGAGTAGCGTTTGAGTATTTCGCCATATCTCTCATAGTCCCATAGGACAGCAATCCGGCACGGCCGGGGAGAGTCGCGGGCCAACGGTTTTAATTGCTAAATATATTATGATAATATCTTCTACCCGCGTCTTTGTCCGCGTAGAAGTCTAATAATTATATCATAAAATATATTCTATGACACAAACTCGTCAATAATGTAGCTTTCTATCGAAGAAAAAATGTTTGTGATCGGTTGAGCAGTTTCGGAGATTACCCCCCTATATCCAAACTATACCTCTTCATGATATTAGTAGTAAACATAATATTTAATACTAAATAGGCACACACAATGCTCGTTATTGTAATAATAAAAACAATTTCTACTAACAATTTCCCACAAAATGCCACAAAAAAAGTATCTAAAAAAGAAATCTCCCTTGCCCACATAAATTTTCTAAACAAAGAATTCACCACGCCCTTATATCGCCATTAAAATCAAAAATATTCCCACATTACAGAAACTGCAACACAAAACAGTCACTAAATATTCTATTGAATAATCATTTGTATGAAAAAACTTCCGCATTACGTTAAATAAGTGTATCTCCCGGGTTCGAACTCCCGACCTTGGCGACCGGTCCTCCCCTATGTCCATTGTCCGTCTGTACAATTTGTAAATCATCGATAAGGAGCTTGAGATTTAGTAGGGAGGGGACACTGTCGATATTTTTATAGCGATTAGAAGATTAAATAGTAGATAGTATTTTTTTCTTGTAGTATTTGTTTATGAACTTCAAATTATATTTGGTACAAACTTGTACATATGTAAGTATTTTTACAGTTTTTTCTAGATGGAAGCAATATAACAACATTATTAAAAAGTTTACTAGCAAGTTGTCCGGACATTTGATTTACTGGTACTAATAAAAATAATTACAATTTCTAATGAACACTATAAAACATTAATTTGCCTCATCGTGAATAGCTACAAAACACTACACACACAGTAGAAACAATCAAGATTTATATCACGTATATAAACTTAATCCGTTTATCGATAACAAATGACTCAGTTACAACACTAGCTTGCGCCCGCGCAGAAAATCGTTATTCAATTGGGCGAGCTGCTACTACAGGCCATAACTGTTGCTACTATCAAATACGTGGTTTGAATTATACGATGGTCATCAATTCGACATTGATCACTGTTGTATGCTGTTAAATTTTCGCTTTGACCACACATTGTAATGAAAATATTATGTTCGTTGGAGAATGAATTTGAGATAACAGTTATTTATTGTACAAACAAGCCAATGGTGCCAATTCTGTTGTGTACTAGCTAAACTTATTTTAAGCTATTTACATCTCTTTCTCTCCAATAAAACAAGAAAGAGACAGATATTAATAAGAGCTGTCAATTTAAATTGACCTAAAATGTTCATACAATTATAGTTGTCATGTCAGAACGTATTGATTAAAAACACGGCAAAAACTAATTTGACATCTCTAACTCAGTTCTTATCTGTCGCTGTCCTTTTCTTCAGTTGTCTGGCAGTAAGAGATGCCAATTGTCTAGTTTTAGTTAATTTAGTAAACAAGGCAATCTGTGAATCGGCGCCATTATCTTAAAGAACTAGGCAGAAATTATGGCTATACTAACAACCCGTACTAAGTTGTATAAATCCCTTTTTTCCTTATTTGTTTTTTTTTGTGTTTTTGTTTCCGGTTTTCTTTTTTTAGTTTAACGCCGTCCCACTCAACAGCAACTCTTGTTAGCCAGAATCGAAATACGATTCAACTGTCTTGGCTTCCGTAATGAAATTAATCAGAAAAGAACAGTGGAGAAGAAACAAAATATATCGTTTCCACTTTCCACAATATCAAGCAGGAGACAGAATAGAACTACTGTTGCTACATTGCCAGTATTTAAACACTGCCCGCACTCTTGGTCGTGTGATTCCGTGCCTCGGAAAATTTGTAAAACCATTGGCCCTGTGCCTGATCTCTCCCCTTTCGTGTCCTATTAAATTATGAGAGCGATTGAAGATGGAGTACGCCTGTGTTTTTGGGCACAAACATGTTCTCTGCGTACTTGGCAAGTCTCCACTAAGAATTATATTTTTTTAAGCACACACTTAGGCTCCATATGACAGGAACTTACGTTAATACTATTAACAGCCTAATTAGGTCCTATTATGATACCAACATGTCTGCCAAACCATTCTAGGTTTATATGCAGATTAGATTTGACAGTTAAAGGTAGACCTGTATTAAAATTTAAACTAACGTTTGTAGTACAAATAACTGTTAAGTTATGAGTAGTACAGTCACTTACAGTAACATATTGTTATTATTCAGTGGTTTACTTTGGTTCTCAGTACTTTACGGTTTTGTTTTAATGAGAACTGTGGGTGGTATAGTTCTAAGAAAAACTTATAGGAGTTGTTTCTTGTTTTATGATAATCTTTATATTCTATTCAGGATATTTTGATGCCATATTTGTGTTCCCATGGTATAGATATATTTTAACTCTATTAAAATGTAGTTATCCGTAAAAATTCTCGAAGACGAAGTCACGGAAAGCAGCTAGTTTTATTACATATTTTTAGTTTACTTTCGAATTCCGAAATAGTCACTTTAGTCGTATTAATGTAATACGCTATTAATGTTTAAGAAGTGATAAAAAATGGACTTTAAGTGTGGTTTTATAGTTTTAATATCATCATTCGGTTTTAATCTGGTCAACATGTTAATATTGTCTGTCTCTGTGTAGTCAAAAACCTCATAAATTCACCAAACAAGATATCTCCAACTATATAAGTTTAACAAATATATTTATCCATACTAATAAATAATAAACGGGTAAAATTTATTTGTTTACAAGTTTGTTTAAAAGAGCTTCTTAACTACTCACTCGATTTCAAAAATTCTTTCACCAATAGGAAGTTACTTTATCTCTGAGTGATAAAGGCTATATTTTGCTGTCGAAAAATTAGGGATTCGTATGTAAATTCACACGAACGAAGTCGCGGACAAAAGCTATGTATTTACTCTTAAAGAAAACCCCCAAGAATTCCCGCCCAGGGTAAATATTTGTGTGATAAGCACTTGTATTTGTCTTGTGTTTGGGTGTTGTTTATCTATATTTGTAATGTATATCAGCTGTCTGACACCCATAGTACAGGGTTACTCTAGTTTGGAGTCAGATGGTCTTGTGGGAAATGTCCCCACATATTATTATTACTTAATAATAAACTGAAATTAATACTTATGTATGCAGCAACTGAGCAATGCTAATATTTACGTAAACGTCTTTTTTAAATCTCGTTTTAAACACTGCAAGTGATTTGCTACCAATCATATAATTTAATAGGTTATTGTATAATTGTGCTCTCCTAGTTAATAGTCAGTTAGAAATATTTAATTCAGCTAATCTGACATTAAAATGTAATAAACCATTACTCACACTATATTTAAAATCATATGGGTGATTAGCATTAAGTAAGACACTTAGATTCATAATCCAACCAATTAAAATATTAATAAACTGAAGTGCATGCCTAATATAACGGATTGTGCACAGATGCTGGTATGCAGTCAAAATATTAATTGGACTGACCGTGACTGATACCGTAATGAATTTGGTTGATGAACAAACTAATAATATATTAGAATCATTATATTGACAGAGTTTCTGCCCTATGCGGGCCGCGAATAGCACCACCTCATTTCTACCCGTGGATGTCGTAGAAGGTGACTGTGGGATATTGACTAGAGGATGGGATGCAGCGTCCTTGTGAGTACCTACACCTACTGCGATCGCCAACACGCATCGGCCAAGCATGGCGATTACGGCTGAGCCAGCCCCCTCACCCCTTGGGGTAAACCTGTGCCCAGCAGTGGGCGTCTTAAGGTTGACTTGATGATGATGAGTTTCTGCCCGTGACTTCGCCCGCGTGGAAGAAAAACATGTCCTATGACACTCTGCAATAGAGTAGCTTTTTATAAATGAAAATATTTTTGTAATCGGATCAGTAGTTCCAGAGATTATCTCTCACAAACAACAAAAAAAAAAACAAAATATTTTTTAGTTTTTGATAACATTA
Organism: Charanyca ferruginea; assembly: GCA_947361185.1. Classification (NCBI taxonomy): domain Eukaryota; kingdom Metazoa; phylum Arthropoda; class Insecta; order Lepidoptera; family Noctuidae; genus Charanyca; species Charanyca ferruginea. The sequence goes on along the minus strand of OX376077.1, from coordinate 5,526,511 downwards.
GTGTAATTTAGAACATAAGACTAATTTTATCATTAAACGAAACGTGAGTGTCGTTAAACATTATAGACAGTGAGTGAATCTGTTTTTCTCAGTCATTATGGCTAATTTTGATCATTACACAACACAATAATATTTGAAGATCAGTAAGTGGATTTAGAACACAATAATAATTTTATCATTAAACGAAACGTTAGTATTGTTAAACATTATAAACAGTGAGTTAATCCATTTTTCTCAGTCTATAAGACTAATTTTGATAATTACATCACACAACAAGATTTTAAGATCAGTAAGTGGATAAGCAGCATATTTTTTCACATAATAAAGTATGTACTACTTTATTTTGCTTGAAGAGTTGGTCTTTCAGACCAGTTCTTTAAGCAATGCACAAAAAAATCAATTGCAAATATAGTCCACAATGAAAAGCAGTTAAAGCACTTTGCATCTTTCTCACAGAATTTGCAAACGCATTTACATTACAAAGCAGTATAGTAAAATGTTTTGCATCTTTCTGAGAATCCCTTATCGATATGAGAGTTTAAAAGCCCACCCCTACGCTATTATATCGATGAAAAATAGCATACATATCAATTTTACTTAGTGCCTTTAAAGTCAATTGCAGTGAAACTCTGCCAATACCAAAAGGATAATCTTTCCATATGAATTCAATTCTCGCAACTATAATTATCTATTTATCTTCATGATTATCTGATATTGAATACAAGATGGCTCTCGAATTTAAATTCAAGTGTTATTTATACCATAAGTCAAATACAAATGGTATCTATTTAATTCTCATTGCTAGTATATTCGTTATTTATGCTACGGCTCGCTGAAGTTTTCACGACGCCTGATAATAATTTATATTGAACGTTATTTCTGTACTCTTACAGCATTATATTTTAAACAAAACACTTATTTTATATCATATTTCATTGACTTAAAGTCTGGAATTGTGTGTGCGATTTGAAACAATAGGAATGGACGTCTGACGAGTAGTTTATCGATAAGTTTTATCGACCTTTTGACAGCATTGTTTTTGAACATTGAAATGCAAGTTACTCACTGAATAATATGTGTGACGTAAATGTTTAAAACATTTGCGGGTAAGACATTAGTTTGTAAAAAGGACGTTTCTGTTTCTCATCGGCCCAGATTGAAGTACTCTCCGCTTTTTTATTTTAAAGACGGTTCACATGTACAAAATGGCCATTTCGTCACGATTTCTACCTCACCGTGTTTTTATTTTTTCTTTCCAAATTATGGCCTTAATAGCTCCTAATAATAATAAGTGAAAACAAAACCTATATACTTTAACAAGTTGTAAGCTACATGAATGCAACAAATGATGACTATGACTATGAAAGTATGAACCCTAAGCACCAGCAGTTTTAATATATTAATTGATAATGAACTTAAAATCATCGTAAACAGGCTTGTCAATTGAATGCAAGATATAATTTCGGCATTTAAAATCACGCAATTTTCAACTGTATTTATGTTACATTTTAGTTCACTATCAAAACTAAAACTACTCAAGCATATTGATGCTCTGTCTGCCACTATCACTCAATCCGAAGATTTGCGAAAACCATCACAACACATAAATTCGATAAAAACACTAGGGTAATAATTTACCACCTTTTTCATCTAATTCGCCTTTAATTTTATCGTAACACATTACTTCCTTACACACAAATACGTCCACACCTCATGTCTCACATACACTTGACTTATTGCAAACGTCACAGTTAAAGCAAATGAAATATATTTATTATCGTGCATCAACTACTTCTCACCAGAGAATGGGCAGCAGCGTTCTCTGTCTACTTGAAGAAAAAGCTACTCTTGCTGCGGTCGATCCGTAGGGAACATTCCATTCACTTCATACCGAGACCCCTCCGTGTCTCGGTAATCATCCACCGATTATGAAACCCAAAAGCTGGTGCAGGTGACCACGGTAAATCTTTTGCACAACAAACGCGAATGTTTGTGAGGTTGGATGAATGAATGTTTGTTACTCTTTTTTAAATGGCTGAACGGAATTAGCTGAAATTTGGCACACATACCTATAGGTAGATATTGATCTAGTAACACAAAGGATAATCTCGATAAATAATAAGGATAACCTTTATTCCGTTTTTGTGATAATTTCATTCTGTAGTCTACGCAGACAAAGTCGCGGACAGAAAGTAGTATCATTATAATAATTATGGTTTTTCATGCAGGATACGTCTATACTGTTTAATAGACAAAATTACCATCGTAATTGAACTTTCTCGGAACAACAAGAAGCTTGCTTACTCATGTATATATTTCCAACTACTTTTCCACCGAAAACAACACTACATAAACATAAAATACACAGAAAAGCCGACACGTTCATCCCAATCAATACATCACACACTTTCCAGAATCTCAAAGATTCTTAAAAACTGTAATTTCATCAAAACCAGAGCACTATCTAATCTTTTACGAACGCCGGAGTCAATTAGAGGCATCAGAATTTATTCGTAGCGACTATAAAAGTAGATATCAAAGAGTTTTTCGTTTTATGTATGTGTTTTTCGATATTAAATCATCCGCAGTATTGAATCAAGGTCAGGAAATCCGTATGGAATTAAAATAGACTGTAGTGGATTAGGTTTAGTACGTACAGTCACAAGCAAAAACATGTAAACAGTTGGTCTCATTCTAAATTGATTTTCTCCTAAATTATTGATCGAAATGTTATGGGGTTAAGAATATGGTATTTTTGATCCCAAACTACTATAAAATTAGTATTATCTGTAAGTTGAAATAGTTATTTAACGAGAAAATTGCTTTTGAATTTTACAATCTGTATACATATTTATGCTCGTGACTGTATATATGAGAGACGAAACTCATGTGACCAAAAGAGCTATGAATATTAATTTGGATGGATGGAGAGGGAGAGGAAGGCCAAAGAAAAGATGGGTGGATTGTGTGAAGAATGATATGAATGAAAAGGGAGTCAGTGAAAGCATAACGTTGGACAGGACTGAATGGAAGAAGAAAACATGTTGCGCCGACCCCAAGTAACATGGGGCAAGGACAGGAAGAAGAAGAAGTTGAGATTAGAGAATTTACATAAAGTGAGTTTAGGGCCCGCCACACTGTTCCCAAACCAGTGCCACTCCTAAAAGCCAAAATCAACAGTGGCGACCACATAAGGGTCTAGGCAATCAAGCTCAACGAGTCACGGGGAAACATTACAACTGCCCCTTGGAGCACGCAACGAAATTAATCAGAAAAGAAACAGCAAAGGAATAAGAAATACATACATTTTAGGAGTTCGATGTGAGCTATCAATTCCTGTAGCTAACTTTAATGCTCACTTCCCCTAAATTCATTAAGGGATATTTTTACAGAATAGCATTGCAGATGAAGCTGGTAATTATTCTAATGACCGAATTTCAGTTACGGCCAATTTCAAGTACGCAGGAAATATTACAATACACAGAGAGAGTGCACCTGAGTGTGTGCCAATACAGGGCCTCAGTCTGCTATTACAATAGTGACAGAATGGTCTATCATTGATTTCATAATTGTTGATTTTGACAAGTTTGGTAATCTACTAATATAATGGCGTCATTATGACTTTCCAATGGTCAACGACTAAAAAATATATAATTATAGAATGGTTACTCTCGTACAAAATGACAACTGAATGATTGACTTAGGCGGTAATCTGCAAAAATTTTGACAGTTCCTTTGATCAGTGACCTACCATTAGAACGTCATTGTGCAGTCATTGCTTGTAATTCGACCGACCAATGATCGACCATTATGACTTTAGCAGATTACGAACTTTTAGCAAAAGACAATGGAATCGTGTTGGAGTGACGAAATTATAAAAATAGCAGACTTGGCCCCCTGGAGCACTGTAACTCTCTCTTCTCTTACTCTCGTCATCTGATGGGACGACAATCCGACTCGACCGGGGAGAGACCAAGTGCAGGACCAACAGCTTTACGTAATTCACACCACTAGTTCCAAATTCTAGGCTGTTATTAAGAAATTGCTAATGAAAAAACCCAAGAACACCTTTCCAATCAAGGATTTGGAACTAGGACCCACTAAATAATGTTAATTGTAATCCGTGGTGCTTGGCAACTGGGCTTCTCCCCATTGTAAACGTCTCTTTGTGCCTATTGACCTAGTTCTGTTCTGTCTCCTGCTTGTTTTGGAGGGAAATGGAATATATGCTTTTCTTACCCCTCCGCTGTTCTTTCCTGATTAATTTCGTTGCGGGATCCAAGATAGTTGTAACGTTTCTCCAGGACTTCATTGCCTCGGCGATTTTCTGGTGGTCGTCACTGTTGATTCTGGCTTTCGGAAGTTGCAGTTGTTTGGAAATAGTGCGGCGGTGTTTTATCCACTCTTTGCGACCATTTAACATTTAAAACATTAAAATCATTAAAAACAATAAAAAAAAATTAAAAACATTAAAAGCATTTAAACCGTTTAAAACAGAATTTAAATTGAGTAGAAAATAGTACCTATAAGACCACATAGATCGTTCAAAATCACATCAATACCATACAATTCTACAAGACTTATACTACAGGGACAAACAGTCCTGATGATAACAGATGGCAAAACTTCAGTTCGCTATTCCACGTTTTATCATTTTGCCTTGAATGTTAAAAACTTGTGTTGATTGATGAGCTGTAAATATGATGATTGATAGCGTTTGCTTTTACAAAGTCGTAAAATATGCAAGTAGGTTTACGAATGACTCAAAAATTTTATATGTGTGTCTATTAGATAGAACGTATAGTAGTACAAATGGAAAAGGGCGTTATGGACATGTAAATAAGTATCTTATTACTAAATAAATTGTGGCGATCGCAACTCACGCTACGATCTAATTAAAAATAACAAAATAAAAAATAAATTTAGGTGTTGAATAAGCTTAAAAATGATTTGCAGATCATTTTTTTCTAAATCCGGATTAGGTACGGATGGTGCAGTACTTGAGCGATTAGTTTTTTTTTTTTCGCTTTGGCATGGGGTGGGGACCTCGGCTTATAGCGTCGCTGGGGGAGGGATTTCCACACGGTACTAATAAGGCCTACAGGAAATCTGGTTTTTGTGTATGGGAGTTTAAACGTTTATAAGGCAAAATTCTTGTGGCAAAATGTGGGGCAAGGTTTTTTAAAACAAATAAGATTTTCTAAATTCTCTGCGATTCTACAGTATACAAACGACTATTATCTTTATTAAACTATTCATACTATAATGATACTGAATAGCTTTCAACTGCTACATGCTATATTTATAAATAACGTTATTCTGCTATGTTGTTATTGCAAAAACCCGCAATAAGTAAGAATGAAATGGGAAATTTTCTCTCGGATTCATAGTAAACCGTGGCTTGACCCAACGTTTCGCTAAAACGTTTTGCGTAATCTTTATATATAGAAATCTGGGAACATCTTAACGCAAACTTGTTTGTTTACGTTTACGTTTAGATAAGTTTTCGTTTCGAATAGTCTGGGCTATCTTGAGTTAGCTGCTGTGAGTAAGTTTATTTTTGGGTTTGCTATTCCTTAATTTAAATACTTATCTTATTCTTGTACTTTGTGCATGAATTTGTTTCAGCTTTTTTATTTAAATATAATTAATTCAAAGAAATGATTAAAAGGGATTAACTGAATCCCTGTTAATCATTTCTTTGAATTTAATAAAACTCTTTCATTGCTTAAATTTATTGCACAAACGTAAAATTATATTTAATACTAGCTTTTGCCCGCGACTTAGTTCGCGTGAATGGATAAAAAGTAGCTTATGTCCTTCCCCAGTGCTTAAGCTATCTTTGTACTAAGTTTCATCAAAATCGGTTCAGCCGTTTCATCGTGAAAGCATAACAGACAGAGTTACCTTCGCATTTATATTATGCGTATGGATTTAAACATAACAAACAAAACATTTACAAAATCCACAACATATTTTAATAATAGTAGTAAAACCACAATTAAAAATGACTAATTTAACAAATGCTTAAAAAACAGTACAAAAATAAACATCACACCACAGAGCGCTTGACTTCTCTCTTCAGTGTGGTGACACATTTCATGTGACCACAAAGGTCACACTAGTGACAGTTACGTATTTGTATCTCCTTTTTTTATGGAACTTTTCAGCCGACTTCATAAAAAGAAGGTTCCAATTCGACACGTATATATATATTTTTTTTATGTTTGACCACGCATAACTTTTTTTATTTGATAGTGTACAGTTGGTCCCATTATTCAAGAAAATAAGAATATATTCCACCCCTAAAGGTAGAAAATTAAAAAATAACTTTAAATTCGCAAGGTAGCAATACAAAACAACAAACAAAACCAAAGCCGCCGACTTCCGATTAATTTTTTACTTTTTAAGGTGGTTGTCTTTTTACCCCGACTGTAAGAAAAGGGTTATGTTTTTTGTAAAAGATTTTTAATTATTACCTACCAGGAGCTAGCGTACGTAACTTCGATCGATGTTTACATTGGAAAAAGTGCTAGGAATACATCTACCCTAATGATAATCGTATTTACAATTCGAAAATATACTCGAAGCGAATATGTTTAAGTCAGCGCGCTTGACGTAACTTCTACGAAATGAAACATTTAGATTTTAGGATGACATCGAAATAGGTACTAGATTTTAGGAAAATGTTTCTTAATTGTTGGGAAAATTGCAAAAGAATTAAAATCTAAAACTATATGACAGAAAACGTTTCCCAAAACCAAACGAAGAAATCATAGATCGTTAATGATTCACTAGTCAGTGAATCATTAACGATCTATGATTTCTTCTCACAGTCGTAAGAAGTGACTGAATCTGTGAGTGAGAAGATTTAGATTTTGAATCACCCGTGCTCAATAATGGCAATATTAAAGCAAGGCAATTGCCGGAGTTTCACTTAGGGCGGGTTGCTTCAACTAACTATTACTGACCGGTAATAGTCAAAAATGGCGCTAACTATCGTCAAATCAAAAAAATGGGTTGTTTCAGAAAATCATATGTCAAAAAGTTACTATTACCATAACCGACCAGTCATCGTAATTTTGAGTTGTCAAACAGCTACTTCAAACATCAAAATATTATGGAATCTCTTTTTGAATAACTTTAACTGACGGATTTGTATGTCAAGAAACAACCCGTTACATTTAACGTACGTTAAACATCGCACGTCATAGTAACTTTTTAACCGTCCGTATGTAACGTTAACCGACTGTTTGAAACAACCTCTTCACAATCTTAATTTTAAAAAATCCATCCAGCATTTGCAACCAACACACCAACCAATTGGCCCAATGTACAACACACAAAATCAAAGCCCATTATCAACAGTAACATTTTGACAAACATGCGACCCCAACTCCCAAACTAGGCCAATAGTATAGCAACTATTAGCTTCAAAACAATAGTAGCATTGTATGAAACGGGATTGGATAACGACCCAACGAGGGGGACTCGGATTGATGCTGGTGTCTTTGCTTAAATTGCTTGTTTGTAGGTTAAGAGATTTCAAATGGTTCACCATTTTGAACTTATCACGTGACCAAACCAATGTGAACTGGATTGAAATAATTGAGTAAGTGGTTGTTTATCAGCGAGTAAATAGAAAAAAAAACTGTCATTATTTTGATTGCTAAATTACATCTTACGGTTGGTACCTATGGATGTCAGAGCTAACAAGGCCAAGTACCCATCTTTTTTCAATGCTCCATCCATCCCATCTTCTTAGTTCAGCGTGCTATGCTGGTGCTGCTGCTACGTCTGCAGAAAATCTCATCAAGAATACAATATACTCGATATTGTATTCTTGATGATAACTTTATTTTCGAGCCGTTTGGGGTTGAAACTCCTTCAGTCTTATTATAAAAGAATAAAGTTATAATAAATAAAGTATATATTAAAGTTTCATATATTATAATAAAGTTTTTAATATAAAAACAAGCTCGATGGTTTAAACCTGGTTTAAGGATAAACCTTCTTTTGTAATAAGACTGCTAGGGTCGTGGGGTCCGAGTGCTCATCTCCTTTTTAAACGACTTCAAAAAGGTATGTACACCGATTCTGCTGAGATTTATAATCCGATTTACGTGATTCTTCTTTAGTTTGATGCAGAATAGTTGCCATTTGGTCCCATAGAAAATTAACATAGTTTGGCCCGGAAGTTTTGATTTTATGAACATTTTTTTTTTTTTTATGTTTGACCACGCATAACTTTTTTCAGTGTAGTCCGATTTCGATGATTATTTTTTTAGTTGATAGTGTATACCTCAAATTTGGTCCCAAATAGATTTAAATAAAATATTCCACCCCTAAGGGTAGAAAATTAAGGGATGACTGAATTTTTTTGGTGTCACAGTTTCGTAATTAATTTGTATGGTAAAAAGTAAGCACTAAAAAGCGAAAAATAAAAAAAACTTTTTAACAAAAAAGACAACCGCCTTAAAAGTAAAAAATATATAAATTAAAATTCAATTCGCAAGTCGGTGGCAATACAAAACAACAAGCAAAACCAAAGCCGCCGACTTGCGAATTGAAAGTTCTTTATTTCTTTTTGAAGGTGGTTGTCAATTTGGTAAAAAGTTTTTTTAAGGAAATGTTCAAAAGGTTAGTTGACAGTTCCTGTGATGCGAAAGCTGGTTTTTTACTGGTTTTTTGATGCCTTATTGTTTTAGTTTAATAGTAGTTTTTTTTATTATTCGGATAAAGATGGTACATAGACAACGTACTAAATAAATATGCATTAAGAGAGGTAGCCTTTCATATTTTGTTTGGACAGGATCAAGGCAAAAGCAGACATTGAAGTAGGTACGATTTAATGGTATTCGTGTACCACTTAACTAGCAATTAAAACATTTTGCAAAGATCACTCAATCCACACGGGATTGAGCGATCTTTGCAAAATGTTCATTATCTGTTCTAAAACTGTATGTTTGTTGTTAATGTTCAAAAAATAATGCTACGAAAATTGGTAATTGTTAATAAAAGATAAGATTTCTTAAGTTCACAAAAGCATTAAGTTAAGAATTCGGCTCAGCCGTTTAGGAGATTCGGTTTAGGACCGTGTGGTGTCGGACGTAAAGAATAGCACCATCCCATATCTTCCCGTGGGTGTCGTAAAAGGCGACTAAGGGACTTCCAGAGAATGGGCAGCAGCGTTCTCTGTGCTTTTGTAACAACCATACTGCGATCGCCAATCCGCCTGCCAAGCGTGGCGATTATGGCAAAACCCCCCTATGGGGAGGCCTATGTCCAGCAGTGGACGTCTTTGGGCTGAAATGATGATGATGATGTTTAGGAGATACGATTCCACAAACCGACACTATCTGTTTTCGTCGGGAATAATAAAAAGTGGCCAACCATTTCCAAAAACCGCGGAAATACAGACACAATAACCCATTTTCACCATACACACCTGCCCTCAAAACCAACTGATACACTACACAAATCCATATACTTCATCGACACCTATGAATACTCATCGTACATTCCGTACACATCCTTATAACGCGACAGAATACTTTACTCGTATCGACATATTTTCGAACAACATTTCCGAGAAACCACGTCCCTATTCTGGATTCGTCTCACTACTCGACACGTTGGGACGAATGTCAAGTTTGAGATGATAATCTTTGGGACAATAGGTGTTGGCATTAACACCTTTGGACAGGATGAAGATAAGGAGCTATGGTAATTTTGTTTGTTGTTGGAATTAATTGATATTAATTAAAGGCGGTTTTTTTTATGTTGTTTTGTACTCAATGTTTGTGTTCAAAAATACAATCAAAAATACGCCAAGTGAATTGCCATCATTACATTACATTACAAGTACAATACAAGCAAAAAGTACAAATCTTCATAGAACAAGACTATACACAGTTAAGTTGCTCTTCACTGACCTGCGATACAAACGACGTATAACTGACGAAAGCCTTTAAATCAGACACGTGTAGAATAAGAAATGGTCTGAACAACATTAACCTTCGTTACTGCAACATCTAATCAAAAACCATTACTAATGTAATCAAACAAGCAGCCAAAGGATCACGATTGAATGAATGTAAATGAAATGGGTCGTTCCAATTCTTACAAACGTTTGTACCAAACGTAACGTGAGCCGGACTGGTACAAATTATCTGCTTCCAATTGGGGTTGACGATTTAAAGGACTTTTGAGGATTCATAACAGCGCTTGTTCTTATTTTGTTACGCGAATGTTGGAAATCTGCGGGTTTTCATTTTTTTTAAGTTACTCCTTTTAATGTTAGCTATCTATCAGTGAAAGTCCAGACAAAATCTTACCAGCCGTGACAAATAAAATTTTTTTATTTTATCAAGATTGAATCGTAGTAAAAATAAAACCAGGGAAGTACAAGGCCTCTTATCAGCACAGTTAGCCAAGGCTAATTTGTGATTCCAGATTTATATTACCTAATTGCAACTTCAAGTTTCCTTGTTGAGTAAGGTTGTTTATCAGATCATGTCAGTGATGTTCAAGATAAACTTAGAAAATACTTATGAATTGAAAAGACACATACACGACCTCGTGCATAACAAGCCGGTACCACCACTAGGCCATCAATTTATTGAATATTGATTCCTTTTCAATGAATCCTAGTACTTAATCAGGCAGCTGTCCAGCAGTACACGTATTTAAACCAAGACCACCAACGTTTAGTGTATTCAACACAAACACCTATTTTACTTGCTTTCACAGCCCTAATTCAGGCAGCAAAGACATTAACATTCTCTGCATGGCATACAAATTCCTGTAGCTTGTCTACTGTCGCGATTCTTGTAAACGAACTGATTTACGGAATACGGACGCGGTATGACAAGTACTTAGGTGACTAGGTGAGTTGTTTGATGTACGACTATTGTTGTTACGGATTATGTGTAAATCGCATACAAATTCAATGACAGCTAGACAGTTTATCACTGTATATGAAGTCAATAGAATTATGTTGCACGTATTATAGATCGACTGAGATATAGTTAAACCCCAGTTCCGTGACCCCCGACGTAGGTGTGTGACATTGAACACCGGGGTGGTTTTTAGTCAGTAAGAGTCCGACCCCTCGCCCGCCCTAGGGCGGAGGACATACTTTTTAAGGCCTCCAGCCAGGGCAAAAAAACTAAGCGACTACCTACGTGCTACGGGCCCTCTGTAGGATTGGCTAGGTTTAGGGCGTCTTTGGGGGAGGACAGCAAAGGGACAGACTGGATCTTAAAAATTCTTTGAGGTAATAAATAGACAATACCATCATCGACACAATTTATTCTATAATATAGGAACTTAAGTACCTATATATCTACACATTCATGTCACACGTTGTACCGCTACCGCATACCTGCGTATACGCAGGTAGAATACCGTTGATTTTCATTAACAATTGCATTCTATTAATTAGGTATGTTTCCATCTCCTTTGTTAAGAGTAATTAGCAGTATTTAATGCGAGCTTTCTGTGTATCGTCTTGGGTACATAAAACATTTTTTTGACGATAAAAGTAAGGAGATAAAGAAACATCAGTTTATAGATTGTGCATGATGTTACACTGTTTCCAAAAGGATGAAGAATTTAGATGTTTTTGAAAATTTCGTAACTCCTAAAATTTTATTTAAACAAGCCCCTTAAAGTTTTTCTAGTCCTGGTATAGGTAGGTACACTATTCTAAACTAGAAGGCTTGTGACGATGGATGAATTTACAACTGAACGGAAATTTTGCACACATAATTATACATAGGTATTCATGATATTATATGATTAGTACGTGCCTGAGAAAGCACGTAAACTGTCATTCGCAAATCTTTGACTTTCGTTATGGGTAGTCAGACAGAAGCCAGAAAATCTGACAACCAGTCTTTCCAAGCAGTATCGTGTTATCCAGTACCTACCTGGGTTGTGATGGTTGGTCACTCCATGTAAAACACTGGCATTCAGCTGCCTCTGGTTAAACTGGAAAACGCACCCCATCATACTTCGGAAACGCTAGGCAGATAATGATGAATAATGATAGTGATAGTTATCTAGCTTAATACTTAATATCATTTTTTCCTGCTTTGTTCCTATGAAATAATACCTATAACTAGACGCGGACAATAGAACAATTTCTAGAGTTTTCTCAATATACGAAATATTTACAGTCCGATAAACCGATATTTTCATCTTTAGATAAGATAGAAGCAAGAAGTTATACAGTCATCTAAATACGTCACTTTGAAATCTCCGGACGACAAAATTATCATTCTTCTAGTGACTCTTGAAAGGAAATGGGCTGAATTTATCGGTGAAGAGAGTGTGTACTTTAAATGCTGGGCCTTTTTGCAAGAAAATACATATAAAGGTCACCGACATAGCTCTCAAAATTTGCAAGTTGAAGTGGCAATGGGTAGACCACATCGCTAGGGAAGATAGGTTCTCGAGTGGCGACCACGAACCAGAAGACGCAGCGTTGGTAAGCCTCCTACCAGATGGACCGACGACATCGTCAAGGTCGCGGGTAACCGGTGGATGCAAGCGGCAGGTTTCCGCTCGTTGTGCCGTTCTATGAGGGAGAGCTTTGTTCAACAGTGGACATCTTCCGGCTGATGATGATGATGATGATATGGGAACCCGACATCATCACAATCATCATCTGCCTAACCCTTTCCCAACTACATTGGGGTCGGCTTACAGTCTAACCAGATGCAGCTGAATACCAGTGTTTTACATGGAGCGACTGCCTATCTGACCTCCACACCCTCATAATATCAGTCATCCTAAAATGACTCAAATTATGAGGTTGACTGGTAGAGAATGCCTGAGGCATTAAGTCCGCCTTTGTACCTTTGTGCATGAAGTATAAATAAATAAATGACGTAGTTTTCGTGACCCTCTCTACACTCTCCTCTCTCCCTCTGTCGGGATCTTGGACTATAAGTTAAGTATCATATAACTACTAGGTATACATGCCTCGAAGTACTTGTCAGTCGTCTGGACTCTTTGATTAGGGGGATCCTACGGACCGTCTTACGATTGGTAGAAAAGCCGTGAAGTAGCATTTCATTACAAAAATTTAAGGTCAACGGTATAACAATTATCAAAAACAAATATTATCTAACATACCAAAGTTTTGTTATATAAAATAGTTAATATTGAAAACTTTAACGTAGCTATCACTTCTAGACTATTTTCTCAAATTACTTAATAATATGGTTAAGTTTTATAATGCCATATAAATTAGGATAATTCAACAAATGGGATATCAGAGAAAAGCAATGATAATCACAAATAGAAATGGCAGCAAAACCTATATCCGTAGGCAAAATAATGACTTTATGAAATATTAAAACTTGTAAATAAATAAAGTATCATTTATTATAGCATTAAACAAAAAACAGCCAAATAGCGATAGTTATCACGTTCATCATCATCATCATTTCAGCCGAAAGACGTCCACTGCTGCACATAGGCCTCCCCAAGGAAGAGTTTTGCCATAATCGCCACGCTTGGCAGGCGGGTTGGCGATCGCAGTATGGTTGTTACAAAGGGACAAAGAACGCTGCTGCCCATTCTCTGGTAAGTCCCTTAGTCGCCTCTTATGACACCCACGGGAAGATATGGGAGGGTGCTATTGTTTACGTCCGACACCACACGGTTAACGGTTACGGTAACGGTTATCACGTTATATGAATAAAATAACTGCATTTTAGTGATATTTTTTAATGAAAATGTCAAATAGTTTTCATTGCTTTGAATTTATCGTAAAATAACGGAGCTTATTAAGAGGAAATACCACGGGCTAGAGAATTGAAAATTAGGTATTTGTCAAATCTATTGCTGTCGCGCGATGCCCGAACACGAACCGCAGAGCGCGATAGAGACAACTGCAGCTTTGACCGAAAATACCTATTAAAAGTACACAAAATCAATGATTCGTAGTCCCCTGATTTCTTCTCCAAAACTTAACCGATTTAACTGCTTTTTTTATTAAAAAATAAAGAAAGGCTTTTGCCGTGTTCCTATGTTTTCTATTTTTTATATAATCAAATCAAATTTGTTTTCTGAATGTTTGAACACAGGGGAAAATCATGCCAATTTTTTAGGTTTTTGAATATTTATATCTCTTTTAATAATAAATTTATGAGAAAAAGGAAAACATAGGGACATGCCAATAGTAGCCAAAGATAATTAAAAAAAAAATTGATCTACTGGCTTTATCCAAGGAGGAAACAGGGGACTAAGTTTGTATGGAAAAACGGCCCTTGTGTTTCCTCTTAAATGCTAGTATTGAAATAACGGTAGTATGTTATAATTAAATGAGTATAAGAATAACCACCCAAAAAAAAAACTACATATTAAGTCCTCTCCACGCAATTACTGTTCCAAGCCGCACCAATAAGTCTTCAACGCAGCAGTACTTCAAAACGTTAAGATATCGCAGTATACTGACCACATTGTGTGTTAGTACTTGAGAGACCCTTCTTAAGTGCGACCTCTTTTGTTTTTGTGCCGTATCTACAGAAATATGGTAGTTGCGCCAATGACAGAAAAGTTGAAAGGGAATCGTTTGTCTTGGTACGTATGTGATGAGAACGGATGAAACTGATATTTATATTTCTATTTGGAAAATAAGCAAAATTCGAATACTGTTAATGTTACTTATTTTAATTAGTTACCTTTTTAATAATAATTTAATTTTGTTACTTTTTTATTTTTTTATTTATCTTCTTAGATCTATCTTTACAGGCGTTAACCTATTGCGACAGTGTAGTTATAAACTAATATGTAGGTACTTAATTTTAGTTAATAAAATAATCTAAATACTAATTACTACCCTAGAAATTACACTTTAAACTTATTTAACTTTATATACCCAACAACAAACAATAAATATATAACGTTATACTCTAATTACCTAACACAACTAACTACATTTAATAGAACTCTTGCTAATTCACTCATAGTGCACGAAAAAATTACCTGTCTCTCGTGGACTTCGTTCACCACACATATTGTTCGGGTGAGAGAGAGGTGCTTTCGCCATTAGATTGGTTTTGGACACAGGAACGTTTAAGGCGCTAACAAGTGACTTTTACAGATTTTAAACTGACAAACACGTTAAAATGTGTAGTGTAAATGATTTGAAAAAAATATATGTATGTATGTGTGTGTATGTTATGTTGTGTTGTTGTGTGTGTTGTTGTGTGTGTTGTTGTGTTTGCGTGTGTGTTGTGTTGTGTGTGTGTGTTGAACATATATTTTTTTCTCTCTCAGACTCATAATCAATACATTTTCATTAACAATACATAACATACAATACATTCAATTAAATTAAAATGAAAACTCTTTAGTAGTTCGTATTTACATCACTGGTCATATAAATAAAATTAACACAATAATTATCAATTTGGCATTGAAACAGCAACACGCCTGCCACAGCAATGCCGGACATAAGGGCAGTCAAGCCTGTTGGCGACCATTGCCAAGATAGTTATTATTATAAACTTTATTTTTTGGCTTCTTTTTTATTTATTTTTTAACTTTATACTCAAACCGAAAATAGCTTCGAAAAGACTTACCTCCGTAAACGTTTGTTTTTTTTCACTTCTCTTGCTCAAAAAGGCCGTCATTGTAGCATACCAGAGCGGGAATAAAATAGCATTTCATCCTCTAGGGGAAAAAGTTTTTTTTTTTAATTGTCTACAACACAATTGTTGAAAAAGTCTACAGAAACGAAAAAGTCTTTAGTCATAAGTAGAATAATCATGAATAAAGACTCGACTTATTACTGCTTCATAAAAAAAGAACCTCATTTTAATTTTGAAAATGGAACTAAAATCGGCGATCTCTGGCACATTCTCTGGTAGAATGCATGCAATGTGTTGCGGCTACAGAAGAAACAAAAAAAAGACATTGGCGCGAAATCTTTATAATTTTTCTCTAATTGCAAATTGAATTGGTAGTGACCGTAATTAATTTCGTATTGTATTGAATTGTTTTATTTTCTCGCAATCGTAGTGAAAAGTATAGTGTAACACACGGCGCTAAAACACATTAAAACTCGGTTTCTATTTACTCCCTCGCTAAAGCTCGGGAGTAAAACTATCTCGTATATAATGGGTCATTTTAGCTCCTTGTATAACAATCTACTATTAAAGAAAATGTAATAATTAGAGAGAGCTCTGGCACCCATAACACGAGTTTAATCTTAGCTTGGGTGCCAGAGCTCGTTAATCAGTAATACGAGTAGGTACAAGCAATTTAAAAAAAAAACAGTCAGTTGTGCTCATTTCAAATTTTTATATATTTATTATTTAGTTGTAAGGTCAAGAAGACGATGATGATGATAATCTACAGAAATATGATTTTAAAGAAATGATGGAGTGTTTTGAATGGGCCGATCATGATAAAATATGATTCAGAGATTTATACGGGAATTTACCTTTCCAGTTACCTATTGAAATTGTAGATATTTGATATCAAGTTAACATATTCTAACTGATAATGTAATCTTTCATCTGAAGTATCTTCTGATTAGTAGATACATGAATAAACCTAACAATGTCAAGTGTACTATTGTTTATCCACTAGCTTCAGCGCGTGACTTCGTCCTCGTGGAAGACAAGTATAACCGTAAAACATAGGCTATAGAACTCGGCTATAAAGTAACTTTTGTTGAATGTATGAATGGTTGTAATAGGATCAGAACTTCCAGAGTAAAACTCGTCCAAACAAACTCTACCCTCTTTAGAATACTAGAAGGCTAGTAAGTATACTAGCATAAGCACTTTTATCCGAGTGGCAGTGTAGGTGGGATGATTCTAGCAAGGGCCGTCACCATCATCAGTTCTTTCCATCCGTTCGTGAGCGGCTGGCCAGGACATGGCTGGAGGTGGACCACTGTGTTGCCCAATTTCTAACAGGTCATGGCAACTTTAAAAGTAAATTATTTTCTTTCAAGCTTGTTGCTTTGCCTTTGTGTCAATGTTCTACATCTGACTGTGAATACGAACAATCTGCACATCATATCTTATGGGAATGTATTCTTTGGCAGAAAGAACGCAATATTATGTTGGATAGTGTACAGGCTACATCCGGAGCCGTTCATTATGCGAACCTTGTGGAAACTAGAACTAATTTCCGTGCGTTCAATCGATTTTGCCATACCTATTATTGGAATCAAATTTAATGTAACAGCTCACTTTTTACCAGGGCCCATTAATTATGTCAATTATAATCCGTGGTGCTTAGCAACTGGGTTTCTCCCAGTTGTAAACGTCCGTTTGTGCCTATTGGCCTAGTTCTTTTCTGTCTCCTGCTTGATTTGGAGGGAAATGGAAAATATGTTTTTCTTACTCCTCCGCTGTTCTTTTCTGATTAATTTCGTTGCGGGATCCAAGACAGTTGAATCGTTTCTCTGGGACTTGTCGAGCTTCATTGCTCTGGCGCTTTTCTGGTGGTCACCACTGTTGATTCTGGCTTACAGGAGTTACAGTGGTTAGGGAATAGTGACGCGGGCTTGTCCCAAAAAAAATAAGCATAGGCAAAGAAGTAATTTTTTAATAGCATTTCAAATATGGAGCCATTTGGAAGTAACAAGTACTGTTTTCTCTTCTAGTCTCTCTTCCCCACACTATTTCTCCTGAATCGTGGGTGCGTTTACAAACATTTAAACTCACATACAGAAACAGCTAGATCTAGAACTACCTGTAAGCCTAGAAATAATTGTTCCGTGCGGGAATCGAACATAAGCTACGAAGCGTAGCAACCAAGCGCTCAAACACTCGGTATCGGCTAACTAAAGTCTATAAATACCGGTATTCACTGTAAAATTCATGTTCCCATACAAAACAATGAAATGACTCAAAATCAAATCAGTGTGTTCTTAAAGTACTCTTCTGGCAATACATAAACTTTTACTAATCTGAATGATTTCCTGCATCAAATTGATTTCTGAGAATATTTGGCGCTTGATTATAAACAGTTTAAAACATTCGTAAATATCGATTATCGAAAATCCATGAATGATGCGTCAGAACAGTCTGAGGGTACAGTGAAAGAAACAGCCAGTGCTATGGACAGAACTCATAGGTACTTCATTAGAGCGTTTCGATTTTTTCAACATTACCAACATTAAACTTAAGAAATCTCTGTGTAGCTTCTTTTTGGAAAACATAATATAATTTATCTAATTTTACTTTTCCAATTATTTTGATTTTATTTGTATAAAGTAGCTGTCTTCTACTTCGTGTAAACTATTAATTAGCCTTATCGTTGTCACTATCTTTATCTTACTTTTGTACCTTGCTGTAAGTTATCCAAATAAAATAAAATAAAAACCCTTATTCCAACTGCAGTTGGCACAGAAGTAAGGTTTCGGGGAAATGATATGACAGTCTTCATTTTACTATCTTTACCTTCTAGGACGGTATTTCCCTCATGAATCGTGATAGTTCAGTAGCTAAGGCGCCCATCTATCATTCATGAGCTTGGGGCAAGTATCAATGTGGCTTTTTCAATTCATAAGCACTTCCTAGATTGATCTTGGACATCAGTGACATAGGTGAAGGAAAGCAACGGGAGGAAACCTAGACTTATTGTTGGGGAGGTCTGTAGAGCGAAACAACAGGAAATACTGTTAAATATAATTATTTGGAAAGGTATAAAGAGTAATATAGTAATATAGAATAACGTTGGAAAAACAATAATATACTAAACCATAAGTCAGTTATCTAGAAGACAGTTTCTATCTAGCCAGTGCTAGTACATGCAGGTGATATATCTTCAACACTTATAATTAATTTTAGTCTGAAGTTGCCTGTTCCTTGTATAAGAAGAAGACTTTGTCCTGCAGTGAGAAAATAATAGGCTGGTATTTTTATTATAGTATTTCTCTCGACTTCCAATGACACTAGACTAAACCAAACTCGTGGCTGAGTTCTGATCCGAGTCGATAAACTTACACCAGTCATCGACATACTCTGAAGAAGACTAGATTGCTTTCTTTTCTAAATATTTTATATCTCAAAAAAAGGAGAACCCGATTGTATGACAATATATCTTATGCTTTATTTGTTTTCCAAGTTTATAATTTCCGTTACGGGAAATTTAAATTTTCTGAAAACATCAGATTTATTTAGCTGGATATGGATATTGATGATCTCAAAAATACTTCATCCAAATATACAAAATCCCTTTTACTTTGAACATATTGAATACTTGGAAGAAAACATGAAGAAGAGCGTAAGATATTCACGCAACAAATCCCACCATTTCGCAATCACCATATTACAAAGACAGTTTGATACACTCCAAGATCCAGTCAATCCATCAATAGAGTTGATAGTCGAAACTACAAGCCAACCTTTCATCAAGTCAACGACACCACCGGAAGTGACGATAATATTCCACTAGCTACCACGAATATAGATGATTGACTGCAATAAGACGTTGCCCGTGGGATCTTGCATCTCACTCGTACACACACGGTGGCCGGTGTGAAGGAAAGGAACGGAAGATTACCAATAAAATGCACTTCACGTACAAGGAAGTGGGAATGATTCCTGATGCTATAGAAATATTAATCGGGTGCGCGGTGAATGCAAATGGTGGTTTTTGTATGTTCTTATGTAACAGTAGGTACATAAATTATTATGGTGGTGTGAATGTTACTACTATTCTACAGGAGTAGAATACTATACCTAATAATAAACCTAAACTAGTTTTTCTTCTGCTTCTTTTTATACAATGTTTTCATCATTAAATATATATATTTTTTATGACTTTCTATTGTTAAAAGAAGACTATAAAAAATTTGATTTCGTACACTTTTATTTTGTCAGTGCAGACATAGTGGTAAGTAATATGCTCTAGAAGGATTTATTGATAACTAGCTGACCCGACAGACGTTGTCCTGTCAATTGATTTTTCAATTTTCTTACCGTTTAAACCTTCCCTGGACTTCCACAAATATTTCAAGACCAAAATTTGCCAAATCGGTTCAGCCGTTCTCGAGTTTTAGCGAGACTAACGAACAATGATTATTTTTTATTATATAGATAGCTGAATCAAAACATAATAAAAATTAGCATAATTATGTGCAAGGTAATTAATACCGCGCAAAATTATATTTAGTACACGATTTTCAACTCTTTTGGTAACGAATACGTTTCTAATAAATTGAAACTGCTATAGCAAATAGGGTATTACACCCATTTTTGAAAAGTGTCTCAATGAAATTCTGTAGTGCTAATATGCCACCAAAAAAACACAAAATTTTTATTCAATCGATAAGTGTCATAAAAATGCGTCTAAGTTTTAAATTTTCAAATTTCGCGCGTAGTTTGACGAAAACGCCTCTTACTGCCCAGCGTAAATGACGTCAGTTCGTTTTGTATCAAATGAGCTCATATTAAATGTGATAATTGTATGTCATTTAAAAATAATTAAAAGCATATTTTGTAATAGGTGCATAATAAAAAAAATATGTTGGTTACGAAAATAATAAAAGTACAAAGCCTATATTACGCCAATCGGTTGACTGACAGTTGACAATTTTTTGTTTACACAGCCGTACAGCGTAATAACAGGGCCGCTACTATTTCACTATAACAGATTAAAAATACTGAAAACTTTGAATTGAATTAAAAAAATTGTTTCGTTATTTTATGACTTACATTTTCCGACTGCTTTATGCCAAACTGTCTCAATAACATATTTATAGATTTTTTCTCGCATAGAGTAAAATACCCTATTGTGCTGACACTTACATCGAATTGTTTTATTTTTTGACAGGAGGAACATCTTGAATCAAATAGAACACTGAGGCCCGTTTGCACCAGCCAGGATTATTTTTAACACCAACTTAGTCGCTAACACGGGCCCATTATGTATGATTATCTTAGCAACTAATTCTGAGCTGAGCTTTGTGCAAGTGGTCGTTAGACGATTGCTTCATTTTAGTACAATTTAAATAGTGCGTTACATGTAAAACTATAAGATTTATATTTTTCTGCAGTTTTATTGTTTTGGCCTACATTTATAAAATTCATGCATTCAAAATATTTTTACGATGTCGATCTACATTTTTAGAATTAGGTGCACTTAAAAAAACAAATTATGAAAATGTCTTTCGGGTTTTTACGATTCGATGAAATATGTTCAACCTCAACGACTTTCTAAATTAAAGAACTTCGTTTGATGAAAAAAACTCAGCTACTCTATGAAAACAGATTTATTGTAATAAAACAATAAGGAATGAGCCACCATAGACAGATGAAATGTCAAAAAAAATCTTTAAAATTTAATTACTTTTTTTAAGAAAAACGTTGCGTTTTGAACTTCTTCATACAGAAGAAGTTTGTGGGTGCCTTTATAAACATTTAAAGTCACTTACACAAACAACTACGTACTTACAACATATTAACAAAAATATATTTAAATAAACCAATTTACTCGCACCCTGTACCAAAGTTAATAAATTAACTTCTCAACAAACAATAGTACATAATAATAAAGATGCGCAAACGCAGTCATTGCAATAAATTGCTGTACACAATCGATTCAATTTTATTTACATATAAATTGGTTGAAAATAGCCCTCTGACTGTCATTTGACATCACTTAAGAGTTTATATGAAAATAATACTCATATTACTTTGTACATACATAATTAATTACTTTTATGGGTGTAAAGACTTTTATGGAATGGATGGTGCATAAGTTATGAGATTTCCAGTATTGTTAATGTTATATTTGCCCTCAGATTATGAAACAAAAAAGACAACCGCCTTTAAAAACTAAAAAGTGAAAAATAACTTTAGCACAGAACACACATTGACTTTAGTTTCGAAATTCAGTGGCTTTGTTCTGTTTGTTGTTTTGTATTGTCACCGACTTCCGAAACTAAAGTCAACGTGTGTTCTGTGCTAAAGTTATTTTTCTCTTTTTAGTTTTTGAAGGCAGTTGTTTTTTTTTTGTAAAAAGCTTCCGCTTTTTAGTACCTCCTTCTCATTCAAATCTATTAAGAAAAGATTGAAAGTTAACTACTACAAAGATTGATGAAACTAAAACGTCGTCTATGTAAAATTTTTGGGTATTTGTTGATTTTTCAAAAAGTGCTGTATCAACTTCGATAAAATTTATATAGTACCACCCCTGAAGCATACCTTATCCATAAAAAAGATTTTTTTATGGATAGGGAAAGATATAGGAAAGAATTTTCAAAATCGGTTTACGTTTGCCGGAGAAATCGCGTATCAAATCGCGCACATACTTAATGCAAATATAAGACTTATACGGTTCTCATGGATGCCATTGTCAGAACTGGACCAAATTAAAATGGGACCACACGGGAAGCACTAGCTTTCAAACAAAAAAAATAATCATCAAAATCGGTTAACCCAGTCCAAAGACATCAGGCAAAAAACATAAAAAGAAAATATACAGACGAATTGATAACCTCCTCCTTTTTTGAAGTCGGTTGAAAAGGCAGATAGAAGCCAAAAAAGCAAATACAAATTCAAAATTGAATACCTGCAATCTTGTGATAGTATTCGCTTTTGAATTTTTATCTGAATGTACAGTCATATTTATCATCAACATTAACTGCCAATGTCCTTTGGATGTACAGTCATAATTATCATCAACAGTATAGATAAAGTGCACTTGATGAAATATATAATATTCTTATTTAAAAGACCAAACAAGCTCTACTAAATTCACAAAACTAAATGCAGAACACACAAGAAATACAATACAGGACATCCATATTACAAGGCAAAAACTACTAACAAACTTCAACAGTACATAAAAACAGACGTATTTTTTTTGTCTAGATCAAATTTCATCACCAGACTTTCTGAGAAACCAATATGTCTCCTTAAATTTTCTTCGTAGCAACTGCCACAGCCTAGCCAAATCTCAACAGTAAGACAATGTCATATACATTGTTGACAACATAGATTGAAATTTATTACATCTCACATATAATTCAGACCATAAAATGACACTTACAACCGACAACTATCCATTATAATCTAAACTTTAACTCTGAGCTCATAAAGTTGAGGTTTGTGAGTTAAAACGTGACGTAATTGTTTCGTTTTGAAGTTGAGCCTTGATATTTTATTGTAGACGTTCAATCGAAGATAATGCTTGCACTCATGTGATTTGAGACAATCGCCGGCCGCTTTTGTTTTATTGAATTATGTTGGTATAACGTCATGCCTGGGATTAAGTCATTTATTTCTTATTGTTGGTAATAGATAATGGGACTGGCTAGACCGATAGACTTTGTAATTAATGGCCTGACAATAGCAGATGGTATTGAGACACTCTAAGACGTTTCATGGGACATAAATAATTAGATCAGCAAAGAAAAGCAAAGAGTCTTTACGGTGTTGTAACCAAAAATATAATTATAATTATTTGCACTGGTAACACATTCAGTTTACATGATCTTTACGTCACTTATGTCAAATTAACAACCGGTACTAACAATGAATTTGACACTGGCCACTTATACGATAAAATTATCAAAAAAAAAAAACAAAATTATGATTTATGTAACAACATTTGTTAGGTATTCGAAAATTTTAAAAGAAATCTGACATCACCTCCTTCCATAAAAAAGCACTTCCTCTCAAAGTTTACAGTTTCCATACAACCAGGTCATCATAATATTTTCAGAAGTATTCAAAAGAGTATGAATCATTTTGATTAGTACCGGATATTAGTACATTATCATGATTAATGTTTCCATGTTTATGATGGGAATAAAACTGAAATAATATACTATGCAATACTAAAGTCAATGAAGCACCTCTTTTTTTAAAGCCTTGTCACACTGAATTGGACAACATGATGGATACTGCAGTAGTATGTATTCGGCCCAAGTCAACCCGAGCAATCACTGTCGAAATACTACAGCAGTTTTGAAGTAAAACTTCTTTACGCACGCTTGACTTGCGGATTAAGCTGGTGAATGCGTGACGAGAGCGTTAGGAAAAGTGTGATCGGGCGAGGCGAAAGGAAGTTAAGAGGGAGATATAAGTTAGTGAAGATAGAAAGAGAGAGAGTTACGGTTCGTATATTTTACTGTAGGGGCAGCAAAGGTGCAAGCATCCATTTTATTTCTCTCTCTCATAGCCAGTTGCAAACGGATACATACACACATATAGATGGAGCCAAAGAAGTTTTACTTCAGTCGTGTGGTCTAGAGCACAATCGTATTTTTTTTTATCTGTGAGAGTAAACTGTGGCGGTACAACTTCGGTCACACCGGAGCGACTATTGTTCCGGTGTGACCGAAGCTTTACCGCCACAGTCATGTATGTATAGATGACAAACCAAATTGTGCCCAGCACGCCACGGTCACGACTACATGACAGACTTCTATACGTAATTCCATAGAGAACGTAAGCTTGGCGCCGAGACTTGCATTTTTGACGTGGCGGACAAAAGGTTTAAGTTGGTTATTTTGTCCAGAATTATGTTGAGCTACTATTTGTTATATACAGGGTTATTTTTAAAACACTAATAAACCTCACAAGAGTACTGGGTGATTTTTTATTCACGTTCCAAATTTCTCAGGGTGATAGTACCCATGAAATTGAATAACTTTCTCCAAAAAACATGGGTCGAAATATTAAAAAAAAAATCGGACTTCCCATACAAAATCAATAGTCAGCTGATCGATTTTGTATGGGAAGTCCGATTTTTTTTTTAATATTTCGACCCATGTTTTTTGAAGAAAGTTATTCAATTTCATGGGTACTATCACCCTGAGAAATTTGGAACGTGAATAAAAAATCACCATTAATGACATCATACACAACCATTTTTGTTCAATCAAAACTGAAAACAGCTGATCCATACATTTATGTTCACATAACTCAACAAAATGTATGGATTCCATACATTTTGTCGAGCGCAATTTGTCGACTTCACATAACTCGACTAAATGTATGGATTCCATACTTTTAGGTAGAACAAAAGTTTTTGTTTATAATGCTAGTAATAGGTGTAGTTCTGTGAAGTTTTTAGGCGAAAAAACCACTTAAAAAACCTTTAAAAAATCAACTAATCCATACCTACTATGGATCTTCTGACTTTTCTAGCGTCTTCAGTGTAGATACTGTATTTCTATACCTATGGTCGTCAGTTGTTTCATATGTGGGCTTTGTTTATTTGATGGGGCTTTATCCACCAAATAAACAAGGGGAGTCTATTACTTTTGTGGTAAACATAATTTTAATTGCTTGGGCCAATCCCTTTGCGAATCGT
Organism: Charanyca ferruginea; assembly: GCA_947361185.1. NCBI lineage: Eukaryota > Metazoa > Arthropoda > Insecta > Lepidoptera > Noctuidae > Charanyca > Charanyca ferruginea. Next base: position 5,501,206 of record OX376077.1, on the reverse strand, counting down.
AGTGCTTTAAACCAGATGACTTTTTCAAAACACATGGTGCTATGGCCGAAGAACTTCGACCTTCACTGAGCGACCACTAGTTCATATAATTAGATAGGTACTAGTCATCAACCTATCTTTATCTTTTTAGAGTAAAAATATCTTTCTTAGAATTTTATTCAATGCATGATTTATAGTAAAATTAATGACACTGCGCGGACGCACGTTAGAATGAAAAATTGGAAACTTTACAAGTCATAGTAGGCGGTTTTGCGTCATATTTACAAGAAATGAAATAAAAATCCAAACTTTTATGTTTTATGATGTTCGCCAATTAAATGATTTCAGGATGTTATGGACATGTGAATTGATTATACCACAAATTATCACACGCAGCTCATCTGTGACAAGATGAATGAACGTGGCCAACACATCAAGCTAAACCAATCTGTCAAATTTCTTTGATAGATTTCCAACTTTATTACTAAAGAATAAGGTTTATAAATTGGGAAAATTTGACAGTTGGGTATGACTTGATGAGCTGGCGTCTGTATAAGGATATAAAGATACGCACATAGCACAAGGCGTACTGAAGTTTCAGGAAAAAGTTAGAAAATAGCCAATATGCAATACCATTGTCAGTCATCATGTCAACCTTTAGACGCCGCATAGGTCTCCGCCAAGGGGGGGTTCAGCCCTAACCGCCATCCTTGGCCGATGCATGTTGGCGATCGCAGTAGGTGTTATGGTACTCATAAGGACGCTGCTGCCCATCCTCTGGTCAATATCCCTCTGTCGTCTTCTATGACACTCAAGTGTAGAAATGGGGTGGTGCTATTCGCGGCCGGCACTACACAGCACATTGTCAGTAGCAGCCCGAAATTAGGAAGTTATTGGTGTGACACCCCCATGGTTCGGAAAGCACGTAAAGCCTTTGGTCCCGGCTCTCATTCGTAGATCTTTGACAGTAGGTAGTTATGGATAGGCAGGAGCTCGAAATTCTGACAATCAGACTTATCAAGGGATATCGTGTTTTACGTAACTGGTTTGTGTAGATCAGCTAGGCAGTAGCTCTATGTAAAATACTGGTTAAATACTACAATGGGTTACACTGAAAGCCGACCCCAACACAGTTAATATGTGGGGACATTTCACACACGGCTATCTGACCCCAAACTAGAGAGACCCTGTACTATGAGCAAAGTATAAATATTAGTACTACCGTACAGTAGCGATACGCTACGCCTCCCTCTGAAACCGTTCCTCACCTCTCCCCGCGTCGATCGACTGCAGGCTCTGGGAACTGCGTTTTTGTTCGAGCGGCGCGTAGACACGCATACACACGCACGTATCTGTACAGTCTGTTATTTTAGTAGTAGTGTAGGCAATTATATCGTTTCGTTTCTATGGAGTGTCGCGGGTGTGCTATGGGTGTCAGACAGCTGATATATATACACAAATACATTTAAATACATACATATATAGATAAATAACAACCAGGCACAAGGCAAACACAACTGCTCATCACACAAATGTTTACCTTGGGCGGGATTCGAACCCGCAACACGCTGCGCAGCAATCAATCGCTCAACCACTGCGCTAACCTTGTCGTCAAAGGTTGGAAAGTTGGAAAAAATACGAGTTGGCTTTAGACCACACGGCTGAAGTAAAACTTTAGCTTCATCTATATGTACGTATGTATCCGTTTGCAACTGGCTATGAGAAAAGCAGAGGAACAAAATGTGTGCTCGCACCTCTCTCTCTTGCCCCTACTGTAATATACGAAACATAACTCTCTCTCTTTCTATCTTCACTAACATATACGTCAATCTCAACTTTCGTTCCCGATCACAGTTTTCCTAACGCTCTCGTCATGCATTCACCAACTTACTCCTCAAGTCAAGCATGCGTAAAGAAGCTCTACTTTAAAAAAGCTACGCAGATGACGATTCGGCGACTGACTATACGTTTGGTGTGAACACGGCTTTAAGTAACATAGTCCCGGACATATCAAATGACGCCCTAACAAAACAATAGTAACTCAAAATCACATAAAAGTTGACAACAAAGAATGTTGTAAGTGTTGTTTGTAAGGGCCATTTATGTTCTTTTTACGAGGCCGATGTGACCGCACATTAGTGCCTTGAGGACTTCATGGTTGAGACTTGGCGTCACTATCGGTCACCCTTACATAAAAGGCTCATCCTTACTTTACAGTTTTGTAAAATGAAACGTTTCCCTGTCTGTGCATACCTTTTTTGGGCTTGGTATTTTGAGCACTACTTATATATGTGTTTTTTAAATTACTTATAGATATTATTATATACTATTTAACTATGTGTGTTTTTTAAATTATAGATATTGTTCTGGTTAAGTTGTAGTATTTATATAAATATGTTGCCTTATCTTAGGAATGCAGTGAAATCGCTTCAAATTTTGTTGACAATAATCATACTTACTTTTTTGTTCTTCTACCTGCACTATTATAAAATTAGTAATAAGATTTATTGTTCTCATGTAAGTGACGATTGTCTTAATGAGAAATAAAGTTCTTTAAACCAATGTCAAACTAATCATGATACAAGCCTTTATTTATTATTAATTTATACCTTTTAATTATGGAAAATAAATTAATTCGTTTTGAAAAAGGCAGACGCAGCTGTGCTTTTGCAGCTTGAAGCAAGAACCAGCAAGATAATTAAATTAATAGGATGTTAAATAATTAAAGGGATACTTTAATAAGAAAATGTTTTCAGAGCAGATTTAGTCACGCCTTTATGCAAATTTATAGATGGTTAAAACCACCAAAACCACCAACCAATTTATTTTTTTCAATATTAATTCCAATCTCTTTTAAGCCCACTTGTGTCACAAACTTAACATAGTGTTAATTGTTAACACGAGGTTGAGATTCATCTACATACAACAGTGCATAATGGGTCCGTCATCCGTGTTAGCAACTAACACGGGGTTAAAACATAACCTTGCCTGGCGCAAGCGTGTCTTAGGGAACTCCGCCGGATTGGACAATGCACTTGAAAAAGTAGTTAAAACAAATTACAGTCAACTATCATTGCCCTCCCACGAACTCAAACACTTATCTAAAATCTTTATAGCCTTAAAACTATCAATATTCTAAGCTCATCTTAGATAACCCACAGGACAACAGTTACTTGCTGGCCAGTGACTACTCAATTATGCATGTCTTATAAGTTGATATGTCAATCATAAGCTCCTCACTCGATTAGGATGAGGACATAGTTAAAGAGGAAGCGATTATATTATAAATAATATTTTTATGTTAACAACGTATATAAATATCGATAATAATTGAAACCTAGTATTCCAGTCCAAAGGATAGGTACAGCTACAATGGAAAAAGAAAAAAAGTAATAAAGAAAATGAAAAAAAAAATAATTGAAATAATTAATTATTAACTTAATTTAATGGAAAAATTCTACAAATGATAATAAAAAAGTTACACAACGTTTGTGTCTGTCGACAAAAATTGATGTTTTACGGATTCAATTTTCTTTTTTCATTTGCTCTCAGTGATTTTTATAATTTTCTTCGTTTTCATACTTTTCTTCGTTTTCATACTTTTCTTCATATTTGATGTCTACTACAGTTGGTGTGAAATGAAAAGTAGTCCATCTATCTAAGTGTTTTAATTTCAATTTTTCATGAGCATGGCAACATCGTTAGTTTCATTTTTGAGTTTCAAATCAGTGAATGTCACTGTACTAGGTATATTTTCCTTATCAAAGTATCGCTTCATCTGTTTTTAAATTATTGCCAAATTACTCCCAAGTCATATAGCATATTAGGTCCCAAGCATCATTTTTATTACACATTACACACCTTCTGCTCCCGCTCCCGCTCCGTCTCATACCAACACCACTCCCTAACTAAACGCGTACATAAAACAGTGCCATGTCCAATGAACGTTATCATTCGCACATCGTATCCACGAGGAAGCGATGATGTATCGCCGGATATTGCGATTCATTTGACCCATTACGTTCCAAGTTATCAGCCAACGTCTGCGACAGACGTGAGTGAAGATTATGTAAGAACGAGTGAGTGAATGAGGTAATTATTGCGTCGAGGGAAAATAAGGGCCGTTATTTTAGTAGATAGATGAGTAGTGAGAATTGGTATTGAAAATTACTACTCTTTGTTTGAGTTTGTGATGTTATTGAGAAGCAAGGTTGGTGGTGAGACATAAACACCACCAATAACTTGAGATACTCTTATGAACTGTGAAATCGCGACTCGTCCATAGATTTTGAACGACAATAAGGTGATGTGACGTTACTTAATTTCTAACTCAATTGACTAAATATTTATTCATTTCAAAGCAACAAAATATCTAATTGTACAGTCAGTTGAAAATTAATCAAATTTTCAGGTGTAAAATAATGTGTTTTTATTGAAGTTGTGTCTTGAAGTGATTGCACACGTATTTAACGTCGTAGTCGTTATTGTCATGCTGTCGACTTTTAATCACTACATCAAAATGGTGAATTTTCAATTGACCATTCAGACGTACCTAAGGGCTATTGTAAAAAAAAATTAAAGACAATTCCTACATATAGGAATTGTGTTTAAAAGTATTAAGACAGTAATTATCATAATTTCAAAATGCTGAATCGTTTGCAAGTCGGCAGCTTTGGTTCTGTGTGTAGTTTTATATTGCCACCGACTTCCGAAATTACAGTTATTCTTTGCTTTTTTTGTTATTGAAGGCGGTAGTCTTTTTTGTAAAAAGTTTTTTTCGCTTTTAATGCCTACTTCTTGTCACCCAAATTAATTAAGAAACGGTAACATCAAACAAATTAAGTCATCTCTTAATTTTCCACCCTTAGAAGTGGAATCTTTTAATGCAAATATATGGAACCAACTTTGTGGTGGGTTATGGAAATTAGACTACAAGGTAGTAGAAGTTAAGAGTGGTCTAACTTAAAAAAGAAATATACGTGTTGAAATGAGAACCTCTTCTTTTTTTAAAAGTCGTATTTCTTGTTCGGAAATCTACCCAAATCAAATTCGTTTCAAATTCGCCCATGCTAGACCACCGAAGCATTCCAGCCAGATCTAGAATAAGATGTAGACCAGCAATAAACCTCAATGTATCCCATGTTTATTTTGATAGCAGTGCATACAATGTACTATCGTAAATCGTCGAATCAACTGATTATGTTTATTAAACGTAATGTCTATATTTAAATAATGATGCAACATGTTTACTGGACAGCTAATAATATAATTAGATCTATTATGTACTGATCTAGAATTAGCACTAAGTTTACAGATTATGAGCGAATCGGTATAAACATCCGTCAAAGTTGTAGTTAAAAATCTATACAAAATACGAACAAATAAAAAGATAGAGTATAACGATATTTTTTTTATGAAACAACATTGACTAGAGGCGTACTGTATGGCCAGAAAGATTTTTGCTACACCCGTCGCAAAAATCTTCTTCGATTTTTCAACCGACTTAAAAAAAACCGTGCATGTGCGAGTCGGACTCTTCCACAGAGGGTTCCGTACATATTTGTAGGTACATATCCATACTTCTATACTAATCCTTACATACTATCCATACATTAATCTACTTAAAATTATAAATGCGTTTTTTGCGACATAAACGGCCGTATCTTTTTTTCACGTTAACATAGAGGGTTGATTTTTTTACATTTCAACTCGATACAACCACGCGTTCCCGAGATAAAGGGTCTTGACAGACAGACAGACAGACGGACAACAAAGTGATTCTATAAGGGTTCCGTTTTTTCCTTTCGAGGTACGGAACCCTAAAAAGAAGGAGGTTCTCAATTCGACACGTATTTACATTTTTTGTTGTTTCACCACGCATAACTTTTTTCAGTGTGATCCGATTTCGATGATTCTTTTTTTAACTGATAGTGCAGGAGTGAAATATTCACAAAACAACAAATACAAAACCACCGCCACCGACTTCCAAAAGTAAAGTAATGTGTGTTTTTTGCTAAAGTTATTTATCACTTTTTTAATTTTTGAAGGTTCACTTTTTTAAGTTTTATTTTTTTTATACAGTAATTTCATTACAATCTGTTCAGCCATGGCATCGTGAAAACGTAACAGACATAGTTACTTTCGCATTTATAATATTAGCATGGATTTCTACTTTAGAAATTCTCACTTGAAAATACTTTACTATTTCGTATAAGTAATGAAACATCAAAAACACTCCACACAGGATATATTACAAACAATTCTGGAGATAAATAACCATAGACGGGTTCAATGAATTTCCTTGAATTTTAATTGATATAATATTAGAATTTACTGATTTGTATGTGAGGTAGTGGACTTTAATAGTTTTTATGCTGTCTATAAGACTAGGGGACATGCTTTGCATATGCTATGGTCATTTTATACAATATATGTTACAATCTGGTATGCAGATGACATATTAAATAATATAAGAGCTTCCTGGATAGTGGGGGGAAACGATAGTCTAGGAAGTATTCGAGTTCTTTAAATGATTTCGAACTAGCTTTTACCCGCGACTTCGTCCGCGTGAATGTCGGTTGTCGACTTCTCGTGGATGCAGACAAAGTCGCGGATTAAAAAGTAGCGTATGTCCTTCTCCAGAGTTCATGCTATTTTCGTACCAAATTTCATTAAAATCGGTTTCATCTTGAAAGCGTAACAGACAGAGTTACTATCGCATTTATATTATTAAGTATGGATTATGGTTAGTTAAGTGAGTAAATTATGGAAGTACGGATAACCTCCCTAGGCGGGCCATGTCTTCTGTCTCTCTGTCTTCATGTCTGTTTAAGCTGTGGCCCGCATACTTCATGACTGGAACCCTGGCACAAAGGCGGATCGATAAGAAGATGGTCTTGGATGGCTCCCTTGAATTGGCTCACTAAGGCAAAACATAGGGAAATGGTGGGAATAGGGGGCTAAATGCGAGCAAAAGCTAGTAAAAGCTCTACTCAAATGATCCTATCAACTATTCCATCGATTCCACCTCATCCCAACTCTATCCAAGTCTACCACACTACCGGGTTCACGGCCAGAAGGTGACGTCATCATAACATAGTGATGACAACCATGGGGAATGTCGATCTTATGCGGATTGCGTCCACAATGAACTTAGACTGTTTAAGTATTCACGATCAAATTCAAGGAACGTCTGGTTGTAGGAATAATCGTCGAACCTATCTTGTTGCAAGAGACAGTTAAGGCATAAAATAATACCCGCCCGGGCTAGAATAGCAGCCCCCTATTTCATCCCGAGGGTGTCGTCGAAGGCGACCAAGGGAAAATCTGGAAGTCGGGCAGCAGCGGCTTCCGTGTACTTAACAACTTCACTGCGATCCCCAAGACGCCTGCCAAGGGGGAGGCCTTTGTTCAACAGTGGACGTCTTCCGGCTGATGATGATGATGATGATGAGGCATACAATAATACCGGCTTACTGTTGTCCCACTGTCGTGCAAAGGCCTCTTGTCTTACGGAGAAGACGCTTGACCAAGTCTGTGCGATTACAGACTCATTTCTGGAGGTAATTATCTTAAGTTTTAGGAACGTTCGTCCGTATCAGTGTCAAATATCAAATATCATGTATGCTTCTAATTTACCTAGATTTTTAACCATTTCATCGCCATATTAACGAAACAAAAATCTGCCTAAAAGACTGGCGTCATTGCCACGTTGGATACCAAATTGGCAATGCTTGACCTCTGACCAAAGTAAAAACCAGCTCTTGGATCAGGAGCAGTGTCAACGGTTCGAACCTTTTGCTTTGAACTTAGTTCAGTCTTTAGTGGTAATCGACGTCTTAAAATATTCATCATCATCATTCCAGTCGAAAGACGTCCACTGCTAGACATAGGCCTTCCCCAAGTAATGGGGGGTTTTGCCATAATCGCCACGCTTAGCAGGCGGGTTGGCCATCGCAGTATGGTAGTTACGTGCGACACCATACGGACTTAAAATATTAATACATAATAATTATATATTTTGTTCGAATCAAAGTTAAAATTGTTGTTCTGTACTAATTTCAAACATTAATTATTATAGTAAGAGTACTACCTAACCTACCTATAATTATGCGAAGCAAACTAATAATTTGTCAATACGCAAGCTGCAATGATTGTAATGTTCGCATAAAATACCGTTGATTGATTCATATAATTATTCCAGTACTTTATTAGAACAATTACGTTAATTACGTAGAATAGAATAGAATTGTTTATTTGTTAGGATCTTGAATAATTTGGTCTTGCGCTTTTCTGCCATTAATGACATACAAACCCGACTGAACAAGCGATCTCTGAGGAAGGCTTACGTTCAACAGTGGACGGCAATAGGCTGATATAATTATGAACTTTTGCCCCACCCGCGATTTCGACCGCTTGGAACTAAGTTGATTTTGACTTTGGAAGTAAAATACCATAGAACACTAACTATGACACTCCGCAATCACGGCAATAGTGGAATTTTTGAAACCTCAGCATCAGTTTGAGCTCTATTCGAATATCAGCGCTGTGACTTTTTTTTAATGTTACAGCTCCATGCTGAGATAGGAGCCTTTTGGCCTCGTACAGGCCTTTCTATCTTTCTTGCTCATCCAGCAAGAAAGACAGAAAGAAAGAAAAAGCATCTATTGTCCCGCACAGGGCAAAACACACAAAAAGAAACGAAATTGGTCCTGTACGAGGCCAAAAGGCTCCTACCTCAGCATGGTGCTGTAACATTAAAAAAAGTCACAGCGCTGATATTCTGATAGAGCTCAAACTGATGCCACAGTCAGGTACGGATAAGATAAAAAATAAATAAAGTGTAAATCAATAAACAAGTATGAATATTTGAAGAACAGTTGAGATTTTTTTTTGTATAAATTGTAAATAATAGTAGTAGGTACCTATAATACCAAAACATATTATTGCACTGCTGGATTTATTGTTTGGTGTTACGTCAGTTACCGACGCCATACTACATTAATATTAAAAAGTGAGTCTGTCTGTACGACATGTATTATTGTCTGTATGAGCAATGACCCAATTTCTTTAAGATGACTTACAGCTTGCGGTTTTATTAAGAAACTCAACATTGTAGAGGCAATAATAGCAGTCTTTATAAAATGTACAAATTCGTGACTTCCATTAGTCAATGGCTACCAGATTTTTTGATGAATATTGTTTTAGCTACGTCCTTGTTGTTGAATATTTTTATCCACACTTCCATACTAATATTATAAATGCGAAAGTAACTCTGTCCGTAACGCCTTCACGTTAAAACGGCTGAACCGATTTTGATGTTTGGTAGGAAGATAGCTTCAACCCCGGGGAAGGCTACTTTACATTCAACTGCATCCGAGATAACTGACATTCAACGTCTATTTTTCTCAACGACAGAAAGAAAAACTCTTATCAGATTTAGAAAGTCAAAAACGCTAAAAAACGTTCAATACAATAAAAAAAACGCGCTCGGAATTCCAAATTTGAATTTGTATTTAGTTCTTTTCATTGTCACACGCATTCTATTTTCGATCTGTATTCTATACGGCCAGTGTTCCGATTCCGTCGCCCTTCGCGTACTCGACAAACCTCATTTTACCGTTGCTTAATTGAAAATTATTCTAAATTAAACCTTGTTACGACGAATCAAAGTAGCGTTGTAGTTATTTAAACGAGAAGTGTTAGTTGGTTACCATCAGTATGACGTTCTCAGACGGATATGAAAACTACATGTATTTCAGTCTGAATTTCTATTTTTCGTCTCGAATGGAATTAACTTTTTGATTTTATGATTATTACACTTTCTCTATGATAAACTTATAATTATTGTCATCATCTGCCTAGCCTTTCCCCCACTATATTGGGTTCGGCTTCCAGTCTAACCCAATGAAGCTGAATACCAGTGTTTTACATGAAGCGACTGCCTATCTGACCTCTACAATCCAGTTACTGGGTAACACGATACCCCTTGGTAAGACTGGTTGTTAGACTTTTAAGTACCCATAACGACTGTCAAAGATCTAAGAATGACAGCCGGGGGTGTCTCGGTATGACATGGAAGGGTACCCATCCATCTATGAACCGCGGCAAGCATAGCTTAACCATAACCATCACGAGCCCCTTGACCACAAAAATATTGTATGTTTTGGTAAATAAAATTACTGCGATTCATATAATATGTATAAAATTAATAATACCTAAGAACATCGATCGAGTTTTCTGTTCACCATTTCTTGATTTAAATAAATATCTTCTTTACAATCATGTGTTACAAGCGCTAATTCTAACTTATGCAATAGGTACCTTCATTTTTAGCACCAGCGGAACCTCGGATAAATCCTACTCCATTTTGAATCTAGGAACTAAAATCCCGATCACACACACATCATTCAAAAATAGACTCCATTGTTATTGCACTAAGAAATGATTCGCCACAATTTGCGGTTTGGCAGCTATCATTTAGTGCTAATTTCCTTGAATACAAGGGAGATTTATCCGGGAATGTTTTAGATCTGCAGAAATCAAATATTTCTAGAAGTTATTTTTAGTTTCACCGTATTCTGCAAGCAGACTATCGTTTCCTAAATAATCATGGCGAGATGCATACATTCATTTGTATGAAAAAAAAAGATTCATTTAGAGGGTTTAAAATATTTTTCAATGTGGAGAATACATTACCAGGAGTAGATTGATATACTTATCATATTTTTAAATCCATAATTAAAATATTTCAAAATGAAAATATCAGTTTTTGTTTCAAATCGTCGTCCATTTTGTGTTTGTAAAAAAAAGAAAGTGATACGTGACACTAACGGATCTATCAAATTGGCAGACCAGTGATGTGAATCGTTGTTTTATAATGGCGGAGCTGAAAAATTACTGCCAAACTGCCAAACCGCCAAACCGCAAATTAATCATTATTTGTGACATTACTTCCCATAAAACGGCTATCAGTGTCAATATTAATATCAGCCGCCGTTTCGTTCTCAAATAATGAGCTTTACGTTAAACTACTCACTTTTAACATTCATTTTTACTGCGGGGTTTTAAAAATATTTTAAATGCCCGAAGATACTCTTTAGGTACCCAAGAATTTCAACCTCTCTAAACATCTTGATTTTTTTTTTACAAATCTTGCCATAAGTCTTTGTTATCTGTTTTGTCAGTAGGTAAAGGTTGTTCCTGGGATGATAACGCATCTGCAAGGCATTGGGAGTATTCCTGGGGGCCAAGTCTGCTATTTTTATAATTTCGTCATTTCAACACGATTCCATTGTCATTTTGCTAAAAGTTCGTAATCTGCTAAATTCATAATGGTCGATCATTGGTCGGTCGAATTAAACGCAATGACTGCCACAATGACGTTCTAATGGTAGGTATAAAATAGTCTATCATTGATTTCATAATTTTTGATTTTGACAAGTTTGGTAATCTACTAATATATTGGCGTCAATATGACTTTCCAATGGTCAACCATTGACACGCCATTGAAAGAAATGTTCAAGAATGACAACTGAATGACTGACTTAGGCGTTAATCTGCTAAAATTTTGACAGTTCCATTGATACCCTTGATTCCTACTATTAGAACGTCATTGTGCAGTCATTGCTTTTATTTCGACCGACCATGATTGACCATTATGAATTTAGCAGATTACGAACTTTTAGCAAAATGACAATGGGATCGTGTTGGAGTGACGAAATTATAAAAATAGCAGACTTGGCCCCCAGGGGTGTGATTCTGTAAGACCTCATTCTAATCTTCGAATCTGGATCCGCTGTGAGTTTCTTGATTGCCAGTCTAAAAACTCGGTTGATAATTCGAATTTACACTAGCGCCACACTTGCGAGCGTGTCAGCGAGTTGAACTAAATTGACAGATAAAGTATGAGATGACGTAAGAAGTGGCATTCTGTAAGGTAATTTCCTCGTCACTTCGACGCTCACTTCGCACTCGAACCCGATTCAAAGTGTCAAATATATCAAGTTCATTTTGAACCTTATGCGAAGTGAGAGTGAATAGCGATGTGAGATGCGAGTTGTTGTTTGAATTTTACAGAATCCACCTACTGATCCGATGAAATAAAAAAAAACTTTATTTCGGAAATTATGATGTGTTCCAAAACATTTCTATAATTGACCACAGTATCTATTAATGACTTGTGAAAACTGCTTCTTGGGGCAAGTTTATTCATTCCAAAATAATTTAAATAACATCACGCTGTATCTCGGGTATATTCCGTAAGGTAGTGTCGCCGAAGATGGCCCGGGTCCTAGGATAGCCCACATTTAAAAAAATACAGTTATGATTATTCGAAACATTTGAAATTTCGTGGGTGTATGCTATTGGTACTATAGACAATAGTGCAAGTGTGTTTCATTACCGGCGCGTCGCCATTTTGGAGACTGATGGCAGTTTGCTTGTTCATGTCAAGACGATACACTTTTTATTACCTGCATTATCTAAATCCTTTTGAAAATTAACGAATTTAAAACAAATCTCTTTGCTCTAAAATGTGAAAATTCATATTTAATCTATTTATAAGCGAATTACAGGTGAGTGTTACTATTTTATTTCCTTTTTTTGTATTTTTACGAGATTATACTCAACCCGGGTGTAATTTCCTATCATGGCCCATAGTATAATTCCCTTAATGAATGACATCAAAAAAATAAATTTTAGAAAAAAAATCTGATTTATTTTTATTTTTGATAAGTTACTTTCAATATTGGTCTCGAAGTTAAATTTTATTTTATTTAGTGGTTTGTTTTTATTTTATAGTTGATTTTCATTTTGATAGATTTAAGATAGCCCACATTTAAATTTTTGGTTGATTTTTTTTACCTTTTATGAAAAATGTTATGGGAAGTATGTTTTTATTTCGATGTTTTATGTTAAAAGTGTTTAAGAGTTTATAATGCATATACTTTCATTAATATTTTTCGGGCCATCTTCAGCGACCAGCTTCCCAAGATAGCCCAATAACAAGTTTCTAAAAAGTGTTAACATTTGTGTTAAAATGCCAAAAACTGTACTACTTTTTTAGATATCTTGTTTCTCAAATAAATATATTACAACTTCCATTATCTTTTTTCTTTTTTTTATTTATCTGCAAGATTTTACGAGGTTTTGAAATTAAGCGGGCCTTCATCGGCGCCTGTACCTTATTATTATACCATACCCTGTTCACAATAAGATTAGACATTTACTCAAACCTTTTTTACAGTCCGTTCAACCGATTTTGACTTATATTGCGTTGGTAGCATGACAAATGGCAACTGCAGTAAACAGTTGTTATTGTAACCACTTTTTTGCCTCTAATGTCATCCTTAAGCCTACGGAATAGAAGTCAAAATCGGTTGAAGGGACTGTAAAAAAGGTTTGTGTTTATGTCTAATCTTATTGTGAACAGGGTATAGTTTATGTTTTTAAGTCATGTAAAAACCAATTTAGACTCCGAGTTGCTAACTATAAGATTCATAGTCAAAGTCAAAAGATTTATTTGCAAAAATGCGGTTATACAAAAGATGGTAGGTACAGTTCGATTCAAACTTAATGGCGGCTGTGAAGTGAGCGGTTGGCTGCGCAGTACCCCGCCCCTTACCCCCGCTGTCACGTGAAATTGTTAATGCGCAGCCACTCGCCCCGTATTCAGAGTCGCCATTAAGTTTGAATCGTACTGTACCTTATTGTTAGTGCAGAGACACATTTGGTCACAAATTGGCATGCAAATATTATGATAAAAAAGAACAGAAATCCATAACTTTACCCAACGTGGGAATCGATTCTCTGACCCTACGTTAAGCACTCGCGTATTGCGAGGACTCGATAAACGGTGCCAATTTTATTGTGCACAATCTAAACTTAATTTAAGCTATTTATATCTCTTTCTCTCCCCTAAAACAAGAAAGAGACAGATAATAATAAGAGCTGTTTAAGTTGATCTAAAATATTCATACAATTATAGTTGTCATTTCAGAACGTTGAACAACACGGCCAAGTTCAAGAAAAAAAACTAATTTGACATCTCTAACTTAGTCCTTATCTGTCGCCGTCCTTTTCTTCAGCTGCCTGGTAGTAAGAGATGCCAATAGTCTTATTTTAGTTTGGTTTGTGAACAAGGGAATCGGCATCATTATCAACAATAAGAGTTGCAATATAAAAAAAAATATTGAACTACCTGCCTACATGTAGGTACTTTCATTTATGTATTTCCAACTTCATTCATTCTGACAAATATTGTTTACATTACGTATAGTCTATAAAACATCTCGCACTTGACCTATATACACTGACCTTAATGCTACAGATTGTTTATCGAAAAGAGATACTTAATGAATGTCTATTTGTGTGAGCGAATGTTGGAAACTACTGAACTAGTGGTGATGCAGTTCTTTATGAATGCAGCTCGAGTTAGTTTAAATCTTATTCAATAACAAGGCAAGGTGCCAGGTTTTACCAGATTTGTTTAAAAATCTTACAAGCAAGCTTTTTTCAAGAAGAAATTCAGACTAGGCAGATGTCTTATCAAAATATTAAAAAAACAACACAATTTTTTTTACCGTTATTCAATATTAGTATGCAATAATTTAATAACACTTTAAAAATTTAGTGATATTGAGTGATTAATGTAGGTGCAAATATTATTGTATCACACTTTTCAGTTGTGATTGTTTAAATGGACCTGCTGTGAGAGATTTACAGCAAAACAATTACGATTTATTATCTGTTTTCGTAAAAGATTACGGAGCGCAACATATTTAAAAAATCCTTAGCACAATTTTATTCCGATAAAGCTATCATAATAAAAACAAACCACTAATGCATACCTACATTACACTATCGCATCTCTAATGTATCGTATATCGATTGAACATTAATCGATTAAATTGGCATCGATCCTAATTCGATTCCCGTCTTGTAGATAAAGTATAATTTATTCTAAAGTACGCCTCAATGTGATGCAGGAGTCACATTCAAAATAGTTCACTCACTCTTTTAATGTTTATTAAGTATCTTTCTTAGTTTGTATGGTACCAAAGTTTGCTGCTAAATTCATTGGGACCTACAGAAATTCTTTGGGCCAATTCTTTGGACCAAAATTATGCAGGAAATCAACACAGGTGCACTCCGTCTTTCCCCTCTCTCATAATCCGGTGGGACGACCATCGGAGAGAATTGTAGGTTGGGACTAAGCGCAGGACCAACTGCTTTACGTGCTTTCCGAGGCATGGGGGCTCTCATTACCTACTTATAAAATACTGCAACTGAGAAATAACTAATGAAAAAAACCAATAACCCACGCTCAGCAGTCTAGCTGGCGATCTCGAAACCATAGCGGCACTGTTCAAATTCGATGTATGAAAAGATTTTGAACTCGGCTGCATTCACAGTGAGTTAATCCGTTTTTCTCATTCTACAAGGTGAAATTTAATTCTTGTGCAAATTTTTAAGGAGCGACTCAGACCACGGTCCTGAACAGCTTTCATTATGGGGCCAACTCAAGCAGCGCGAAAAAAAAATCAGATGTTCCGTACAGAAGTGCATCAGTACCTACTCGGCTAAAATGTATGGTACAGCTATTTATTTTCATCCTGTATAATGATTTTGAATTTATTACTTAACCCTTTCCCTGTGCAATGACTCACGGTTTGCGATTGTTTAACTAGTGTGTCTACAAACAGCCTAGTATGAGTTTTTTTTTTTTTTTTACTATCAAGTAGGCTTGCGTTTGACCGCAATTCACCTGATCTTAAGTGATAATGCGCCCTAAGTTGGAACACGCTTGCCTAGGATGAACCGGTTCACTCGTGCCTTGAAGATACCCAGATTATACTTATCAGGGAACAGAGAGGCGGGCAGGGAATTGCACAGTCTGGCAGTTCGCACAATAAATGTGGAGTCAAAGCGCATGGTTCGAGACCGTGGAACTTCAACCATTATAGCGGTGACGCTTCGCCGTATCTCTGCTCGTCCGATGATGGAATGGGGATGGGGGAATTAAATTATGCAATTCCAAAGCACACTCTTCGAAATGTACTCGATAAAAGACCGAAGAGCTAGCAACGGCTATTCGAACTCGATCGAGTTAACGTAAAGGATCGCTTACGTCATTTTGTATGGAATAATTGTTTTTAATATTATCGCCACTAGACTGCGCTGTTTCAATACAAATTGCAGTTAACGTTAACGTGTTCGAGTTCGAATAGAAACTTACACTAGGCCCTCTCTTGACGCACTGTGAACGTGTTAATATACTAACGACCCGCCCTAACTTCGCACGGGTATTACCGTCATATTTTGAAATCTAACGGTAATTGGTTGACCAATTTACACAAAACCTCAACAAATGATACACCTAAACCTTCCTTTATAATAAAATTCTTTATGAATCACTCTGTCTATTATTAAAAACCGGATGAAAATCCGTTCAGAAGTTTTTGAGTTCATCGTGATCAGACAGACGCGGATTGTGATGTGATTAACCATAGTTTTATCGTTTAGAAATAAGATTACCTTCACAAGCAAACGCTCTGCAAAATATCACAAATATGAGCGATAAAACGCGTTCATCTATTCCAAGCTATTATAACTAAAATAAACTTTATTCTTTTCACATAACATTTCTGCGAAGTCATATTTTTTATTTCGATCATAACAATATAAAGTCATAAACGCTGCATTCGTAAAAGATATCTTTTATCTATGAGTAAAACGAATCTTTTACTACCTAGCACTGACCAAATGTGGCAAGTAATGCCTATAAGATCTTTAGAACAGCGAAACTGGTCGGACGAACGCGGCAACACAGTGAGTTAATCCGTTTTTCTCAATCTATAAGAGGTAACATGGCAGGTGCATAGTAAAAACCTAACAAAAATAGGTAAACTACATCTACACAAATACACACAAACAAAATGCAAATACATATTCCTGTATAATTATATTTATACATATAAAAGAAAAGAAAAGAGGTTTATGAGGTGAATCTGCTGACTTGTGTTAAAGTAAATTGCAATTTCTGCTTAAATGCATACCGACTAGTAGCCGTCCTGATATCGAGAAAAAGCTCAATTCAAATAAGAATGGACTGGATATGAAAGGATGTATGAACGAAACTAAGAGTATGAGAAAGGCCACAGTAAGAGAAAATCTTTTGTCTGACTTACTTATTATAAGAAACTTGATTCTTTTTTTTTAATGATATCTAAACATAATTTATAATTATTCCGACTCTGCACGTGACCCGAGGGCTGACCTATTCTATGGTCATAGAATCAGCATTGCCATACAACGCCATTCATTCTTATAATATGTAATAATAAGTAAGTCAGACCAAAGAGTTAAAAAAAAAAATTTAAATACATTTTTTGACGATAATTCCTAAGACTATCATTAAAAATGGGTAGCCCTTTGACAGCTATGTGGACGAGTTTTTCTAATGCCCTATGCGCGCCCCCTATTTTATAATACATTTACAATCATTGGGCACGAAAATTCATAAATGAAGCGTAACCTACCTAATTTCCTCATACTTATCAAAAATAAATAATTAAACGCAACAATTGTAACATATCACGTGACATACGTATATAAATTCGTTCACAGGCACCAACTGAGGGCACACAAAACATTTAGGGCACATATCTGTCAGAAATATTAAAGTTTGGTCACCCGCACCGCCCACGTGCGCAGGAGTCGATTAGACATCAGAATTATTGTGAAAAACTCTATTCTAGGCCGTGAGTCAAGTAATGGAACATTTTATTGTTCTTCAATTTGTATTAACTAATTGATATAGTGTTTGTGGTGAGTAGAATCTATAGATTTTAAAAAACCAAATGTATTATAAAAAAAATAAGGTGCTCTAGAAGGACTTGAGGGCAATACCTAAACCCCTAAATCTAGGCTATTTCTGTTTGCAGTATTAATAAACTGTAGGCGAGTCGTCTATTAGGTATTTCATACATAGTTGAAATATCCAATCTAAAAAAAAACCATTCGATTAATCGGTCGTTAGTGCAATTAATTTTAGTTTAATCAAAATTATGTCAGCGTGCTCCACCTTAGGCCGCATTGTCACTTAAGATCAGGGCCTCAAGTCTGCTATTACAATAGTGTCGGAATGGTCTATCATTGATTTCATAATTGTTGATTTTGACAAGTTTGGTAATCTACTAATATAATGGCGTCAATATGACTTTCCAATGGTCAACCAATGACACCAGTGGCGTGCCTTCCATTAAAGCCGAATAGCCTGGCTTGCTTGCTATCAATAACGAGAGAAGATTTAAAAAAAAAACAAAAATAAACACAAAAAGAAAATATCTCTAAATAAGTATTGAAAATTGATCGGGTGTTTATGGTTATTTCTCGGGCTTGCCCTAAGATTGACCCCTAGGCACGCCACTGAATGACACGCCATTGAATGAAATGATAAAGAATGATAATCTCGTACAAAATGACAACTGAATGACTGACTTAGGCGGTGATCTGCTAAAATTTTAACAGTTCCTTTGATCAGTGACCTACCATTAGAACGTCATTGTCCATGCATTGTTTTTAATTTGACCGACCAATGATCGACCATTATGAATTTAGCAGATTACGAACTTTTATCAAAATGACAATGGGATCGTGTTGAAATGACTAAATTATTAAAATAGCAGACTTGGCCCCCAGGTGAGTTGCGGCCAAACGCCTATATCACAAAAAAAAGTAAACCAGTAGTTCAGTCGACCAATATGTGTTATGAAGATTATTATGTGAATCAACCGTAGTTATATCAAAAGTAGTTATTACAACTTTAGATATTATATGTATCTAACCAAATTCTGACCCCTGACTACCTATAACGGTTGTCTATGAAGATCTATGAATGACAACCAACGGCTTTACGTGCTTTCCGAGGCACGGAGGGGACTTAGTATAAAATGGATGGTCACCCATCCACCGACCGACCGCGGCAAGCGCAGTCTAACTATCATGAGGTATGGATTATCTTACCTACATCATACTGCAATGTCAATGTATTGTCAACATATTTACAATACAAACGCAATCGCATCTTTATCGTTCAAGATAACATACCAATCCATTTCACCACCTGACTTTCATGCTGTTTATCAGTAACATACAGGTTATTCATTGAATACCTATTTCAGAATAAAAATGAAGGTAAATTCTTTATTTGGATTCAAACTTAGTCTATACAAAATCACAAAGTACTGTAAGGCTGTGGCGCGCCCGAGCAGAGAGACCACTCAGAACAAACCGCCATTTTACTCACGCACACATTGACATTACATTTATAGGCAATTTCAAGCAGTTTCAAGCAGACATCAGTCTCGTCGGTCACGTTTTGTCTAAATGAATAAATGAGAAACATTGACATTTCACGACGAACAGAAAAAAAATGTTATAAAAAAATGCAAAGAGTTCCAACCAGTGTCAATAAAAAATCATATTGTCACAAATAAAACCTACAGAGTCAATACAGTAGCAGCCCTAGTGAGTCTGGCCAGTTTAGGTAATTATTTTTGAAGATGGCGGGAGCGGTCCTTCTGTACCCTTTATATTTTGGGACAAAATTTCATCAAAATCGGTTCAGTAGTTAGCAGTGAAAGCGTACCAAATATACAACTGGATTTCGTATTAAAATATTAGTATTTAAAAGAGTGTAAAATAATGACTGCTCAGCACATTCACAGCATTTGTAATTGCAAGTTATCTGATGTAGTTTGTTCCTCTGTACATTTGCAATACTGGGATGGAGCTGAAATGTGTCATATGCCTGTAAATAAATTGCCATCCATATAGAACGCAAAACACAGCAGCGTCGCTTATCGGATTTAATACAGTGGTATTTCCCCGGACGATACTACTTCTATAATTCTTATCTCTATTATACACTAATATTATAATAAGATGGATAAATTGTATAAGGAATTATATGAAGAGAAGGGAGTGAGTGATATCATGACAGTTGACCAGGGCCGGATTAACCATGTTGAAGCCCCTAGACACAAAGTACGTAAGGCTGCGGCGCGCCCGAGCAGAGAGACCACTCAGAACAAACCGCCATTTTTCGCACGCACACATTGACATTACGTTTATAGACATTCTCAAAAAGTTTCAAGCAATCTTCAGTCTCGACT
Source organism: Charanyca ferruginea (assembly GCA_947361185.1). Classification (NCBI taxonomy): domain Eukaryota; kingdom Metazoa; phylum Arthropoda; class Insecta; order Lepidoptera; family Noctuidae; genus Charanyca; species Charanyca ferruginea. Next base: position 5,481,050 of record OX376077.1, on the reverse strand, counting down.
GTCACATGTTGTCTAAATGAATAAATGACATTTCATGACGAACAGAAAAATTTCGTTGTAAAAAAATTGCAGAGTTCCAATCAGTGTCGATAAAATTTCATATTGTCACAAATAAAACCTACAGAGTGAATACAGTAGCAGCCCTAGTGAGTCTGGCAAGTAGGTATAGGTAATTAATTTTGAAGATGGCAGGAGCGGTCCTTCTGTAACCTTTATATTTTGTGCCCTAGGCTTGTTTTATTTCCGTTGACTGCCCTGTTTTCTAACTTCCTAAAATACATATTTTGTACCACAATTAATCATAATTTGAAAATTAAACTATTATTATACTACAATACGTTTTCGTTATTAATATCAATATTTTTTCTCGGTGCACCCGGCCTCTGACCCTAGGCTGTTGCCTAGTCTGTCTTAAAGATATCCCGGCCCTGCGGTTGACAGGACGCATAGGACGAAGAAAACAAGTTACGCCAACCCCAAATAACATGGTATTAGGGTAGGAAGAAGATGACGATTTATTATTTTACTGCTTGATTTATTAAGATGATGATGATTTTATGGCTTATTGATTTTATTGCTAGGTTAGAGGTAATTCCTAGAAAGGCTGTGCCGAATAATGTTACCAGTATTATGTAAAAAACTTGATTTAAGGCGCTAACAAGCGACTTTTACAGATTTTAAAATGACAATTACGTCAAAATGTGTAGTGTAAATGATTTGAAAAACTATGTAATACTAGAACATTCCCTTAATCATTTAGTATGTGAATATTTTTGATTAAGTTCATATTAAATAGTTTAATTAACTCGTGAAGTTGTGTCTGACGCGGACAAAACCTTGATAATCACACAATATCTACCAGGTTTATTTAAACAAAACTTTCACTATCTTACTGACAATTTTATTAGATCTATCGTTTAGTATACGTCTTTTTTTTAATTTAAAGAATACTATGTTTTATTTATTTTTTCGGCTAAACTTTGAGACTTTTGGACGCAACGCATACGATTTTCTGGTCGCTCAAGTTCACCGGCCTATATCGTCGCCTTAAGAGAGTGTCCGTACGGAATTTCTTGCTCGTTGATTACGTTTTGGAACGAGCGACTAGCTTCAACTTTCTGACTAACTAACCGAGTCCTTGACAATTCAAAAGTGCCTGTAAATGGTTTTATTGCTAAAATGCTTTGACAAAAAATATTTCTGATAGAAAGCTTATGTTCGAAAGTATACTTGACTTGCTCACGGACGAAGACAGACGCTAGTTACTAATAATAAACCATTACGTGTCCAAGCTATTTAATAGAGACACATGTCATGTCTCCAAAGTCCAAAGGGCCCAGATTACGGGTAACATCTTCATTGTGTCTGTCCGTTTTTTTTGTCGCTACCTACAGAACCACGTGTTCCGCACACGTTATCTTCACCGGAAAGAATAGAGATGTTTCCGAACTGTGGAGTCGTTGTTGTGTTATTTTTTTTTTTGCGTTTTTTTTTAAATATATTCTGCTTTCAATTTAATAACTAAGAATCAAATTATTTTCGAACATGCTACACGAAGATTTTTTTATTTTGATATCTTAGAAAATATTAAAAAAAAATGATTTTGTGGAATTCACAGAAAGAATCAATTTAAAATATTTAGATGCGTGGTTACTATTACAATGTACGTATCGTTAAAATTTGTAAACATAATTTAGGTAGGTACTAACAATTACACGCATACAGCTAGAACCTACAGAAACAAAAACTAAATATTATAATAATCAATATTTATAACAAACATTACAATTACAACAAAATATCTACTTTTTGCAGACCGCCACAAACGCGCCACAAACACAGACACAAACGCAATAGGTCTATATTCCTAGTAGAAGCAAGCAGAGAAGTAGATAAATATTGTACAGTACCAACACGGACATTTCACCAGTAATATTTAAGTCTCATGGAATAGAATCGACCTTTTTGCCATCAACCAGCCTCAAATCCAGGCTTCCGAAGTACTGAGAAATAGTAAAGTTGATACTTTGCATATTGATCTACTATAAATTAATCTAATTTATTATGTACCTTTAACCGCAACTTCGTTCGCGTGAATTTTCCATCAGATACTAATTTTTAACATAATAAAATTGCCTATGGCACTTAGGGATTATTTAGCTTCCTAATGGTAAAAGATTTTTTTAAATCGGTAAAGTATTTTCCATAACAAACTAACCCACACAATAAATCAAATCTTTTCGCTTTATTTTAAAGTATTGTTTTTGAGTACATTTTTATTCTACGGGCCCTTGTTGCCTAATAAATAATTAAATATATTTTTTTGTAATATCTCACAGTCTCCATACATTTCTCTGTTCGTTAAGCAACAAAAACACATTGTTTGCCACGTGTTACGCGTTAGGACGCCGGCTGAATGCTAAAAGGGACACTGGTTCGATTCCCGCTTGAACATTATCCTCAGGATCGTGTCTTTGTAGAGATTTATTTATTGCTTGAATGTTTCCTTTTTGTAGGATACTTTTTTTAAGACAATGTCCGTCAATTGTTGGATGTTTTCTTTTAAGTTTTAAGACTATTTTTGGTTTAAATATGTCACATATTGTAAGTTTCAGCAGATTTTTTTCATTTGAAAATATAGTTCCTTTTTAAATGAGCACGTCATTTAAAAAACTATCTTTTCAAATGGTAGTCGTACGTTTTATTTTTTTTATACAAAAAATATCAATGTATTATACTGTAATATTTTACTATTAAGTAATGCATAAAAAAATTATATTTTTTAAATTTATTGTATTGTTTTAAAAATATTGAACAGGTTATTTACTCGTATAAGATATACTTCTACTACTAATCTTGGTAATACATTTTTTTTTTATATTGAATAGGTTAATAAAGGGACTATATTTTTAAAAAAGAGACGCTTAAAGCGACCAACGAAGCCAACATTAAAAAATATTGAATAGGTTAGAAAGGTTTATAAGTACATACTAATCTAGCTAATAATTTTGTCATAATAATCGCAATTTAAACGTTTCAGTAAATAGGTACTCTCTTTTAATAACATTACCTAAATAACTATCAATGAATGCCTAGAAATATACTATATAGCTATTATAATTTTGCTAGTCTTCTTAACACATGTTTACAATACCCATGAGCTTATTACATTATTATTACTTATCTCAAACAAATTCCCGCCAATTCCCATTCAATTAATTAACAATTCTATGAAAAATAGTACTTTATCTAATCACATAAAAAAAAACAATACTGAGAATACTGACTCACTACGTATGAAACTAATTATATTTTCATATAAATGCCGCCAGTCTATATTTAATTATATCTTAAAATAACACAAATAGACTTACCAACTTCTGGGAATGAACACAATTCCCGCTTGGAGTATCCGCAACGTCACAAAATGTCACTACAGCCTCTAAAGTATCAGTTTATAACACAAAACGTCACTAAAAGTCAAAAAACACAATCACAATGACACAGTCACATCAAAAGTTTAGCTCCGTACGTGAAAATTCGATGATTGTTCGACACTTACAAGACGACCGTCCGCGCCGAGCTTTGCAAGATGACTGAAGACAATCTGCGCGAGCTTTCAGCGGTGCGCGTGCGCTGTAATTGGAACCGCGGGGGAAAGCGCACGCGTATATCTATCTCTTTCTAACGTTCAGTGGAAATTGGAGTTGTTTTATCTCCGTCCTTGTTTAACTTAGTGTCTGCTATGAAAATCGTGGAAAACGTAAGTAAACAGCACGTTTGCGTCGTATTACGTAATCTTAGTTGCATTTATGATATATTTTGTCTTGTGATTAATGTGTTTTCTCTGTTTTCCTTACGTTTTGTTAATGTTGGCTTATATTCAATGATATGGGCGCCGGAGACATGGTTTTTATTGGAAGTGGAATGTATTATGTTCATTGAGAAAAGCAGTCATCTAAATATGTTCATAATGTATGTCGTGATAATGTCTGTTATGTACCTAGAAGAATATTGAACCGAGAGTGGTTTCGTAGACGCTCATAAATAATATTAATGGTTGTCCTAAATCAGTTTAATGTGTGGGATATTCTGTTTCAATGGCAGCTTTTTGGCAAACGCTTAATTTCCAAGTCACAGCTTGAACAATTTTTGGAAACGTCCATCTTGAAAATTGACAAATACTTGTTATTTTTTATCATTGTTTAGTACCACAATACCGTATTGTCTTAACTAAACATCTGTACTATAATATTCTTATAGTCTAAGAAAGAGCCGTGTAAGATCGACCTTCATCCATCAAATAACTTGATGAGACATATTTTTTATTAAATATAATTTATTAACAAACATGCCTATGATAACTTGCCTATCGAAAAGTTTACATAGCTATTTTTTATTTAATTAATTTTAATCAATTTTCTTTCATCACCTTTTCACTCTTTTCATAACCAAATGAATTTCATCCCAACTGATAGTTTTTGAGACACAGAATAGGCATATTCTGTGTCTCAAAAACTATCAGTTGGGATGAAATTCACGCAACATGATCGGTATTCTACTATTCGTTTGATGTCTCAAAATGACAGTTAAAAAGCACTAAAATCTGGTACTGGGATGTTATTTTAGTACATTATAATACAATGAAATGTAATACATTCATTGAAATGTAATCGATCGATATTTTTTCTCTCATGTGGCTACACTATAAGTAAGTTTGGTAGAGTTGGGTTGTCGTACAGTTGACGTGCAGTTCACGCGCAGCTTACGCGCAGTTCAAAGATTACAAGAATACCGTTAATCACTCAAACTTGAACTTAACTGCAACTGCACTACAACTTCATCGGCGCGTCATAAAATTACGTGAATTTGCCCTCAGGTGGATTTACGCCAGGTTACGGCTGGTTTACGTGCTTACCAAGGTATGGAGGGGTCTTGATATGTAATGGATGGTCACCCATCCCCGGAACAACCGCGGCCATACTACTATAACCATGACCGATCGATTCGTACAAGCAAAAAATCTACAAAAGTACCTATAAGTAAAGAAAGGAGATGTAGAATAAAAAAGTTAATAAACAATTTAAGTAAAGTTTCCACCATCCACATTCCATCATCGGATGAGCAGAGATACGGCGAAGCGTCACCGCTATATGGTTGAAGTTCCACGGTCACGAGCCAAGCGGTATGCTTTGGCATTTATTGTGTGAGCTGCCATACTGTGGAAATCACTCTCTCTGTTCCCCGATAAGTACAATCTGGGTATCTTCAAGGCAAGAGTGAACCGGTCATCCTAGGCAAGCGTGCTCCACCACTACAAAACCCCACCGCTAGTTCTTTAAAATATTAGTAAAGATATTATGGTAAACGTAAATTAATCACATAAATAAACATTACTGCAAATAAACTTAGAAAATATTATTATGTACATACATTCCTTTCTTTGTCTGCAAAATAAGCTTGTATGAAGTTATTAGCAAATAAATTGTAGAAACAAGTTGTTTGTACCCTGAATTATCATTTATATTACTTACTGAACTGGCCATTTACTTATTTATTCTAACATCAATAAGATTTACTCTGTGATATATTTATAAGCTTATAACTTTTTTTTTAATATTCTGGTAGGCTTGCACTTGACTGCAACACACCTGGTCTTGTTGTGATGATGCGGCTTAAGGTGGAACTATAAATGGTAGGAAATATAAAATTTATGTGTAAACAAAACAATAATAACATTTATTTGGTGGTGGATTTAGCAATGGTGGTTTTGCCCAATCTACTCCATACCAAACTATATATAAGATGTTTTAAATCCCCCACAACAACTCACCTGTCTCATCTTAAGTGATGATGCGGCCTTAGGTGGAACCATGGATATAAGAAATTAGATTTCTATATTAGATTTCTATGGATGGAATACTCTTGCCTAGGATAAACCGGCTCACTCGCGCCTTGAAGATACCCAGCCCAGGTTATACTTATCGTTGAACAGAGAGGTCGGCAGTGAATTCCACACTTAGGCAGTTCACACAATTTATAAATAAGTTTGAAGTAAATTGGTACCTAGTTTTATAAAAAAAATTGTAGACACTGTATTTGTAACTTCATTTTCTTTATCTTCAAGGATAGTAGGTACCGCACCTATTTATTACTTACGCGGTAGATATTTTTAATCATAAACTGTACAAAAATATGCCAACGTGTAATATTCGTATTTACAATCTGCAGTCCCTATTTCAAGAGTACGTAAGTTATATTTGTCATCGTTCGAAAGTATAAAAACTAAGCTAAACGGCTTTTGTACAGTCATCAACAAAAGTGAATCAAAACTATCCAAAGTCTCAGAAGAGGTGAATGAAAACTGGCTATATAAGATTGAAATCCGCCTTGAGCGCACGTGGTGATCAATGCCCGTGCCTTTTCTGTATGAGAAGAGGCCTTTGCCCTGCCGTGGGACAAGAACAGGCTGGTAATAAATACATACATTTAAAAAATGACCTTTGTATTAATTCAGTACCTTAAGGCCCTTTTCCTGTCATGCGGATTATCGCCCGCGCGCGGATCTGGTCCGGATGCGGGTGATGGCACGCTCCTGGCCACACGCAGGGCAAAGGTTTCGTTTGCCGCTGCAGTGTCGTGCTTGTCGCCAGTGGCTAAACTCGTACGTACTATGACCATGCGTGCGACTCGCGTCACAGTAAAAACAACACTGAAGGCAGAAGAACGGCGCCCGCATGCGATTAGCACGCACGCGAGTTTCGCGCCCGCAGCCAATCCGCGTTCCGCGCGCGTGCTGCCCGTATGATAGGAAAAACATGTTTGAAATGATAGGATAGGATGTGGGCAGTCTGCGTGCGGACGAAAACACGTATGACAGGAAAAGGGCAGTTTTAAAGATACAATGTCAATGAACAAGAGCGTCCCCCCCCCCCTCCCCAAATTAGAGAGCGAGTGACAGATAAAATAATAGAGATGGGAGACATGAATGATCGGAGTGTGAATGAAAGCTGGAATGAAATGGCTGAGTGTATTCGGTGTGCAGCGAAAGATATGTCGGAATACTACAGTACTCATAGTTCAATGTAAATCCGGAACGAATGCCTAAAATCATTATCATCTGCCCAGCTTTTTCCTAAGTTTGTTGGGATCGGGTTTCAGTCTAACCGGACGCAGCTGAATACCAGTATTTTACATAGAGCGACTGCCTGTGTGACCTCCACAACCCAGTAACTGGGTAACAGGATACTCCTTGGTAAGATTGCTTGTCAGAATTTCTGGCTTCTGACTACCCATAACGACTGTCAAAGATCTACGAATGACAGCCGGGGTCAACGGCTTTACGTGCTTTTCGAGGCACGGAGGGACTTGGTGTGAAATGAATGGTCACCCATCTACAGACTGACCGCGGCAAGCGTAGCTTAACCTTGTCCGATCGATCCGTATGACTTTTACTTAGCTACGAGTGAATCTCTTTTCCTAAAATAGATTTTAATTAATTAGCGTCAAATAGTAATTAGTACCGCGAACAGCACCACCCCATTTCTACCCGTGGGTGTCGTAGAAGGCGACAGAGGGATATTCACCAGAGGATGGGTAGCAGCGTCCTTCTGAATACCATATCACCAACTGCGATCGCCAACATACATAGGCCAAGCATGGCGACATGGCGATTACGACCAAACCTCCCCTTGGGGAAGACCTATGCCCAGTAGTAGCTGTCTAAACGTTGACAAGATGAAATAGTCAAAATCATTAAAATTAACCGAATGAGCATCAAATTGTGTTGTTGTCTGTACACATGAGAATAGAAATAACAATATGGCCGGAGCTGTCAGTTTATGCAAATATTATCGCTATCTTCTATTATTCGTATTTATATTGTCTGCATAATCTATGAACTGAGCTGCAAAACGACTGTATTTGATTCTGTTAAGATATGGTTTGATAGTGTGACAGTTTTACCCGTGGCTGCGGTCGTAACTTTTTTTATAAAACTAGACTACACAGAATTTAGTATTGCCCTTGGTATACACCGTGGCATTTTAATCGTAGGTATTTCATCGGCAAACTACTTCATGAATCAAATAAAAAAAAAAAAAAAAAAAATACAATATAATTAAAATGCTAGCATTAATGACATCCTTCGTCGTGTTCTTGCCATCGCCGGGGTGCCCGCTATTTTAGAACCCAATGGCTTGGCACGCGACGATGGGAAGATGGGAAGAGACCAGATGGGATGCCTTGGAAGTTGGGTAGGCCTTTGGTGTGGGACGCAACATGTGTCGACACCCTTGCGCCATCTCATCTTGCTAACACGACGTGCTGTGCTGGGGCGGCTGCTGCAGGTGCCGAAAACCTCAAACGGCGCAAATATAATAGCCTTCTTGAAAACTATATATTTGAGCCGTTTGGGGTGGAAACTCAAAATGATCAATATGGGCACTCGGACCCCATGGTCCGAGTGCCCATATTGTTTTTCGAGACATCGCCAAGCGGCTGGTCGACTCTTTATGTGATCCGAAGGCTGGTCTATTCTTGGGTCAAAGAATCAGCATGGCCATACAGCGTGGCAAATGGCAATGCTGCCAGCCTGCTGGGCAGGTGTCCCGTTGACAGCGATGTGGACGAGTTTTTCGATGCCCTTTGAGCTCCTCTGCCTTTTTCTTGGAATTGTACATAATATTATTATTTAGATTTGTAAGTTTTGTGTATATATTCCTAGGTACTACCTATGTTTTAACAATTAAATGTGTGTTTTTTTTTCGTCATTTATAATTGTTATTTGTTAAGTATAACTCGAACTATGCCAAATTATATATAATTAAAATTTAATGCAAATAAAAATAAAAATATTATCAGAATTATATAAATCATAAAATAACACGCACACGCAACACAACACAACACAACAACACGCACGCGCGCTTTGTTCTGTTTGTTGTTTTGTATTGCCACCGACTTCCGAAACTAGAGTCATGTCTGTTCTGTGCTACTTACGGTTCTCTTTTTTGTAAAAAGTTTTTGTTTTCCACTTTTTAGTGCCTCCATATCACCCAAATTCATTTAAGAAACGGCAACACAATTAAAACAGAGATTGAAAGTCCTCCAAAGATGGAAGAAACGCAAACGTCTTGCTATGTATAATTTTTTGGTTATTATTGATTTATTCAAAAAGCGCTGATTACATTTATATTTGTTGTATATAAACCTTCTCTAGAATATATGGTTCAGCCAAACGGGAGATAATCGCGGACAAACATAATACAAACATACGGGTCGAACTGAGAACCTCCTTTTATTTTGAAGTCGGTTTAAAATATAATTCAATAAGAATGATACGTCACGTAGTTTGAAACACCATGTTACGAGCGCTGTTCGAGCTTGCGTTAAATGAACCGGCGGCATCTTTATTAGAGTTTATGCACTTTAATGCAAAAATGTTTATTTTACTATTGCAATCTTAAAAGCCACTTAATTGCAATGTTCTTTCTTCTTATTTTTACTATTGCAATCTTAAAAGCCACTTAATTGCAATGTTCTTTCTTCTTATTTTTACTATTGCAATCTTAAAAGCCACTTAATTGCAATGTTCTTTCTTCTTATTTTTACTATTGCAATCTTAAAAGCCACTTAATTGCAATGTTCTTTCTTCTTATTTTTACTATTGCAATCTTAAAAGCCACTTAATTGCAATGTTCTTTCTTCTTATTTATACGGGCTTAAAACGCTCAGAAAGTTTAATCTAAATTATGTTAAAAATTGTTATTATTATTCTTGTAAATATTGTACATACCTAAAAACAATAAAAAATTTACTACATGAAAAAATAAATAAAATAAAAAATACGTATAAACCGCATCCTCTTGAATCATTATATCTATTGATGAATACTGCATAACAATCCGTTGCGGAGGTTAAAAGATCTGAACGAGGCGGCTTTTTTTTCGGATTGGCATCTCGCAGGTCAACCTAGGAGGTTGTCGGCTGCTTAACCGGACTTTCCTGTGGTGCTTTAAAAAATATTATTTTTAGGGCCTCCAGCCAGGGCAAAATAGCTTACAAACTAAGCGACTACACGCTAAGGGCACCCCCTGTGGGGTACGAGCCTCGGCTTAGGGCGTCGCTGGGAGAGGACAGCAAAGGGACAGGCTGGATCGGATTTCCATTATTTAGGGACGAATTTAAAACTACAGGCTCAGCGGCGCGGGCTGGCACGAGCAAGGAGGGGAGGGGAGGGGAGACGGCTGAAAGCGACTTTACTTTATACTACCTATGTAAATCTACCATTTATTTAAAACTTATGTTAACAATTTTTTTTATCGCGTCTTGAAATATTTTATGTCGGATGCATTGAGTGGGCCACTTTTGTAAGACTAAAACTGTATAATTATGCGCAAGATAACAAATAAATAATATTTCGGATTTTACATCCATAGTGGGTTAGTAACAAAGAATCTTTAATTATGATAGTAAACAAATTCCGCGTATAATTATATCTAGCATACAATTTTTAACTCTATTCATGATGAATTTGAGTTGATTACCAAATAATCAAGGCAAGCTGCTGCAGTAGATATATCTGTACAAATTCTCCTGACCCATTATTCGAACTTAAATTGACACATTAGGGTAATGATCTTTTTGGAAAGATATTTAACTTTTTATAATACAGAATTATAACAATATCGCGGGCGGTCAGAATTTCAGTGATATTTAAGTAAGGTTTTTCCGGGTAGAAGTAAATATATCCATAAAGGATTTTCAGAAAACGACAAAGTAATATTCGGGAAGACAGTCTGAATGCTTGGTCTCTGAATATTAAAAACCTGAGAAAGATTTTATGCTGTACCAATATTACAACTTCCGCCTACCAGACTGTTTTATTACACAATAAAAAAAAATTGTGGGGACATTTCACACACGGTTATCAGACGCTACACTAGGCAGACCCTATACTATGGGTTTCAGACAGCTGATATACATACACAAATCCCTCATACAACATACATAGCCAAATCTCTCTATATTAAAAATAAAATTAAATTAGCTGATGACAAAATAAAAACTACTTGGCAAATAATAAATAATGAAACAGGTAGGAAAAAGCAGCGTAGTACTGAATTTAATTTAGAGACTGCACATGGTCCCATAAATTCAGATATAGAAGTAGCTCAAGAATTTGAAACCTTTTTTGGCAACATTCCCATTAGAACCACTGAAGCCTTAAATTCCTCTCCCGCTCTCTCTGCTGCCTTACTTAGGAAAAATGTTAAGAAATGCCCTTTGGAGTTTAGGTTTCAACATACAAACCCCCAGGCTGTTATAAAAGCCTTTAAAGATCTTAAAATTAAATCAACAGAAGATCTTTGGGGAATGTCTGTAAAAGTCTGTAAATCTATTATCGAAACAATTGCGCCCTATTTAGCTCTCATATTTAACACCAGTGTAAACCAAGGAGTCTTTCCGGATCTGATGAAACACAGTAAAGTAGTACCATTGTTCAAATCCGGTGATAGTAAAGACCCCAACAATTATAGGCCTGTGTCGATTCTACCAGTTCTCAGTAAGGTGTTTGAAAAGTTAATGCTCAATCAAATGTTACATCACTTTAATAAAAATTCCATCTTTCATGAACAACAATACGGTTTCACCAAAGGGCGTTGTACAACTGACGCCGGTGTCACCCTAATAAAGAACATTTTTAGCGCTCGGGAGGAATCGCAAGATGCCATTGGAATCTTTTGCGACCTCTCAAAGGCGTTCGATTGCGTTGACCACGAGACACTATTGCTGAAACTGGAGCACTACGGGATTAGTGGAGTATCTCTTGATTTACTACGGTCATACCTGAGGGATAGACAGGCAAAAGTTCAGGTTAACGGTGTGAACTCATTGGGGTCAAAAATGACTATGGGCGTTCCTCAAGGCTCAATATTAGGTCCATTTCTATTCTTAGTCTATATAAATGATTTACCCCAATTACTTCAAAACCAACCGAAGATGGTGTTATTTGCCGATGACACTTCATTGATTTTTAAAGTAGACAGACGGTCACAACATCTTGACGACGTAAATGACGCTATTCTTCAGGTTCAAAATTGGTTTACGGTAAACAATTTGGTACTTAATGAAAAAAAAACCAAATGTATTCGATTCATTTTACCAAATGTTAGGAATAGCAATTGTGACATCATTCTAAATGGAGAGAAACTGGAATTTAATAGTCAAACAGTTTTCCTAGGAATCACGCTAGACGAGAAGTTGCAATGGGGACCTCACATAACATCTATTGCGGGGCGACTAAGCTCCGCGGCTTATGCTGTTAGAAAGATAAGACAGTTGACAGATGTAGAAACTGCGCGTATGGTCTACTTTAGCTACTTTCACAGCATTATGTCGTATGGTATTTTACTGTGGGGTCGGGCTGCCGACATTGAATCCATTTTTATCTTACAAAAAAGAGCTGTTAGAGCCATTTATAATCTACGTCGCCGCGATTCTCTTAGGGAACTATTTAAAAATATTAATATAATGACAGTGCCTTGCCAATTTATCTATGAAAATATTATGTACGTAAGAAAAAACCTACATTTATTTAATAAGGTTAGTGATAGACATAATATTAATACTAGAAACAAAGACAAAATAGCTCAACCATATTTTAGATTGTCTAAAGTTCATAAATCTTTTATGGGGTTCTGTGTTAAGTGTTATAACAAAATTCCTAGTGATATATTGCAACTAAATGAAAGAAAATTTAAAACATATATTAAAAGTACACTCTGTAAACAAGCATATTACAGTTTAGAGGATTATATCCATGATAAGAATGCTTGGAAACATGCTGGTCCGGGCTCCATAGGACAATCTACAGTCTAGACAAAATCAAACGGATTGCTAATTAAAACTACTTAATTTATACTTAGTATATACATTATATTTAATTCTTGCTTTGGGTCACACACTGGTTCATAGGTTCATAGTTTGTTGAAATGTATGGAGTGGTTGTCTACTTTTACAATAATTGTAAATAATAATATGTGAACACTATGTATCTATGTATACAACTTAGCTGTCATTCTTTATCTTGTAATACTTTGTACATACTTCAATATAGTGTTTTTATGCAAGGTCCATCGTATTCACGTATAGTTATATAACTGAAAACTGTAAATGCAAAATATTGTACACATTTTTTTTTAAAAGAGTGAGTATGGAGTTTCTTGCCCATTCTTCTCCATACGAAACTACCTTTTGGAATGGGCAACTAGAATCAACTTTATATTTTTTTATTATGACGTTCAAAAGTGCCTTTTTAATGGTCTAATTGAAATAAATGATTTGACTTTTGACTTTGACTTTGAAATACATAAATAAATAGATACATACGATTATAGATAAACCACAACCAGATACAAGGCAAACACAAGTGTTCATCACACAAGTATTTATCCTGGGCGAGGTTCGAACCCGCAACGCGCTGCAGTAGTCAAACGCTCAGCCACTGTGCCAACGGTGTCGTAAAAACTAATCGATATCAAAATAAAACAAACAAACAGAATATCCAACCTTTATTACAATATAATGTAATGTAACATACATAATCACTTTCTACAAATAAATTTACTAAAGTAACAATTTCTATTACATGTCTCAATCGTAAACTTAAGGGTTTACACAGAGCCATATCCAAATGGAGTGATCATAACTATCATGTTATATTGTTTGTAGATCACAAAGGAGTTGTCAATGTCATTGTGATCCGGAGATCTAACGAAGTATACCGATAGCACAGTCCATACAAAAGTGGTCTAATGGAACAAGCCCTATTTCCAAACCACTGCAACTTCTGAAAGCCAGAATCAACAGTGACGACCACTAGTAAAGCGCTGAGGATTGCCTTGGCATTGGAACGAGGCCCAGAGAAACGCTACAACTGTCTTGGATCCTGTTACTAAATTAATGAGAAAAGAACTGCGGAGGACGTTAGAAATACACATATGCCACTTCCCTCCAAGTCAAGCAGGAGACAGAACAGAACTAGGCCTAACTGGCATAAAGGTACGTTTACAACTGGGGGAAGCCCAGCTGCGAAGCACCACTGATTACAATTAACATTACTTAATGGGTGCTAGCGGTCTAGTGAAATGTTGTAGATATCAGTAAGTAGTTACCCTTGTTCTATGTACAATTCATCGAGTTTAATTACTCATTGAACAAAATGTAACTACACTGCTCTTGTATAGAGCGTGGGGAGACCTTTACACCCTTCAGAAGCACGACGAGACATCTTAAATCAACTACTGCTCACGAAGTTTATCTTGGCCTCCACTGATATACACTGAAGGGAAACATGTGAGGATACCTTATAGACTGAAAGATTATGCCTACTGCAAAACCAGTACAAGCAACGCAAATGAACAACCATTGATTTATAGTCCATCGGTACAAGTTTATGGCAGTCGCAAATGGCGCACCATACCCGCACTTAACACTCCATTCAAACATTACTCCATGACCGCATATGTAAATAGTAAGAACTGTAGTTTCACAAGGAAACGAATTTCCTCCATTACTTATTTTCTAAGAACATAATAATGTGTTTTAAGAATTTAACGTCTGTCCCGGCTTCCGTGTTCTATTAAATAGATATATTGTATTCTAAATTGTGATTTTGTAAGTGCATGTGTTAATATGTCTGCTTTTCATCCGGTTAACTTATAGGGTAATGAAATTACGTAAAGTTAGGTTTCTGTAGAAACAATTATCCAGTGTACCTTGTTTTAGTTTAAATGGTGCGGACGATTAACGAGTTGGTTGCTGTGTTATTGGTAGTAGGTTTGAACCCTGCTTGGTAACCACATCCACTCTTCTCTACATAGTATAAAACAAAGTCGCTCCCGCTGTCTGTAACCCTTAGATCTTATAATCTGCACAACGGATTTTAATACGGTTTTCAGCAATAGATAGAGTGATCCAAGAGGAAGGTTTATACGTAAATTATCTACATTGCACCGTGCGAAGCCGGGGCGAGTCATTAGTAAATTATAAACACAAAAGTAACTCTGTCTGTTTATTTGTTACTTCACCGTGGGAAGACCACTGAGCCAATGGTAATTTAATTTATTTATTTATTTATGCAAGGCACGCCAACGACATATTTACAAACACAACAAGTAATCACAAATTTTAAAAACTGTGTAAATACATCACTTATAGGCATGCACAACATTCTTATTAAAAGGTAAACAATTCATTAAAAATAAAAAAATTTATACAATATAAAATCAATTATTATGAAATAAAATTAAATAGATTTACATTACAATTAAATTAAATTACAAATAAATTACAATAAATTAACAATGGAATAAATTAAACTTACAATAATTTAAAATGTCAATGAATTAAAATTGTTATAAATTCAATAATATTGCAAGAGTAGCTAATCACAGATTAGTTTTGATAATTTTTAATTAACAAAGAGTTATCTCGGCATTTGGATTTAGACAGTGGGTACTTTTTTATTTGCAATTTTATCTGCGTTTGCTATAAAAAAATGTATTCATAAAGAAGCCATTTAGCATCAGAATTTACACAAAAAATTACACAAATACTGAATATCAGTGTTTTACATGAAGCGACTGCCTCAGGGTCTGGTCTGGTCTGATCTCCACAACTCAGGGCACTGGGTAACACGGACAGCCCTTGTTAAGATTGGTTGTCAGACTGTCTAGCTTTCATTTCGTGGCGGGAACCAAGACAGACCCATAATGATTTAAATTATAATTTCTTGGCGAGATCCAACAGTTGTAATGTTTTTTCCGGGACTTGAGCTTCATTGCCTCGACGCTTTTCAGCTGGTCGCCACTGTTGATTCTGACTTTCAGGGTTTGCAGTGGTTTAGGAATAGTGTGGCGGGCTTGTCCCTTAAAAAATACCCATAGCCAATGTCAAAAGATCTACAAATGACAGCCGGAAGCAACGGTTTTACGACCTTTCCGTGGCAAAGTGATGATCACAAATATTCTTTATTTTGGTTGTCCCACCTCAGGGCAAAGGCCGCTTCTTATACAAAGGAGGATTGGCAATTTTATACTTTGAATATAAGTCCCAGGTCTCCCCACGATATTTTCCTTCACTGATATGGGATATCCAAGGTAAACTTAAAAAAAAAACCGGACAAGTGCGAGTCGGACTCGCCCACCGAGGGTTCCGTACAAATTTGTAGGTACAGTCACCAAAAGAGATAAGTATCCATGTCGACGGGAATATTTGAAGTTTATTTAGAGTTCGATGGGTGTTTATGAATAAAATAAAATACAATGAATAGAGAATAAACAGTTCAATGATTTAATTAAATTTCATTTGAAAGCTTCCGTTGGTTTTTAAGTAAACTTCAACTACCTATTCCCGGCGACATAGATACTTATCTCTTTTGGTGACCGTACATATCCATATTTCCATACTAATCCATACTTTTCCATACCTGATATACCTACTTTTACTTTATCCATACTAGTCCATTCCATACTTCCATACTATCCATACTTATTTACTTATCCATACTTCCATACTTTATATACTTTATTACTTTATCCATACTTAATATTATAAATGCGAAAGTAACTCTGTCTGTTACGCTTTCCAGACGAAACGGCTGAACCGATTTCAATGAAATTTGGCGTGAAGATAACTTAAACCCCGGGGAAGGACATAGGCTACTTTTTAATCCGCGATAACCGACATTCACGCGGACGAAGTCGCGGGCAAAAACTAGTTATAAATAAAGACTCTCTTTTAAGTAACATACAAACAAAAAACGATCTAAGTTTTTTTACCCAAAACACAACAAATCCTGACCTATCTCCAAAAAACTGTCATTTGGAAAAGAAAAAATAAACAAAAACACATCTTCGAAATTCTTCCCCAACTTAAGTACAAAACGGGCACGTGCCACGATTTAAAACCGGAAACGGATACTCGTAGATTTAAGAACAAATTCGTGGCGCGACCCGCTCTTGTCGATTGATTCAGCACTGATTGATTGATTGATAGACCGAATTAGTTAGTTGAAAACGACGTAGTTTTGGTATAGAGAAAAACGGATGTGGATTTTTTGAGGAAAGGAATTTGAGTTGTAACTGGAATGTGGTTAAAGACATTCTAGACTTCTAGAGACAATTTGTTGATTTTTCCATTGATATTGCCAAAAGTGGACTCGGTTTTGCCCGCGATTTCATCCGCATTTATTTTTATGCTAATAGCAGGGTTTCTTAAATTGGGGTCCACGAACCCCTTGGGGGTACGTAGCATGTGTGATTGATAGCATGTGTATCAGAGGTCCGCAGCAAGTCAGTTAACTCACAACATATTTATTAGTAATTTGTGTAGTAAACTCTGCATTTCTTGGGCAAAGCCACGAACTCGAAATAAGGCTTGTTTTCTTTTCCTATACCTAATATTCTTTTAGGGGTCCGACTCGCACTTGTCCGGTTTTTTTTTGTTTCCCATTCCGGTCCATTTTTCAATATATCTAGTAGATATTTAGCATTTCTATGTAAATGGCCCTATTGCACCGTCTGCGGTAACCCTTAGTAATGTATTTCAGCACACTGAAACAGTTAACCGTAATGTTTTCATAGAGAACTCGCAACATTACTAACTGGAATAGAGCCATATGCGCACGAGTTCAAGACGTTTTGCTTTCCTTAGACATGTTCGTACATACATAGGTAGGACAAGTCTGTTTGGCCGCAAACCACCTGATCTTAAATGATGATGCGGCCTAATGTGGAGCACGCTTGCCTAGGGTAAAACCAACTCGTGCCTAGAAGATACCCAGATTATATTTATCAGGGAACAGAGAGGCGAGCAGTGAATACCACTGTCTGGCAGTTCGCACAATAAATGTTTGGGGCAAAGTGCTTGGTTCGAGTCCGTGGAGCATCGCCCGTTTAGCGGTGACGATTTCCCGTATCTCTGCTCGTCCGATGATGGAATGGGGATGGGGGAATTAAGTTGGGCAATTCCAAAGCACACTCTCCGGAATGTACATTCCGGAGAGTGTGCTTCCCTTCCTGATATATGACCGATAGACTGGCAACGGTGGGGTGAAATTCAATGCTCTTCAAGCTTAGCCTTGGATTGAAATTTAGTACATTTTGGAAAGGGAAACAAGATTAAGATATTTTTAATGGTTTAATTGAAATAAATAATTTGGCTTTGGTCGTAGCACAGAGCATAGACAAAAACGTCGAGCGATTTACTTCGCGCGTTCATGCTAGGCCACTTACAATCTTACATCACTGCTTTCAAATATAGAACAACCAACGCAAATATGAAAGCAACTGCATTTCACGATTCATTCACTCGTCCATTCACTCCCTCATATAGCCGTTCTTTTAATAGCTTTCATTCATACTGAATGTCAATCGATTATAGTTCACATTTAACACTTCCGATTAGTTTCGATCTATTTCACAATCGTTTGAAAGGGATAGGTACCACTGTGAGGCGGAATTGCGATTCGATGATGTTGGCCCAATTTTATAAATACACTTGGTTTTGCTGTGAAGTTTTCGACCACACAACATTTCCGTCGTCAGAAATGGGTTGAGGAAAATGGCGACAGATTACTACAGATATTTAGGTTAGTACCTAGAACCAAGAGTACCAAGAGTATGGGTTGATTTTAGAAGGGAAGCCATGAATTTTCTTGCTTCGGAATTTGATATTTTGTTATGTTCAAAAATAGGCTTGCGTATGGTCGCAAGTCTTGAGATCTCAAGACCAAGGTCAAGATCTTGAGTGATGGTGCGGCCTAAGATGGAGCACGCTTGCCTAGGATGAACCGGTTCACTCGTGCCTTGAAGATACCCAAATTATACTTATCAGGGAATAGAGAAAATAAAAACTTAAGATATAAGAATTGATTTTTGCGGTCAACCTTGTTAGGGTTGTGTACCTCAAAAGGAAAAAACGGAACCCTTGTAGGATCACTTTGTGGTCCGTCTGTCTGTCTGGCTGTCTGTCCGTCTGTCTGTCAAAACCCTTTACCTCGGGAACGCGTAGAGGTGTCGAGTTGAAATTAAAACTATATACTTAGGTCCACGGTCCCTTGAAGCTGTAAAAAATGTAACTTCTAAATTAACGTGAAAAAAGATACGGCCGTTTATGTCGCATAAAACGTACATTTCGACACTCTCAAGGAAATCAAAATTTATAGGTGTACTTTCCGTTGACCTAGAACTATGAAATTTAGCAAGTAATATCGTCTTATACAGGGAAAAGTCTGAAAACGATACATTTGTAATTAAATCTTAAAAAAATGTATTCTTTATTTATAACGAGCTTTTGTCCGCGATTTGGTTTGTGTGAATGTCGGTTATCGCGGATGCAGACGAACCCAGGCAGCACAAACCTTTTGAGTAAGTTTTGTTTAACAGCAGTCATAGAAACTAATTGCTGAATAAGACCACCGTAATTAGCTGATTAAGCGCTTACTCAGACGTTATTCAAGCAATTTGGGCACAAAATTATACTGCTAATAGCTGTGTAATAGCAACGTAACAGATGAATAAGTTTTGAATAATTGTACGACAAGCTGAGTATCTTCTACATAAAAGCATTTTGTTCTTTTGTACAAGTATTACAGCTCTGTTAGCCAGATGATGAATGAATGATGAGTGAACTTTATGGTTAAGTCCTTCAAAGCTCAGATATTCAGATGATACACCGCGTTTAGCTTACTTCAGTATATTTTATCAAGAAGTTAATCAAATTAAATTGAAATTGTCAAATCCGAACAACGCGGTACGTCTTTGGATGGTGAATGCGACATTGAAATATAACATGGCCAAATTATATTACCTATCGTAATTAAATTTTACCCTTATTTATGCTTAAAGAAGGAAATTGTAGGTGCGCATGCAACTTTACTGTGTATTTATATATACATTTCGTATAAAATTTTCACGCGCCACCTGATAAGCCGGTTTTTGGAGAAATAAACAACATTTCGTCTATTTGGTTTGTTTTTACGTGTGAAATATATTTTATGTTATATGCAGTGTAAGGGTTCAAAAATAACCTTGTAATACTTAAGAATATTATACCGATTTCGTTATTAAAATTGAGTATTTGAGTATAAAATTCCATATCATTATAATAGGTTACGTTATTCGATATGCCTACGCTCATTCTGAATAAAATCTGATTGCACAGCGGCTTATCGTCTTATGTCTGCTTAACAGGCCTTATGTGTCCACTTATTAAGTTGTTCTCTGGTTAAAAGTGGTCTGCACTCAACATATTTTCGATAACTGTTCTATAATCACACACATTAGTATTCATTTTTTTTTGTAAGGCGGCATTTTCACACAACCACAAAGTGCAGCTTTATATAGCCGCTTAAATACTGACTAACGTTAAAGAATAGTACTTCTTGTTTAAAAAAATGACTATTTTTCGTGAATACTCAGCAAACTTCTGCATAAGAATCTGTTACTATTGCTTTTAGCACAGTTAGCTGCACATTACGGTAATTTCGTACTTAAAGCGGCATAAAGCAGTTATAACAGCTATCTTAATTTCTGTTAAGTTACTATATGCTTCATAACAGAAACAACGCCTATTTTATACAGCAGCTGAATAACTGTCAAGATATGGTGTTTAATACAACTAAAAGAGAACAGAATATAAATTATCCGGTATCATGCTTGATAATGGAATTTTAAACCAATGTTATACAAAAGGTTACACAAACTCTTGAGTAACAGGTCTTTTTATGATGATTATTCAGTTTTAAGAAATAAAATCGGCAAATTACAAAACTAACTCAGCTAATAGAATTATTATAGCAAAAAAAATAATTAATACAGAACTTCGTAGTAGGTACTGTAGAGACTTGCCCAGCAGAAAGGCTTTATGTAATGAAGCCATAACTATTTAGTTTATGGTTAGAACCTGCTGGAAATATATTTGAATTATGTAGAATATAGTTTTTATACGATGACATGTTATGTCAGGGAGACCGACGGCTCGACTAAGAGCGAAGGTCGTGTAAATCTTACCTCTCGTTAATCTTATTAATATATCTTCTACAAGTTATTCGTACCTTTCATTTAACGTAGCTTAGTTCTACAGTAATTCGTACATAGGTACAAGTGTAGCATAAACGTTACAAATTGGCGACAGGCGCCGGGTAGAAAGATTTTTTTCAGATGCGAAAAGCGAGTGCTCGCCCCCAGAGCGTTTAATATTCCAGCAGAAGTAGCTGGAAGGCCTATTAAGAGGGCCAGATTGATGATTACGCTGGTATAGCAGCGAAGAATTGTACGTATAATCGGTCTATATTATAAAGTGCACTGCAGACGAGCGATTTTTCTTGCATCGCCTAAAAGAAGAACAGAGAAGTATCTGTATCAATTTATTAAGTGTTATTATAAACCACGATGTATCGCCATGATCGTGATTATTTCCCTGGGGAAGATATGCCCTATTATTATGGTATTCAGGGTTTGGAGTTCGATGATTTCCTCGAACAGTTTAAAGTGGTTGCACAGCGCAAGGAATGGGAGGAAGCCGGTTATCCAGTACTTCTGGGTTGTTTTGTGAAGAGTACTGCAAACGCCTACTACCGACTTTTCTTCAAGTATGGCATGTCTTTCGAGGAGACTTGCGATAAGTTAAGGGAAGAATTCGCTAATGATTGGCCCGCTAGAAGGAAGCGGCAACTCTTACAGCAGCAAGCCGTAATTCCAGTAGTGGAATCGGCGAAAGAAGTTAAGTCTGTGGATATTAATGGTTCATTTTCCCAGAGAAATGAAAAAGATGGCTGCCAAGCAGGCAGTGTTGAAAAAGATGTGGTTGCTGTGTCTAGCTGTCCAGAGAGCAGCCTAGATGAAAATGAGGCACAGGAGTCGGTCTCGTCCCCTCTAGAACACGAGGAAGAGAAGGATGAATCGGGTCAGTCCGGTCCGATTATTTTATTAAGTAGAAATCTTTCAGAGCAACCTGATGTCGAGGTGCCGAAAGAAGAAGAAGTAGTTAATGTTTTGTACCAGCAGGTACAGGATAGTGTTGTCACTGACGTTCAGGGAGAGAACTTGGTGATGGTAGATTGCAAGACGAATGTTGAGGCATTCGTTGAGGTGGAAGAAAATGTTTTCGTCGAGTTGTCGCGAATGGATTATGATGGTGCTCCGGTTAACCAAATTGTGTTACCAGAGAATATGGTTGTCGAGTCCTCGCGAGATATTGTGTATAATGGTGGTTCGGACAGCCAAAGTTTTGATAAAGCGAATAGTAAGGTCACGCGTGATGTGAAGTTATATAATATGGTTCCGCAACCCGCTGTAATAAATAAATATATAAAACGGAGTAAATTGAAATCCTTATTAGGTTCAAAGAATAGTGAAATAAAAATAAAATATATTAATAAATTTATAGGTCGAACTGAGAACCTCTTTCCGTCGAAGTCGGTTAAAAATAATTTATTACGACTAGCTTTGATGTTGGAAATATTCGGTAGTATGAACTCTCCTTTAGGTAAACTTTATTATTGTCAATTTTTGAAAGATGATTTTATTTTAATTTTCATGCCTAGCTCTAAACAGTTTTGTATCATAATATCTTTTATGGATATGATTGAATTGAAACTTCTTGTTTATAATAATTCTAGGTTGTGTATTATTTGTCATTTTATTAATTATTGGATGTTATACAGCATAGTTGCCATGGTTATTTAGGTCTGTCATGATGGACAGTTGATGCTAGGTGTATTGTTATTTAAGTGATTAGAAATATTTCGACATGATAATAATGCGTGCTTTTTTGTATTTTCATATTTACTACGAGCTGAAGACTGATGGGTGAATGGTGCCCACATTTCTTGAAGTACAAAAACGTGTATCTTATTCTTTTTTTTTACTTAGTAGATTGTTTGATGTAGTTAGCGTAGGACTCCTACAAGCCTCGTTCACTGACGTAGCCAATTACGCTAACAGAGTATAATCTCTGCATAAGCTGTCGATGACACGCATGGTTTATTAAGTGAACAAAGTTTGTTTCGAGTTTAGTCTCTTCTCATTTAATTGTAAACCTCGTATAGGAAGAAATATAGGTCACCAAGAATGGAAGATATGGATTTGACCATATCATTTTGTTTAGCGGGATGCACTCTAACCTTTTCGAGAGGGTTTTGGTAGAGTGGGGTTTGGACATGATGGCATGAGCGTATTTGTTGTTCGTTAATTCTTTTAGTTGATTACCCCATGCGTCATGGATTAAACCATCTCTACAGAGACGTCCTCATTGTAATTTCCCTCTTTAGAGTAGGGACCTTCCGATAGGATTAGGTAGGAATTAGGTTATTTAGTCAATTATTTTTGTTGAGTCGTAAACTAGTATTGGTTTCCAGAACGTTCAGAACATGAATAAAAGCTACTAGTCCCTTTTATTCATGAAGGGGGCGTAGCTGATGTAGAGACTTGCCCAGCAGAAAGGCTTTATGTAATGAAGCCATAACTATTTAGTTTATGGTTAGAACCTGCTGGAAATATATTTGAATTATGTAGAATATAGTTTTTATACGATGACATGTTATGTCAGGGAGACCGACGGCTCGACTAAGAGCGAAGGTCGTGTAAATCTTACCTCTCGTTAATCTTATTAATATATCTTCTACAAGTTATTCGTACCTTTCATTTAACGTAGCTTAGTTCTACAGTAATTCGTACATAGGTACAAGTGTAGCATAAACGCTACAGTACACACAGCTTCTATACATATATAATAAAGCTTAACCCTGCATAAGGTTAAATTGTTGGCCAGTTAAATGACTTGTGTGCTGCCTGGGAAGTTCCGGATTAAAAAGTCCCAGGGTTCAAAATATTTTCATGCCAAATTTCATCAAAATCGGATCAGCCGTTTCATCATGGAAGCGTAACAGACAGAGTTACTTTCTCATTTATAATATTAGTATGGATATAAATGCACAGGACCTACAAATTTATAGGGAAATATAAAAATATTAAAAAATATAGGTATAATTATATTAATGAAAGAAAGCCACAGATAAGAACTAAGTTAGAGATGTCAAATTAGTTTTTTCTTGAACTTCATCGTGTTTTTAATCAATATGTTCTAAAATGACAACTATAATTGTTTGAATATTTTAGTTTAACTTAAATTGACAGCTCAATTAATAACTGGCTCTTTCTGGTTTTATGGAAGAGAAGGAGATATAATAAAAATAGCTTAAAATAAGTGTAGCATGCACAACAGAATAGGGTATTTTACTCTATACGAGAAAAAATCTATAAATATGTTATTGAGACAGTTTAGGCATTAAGCAGTCGGAAAATGTAAGTTTTAGTTCATAAAATAACAAAACAAATTTTTAAATTCAATTCAAAGTTTTCAGTATTTTTAATCTATTATAAAACACCGTGAAATAGTGGCGGCCATATTATTGAGCCGTACGGCGGTATAAACAAAAAACTGTCAACTGTCAGTCAGCCGATCGGCGTAATATAGGCAGTGTACTTTTATTATTTTCGTAACCAACGTAATTTGTTCATTATTACACCTATTACAAAATATGCTTTTAATTATTTTTAAATGACATACAATTATCATATTATTGAATATGAGCTCATTTGATACAAAACGAACTGACGTCATTTACGCTGAGCAATATGGCGTCCAGTAAGAGGCGTTTTCGTCAAACTACGCGCGAAATTTGAAAATTGAAAATTGAAAATTAGGATGCATTTTTATGGCACTTATCGATTGAATAAAAATTTTGTGTTTTTTTTTGGTGGCATATTAGCACTACAGAATTTTATTAAGACACTTTTCAAAAATGGGTGTAATACCCTATTGGCACCATTTTCTTACATTCCCATTTTCATCAGAACTATAATATTCATAACCAACATTATAAACCGAACACTGAAACCATTCATTTCATTCATTCATTCTATCCTTCTAATTTTAATGTCAACCATATAAATCCTTTGAAGAAAACGGCCTTCGATTTATCATCTCGCTTCCAGTATACATGTAAACTGCGTTCCCAGAGAGTCTGTAAACACGCGTGTAAACGTCATAGACTGATAATAAAGTGCTTGACCATGTAATTGAATGGTGGTGGAGGTCAGAAACATAAATCCATAAGACTCCCCGCCCACAGAGCCACTGTGGAGGGAATTACAGAAGGTTAGAGAAAACTTTTACTCCATTCTTCATTGCTTAATTCTCCATTCTTCCACAAAACAAACTCAAATTTCACTTCATAATGAAAAAACTCACAGACTGTATTTATTCCTTCGTTCTATTTGCATGTTTATCTAATGTATCATTAACCACATTATATATAAAATGATGATAAAAATGTAACCGCACATCGTAATAATTTTAAATAACTTATTTTAATAATATGCGGAAAATGTCGTGGGTTATACATTTGCTCATGCTATATTTAGCTAAGATTCTTTTGTAATATTGTAATGTGTAACCGTTTGTTTTCCCAAATAAATAAAATAAAAATAAAATTATGGGGAGGCAAGTTACTTAAGTAGGTATTAGTTTCAGTTTATCTATAACTTAGAACTTAAGTCCGGGTTTATTTTAAGGGGTTTCATCATCACGAGACACAGTGTCAGTTGTCACAAATGACGCATCAGTGAGCTCTCTCATCTTCGCCACTCCCCTCCCGCACCGCCCAGCTAACCCAGGAATTTTATCAGTTAACCAGTCGGGCTATTGTTGAAAACTCCGTAGTAATTATGAGCAAGATTCCGTCCCGTATTATAATCTTGCACACTAATTTTAATACTATTTATTACGCATTTTAGTTCATTATCAGTTTATGAATAAAAACCATTATTGCTTTGTTTATTCTGGCCGTAATGAACGAAGTGGATATTCTGTATCCATTTTGTATCACAAATCGCCGTTTAAACTATTAGTAGCCGCGTAGGTACTGCGAGTTTGGATGCAGTTAAGCGTTAGATGCGCTTTATTGTAATTGATTGTAAATGCTCCTTACTTGTAGTATAATTCTGTGATAATAATACCTTTAGGGCTTGTTTCACCACCTCTTTACCAAATATGTTCAAAAATGGAACAAAATCTGTATGAATTGATCTGCCAAGTTTAATCGTAAAGCATTGAAAGGTAGTGGAACAGACCCAAAAAATAACAACAGAACGACAGACCTAAAACGAATTTGCCAAAGATATCGCGCCATAAAGTGGGTGAAAAACAATAAAATTAACATCCTCTAAGAGCTAAGAGAGGTCAAATATTCTCATAAAATTCTTAAGGGACCGCCCCTGAGGCCTACCCTACCCATTAAAAAATGTTAAGAATTTTTGAAATCCATCCCCAGTTGCCGAAGATATTGAGAATTATACACAAAATTGTAGTCGAATTGAGAACCTCCTCCTGTTTGAACTCGGTAAAAAATAATCCATAGACAGATTGCTAATTAACTCCCATAACTAAATAGTATATATACTGGGCATCCTCTGATCACTGATCACAGTGATCACACTGGCTTTTGTCCAAGCAGACGCGAGCATGTCATGCACGCAAAAGAGGCGGCAGAGAGGTTGTTTGGGGTTTGTTTGAGGGAAGCAACTGCCTCGCTTCCCTCCACGAGATGACACACCGGGCGCCGGAGAGCGCTTAATGACCTCCGGTTTACACTACACATTTTGACGTGATTGTCAGTTTAAAATCTGCAAATGTCGCTTGTTAGCGCCTGAAGCCAAAAAAGCAAATATAAATTCAAAAGCGAAACCCACAATCTCGTGATTGTATTCGCTTTTGAATTTGTATTTGTATTTTTATTTGTTTTTTTTTAACGATGCGGCGTGTCGTGCTATCCTGACTCGTGTCAGCAGTACAGCACGGAGCGCGTTGTAGGTATTCGCTTTTGAATTTGTATTTGCTTTCTTGGCTTCACTCAATGTACCGCGCGGTCTATCTGCCTATTGTTTCATAATCTGAAGCTGGGATTATTAAAAATTGGCAAGGGTTTATATGTGTTTAGATATATGTCTTTAATACCTACTTATGTAGTATCACATTGTCATTTGCATGCCATGTTAAGGTAGAATGTACGTACTTATTATAATAACTGTTTTTTTATGTACCTACATTTTGAGTAAATAAAGACTTTTCTATTCTACTCTATACACATACACACTATACATCAGCCTAATTGCCGTCCACTGCTAAACGTAGGCTCCCTCAAGATCGCAAACCAACCCGGTCTAGGGCTGCTCGCATCCTTACGTCGTCGTCCATATTCGCATCCGCATCTACTCTCCTCAAATTAAAACATAATCATGCCACCGTCACTATTGCTCCCTTCGTGTAAAACCACCTTAACATTAAACATTGTTTATTAAATACTGTCAGGTTATTCAACCGCCCACGGGTTTTAACATAAATAATAAATCAACAGTCTGCCCATTTCAATAATCTAGTGCATTATTATTGTACAACTTTATATTTATGTTCTACACAATAGTTCGATTGGAGAAAGTGGGATAACGACAATGGGTTTTATGGACTTACAGCCACACTCGGAGACGTCACTTAATAATGATGAATCATCAACTCAACTTTAATTGACCAACATAACTTGGCACAAGTCAACAACATTAAAATGTTCTGAATCTGGCATATTTTTGACTGATAGCGTTCTAATTTATATTGGTCGATTAATGTTAATGATTGATTATCCTCAGAACCGCAGTAAGATCCCATAGTTGATAGACCTACGCCATTTTAACAAGGTTAAAATTTTTATTATGCCTTCTAAACGACATGTTCCTCTATCTTTAAAAAATAATTAAAAAAAAGAACCTCCTTCGTTTTTGAAGTTGGTTAAAAAGGTGTCTTATATTTTTTGAGTACCTATTCTCACATCAGGTATTATAAATTTAAATAATACATCTCGATTTAGTTAGAAAGTCAAAGTTAGAAAGACATTGAAAACGTCACAATGCTCTAAATCAGTACTATATTCAGGTCCTAATACCATAAACAATACTTGGATAGAAACTCGGATTGTGTCAATATTGTTTATAGAGCTAGGTACTAGCTTTTGCCCGCGACTTCTCGTTCTAATGTCGGTTCTCGCGGATGCAGACGAAGTCGCGAATTAAAGAACTTAGGAATACAAGGTACAGTTACCGGCACTTAAGTTGGCCAGAGATTTTGTAGTGGGGGAAGTTCGCGCATGCAAAAATGTATTGTGCGTGCGCGAACTTCCCCCACTACAAAAGCTGTGGCCAACTTACGTGCCGGAAATTATATAACAGGGTCGTCATTTGCCTTGGCTTTGTCCAACTTTTTCGGGGTTGAATTCCAGTATAACTGCTGTATTTTACATGGAGCGACTGCCTCTCTCACCTCCACAACCCAGTTTCTGGATAACACGATACCCCTTGGTAAGACTGATTGTCTGACTTTCAGAATAACTACCGAGGATGGAACAGGGTATTAGATTAAAGTAGGGACCAATTTAGGAACTTCTGATTCTATTACCGCGATTACAGGGATGGTCTTATAGTAAAAGTGGCTTCTACTCATAACGACTATTAAAAATTTACGGATGACAATCGAGACCAACGGCTTTACGAGGCATGGAAGGGTCTCGGTATGACATGGATGGTCACCCATCCACGGACAGACCACAGCAAGCGTAGGTTAACCACGAGCGACCGAGGGTGTAACAGGGTATTAGATTAAAATAGGGACGAATTTAGGAACCGCTGATTCTATTTCCGCGATTACAGGGATGGTCTTATAGTAAAAGGGGCTTCTACTCATAACGACTATTAAAAATTTACGGATGACAATCGAGACCAACGGCTTTACGAGGCATGGAAGGGTCTCGGTATGACATGGATGGTCACCCATCCACGGACAGACCACAGCAACCGTAGGTTAACCACGAGCGACCGAGGGTGTAACAGGGTATTAGATTAAAATAGGGACGAATTTAGGAACCGCTGATTCTATTTCCGCGATTTCAACGCCGCGCTGGTCATACAGTAAAAGTTGTTAACTCTCATGAGTACTACACTCCATTAAAGTACGTCACTTGTATAAACTAACAAACTGTAATTTTAATACTAGCTATAAATAGTGTACTGCCTTTGAATGTCGCGGATGCAGCCGAAGTGGCGGATCAAAAAGTAGTCCCTAAAAGCCTAGCCTTTAAAGGAGTCCTTTCTTGGAGTTCAAGCTTAATTTGTGTTAAATTTCATCTAAATTGGTTCTGTAGTTTATCTGTGAAAGTGTGACAAACAAACAAACTTTCACATTTGTAATATTAGTATGGATTTTGTTGTAATATTTATGGCTAGTCTAATAGACAGCTGATCTAGTTCTGTGGACTAAAATGATAGATGTTCTAGTCCTTTGCTTTGATTATGAAGATATTGTGCTAGTATTAGCATACATCATTTTGATAACAGTGTTGTTCTTGAGATACTGCGGTATGGAATTATGTTTGGAGTTTGAGGTTGTTGATATCAATGTGCACTTAAACTAACTCCATGATTGACGGTAATTGGCTTCAAAGGACATGTTTCATAATGGGCCCAGTCTATGACCACCACTTCAAAAAAAAAGAGAAAATTCCGTAGAATCCGGGAAAAATGCTGATAATTCATTTAAATGTATTCTGTAGTAAATTGATATCGTAATTGATATTGAATTATTTTTATGGATTTACAACATGGCGTCAAACAGATTTAGCAACTGTATAAACCATAGATCGACCATTGATCATAGAAATAGAACTGCCATCTGTCAGTGTCACAATAGTGTTACTTTCGTCTCGTTTTGTTTCTAGTTACTGGAGTTCTTTTTAACAACCTCGCTTTTGTTTGTTGAATTTAACACCGTTTCTTTCCCATCTGCTTACCTGGCTATCCACAAATCGATGCAGAAAATCAGAATTATAAAATAATGTCAAACATCATTAATCGATCAAAATGACAGCTTACCGCCATGACGGTTTTTTGTTGTGTGTTGCAAAAAGTGCAATTTCTGTTTTACCTGCTCACAAAGCCATTTTAAAGTAATTGGACAGTTGAGAACTATTTCAAATGTGTTTCCCTATTATTAAGTATGGTGTACAAGGACTGGGCCCAGGCTCCATATATTTTGAAACACCTCCTTTGTAATACTTGGCCTTCAGTCAACCTACCAAACTTGCAGACTAAATGAATCATCATGTAATTTAGTTTTTTATGTCTACGTGCTCGTGGCTAAGTAAAAGCCGTAGTTTTTTTTTTTTTACTATTAAATAGGCTTGCGTTTGACCGCAATTCACCTGATCGTAAGTGATATTGCGGCCTAAGTTGGAACACGCTTGCCTAAGATGAACGGTCAAAGCTACGCTTGCCGCGGTCGGTCGGTGGATGGGTGACCATCCATTTCATACCGAGTTCCCTCCGTACCTCGGAAAGCACTTAAATTTGTAAAAACGCTGACATTTGAAGATCTTTGGTATTATTATTTGGCTTATGTTTAACGAACCTCCAGATATAGTAAATGACCTCCAAAAATAGTAAATGATCACCAACATTTAACCCCATTTTAATGTACTTACGAACCTCCAGATATAGTAAATGACCTACAAAAATAGTAAATGATCACCAACATTTAACCAAAGTATTATACAAAAGTATGAGTTTGATAGTAAAAAGCGATTGGGTTCTGGCTGGTTCGTAGGTCACAGTTCTAACCTAACCATGTCGCATCCGCCCCAGGGGCGACTTAAGGGCCCTAAGATTTGGTGATCATTTACTATTTTTGGTGGTCATTAGGTATATTTATTCCCTTATTGCTGCTGATTCTAAAAATTCTCTCAGAATACCACTATAGGTTTACCCTTTAAGTCATCGTAAATCTAGCCCTATCAAAAGAAACCCAATGCTGACCAAACCATCTATGTTCCTATGACATTTCACCTAAACCCAACCTTGTATGGGATCATGACCTTAAACACCATACGATTAAGATTAATATTCCCGTTTACCATACAAATTACTTGAAATGCTACTAGTTAAACATGCAATGGATATCACAATTTCCATATACAGGAAGAAATGGCGGTTGGCCTACATTTGAGTCACTGATTTCTTGCATTGATAGCAGTACAACTGGTAAGACTTATGATGACAATTACAAATCTATATTAATATTAGAAAGAGGCAAGTACATCGTAGTCACAATATATAATTATAAATAATTCTTGAAAATACAAAAAACGTAAACAATTTTTTTCTTTCAAAAGAGTTTTTGTGGAGTTTTTTTCCCATTCTTCTCGATACGAAAGTACCATTTGGAATGGTATAGTATATGCTATAGGTACTTACATGTCATTCATGTCATTCATCATCCTTTTTCATTGGTGTTTAGCGAATCGATTTAAAAAAATTAGCTAAAATACAATAATTCATTTTTAACCAACATCAAAAAGGAGGAGGTTATCAATTTGAATGTTTATATTTTTTTTTTGTATGTATGTTCGGGCATAACTATGTCATATATAGACGAATTCGCAAAATCCTTTCTTTGTTCGATAGGGGTTTATTCCGAAATGGTCCCATATTTTATCAATATTGATACAGCCCTTTTTGAGAAAATCAACAAATTCCCAAATAAATTACTTAGACGACGTTTTAGTTTCTTCAATCTTTGGAGGACGCCGTTTCTTAATGGATTTGGATATTAGGGCAACACTAAACCACGAAAAATAAAAAGTCTTTTCAAAAAAAAGAAAACCGCCTTTGTTCTGTGCTAAAGTTATTTTATCACTTTTTAGTTTTTGAAGGCGGTTTTCTTTTTTTTGAAAAAACTTTTTTATGATTTTGTTATGACTTGTATGTCAGATGTCAACTTTCAGTGACTTTTCTTTCTCTTACAGGCCTTCTGGCTTTTGGCTTAATAACTTAAATTATTTTCATCAATACGGTTAGCTAAAATATAATATTTTATAGGTAACTAGCGACCCGGCCCGGCTTCGCATGGAAAGCACGTAAAGTCGGTGGTCCCGGCTGACATTCGTAGATCTTTAACAGCCGTTATGGGTAATCAGAAGGCAGAAAGTCTGACAGACAGTCTTACCAAGGGATATCGTGTTACCCGTGTCAGATAGGCAGTCGCTCTATGTATAACACTGGCATTCAGCTGCATCTGATTAGACTGGAAGCCGATCCTGACATTCGGAGAAGACTAGGCAGATGATGACTTAGTGACAGGACCAAAAAGACTTGTTTAGTGTAAGAAATCTAAAAAAATAAAAAGTCGCCATTTTATATGCTGAGAGAAACAAATTAACTCACTGTGAACAAATGAAAAATGATAAATAATGATAATTGATGAATAATGTGTAACAATACTCACGTTTCGATTAATGCTAAAATAGCCGCCATTTTTTTTTTCAAATTGTGAATAAGCAGAAACAACAACAAAACAGCTGTACGAAACATACACAAAAATCATCCACACAATATGTAAAACACGCTTAACATCCATACAAATTTAATAAAAGCCATTAGCAGAACAGGAATCAAAGGGCTATTACCAGCCTGCAGCGTGACATGCACTATTGATTCTGTAACTCATTCGAATTGATTGATGGACTTACTTCGACACCAGGGATGTTATGGAGATGTGTAACTGTAGCCGAAACTATCGGATATCCGAAATAAATATCTATTCGAATCCGTAACTGATTCTCGTATAAAAGTTCCGAATAATATTGGATAGGAACGGAGTCTTTATTTTAATTTTGTTTTTTATTTTTAAATAAATAACACAAAAAAATAAGTAGGTACAGATACCGGCACGGATCTTGAGCGCTCGGCGGTAGAGTGGGGATCGATTTGCGCACCGCATCGCGCGACGGGCCAATCACTGTACGACAATATATATACCCCGCTACCGCGTCCCTTCATACCACCAAAGGGACCCAATAACTCACTTTTGCGCAGGTGAAGGTCAGCGCTCAAGATCCGTGCCGGTCTCTGTACCTACTTATTTTTTAGTGTTATTTATATGAAAATAAAAAACAAAATTAAAATAAACACTCCATTCCTATCCAAAATTATTCGAAACTTTGATAGGAGATTCGGTTACGGATTCATATAGATTTTTATTTCGGATATCCGATAGTTTCGGTTACTGTTACGGATCTCCATAACATCCCTGGTGTCGAAGTAAGATCCATCAATCAATTCGAATGAGTAACGCTAGTTATAAGGGTACTTTTAAGGGTAATTTTGGTTTTTTATGTGATTGAAACTATCCGAAACTATCGGATAATAAGAAATTATTTTATTTCCGTAACCGTACCTGAAATCGGTAACACTTTATTAATATATCCGAATCCATATCCAGATCCGAAATTTCATTCCATAAACATCCCTATTCGACACCGACTTTCACCGGCAATACTAATCCGTGTGTATATCTGTACATTGGCGTCGTTGCTATTTGGCTACTGTGCTGAATTGCTGATTGATTTGTTGTTCCATGTTGTCTAGTGTTAGATGTAACATGTATTTTACACGTAAAATACCCATGCTGTATCTCCGTACTGAACAGATTTGGCAGTGCTAGTTAAGACTATGGTACTACCAGTCTTAACTGGCACCACAAGCCGCGGGTTTTATTATTTACTAGCTGACCCGACAGACGTTGTCCTGTCCCTATCTACCTACTTACCTGCCTATCTACCTAGCCTACCTACCCTACCTACTATAACCACCCTACATACTTTTTTAATATTTTCTTTCCTACTCTTCTCCTCCTTAAAAAAGAATTAGCGAAATTGGTCCAGCCGTTCACGCGTGACGCCGTGCCACAGAATACTTAATAGTACTACGTACAGAAGGGACACTCCCTTCCCCGCGCTATATCAGATACCGCACCCTCGACCCCGCACCGGAGGGGCTAACCGCCGACTCTTTAGCCAGGGCGCTCAAAATCGTAAGAACTGCAGCGCTGTAGGTACTGCTGACACAAACACACAATTTTGCGATTTATTTTGTTTTAAGTTTTATTTATTAGTTTTAATCTCGATGATTCATTTATTTTCCAAGTTTTCGTCGTTTTATAATAATACAATTAAAACTTCCGTAATAATAACATACCAACATTACCAGCTATTAATATTGCTCTCTCTCTTTATTGTCTTAGTTATGTACTTATGTCCCTTTCTTTCACGTTCTATTCATTCTTGGAATTGAAAAGTAGTACCCTACGCACTAACCTTGTCGCGTCGCCCCATTGTAATTATTATTATTGTAATATTTTAATTAATTCTTAATTTTTATTTTTAATACTTTTGAACTTAACATGTATGGACATGGACTGGTTCCGAAATAAATGAAAAAAAAAAAATGCGTTGCCGCGTAATGGTACGGGGCGATCGTGAATTCCATATTTTGTAATTAGGTAGGTACCTTAATTTACCTACCATTATTGATGAATAAATAAACCTCTTTACATACTAAATATTATAATAATACTTTTATGTCATTACAAATCCGAGTATTCAAAATCAAATAATCATTTATTTTATTTCTTTAAGAAATAAATAATTGAACGCTCGGACAAGATCACTTCATAATAATGCTCGAAACGTTCGGGTAGTTCCGTCGTCGTTCGGTTTACCCGACGCAAAGCGCTGCACTTTTCGCGCCATTTTGTACGCCACGACATCCAACTGATTCAACCCTACTAAAATTCACGCACACATTTGCACGTGTACAGACGTCATTTGGTTTTGTAGTAGTAATAGGTAATTATTTTGCAAGTTTTGTATGAAGTGTCCGAGGTGTGGCCGTGCCCAAGGGAAATAGGAATTCGTTTTTATACGAGTATATATAAATAAAATTATTTTTAGAAGCCGCCATTAGTTAATAGATGTTTTTCATCAATATACAAATGATTTACGTTTAAAATACTATGGTAAACCAATAAAAACGGTCTAGGTATGTGTGATAAATCTTATCCAGCCATACTTAAATTTACTGCAATTTTCTTCAAATTAAAGAAAAGTGAAAACAATATATTATTTTGACTATTTCAAGACGCATTTTACACTTTATTTGTGTATTGTTTTGTGTTTGTTTGTTTGTTATCAGTAAAAGACCAAATCCCCTTCACCCCGATCTTCTGAGTTACCAGAACATGACATAGGTCCTGTTTGTGCGAGGACCAGCAATGCTAGAGCTATGTTCCAGTTTGAATTGCTGAAGGACTCACGTATCTAACTCATCATTATCATCATCCACAAAGACGGAACATGTCCAAAGACGTCCACAGTTGAAAAAGGCCTCCCCCATCTGACTGTACTGGACTCTGATTTTCTCTAGGAGGCCAGCAGTTAAGGACCACGTTTCTGTGCCATATGTCACCACTAGCAACACACTGAGTAGTTATAAACCCTTTACTTTAAGCACTCTGGAATTTTGGACAAAAATATATCTCCTAATAGTTTCCCGAACGCTGACCATCCGAGTTGGGTCTTGCGACCTCTTTGTCGAAGTTGGACCTACCTAGTTGGACAGTTTGTCCAAGGTAAACATAGTTCGACAACTTCGATAGTATCTTCTCAACAACTACCGGTAGAGGTGGAACATGGACATTTGACATAATTTTCGTCTTGTCCATATTCATTTTAAGACGTTTCTGGTACCAACGAATATTTCGACCTTTTTATAAAGGTGTCTAAACTCGTTTCTTCACGCCCAATTTGACTGACACCTTCAACTTCAAACCTTCAACCACACTAATTGGTCACTCAGTAAGCTAGTACATTTTACACCCAATTTGTGCTGGCCGCTAGTTATCGGCGGCAAATAATCAATTGTTATAAATAACAGCGCGGTAACTAATGACTTCCTACGCGTCTGTCTGTCTGTCACAACGTATCGGCCACTGTGTACCTATGTAGTAGGGTTAGAGAGTGGAGACGGCTTTTGTTTGAGCAGAATTTTTGCTTAGGATTATAGATAAACGTGGTTTTTTGTTTCATGTCAGTCATTGGTGGCCCTACCTTGTTTATCTACAGATTGGCTTCTATTTAATTGGCAATCATTGTAGGGGTGAAAGTATTCTTACATTGTAACTCTACGTTCAACATAAATTATGTAACATAATTATTATGGATTTTAAAAGAGTATTCATGGAGTTTCTTGCTCGTTCTTCTTTATAGAGACCAATAGTGTTTGGAACGATTGACAGTCAAAAAGTTGAAGCTATCAACTTTTTGACTGTCTGACTATGACAATTCAAAAGCACCTAATCCCTTTAAATATCCAGAAGCCAAATATTAGTCGTGTGTCATTGTTTAACTATTGTGTCTCCTAATTAACAGTTGAGTTCGTATATAGTTTATTTGAAATAAAATGGAATTGGGTTTGGGTACAACAGAACCAACTTTTACCACAACAGATTTTCGATATTTCAGAATGAATAACATAATTACATTCACAAAAAAGAAAAACAGAAAAAAAATTGTAATCTATTTGTACTATGCAGTCTTACCGCTGATAGTGTGTAGGTATCTCAAGTCATTTGTTGACATTTGTTTTCTTACAATACATTCACGACCAAAACCACACATAAACGTGCATCGTCACGAAAATATATACTACTGAACACCGATAAAAAAAAAATATCCGCAAAGAAGTCAAAATACCGTAAAACATAATATCCTATGACGGTCCGCAATAGTGCATCTTACGATCAGTAAAATAATTTTTGTAATCGGGTTAGTATGTACTTCCAGAATTACCTTTTACAAACAAACCATAATCATTAATTAACTCAGTATATAGAATACTAGCGACCCGACCCA
This sequence comes from Charanyca ferruginea, assembly GCA_947361185.1. NCBI lineage: Eukaryota > Metazoa > Arthropoda > Insecta > Lepidoptera > Noctuidae > Charanyca > Charanyca ferruginea. The sequence goes on along the minus strand of OX376077.1, from coordinate 5,444,137 downwards.
GCTTCGCATGGGCCTATAGCCTTCCTCGGTAAATGGACTATCCAACATAAAAATAATCTTTCAATTCGAACCAGTAGATCCTGAGATTAGCGCGTTCAACTAATCAAACAAACAAACAAACAAACAAACCCTTCAGCTTTATAATATTAGTATAGATATATATACTCGGCAATAGTGTAACATTCTATTAATGAAAGAGTTTTTGAAATCGCTAGAGCAGTTTCGGAGATTATCTTCTACATCCAAACAAACTTACAAACCTTAACTCTTTATAATCTAGCGAAAGGTCACTCACTCACTCATCACGAAATATCGAAAACCGTTTGGTGTATAAAGATGAAATTTGGCAGGAAAGTAGTTTATAGTTAGTAAACGTCCGCTAAGAACGGATTTTACGACAGGGCCGGATTAAGGAGGTTCGGGAACCGGGACCGCGAAATAGACAAAGGTCAGGGACGTAGCTACCGCCGTATCAGCCGTATCAATGATACGGGGCCCCCAGGCTACAGAGGCCCCAACGTGTGTACAAACAAAATTGCATAATACCTGCAATCTCACTCAAACTCTTATGCCGTATGCTACGAGCATTACCTGTAAGTAATTATTTATAATCATTATTTTTACTTACTTATTTATTTTATTTAGAGAAAGCATTTTTTTTGTTAAGTAAATATTTACCCTCCATTTGGGCTTCGCCTAGTCGGATAGTAGGCCCCTCGATAAATTTTGATACAGGGCCTTTCTAGGGCAAGCTACGCCAGTGACAAAGGTACAAAGAAATACACATCTTGGTTTAAACAAATGGGACGCTAAAAACAAACAATTACACCTCTTTATAATAAGGTTATAAATGTAGTTGGATAATCCATATTAATACTATAAATGCGAAAGTAACTCTAGGGCTCAACCGATTTTGATGACATTAGGTATAAAAATAAAAATAGCTTGAACCCTGGGGAAGGACATATATTTCTTAATCCGCGACTTCACAAGAACGATGTTCCGGATAAAAACTAGTAGATAATACATTTTACGTTAGTGTAGATAATAAAAATCTACTAAACAATTAACCCTTTCCATACAAACCCAACCGAGCAGGACATCATTAAGCATCGTTAAAAAAAAAAAGCCGACACCACAAATTCTAAATGTGGCCACTTTTGAAAAAACGTCGCCATGTAACGGTTAAGGATGCGCACGCGTCTCTAACTCAAACCATCGCTTTTTAACAATTAATCGTTTCCTCTACGAACTTCCTTGGAGGAGGGAAATATATATATTTAGAATAGATGTAAAGGAAATGTCTGATTTCTTGTGGATGTATAAAAATGTTCGCACGTCACATTTCTTGTAAGTTAAAATTATTTTTTTGTTTTCGAAAATGGAATGCAGAGCGGAGTTAACGGCTTATAACAGCTGTCTCCTTTTGATTGACTTTGGAGGTGACTGCATCCGGATATTGCATAGATATTGCAGATAAGCATTTAAGCTGTACATTCTATATCGATGATAACATGGTTGGATTATCTTATGATAGATTTTGACGGCTCACCTCAAGCTCTCCTTATCAACATCATCATCACTTCAGAGGTGTACTTACTAGAGGTCTACTATTGGACATAAACCTCCTCTGACTTGGGCACCCAACAACCTCAAGCTGACAGTCCTATCATTATAGGAATGTATTGTAGTTATGTAACTTAGTATACCTTATCTACTGTTCCTACCTAAGCTTTATTTTATTTTATGTTGTTAACAGTATTATCGGTCAAAGGTTAAGCTACGCTAGCCGCGGTCGGTCTGTGGATGAGTGACCATCCCTTTCATACCGAGTTCCCTCCGTGCTCCTCGGAAAGCACGTAAAGCCGTTGGTCCCGGCTGTCATTTGTAGATCTTTGGCAGTCGTTATGGGTGTCAGAAGCCAGAAAGTCTGACAACCAGTCTTACCAAGGGGTATCGTGTTACCCAGTAACTGGGTTGTGGAGGTCCGATAGGCAGTCGTTCCATGTAAAATACTGGTATTCAGCTGCATCCGGTTAGACTGGAAGCCGACCCCAATAATCTTGGGAGAAGGCTAGGGAAATGATGATTGTTAATAATATGATTATCTATGGCTTATTTATAAAATTTTATTCACATGTTCAAATGCAACGGGTTTAATAAATATGCTCAAATATGTTCATTTCCAGAAGAGTATTACTCCAATATTTGCATGCCAATTTGTGGCGAAATGTGTCTCCGCACTAACAATAATGATCACAAAATCTACAGGGTACAGAAGGACCGCTCCCGCCATCTTCAAAAATATTATTTACCTAAACTTGCCAGACTCACTAGGGCTGCTACTGCTGTATTGACTCTGTAGGTTTTATTTGTGACAAAATGAAATTTTATTGACACTGGTTGGAACTCTTTGCAATTTTTTTATAACAAAATTTTCTTATTCGTCTTGAAATGTCAATTACATCATTTATTCATTTTGTCCACACGTGCAGCCCGTCATATACGTAGCTATAATATATTATAGCTAGCCACCACACCTCCACACGGTAACTATAATATAATAATAATATTTTCGCCCTTATTACGTCTGCGATCGTTGTTTGTTTCACATTTTTGAAATTTATATTAATATGCCTTGCTATATCTGTCCACATATATTATTTTGGTGACGTAGTAAAAATATATATTATAGCTGATCGTAATATGCCTTGATTATAGCTACGTCTGACGTATATTAATACATGACATATGATAGCTACGTCTGTGACGGTCCTTACAGTTGAGACTGTTGTCTGCTTGAAACTGCTTGAGAATGCCTATAAACGTAATGTCAATGTGTGCGTGCAAAACATGGCGGTTTGTTCTGAGTGGTCTCTCTGTTCGGGCGTGACGCAGCCTTACGTACTTTGTGATTTAAGCAAATAAATGTTTCGGCTATTGACTTTTAACGACACCTAATTTCACTAGAGATTTTTACAGAATCCAAAACAGTTACCTCGTTTCGCCGGGACACGTCGAGCACCGCGCCGTCGCTTTTCTGGTGCTTGTCACTGTTCATTCAGGTTTTTAGGAGTTGCAGTGGTATCGGTAATCGGGTTTGAATCTCGTGGCGTACAGATCGATGGGTCATGGTTAAGCTACGCTTACCGCGGTCGGTCCCTAGATGGGTAACCATACATTTCATACTGAGACCTAAGACTCGGTGCCTCGGAAAGCAAGTAAAGCCATCGGTCTCGGCTGTAATTCATATTTCTTTGACAGTCCATACGGGTCTTACCAAGGAGTATCGTCTTACCCAGTAACTGGGTTATGGAGGTCAGATAGGCAGTCGTTCCATGTAAAACACTGGTATTCAGCTGCATCCGATTAAACTGGAAACCGACCAGAACATGGTTGAGAAAAAGCTAGGCAGATGATGAAGGTTTTGTGATTGTATTTTCATATGATTTAAACGGTGCCGGTGTTACTAGTGTCAAAAATGGAATACGTCACTGTGAAAGTTGTTCAGAGTATGTCTATTCTGTTACCATCTCCCTCGGTGAACACCTAGGTGAAGAGAGTCATGCCTGTCATCCGTCTGTCTGCTTTCTCAATCCCTAGCATCGGGACCACATCGGGACGGATGACAGCTCTCTTCACCTGGGTGTTCACCGAGGGAGATTGTACCTGAATAGCACTGCAGGTGGTGAGTGTGACAATAAAAAATGATGCCATTTTTTTCAACTACCTTTTGGTTATAATAAAAGTGTCAATACACGCGATTTCTTATGTCGTAAGTGGTAGAGGTACAGTTTTCTTTTATTGGATATGCTAAAGTGTTTTACATCATAAAAAGCTATTTACAAAAAAGACAACCGCCTTCAAAAAGTGAAAAATAACTTTAGCACAGAACACACATTGACTTAGGTTTCGAAATTCAGTGGCTTTATTCTGTTTGTTGTTTTGTATTGCCACCGACTTCCGAAACCAAAGTCAATGTGTGTTCTGTGCTAAAGTTATTTTTCACTTTTTGAAGGCGGTTGTCTTTTTTGTAAAAAGCTTTTTATTTTCCGCTTTTTAGTACCTCCTTCTCATTAAAGAAATCTATTAAGAAGAGATTGAAAGTTAACTACTACAAAGACTGATGAAACTAAAACGTCGTCTATGTAAAATTTTTGGGTATTTGTTGATTTTTTCAAAAAGTGCTGAATCAATTTCGATAAAATTTATATGGGACCAACCCTGAAGCATACCCTATTTATAAAAAAAAGAATTTTCAAAATCGGTTTACGTTTGCCTGAGAAATCGCGTAACAAATCGCGCACATACTTAATGCAAATTTAAGACTTATACGGTTTTCTCATGGATGCCATGGTCAGAACTGGACCAAATTAAAATGGGACCACACGGGAAGCACTAGCTTCCAAATAAAAAAAGAATCATCAAAATCGGTTCACCCAGTCCCGAGAAATCAGGTAACAAACATAAAAAAATAAAAAAAAAATAAAAAAATACAGACGAATTGATAACCTCCTCCTTTTTTGAAGTCGGTTGAAAATAAAGTAGAAGATTCGTGCATTACCGGATTCGTGCGTCCGGCAACACCTGCGACGCAGCTCTGTGTCCCGGCTGCATCACACCACGAAGGTTGAAGAGATCGTGGAGTATGTTCGAGCCAACACCACCTGGACCTAAAGGGTCGAGAAGTTGGAGTCGCGCCACAATACGAATTTCAAGTTATTTGTGGTGCGAGTCCCGACGCATTATCTTGAGGTCTTCCTCAAGGAAGAGTTTTGGCCGAAGGGTGTCGTGTATCGGCGATTCCGCGGAAGGCTACGCGACACCACGCAGCGCAACACGACGCCGTCTCTTCGTGTACAATAGTTTAAAAATATTTTTGTGGGTTTTATTATAAGTATGTATGATAGTCTGTAAGGTATATAGGGTGACTTGTAATTAGTGTACGATACTTAAACACGTGATTGTGTTCATGATAACAAACAACTTTCCCGAAGAAAAAATGTTTTTTGTACTAGTTCACTTTAGGTCACAGGCGTGCGAGTGCATGAATTTCATACGGCAGTTGTGTTATTGTGATAAAAGTGAACCAGTGCTAAAATCATTTTTTCTTCGTGCAAGTTGTTTGTTATCGGGAACTATATTTCTTGTCACCAAAATTTATATTTGTCATCAAGTTGTATCACCTAATAAATAGATCTATAGCCACGAAATATTTTCGTTCTCAGAAAAACAAAAAGTGTTCCCAGGTATGAATTATCAAATTAATATTAATATATGTGTAAAATAAGAGATGGATTACCAATAAAATTGTAGTGCATTAGATAAATATAAACTTCGTTCTTATAATAATAGTTTTATTACTTAAATAATAGCTTTGTGCTCAGAATGGTAGATCTGTCACCAAATAAATCTTAGGACCCTTAAATCCCTCCTGGGGCGGATTCGACATGGTTAGGTTAGGGTAGAACTGTGACTAGGCAGTGACCTGTCGCTGTCGGCCGTGGTCGAGTCGATGGTCGACAGCGCAGAGTCCTGGGACGCGGTGGTTTCCTTCTGCGAAAGTGTCATGTCGCAGAAGGAGGCTGCGGAAAGGGAGAGGGAGATCTCAACCTCCTACCCTGCCCGCAGCAGGTGCACCGGGCGTCGGCGGAGGGCGGACAACGCCCTCTTCCGGCCCCCCTAAATGGGTCCAGGGGCGGCAGGCTCGGGGACGTCTGTCGCCCCCCACATACACCAGGACCCGAGGTGGCGGCGCGTAGTGTTCCACCCGCGCCCCTCTAAGACGTCCGGGTGGGAGTTTAACACCTCACTCCCCCCCCTGACCCGAGAAGTGGCCCGCTGCAGCGGGCCGGCACCAGCCGGGGGTTGCGGAAGTATCTCCAGTTCCCGCGACCCCCGACGTAGGTGTGAGATGGAACACCGGGGTGGTTTTTAGTCAGTAAGAGTCTGACAGACCCCTCCGCCCACCCCAGGGCAGAGGACATCCATTAGGACTTTCCAACCCGTACCAAAAAAAAAAAGGGTAGAACTGTGACCCCCTGACGACGACGTCACGAAGCTGTGACAAGCGAGCCAGAACCAAATCGCTTTTTACAGTCAAACTCATATATTTCTACAATACTTTGGTTAAATGTTGGTGATCATTTACTATTTTTGGACGTCATTTACATTAATTTGGTACTAGACCCTATATCTCCATGATTTTATGTGATTTACTGTGGAATTGATTTTATATTGTTTGGTGACTACATTTTGGTGACAAATCTACTATTTTGCGGGCAAACCCTATTATTTAAGAAACACAAAACTAAATAAATTGGCGATAGCTTAAATGATACCTTTTGTTATCATGAACACAATCACGTGTTAAAGTATCGTACACTAATTACCAGTCACCCTATATATGTTATGGGTCTTTTGTTACCCGAAATAAATGATATTATTATTATTATTACGATGATGTATGATGTGACGAGTTTTAGTTGTCTGACCGAACATAAGAGCTGATAAATGATGACGAGTGGTTTAAAATACTGTGGCGGGCTTGACTATAAAGAAAAGAAGACAGGCTGTCAAGTATCTACTCATTTCTCAAACAAAACAAATTGCATAACGCTACGATACTACAAGACAGTTAGTATTCACCGAGTGTGTCCATTATCAATCACTATCAGTATATGGCACGACCTTGATTACCGATGTCGGTCGATGCATTGTTTGAACAACAATTGCAATTTAATAATAGTGATAGATATACAATAATATGAGAGATGTATTGATAGGTGTGATGAAAGAAATTGTTTGGTATGTACAGTTACCCGAAGAAATAATTAACCAGGTCGTCGGACACAGTTTCGAAAGAAATTTTATTTAAATAATTAACTGTTTATTTTCTTTTAATTTTTTTATTCAAACATTTATGTTTTTCTAAATAGACTTTAATTTACTTTATCTATATTCGACTTATCTACTTTGATGACTGTACTTTGATTCCGAAAAAGTGTACTAAGTACTAGAGACTAGAGGATATGAAAAACGCCACCAATGCTGCGACTAACAAGGTTACCTAAAGTAAAGTACTGAAAAAAAAAGATCAGCCACCATCGATCCAAGAATTAAGAAGTATGATTCTTTTTTTGTAGGAGCGTGAACGATTTTTTATGACATTTACACATAGTAGAAACAGTAGGCAGTAAGTAATATAGAAATTTAAAGCCGCTGGTCCTGGGGTGTGATTCTGTAAGACCTCATTCTAAACTTCGAATCTGAATCCGCTGTGATTTTCTTGATTGGCATTCTAAAAACTCGGTTCATAATTCGAATTTACACTAGCGCCACCCTTGCGAGCGTGTCAGCGAGTTGAACTAAATTGACAGGGAGATTTTGACAGATGAAATATGAGATGACGTAAGAATTGCATTCTGTAGGGTAATTTTCTCGTCACTTTGACGCTCATTTCGCATTCGAACCCGATTCAAAGTGTCAAATATATCAAGGTCATTTTGAACCTTATGCGAAGTGAGAGTGAATAGCGATGTGAGATGCGAGTTGTTGTTTGAATTTTACTAAATCGACCTACTGTGCATGATATCTCCCTGGTTGTGTCGGATTGCCGGCCCGAGTATTAAAGTTAAAGAAGAGGGGTGGGACCTGTATTTTCGCAGACACTGGTACAATATAATGTCATCTGCGGTCGGATTCTGAAAGTTATTTTGCACATTCTACCAATTAGTGAAATCATTTTCAAAATCGTGACGTTATCATTACGTTACACTATAGCAACATATTCGTGTGTGCACGTACGCGTGCGAGCAAAAGTCGCGGAAAAAGCTAGTATACTTAATAATAAAATGGCAATAGCCTTAATTAACCACTTTTAGTTTTAAAATATACTCAAAAATTAACACATTTATTCAGAAAATACTAAGCAAAGAAAAGCAATCATTTAGAGAGACAGTTACGCAATCATGACTAGAACCGTTTTGAAATCATCGATCTGTTAAAAAAAATAATAAACTGAAACCATTCATTACAAAACCACGCTTGTTAAATTGCTTCACAGCTCGTTAGGAACTGTGTCCAGATAAAATATATTGAAGATATAAAGAAATTACAAACAGCAACATTCAATTCTTGGCTGCCAAATGACAATGCCAGATCCTGCCCCACCCATTTACAGAAAATATAAATTAATAAAATAATTGTAACGATTAAAGAACCTTTTAATATTAAATTGTTTTTCTTTAGAACTTGCCTGATTGCCTGCGTTCTTGGCTTGTTTCCACGAGACAGGCTCGAGTGTGGAGTTGTGTGGAGTTCATTAGTAAAATGCTTCCTTTGTGTCTTGTATAAGTTTTTATTATTGAGAACGTGTTTGATAATGTTGACTATAAGGAAATGTTAGTTAATAACCTTTGTTGTTGGCAAATTAACAACATTATTTAATTTATTACTTGAGGATTACAAATTAATGCATAAAGAAACTGAAATACAGTTTTTTTATTTAAACAGAAACGGCAAGTTCTGCAGTCATTAAGTCTAATGTTTAGTAATCAGTAATTAATAAGCAGTAAGGTGCTACATATTGCAAGCCTGTGCATGACTTTTATTGAGTGGGGCAAAGTTCTATGGAGTTTCTGGCATTGTCCTTTACTCACCCGTTTTAAGAATAATTTTATAGATAATAACTTCTATTGTAGGTAAATCTTCTACGGTACCTCATTTTTTAGTCACTTATCACCATCTGCCTAGCGTTTTCCTAACTATGTTAGGACCCTTGTCAACGAAACGGTTTCTACCCGTGCCGGCGCCGCCGCCGTGCCGCCGGGCCGGTGCCGGTTAAGCTTGTTCACGAGCACGCTAGCGCCGCGCCGGTGTCGTCAACAAATCTCCATAGCGTCCCATACCTAACTGACGACTGGACATAGACACGGTTTAAAACCGTGCCTAGACTCGGCGGAAAACCGTCTCGTTAACAAGGGGCCTTAGGGTCGGCTTCCGATCTAACCATTTGCAGCTGAATACCCGTGTTTTACATGGACCGACTGCCTATCTGACCTCCACATTCCAGTTACTGAATAACACGATACACCTTGATAAGACTGGTTGTCACTCTGTCAGGCTTCCAGTAATGACTGCCAAAGATCTACAAATGACAGCCGGGCCCAACGGTTTTACGTGCTTTCCGAAGCACGGAGATGTAACACCACCAACTTGTAAGCCTTGGGCTGCCACTGACAAATTCTTAATCGTAAAACCCAATAACCCGACCCGGCCCCCTCCCGATCTGGGAATCAGACCTTGGACCCTACTCTCAGCAATCGTGCTTGCGACCGCTAGTCCAACGGGGCATTTCAATCACTCTTAATATCGATCTATATATTCCCACTTCTTGAAGTCGTTTCTTATACATAGCAGGCATGAGCGATTTCAGACTTATTTTTATTAGAAACCCAGGTTTCCTTACAATGGTTTTCCTTCACTAGTATAATAGAATAACGATACATATACGATGCCAGAGTTTATCTTGGAAATTACGCCCAAGATAAACTTAGAAAGTTGAAAGAAAGAAAGAAATAGTAGATTGTTATACAAGGAGCTAAAATGACCCATTATACACGAGGTAGTTTTACTCCCGAGCTTTAGCGAGGGAGTAAATAGAAACCGAGTTTTAATGGGTTTTAGCGCCATGTGTTACACTATACTTTTCACTACTATTACGAGAAAATAAAACAATCCAATACAATATGAAATTAATTACGTCACTACCAATTCAATTTGCAATTAGAGAAAAATTATAAAGATTTCGCGCTAATGTCTTTTTTTTGTTTCTTCTGTAGCCGCAACACATTGCATGCAATCTACCAGAGATCGCCGATTTTAGTTCCATTTTCAAAATTAAAATGAGGTTCTTTTTTTATGAAACAGTAATAAGTCGAGTTTTTATTCATGATTATTCTACTTATGACTAAAGACTTTTTCGTTTTTGTAGGCTCATTGTCATATTTGACACACAAAAATTAAAAAAAAAAAACTTTTACCCCTAGAGGATGAAATGCTATTTTATCCCCGCTCTGGTATGCTACAATGACGGCCTTTTTGAGCAAGAGAAGTGAAAAAGAATTTATTCGCCCCCCAAGACAAAAACACACACAAAAAATACATTAAAAAAGGAAAAAAAAAGAAAACGAAAATTGGTCCTGTACGGGTCTTGGGGATCGCAGTATTCGCAGTGAGGTTGTTAAGTACACGGAAGCCGCTGCTGCCCGACTTCCAAATTTTCCTTCAGTCGCCTTCCACGACACCCTCGGGATGAAATGGAACTTAGAAAGACATACCTACAATGAAATTGAAAAAGCCACATTGGACCATAACAACATTTTAGTCACTCATAAGCAAATAAAAAGTCTTAACTAAAAAAGTTATAGCCTGTAGTATAACTCTCCAAACTTCAATTCACAGGTGGACCGTTTTAATTAAAACCATAATTAAAATGTCAATAAAAACAAAATACAACACACTAGACATTTAAATGAAGAAAAAAGAATGTTGAAATATAAACTAAATACAACGGCGACCATGTGACATCAATGTGACAAAGTTTTGCAATAGCTGTCAATAATCTGATGTAAGTGCCGGCGCAGACTAGGCAACTAGTGGTCGAGAGTTCTCGCTCAAAGGCAGCTCTATCTGTGCTTACTATTCTTTTTTTCGCCCAAAAAAAGATGAAGTTTATGGGTATATGGGTGCTTGAGTTTGCGCATCACGTAGGTATGTCTGAGAACATAAATAGATTAAGAGGAAAAACATATCATGTGCCAAGCCTTTTCCTAAATACGCTGGGCTCGGCTTCCAGTTTAACCGGATAAAGCTGAATACCAGCGTTTTACATGGAGCGACAGCCTATCTTACCTCCACAACCCAGTTACTAGGTAACAGGATACTCCTTAGTAAGTCTGGTTGACAGCTTCTGACTACCCATAACGACTGTGGATTGGATTTACCATCGTGGTGAAAGGATTAATCAGGAAGTGATTAGCAGTGGCTATGGAAAGCGCTCAATAGATTGCGCACCCAGGTAGACCGCTGATCTTGACCCACTTACTACAGTGCCCAAAGTGCCCCTTAGAGGATATTAAAAACGCCACTAATACTGCGATAAATGTGGCTACCTACTGATAAACTAGTCTAACAAAATGAAAAAAACCATTGATTCGAAAAGAGGAAGATAACGATTGTCAAAGAAAAAGATCTACGAATGACTGTCGGGACCAACGGTTTAGGTTTGACGGTCACTCATCCACGGACAGACCGCAGCAAGCGTAGCTTAACCACGACCGAGCCTCTCTTGTATGTGGCATGATATAATCTTAATGTTCAGAGGAAGAACACGCAGAATCAAAAGAAAAGAAGCTTCTAGATGGAGCCTAAATTTAAAACTCAGTCGTGGCTACCTCAGTATGATCCAAGTTCTTATCGAATCTGTAAACATTTCCACCGTATCTTGTGACCGTTGTCAGCCACAAATGGACAAACACTGGCTGGCAACAGAAGCCTAGTGTGCAGCGGCACTAATTGTCGTCTTATAAAACCGTCAACAATGAGGTAAATAGCCCAAATATCGTCCAAGCTTATTTTAGTTCAGTATGAGGAAGGAAGACTTACGGACGTGGATTGAGGTCAGAATCAGGGCTGGCGTGTTTATGATATTCGATGATTGGATGTCAATGACTAGGCCATTTAGTAGAAAAAGAAAACATTGTAAGGAAACCGGACCAAAGAGTACAATATATTGTACTTGAACAAGCGTGGTGATTATTTTCAGTGGGACAATAATAGGTTTATATTATTATTAGAACGTAGTTCCTTATCGCGCGTTGCGAAAGGGGGCTAGACGGAAAAAATGTAACGACACTTTTTGCTATAGTTGTAAGCCGTGCGGCTTGCGCGTGTTTCTCTGTCCAAGCCAGTTATTAATGGTAAATAATAATAAGTAAATAATAATAAATAATAAACAACAACAACAACAATAACATTTGTTGTTGTGTTATTGTTGTTGTTGTGTTTGTTGTTATTATTGTTGTTGTTGTATTATTGTCGTGTTGTTGTTGTATTGTTGTTGTCGTTGTTGTTGTGTGTTGTTGTTGTTGTTGTTTGTTGTTTTTGTTGTGTTGTTGTTGTTGTAAATTGTTGTCGAAAGGAACTTTGTTCCATCCGGGTGTCCCTTGACACCTCTCAAGTTTTTTAATAATTGTCTTGATCGTAATCATAATCATTTATTCATTTGCGAATATGTTTTCAAAAGGAAAGGTCTTAAATACAAACAATAGTGTTAAGAAAAAAGATTGAAGAAACAAAGTGGTCTAGCCACATCTTTACTTTTGTCCTAGTCTCGTATAGGTCAGGTAACAACAGTATTTTTTGGTAAATATTTGAAACTGGCTTTTGCCCGCGACTTCGTCCGCGTGAATGTCGGTTAGCGGATTAAAAAGTAGCCTATGTCCTTCCCTAAGGTTCAAGCTATTTTCATATCAAATTTCATCAGCATCGGTTCAGCCGTTTCATCGTTAAAGCGTAACAGACAGAGTTACTTTCGCGTTAATAATATTAAAAAATTAGTAAAAATTAATAAAATTAGTAATTAGTAAGTAATAGTATGAATTGTAATGCTAAATTGAGAAAGCCACATTACCTATTTTAGTAATTTCTTGTTGTGATTCTTGAAATGATTAGTCCTACTAAGTACGTACTTTCATTTTCTTGTTAAAACCAGTAGGTTTCGGTTTAAAATTGCAACAAAACAATGAAATACCATGGAGCGGAGTGCCATTTTAAAATAAATCATCCCTACCAGCTCTTTAACCAAGGATATTGACCAGAGGATGGGCAGCAGGGTCTTTCTGAGTACCATAACACCGACTGCGATCGCCAACAAGCACTGGCCAAGCATGGCGAATACGGCTGAACCCACCCTTGGACGAGACCTATAACCAGCAGTGTACCTAACTACGTCTAAAGGTTGACATGATGATGATCTTAGATTATGAAATAAAAGGCAGATAGACCGCGCGGAACACTGAGAGTGAAGCCAAAAAGCAAATACAAATTCAAAACCTACAACGCGCTTCGTGCTCTACTGACACGAATCAGTATAGCACGAAACGCTGAATCGGTAAAAAAAAACAAATAAAAATACAAATTCAAAAGCGAATACAGTCACGTGATTGTATTCACTTTTTTGGCTTCACTCTCAGTGTTCCGCGCGGTCTATCCGCCTTTTGTTTCATAATCTGAGATGATGATGATGATAATGACTGTAAAATAAGACAGGTCATCGAGAAATTCCTGATATTAGGTCACTAAACATAATTTTGTCAACCCTAGAGAAACATACTAATGTTACATTTAGCCGAGTTACGTCAAACTCAGTGTGACAATGTTTTTAACAAGCTTTTAACATTTTAGTGCACCTTCTCGGGAGTCAGAGTACTTAATATGACGGTTTATTCCAGCTCTTAAATATTTAGTGAGTGACAACAGAAATTCTTGGTCCAGAAGTACCTATAAAGGAAAGCAAGCAATAAACAGAATTTTGGATGTAGGTATTTTTATTAGGGAATCTTAGTGTATGTCTAATCTTATTGTGAACGAACGGAGTATAGTATTTGTTGTCCTATACTTTTGACAAGTACGTCGGTACGTCGTACGGTATCTAATCGTAGCGAGCTTAGACCTATCAGTCCTATCGGTTTATAGACACAAAGTCAAATCATTTCTTTCAATTAGACCATAAGAAGCACTTTTGAATGTCATTTAAGATAGAACTAGGATTGAATCTAGTTGCCTTTTCCTAAAGATAGTTTCAAGACTGTTCAATTGCAGCCCACTGCTGCTTCAGGACAACGCTACGCCACACATTGTACAATAGCGCTAAATTAGAAGACCTCCAACAGATTACCACTTTTCCCGGAATCTGGATAATATTATGCAAGGAAAACAACAAAATTTCGACAAGGCATAGTCAAAACCGCCTGCAAAGATTTTATCGATTCTCGCTCCCACAATTTTTTCAGCACAGGAGGCAATGACCTACCTCTAAAACGGTGAAAGTGAAATGATAACAATGATACATACGAGTACTTTGATTGATTAAAAATATAAATTTGTTTTACTTTTTCCATATAAAACGCCAATTTGTATGTGTAATAAAACGCCAATTTTTTGGAAGACACATTAAGAAAAAAAAAACAGGAAATCTGGGAGAGTCAATAACATTTCACCACCTTAATCCATTCCGTCCATACATCTATTCAAATCATTTTTAAACACACCCTACATACAATTAATTTTAATGTTCCATTCATTCAATACCTCAATAAATTCTTATAACGAGGCGATGAGGCAAAAAGCAAAAGACAACATACATTTTATAATAATGGCTGGTTGTTACTTGTCTTATAATTGGGTCAGTGATGCTGAGGTCTTGAGGATGCTGGGTTTTTTCAATACCGAAATGCAGTATAACGGTATTGTAGGTATATACATATAATTGAATAACGAAAAAAGCTTTATTCAAGTTGATGTGTTTGTCTGTATTTTTGTAGGAGTTTTTATTTTAAATGACATTGGTGCCATTATGCGATTTCTCCGGCAAATGTGAATCGATTTTGAAAATTCTTTTTTTTTATGGATAACCCAGGTATGCCTCAAAAAGATAACCGCCTTCAAAATCTAAAAAATGATAATTAACTTTAGCACAGTACACACATGTTTTTCGATTTGAAAGTCGGTAGCAATAGACAACAAACAGAACAAAGCCACCGACTTTCAAATCTAAAGTCATGTGTAGTGTGCTAAAGTCACTTGTCACTTTTTAGATTTCGAAGGCGGTTGTCTTTTTTTTTGTAAAAAAGCTATTTTTAAGTTATTTATATCTCATTCTCTCCATTAAAACAAGAAAGAGACAGATATTAATAAGAGCTGCCAATTTAAGTTGATCTAAAATGTTCATACAAATGGTTGTCATTTCAGAACGTATTGATTAAAAACACGGTGAAGTTCAAGAAAATACTAATTTAACATCTGTAACTTACTTCTTATCTGTCGCCCGATCGCGTCCTTTTCTTCAGCTGCCTGGCAGAAAGAGTGTAACAATTCTACTGCTTTATGTAATAAAAGGCTAAGTAGACTAGTACGTAAAAAAATTAATAGCTCTCACAAGAATGCGATGAGTATAAAAACAGAGATATAAAAAACACTAACCTAGACGCACTAAGTTGTGGAAGAGATTTCCAAGCTCCACAGCCTGGCCGGGAAACAGGATCGGCCGAAGATAAGACTGCCGCGGTCGGCTCCTAGCTTTGGGACGGAAGTCCCCGGGGATCTTAACAGTAAGACCCGCCCTGGGAGCAGCAGGCACGCGACAGCTCGATGGCACGACTCAGGACTGTTACCAACTCTTGGTTGTGGACCGGTAGACTTCTAAGTAATTCAGCGTGTTACTTAGTGGACAGCGAGATCTAGACTGACTCATTTGACAGGTTTCTTTCCTGTCGGCTCTTCCGAAATTCATATTATTTTCCAAGTATGAATTTTATTTTGGAACGCCCGTATTGTCATATAGCGGGGTATTATAGTACCGGCCAAACTCAATTATTGTAGTCTGCCAGTTATTTTTATTCAGTTAGTGCGTATAGGATTTTTAAGAACACCAGATACATTAGCAGGTGTCCAGCTGTTTAGTATAAAATACAGCAATACACACATATATTCGACTACAAAATATCAGTTTGAAGGTTTTAAGTTATATAAGCCGAAAACTAATTAAAAGAATTACTGACAATTGTCAAGGTTGACAAGCATGTCACAACAAAAACATTATTTATTTTCCAGATTTATAAAAAGGGAACTATAATATATTTAATTAGCAGACACACAGTCTTCATGCTCGATGGACAATAATGTAAGTACCTTTAAATTTTAAATAAAGTAATAAAAGATTCCATGAATCTATAAAAACAAGTATTATAAAATGTAAACAGACATTGAGAAAAATGATTTCATGCATAAAGAAAATGTCAATATAGCATATGATAAATATATACTATAAGAGATGGCAATTGTTTAATTTAAATTTAGTTTGTGAACAAGGGAATCGGCGCCATTTTCTCTGAAGGGTTTAGAACAGCTGTTGTTGAAGGATTCAAACAGCAGTGCAATTCTGTAAGAAATCACCTGCGAATTCGAATTCTATCTCATTTCCAATTTCACTTACCTGAAGTGAAAAGTATTTGGTATTCGCTTAAATAGTTACGTAAAAATAGTTCGCTTTACCTATGTTCTTACTTGATGGCGCTAGTGTAGTTTTCATCGAGTTACAGAATACTTAACACAGTTTTCACCGCGGAATCAGAAGTGAGCACTGAAGTGAGTTCTTACCACGCTTGCTTACGACGGATTGGCGATAACATTAACTAGCGACCCGACCCGGCTTCGCCTGGGCCTATAGCCTTCCTCGATAAATGGACTATCCAACACAAAAAGATTTTTTCAATTCGAACCAGTAGATCCTGAGATTAGCGCGTTCAACCAAACAAACAAACAAACTCTTCAGCTTTATAATATTAAGTATAGATAGGCAAATACAAATTCAAAAGCGAATACAATTACGAGATTGTAGTTATTCGCTTTTAATTTGTATTTGCTTTGGTGACTTCACTATCAGTGTTCCACGCGGTCTATCTGCCTTTGGTTTCATAATCTGAGTACCTATTGTATCATGAAATATCACAAAAACAAATTTCACACAGGCATCGACGCATGCTACAACTAGTTAATAAATACACATCAGTAATTACATACTGCGGTTATCAGCGTTTAATTGTTGAGGCTCGGGGCAGAGTAAAAGCCGTACGAATCGGTCGATCAAGGATAAACCACGCTTGCCCCGGTCGGTCTGTGGATGGGAGATCATCGATTTTACAAAAAGACCCCTCTTTGCCTCGGAAAGCACGTACAGCCGTTTTTTTTTTGTTTTTTTATCAATTGGTAGGCATACGTTTGACCACTATCTCACCTGATGGGAAGCGATGATGCGGTCTAAGATGGAGCACGCTTGCCTACAAGTAACCTATTCACTCTTGACTTAAAAACTCCCAGGTTGTAGCTATCAGGAAACAGAGACTCAGGCAGGGAATTCCACTCCTTAGCAGTACGCACAATGAATAAATAATAATAATATAGTAACACCCCGACACAAGGCAAACACAAGTGCTCATCACACAAATGTTTACCTTGGGCGGGAATCGAACCCGCAACACGCTGTGTGAATGTGTTCCCAAAACGTTGGACCTGTAGATCTTTGACAGTCGTTTCGGTTTATCAGAAGTCCGAAAGGCAACCAGTCCTACCAATAGGTATCCTGTTACACAGTAACTGGGTTGTGGAGATTAAATAGGCAGTAGCTTCATGTAAAACACTGGTATTCATCTGGATCCAGATAGGCTGGAGGCCGACCCAATAAAAGAAAAGGCTGAGCAGATGATGAATATTATCGGCGTTCAATTATTGAATGGTGCAATTACGTGCTGCAAAACAAAACTGGTCCAGTGCGAGTCGAACTTGCGCACGAAAGGTTCCGTACCATTTTTAACCGACTTCAAAAAGGAGGAGGTTATCAATACCAATGTTTATATATATTTTTTTTTATGTATGTTCGGGCATAACTCTGTCATATATAGACGGATTTGCAAAATTCTTTTTTTATTCGAAAGGGGTTTCTTCCGAAATGGTCCCATATAAATTTTATCAAAATTGATACAGCCCTTTTTGAGAATATCAACAATTTTCCAAAAAAAAAATACTTAGACGACGTTTTAGTTTCTTCAATCTTTGGAGGACTTACAATCTCTTTTAAGTGTGTCGCCGTTTCTTGATGGATTTGGACGTTAGGGCAACACTGAAAAGCGAAAAATAAAAAGTTTTTTCAAAAAAGAAAACCGCCTTCAAAAACTAAAAAGTGATAAATAACTTTAGCACAGAACACACATTACTTTACTTTCGGAACTCGGTGGCAATGTAAAACAACAAACACAAAGCCACCGCCACCGACTTCCGAAAGTAAAGTAATGTGTGTTCTGTGCTAAAGTTATTTATCACTTTTTAGTTTTTGAAGGCGGTTTTCTTTTTTTTTGTATACAACATAATTATAATCTTTTTTTTAAATCAAGCAAAAAAGACCCGACTAGTGCGAGTCGGACTCGCTCACCGAGGGTTCCGTACAAAGTAGGTACCCTCTACATATCCATTCTTCCATACTAATATTATAAATAAGAAAATAAGTCTGTCTGTTACGCTTCCACGATGAAACGGCTGATATTTGGTATGAAAATAGCTTGATCCCTGGGAAAGCACATAGGGTACTTTTTAATCCGGGACTTTGTCTGCATCCGCGATAACCGACATTCACATGGACCAAATCGCGGACAAAAGCTCATTACAAATAAAGAATTTATTTTTAATGATTTAATTACAAATGCGTACTTTCAGACTTTTTCCTGTATTTATAGTATAAGTCGATAATACTTGCCAAATTTCATAGTTGAACGGAAAGTACCCTATTTTTTTATTGCCTTGAGAGTGTCGAAATGTACGTTTTTTGCGACATAAACGGCCGTATCTTTTTTCACGTAAATTTAGAAGTTTGATTTTTTCACAGTTTCAACGGACCGTGTACCTTGGTATATGGTTTAAATTTCAACTCGATACCTCTACGCGTTCCCGAGATAAAGGGTCTTGACAGACAGACAGACAGACGGGCAACAAAGTGATCCTATAAGGGTTCCGTTTTTTCCTTTTGAGGTACGGAACCCTAAAAACGGTCAAAGTCAAATCATTTATTTCAATTAGACCATTAAAAAAAAGGCACTTTTGAACGTCATAAAAAAAAAAATATAAAGTTGATTCTAGTTGCCCATTCCAAAAGGTAGTTTCGTATGGAGAAGAATGGGCAAGAAACTCCATAATTACTCTTTAAAAAAAAATGTGTGCAATATTTTGCAATTACAGTTTACAGTTTTATAACTATACGTGAATACGATGGACCTTGCATAAAAACACTATATTGAAGTATGTACAAAGTATTACAAGATAAAGAATGACAGCTAAGTTGTATACATAGATACATAGTGTTCACATATTATTATTTACAATTATTGTAAAAGAAGACAACCACTCCATACATTTCAACAAACTTTGAACCTATGAAGGGGAACGGGAGGAGGAAGGGTAATGTATGGGAGTCCCCTTGAATATTTATTTTATTATGTTTTTAGTATTACAACAGAAATACACCGTCTGTGCAAATTTCAACTGTCTATCTATCACGGTTCATGAGATACAGCCTGGTGACAGACAGCCACGTAGTTAACGTTCAATCTCTGTTTTAACCGTGTTGCCGTTTCTTAATAGATTTGGATGAGAAGGAGGTACTAAAAAGCGGAAATTAAAATGCTTTTTACAAAAAAGACAACCGCCTTCAATAACTAAAAAGTGAAAAACAACTTTAGCACAGAACACACATTGACTTTAGTTTCGGAAGTTGGTGGCAATACAAAACAACAAATAGAACAAAGACACCGACTTTAAAAAAGTCTTTTTTTGTGAAAAGCTTTTTCATTCTTCTGATCCTTTCTTGGGAATCAAGCTTAGTCTGCGCCAAATTTAATCAAAATCTGTTCAGTAGTTTAGCTGTGGAAGCGTAACAAACAAAGTAACTTACTTTCGTATTTATAATTTTATTTTAGTACTATAAAGCTTTTGTCCATAATTTCGTCCGCGTGAATGTCGGTTATCGCAGATGCACACGAAATCACGGCTGAAAAAGTAGCCTATGTCCTTCCTTAGGGTTCAAGCTATATTCATACTTAATTTCATCAAATCGTTTCAGCTGTTACATCGAGAAAACGTAACAGACGGAGTTACTTTCGCATTTATAATATTAGTAAGTAGGATATCTAGCCAGACAGACGGACAATGGAGTCTTAGTAATAGGGTCCCGCTTTTATCCTTTGGGTACGGAACCCTAAAAACAAAGTTAATGACCGTACTGTACAAATAAATTATTGTTTTTTGGCAGATTAAAATAATGATATCACAGGAAATCCGTTTGACTGTTTTTAACAATCGTAGATAACCATGTTTTCGTCTAATTGTCGTAAATATTATCTTAATTTGTTCATACCACGACTATAGTATTTATTTATTGAAAATGACACGAGGATAAATAATAATAATAATTTATTTATTAAAATAACGTTTACAAATGTGTACAGTCAACAGCAAAAGTAGATGATCAAAATCAGAAATTCAATAGTAATGAACGGAGTTCGCGTCAAAACTGTGTGGCGTCGAAGTGATTCAAAAGTACGTGTGTGACAATCATATACTTTTAATAAATAACCTAGTAATAAATTATATAAATTAGTGTTAGTAAATTAGTATTGAATTTCTGATTCTGATCATCTACTTTTGCTGTTGACTGTACATTTAGGGAATAATTTACATACAAATACAGGGTGGGGACGACGATACGACAAAAACTTAAAATACTGGTAATACTAGTTCATTAGAATATTTTGAAACTATCAAATAAATCCTAAAAACGAAATTCTAAAAAAGTTCAAATATACTAAAGAGCATATAAATGTAACCAAAATAAAACACCATATGAAACATTGGTTTTCTAGCTTGTGAGAAGAGCGGCAACTTGCGGCGTCATAGTTTAATATTAACAATTACACCAAATTACCAAATCCTACCATGATAATTTTTTGTGCTATTTTCATCCCCGCACCCAGTATAATACCTAAAAATGAAGTAAAAATAAAATATTTATATTACTGGTGCAAGTTATGAGGGATCGGAATCAACAATGTTAGATAGCGACCCGATCTATACCCTGTTCACAATAAAATTAGACATTTACAAAACCCTTTTTTACAGTCCGTTCAACCGATTTTTACTTATATTGCGTTGGTAGCATGACAAATGGCAACTGCAGGGGTGTGATTCTGTAAGATCTCATTCTAAACTTCGAATCTGAATCCGCAGTGAGTTTCTTGATTGGCATACTAAAAAGTCGGTTGATAATTCGAATTTACACTAGCGCCACCCTTGCGAGCGTGTCAGCGAGTTGAACTATATTGACAGAGAGATTTTGACAGATAAAGTATGAGATGACGTAAGAAGTGGCATTCTGTAAGGTAATTTCCTCGTCACTTCGACGCTCACTTCGCACTCGTACCCGATTCAAAGTGTCAAATATATCAAGGTCATTTTGAACCGTATGCGAAGTGAGAGTGAATAGCGATGTGAGATGCGAGTTGTTGTTTGAATTTTACAGAATAGACCTACAGTAAACAGTTGTAATTGTAACCACTTTTTTGCCTCTAATGTCATCCTTAAGCCTACGAAATAGAAGTCAAAATCGGTTAAAGGGATTGTTAAAAAGGTTTGTGTTTATGTCTAATCTTATTGTGAACAGGGTATAGGTTAATTCAAACCAGTGTTTCAGGCCATCACTTTGTACTTTTTAATTGGGCAGTGAAGTTTAAAGTATCACTAATATATAATAATCCATTAACAATTATGTGAAAAAGCATATTGTCACATTAGTATCTAAAAGTAAACCTATGTAAATCTTATGTAAATATACAAGAATAAATAGTTTTATCATTATTCCAAAACTTTTAAAAGTATTTCTGTTTCTGTGTAATTGAGAAGAAAAAAAGGTTAAAATCTAGTATGTGGAAACATGAATTGGGAGTGGGGGATGGTGGGAGGGGGTTAGGGGGGGACCTCCCGACCCCCTGGTATCACTCCCATCAAAGGAAAAAAAATTATAACCTAACCTCAAACACTAGGTAAAGTTGCCTAAAAGGCGTCGACTGTCGGCAATGGGTACGAAAATTGACACAAAGACGGCCGCCATCAGGTCGACGGAGCCCCGCTGCGAGGGGCTCCTATTTCTGTCTGCAGGGTTTAAAAGAACCTAACTAACCGAACCTCGGGGTGTCCATTTGTTGTGGTGTCCATGTGTTTTTCCATTTTATCAATTTTTCACGATATTTTACACCATAAAAAATATATTTTGACAGATTTGGTTGTCAATCGCTCATTTTACGTTCCGTTTTCGTTTTTTACGTGGTATGATGTGATTAGAGGTTAGTAACTTATTTTATTAATTTCTCGAAAACTACGCGGTTTCCTATAATGAAAGTAGTATTAGTGTTATAATCGGGACCCAACCCCTACCAACTTCATAAATTTTTATCCCCCAACTCGTGTTTCCGTGTTCTAGGTCCAACCCGAAAAAGAAATTATAACATAAACCATAGTAGCCTAGTAACACGTTAAACCTATTATACAGGAAAGCTACAGGATTAGTATGACAATGGCACCGATTCCCTTGTTCACAAACTAAACTAAAATTAGACAATTGTCATCTCTTACTACCAGGCAGCTGAAGAAAAGGACAGCGACAGATAAGAACTAAGTTAGAAATGTCAAATGATGACCTCGGCTTAAGGCGTCGCTGGGGGAAGAAAGCAAAAAGTCAGGCTGGATGGGACCAAGACGAGCCAAGCGAAGCGCTAGGGCACTACCTACCTTTTCTCAAAGCGCTTCGTAGTTTTTCTGAACCCTCATAACTTGGGTTTTGATTATACCAGATAAACAAAATTCTCGGGATTTGATGTCAATGACTTAGTAAATATATAAAATTTCAATTGCATAGCTCTAATATTTTAAATTTTATTGATATCTAAAAAATCCCGATTTCGTCACTGACTCACTCACTGATGATCATCAAAATTCTGGGGTACTTCCTGAAGTCCTAGAAAACTGAAATTTGGTATGTAAGCTAGTATTGGTACACAAACAACAAAAATATTCTTAAACAAGAAAAAATTAACAAAATCAAAAAAAAAAAAAATCTTACAAAAAGAAGTGAAATCCCACACTAGATATACATATAGATATGTCCTGACCAGTCCCATTTAAGTACTGTCCCACTCCTGGGCTAAGGCCTCTCCCATTGATTGCAACTTCTGCTACATATAATACACACAACAAATACAACCAATACACGAAATTATGTAAATAAAATTGTAATGGTTAAAATGCAAAGCGATCTGTATTAACTGATACAAGAGCTCTTCAATTCTGGGAAGCAAGGCCGAGACAATTGCATTCTATTAAGACGATTAGATGTCAATTGATTGGTAAGTTCAATCATTATACCTATTTTAGTTTGTATCTGTATGTTTGTACATGTTGTGTATGGGATTGGTGAACTTTTCACGCTGTAAACTGTCTTCTTTTTAACCGACTTCAAAAAGGAAGAGGTTCTCAATTCGATTGGTATTTTTTTTAATGTATGTACACTTCTACACCGATTACGCTGAGATGTATGATCCGATTTACGAGATTCTTCTATAGTTTGATACGGAATAGTTGCCATTTGGTTCCATAAAAGTTTAATATAGTTTGGCCCAGTAGTTTTCATTTTATGAACATTTTTTTAAGGTTTATCTTTAAACCATCCGTACAGATATTGTATTTTGAACCTTATCTGACTGGCGTGATGGTTTAATAAATCGATCTATGTTTGTGTTGAATTTTGCATTATTTGGTCCAGAACCCTAATTGCCTACCACATTATACTATAGGTAATGGCTTTATTTTTAACACTGCAGTATAGCAGTAAGTACATTAATTTTGGCAAAGCCTATAATATTAATATAATATAATGTTGAGACATTTCACACACGGCCATCTGACCCCAAACTAGGAAGACCCTGTAATATGGGTGTCAGACGGCTGATATACATACAAAAATACTTGACTTTGCTTGATGTAATTTTATAGATAATTAAATTTTTTAAATTCAATATCTTGAAATAAATGAATATTTATTGTTTTTAAGTATGCACAAGAATAATAAAAAAGAAAACCTAACACAATGTAGCATCATAGAATTCGTCCACATCGCCGTCAACTGGAAATGTACCCAAGAGACTGACAGCATTGAAATTAAGTTATAACCGCATAGATAATACAAAAACTATCCTAAAAATAAAACAAAAGAAAACTAGTCTAGTTCGATGTCCTGAAACACAATCCGTCCGGAAATTCGATCCAGTCAGATCGAGCGTTTGAAACATTATAGACAAAGGTATAAACAATGTTCTGCCTTGTCTGATACTCGTAGTAGACGAAGATCACGCGAACTTATATATTACTAGGCATTAGCCGCAACTTTGTCTGCAAATCTGGCTAAGTCCGAAATTATTCCACGGGTACATAAAAGCAGGATAATAAAAATACTCTTTTTGTAAAGTTCAATATCGATATGTGTGCCAAATTGCAACTAATTCCGTTTGACTGTTTGCCATTCATCCATTTTTCATTACAAACTTTCGCGTTTGACTATTATAAAACAGTAATATTATAAAGTAGGATTAGAAGGAAGTAGGATTTGAATAGACTAGTCGAGGCCCGCGAATGTGTTCGCGTACAAAACTTAAAACCTCCTTGGTTTAACGGTCATATTCTAGAAGGAACGTAAATTATGAGTGTCATCATTAATCTCAATTCAAAACTGATAAACTTTACACTATGATCTCGCAAATATTCTCTACTAACACTTTTTTAATGGAATGACAAACAAACAGGTCTCTAGTCAGAGCTCTTACTCATCCGAAATGACGTGGACAAAGCTGAAATGTTTCGCTTTCAATCATAATCGAAGTCCTTTTAAAGCCAAGTTGGTACTAGCACTTGTTCACCTTCTCAGGAAGTCAATTATCATTTTCAATTATCCTTTTGTTCAACTGCCTGGCGATCGGAGATGCCTACTCGTATTGTCTGATTTTGGTTTGTTTTATGGACAAGGGAATCTGCGCCAGTGTGAACAGCTTCTTGCACTTACAGCTGAACCCAGTAACCTATTCTATCTCCAGTTTTGACATACTGGTGATAGAAAAATCTATCTCTGGTTAAAACGTCCCAAAATGTATGAAAGATTCTGGACGTTTAAAAATGTTTCATCATTATCATCATTTCAGCCGAAAGACGTCCACTGTAGACATGTTATGGATATGATATTTTGGATCTGGATACGGATATGGATATAGGAATAAAATTATATCGGTTTCGGATACGGTTACGTATATGTAATTATTTCCGATTATCCGTTAGTTTTGGATAGTTTCGGTTACGGATATTAGATTGAAGTAAAATATAAACACAAATAGTATGTAATAATTTGGTTTTATTTATAAGTTTTATCTAGTCTAGGTTATCATTTCGTATTATAATCAGTCATTTAAGTAAGTAATTATTTAGAGATGTTATAACAATAAAATATTAGTAAGGTAAACCTCTGTTTCAGTGATTCTCACGTATTTTTAATATTTAATAATTATTATATACCTACTCAGTTTTAAGTTTTATCTATCTATTTACGAAACTATCCGAAACTTGTGAATCGGATACGGTTACGGTTACGGATATTTTTTTATTTCGAATATCCGATAGTTTCGGTTAAACATCCCTGGTCCACTACTGGACATAGGCCTTCCCCAAGTGATGCCTCATAAAAATGTTTATGTAAACATAATTATTGTAAAACTATTTTTGTAAAGAGCATGAATTTTTTGCCTATTCTTCCCCACCTTTTGGAAGGGGTAACTAAATTCAATTCAATTGTGCTGTTGTACTAAATGATGTTCACAGTAACTTTAATAGTCTCATTATCTATTCCTGCCCTTTCATTAGATTCTGTAAAATTCGAACAACAACTCGCATCTCACATCGCTATTCACTCTCACTTCGCTTAAGGTTCAAAATGACCTCGATATATTTGACACTTTGAATCGGGTTCGAGTGCGAAGTGAGCGTCGAAGTGACGGGGAAATTACCTTACAGAATGCCACTTCTTACGTCATCTCATACTTTATCTGTCAAAATCACCCTGTCAATTTAGTTCAACTCGCTGGCACGCTCGCTAGGGAGGCGCTAGTGTAAATTCGAATTATCAACCGAGTTTTTAGAATGCCAATCAAGAAACTCACAGCGGATTCAGATTCGAAGTTTAGAATGAGGTCTTACAGAATCACACCCCTTGTCCCATGTTACTTGGGGTCGGCGCAATACGTTTTCGTCTTCACTCCCGCCCTGTCAAACGACATGATATCACTGTCTTCCTTCTCTTTCATATCGCCACCTGCCACCTGCTGCGTCCTGCAGTTCCAGTGACGCTGCTGTATGTGTCTCGACTGCACTACTCTACAAAGGTTGAGGAGGTTGTAGAGTACATCCGTATTAAGTCGAATTTTGCTTTGAGGGTCGAGCGGTTGGCCTCGAGCCACAATGTGAACTTCAACTCCTTTGTGGTGAGAGTACCAACTGAACATCTGTCGACCTTCACGAAGGAGGAATTTTGGCCGAAAGGTGTTATGTTCCGGCGCTTCCGAGGCCGGTTACCTGCTGACACCGCGCGACACACGACGGCCACTTTACGTGTGAAATAGAATATATTTAATTATAGTTGATAAGGTTTTAA
Source organism: Charanyca ferruginea (assembly GCA_947361185.1). NCBI lineage: Eukaryota > Metazoa > Arthropoda > Insecta > Lepidoptera > Noctuidae > Charanyca > Charanyca ferruginea. The sequence goes on along the minus strand of OX376077.1, from coordinate 5,417,511 downwards.
TATGTATTGGTTTGTTATTGTTTAAGATTATTTTGTGTATTTTATCTATGGGCCACAGTTGCCTGATAATAAAGTTATTATTATATCACTCTTCACACAATCCATCAATCTTTTCTTCGACCTTCCTTTTCCTTTCCATCCATCCACATTTAAATGCATAACTCTTGGTCACGTACGTTCCATTCCTTCTCTTCACATGCCCATACCTAGTAGCTTAGTAGTAGTGTGGTTTATTGAAATAAATGATTTGACTTCTATCTAGACTTAGACCTTTTTTTTGTAAAAAGATAGTGTAAAAGCGGCAGAAACTATAGATTACAGCGGTCTTATCCGTCAATAGACATGCGTCAGCGCCCAGCGGTTTGGTTTTCACTTTGGGGGTGACATTGATTGCCCTTTTTTGGCATTGACATTGGAATTTTGACATTTGATAACATCGATATATATTATGTACTACGCACATATTTCTATGTTTGATAAATATAAACTCAAATCATTTATTTCAAATAAACCATTTACAGGTACTTTTGAATTGTCAGAGTCAGTCAGTCAGAAAGTTGAAGCTAGTTGCTCATTCCAAACAGTAGGTTTCTATGGAGAAGAACGAGCAAGAAACTCCATGAACAACACTCTTTTAAAATCAATAATATGTTACAAATTACGGTTGCATCATTCATATTGAATCTAGGGTACAATGTGAGAACAATGTAACCAGTCGTGTACGTTAAAAGAGGTTTAGATAAAAATATAATCATAATAAACAATTCAAAATAAAATTAGAATAACCGAGGCAGCTAAGAGATGACCAGTCCCAACTAACGGCGCCCGTTCACGAAAATGACGCACGGATCGGCATCATTTGACTCAACCATTTTGAAGGGAACCGAATGATCCAACACGCGCGCCACCGTCAGCGAGACATTCCAGTGAGCATGACATACTCCCAACCGCCAGGGCACATTCAAGTCAATGAAAGACATACCTCGTAAATGGTAGCTTTAAATAACATAGTGCTCACATGTATGTGCTATGAAAAATTATTTAATACTAACACATTGAGTTTATACAATGCAAAGATAATGTAGATCTATATCTTCAGCAGCTCCAAAAATAATTAAAAATGCTAATCAATTAATCTATGAACCCTTATGGCTGTGGACCCTTATGCTTGGCTGGATGCTGGCTAGACCAGCATCCAGCCAAGCATTTTTATCAGTGATGTACTCACCCAATGAATAATATGCTCGGCTGCATAGTGTGCGTTTTATATAAGACTTAAATTTTGTCTCATTTAGTTGAACAATGTGGGGAGGTATTTTATTGTAACATTTTAAACAGTACCCCATGAAAGAAGTATCTACTTTAGCCAGTCTGAAACTCGGTTGAACTAGTTGGTCCCTATTTTTAGTGTTATAATTATGTCTTTCACCCCTTTTACTAAACTAATAAATTTTACAAACTTTTGTAAAAACCCGCTCTAGTTCGAGTCGGATTCGCACATTCGGATACACCGTACAATATTAAGGAGAAGCGAAAAATAAGCAACAAAAATCCTAGTACACACACATACGTTTATTGTATTGTATGAGTGACTCCGTGCTTCTAAACTGCCCTGAGGTCGCTTCATACAGGACAAAGTACTTCGATAATTCCGGTAACCTACATGAAATTACCAGTAACGTTAAGGCGCTGCTGGCCTTTCTCGAGGAGCTGGGGTGGATCGAATGACTTACTTCCCACCCGTACGCAAAATACTCGATGAGACGTGGAGTTGCGGACACCAGCCTGTTATACCATACCATGGGTCATCATCATCTGCCTATTGGGGTCGGCTTCCAGTCTAACCGGATGCGGCTGAATACCAGTGTTTTACATGGAGCGACTGCCTATCGGACGTCCACAACCCAGTTACTGGGTAACACGATACCCCTTGGTAAGACTGGTTGTCAGACTTTCTGGCTTCTGACTACCTATAACGACTGCCAAAGATCTACAAATGACAGCCGGGACCAACGGCTTTACGTGCTTTCCGAGGCACAGAGTGAACTCGGTATGAAAGGGATGGTCACCTATCCACAGACTGACCGCGGCTAGCGAAGCTTAACCTTCGACCGATTGATCTGTACGGCTTTAACTTAGCCACGAGCTCCTCCATACCATACCATCTATATCACAGTAAATAGATATCTTTACTGTGTCTATACCATGCCATGGGTAATCCCTTTAATTTTGAACTTTATTTTACTTCAAGTGTCTACTTATTACGGTTCAAAAGTACAGCCGTAGACTAAGAACATAGATAGATAGACAAACGAACAGATGAGCGAGAACAATGGGCCAATTCTGTTGTACTCGAGCTAAACTTATTTTAAGCTATTTATATCTCTTTCTCTCCTATAAAACAAGAAAGAGACAGACATAAATAAGACCTGTCAATTTATGTTGAACTAAAAGGTTCATACAAGTACCTATATAAAAACACGGCGAATTTCAAGGAAAAAAAGAAATTTGACATCTCTAACTTAGTTCATATCTGTTGCCGTCCTTTTCTTCTGGTGCCTGGCAGTATGGGATGTCAATTGTCTAATTTTAGTTTAGTTTGTGCCCATTGCCTTTGGGCACCAATATCGCTGCATTTGGACCCTTTGGCTACGGAATCCTAAAAAGTAACTTATTATAAATAAAAAAAGGAAATAGATTACCTATAATAAACTGTCAGTCTGATAAAATTATTATCATTGACTGCAAGTGCATTTTAAAGGACACTTGCATAAAATCCAACGACAGTAGTCTTAGGAATCAGAACAAAAAATTACGAGGAAAAACGCAATGAACGACAAAGTGTCCTTCGCGTTGAAAAGAGATGTCATTCATTGACATTTTAAATCATCCTGTCATCAGATGACAATAACACCAATCATAAATCACAAACAGACAACAATGAACTATAAATGTGATTTTATTAAAATGTCCGGTTGTAAAAATTGTTGCCCTGTCCAAAAATGTTAAATTATTACTCGCCATTGTGATAGGTTTTAGTATTCAAACGATATCTCCTTGCTACCGGCTGTAGAGATCTTTATCTAGATAAAAACAAATATTGCTGGCCGCAAAATTTCAAAATAAGGGTAGCGACACAATTGACGGAAATAGAGTACTGTAGGTATATGACACCAACATTCAATAAACATAGTTTTATGAGCTCTCAAAATGCAATTTCCCCATAGATTACTAATCGGATTTTCAGGGATAAAAACAAGTGCTTTTTTTTATAAATTCTGTCTTGGATTTAAAACAGAAAGTAACTGTTAATTTTCGTTTATTTATTGCCATTGATTAGAGTTGTTTATACTTGAAGAGACAGTTTTGTGGTGGTATCTACCCAATTCCACTACGTATGTTTTACATGAAACACACAACGTAATTTCACCCTGCAGGCCGTGCATAAAGGCGATAACGTTAAAGTTTTTTCTTTGTATTAATTTTTGAATAGAAAATATTATTATCTCTGAACATTTTGGTTTATTTCTATACGACAACTACTGCATTTTGTAGCACCCATTCATATTAGTAAAGTCTACGAACTAAATAAATATTATGAACGAAACGTTAATTTGTTTCTGAATCCAAAAGCGATCGAATTTACATTACTTTTACTACGTACCTTTGAGCTAGGCCATCCGATATAAGTAGGTATCTACCTAATTTAAAAAACGAACAGTTGCAGTCGAAACTTGCCGAACTTATCCTAGCGTAATTCCGGCAGATGTGTCGCCACCCTAAAATAAATGAGAATGAATTTTTATTTATTCTGCAATCTGCTCTGCGGATATGCAAATTCAAATGTTTGAATTTGAATTTCGAAGATTTAAACTTTTGAACAAAACCTTCTGCGTCAATCTTTTTTCAATTTCCTTTTCAACATCCTGACGACATGGCGATTGTTGCAATTATTTAATAATTTGTGTTAAAAAAAATGGTTCCCGTGGGAGAGGGAATCAGATGGAGTTTTATCATGCAACATGATGTCACATGTAGGTTTCTAAATTTATTGGTATGCATAATCATGGCTACTATTTTTTGTAATGGATTGACAGAAATATAGAATGCACAACATAGTTTAGTTTGGCGCCGATCGCTATATTATAGGCATGTGCTAACTATATCCGTTAAAAGATTGGATATGTAGTATATCATTCCAAGTAAAGATATATATCCGATTAACATATCCATATCCGCTTAATATATCCGGGATTGAAGTAACTCTATGGAGTGAGATTATGTCTGGGTCTGGGCTAGATATATAGCTAATTCCGACTTTAAATAGATCCAGGGAATGAGGCGTTCCAATGTAGCTCAGGACTAATAGATCCGCGAAAAGGTAAATCGTCATAATTGATTTCCCTTAACTGGCTTAAAACATTTTACGCGTATTTAAAAATCAATTAATATGTACAATATATATTTTTAATTTACTTTTAAGCTTTGTACATATATAATTCTTTTAAATGTTGATATCAATTAAAATATTGTATACTAAAAAAAAAAAAAAAAAATTAATATGTAGGTACAATAATTAATTTGAGATGTAATTTATTTTTGCTCAAAATTTGCAAATACTATTGCAAAAAGTATAAACAGTAACAGAGAAACGCTTCGATTTCAAAAATTTTAATTCATAAGCACATCCGAGTGTCAGACTCAGTATCCACAGAGTAGGTAAGTACTTACATTGAATCGTTCGTCATTCGGTTCGGTCGGAGTCGGAGTGGGTCGGAGTTACTCGGATTTAGGATGTGTTAATTTTTATGAAAAGGAAGGAGCGGATATGTGTCCGCTTAGGGATATATATCCGAAGATATAGATGTGTCCGGAGTTACCCATGCCTACTATATTACATCTATCTACAACAGGACGTTCGAAATGCGTAAAATAACCCTACGTACAATTAAAAAATACAACAAATGTTTCCTTGCCCTTTTATTCCTAAACCAGTTTTATAATACTGCAAATTTTCTTCAAAAACGTAACGATTTATTTTACACTGGTGCAAAATTTTTAGAAATCGCATACTATTACGCTTCCTGTTTTGCTTGGTTTGGAGTTTTGAACCCCCCTGAGGAATCTTTATCTTTAGCCTACCTATGTACTTACTCATTGTTAACTTGCACATTATTTTATGCTAAGTAATATAAAATATCATATAACTTAACTTTAATCACATAAATACGGTACAGTTGTCTTATAACAATTTAATGCCATTACCTGCCACATAAACATTTTTTACCGGTTTTGTTATCATAAACAAAGAAAGCTTTGATTGTATGTCAAAACACCACAATTAATTCTAAAATCTCGCTCTCAGTTGCAGATTTCGCTTCTGGCAACACCCATATTTTTGCAACATCAACACGCAACCATTCTTTATTACAAGATATATAAATAATAGCAAGCCATCTTATACAACTAGTTTTACATAGAACATTTCACACGTTATCTTAAATAGAAACTGCATATAAAATCGTGGACTTGACACTAACGACTTTGTGGAAAAATATTATTTGTCAGCTTGCAACACTGGACATAAAAACTAATGGGGCGTTATATCCGAACGAGACCACTATCGACGCATAAAACTACAAGCTAGTGTTGCCCCACTTCCCCGTGTTTGGCGGAATTTCCAATTTAAGACTGGATTCATTTTTCAAAGTTAATCTGACAACCAACAAAAAAGTCACAACAAAACAAGAACAATTTCTTAGGTACCTACTTGTTATAAGTATGTATAGACGCTAGCACATCAAGCCATACCAAACTGTCAAATTTTCCCAATTGAATAAGGACCTTATAGTTTTGTTATAAAGTTGAAAATATATCAAAGAAATTTGACAGATTGTTGTAATTCGATTTGCTGGCCTCTGTACATTATCAAGAGTAAATTGATAAGCAAGTACATATTTTAGTTCAAGGCGTGTTAAGTAACTACCGTAAATTGCAACTCCACCACCCACCACACCACACACCACACCACACCACACCACACCACACCACACCACACACCACACCACACACCACACCACACACCGTACACACCATACCACCACACCACACCACACACCACACCATACCACCACCACACCACCACACATACCACCACACCACACACACCACACCACACACCACACCACACACGTCACACCACCCCGCACACCATATTCCATGGTCTTCTCAAGTACTTATATCGCACGTAAGCATCACATAAAAGATTAACAACAATAAGGGCGCATTTGACCAAATGCCAAGTTATACCAAAGTAACTAACCCTTGAATAATTTTAATCATTGATGTTACTTTCCGATAACTTCATTTGCGTTTTTCCATCACAAACGTAGAGTAGCCAATACTAGGTATTGTTCCTAGGCATTGTACAGGAGTTGATGAACGAATGATAAATCGCATGTATAAGCCAAAGGTAAAATGCAATATTTTTCTTCAGATTTCGTCAAACGAAAAGTTCTCCAACTCTAGAGTACCTAATGAGTGATTTTATTCCCAAGATTAAATAGATAAATAATTATTCAAAGTTATCCCTTCCTCCATGAAGGTATTCGAAATTCTCAAATAAATGAAAACAGCATCACAAGAAAACACGATAAAACATGGTACGGTATTAATAAAATGGCATTTCCCTATTTTTTCTGTGTCAATCCCATCTTCGATCGTGAATTTTGGTTCCCCTACTAGTGCTCAGCGGAACCGAACTGGGTGATAGCTAATTCAAGACACTTTATTACGATGCATTTTTTTCTCTTTCAGAAAACGCGGCGCCGAAGATTTTAGTAGGTATTTCACTTAATGGAAATCATTAAGAAACTTTTCTGTTTAAAAAATGTACGGAAAAGTAATGTTGTCGTTTTTCTTTACGATTTTCATCACTATACTCTATGACGATGACCATCAAACCATTACTTCCAAGGTTGGTGAAGCTCTGCTTGCAAAAGCAGCAATGGACGTGATAATATTATTTCAAAATTTCCTAGACAAGTCGGTTAACATAAAATGGGGGCGTAAAAGCAATAATACTGATCTAGGACGAATTATTATTTAAGTGTTGCCAGGTGTCAACATTATCTTGATTAAAACGCTTCTATTTTCTTAAGAAACATTTATCGGACGACACGGTTGGCGCAGTGGCTGAGCGATCGACTGCTGCGCAGCGTGTTGCGGGTTCGATTCCCGCCCAGGGTAAATATTTGTGTGATGAGCACTTGTGTTTGCCTTGTGTCTGGGTGTTGTTTATCTATATATGTATGTATTTAAAATGTATTTGTGTATGTATATCAGCTGTCTGACATCCATAGTACAGGTTATCCCTAGTTTGGGGTCCGATGGCCGTGTGTGAAATGTCCCTACATATTAAAAAAAAAAAAAAAACTTCCGAAAGCTTGTTGATATCTTTTTTGTACTGTAAAAAGCAACTTTTCGAGGCTGCAACATCAACACGCAACCAATATTTTATTACACACACTGGCTTTTGCAACTTCGTTTGCCTAATTTTTTAGTTTGTTTTTATTATTGATAGCGTTTGACCACTCTCACCTGATGGTAAGCGATGATGCGGTCTAAGATAGACTAACTGCCATGGCTTTTATATTAATTTATTTTTAATTACAATGTTTTGGATTTCTCTTCACTTACATTGTTTTCACATATAGAAGCAACAAGAATAATGTAGCCTGGATTTTGTAAAAGCTTGATTGAAAAGAGTGTCCGTGGAGTTTCTTGCTCGTTCTTCTCCATAGAGACCTACCCTACGTTTTGGAACGAGCAAGTAGCTTCAACTTTCTGACTAACTAACTGACTCTTTGACTATTCAAAAGTGCCTGCAAATGGTTTAATTGAAATAAATGCTTTGACTTTGACTTTGACTTGACTACGCTTGCCTAGAAGTAACCTATTCACTCTTGACTTAAAGACTCCCAGGTTGTAGCTACCAGGAAACACAGACTCAGGCAGGGAATTCCACTCCTCAGCTGTACGCACAATGAATGTATTCCCAAAACGTTTCGTGCGTGTGGGTGGGATGTCCACCATGTATCGTTGGCGCATCGCCGTACGTCTTGTGGTCCGATGATGGAACGGGCTCGGCGGAATTAAATTATGCAATTCCGTCGCACAGTCCCCAAAATGTAACCGATAGAAAACCGACAGGCCAGCAACTCGGCGTCGATGGTTAAGACTTTGGAGCTTCGACTCGACGAGCCTATCATTGCCGATGATCCTCTTGGCTCGTTTCTCTATTAACTCTAGGGCATGAAGCTGCTATCTGGCAGATCCGTCCTAAAGATAAGAGCAGTACTCCATGTGCGATCGAACTTGCGCTTGATAGAGTTAGGGCAGGTTGCTTTAACTATACTTTACTGACGGGTAATAGTCAAAAATGGCGCTAGCTATCGACAAATAAAAAAAATGGGTTGTTTCACATAATCGTACGTCAAAAAGTTACTATTACCATAACCGATCAGTCAACGTAATTTTGTGTTGTCAAACAGCTACGTCAAACATCAAAATATCAAGATCAAATATCATATATCAGTTTCACATTTAACGTACACGTTAAACATCTCACATCATAGTAACTTTTAACCGTCCGTGTGTAACGTTAACCGACTGTTTGAAACAACCCGCCCTTAGTAAATATAGCACTGCTCTGAGACGAATGTATGTAATGAGTTGGTAGTCTTCCAACCAACCACTTGATGGAAATCACTGTATGAGTTGACGTTTGCTTACGCCATGTCACGTGATGCAAATATGTCAACTGCATACAATTTGATTTATCCTTTGGCGTTAACGCTAACAGAAAAGGGATTTTGTCTACAAGCCCAGGTGTTGCATGTAGCAAAGTTTTACGTTGCGATGGGCGGCGCGGCGTCGTTGCCGATTTCGGCAGCACCGCACCACTTTTATGTGTGTCGATCCTAAATGTTTTAGCATAGTTGGCGGGGTCCAGAGAGACCGCGAGATATTAGATCAAAAGAGTCCCGTATACACTCCACCGTTGACGAGCTGTGTCGCGGATAAGTGCACTACAATTTAGTGACGGTTGACTACAGTAGTGGACGGTCAGTGTCAATATCGATAGAACATACATCGACATTCTAATATCGTGTTAATAAATTATTAAGATAAATAAAATCTGTTTTATAAATCCTGCATCGTGTTGGCTGTGCCCCAGCTGTTCATTATGCACCTAGTATTCAAACAGCACACCATTCGGGCGCGCCGCAACCTTAAGTACTTTGTGACACCATGGTTACCTTTAAGTTGTCAATACCTATTGACAAGAGACGGAATGATATCGCACGCAATTCAAATTCGATCTCAACACTGATCGAAAAATGTGTTTGTAAAATGGTTTTAGTAAAAAAAAATTTTTTTCAATATTTCGATCTATTTCGTACGAACAGGCGACGGAAAACTTAGGTAGGTACTTGTTTATTGTAATTTAGTGTTGGTTTATTCGTGAAACCGTATCCTGAAAACGATAGCGGATAGAATGAACTTTGCGATCATGCGTCGATTCATTGACCCGCATGTGAGAGGTGCAGGTCAATTAAGGATCATAAATTATATAAGTAACTTTATTCCAATTTTTATTTTTATTTATAATTCCCCCATCCCCACTCCATCATCGGACGAGAGGTACGGCAAAGCGTCACCGCTATATGGTTGGAGTACCACGGTCACGAACCAAGCGCTTTGATTCCACATTTATTGTGCGACCTGCCATACTGTGGAATTCATTGCCCGCCTCTCTGTTCCCTGATAAGAATAATCCGGGCATCTTCAAGGCACGAGTGAACCGATTTTTCGTAGGTAAGCGGCGTTTTGCACCTTAGACCGCTTCATCACTTAATCATCATCCTTAGATCAGATGAGTTGCAGACAAACGTAAGCCTACTAGAATATATAAAAAAAAACAATCATTTTCAAATCTATCGACAAATCTCTTCTCCAACAAATCCCAGCCCTATTATTGTTTCGAACCCCTGCTCGCCGTGTGCGCATTAAAATCGTTATTCAATTGTGGCACTCGTATTGTAGACCAATGACGGCACTTTAGCAGCTCTATTTGCTACATTACAATGTCAACGCGTGATTTGTCGCTTTTCGATACGTAACCTCGAAATTGAAGCGGTTGTAAGGCTGGGAACATTTGCGATAAATTTAGTCATACGATCTTAATAGTATAGTACCCAATAGTTGAATTGAGTATTTTTTTACCTTTGTATTTTATAAACGTACGTAGTAGGATATTTTCCTATATTTTTCGTGCGTTTATACACATTAAAGTCACATACACAAACAAGGAGACCCGGAATAACTACCTGCTATGTTATTCTGTAAGAACTCACTCCAGTTCTCACTTCGGATTCCGCGGTGAAAGGTGTTTTAGGTATACTGTAATTCGTTAACTACTACGCTAGCGCCACTGAGTACCAACTTAGGTGAAGCGAACTATTATTACGTTGCTATTTTAGCGAATACCAAATACTTTTCACTTCAGGTAAGGGAAATCGGAAATGAGATAGGATTCGAATTCACGGGTGAATTCTTACTGAATCGCACTGCTGTAGATCAGGGTTTCTTAAAGTGGGGTCAACGAACCTCTTAGGGGTTCGCAGTAGGTCAGTTAACTCACAACATATTTATTAGTAAATTGTGTAGATAGTCAACTCTGCATTTCTCGGCAGGAACAAGCCACGAACCCGAAATAAGGCATGTTTTCTTTTCAATAATTTTTCTAAAATATTCTGATAGGGGGTCCGTGGAATTGTTTAAAGCTCTATCCACACATATCAGGGCCGTGCATCCGGGTCCTGTCAGGGCTGCGTCAGGGACGTAACCGCACCGTGGACAGGCCGCGACCTTTCATCTGTACCCTTCAGTCACCATTTTGTTATATATATATAACATATATGCGTACCACTTCTATTATAAACTCGTCATTCATTCTTTTTTTTAAGTATGCGCATCGTGCTTGGAAAATATCGCCAGGGCCCGGACCGACGCTGCTACCGTGACGTGCACGGGTACGTCACTATAACTGACTTATGTAGGTACCCTTAATTTGAAAAGCGCTAGAGATGTATCTTAATTTATTTAGAATATTTAATACATCTAAAACTTTAACTTCATTTATCTCAAAACTCACTTTTATGTGTAACGCCCTTGTTGTACCCAATGCTTCAATTTATTAGTATAATCGTAATTATTTTCGATATGAATTAAGTTTTAAAACCAAATAAATATTATATGAAAAACAGATAGTCATGTATTTCCACTTCACCCCCATTTTTTCCGCTATACAGTTGTATGTTCCTCTCGAACCAAGCGCTTTGCTTCCACATTAATTGTGCGAACTGGTAGACTGTGGAATTCACTGGCCGCCTCTTTGTTCCCCGATAAATATAATCTGGGTATCTTCAAGGCACGAATGAACTGTTGAGTCCTAGGCAAGCGTACTCCATTTTCATGTGAGTTGCGGCCAAAAGCTAGCCTATTAGAATATATTAAAAGATTTTATTTACATTACGTATCATCATATCAACCTTTAGACGCCCCTGCTGGGCATAGGTTCAAGGGGGGTTCAGCCGTAATCGCCATGCTTGGCCTATGCATGTTGGCGAGAGTTATATTACTCAGAAGGACGCTGTTGCCCATCCTCTGTTCAATATCCCTTTGTCTCCTTTTACGACACAGACGAGATTTTTTTTTTTTATTATTTAATTCGAACACAAGATTCATATTGTTGTTAGTAACACTTATCAAACTAGGTATGTTAGTAACATTTCCTACAACTAAAACAAAATAAAACTAATTTAAAAACGTATAACTATATATGTCCGCTTCCCGCCGCACTAGACCTGCAGGCGTGCATACGGGTCCAGTGCTCCAAGAACAGGCAATCAGGCTTATTCACTATCACCTTTAAAATGCTGTTGGTGCTCCCCCGAATCCTTCGCATCAGGGATGCCGTTCTTTTGCGCAATATAGCTTGAAAGCTATCTGTGTCTGCCTTAGCGAACATGCCTGACGCGCTAGAGAACCACGGGAGCCCCAACAGCACCCTAAAGGCGTTGTTATACTGTACACGAAGAACGTTGTAGGCCCTCTGCGTATGTCTAACCCACAGGCTGCACGTGTGAAAAGACTGGCAAAACGCATTGTACAAAGTAAGTTTTACCTCTTAATTACATCGTGCAAACCTGCGGGCCAGCATATTACATCGGGTCGGCAACGCTCTTCGCTCCCTTTCGATGTCACTGTTTAAGTTTATATTTTCCGTAGGGTTTAACTAGTAATTGGAAAGAGGTCGTGATAAATAAAAAACTTGACTTGTTCATGGAGACAATCAACTTGCTATATTTTCTTTTCTATTAAACTGACAGTAAGTACACATGACAGATGACACATGACAGATGACACTGACACTACGTACAGTGTTGCAAGGCGAAAAAACATTCAATAAATCTATAATGTTGGGGATGCCAACATACTGCCCATCAGGGACAAAAAATGAAAATGATACACTATTACACATTTATTCTTTCAATAACTATTACACATTTATAACTATCATCATTCAAGTGCTCATTTACTATGTGGCCAAGGTACCTAAACTGCGAGACTCTATTTAGTGGCACGCCATAAAGATACACCGGAGAGACTGTCCTAGGGTTTTTATTACCTACCCTAAACACCACAAGCTCACTCTTGTGGGGATGAAATGGGGTGGTACTATTCGCGGCCACCACACGCCTTACACATTACTCTGTTCCAAAATCAAAAAAGAACCTAAGAAATAAAATCCAGTTCACAATTTAGAAAAACCTTCTATTCAAAAATAATTACCCACCAATAAAAACTCAAACAATTAGAGCAAGACGGCTTCTATTCATAAAAGTAATAATAAACAAACATAACTAAAGAACCGCATACAATGACGTGGTAAATAATTTACAGAAGAAAGCACACACATTGTGCCGATCGTTTAGCAGTAATTAGCTATTAAACTTAATTAGTACCCATTGTTTTAAAGGGAAAGGTGTGAAGAATGAATTTTGATGTTTTTTTTCGTTTCGACATCTTTTTGGAATAATATTGAAAGTAGAGATTAGGTGACTGCTGTTTTGTTTTCATTTGTTTACCAAAACAAACATGTTATAAAATTAACAATGCTAGCACCAATGTGACGTTTTATAATAGGGTATTTTACTCTATACGAGAAAAAATCTATAAATATGTTATTGAGACAGTTTAGGCATAAAGCAGTCGGAAAATGTAAGTTTTAGTTCATAAAATAAGAAAACAAATTTAGAAATTCAATTTAAAGTTTTCAGTATTTTTAATCTGTTATAAAACACCGTGAAATAGTAGCGGCCATGTTATTACGCCGTACGGCTGTGTAAACAAAAAATTGACAACTGTCAGTCAACCGATTGGCGTAATATAGGCTTTGTACTTTTATTATTTTCGTAACCAACGTAGTTTTTTCATTATTGCACCTATTACAAAATATGCTTTTAATTATTTTTAAATGATATACAATTATCATATTTAATATGAGCTCATTTGATACATAACGAACTGACGTCATTTACGCTGAGCAATATGGCGTCCAGTAAGAGGCGTTTTCGTAAAACTACGCGCGAAATTTACTAATTTATCAATTCACCAATTTATTAATGTTATTTTAATTGATTTTAATTATTAATTGTTTAATTATAATGATTAATTATTTGATTTTAATTATTAATTAACTATTTGAATTGAATTTATGAATGTAATGTAATTTTAATTTTATGTCGATGTTTAGTCATCATCATCATTTTTATCAAGCTGTATCAATTTTATCAATTTTGTCGATTTGATTCATCGACATAATATAATTCTTTAATTTATGTATTTACCAATGTTGTTAAAAATTAATCAAATTTTCTTTTACATTTACTGTTTTCATAAACAAATTTAATAGAATATTGGCGCTTATTACTTAGTAAGTTAGCTTATTTTAAGAATTTATTTGTGCATGTGGTGTTTACCTATAAGTAATTGTTGCGCTGTAATTTAGTTTATTGAATGTATTATGTCTCTGTAATCAGTGTAAACAGTTGTTGGTAAACCTAATAAAATAAAAAAAAAAAAAAAAAAAAAAAAGAAATGTGAAAATTTAAAATTTCGATGCATTTTTATGGCACTTATCGATTGAATAAAAATTTAGTGTTTTTTTTGGTTGCATATTAGCACTACAGAATTTCATTGAGACACTTTAAAAAAATGGGTGTAATACCCTATTCATATATACTTTCTAAGTTTACCTTGGATATCACTGACATCGGTACTGGAAAACATCATAAGATAAATGATATACTTAAGTAATTCTAGAATCGCCAATCTGCCTTAGGACTGATTTTTCAATCCTCAGATCAAACACCAGATAAACTTTATTCGATGAATAGCAAGTTTTTTAATAGTCAGATTGTGTAGTTAACGGTCGAATAAAGCCTCTAACGGGGGAATAAAGTTACCTGTTACTTTATGGGCCGGTTTAACAAACGTAGAGTGATCAATGCTGGTACCTTCTCTGTATGAGAAGAGGCCTTTGCCCTGTCGTGGGACAATTACAGGCTCGCTTTTTATGTTCATAAAGTTTAGGCAACATTTCGTGTTATATTAGTCACTTCTAGGCAAGCGTGCTCCATCTTAGACCGCATCATCGCTTCCCATCTGGGGGCCAAGTCTGCTATTTTTATAATTTCGTCAATCCAACACGATTCCATTGTCATTTTGCTAAAAGTTCGTATTCTGCTAAATCCATAATGGTCGATCATTGGTCGGTCAATGGTCTCATAATAGAATTGTGTTATAATGACATTGTCAACTAATTTGAACATTTATTCATGCCAGATTTCATTTATATATATTTTTACATATATTAGTTATAAGTGTTATAAGCAGTAAGAAGTTCGTAAACTAAGTCAGTCATTAATTTGTCGTTATGTACGAGATTACCATTCTATATCATATCTTTCAATGGACTGTCATTGGTTGACCATTGGAAAGTCATAATGACGCCATTATATTAATAGATTACTAAACTTGTCAACATCAACAATTATGAAATCAATGACAGACCATTCTGACACTATTGTAATAGCAGACTTGAGGCCCAGGTGAGATAGTGGTCCAACGTATGCCTACCAATAATTAAAAAAAAAAGTTACTTAACACTCCGTATTATGGTGCCAATTATATTTTCTATCTGTTTCTTTTTAGGGTTCCGTACCTCAAAAGGAAAAAACGGAATCCTTATAGGATCACTTTGTTGTCCGTCTGTCTGTCTGTCTATCTGTCGGTCTGTCTGTCTGTCTGTCAAGACCCTTTATCTCGGGAACATGTGGAGGTATCGAGTTGAAATTAAAACCATAAACTCAAGTCTACGGTCCCTTGATGCTGTAATTATCAACCCTCTTCGTTAACCTGAAAAAAAGATACAGCCGTTTATGTCGCAAGAAACGCATTTATAATATTAAGATGATTAAAGTATGGATAGTAGGTATGGATTAGTATGGAATTTGTACGGAACCCTCGGTGGGCGAGTCCGACTCGCAGTTGTCCGGTTTTCTTTTTTCTTTCACTCCTACTTTAAAAAAAAATCACCACCAACCTTGCTGACTATCAAATCAAAAAGGTTTTTCTGGTTTTAGTGACTTGTGGACTCAATTCAAAAACTGCAGAAAATCTTGTATAAAAATCCACACCAAAACAATTCCAATTAAAAATACTATTTCCCATCCTCTTGACCCAAACGGTCATCTTATAGTTACGCAACTGCTAAACGCATGCGCATTCAAAATGCACCGGAACTCAAATTACTTGCACAAAACTTTTAGTACTTACGTAAGACCAACACGGGAACAAATCGGTTTAATTACTGCACTACCGTTTGATGGGACACCCTGCAACAAGCTTTAGCTTTTGAGCTGCAAAACTGCACGCTGTTTTCAACCCTATTCTTTGTTGCAAAGGGTGATAATACCATGAAAGTGTTGTTAAAGACGGTGGTATATGTGTGGGATGGTGTACAGAATCCTTTTGTTCTCGGCTTCTTTGATTCGGTCCGTGTGACTTTGATTTGACGTATGTGTTCTCTTTTATAAACATAATGTTTGTTTGGTTTTCGATCTCTTTTGTGTGTATAATTTATGGGTTTTGAAATGGCGATAAAATTGTTCTTGTTGGGAATCGGGGTTAAATTATGGGTGGAAGATTTTGGATTTTCTCTAATTATTGCGTTTTCAGTAGTATGTGGTAATTGAAGCTAAATTAACATTAGACAATTGCCATCTCTTACTGACAGACTGTTATGGAATAGGACGGCTACAAATACAAAAATTCAAAAAGTTTATTGGCAAAAGAAAAGGTGTTGACAGACGATAGGTACTTCTTTTACATAAACACAGTTGAGTTCGTACATCACAAATTGGTTTAACCGTTGACCCCCAAACTAAGCAGGGCTTGTATCTTGAGGGTCAGAGTGCGAATGAGCATAATGAAATAATTCGGAATTCAAATGAGAACTAAGTCAATTAGTTTTGCCTTCAACATCGCCCTATTTTCAATCAATACGTTCTGGCATGACAACTACACTTACGTGCACAAAAATTTGGACATTCGGAAAAAGTCAAAATCAATTTCGTCGTAGACTTTTGATTCAATTTATGTAAAGCCATGATGAGTCTCCCAATTTTTTTTGCTTTATGTTGATTTATGTATTGTGTCAATTATGATGCAATAGCCATTAGATAATATGTCTATGGTTAAACATTCTGGATGCTTCGAGAAGTAATTCAAATCGTAGAAGATAGTTTTTTATGTTATGACAGGACTGTCAGACCTTTGTTTGATTAAGTAGTAATGAAAGTAGCACAATAACAAAATCACGATTCTGTATTTAATATATGAAAATAAGGATGTTTTATTCGGTAAATTTGCTGAATACCCCTTCAAAAGGCTGCATTTCTCTTAGAATCGTGTTCAACATCATGTCCTAGTTTCGTTACCAAATATTCGACGGTAGTTTTGATAACCCACACACACAGACGACACAGACAGATTTTACATTCAATGAAAAATTTCGGTCAAAAGTAAAGTTTACACTCTACGAAAAATCGCCGTTGCCATTCACTCCTACATTAATTATCACTACTGTCACAACTTCTACTTCTAGTTGTTTGAACCATTTTTTAATGTATTCCAATCAATTTCTTCGCTTATTACATTGAGGTAAAAAGATTTAAAGTTCTGACACAAGGCGAGTCCACCTGTCGGAATTTTTCTACAATTTACAAAATATGTAAATTTATAATTACAATTATGTGTTCAATAAAACAGTTTTCCTTACAAATATGTAAATTGTCACCTGTAAAGAGAAAATGTTTATTAAACAGAAATATTTAAAATTGTAGGTACAATTTTAAAATTTTGACAGTTTTCCACGATAGTAAATTTGTAAATTGTATTCTTTATTAAACAGAAACTTGTAGAATTGCAACTTGTAAAATACAATTACCATTTACAATTTGTAAAGTTTATTAAACAGGGCCCAGGTGAATTGCGGTCAAAAGCAAGCCTATTTGATAGTAAAAAAAAAGAAAAAAAGTTAAACTCTTGCAGTATCAATACCATAGCGTGACAACTTAGCAAATAACTCTAACCACTTTACAACTATTCGCATGTCAAATGTTTCTCCTTAGAACGGGTCCTACTGGATACAACTCATAACTTGCTGACAGTAGCTGTCAATATGTTAAGGGCAATTAAACGATAGCTAACAATTTTACTTTTCAAATCATGTCGACCTGTCTATGTGGAGTTAGACAGTATTAAATTAGTAAAATTGTATGCATATTTTGTTATTGAGAATATTTCATGTCTTATTCTAGGATTTTCTCTTAGAGTAGTTAGGGCATGTTTTTCTTTTTTATGTTAACTACATCTTCTTATATATAAAAATGAATCGCTAAATGTGTTGGTAAGCGCATAACTTGCGAACCGCTTGACCAAATTGGATAATTCTTTTTTTATAATATTCCTTGAAGTACGAAGATGGTTCTTACGGAGAGAAAAAAAAAAAAAAAAAGAAGTAAGTAGGGTAGGTGTAGGGTAGGTGTAGGGTAGGTGTAGGGTAGGTGTAGGGTAGGTGTAGGGTAGGTGTAGGGTAGGTGTAGGGTAGGTGTAGGGTAGGTGTAGGGTAGGTGTAGGGTAGGTGTAGGGTAGGTGTAGGGTAGGTGTAGGGTAGGTGTAGGGTAGGTGTAGGGTAGGTGTAGGGTAGGTGTAGGGTAGGTGTAGGGTAGGTGTAGGGTAGGTGTAGGGTAGGTGTAGGGTAGGTGTAGGGTAGGTGTAGGGTAGGTGTAGGGTAGGTGTAGGGTAGGTGTAGGGTAGGTGTAGGGTAGGTGTAGGGTAGGTGTAGGGTAGGTGTAGGGTAGGTGTAGGGTAGGTGTAGGGTAGGTGTAGGGTAGGTGTAGGGTAGGTGTAGGGTAGGTGTAGGGTAGGTGTAGGGTAGGTGTAGGGTAGGTGTAGGGTAGGTGTAGGGTAGGTGTAGGGTAGGTGTAGGGTAGGTGTAGGGTAGGTGTAGGGTAGGTGTAGGGTAGGTGTAGGGTAGGTGTAGGGTAGGTGTAGGGTAGGTGTAGGGTAGGTGTAGGGTAGGTGTAGGGTAGGTGTAGGGTAGGTGTAGGGTAGGTGTAGGGTAGGTGTAGGGTAGGTGTAGGGTAGGTGTAGGGTAGGTGTAGGGTAGGTGTAGGGTAGGTGTAGGGTAGGTGTAGGGTAGGTGTTAGGGTAGGTGTAGGGTAGGTGTAGGGTAGGTGTAGGGTAGGTGTAGGGTAGGTGTAGGGTTGGTGTAGGGTAGGTGTAGGGTAGGTGTAGGGTAGGTGTAGGGTAGGTGTAGGGTAGGTGTAGGGTAGGTGTAGGGTAGGTGTAGGGTAGGTGTAGGGTAGGTGTAGGGTAGGTGTAGGGTAGGTGTAGGGTAGGTGTAGGGTAGGTGTAGGGTAGGTGTAGGGTAGGTGTAGGGTAGGTGTAGGGTAGGTGTAGGGTAGGTGTAGGGTAGGTGTAGGGTAGGTGTAGGGTAGGTGTAGGGTAGGTGTAGGGTAGGTGTAGGGTAGGTGTAGGGTAGGTGTAGGGTAGGTGTAGGGTAGGTGTAGGGTAGGTGTAGGGTAGGTGTAGGGTAGGTGTAGGGTAGGTGTAGGGTAGGTGTAGGGTAGGTGTAGGGTAGGTGTAGGGTAGGTGTAGGGTAGGTGTAGGGTAGGTGTAGGGTAGGTGTAGGGTAGGTGTAGGGTAGGTGTAGGGTAGGTGTAGGGTAGGTGTAGGGTAGGTGTAGGGTAGGTGTAGGGTAGGTGTAGGGTAGGTGTAGGGTAGGTGTAGGGTAGGTGTAGGGTAGGTGTAGGGTAGGTGTAGGGTAGGTGTAGGGTAGGTGTAGGGTAGGTGTAGGGTAGGTGTAGGGTGTTCTTTTTTATAATATTCCTTGAAGTACGAAGATGGTTCTTACGGAGAGAAAAAAAAAAAAAAAAAGAAGTAAGTAGGGTAGGTGTAGGGTAGGTGTAGGGTAGGTGTAGGGTAGGTGTAGGGTAGGTGTAGGGTAGGTGTAGGGTAGGTGTAGGGTAGGTGTAGGGTAGGTGTAGGGTAGGTGTAGGGTAGGTGTAGGGTAGGTGTAGGGTAGGTGTAGGGTAGGTGTAGGGTAGGTGTAGGGTAGGTGTAGGGTAGGTGTAGGGTAGGTGTAGGGTAGGTGTAGGGTAGGTGTAGGGTAGGTGTAGGGTAGGTGTAGGGTAGGTGTAGGGTAGGTGTAGGGTAGGTGTAGGGTAGGTGTAGGGTAGGTGTAGGGTAGGTGTAGGGTAGGTGTAGGGTAGGTGTAGGGTAGGTGTAGGGTAGGTGTAGGGTAGGTGTAGGGTAGGTGTAGGGTAGGTGTAGGGTAGGTGTAGGGTAGGTGTAGGGTAGGTGTAGGGTAGGTGTAGGGTAGGTGTAGGGTAGGTGTAGGGTAGGTGTAGGGTAGGTGTAGGGTAGGTGTAGGGTAGGTGTAGGGTAGGTGTAGGGTAGGTGTAGGGTAGGTGTAGGGTAGGTGTAGGGTAGGTGTAGGGTAGGTGTAGGGTAGGTGTAGGGTAGGTGTAGGGTAGGTGTAGGGTAGGTGTAGGGTAGGTGTAGGGTAGGTGTAGGGTAGGTGTAGGGTAGGTGTAGGGTAGGTGTAGGGTAGGTGTAGGGTAGGTGTAGGGTAGGTGTAGGGTAGGTGTAGGGTAGGTGTAGGGTAGGTGTAGGGTAGGTGTAGGGTAGGTGTAGGGTAGGTGTAGGGTAGGTGTAGGGTAGGTGTAGGGTAGGTGTAGGGTAGGTGTAGGGTAGGTGTAGGGTAGGTGTAGGGTAGGTGTAGGGTAGGTGTAGGGTAGGTGTAGGGTAGGTGTAGGGTAGGTGTAGGGTAGGTGTAGGGTAGGTGTAGGGTAGGTGTAGGGTAGGTGTAGGGTAGGTGTAGGGTAGGTGTAGGGTAGGTGTAGGGTAGGTGTAGGGTAGGTGTAGGGTAGGTGTAGGGTAGGTGTAGGGTAGGTGTAGGGTAGGTGTAGGGTAGGTGTAGGGTAGGTGTAGGGTAGGTGTAGGGTAGGTGTAGGGTAGGTGTAGGGTAGGTGTAGGGTAGGTGTAGGGTAGGTGTAGGGTAGGTGTAGGGTAGGTGTAGGGTAGGTGTAGGGTAGGTGTAGGGTAGGTGTAGGGTAGGTGTAGGGTAGGTGTAGGGTAGGTGT
Source organism: Charanyca ferruginea (assembly GCA_947361185.1). NCBI lineage: Eukaryota > Metazoa > Arthropoda > Insecta > Lepidoptera > Noctuidae > Charanyca > Charanyca ferruginea. Next base: position 5,396,671 of record OX376077.1, on the reverse strand, counting down.
AGGGTAGGTGTAGGGTAGGTGTAGGGTAGGTGTAGGGTAGGTGTAGGGTAGGTGTAGGGTAGGTGTAGGGTAGGTGTAGGGTAGGTGTAGGGTAGGTGTAGGGTAGGTGTAGGGTAGGTGTAGGGTAGGTGTAGGGTAGGTGTAGGGTAGGTGTAGGGTAGGTGTAGGGTAGGTGTAGGGTAGGTGTAGGGTAGGTGTAGGGTAGGTGTAGGGTAGGTGTAGGGTAGGTGTAGGGTAGGTGTAGGGTAGGTGTAGGGTAGGTGTAGGGTAGGTGTAGGGTAGGTGTAGGGTAGGTGTAGGGTAGGTGTAGGGTAGGTGTAGGGTAGGTGTAGGGTAGGTGTAGGGTAGGTGTAGGGTAGGTGTAGGGTAGGTGTAGGGTAGGTGTAGGGTAGGTGTAGGGTAGGTGTAGGGTAGGTGTAGGGTAGGTGTAGGGTAGGTGTAGGGTAGGTGTAGGGTAGGTGTAGGGTAGGTGTAGGGTAGGTGTAGGGTAGGTGTAGGGTAGGTGTAGGGTAGGTGTAGGGTAGGTGTAGGGTAGGTGTAGGGTAGGTGTAGGGTAGGTGTAGGGTAGGTGTAGGGTAGGTGTAGGGTAGGTGTAGGGTAGGTGTAGGGTAGGTGTAGGGTAGGTGTAGGGTAGGTGTAGGGTAGGTGTAGGGTAGGTGTAGGGTAGGTGTAGGGTAGGTGTAGGGTAGGTGTAGGGTAGGTGTAGGGTAGGTGTACGGTAGGTGTAGGGTAGGTAAATAGGCAGGTAAGTAGGTAGATAAGGACAGGACAACGTCTGTCGGGTCAGCTAGTAGTTAACATAAAAAAGAAAAACATCATCAACATTAATTTTATCTTTTAACTATGCTAAAACATAAGTTGAAAGTGAAGAATTTCATTTTTCTTACCACTGTAGGTAAGTAGGTACTATTAAATACAATAGAAACTAAACTAAAGTAAACACTCTTTTAAAATAAACTTTAGCTATTAAAGCCTTAATGTTGCTATTCTAAAAAGTCAGCGTACATTTTTTTTTCGCTTATAAAAAAATTGGTGTTCCATCAATGATATTCTAATAAACAGATATGTTATACACTCACAAAACCAGCGAAAAAAGTGTTCCTCGCAGCAGCGGCTGCACACATACACACTTATCATTCATTTTACAATTCACTACAAGTCAAAATGTTGAAAAGGGATGGCTTGAAAAAATCAACAAGAAAAAAAGAGACGGTTAGTGTTGTCAATGGCGCGTGAATGTACACAAACATTATCCTGGCCACCAATCACCGCGTCTTGGCATCATAGATTAACAAATTTAACGAGACAGAAGGTACAAACCGCGACTACATTTATACACGCGGTTTGTACCTATAACAACTAATAAACAGAACTAAAGGTATAATGGAATGTATTGTAATAATATATAGAGTAGAAAATATTTATTTTATAATAAAATTCATTTCTTTGTTTACGAACAAATGCGATCCATTCTTGAAGCCAGATCTCATTGGATAACCTTAACGAGAAAAGGATAATAAATATCTGTTGTCATATTGTTTAATTTCTTATTAAGAATATAAATGATTAAATAAAACAAAGTGATTAAATATTACAAGGTTAGAAAAAAAAAACATAACTGTGGGTAAACAATGACTTTACTGCCTACGATATCGCATCTGTACTTTTATTCTATGTCCGGAGTGAACGCGTCTTTGTCTTACTCACGTGAAAAAATGTATTTCCACTTCTTTCTTTTTTCTAACCTCCAAATATAAGAATATTGGGAAAATAATTGAAATATATAAATAAATCGATGTATATTGCGTAGTTACATGTGGTATGAGATCCCTTGTGCTTTATTAAATTTGGTATCATAATTGGTACACTTTCTAAATAGTACACAAAATAGCATATTTTAATTTTTTTAGCTGCTTTAACAAAGCGTACCACTCGTCGCCATGCGTGACGCAGACTAAAGGCAATACGTCCCAATTAGGACGTTTTTGAATCTTCAAAATTGGGCGCTCATAACATATCTGTTTAATATAATATCATTGTGTTCCATACACATATTGACCTTGTTAGTATCGCTGGTCTGCCTGAAACGCCTGCCTTTTAGGGTTCATTTCCACAATCGATAAAAACGGAAACCGGAACGGCACGGAAATATACGAAAATGAAAAGAAGAACGAGACAAAAAGTTTCAACTTGCGGTTCTAGAACTACGTAAAAGTTTACTTGTCAATGTTCCCTCCACCTATTTACAACTTTACTATCCAAGGTCTAGTCTGTCAACAAGAAGTGCGATAGTCTTAGATTGTAAAATAATTAGTAATATCACTACAACCAATTAATTTACTCCCACGTCGCAATAATCAATACCAAACATCTCAATTTCAATACGTGTGGGTTGCTAGGGATGTTCTATGGTGAACTGAATACTGGGAAAAGTGAATTGCAATAATTCGTGTCCGCATAAAATGACAAACGTTTTTTTTTTTCTTTTATGTGATTGCGCGGCATAATCATGTCGACGGCCCATTTGGTGTTAATGTGGTCACTAGTGCTTATAGACATTTACAATACCAAAGGCCTTGCAAATGCGTTGCCAACCCATAAACAAATAAGGGTGGCTAAATGGCGACGTTAAAATAAAAACAAACTTTCTTAGATAGGTATGTACTAATTATTGTTATTATACGTAATATTAAGCCGATTATGTCCCCAAAGGTTTGTGTACAGGTGTTAGTACTTAGAGTACATTCACATTTTGCCAGACCTGAGGATCGAACCCTCTCATGCTCAGCAGTAATACTTGCGACCACGAAACCAACGAGGCAGATGATTAACTACACATAAACTATACGGTGCAATGTAACAGTGTTCATTGCTGCTATATTAGAGCATAAAACATTATACCTACTAATAAATGACCCCCAAAAATAAAGCTTTCAATATTCATGACACCAAAGAGAAAAGGTAAGCTGTCTAGCAACACATGTGTAAAAGGACCAGCAATAAAATTGAAGGACCACGTGAACATAAAATCAAGAGTACTATTCAAATACTATTTATTCAATACTATTTAAATCAAGAGTACTATTCTCTAATCCATAGGTTTAATTAAGTCCGTCAAAATTCCCGGGTCATCCCGCGAAAATCGTGTTCGCCCAACACTAGTAGGTAGTACTATTCGCCGAAGAACTAGTCTAGAATACAGGCGATATTATCTAAGTTGAATTTATTCGCTGCATTGGAGTGCAGAGTTAATTGCTATGTATCGCTCTGTGAAAGCCTGCTCCTTTCGTATTGTGACTCGGAACGTAGGACCATTTTTTTATTTTTAGCGTATAAGTAATTGACGTCCTTCTCAACTTGGAACGGCTTCCCGCGGATAGAAAATCTACAGATTTTTTAACGCCCGTGATGGAACCTCGTGGTCAATTAACTATCTATGTTAAAATATACGTGATGTGATGTGACCTTAAACTTTAAGCTTAATTCAAGCTGAAGCGCAAATGATACCTTATAATTATCATTAATAATTAATTACCAAAATTGTATGACCGAAGCCAGTGTGAGTGCTCCTACCCAGACGAAGGTTCATTTACTAGAAAATGGTAACACCAGTACTTTATAGCACATTAAAAACGCTACTGATGCCGTGATAATCGTATATTCACCTACTGGGCTCAAGTACTTGAACAAAAACAAGGATTAACTTAAACCATTGATTCGAAAAGAAACAAAAGAAAATACTTAAAAGAAAAATATGCTAAGCTATGTACTTATGTACTACAATCGCAGCTAGTCTTTTGACCGCAACTTCAGAGATACTCGGATTAGCAGTTTTGGAAATTACCTACTGTGCTACATCCAAACTTACAAACTATACGAAGAAGAACTTCTGACATACATCGCGTAACCCACACACACAAACTTCACCATCTACATTCCACAAATACGAGAACATACAAAATAACACACACACACATTTACACAAACACCCATACATACACACACTCACCTATACACATCCCACCACCCACTCAACAACATATGGTCTACTTAAGCAATAACTTTACTTTATAATCATATACCCCTTGTATACAGCGACAACGTTCACATGCACGTACAAAAAATGTAACTTATAGTCAAGATACAAGCATTCGCTTAGTTTGGGAGACAGTACCAGTACCCAAAGCACAATACATTTATTTGTGTCTAATTATAAGTCACCTTGTGAACTGTATATTTGCGACAATAAAGATTATTATTATTATTATTATACCTCTTTTTACCCCTTTTTGTCAGTATAGATAATGCCTACGTACTTTAGAAACCTAGCTACCACAAACATTCATCAACATGCTCCAACCAACCGAAACTAAAATACACATTGGTCGTAAAAATAACACTAAAAATCCGAAATCCTACTAATGAATAGGCACCTAATTAACTCTCCAGCAACAAGAATTCGCCGGCACGAAGCCGTGACAACCTTACCACGTTGCCTCCCAATTAGTTACTAAAGCAAGGATAAAAAGACCAGAAAGATGGTATCGAAGGACCGGCGCCGGCGTCGAAGATGTCGCGTTAAAAACATTGTGAGAATGTGTAAGCTTTGGAAGAAGTCGGAATTAAATTGGGTAGGGATTTTAAATGCACGATGTTGATTCATGAGTTGCAAAACCTGCTGTGCCCGATAGGGTCCATATACTGTTTCTATTATTTTTTATTTACCACCCGTAAGTGTAAGTACACATTATGGATTGCAATAAACGATTTGAACCTTACTGGTACTTTCAAGTTGCCATGCATTGGACCTGTCGAATTTCTTGTCCTAGAATCCATACTACTTGTCTTGAAACCCTAAACAAGATCACATATAATAATATCAAATTGGTATGTTTTTCTTACTCCTCCGCTGTTCTTTTCTGATTACTTTCGTTGCGGGATCCAAGACTATTGAATCGTTTTTCCAAGAGTCTCAATGCGTCGATGATTTTCTGGCTTTCAGGACTTGTTGTGTAGTGACTTGCTATGTGTAAAAAAATTTGATGAAGAGTCTTTTAAATAGCATCTTCTACAAACCTTGGATGTTCAACTATACACATTCAGGAAGTTTAAAATTTCATTCACTTCAGTTTCAGAATGGAATCGAATTAAAATTTTATGGGCTATGTGTGTGAGTCAATCCTCGTAAATGTTTGACACTTTATGCTTCTACGGTGCGCCAATAAATAATGTCCAACGAAGCTACAATTTTTAAGCATGTTTTTAGATTTTATGATGATATTAAAGTAGTTTTCTTACTGAAAATAACTTTACGGGGTATCGTTAATAACTTTTATTTTACTCGGTAGCTTTGAATCTATATTAAAAACACAACATCGTGGTAGACACTTGCATAGGTACAAATTAAACAGACCATGCCATAGTAAGGATCCCTCCAAAACCGTTTCTTGCGAAGAATCACAGGAGCCCCTTTTTACCTTCGCAACGAGAACCTCCATCTCGATCTAAAAATACCTACCATCCAGCAGTTCATGAAACGCTCCGCCAAGCGCTTCTTCGACACTGCTGAGAAGCACTCTAACCCGTTAATCGTATCGGCCGCCCGGTACACTCCCTCCCATATTAGTAAGACTCGACGACCGAGACATACTCTGACCGACCCTGACGATGCTATTACTCTCCTCCAGGAGAGCAATAAGGCCACCAGTACAGTTAAGAAACACAGACACAGACCGCCGTCATTCCGTCCTCGCCGCCGAGGCCCGCCGCGACGACCCCGTATGTCCCCTCCCCGACCCTTGCTCGTGCCAGCCCGCGCCGCTGAGCCTGTAGTTTTAAATTCGTCCCTAAATAATGGAAATCCGATCCAGCCTGTCCCTTTGCTGTCCTCTCCCAGCGACGCCCTAAGCCGAGGCTCGTACCCCACAGGGGGTGCCCTTAGCGTGTAGTCGCTTAGTTTGTAAGCTTTTTTGCCCTGGCTGGAGGCCCTAAAAATAATAATTTTTAAGGCACCACAGGAAAGTCCGGTTAAGCAGCCGACAACCTCCTAGGTTGAAAAAAAACAAAAATGCCAATCCAAAAAAAAAAAAAAAAAAAAAAAAAAAACATAGTAAGTATACAAATATGTAGGTACAGTATTCAATTTGAATATAGTAATTAAATAACCAATGAATAAAGAAAAGTAAAAGAGAATAAAATGGCAAGGACGCACAACACAGCACGCAGGAGACCTAAAAATATGTACTTAGATAAAATGAGTAGAAAAAAGTTTTTTTTTTTTAAAAACCGCCTTCAAAAACTAAAAAGTGATAAATAACTTTAGCACAGAACACACATTACTTTACTTTCGGAAGTCGGTGGCGGTGGCTTTGTGTTTGTTGTTTTGTATTGCCACCGACTTCCGAAAGTAAAATAATGTATCCTGGACCTTTTCGGAATAAACCCCTTTCGAACAAAAAATAATTTTGCAAATCCGTCTATATATATAACAGAGTTATGCCCGAACACACATAAAAAAATAAAAAAATATAAACATACGAATTGATTACCTCCTCCTTTTTGAAATTGGTTAAAAAGATAAAGAACGATATTTTTTAACGCAACTGCTTTTGTACAGTCAACAGCAAAAGTAGATGATCAAAATCAGAAATTCAATACTAATTTACTAACACTAATTTATATAATTTATTACTAGTTTATTTATTAAAAGTATGTTATTGTCACACACATACTTTTGAATCACTTCGACGCCACACAGTTCCGACACGAACTTCTTCGTTCATTAGTATTGAATTTCTGATTTTGATCATCTACTTTTGCTGTTGACTGTACCTATTGTGGTATAAGGTTTTATTCTATATATCGTCTCAATATTTCCCAATATTTTATTTAATAAGTTTAAGAGTTTCTTGCCCACTCTACTCCATACAAGTCTTTCTCTTGAAAGAGGCAACTAGGTTGAATGAATTTTTCTTGTAAAAAAAAGACTGTTTTGTGATGGAGATTAAAAAAGATGGTAAGATATATAAAATAAAAATATACATCCGAAATACAAAATTACGGAAGGATAACGATATACGACATATCAGACCCAAGTGGAAACCACCAAGAAGCTGATAAAAGGATTCATTTAATTGCCATACACGATTGTGCGCCAAAGATTTATTGAGAATAAATTATGTTAATATTTATTATTGTATCGCTATTTCAATTAACTTTACATCTGGATTGTTTAGTTATTTACAAGTCTATTTTGAGATTTACTTTAACTGGTGTTTACTTATATATTATTTGGTCTTGCTTATTTTGGGCTCGTTGAAGGCTAAATTCATGGTAACCATGGGTGTCGTTTGAGGCGGTGAAATTATTAAAAGAAGAGGCATCTGAATCCTATATATATAGGCTATATCAATCTACGATCACCAATTGGTTTGTCATGCTTGGTGATTTTATTTTATTTATTACATATTTATTCAATGCAACGTTATTTTGATCCGGATTTATTTAATACATCATTATTTTTATTCACATTTGTTTAAAACATTATTATTTTGATGTGAATTTATTTAATATGTCGTTATTTTGACGCGTGTTTATTTCATACGTTAATATTTTGTTGCGTGAGTCTTTACGATCATTGATTTATTTTGATTTCTAATAATTATAAATCTTTTAAGTAAATAAACCGCAAAGCAAATAAGCAATGTCTAATTAAACGTAGAAATCGGGACAATTTACATTTTATGTTACATTGTTGTGGACACTAAAAAGATTCGTTTGTTAAACAATCTATGATAAACAACACTTCTTTTACCGAAAGTATAATAAAAACAAGTTTAGTTTAGTAAAAACAACTTACAGTTACTCAAACATAACCGATATCTCCCATGTTTTAAATTATGTTACATTTCAAACAATGAGTAAATATGAATTATTTAAGCGGATTCGAACTTTGGCCTTTGTTTTAAACATTGTAAGTACCATCGTCATGTAGTCGCATTTTGACAGTCAGACAAGCCTAACCTCTTCCGGAATAATTATTGGAAGAACCGCTATACAAATTGAATGCAGTAAAGACATGCTTGACAATCTTAGTACCTACCTACCCATGGAGTCATAACATTATGTAAAGTTCATTAACCATTTTGGAAATTAAATTATTTTAAAAACGGCTTTTATACATACGTCTAAATTAATGAAATAAAAAATTAAGATAGTGAATCACGTTTATGAAAAGAAACTACATTACGTATAAAAGAAAAATTAAAAAAAAACTATTCCAAACAAAATAAAAACGAAATAAAAGAAATATTTTCTCTGTAGGCTGATTTTTCAATGGTCAGATAACGTTTATCTGAGGAATAAAAATAGCGGTTTGAAATATTTTCTATACATAAGCTGTCACACCGCCCTTAGAGAAAATAATTTTTTTATTACAGGCGGATAAGTAATCTTAAAATGGTTCTGGTTTTTTTCTTTTGTTTTGTTGAATCCCCTTAAAACAAATAAGTACCTAAATTGTATTGTTTGCCTCACAGCTGCCAAAAAAGGTCAGAAAATAAGCACCTAAAATTAGCATTCTGTGCACTGCTAAGTAAAAATCATAGTTTGCTAACTTACTTCAATGTTTCGATAACAAACATGCATGTAACTCTAATTTGCTGATCATTAATGAAACGGATGTGGAACAATTGTTCCATTAAGCCATGGGGATGTTCATTTGTCTAATCAATATCAATAAGTAAAAATCAAACTGTCTGACCGTTTGTAATGGCCATTCTGTTTCGAATTCAAGCGGTCAAGGGAATCAAATTGTAGGAAGGTTACTGGAATATTAACATGATTATTTTTAACCTTTTAAATTATTTATTTTTGTTTTGTATCCGCCATGTTATCTCTTCACCACCGGGACCTTGGTTGACTGGTAGAGAATGCCTAAGGTATTAAGTCCGCCTTTGTACCTTTGTGCACGAAGTATAAATAAATAAACAAATATTTCATTTTTTTTATATTGTTATAGGCTTGCGCTTGGCTACAACTCAACTGGTCTTCAGTGATGATGCGGCCTAAGGTGGAGCACGCTTGCCTAGGATAAACCGGTTCACTCGTGCCTTGAAGATATCCAGATAATATGTATCGGGGAATAGAGACGCAGGCAGTGAATTCCACAGTCTGGCAGTTCGCACAATAAATGTGGAAGCAAAGTGCTTGGTTCGAGACCGTGGAACTTCAACCGTATAGCGGTGACGCTTTGCCGCATCCCTGCTTGTCTGGTGATGGAATAGGAATGGGGAAATTAAGAGGAAACACAAGGCCCGTTTGTTTTTCCATACAAACTAGTCCCCTGTTTCCTCCCTGGATAATGCCAGTAGATCAATTTTTTTTTTTAATATCCATGGCTACTATTGGCATGTCCCTATGTTTTCCTTTTTCTCATAAATGTATTATTAAAAGAGATATGAATATTCAAAAACCAAAAAAATTGGCATGATTTTCCGCTGTGTTCAAACATTCAGAAAACAAATTTGACTTGATTATATAAAAAATAGAAAACATAGGAACACGGCAAAAGCCTTTCTTTATTTTTTTATGAAAAAAGCAGTTAAATCGGTTAAGTTTTGGAGAAGAAATCAGGGGACTACGAATCATTGATTTTGTGTACTTTTAATAGGTATTTTCGGTCAAAGCTGCAGTTGTCTCTATCGCGCTCTGCGGTTCGTGTTCGGGCATCGCGCGACAGCAATAGATTTTACAAATACCTAATTTTCAATTCTCTAGCCCGTGGTATTTCCTCTTAAGTTGTGCAATTCCAAAGCACACTCTTTCATTTCACAAAAATAAGACTGCTGAAATGTCGTGATGTTCCGGTGGTTAAGGCAACTGTCATTCATGCACTCATGCCTGGTTTCGAACCCAGAATCGAAACCAGGCATGAGTCCGAACCTGCCATTATCTATTTCATATTGTACACCTGCATACCTATCTCTTTTGCTTGAACTCATTGACCAATTCCAATGACCTCATTGGAAATGGTTAGGCTTAGAAACCGATGAATGTTTTCGAATGAAATTTAATTAAATCATTGGAATGTTTATTCTCTATTAAATTTATTTTATTTTATTCAAAAAAATCCATCAGTTTCTAAGTAAACTTGAACTATGACGACCCTGCATACCCATCTCCTTTACTGACTGTACTTCCTAGTTTATCTTGGTTTCATTGTAATAGGTAAAGGGAAAACGAAAAACCGGGCGTATGATAAATATAAATCGGAAATAGCTAATGTTCATGCCTTCTCTATATGTGAAGAAACCACTGCCCTAAAGTAGGACAATAAAAGACTGCAAAAGACATTGCTGTGCTGGCAGAACGGACGGCCGAGATGGGGCGGCAAGATTCTGTGGCGCTGCAGTATCGGGGCAAGAGGCGCTGCAGTATCGGGGCAACCCCATCACCGTGGGCTAATTCACGTAACTATAGAAGTGCTGTTCCAGTGCAGTTGCAGTTAAGTTTCGATCAAAACAACGCTTTTCATATTCTCTACCGCTGTCAGACACGCTCGCGTCAAGTTCGCGTCACAAGAGCGCAGTAACGGCATTCTACTGTTACGCGTCTTTGGTGCGTGCTTCGGAATGCAACATGGTCGGTTTTCTACTATTCGTTACACGTCTCAAAATGACATTTGAAAAGCAATAAAATCTGTACTGGGGTTTGATTTTAATATTATAAAAACGTCATATTGATTGAAATGTAATCGATTCTATTCAATTATTCAGTGAGTATAATTTTTTCTCTCATAAGTAAGTTTGGTTTAGTTGTCGTACAGTTGACGTGCAGTTCACGCACAGCTTACGCGCAGTTGAAAGATTACTCAAACTTGAACTTAACTGCAACTGCACTACAACGTCATTGGCGCGTCATAAAATTACGTGAATTAGCCGTCTGGTGTTACTTCTTCCAGAAGTATTTTCGTATGAAGAGGAATGAGCAAAAGTTCCATACTCACTCTTTCAACATAAAAAAATTACAATAGTTTGCGTACATCAATTACACGTAAAAACAATGTAGCCGCGAATAAAATTCAAGGATCATGGTAGAAACAAGTCACAATTTTCTAAATTGAAAAACTTTTATAAAGAAGACCTAAGACCTTCAAACATTTGCATACTGTCTCCGAAAGCAGTTAAAACTCATACAAAACTACATAACAATAAATAATAACGGTTTCCTAGCCTTTCCTCCTTATCACCCCCCACGATCACAGACTAACACCTCGACCCCTAAGCAGGGGATTAGTTGGTGACATTGAATAACGAATCTTGCAATCGAGAATATAGAGTTCAAAATTGAAAAGCACTACTAGCTCGACCCCTGCTCAACTAAATTCTATGCAAAGATAGGCAGCTCTGATGTCCTAGGTACCTCTCTATTTATCTAGCTTAAAATTATACGTTAATTAACTTAACTTTGTTAGTTAAGATCTTATAACGATACAGATGAAACAGTTAGGTTATAGGTTCGTAAATAGTTGAATAAGGTACAGTTAGCAAAAGAGTTTAGTACACAGCCAGATAACTAAATATTTATATTGTACCGAAGGTTAAAAATTCGGAAACACGAGAGCAGCAATAAATTTGTTTTTTTTTTTCATTTAATAATTAATAATGAAATAAAATAAATCACACTCCAGTTTAAAATTATATTGAATAACAAAATTCTGCTCGACATTTGTCATCTTTTTCAAATCTATTCTTGTTGTATTTAAGTTTAATATCAATGAATCAATAACTGCTGCAAGAATATCTCAAATGAAACTCACTTCACCTAAATTCATCAAGAAAGATGTTTACAGAAAAACCACCAAGCCATCGAATTTGTCGGTTATCATACTTGTTAGGCATATATGTAGGACCAAGGATCTGAGAAACCAGTAGGTCGATTCTGTAAAATTCAAACAACAACTCGCATCTCACATCGCTATTCACTCTCACGTCGCATAAGGTTCAAAATGACCTTGATATATTTGACACTTTGAATCGGGTTCGAGTGCGAAGTGAGCGTCGAAGTGACAGGGAAATTACCTTACAGAATTTCACTTGTTACGTCATCTCATACTTTATCTGCCAAAATCTCCCTGTCAATTTAGGTCAACTCTCTGACATGCTCGCAGGGGTGGCGCTAGTGTAAATTCGAATTATCAACCAAATTTTTAGAATGCCAATCAAGAAACTCACAGCGGATTCAGATTCGAAATTTGGAATGAGGTCTTACAGAATCACACCCCTGTTGTCAATACCAATCATACGCAACTCACATTACACAAAACAAACAATAATAACAGCAAATCGAAGTGCATCATCTGCCGAGCCATTTCTCTACTATGTTGGGGTCGGCTTCCAGTCTATCCAGATGCCGCTGAATACCAGTGTTTACATGGAGCGACTGCCTGTCTGACCTCCACAACTGGGTAACACGATACCCCTTGGTAACACTGGTTGTCGGACTTTCTTGGCCTCTTCGGCTTTCAACAGTCAAAGATTTACGAATGACAGCCGGGACCAACGGCTTTACATGCTCACTTAGCCACGGATTGGTCTCGACTCTCGGTATGAAAAGGATGGTCACCCATCCACAAACCTACCTCGGTAAGCGTAAGTAGCTTACCCATGACCAATCGATTCGTACGGCTTTTACTTAGCCATGAGCCCCAGCCTCACAGTCATCATCATCATTATCATTTCAGCCGAAAGACGGCCACTGCTGGACATAAGCCTCCCCAAGGGGGGGTTTTGCCATAATCGCCACGCTTGGCAGGCGGGTTGGCGATCGCAGTATGGTTGTTTCAAAGGCACAGAGAACGCTGCTGCCTATTCTCTGGTAAGTCCCTTAGTCGCCTCTTACGACACCCACGGAAAAATATGGGATGGTGCTATTCTTTACGTCCGACACCACACGGACACGGACAGCCTCGCAGCTACTGGTGTTCATTTTGTTGACCGTACCTAGGTCTTAGACAGGTATCAAGTACTGAACCTAGGTGTCCTGGTAAGCAATAACAATAAACGATTTCAATCAGGTGGTAATTAACTCCTTGTATAGACATGACAAGTATTATTGTATAGACCTACGATTGTTCTAAGCTAAACAGAGAACAATTTAAGTGTTTTTCAATTACACCTATCATCATTAGGGCGTTGACACGCCATAGTAAATACAAACAATACATATCCATACTTCCGTACTAATATTATAAATGCGAAAGTAACTCTGTCTGTTACTACGCTTTCACGATGAAACGGCTGAACCGATATTTTGATGAAACTTGGTATGAAAAAAGCTTTAACCCTGGAGAAGGACATAGGCTACTTTTTAATCCGGGACTACGTCTACATTCGCGATAACCGACAATCACGCGGACGAAGTCGCGAGCAAAAGCTAGTTTGCAATAAAAGTAAAGGTCAAAGGCCATTTATAAATGTACTAGCGACCCTACCGACTTGGGTTGCCAACCCTACTATATAATATAGTATCCTACTATATTAGAGGCCCGACTACTATATTTTTGAAAAAAAGATATACATAGTAGGCGAAACTACTATATTTTAAAGCCATCAAACTCTTAGCAATAATATTCGTTTCAAAATGTGTAAGCGTAAAACAAAATGTCAATACATATTTTTAACGATTCTGGAATGTCAAGTTGAAAAATGCGTTCAATAATTCACAAAATATTCTCCAAAAAAATAAAGTACCTACCTAATTTTTGGAACCTAATATTTTTTTTTCATATTTTCGTTATCTACTATATTTTTATGGATAAAAATTTTAGAACTACTACATATGACCGCCAAAGAGTTGGCAACCCTACTACCGACCCACCGACAAAGCTCTCAGAATATGCAAGTTGAAGTGATAATGGGCAGGCCACATCATTCGAAGAACCGATACCCGATAGGGAAGAAAGGTTCTCGAGTGGCGACCACGAACCGGAAGTCGCAGCGTTGGTAGACCTCCTACCAGATGGACCGACGACATCGTCAAGGTCGCGGGTAACCGGTGGATGCAAGCGGCAGGTTCCCGCTCGTTGTGGCGTTCTATGGGGGAAGCTTATGTTCAACAGTGGACGTATTTCGGCTGCTGATGATGAAGCCGCCCCTACATCCCACGGGAGCAATGTAGATACAAACTTTACGTAAGTATAAACCTTCCTCTTGAATCACTCTATCGTTAAGTTTAAAAGATCTAAGCGAACAGACAAAGGGAGCGAGTTTGTTTTATATTTTATACTAGCTGATGCCCGCGACTTCGTCCGCGTAATTTTCGGTTGTCAGCAGGGGTTTAATTATTTTTGCATGGATTTGCGGGGTTTTAATTTTTTTGTACGGAACCCTATTTTTTTCTAAAATAAAAGTAGCCTAAGTTACTCCTTATAACATCAGCTAACCCGTCAAAAGCAGTCGGTTCAGCCGTTTCAGAGATTAGCCGGAACAAACAGACAGAAAGACAGACAGACTAAAATTTTATAGGGGGTGGTCCACCGACCCTCTGGTACCACTCCTATGAAAGGAAAATACATTTTTTGTAACCTAACCTCGAAACACTAAAGTTGACTAAAAGGCGCAGGGGGGAGCCCCGCTCTGCGGGGCTCAAGGGTTTAAAAAAAAAAACGCCATCCCCTTCTAACCTAACCTATCCGAGTCGGGGTGCCCCCAAACCAAACATTACCAAGTCAGCTATATCCCATTCAACGACTATGCTAAATGACGTTGGACGTTACATTAAACAACTTGACGAGTTGTCCTTTAGTCATTCAATTAAATGTCGTCATTCAATGAACGCGCTAGTCATTCAATCAAATATCAGATTCAACCAGATGGATGGATACCGCGTTTGACACATGACATAGGGATTTGAATATTATTTTAATCAGATACCTAATATTCAAAATGGCGGATATGCCACGGCCAGACAGGGACTCTTAGACGTTAAGGGTATCTCCTCAAGTTTAACTCTGGAGGTCACCATTTGCCTATCCTTTTTTCAACTAAGTTCGGTTCAGCTACCAGTCTAGCTGGATTCAGCTGAATACATGGATTGACTACCTATCTGCCCCACAACCCACTTATTGGGTAACACGATACCCCTTGGGAAAACAAGTTTTTAGACTTTCTGGCTTCTGACTACCCATAAAACCTGTCAAAAATCTCCGAATGATAGTCGAAACCAAAGGCTTCACGTGCTTTCCGAGGCACGGAAGTGTCTCGAAATGTACGTTACATACAGTCGTCACGTTACGTTCCTCACGTTACGTCCGGTCTGTGGATGGGTGACCATCCATGTGATGGTCAGCCATACGCAGACCGACGTTACGTTACGTTTTTTGCAATTTTCAGTCCAATATTCTATAATTGTATGGTACACTAATGAAAAAAATATTGGCGAAAGTAACAAATATACATTTACAGAATGATAGTAATTAAAATCTTCAACATAACTCTCCAAGTTAAAAAAGCTCGTAAACGTAATATTTATGAGCTTTTCTAACTTGGAGAGTTACGTTGATGTTTTTTATTACTAGGTATATGTCGGATCGTCAGGATTTTCCGTTAGATTCGGTTATCGTGTGGGCAGAAGTTGAGTTTCGTGCAATGCAAACACACTGGGTATAGGGTACAATACACGGTGTTTATTAAAACAACAATTAAACACAAGCTCAATTTAAAATAAACACAGACTCAAATTAAAATAGACTAGTAACACTTAAATACAACGAATCGAGTACAGTTTCGGGACGTCTTAGCTCCGATGCGATCAGACACTGGATTCTGAATGTCCTCTGTGGGCTGAAAACATCACGACTCTGTAGAAGCGCGCCAAAAGTAGTGGTAGATCACGTGTTCTCGAATTGCATATTTGTTACCTTCGCGAAAAAATATTTATTACAATACAAACTGCAAATTGCAAAAAACGTAAGATAAGGATTTCGCGGACTGCCTTGGCGCATCCCCCTTAAATATTTTTCTACCCTTTAAACTTCATCATCATCATCATCATCATATCAACCTTTAGACGCCCACTGTTGGGCATAGGTCTCCCCCAAAGACCTCCACTTGTGTCGGTCCCGCCCTTTAGATTTTTTTTTGTAAACAACTGATTATTGTTATATATTAAGGCATGTGGTGTCTTTGTAGTGCGCACGCGCCTCTTAACTTATCCCGTTGCAAGTATTATTATAACAACATCCCTTTGTAAAGATCTGGTACCGCGATCATTACGTGGTAATGAAAAAGAACAAAGTGTTTTTTTGTGTGTTGAAAAAGTCTGAGATTATATTGACCTAGCTTCTGCCGGTGATTTCATCCGCTTGAAAGTAAAGTATATCATAAAATATAGCCTAATTAATAGCCTTCTATCACTGAAATATTTTTTGTATTCGGACCTGTAGTTTTAGATATTAGCTCTTACAAACAAACAAACTTTAGCTCTGTATAATATTAGTATAGCAGTATAGATGACTAGTACTTCATCTGCGACTTCGTCCTCCAAAAAGATAAACGTCTCTCTTTATTATTTACTAAGGTTCGCATTCGTGTCAATTTTCAAGTTGATCAAACAAAGAAATAAGATTTTTCACACAATTCCCCCTTTTCTCCTGGCCTCCTTTTATAATGCTCGCCTACGTTACAAAAAGAAACCATGTGCAAAATTTAACAGTCCTAGTTCCAGGGCCTCAAGTCTGTTATTACAATAGCATCAGAATGATCTATCATTGATTTCTTAATTGTTGATTTTGACAAGTTTGGTAATCTACTAATATAATGGCGTCATTATGACTTTCCAATGGTCAAACACTGACATGCCATTGAAAGAAATTATGTAGAATGGTAATCTTGTACACAATGACAACTGACTGACTTTAGGGCGGGTTGTTTCAAACAGTCGGTTAACGTTACATACGGACGGTTAAAAAGTTACTATGACGCGCGATGTTTAACGTACGTTAAATGTAACGGGTTGTTTAATGACATAAAAATCCGTCAGTTAAGGTTATTCAAAAAGAGATTCTATAATATTTTGATGTTTGAAGTAGCTCTTTGACAACACAAAATTACGATGACTGGTCGGTTATGATAATAATAACTTTTTGACGTTATGATTTTGTGAAACAACCCATTTTTTTTGATTTGACGATAGTTAGGGCCATTTTTTACTATTACCGGTCAGTAATGGTTAGTTGAAGCAACTCGCCCTTAGGCGGTAATCTGCTAAAATTTTGACAGTTCCTTTGATCAGTGACCTACCATTAGAACGTCATTGTGCAGTCATTGCTTTTAATTCGACCGACCAATGATCGACCATTATGAATTTAACAGATTACGAACTGTAGTCTTGGTTGTGCGCTAATACGTCAGTCAGACAGTCAGATTCTCCTTTCATATAGTTGATCGGTGAAGAACCTCTACCGGGAAGCGAATACTAACATTGTTATTTCTGCTGTCCTGCCGGTGGGGTGTCCGAGCCAGCATAGCACCCACCCATTTCATCCCGAGGGTATCGTGGAAGGCAACTAAGGGAAAATTCGGATGCGGCTTTCATGTACTTAACAATCTCACTGCGATCCCCAAGACGCCTGCCAAACGTGGAGATTATAGTAACACCCACATTTCACCGCAGGGGAGGCCTTTATCCAACAGTGGACGTCTTGTGGTTTATGGTAATGAAGCTGTGTTCCACCTTGATCGCAATATTGGCGCAGGAGACACTGCAAAGTTGTCCTTGTCCAAATGAAACCATTTATAGGTACTTTTCAATTATCAAGGAGTCCAGAGAGCTTTACGATTTTGATTTTTAAACAGTCAGAAGTCGAAGTTACTTACGAACGACAAACAGTAGGTTTCTATGAAGAAGAACGAGCAAAAAACTCCATGAAAGCTTTTTTGCCGATAAAGTAGCTAAAATTTTTGATGCAATCTAGAATGCGTGGCAGCTGCAATGGAATTCTGAAGATTTTAACTGATAGGATCTCTTCTCCCCTATGGAGATCCTTCATTAGAAGAGTAATTTAATTTAGTGTATTAAGTATATTTGTTTTGTGTAGTTTTCGTGTATTTTGTATTTTAATAATTTAAGCCTATATGGATTTTATTATCCGAAATAATTGAATTTTATTTTATTTTTTAATTTTTTTTAAGACCATTCACACTGTCGCATTGTCCATGAGTCAGCTAGAAACCCGTGCCAAATACATAATCATTGAAAAAACACTAACACTACAGCTGCACAATTAAATTTACAACGCGTCCTACATCATGTAACAGAAAACAGTTGCAACAATGACCTTCAAATTCCAAGCAATTCTGACTCGAAAGCTTTACACCTGTCCATCTTAAAATAGAAACATTCAAATTGTTCCACAATTCGTTACAAATGCTCACGGCTTAGTGGTTTATGTAATCTAAACATAGCTAGATACATTACTCGGGTTTTTGTTAGAAAAATAGTGCGGAGTTGGATGTATGTTTAGTCTGAGAGGAGATAGTACACGTATGGAGTTGAGAAGTTTCGTATCGTTGTTTTAAGAAAGTCTGGAAGACGTTAGTTTAGCTTCAATGACGTCACATGTATAGGCAACAAGAGATGAGTAACCAGTGTCGTTCGATACATGAATTTGAAAATTTTAAGTTTTCTTAGTAACTGATAGATGTCTTCGAATAAAAGAATGAGGTTTAGTTTTCAACCGACTTCAAAAAGAAGGAGGTTCTTAATTCGACTGTATGGTTTTTTTTTTGTATATTTGTTACGCGATTTCTCCGGCAAATGTACATCGATTTTGAAAATTTCTTTTTTGATGGATATGGTATATATACCTCAGGGTGGTCCCATAAAATTTTTATCGAAATTGATGTAGTACTTTTTGAAAAAAAGTTTTTTCAAAATTAGAAAACCGCCTTCAAAAACTAAAAAGTGATAAATAACTTTAGCACAGAACACACATTACTTTACTTTCGGAAGTCGGTGGTGGCGGTGGCTTTGTGTTTGTTGTTTTGTATTGCCACCGACTTCCGAAAGTAAAGTAATGTGTGTTCTGTGCTAAAGTTATTTATCACTTTTAAAGAAGAATTTTGCAAATCCGTCTATATATGACAGAGTTATGCCCGAACATACATAAAAAAAAATATATATATAAACATTCGAATTGATAACCTCCTCCTTTTTGAAGTCGGTTAAAAAATCAACAAATACCCAAATATTTTACATAGGCGACGTTTTAATTTCTTCAATCTTTGAGTAGGTAGTTACTTTCAATCTCTGTTTTGACTGTGTTGCGTTCCTTAATGGATTTGGATGATTAAAAAAGGTACTAAAAAGCGAAAAATAAAAAGCTTTTTAACAAAACAAAAAAGACAACCGCCTTCAAAATCTAAAAAGTGATAAATAACTTTAGCACCTGTTTGTTGTTTTGTATTGCCACCGACTTCCGAAACTAAAGTCACATGTGTTTTCTGTGCTAAAGTTATTCATCACTTTTTTTAAAGTAACCTTTGTGAGGTACGCACTAAGCATTTCTCATGTTTCATGGATGCGTTGCGTTGCGTTGCGTTGCGTTGACGACACGGTTGGTGCAGTGGCTGAGCGATCGACTGCTGCGCAGCGTGTTGCGGGTTCGATTCCCGCCCAGGGTAAATATTTGTGTGTTGAGCACTTGTGTTTGCCTTGTGTCTGGGTGTTGTTTATATATATATATATGTATTCACAAAAAAAAAAATGTGTATGTATATCAGCTGTCTGACACCCATAGTACAGTCAACAGCAAAAGTAGATGATCAAAATCAGAAATTCAATACTAATTTACTAACACTAATTTGTATAATTTATTGCTAGTTTATTTATTAAAAGTATGTGATTGTCACACACATACTTTTGAATCAGTTCGATGCCACACAATTCTGACGCGAACTCCGTTCATTAGTATTGAATTTCTGATTTTGATCATCTACTTTTGCTGTTGACTGTACAAGGTCTCCCTAGTTTGGGGTCAGATGGCCGTGTGTGAAAATGTCCCCACATATTATTATTATTGTTATTATTATTATGGATGCGTTTACAAACATATAAACTCACATACACAGCCAACCTACCTGCCAAACGAATATTTGTTCCGTTTGGGAATCGAACCACAGTGAATTCCACAGTCTGACAGTTGGCACATTAAATGTGGAATGAGACCGTGGAACTTCAACCATAAAACTTTTAATTGGACTTAATTTTGTTACTCCCAAACTAACACTGTTACAAAACTAAGATTATTATATCGCACCTTCGGTGCAACAAAGTCACAAATAGCCAAAACTGCAAAATCGAGTTAAGTATGCCAAATTGTTTCTGAACCACTTCTGTACTTGGGGCAACAAAAACATCCGCGCTAGTAACTCAAAATTGTACTAGATGGCGCAGGTGCCTTTGTGGTTATTGGTGGTTTTTCCATGCGTTTTAGGCCGACAAAGTTTGATTATACAGTAGTGACCCCGCGCCCGCGAGAGTTTGCCGTACATTGGAGCTACAGTCACACAAAGGTATTTATGACCATTTTTATTCTTATTTATTGGAGCGACAAAATCGTATCTATTTTTAAGATCTCAATTCTTTTTTGTAATTTGCAAAATTTTTGGAACTACAAAGGCACACCTTATAAAAGCGTTTTTGTTGGTTCAACATTATTATTTTTAGCTACATTAAATTGGAACTACAAAGTTAAGATCCATTAATATAGTTTTTTTCAACGAAAATTGAGAATTTCTTACTCTGTAATCATTTACCTATAAATTTCTTTTTGTCAAAGTTGCGCCTAGAATTAGGACAAACCACATTGTTTTGATCTGCGATAAGTCGATAACACGAAAAAAGTAACTTTAATCCAGGGTTAATTTTGATGACTACCTACTTTAATCCAGGGTTAATTTTGAAGACTACCTACTTTAAATGCTAGGTACTTTGATGATGATGATTAATGATGATCAGTAGGTATTCGATCATAGTATCGTAATACAGGACCAAAGCCAGTTTGACTCATCACAGCCCGAGAAATGTAATTTAAGTAATTTGTTATAATTCGTAATTGCTAATTATAGGGAGGCTGTTCGGCTAATTTAATTGAAAAACCTTTCATAATTTTCTCGATGTCAAAACAGTGATGGTATACCTACTGTGGTCTCTCATACTTCAGGCGTGTCTTTGCAGTATAAAAACCTTGTAAATCTGATTTACAAATACCTATCTTTAAAAAATATTTTATTTCAGAGAGCAATGGGTTCCCGAAGTATAACAATCTTTCTATGATTAATATTCAAGAAAAAAAATTAAAACAAAGCATTAAGTAGTTGAAACCTGGTTGGCGAACTTTCATCCGGAAGATCAGGATAATGATCATGATTCCAATGTAGCATCCTCTCGTTTTTCAATAAATAAGATGGTAGAAAAAATGATCTTTCAGTTACTGACAATAGCACAAAATGTGATAATGATGTGATGGATCTGAATATGAACCACCGCAAAAAAAAAGTGACCAAAGAAAGTAGTTTTCCAGTCGGTCCGTAGAACATCCAGTTTGAAAGTTTGGACATAATATGCAACCGTATAAAAGACTATTAGACTAGACTGAGGTTTAAATACTCAGTCTGCTTTTCCTAAAATTAGATTACAAGTCAAAGTTTATAACAATTCCATTGTTTTGAGTTACCTTTTTTTAGTAGTTGATTTTTCCAGATGCAAATATAAGATATATTTGTTTAATACACTTTATTTCATTTAAAACCTTCTCTTAAATAATATTGCGTAAATCATAAAACTAAATAATTCATGGTGCAACAAAGTCACAATTCAGGACACTTTTTTTGTTTTGTCTTTTATTAGGATTATTTTATTGGTTCAAAATAAGCTTTTTACGTGAAACTATAGCAAAAGCCAAACCAATTTTATAAAGATTTCAAAACCTACTTACTACATGTAGTAATCCAGTAAAAAGGCAATACATGCGAAAAAAATCTTAAAAGTCCTCTCCTGTAAAATTCAAACATGAGCTATTGTGACTTTGTTGCAGCGAAGGTGCGATATGTCTTACTATTGTAGGTACTTAGCGTAAGTTTTACAAAATAAAATAATATTAGGTAAGTCAAAGGTAGGAAGACTCCATCTTTAAGCCAATTGGGAAACAAGGTGCCAAGGATGCGGTATCAGTATTGTCTTTTTGGAGATATTGTAGTAGCCGAGTTGCTATGCAAACAGGGAAATAGAAGTATGTGATCAGGTATTAGAAGAAAAGAACCCCCCAAAACGTAACAGACGTCGACACTGAAATTTTCCCAAGCATTTACCTTTAAAACTAAAACAGTAAACCACAGAAGTTTCCCAAATCAAGTCGCACTCATCCATCAAGAGTGCGACATACATAAATCAGAAATAGCTGCGACCGTCCAAACGGGCGGGTTGCGCGTGCGCTGCAAAACATCCTGCGAACGAGGAAACTGTGCGCGTGAGTCGTAAACTTCCTGCGACGTGACGAGCATGTGCGAAGGGGTGAGCGCGTGGAGGTGGTATACTGGATGCTCGAGGTCCGCCAGCAATTTCTGCGTTCCGCGAAATCCTTGGGTTCTATGAAAAAACGCCATAGTTCCTCGAAATTCCATCATCATCATCATCAAGTCAACCTTTAGACGCCTACTGCTGGGCATAGGTCTCCCCCAAGGGGTGGTCCAGTCATAATCGCTATGCTGCGTTCGATTATTGAACAATAATTAATGAAACAGTAAAACAGTTCCATTACTCACATTCAATATGAATATGACTGCATGAGATTTTATATATTTAATTCAAACATAAGATTCATATTGTTGTTAGCAACACTTATCAAACTATGTTAGTAACATTTCCTACAACTAAAACAAAATACAACTAATTTAAAAACCTATAACTATGTCCGTTTCCCGCCGCACCAGACCCGTAGGCGTGCATACGGGTCCAGTGCTCCAGGAATAGGCAATCAGGCTTATTCGCTATCACCTTTAAAATGCTGTTGGTGCTCCCCCGGATCCTTCGCATCGGGGATGCCGTTCTTTTGTGCATTATAGCTTGAAAGCTATCTGCGTCTGCCTCAGCGAACATGCCTGACGCGCTGCAGAACCGCGGAAACCCCAACAGCACCCTAAAGACGTTATTGTACTGTACACGAAGAATGTTGTAGGCCCTCTGCGTATGTCTAACCCACAGGCTGCACGTATAAAAAGACTGGCAAAACGCCTTGAACAAAGTAAGTTTCACCTCCTTATTACATCGTGCAAACCTGCGGGCCATCATATTGCATCGGGTCGACAACGCTCTTCTTTCCCTTTCGATATCATATGGTTTTGTTTGTTTAAAAATGCTGTCTTCAATTTATAATCATTTGATGTGGGGTTACATAAAATAAAAGGCATTGTTAACTGTTCCTTTGCAGGAATAACTGCTCAATGGACTTGAGTATTGGGGTCTTTGCATCATTAGTATCGCCCAACAATATGTAAGACAAGTTTTTCGCCGCGATTTCGTCCATATGGAAGTCGAATATACCTTAAAACATCCTATGACACATAATAGTGTAGCTTTCTACCATTGTATGATTTTTTGTAATGAAACCCGTACCTCCAGAGAATACCACTTGGAAACAAAAAAACAAATAAACTTTACCACTATATCAATGACGTATTATAAATAGACACGTCATACACGAACAAACGGCGCAAACTTTTATATCTACATACCAGTAGGCACATAAAATTATACAGTGCGAAGAAAAGGACAGAAACCTACGGCGTATACCTGTTAGAAAAAGATAAACATACATATTTTGTTACGTCAGTTATGTGTCAATCGAGCGATACTGACGTATAGTCGCGACACTGGGTGTTACGTGACTAAGTGAAACTCCGGCAATTGCCTTGCTTGAATATTGTTTTTATTGAGAGCGGGTAACGCGTCTAAGTGTATAATATATCATTGCTCTATAAAACACTAGCACTTTCCCCGCGACTTCGTCCGCGTTACAATATAGCCTATGTTACTCAGCGATAATGTAGCTTTCGATTGGTGAAAGAATTTTTGAAATCGGACCGGTAGTTTTTGAGTTTATTCATTACGACTGAGCCGCGCGGGGTACCTTACTCATAGATCTAAACTCCCCTCCCGCACGCGCACCCCCGCCTTGGTGACGCCCACTTCGACATATTATCTACATAAACTGTACTTAGTGATGAAAAAAAATATTTTGATAAGGATTAATAGCATGACTAAAATAAACGCGTTTAAATGTAGTCCAAAAAAAATTCAAGATTTTTAAATAAAAAAATGGTTGTTGTGCCTCACTCGACATAGATAGATTTAGTGTGTCGCGGACTTTTTTGTAGATCGATTTATAAGATCAACAATTAATTAGAACATTTTATGGTTCTATCTTTTATAGTTTAGGCAGCGTACGCAAAATAAGTAACTTTTCTGGTTGATTTTTTACACCTTGTGGCCGAAAAACCTAAATATCTTACGGAACCCTATTTTTCTCCAAAATAAAATATAGCCTATGTTACTCGTGGATAATGTTGCTTTCGAATGGTGAAAGAATTTTTAAAATCGGTCCAGTAGTTTTTGAGCCTATTCATTACAATCAAACAAACAAAGTTTTCCTCTTTATAATATTAGTATAGATAATCCAACATTATGTAAGATATAATAAAGAGTCATCATAATTGAATCATCTTGTGAGAAATACAGAACTACGAGTTTCGGCGGCTACTTGCATTCATATTCTTTATCATTTTTTTTGTAAAAGACTGATCTGTCCATTGAACGTGTGAAACAAAAACGTGAAGGAATATAACCAGAAGAGCAGCAGTAGCAGATAAGGATAGAAGAGTATATTTCTACAGTAGTGCCAGAACGAACTAACACAACCAACTAGCATCAGAATCTCTCCCGTCAAATAAAAAACAAAATCTTGCATTCTAAACAAAAGTTGGAAGAACTAATTTATCGTACTTATCTTAACTAAACCACATACATAAGTACCTACCTGCGGAACAGAGCCTAAGTCTGCTATTACAATAGTGTCAGAATGGTCTATCATTGATTTCAAAATTGTTGATTTTGACAAGTTTGGTAATCTACTAATATAACGGCGTCATGATGACTTTCCAATGGTCAACCACTGACACGCCATTGAAAGAAATATAGAATGGTAATCTCATACAAAATGACAAATGAATGACTGACTTAGGCGGTAATCTGCTAAAATTTTGACAGTTCCTTTAATCAGTGACCTACCATTAGAACGTCATTATGCAGTCATTGCTTTTAATTCGACCGACCAATGATCGACCATTATGAATTTAGTAGATTACGAACGTTTAGCAAAATGACAATGGGATCGTGTTGGAATGACGAAATTATAAAATTAGCAGACTTGGCCCCCAGGTTGAACAAAACAATGTTTAGATGTTAACATTTATTTTTATAATTTGACATAAATACACAATCACAGCTGAGTTGAAAAAACGCTTGCCACATCCGAAACCCTTTCACATCTTTGTACCTCCGCGTCACAGTCCGCAGTTAGTAACTGCAGTGCAGAATATAAATTAAATATAAACTATCTAATTAATATGACGTCACTATTTTACAGTTCATTTAATTCTTATTTTGTGTAAATATTTCCAATTACTGTGTTTATTTTACGTTAACTACTGTAAATACTTAAATACGAAACCTCATCATCATCATCATTTCAGCCTAAAGAGGTCCACTGCTGGTCATAGGCCTCCCCAAGGGGGGTTTTCCATAATCGCCACGCTTGGCAGGCGGATTGGCGATCGCAGCATGGTTGTTACAAAGGCACAGAGAACGCTGCTGCCCATTCTCTGGTAAGTCCCTTAGTCACCTCTTACGACACTCACGGGAAGATAAGGGATGGTGCTATTCTTTACGTCGAACCACACGGACTACTCATACGAAACCTACAAACATAAAAACATACTGTGTTCGTAAGTTTTATTTATTGCTAAGTAGCGGTCCGCCCAAGCTTCACCAGGATACATTACTATTATACTTATTTGGTTTGGTATTGCCAGGACAAGGTTTGTATGAAAGAAATTTTCGGAAATTCGATAAAAAAAACCAGAAGCTAGGGCGGGCCGCTATTCTAAGAATAAAAGAACTGAAACTAGTAAACTATCTACCTACAAAATTTTTAAATACGTCTTACGGAAATAATAACAACCGAACCAAATAAAAACACCTAGTACAAAATAGCTTAATTACAAACCCGCTAATTAGCCACACCATATTTCAGTAACAAAATGGCGCTAGCTATATTTACACCTACTTATTTCCTAAATAAACCCATAAATTGTCATGATTTAAACTAAACCGTCTTTCCTTTCAGAAATGTGAAAGAGAAATCATTTTATTATACAACGATTTATGGCGAACGACTCGAAAAATGAAGCGCTCTGTGATTAGGTGTTGCGCTAATTATAAAGCTGTAAAGATATGTTTTAATTAATTATAATATGGTTTGAACGGAGACGGTCCGTGTGTGCATCTGGATTGAGGACCCATTTTTTGAACCCTTGCGAAACGAAATAAGATTTATAGGGAAATTAGTTAAAAATAGTAAAAACTAACACACGCAGGTCAGACATTCCGTTCGGCATACGTTTAATTAGGCATAATGATAATTATCAACAGTTCTTAAAAAATGAGGCGCGGTCGACGGAGCCCCGCTTCGCAGAGCTCCTATTTCTGGGATGTTTAAAACGAAACCACGAAGGTTAGAAGGGGGTCTGAAAGACCCCGCCATCCCCTTCTAACCTATCCTGTCCGAGTCGGGGTGCCCCAAGTTCCGAGCTTGCTGCCACTCGCTCTTGCACAAATTCAAGTGGCAACGTTGACTGAACCTTGCCGTGAGGTGGTTTTCTTTCGCAATTTTTAAAAAACACTTAAATTTATACAGTACGGTATTATGCGATTTAAAATTATGCCAAAACGAATTATGCTACAAGACAAATATGTCAAATTAACTGTATGCCAAAAACAATTATGGCAACGTATTAATATACCAAAATAGTTATGCCGAAGTATGTTCGGCAAACAAAATATTTTGCGAAAAGAAGGAATACTCAACCAATGACCAATGAGGTGATAGCATACTATTTCTATCCGATGTTCACCTTCGATACATATAACCCTGCCAAACTCTGATTTCTCACAAAGATTACCTCTTTTCTGGATAACTTCCAATTATTCCACAGTGTGCTCCGAAAGGTGATGAAGATAGGAAACGAAGCGGTATTCCTAAGAATACCGATAAGTCTCTTGGAACATCTGTAGAATTTCTTTAAAAAGCATGCCTGATTTAAATTCCTACCTCGATTTGAAACACTCAGTGCAATTAGCTAAAATTATCAGAAAACTTGCAGACTTTTAACAGCACCAACATCACTCTCCATTCTCATACAGATAAGGTTCAAAATCGAACCGACAAAAATAGAAAACATTGAGAAAATCCCGAGTGCTTCCCTATTGTATATTTTCCTACCATCTCTCGTAGTAGATTTGACTTTATAAACAAACGATCGGCGGCGGCAGACGCTGATATTTAGGTACTTACTTAAATAAACATAAATAAGTGGTTCTGTAGTGATTTGGAACTAATAGCGCTAAAGAGCGTATGTTCTCATTGATTGAATTTGTAGTTAGGCGCCGAATGGCTCGTTTAACGGGCCTGTCTACAATTTCTCAACTCGGGAACCTGTACTCGACTTTAAGATAGGTAGGTAGTTATATTATTACATACTGTAGAAACGTCAATGTTGTAAACTCTGACAAAACTTTAAAATATGTGATCGAAACGGAAAAACAAAAAAAAAGTATTTTCAAAAAAAAGAAAACCGCCTTCAAAAACTACAAAGTGATAAATAACTTTAGCACAGAACACACATTACCTACTTTACTTTCAGAAATCGGTGGCGGTGGCTTTGTGTTTGTTGTTATGTATTGCCACCGACTTCCGAAAGTATAGTAATGTGTGTTCTGTGCTAAAGTTATTTATCAGTTTTTAGTTTTTGAAGGCGGTTTTCTTTTCTATGAAAAAACTTTTTGTTTTCAGTTTTTAGTGTTGCCTTAACGTCCAAATCCATTAAGAAACGGCGACACACTTAAAAGGATTGTAAGTCCTCCAAAGATTGTAGAAACTAAAACGTCGTCTAAGTATTTTTTTTGGGAATTCGTTGATTTTCTCAAAAAGGACTGTATCAATTTTAGTAAAATGTATATGGGACCATTTCGGAATAAACCCTTTTTCTATAAGCCTTTTATTTCTTACAAACAAAAAGTAAATACAGTGAATTGACTATATCTAATGTTTAAATCTATATAATAAAAAAGAATCGTTCGTTAGTCTCACTAAAACTGGAGAACGGCTGGACCGATTTGGCTAATTTTGGTCTTGAAACTTTGTGGAACTGCAGGGAAAGTTTATACGGTACCTAAGAAAAATGAAAAATCGATTGACAGGACAACGTCTGGGTCACCTAGTATTACAATATATCATCTATACATTGAGATCGATGATTCTATATTATTATTTAACTATGATGGTGTAATATTCTATAACGGTTCTAAACGCGAAGACTTGTAATTGGCTTTCTGTCGACTATTGTTTCCTTTTTTGTTGTTAAGTTTTTGTAGCTGTAAGTCTTCCATGCATAGATAAATAAATAAATAAATATGTTTTTTATCTAGGTAATGTTTAATGTAATTTATTTTAATTGATGTTTAATTTTGTATGTAGTATTAAATAATCTCGGTCTCAATATACCTAATGAGTCAGAACTCGCACCGCGAATTAGTGTCGTGGCGCGAATTCAACTTCTCGACCCTTACGGTCTTCGCAGTCCTGGTCCTGGTCTTCGCTCGAACATACTCCACGATCTCCTCAACTGGTGGACTTACTGGTACCTACTTCAGCTAGGGCAGGTGCTTATACTTGCTAACGCAGACCTCATAGAAACCTTTTAATCTTACAGAAAGTAAAGGAACCAACTTGCAGAAACGAGACACAGCTAGTTATAAATGTAGATTAATATAGAATTGAATACTTATAAAATATGTTATTATGCGTGCGCGCATTCATGTAGGAACACTATGTACAGTCACGCACAAATGTGTGTTTTTCAATTGAATTACGAACAATAAGCTTTTAGATAGTCGTTAAAACATCAATTTTAATTTTATTTTGTAACGAATTGGACGCAATCAACGTTTGTACATGTTTGTTTTAATCACGAGAATGTAAAGGTACCATCAGTGACAGAAATATGTATCATACCATTAACCTTCTGACAAAAATGTGCCCGCGGCGGCGCCAAGCTACGAATTCATCTTTTGATACTTACAAAAAAAAACTTTTTAACAAAAAAGACAACCGCCTTCAAAAATTAAAAAATAACTTTCAATTCGCAACTCGGCGGTTTAGTTTTGCTTGTTCTTTTGTATTGCCACCGACTTGCGAATTGAAACTTATTTTTTACTTTGACTGTAAAAGTGAAAGTTAAAGTGAAATCATTTATTTCAATTAGACCATTAAAGGGCACTTTTGAAGGGCATAATAAAAAATAAGAGTTGATTCTAGTTGCCCCTTCCAAAAGGTAGTTTCGTATGGAGTCTTCTCCATGAAGCAAAGAAACTCCACTGTCGAAGACTGTCATGTACTCGTGATCGTGGCTTGCTGGGCACATTTTGGGATCATCTATACATGACTGTGGTGGTCAAAAGCTTTGTAAGGAATTACACCCTTATGTCAATAGCTAAGGCCGGATCCAGACGGGTGTAACGTGTGCTCGTAGTGCCGTCCACTCGTAGAATTCGTGTTATATTATACGGTGGATTACATTACACGTTACACCCGTCTGGACCCGGCTTAAGAACCTAATTTTTCTTAATTTTTTTATGTAATTGCATAGCCGGTGGTCCACTTTAAGTGTTCACCATGCCTATATAGACATCTGCATTCAAGGCCGTAGCGAGGTCCAGGCAGGGTGGGATCCCTCCCCCCCCCCCCCCCCCCCATAGAAGATGGAGGAATGCTCACAAACCGTGAGGTAATATCACGATTTACTTAATTTTAATCAAGAAGCCGAACTAGTGTATAAAACCCCCTTACCAAAATCCTAGCTACGCCCTTGTCTACTTGTAACTAAGTTAAAATATCTCACGTGGCTGAAATTACACCGGCAAGGATTATGTATGTACCCTTCAATCCGGAACACACCAACGCTGCTTTGGGGCAAACGAGCTCTACTAGTAGTCCACTGTTGGACATAAACCTCTTACATGGCACGCTATTTTTCCCGGTCCTCTGCCTACCGCATCCAGCCACCACCGCCAACCTTCAGGTCATCCGTCCATCGGGTTGGAGAACATCCGACGCTGCGCCTACCGATTCGCGATATTCTCTCCAGGACAAATCTGCTCCATCGGCCGTCGATCCTGCAACAGACGTGACCAGCGTACTTCAGCTTGCTAATTCACAAAGAACTCTACCACTACTAAACTACTACCTTACCTAGGTCCAATATTGAAATCTAAGGCTACTAAACCTCTTAGAAAATACAATAAAGAAGAGGAAAGAAAGATGGGGAAGGGGGAGGGGGGAGCAGGTAGAGAATGCCTAAGGCATTAAGTCCTCCTTTGTACCTTTGTACATGAAGTGTAAATAAATAATAAAGAAGAAAGCGGAAATACCAAACAGTGCATTTGTGAAATACCGCGAATACAGAGTAGGTACCGACGGCTTTTTACTAAATGCGCACAATTGCACAAAGTACGCAACATCAAAGATCTAAAGGTAATTACATTCTACTAAAGCGGTCCATTCAACCACGTTTGCAGGAAATAAGTAATTCGCAGTAAATTCTAAGATTCCCACCTAGATGTTTTAAGTGGTTAATGCCAGCGTTTAATGACATCAAAAAAAAATTGGCGCGTAATAATGTGGTTGATAAGATGGCCGACAGCATTTTCCGAATGAATTTCTCGTATTAAGAAGTGTTTAAGTTCAGACACGTTATAACTTAATGTTATATAAACTCTGAATAAAAAATATACAAAGTTTAAACTACAAAAAGTAAGTACAATATGTACACGCATAATAAAAATTTAAATCTAAGTACTTATAACTATTAAACTAATACAAAAAAACATTTAAAAAAATCCTACACATCGCCGTCATCTGGAAATATGCCCAAGAGGCTGACAGCATTGCCACGTTGGGTGGCAATGCTTAAAATCTGACTGAGGTGAAAACCAGCTCTTCTTGCTTCGCCGAGGCTATAGATGCCTGGAAACTTGCTTGCCCGAATACTGATCCACCCGACAACCCGTCTTCTCAGAGACGGTAGGACGAACCGACAGAACCGCTCTGCAGGTTAGCACAGAATAATTTTCTCACCACTTCTGCTTCTACTGCTGAGCGAGCGCGTCTGCTGGCTGTGGGTAAATGGGAGTCGGGTCTTTGGCTTCTAGCATTTCCGTCGTTAAACTCAGGTTAGACGCCAACGGACGCCGACAGTTTTAATATTTGACGGCGTTACTTTTCGCATCGCTGCTATTCCCTATGACCTGGAGCTTCTTGCTGTTCCTCTCATCGCTGTCGCTGTGGGGAAGCTGCAACGGCCTCGGATAACACGGCCTGTCGGTCGGATTGCGGATCACATAGAACGGCCGTTCATTCGTCGCGCTCTCGTCGCTGTCAGCGTTCCGACTGTTTTAGAACCGACGATGGCAAGAGACCGGACGGCATGTCTCTATTATCTTGGAAGTTGGGTAGGCCTTTAGTGTGGGACGCTATACGTGCACCGATACTTTTGCGTCATTCCATCTCCCTAGTTCAGCGTGCAGTGCTGGTACTGCTGCTGCGGCTACAGTGATACTACAACTACCTTTGTGATAACTTTATTTACGAACCGTGTGTGGCTGAAACCGTAGAGGTTATAGGGTTCGAGTACTAATCTTATTTTTAAGGAAATGTCCAAATAGTAAGTTTCAGGATGATCAACAGAAATAAATAATTTCACCATGGACTTAGTTACATCAATTTTTGACCCCTGACTTATTATTAGTATGTCATTGCCATATAAATATCTAAGTGGAAGTCTAAACTTACCTAGTCCTATTTTATTGCTAATGTCAGAAAGTCATTTTTTTTTAATCAATATCTGCCTAGGGTTTTTACAACTACCTATGATGGAGTAGCCTTCCAGTCTCACCGGATCTCTCAAAATTAAGCAAGACAAAATAAAGACATATTTTATTATAGGTTTTAGAAATTAATATAGGTACAGCCGCTGTAGGTATATTAATTTCTAAAACCCATAATAAAATATGTCTTCATTTTGTCTGGCTTCAGACTCGGGTCATTTTTCCGTTAATCTGAGTGTCAGCTAAGCGATTCATCGCTATATTTTATGACATCGTTCATCATTAACGTCATTTATTGCAATAAAACCTTTCCGTACTTGATCGTTTTCGTGAACTTGAAACTGAAACTCAGATTCGAAATAGCCATCGTAACTCTCACTTCCATATCTGTCACGTCCAGTAAAACTTGACATGTGGCGAATAATGGAACTAAAATTAAATGCACTGAATTTGACGTAAATTTGACAGATCCTCGCTAGTGGCGCCATTTTGGAGGGCCTGGATATAATGGGTGTCTGCAGGTCTCGTACTTCTATTTTGCTAATGACAAAGACTTCAGCTCATTAGAACCGTGTGCCGTAAATAACTGAAATATCTTATTACTGTCGTCACATCAAAATGTTACAAGACAAATGTAATAAATAACAAAATGTCGCCTCGAATAATTGAATGCATAAAATTAATGCTTAGTCACAGTCTCACCGAGTCTCACGCACGGACTTGTAAGGACTATGCATTGAAAACTCGAAATACCTTTGCAATTTCAAAAAATGATTGTACGACTTCTTTTTTGTTTTTTCTTAGTAGTACTCATCTATGGTAGTACTAGATTTGCCCGCGACTCCCGCCACGTGAGTTTGCGTGTTTGTGTTGGTTTGTGTGCTGCTCGGTGGTTTTCGTGATTCAGGGATAACGAAGCTTCTTATTTTTTTCTGTACCGCACCGGGAGTTCCAGTCGTTCCAGAAGTAATATTAATAGTAGACATAGTATTATTTTATTGAATTAAAATAGTACACAATACAATACCTAATAAATTACAATAAAAAAATTGTAATGGTAGGTATTATGGTATACAGGGTGTCCCAGAACTCAACGTCAAGCCGAAACGGGGTGACAGAAAAATCTATCCCATGCAGTTTGAAAATTATGGGCATTTTAAGAAAAACCTATAAATTTGATCAAACTGTACCATTTTTCGGTTATTGTGGTTATTTTTTTTTATTTTTGTTCATTTGAACTTTGGAAACGTAATCCTAAATAACATTACTAGAATCCCAATAAAAAATAATGACACAATTGCCTCAAGTTTCCGAGAATTGAGACTATTTGTTAAACTACGAATTTAACATTTTCCATATCCGTCGACTTTGACAGGCCCTCCTTTAAAAAAAATGTACTAGAGTGCCTTGGCAAGTGGCATTAAAAGTTGGCGCATTTAATCAGAATTCTAAAATGGTACAATACTTGTTAGTTCCATACAATAAAAAAGAGTAAAAAAGTTTAAACCTCAAGTAACCCGATTTTTGCTATGTCAGTTATAATGTTTTTGATTCGCACAAGCTCTAGGTAGGTTCTTAATTTTAAGGCAAAATGATGAGAGAGATGGATAGTGGGTATGTTTGCCATGAGTGAGCGAGACAGATAGTGACGCCACGCATTGAGACGGAAATGCGTCGTTTAAACGAGTGCGAATGAAACAGATAGATGCCATACCAAGCAAATGGCTACGCTACCAGTCCGACACCAACCAGTTAGTACGTTTCGCTCATTCGTCTACTGCGCACGTTCGTATTCGCTTCTGTTGATTTAGTACTGACAACTTTGGCTTCTCTTTTTGGACTTGGATCTTTGTGAATTGGACTTGTTGATAACATACCGGCAACTTTGGCTTCTCTCTGGACTTTTGTGCTGGCATCCTTTTTATCTACCATGCCTACGCGCTACACTTTACAAGAATATGCGAACATGCACCTCATTTATGGGGAATGCAGATGCAACTCAAGTGCCGCCGCTAGACTTTATCGTGAAAGATATCGAAATTTAGAGCGCTACCCGGATCACCGCGTGTTTGTTAATGTGCACCGTACACTCACAGAGGGCGGCCGTTTCCCGAATCAAATACAGGCTGGAGGTAGACCTGTGTTTCCTTTCGAGGAAGAAGTATTGCAAGAGGTCGCTGGTGACCGAAGTATTTCCGTACGTGGAATTGAACAAAGAACGGGAATACCCAAAAGCACTGCTCATCGTATTTTACAAAGAGCCGAAATGCAACCGTTTCACGTACAACGAGTTCAAAGTCTTCTACCTCGAGATTATCAGGAAAGGATTTCTTTTTGTAGAACAATGCTACAGAGGCATAATGAGAATCCCCAATTCATCCAAAAAATTATCTGGACAGATGAATCGACATTTAAAAAAGATGGTTACATAAACTTGCACAATTATCACGAGTGGCATGTGGAGAATCCACATTTAATGCGAGAAGATAGATCCCAGTATCGTTTTAAAGTAAACCTGTGGACCGAAATTTTAAACGGTAAAATTATTGGGCCTATTGAACTGCCTAAGAACTTGAATGGAACTAATTACCTACATTTTTAAGAGAAGATTTACCAACCCTGTTAGAGGACGTACCACTAGCAGATCTTCGCGACATGTGGTTTCAACAAGATGGCTGCTCAGCGCATTTCGCAGTGCAAGTAAGAGATTTCCTTGACCAGGAATATCCGGGAAGGTGGATTGGACGTTCAGGCACTATCTCGTGGTCCGCCCGTTCACCAGATTTAAATCCCCTGGATTTTTTCTATTGGGGAGTTCTCAAAGAAAAAGTTTACTCAAAGCCCATTGAGAACGTAGCCGATCTGCGTGAACGCATTTCTCAAGCAGCTGAGGAGATCAACTCTCGAAGATATGCCCGACTAATAAGTAGATCTTTTTTAAGAAGATGTAGGGCTTGTATTGAGGCTGTTGGTAAACAATTTGAAAGTTTATTGTAATAAAAAATGTTATTTCTCTATCTGACTTTTATTCCAACAAACCTAAATTAAACTAGATCAAGATTAGCTATTTATTTAGCTTGAAAATTTTAAATTCGTAGTTTAACAAATAGTCTCAATTCTCGGAAACTTGAGGCAATTGTGTCATTATTTTATATTAGGATTCTAGACATGTTATTTAGGATTACGTTTCCAAAGTTCAAATGAACAAAAATAAAAAAGAATAACCACAATAACCGAAAAATGGTACAGTTTTGATTAAATTTCTAGGTTTTTCTTAAAATGCCCATAATTTTCAAACTGCATGGGATAGATTTTATTTTAGATTTTTCTCGTGATGGTTATGATCAATCCTATCACCCCGTTTCGGCTTGACGTTGAGTTCTGGGACACCCTGTATAGATTGTATTATTATTATTGTAGTATTGTACCTATATAGATGAAGATAAATTATTAGATTCTAATTATTTTTCTGTACCTACCTAGGTACAATGCTCATAAAAATCCTTTTCATAAATCCGGACCACCTTGACTACTCAGGAAAACAAATAAATAAAAATGTTCAATTGTCCGTCGTATTTCATTTTATTATACCTACAACTACAATTTCTCAGATCGCTCATGTTTGATTTATAATCATAAAATATTATTCTAAATTCAAATCACACGGCGCGCAAATCCCGGTCATTATTCTATTTTTCCAAGTAGTTTTTTTTTTAATCGCAGCACGTTAACAAGTAAAGGCATGGGCAGCGTGGTAGCGAGTGGTTTATGCATCCTGATTCTGGCACGCTCTTGTGAGAAAATTCTTGCAAGGTCTCGACACGTCCTTTGAATAAATATTTATTATGAAAGATTCTAAAGATTGCGTGCATAGTTAGTTTTTTTACACAGTAGGTAAATGTTATATTCAAAAGTAAAATGCTACAATAGGTGTGAGGGGGGAAACTGATATGATAGCGTGAAACTGGATTTATTTAGAAAAGCAACTAATAGTTGTCTATCCATTCTGCATAGGTACCTACCTAACTACCTATCGACCTGAACCTCAATGAATCTCTCAGTAAAATAATCAATTATTGAAGTACATACACTCGCCATCCGTCTGTAGTGAATATTGTCTATAGATAGCCTACATCTCCAAACCAGACTTTACAGGACACCTAGGTCCTGTAATGTAGCCATGTAGGTAGGTGTTAGATACTAAAGACATTTACATAAGTTACTACTCTTCGTAGATATTACTCTTTGGGTGTTACCTACTTAGTGCTTACAATAATATATTGCTATAGTCAGATAGGTAAGACGACCCACTGAACAAATTATTGTGTCTATGCTTTATATAATCATTTCACTCGCCAACCCGCCTGCCAAGCGTGGCGATTATGGCAAACCCCCCCCCCCCCCCTGGCCCTTTGGGGGAGGCCTATGCCAAGCTGTGGACGTCTTTCGGCTGCAACGATGATATGATGATGAATCATTTCACTTAGGTACCTACTCACCGTTCTGCCAGTTTGCTTCTCTTTTTCTCTGCTCCTGGTACTGGTAGCAGGTTGTACAATCTTCAAAGGGCCAGAAAATTGAACGGACATAGGTACCTACCTAGGCTCCGTCAATCAAAGTTATTTTTTTTTTTGGTCTGCCGAAGTGCCGAAACACTTTAGAATGACTTTAGATTAGTTTCGATTGCTGTTGTATGACGACCACGTTATTTACTACCTACAATGTTTTCTTTCTGATAATATTAAAACATGGTCAAAGATGTCTTCAAGAGTTCGGTTTTTTGAAGCGCAAAATTTTACACGCTTAGTATGTGGATGTGTGCAAGAAAAAAATATATTATTGGAAACCAGCAAAGACTATAACACCACATTCTCTTTGGAAACCAGGCACAGGCAAACCTTAAACTTCAACGTTTGTTTTACCTTTACTGCCACCTGTTGGTACAAATAAAAAACGCACTCATCTGCAACGCCATCTATGAATATAACTATTCTGTTCGTTATATGAAAGTCGAGTCGAGTTGTAAAACCAAATAATTTCATACACCGGGCATTGAAGTGACTCGTTCCGGTAGCCAAGTGGTTTTCGTATTTTTATTAAAAATTCCAATATTTTTCCATTAGGTCGCATCATCCTTTAGATCAGGCTGTTTCAGTGAATTCATAGTATTGCTGACGTCCCTTCGCGCGTAATTATCTCAGAACGAGAACGACGCGCCTGTTTCACAGCAACGGTTGCCAGGCCTGCGCTAAAATGCCAGCTACGGCGCGACGGCGGCGGCGGCGGCGCGGCGCCCTAGAAAGCCTGCGCGACTGCGCTGCGCGTCACCCAGTGTCACAGTGAAAAAAAACCTGTCATAAACTGTCATATTTTTAATACCTATTAATTTTTGAATTCTATTTAGTGTATTTAGTGGTTTAAGTGTACAATATTAATGCATAGTGGCAGCAGCGATGGCGTTACGAGTGCATGCCAACCTTCTGCATCTGTACTGGAGAGATGCCCCATTTGCACCCAGGCTCGATATTTTAAAGGTAAGCGGGGTCTGAATGTACACATAGGAAAGGTCCATAAACCCCCAAGTACACTCTCTTCAGACCCTGTAACTACTCCTTTTACCTCCATCCCATCAACAACCACTTTTGACCCGTTTTGGAAAACACTTTCAAAATCCAAAAATTCTATTCCCGTTTTGAAGCGAGTTCCCCGTGGTGCCAGGCCACTAGTTGCACAGAATTTAGCGGGTTGCATTCGCCTTGCCGCCCGGGAGAACTCGCAACGTGCCTGGGAGCAGTTACTTACCTTTCCCTACAGAATTCTTCACGTCCAAAAAAATTTAGCAACTAAAAAGACTTTAACTGCACAAATTAAAGAAAATTGTAATGTTTCGGCTCAACTTTTGGATCCAAATTTTCCGTCTAAGAGATACTACTCTTCTAGGGGTATATCCCACCTGGTAGAAACAAAGTTAGGGGAAGGTGACATTAGTGGAGCAGCTAGGATTCTCTTCAGTAGTGATGTGGTGGCATCGTGTTCTCCGGAAACACTTTCAGCTCTGGAGAGTAAACACCCTGCCCCAGCAGATGGCCTTTCTTTTCCCGACCCTCCTGACTCGGTTAATCACTCCCTCACCGTCACAGGTCGAGAGTTGATCGCTGCCGTTTGCTCCTTCCGGAGCGGCTCCGCCGGCGGCCTCGACGGCTTGACTCCTCAGCACTTAAAGGACCTTATTTGTTCAGGCGCCGGGACAGCTGGTGAGTTACTTGTGAAGGAGCTTACGGCTCTGACCAACCTTATGCTCTCCGGCAAGGTGAACGATTCCGTCATCGACGTTTTGTACGGGGCCAACTTATGTGCCCTGCGCAAGAAGGACGGCGGTATTCGTCCCATTGCCGTGGGAACTACATACCGTCGTATGGCAGCCAAGATTTGTTGCAAATTCTATGGTGAGGTTGTTTCGGAAAAATTTCAGCCCCTTCAGCTAGGTTATGGCTCTAAAGGGGGCTGTGAGGCTGCTGTACACGCTTTGTCGACCTACCTAAATTCTGGCAAAGGAGAGGTCATCTTGAAGGTTGACATAAAGAATGCTTTCAACTCAGTTAATAGGGACACCTTGCTGGCAGAATCTAAAAAAGAAATACCCCAAATTTATAGTTTCCTTTGGCAATGTTACAGACATCCGTCTAAATTACTATATCGTGACAACCTTTTAGAATCTGCTGTTGGCTGTCAACAAGGTGACCCCCTTGGGCCAGTGATTTTCAGTCTGGCCATTCATCCAATTATTCGTCAGCTA
The DNA here is from genome assembly GCA_947361185.1 of Charanyca ferruginea. Taxonomy (NCBI): domain Eukaryota; kingdom Metazoa; phylum Arthropoda; class Insecta; order Lepidoptera; family Noctuidae; genus Charanyca; species Charanyca ferruginea. The sequence goes on along the minus strand of OX376077.1, from coordinate 5,357,598 downwards.
AATTCCAAATTTAACGTTTGGTATCTCGACGATGGTACCTTGGGAGGTGATGTTGACAGTGTTTTAAAAGATTTGATTTTCATTAAAAAGGAACTGCATTCCATAGGCTTACAACTCAACCTTTCGAAGTGTGAATTATACTTATCGGACAATACAGACAGACAATCGACACTTTCCAAATTTAACGCAATAGCCCCAGACATTAAAATTATAGATAAAAGTACTCTTCGTCTCCTTGGGACTCCCATCTTCGAGGATTCCTTTCCCAGTTTTATAGAGGAAAAAATACAAAATTTTAATGACATCTCGGAAAGATTACTCCAAATTAACATGCATTCGGCCATCACCATTATTCGGTTCTGTTGTTTCGGCCCTAAATTAAATTATTTCCTACGCGCTTCCCATTTGTGGAAACACAATCACCTTTTAGAAAAAATGGACCAAATTATCCGTCATACTTTAACATCTGTTTTAAATTTGGCAATGGACGACCGTGTTTGGGCCCAAGCTACTCTACCTATTCGTATGGGGGGCCTCGGCGTCCGTAAAATTTCAAGTATCAGTTTGCCTGCATTTATATCCTCGGTCCACGGCACTGAAAAATTAATCAGGAATGTTTTAGCTCCTACACTGGTTGATTTTGATGTGCCGTACTTCGCCGAGGCCATGGACGCCTGGAAACTTGCTTGCCCGAGCACTGATTTACCCGACAATCCATCTTCTCAGAGGCGGTGGGATGAGCCGCTCTGCAGGTTAGTACAGAATAATTTACTTTCCACTTCTTCTAATTCTGCTGAGCGAGCGCGTCTGCTGGCTGTGGGTAAATGGGAGTCGGGTCTTTGGCTTCTGGCACTTCCGTCGTCAAACGTAGGTACTATGTTTGACGACACTACTTTTCGCCTCGCTGCTTCCTTACGTTTAGGAGCATCTTGTTGTTCTCCTCATCGCTGTCGCTGTGGGGAAGCTGTCAGCTGCCTCGGACACCACGGCCTATCGTGCAACCGGAGTGCAGGTCGCATAGCGCGGCACGCGAATATAAATGACATCATTCGTCGTGCTCTCGTCGCCGTCGGCGTTCCAGCAGTTTTGGAGCCCAACGGCTTGGCACGCGACGATGGCAAGAGACCGGACGGCATGTCATTATTTCCTTGGAAGTTGGGTAGGCCTTTAGTGTGGGACGCTACGTGCGTCGACACTCTTGCGCCATCCCATCTTCCTAGCTCAGCGTGCTGTGCTGGTGCTGCTGCTGCGGCTGCAGAAAACCTCAAACGGCGAAAGTATAGTCACCTTGGTGATAACCTTATTTTCGAGCCGTTTGGGGTTGAAACCCTCGGGTCGTGGGGTCCGAGTGCTCATCTCCTTTTTAAGGAAATTTCCAAAAGGTTAGTTGACACTTCTCGTGATCCAAGAGCTGGTTTTTACTTTGGGCAGAGGTTAAGCATTGCCATCCAACGGGGCAATGCAGTCAGTCTCTTGGGCACATTCCCAGATGACGGCGATGTGGAGGAATTTTTTGATGCGTTATTATATTAGTTTATTTTTGGTTTAATAGTTATAGGTTTTTCTTTTTTTAATTGTACGTGTAAATATTGTATATTTGTAAAGATGTTTACTAATACCTACTTATATTTATTTAAAATACATACATAAAAAAAGTACAAGACTATTTAACAAATAAATTAAGAATGATTATAATGTCTTATAATTAACTTTCTTATTCGTTATTTTTTTGTTTTGATTTTTTGTATTTTTTTTGGAGAAAGGCAATCCTTGTGTGTTTGACTTGACTGACAGTTTTAAGTGACATTGACAGTTAATCGACCGTCGATTGGAATTGAACAAAAGAATTTTGTCGTAGAAAACCTGAAATAAGTAGCCTAATCTACATTAATAAGGTAAAGCTATTTAGTAAACTGGATATGCTATAAACGTTGCGCAATATCGTGTCAATGAATAGTGTTAGTTCATTTTAATGACGTTTTATTTGTAGAAATTAGTACCTACTGAACCGCTGTCACTTCTCATCAATTTGTGGATAAAAATCGCAGTGAATCATAACAGGAGTCTATTTGTTCACTTCCTGCATCGCAATAAGTGATAAATAGTCTCAAACTATTTATTTCATACAAATAATTGTGAGTTTAGACGTACAGTGACATATCTAGTACATGTAAGAAAAAGGGAACATTCTGGTTTTCCACTCCGATTTCGATTGGTAAGTATTCCATTAATTTCCACTGAATAAAACTTAGGTACGATAGGTATACTTGGACAACATTATTTCTGACTGGATGGATTATCTCGTATGACCAATTTACTTAAAAAAAATATAATTCCACTTTTCTGTATCAGCTATAAATATATTATCAGATTGCAATGAAATAAAAACGAGTCATTGTTTGTAGAACAAACAAAGAATTACTTTTTGCAAGTTGTGACAGTCATGCTATACTTCTTGGCAATTTTAATTATTGTTCGAAATTATTGAGTTGTTACTAATTCCAATCCGCCCGACATAGTCTCATAAAATTTTTATTTTTTACTATGTTTAAAAATGAAGCTGGGACATGTATCTCAACTTTTTTGTTGTTGACTAAAATATTAACATTAACTCTATCAACAAAAGAAGGATAGCAAACACTTAAATTGAAAATAAATTGTTATGCTTTCTTATCTACAGTAAATATTTATTGAAATGTGAGTAATGTGACTGACATAAAAGACATCAATATTTTTTTTTAATGAATGAATCTTAATAGTATTTATTTGTGACATAGCCTTTACCTTTAATTCTATTTTTTATTTAATAATGTCTCATGGCTAGTCAAAGAACCTGTGTTATTTGTTACTTTTGTCCAATCTTCATTTTAGGCAGTAAGTCAATCTCTACTACTGCTGCAAATACACCTCTCGGCCTCCCCTAGTTTGGACCACTACTCACAAGGGCCACAGGGCCCAATTCTCTGCAATCTTAAACTGTCTATAATCAATTTATTTCATCTAATTCTTGTGCTGATATGGTGCTTCAAATTCCCGATTATTGTTACTGGCCAGCTCAGATTATGAAACAAAAGGCAGATAGACCGCGCGGAACACTGAGAGTAAAGATGAAAAAGCAAATACAAACTCAAAAGCGAATACTTACAATGCGCTTCGTGCTATACTGACACGAGTCAACACAGCACGAACTGCTGCATCGTCAAAAAATTAAAAATACAAATTCAAAAACGAATACAATCGTGTGATTGTAGATATTCGTACAGTGTCCGGCCCGGTTTATCTGCCTTTTGTTTCATAATCTGAGCTGGCCAGTATGTGAACTGTGAATGTCAGATAAACCTCCTTTATGCCCAATAGGGTATTACACCCATTTTTGAAAAGTGTCTCAATGAAATTCTGTAGTGCTAATATGCCACCAAAAAAAACACAAAATTTTTATTCAATCGATAAGTGCCATTAAAATGCATCTAAATTTTAAATTTTCAAATTTCGCGCGTAGTTTGACGAAAACGCCTCTTACTGGACGCCATATTGCTCAGCTTAAATGACGTCAGTTCGTTTTGTATCAAATGAGCTCATATTAAATATGATAATTGTAAATCAATTAAAAATAATTAAAAGCATATTTTGTAAAAGGTGTAATAATGAAAAAATTACGTTGGTTACGAAAATAATAAAAGTACAAAGCCTATATTACACCAATCGGTTGACTGACAGTTGACAATTTTTTGTTTACACAGCCGTATGGCGTATTAACATGGCCGCTACTATTTCACGGTGTTTTATAACAGATTAAAAATACTGAAAACTTTGAATTGAATTTAAAAATTTGTTTCGTTATTTTATGAACTAAAACTTACATTTTCCGACTGCTTTATGCCTAAACTGTCTCAATAACATATTTATAGATTTTTTCTCGCATAGAGTAAAATACCCTATTCCTCATGTAGGCTTGCTTACATTTAGATGGGATCTGATCTAAACTGAAGGCCACAGTAATAAAGTAAAACAGTGCATTATTATGGTACAAAATAAATGTTCTGTTATTTACATCTCAACAGTACAATCAGTGTTATTGAAAACCTACCTATGTGTGTGTTGCATAATTGAAACTATAAAATCTTTTTATAGCCTGTAATGGTACTTATGACCTTATCTTATTTCTTCCTTTATTTATTTCTTATATTCATAAAAGAACATAATTATAAATGGTGATTTAAAAAGTATTTATTCTTGGATTTATCTAAATGGATTTAAAATAATATCCTTTTGATATTTAGAATGTCGTCCATATGGTGTCGGACGTAACGTCCGTATGGTGTCGGACGTAAAGAATGTCACCATTCCATATCTTCCCGTGGGTGTCGTAAGAGGTGACTAAGGGGCTCACCAGAGAATGGGCAGCAGCGTTCTCTGTGCCTTTGTAACAACCATACTGCGATCGCCAACCCGCCTGCCAAGCGTGGCGATTATGGCAAAACCCCCCCCCTTTGGGGGAGGCCTATGTCCTATGTTTAAAAATAATGTATAATGAACTTGTTGCTTTTGGCTTTAAATAGTTTCAAGTTACAAGGTATATATTATATTTAGTAAGTACCTTTATAAAATGAATGTTGAGGAAATTTGTATGTTTTTACCCCTTGGAAAATAGGTATTACTAGCCTGTGACATTGCCCACATGAATCTTGATCATCTGCTGGGCTTTTTTTTATGCATTTCATTTTCTAAAATAAAAGTAGCTACTTATAACATAAGTTATCTGTCAGTGAAAATCGCTTCAAAATAGGCCAAGCTGTTTCAGAGATCTGCCAGAACAACAGACTGTAACGAGTATTTTCTACTCGCTACATAGTGTCGACCTCTCTCGTCACTTTTTCGAAGTTTTCGGTAATGCCGTGACCCACTTTAGACATTTGATTATCAAAACCAAAAGGCACTACAGACCGTGCGGAACACTGCGAGTGAAGCCACAAAAGCAAATACAAATTCAATAACGAATACTTACAATCTCGTGATTGTATTCGCTTTTGAATTTTAATTTGTATTTGTTTTTTTTTAACAATGCTTCGCTTCGTGCTGTACTGACTCGTGTTAGTACAGCGCGAAGCGAATTGTAGGTATTCGTTTTTGAATTTGTATTTGCTTTTGTGGCTTCACTCGCAGTATTCCGCACGATCTATCTGCCTTTTGTTTGATAATCTGAGTATTTGTTGTTGTAAGGGCCCTTTTCCTGTCATGCGGATTATCGCCCGCACGCGGATCTGGTCCACATGCGGGTGATAGCACGCTTCTGGCCACACGCGTGCTGCCCGCATAATAGGAAAAACATGTATGAAATTATAGGATGCGGGCAGCTTGCGTGCGGACGAGATCCGCGTGCGGGCGAAAACACGCATGACAGGAAAAGGGCGCTAACCCAATTTTCTTCTCTACGACTGAGGTTCTACAGTATCTATACGTGTACAGAAAACAAAGAAGGCTGCTGTCATTCCAGTAATCCCCTAAGCGAGGGTAACCGAAAAGTGTGTCATTTGTAACCCCAACATGATATTACTTTAATAAAATATCTTAAGATATTTTCGTACCCGTTAAATTTCCCTTATTTTCGCAGATGACCTAGATAAACAGCGCTAGTAAGATCTAGGAGTTGTACTGTTTGAAGCTTGAGTTTATAGTTTGAAACATTCCAAGAAAATATTAAGTTACAAATACTTTTTGATTGCAGTTTAGAACTTGTTAAGTTGTATTGAAGAATACTTTGAGAAAGATTCTTTGAAAATTCATAGCGACGCAGAACGCTGAGTTTGTAGCAATAGGTACCTATATTTTGACACGACACGATAAATTGGGTTTTGTGCTCCCAAAATTGTTTTAGGGTTCCGTAACTCAAAAGAACAAAAAACGAAAACCACTTCGTTGTCCGTCTGTCAAGACCCTTTTTCTCAGGAACGCGTGGAGTGATCAAGTTGAACTAAATATCAAGTACTCAGGTCTGCAATCCCTTTGAGCAGGAAAAAAAACAAACTTTCAAGTCAACGCAATCAAAACATACGGTCGTTTATGCTACATTATTTTGACACTTGCAAGTGAATCAAAACCTACGGGGTACTTCGTGGTACTACTTGGTCTCGTTGACCTAGAATCATGAACTTTGACAAGACGCAATGTCATGTAGTAGCATAAGTTAAGGCAAAAATCTGAAAACGTTAATTAGTGGTCTTGCACGGAACCCTCGGTGCCGAGTCCGGCTCACGCTTGACCGGCTTTTTTTAAGCATACGTTTTGTATGTTCTGTTACCGGTTTTTGCTATAAAACAATGTAACACATTGTACTACCATGTAACAACTGTAATTGCGGTATACGTACAGAACTTCAGTCCACGCATAAAACTTTGCCACAACAAAATTGCGCTTTTCGGCAAAATCAATAAAAATAAAAATAAACATCTTTCTTTTCTTTTCTATGTGTGTTCTGTGCTAAAGTTATTTATCACTTTTTAGTTTTTGAAGGCGGTTCCCTTTTTTACAAAAAAGTTTTCTTTTCTCTCTTAGGTTGTAACCAAACCAATCGATCGATCGTCATTCAAAGTCGACCGATGCCATCGACCGGCAATCGATCGATTAGTACCAGAATGTAACAAACACTTTTCTAAAACCGCATCAAAATCGGTTCAGCCAAACGGGAGATAATCGCGGACAAACATACATACATACATACAAACATACGAGTCGAACTGAGAACCTCCTTTTTTTGAAGTCGGTTAAAAACACAAAGATAGATTTAAAAACAATACAAAATAAACATAACAAAGTTTAGGAACCTACTTGAAACGCAGAGTAGAATCGGTTCGGGCGAATATGCTGGCCCGCAGGTTCTCTCACTGTACAGCCGCAATTAAAATAGACCTTTTTATAGCACACTGTACATCGCTGTACTCGGGAGCCCTGTGGTTGACATATACACAAAGGGCTTATAATGCTCTGCGTATATAATAATGCTTTCAGGGTATTCTGCCACGCTTCTGTAGTGCCTCAGCAATGTTTGCAGCCCCACGCAAAGACAATTTCGATGCGTTGTGGCGTAATAAATCTGTCTCACTACTCCAAATGCTGCGTGGCAGTCGCAACACTATCCTGTATTCGACAGCCGCCCGGGAAGATAGCCCACTAGTTCGGGCGCTAACTAAGTATTCCCGATCTGTTCGAGTTATTAAGTACTAACATAGGTTAAGTTATTTTGTTACTAACACAGTGGACCGCCTTGTAACTAGTCTGGTAAATGAATAAATAATTAGTAATTCGTATATATATAGGTACTTACCGCGAGTAACGGTCCGACGAGGAAGGACAGCTTCTGTGCTTTCTACCGCGGTAGTAATTGTTTGGGGCAATAAGAAAATAATAATAGGCTAGGATTTAGTAGAGTAATCGATAAAACCATAGACCATCAGTTTGACAGTTGGATTTTATTTCCCCGGCTGTCAGATTATTTGACGTTTCCGTTTTTGGCATAATTAGGACTCACTTTCCGTCCGTCTTCTCAAAAAACATGCACGCTTAAATTTTGTTCGATTTCAATCACGAGATTGAAATGATTTAAAGGTCCACCCCCTGGTTGGAACCATTTTGTAACAATGTTAGCAGCAGTGCTACCCTAATATTTTGGAAACCCACCTTTAACGCCATCGCGGTTTGATTGTGCCCATAGCACGAGTGATTGGCATGCTTTGTTTTCGATAAGAGCGCCCCAAAGGCGTTCTTATTTATACTTTGGATTTTCATCCTTAAAATTTAAATTCATCATGGAGATGAGCTGATGCGTTTCGCTTCGAGTCTCCAATCCACATCTCAGGTTTATTTTATATAGTTTTCCCCAACCCTGTGGTATGTCACTTTAGTTTTTTTGTAGTTTCAACTTAAAATCGTGCAATACTGACACCTGTAGCATAAACTTTAGTTTTAAAATTTTAATAGTTATAAATCAACTTTCCCTTCTAAAAAAAGGGACTTTCTTGTGTTGTTCACCATACTGCCTGCGGTGTTAGAAATAAATGAGCTTTTGTTTAAGATATTGCAGCTTAATTTCATTACCTCCGACCTTAGATTAGAAGTCATATCTTTTCCTATCCGCTATCCAGGATTCCTTTGTTTTTAATTACCTAGTGAGCTCTGGCGCCCGATCCTCATTTCTCTTAGTTACTTTTGTTTAATTTGAGCTCCCTAACTTCTTATCTTTAGAATCACACATATGGTTAGTTAATTATATATATTTTTTTTATTACAAGACAGACAGACAGAGAATTTTTTTTAAATATTTTGGTATACTTACTAACCATATAAACATACATATGTATTTGGTAAACAGCTGTTATTTAGACATTACAAATAGACTCTTTATACAACAATTTTATTTATTTATATAATACCAGCGGGCCTGGCAGACGTTGTTCTGCCCTTAAGTCATTGACTGCCGAGCCAAAAATATTAAAGGTAAAACCTCCACTAGCGCCGGACACACGGTGTCCCCCATGGCGTTCTATGTTCTATGTTAGGTGGGTTCGGTTTCCGTACTTAGTCCTTAAAATGGACCATTGTACACGTACAATGGTCCATTTTAAGGACTAAGTACGGAAACCGGATGGCTCACGAGCCATAGCGGCCGATTACTCCAACCAGCGCACCTCCCTCCAGAAGCAGATCAATCTTCCCAGTCTTCTCAGTGCGTCCGCAAGGGAGTTTGGCGTTCCAAGGGTCTCCCTGCGGATCTGGGTGACGCCAGTGCACTCAAGGAGTACATGCGCCACCGTTTCTTCCGCCTCCATGCAGGCCCTGCACAGAGGACTATCAGTGATACCTAGTGTGTGAAAGTGCTTATTCAATGAGCAGTGTCCGGTGATGGTCCCCGCCACCAGTCGCAGGCTATCTCTGTCCAGGTGCAGAAGGCGCTCAACGGCCCCCATGGCGTTCAACGTGTTAAAATAAAAAAGTCCTACAACTGGACTGTAGTGCCACCTATCGGGTCCTATAATGTGAATCTAAACCATTCTCGAATCCACTGGAACATACACAAAAATTTTCATCAAAATCGGTCCAGCCGTTTAGGAGGAGTTCACTTTCATACACACACACAGAAGATTTTTAAATATGACATATGCCTATAGATAATAGTGCTTGATTGACATGTCATCAATTATGAAATGGACATTTTGAATTTGATTATATGGAACCACTGTCTATAGAAACTTTTGTGTACTTCATTTTTATTATTCTAATTATGTTATATTATCTTAATTTGCAAATATTTACATAATAAAAGGTTAACGAGTGACCTTTTATTATGTAAATATTTGCTGGTAAAATTATATCTCAAAACATTTGATGTCAACATCTAAAAGATCTAGAAAAATCTATGGTTTGAGAACTGAATTTATTTTTTAATTAAATATTATTATTGTAAACTAGTTGCTGCCCTGGTTACGTTCCTTCGTTTTGCCTTTTTTTTAGAACAACGCGCCAAAGTTTCATTACAATCAATGGTTTAGAAACATATAGAGGACAAACATACAAACATTTATTATTATGAGAAATAATTTTCTCTCTCTTTCCAATTCTCTCTATTAAAAGTGGCCAACCCGTCATAATTCTCTATGTAAAGAAAATAAACTTTTTTTTAGTAACAAATACAATAAAGACGGCTGAAAATCTCTGTTTTTCACACATTTTTTTCTGAACTTTGGCTGTTCATAATGTACCTCATACATTGAAAAAATAAAGAAAACTTCGTCATAGAAACCACATGTAATGGAAATTTAAAAATACAATAATTTTTACCAAAATCTTGTAAAACTTTTTCAAAAACACGTATTTCCTGAAACAAGTTTTGTGAAATCCCCGCGCGGTAAATTTCGTGCCATGTTGTTGCGTTCTCACTCACTCGTTTGTTTCCAATCATTGCATTGGATGAAACAAAATATTTTTCAATCATGCAAGCTCGCGATGACGATAGACGAGTCGGGTAGGGCCCTCTCTAAACCTATTGACCGCCACATCAAAAAAAAACAAAAATATGCCGTTGACGCCAAGTACGAATTACTACTCTATGGAATACGGACTATAAAAAAAAAGAAGGACTCAATGCCACGCATATCAAAAGTGAAGCACCTAAAGTAGACGCACACATAGATCGGTATGGTCGGTAGTCGGTACTTTCGGCGGGGAATCCATTTTTTATAGTCCGTGACTATGATGTAAATGTGTGCGTGAGGCATGTTTGTACAAACGGTCTGGCTTTCTTAGGGTCAAAACACACCGGAATGGAAGCGCAGCGGCCGGCAGTTTTGACGGCAAACCATTTTCAACTTTATCTCTAAACGTCAAGAGACTATTGCTTAAAGTCGTCGAGCGGCAGCTCGTGCCGCCGGGCGGCTCTGCGAGGTGATGACCGCCGCAGCGATACTATGCTTTGAGGTTTAGAGATAAAGTTGAAAATGGTTTGGCAGCAAAACTGTCAGTCGCTGCGCTGCCATTCCGGTGTGACTTGACCCTTAGGGTGCTTCACTTTCGATATGCGTGGCACGGAGTCCTTCTTTTTTTTTTAGTCCGTGCCATGGAATTTCGCACCGTAATAGGATATTACACCCATTTTTGAAAAGTATCTCAATTAAATTCGGTAGTGCTAATATGCCACCATAAAAAATTCAAAATTTTTATTCAATCGATAAGTGCCATAAAAATGCATCTAAATTTTCAATTTTCAAATTTCGCGCGTAGTTTGACGAAAACGCCTCGTAGTGGACGCCATATTGCTCAGCGAAAATGACGTCAGTTCGTTGTGTATCATATGCGCTCATATTATATGTGATAATTGTATTTAATTTAAAGATAATTAAAAGAATATTATGTAATAGGTGTAATAATTAAAAAATTACGTTGGATACGAAAATAATAAAAGTACAAAGCCTATATACGCCAATCGGTGGACTGACAGTTGTCAATTTTTTGTTTACACAGCCGTACGGCGCAATAACATGGCGGCTACTATTTCATAACAGATTAAAAAAACTGAAAACTGAATTGAATTTAAAAATTTATTTAGAGATTTTATGAATTAAAACTTATTTTTTCCGACTGATTTTTGCCTATACTATCTCAATAATATATTCATAGATTTTTTCTCGTATACAGTAAAATATCTTAATAGGGTATTTTACTGTGTATGACAAATTCGTCTGTCATGTAGTCGTGACCGTAACATGCTGGGCACATTTTGGTTTGTCATTTAAACATGACTGGCGGTCAAATGGTTAAGCTATTTGGGACCAGTCTCTGTCGAAGGCGTTACTCACTATTATTAAATGTAAATAAGTAGGTAAACAGTATTTGAAGTTATTTATACATATTGTATCTTCTGTTAAAAAATTGTTTTTTGTTTTGTATTTGTTTATTTTAGGGACTTTGAGTCGTTGCTCGACTATGACAGTCCCATAGTACTTTCGCTGCCCACTATCTGTAATTGACCAGCCTGTCTGTGGCCTGATAGAGCATTCTAGCTGCATCCGACGTTTGTGCAGCAAAATGTTCTGGCTCTGGAACAGCCCATATCAAGCCGGTTTACTTCTAACATTTCAAATAAATGATCTCTCATAGACGGAATACTCTATTTATTAGAATACAATCATCAATCATTTTATAAATTAGGTATTTCAAACTTGTAATAATAAATTCATGGAATAAAATATACATATATTTAAGGTAAACAAATAATACCCATATTTATAGAAAACATGACAGTTAATAATTAAAACTGTATTGTTACTTTTATTCTATTTTTCCTTATGCCACTAATCATTATTATAATTTTGGGCCTCAATACTATGTTATCGTCACTATCACACAACACTATCATTCACCGTCTTTTTTTCGCTCCAAGAAGCCTAAGAGTGAAAAAAACAATTCAAAACGTCTAGTGAAGAGTCTCTTTCAAGTTATACCAGAACATTCCCTTACAGGAAAGAAACAAACAGTTTCAGTATCTTTGTTTCGCTCTTGATATGGTATAACGGGCTGGTGTCCGCAACTCCACGTCTCAGCGCGTATTTTGCGTACAAGTGGGATGTAAATCATTCAATCCATCTCAGCTCCTCAAGAAAGGCCAGTAGCGTCTTGACGTTGCTGGCAATCTCCCGTAGGTTATCTGGGTTACCGAAGCACTTTGCCCTGTATGAAGCGAACTCTAGACAGTTCAGAAGCACATTGACTGCTGTCTCGTGTGCTCCCATGCAGGCTTAGCACAGTTGGTTGTGTTCAATTATTTATTGTTTCGCTCTTCTAACGTTACTCAATGCACTGTCTTGTATCTATAGACAGGCCCTTACTATAAAAAAATACTTTAAAACACAAAACAGCCTAATAGTACTTACGCGCTTTCATTTGATGAAATAGATCTTTATTTCAATCGATAACCGATACACAAAATGTCGGACACGGCCACGTTCAGACAAATATTTTTTTCATACATTTGAATGTTAAAGCTCGTGGCGAAGTGAAGCCGTATGGATCGACCGGTCATGATGGTTAAGCTACGCTTGCCGCGGTCGGTCTGTGGATGGGTGACCATCCATTTCATACAGACACCCCTCCGTGTCTCGGAAAGCACGTTAAGCCGATGGTCCTTGCTGTCATTCGTTGATATTTGGCAGTCGTTATGGGTAGTCAGAAACCAGAAAGTCTCAAAGAATATTGTGTAACCCATAGGCAGTCGTATTTGTTCATGTAAAATACTGGTTTTCAGCTGCATCCGGTTAGACTGGAAACTGACCCATCATAGTTGGGAAAGGGCTAGGTAGATGATCATCCCGGTTTCCCAGTTTTCATCATAGCGAGAGCATCATAGGAGAGCTGTTGTCTCTCTCTGAATTGGTTTTTAGTTTTTAGAGAAAATTAAATATTGCATGCTAAGACTCACGAGTTCGCTCACGAATGCTCATGGAATTATTGCGCAATCACAATAACTGCCGGTTACTAATAAGTGATAAAGAAATGGAATTCTTTACAGCTCCAACAATGGCGGAGAGAGAACAAATCGCCGGCGGTTTCAGCAGAGACTATGGAGCAACTGCGGCCGTACCAAATGTCGGGTTTGCAGACTTCAGTCCCACTGAACTGTATAACTTGAGTGAGGGTATAGCTGATAATGTGAGCACTATCAACAGCGGTTTGAAGTCGCTGGAGAAAATGATGAAACAGATCGGTGGACCGAACGATAGTGTGCAGTTGAGGGAGAAAATGTAAGTATGCTGATTTATGTAGATAATTTTTGGCTACAGAAAAAACACATAGGTATGTAACTTTCATTTTAACGTATCTCGTATCGTATATCGGTAAACGGCTTTGGAGATACTGCTGCTTTTTCAGTTGAAAAATAAATGCTCTCAGGGGGCCAAGTCTGCTATTTTTATAATTTCGTCATTCCAACACGATCCCATTGTCATTTTGCTAAAATTTCGTAATCTGCTAAATTCATAATGGTCGATCATTGGTCAATGGTCGGTCGAATTAAAAGCAATGACTGCACAATGACGTTCTAATGGTAGGTCTGATCATAGGAACTGTCAAAATTTTAGCAGATTACCGTCTTCAGTTACTGTTGTCATTTTGTACGAGATTACCCTTGTATATACGACTTTCAACGGCGTGTCAGTGGTTGACCATTGGAAAGTCAATGACACCATTATATTAGTAGATTATCAAACTTGTCAAAATCAACAATTATGAAATCAATGATAGACCATTCTGACACTATTGTAATAGCAGACTTGAGGCCCAGGAAGCTTGATAAGTAGATAAAAGCCCCACTTATAGCTTTGGTTTGCTAGACCAAATGGAGACAGTGGTGCCAATTCTGTTGTGCGCAAGATAAACTTATTTTAAGCTATTTATATCTCTTTCTCTCCAATAAAACAGGAAAGAGATAGATATTAATTACAGCTGTCAATTTAACAGAACGTTTTGATTAAAACACGGCGAATTATAAGAAAAAACTAATTTGTTATCTCTAACTTAGTTCTTATCTGTCGCCGTCCTGTTCTTCAGCTGCCTGGCAGTAAGAGATGCCAATAGGGTATTTTACTCCATACGAGAAAAAATCTATAAATATGTTATTGGGACAGTTTACGCATATAGCAGTCGGAAAATGTAAGTTTTAGTTCATAAAATAACAAAACAAAATTTTAAATTCAATTCAAAGTTTTCAGCATTTTTAATCTGTTATAAAACACCGTGAAATAGTAGCGGCCATATTATTACGCCGTACGGCTGTGTAAACAAAAAATTGTCAACTGTCAGTCAACCGATTGGCGTAATATATAGGCTTTGTACTTTTATTATTTTCGTAACCAACGTAATTTTTTCATTATTACACCTATTACAAAATATGCTTTTAATTATTTTTAAATGATATACAATTATCATATTTAATATGAGCTCATTTGATACCAAACGAACTGACGTCATTTACGCTGAGGCGTAAGAGGCGTTTTCGTCAAATTACGCGCGAAATTAGAAAATTTAAAATTTAGATGCATTTTTATGGCACTTATCGATTGAATAAAAATGTTGTTTTTTTTTTGGTGGCATATTAGCACTACAGAATTTCATTGAGACACTTTTCAAAAATGGGTGTAATACCCTATTATCTAATTATATTTGTGAACAAGGGAATCGAAGTCAGTAAAAATGGAGAAATTCCGTATATTATATATACTCTTTTACCTTAATTGTTTACATTTCGCATTTACAGGAATTATATTATAATTATACGTAAATGCGATGTACAGTCAACAGCAAAAGTAGATGATCAAAGTCAGAAATTCAATACTAATTTCCTAACACTAATTTATATAATTTATTACTAGTTTATTTATTAAAAGTATGTGATTGTCACACACATACTTTTGAATCACTTCGACGCCACGCCACACAGTTCTGACGCGAACTTCGTATATTAGTATTGAATTTCTGATTTGATCATCTACTTTTGCTGTTGACTGTACCTTGCATAAAAAACACTACTATATTAGAGTTTGTACAAAGATACAAGTTAAGAAATGACAGCTGAGTTATGTTTATAGATACATTTACAAATTTAATAGATGTTCACTCCTTTGTTTTAACAAACAATGAATTAGTGTGTGAGCCTGAGTAATCTACAAGTACAAAAAAAAATATTAAGTTTTAAATTTGCAGTCAGATTGATTTTGTCTAGACCGTAGATTTTCGTAAGGAGCCGGAACAGCACGTTTCCAAGCATTTTTATCTAGGATATAGGTATTCAGTAAAATAACCATACAACTTCTCCGTTTCAGCCATGACACTCAACAAACTGTAAACGGCTCAGTATCGGCGACTGCTCGCGACATTCAACGATTAGGCGTGGTCGTCCGACGAGGTGACAAGCCTCAGAAGCTGCAAGTGGAAAGACTGACCCAGGCCTTTAGAGATGCCTTGGATAAATACTCTTCAGTGCAGAAGGTTAGCTAGTTATTCTTAATAAATGGAGCTTAATCTGTCAAGATGAACTAAGCCGACCGCCAATAATTGGGTAGATGTGACACCGTTAGCCAAAAATTCCAAGACCAAACTTCTGTAAAAAAAAAATAGTTTAGCCAATAAACCCAGTTAATTTCCAATTTACTGTAAAATTTGATTTTTAGTTGCTACGAAATAAATAAATAGTTGTCAATTGAGTTGGAAATGACTACCTACAAGTGATGTCATAAGTATAAATTGCCATACAAAATCTCATTGCGGCCGCACCATACCACTGGCCAAACCCCTGGTGGTATGGTGGGTCTAAAACTATACCACTCCACCTAACTGAACCCAAATGATTCACCAACAATAGGGATCTGGCGCTCAGCAGCCACTACCGCGGCACCGCTCGCTCCGGTCGCTCGCCTTCGTGCTTTAATGATCACAGTTCTAACCTTAACCTAACCCAAACGATTTTCTCAGTGGTATAGTTTAGTTTTATGGCTGTTGGTATGGTGGGTCCGAACACCAAAATGAAATGGAAGAATGAAAAAAAATTAATGAAATAGATGAATGGATGGAATGGCGTTTCGACAGCTCATAAAATGTATGTCTTTGGATTTATAGTGTCAAGTACCCAATAGGGTATTACACCCATTTTTGAAAAGTGTCTCAATGAAATTCTATAGTGCTAATAAGCAACCAAAAAAAATACAAAATTTTTATTCAATCGATAAGTGCTGTAAAAATGCATCAAAATTTTAAATTTTCAAATTTCGCGCGTATTTCGACGAGAACGCCTCTTACTGGGCGCCATATTGCTCAGCGTAAATGACGTCAGTTCGTTTTGTATCAAATGAGCTCATATTAAATATGATAATTGTCTAACATTTAAAAATAATTAAAAGCATATTTTGTAATAAGTGTAATAATGAAAAAATTACGTTGGTTACGAAAATAATAAAAGTACAAAGCCTATACTACGCCAATGGGTTGACTGACAGTTGACATTTTTTTGTTTACACAGCCGTACGGCGTAATAACATGGCCGCTACTATTTCACGATGTTTTGTAACAGATTAAAAATACTGAAAACTTTAAATTTAATTTAAAAATTTGTTTTGTTATTTTATGAACTAAAACTTACATTTTCCGACTGCTTTATGCCTAAACTGTCTCAATAACATATTTATAGATTTTTTCTCGTATAGAGTAAAATACCCTATTCCAAGTTCTCGTTTTACCAATTTACAGCAAGTATCAGAGAAGATGGCCGCCCATATGCCGCGGCCACCGCGCGTTCGTAACGACCCACAAGCAATGGAACAGCAGGCCATAGCTGATGATGAAGAAGCCACGCTTATTGCTAACCAGCAGGCACAGGTAATTACAGTGCAACATAATCATATCATTTATTCATTTGTTAACCCGGTCGATCCGAAAAATCCAACCGTTTGCTGCATGTACAGAGGCCAGCAAATCAAACTACTACAATCTGTCAAATTTCTTTGATAGATTTTCAACTTTATTACAAAATTATAAGGTTCATATTTAATTGGAAAAATTTGACAGTTAGGTATGACTTGATGTGCTGGCGTCTGTACGTCCCTCGCAAGCTGCCAACTTTTTTATCTTGTCATTGTAAAAAATATTTTTTTGCTGTATCGGAGCTGTGCTGTTAAGAGGCATGAGCGATGACATCAATAACGGCTTTGGATATAGGCACTACCCGTGCACGATAAGTTGGGACCAGAGCGCGGTGACGTCACATTGAAAATAACGATTCGAACGGTACAATACGGGTGCCATCGGGGAAATGCGGCGGAAGTGGGCCGGGGAGGCGCATTCCTTGAAGGTCTCAACTTATCGTGCACGGGTAGTACAACAATAATTGAAAATAGCAACACTGATCATGTTCTGGACATCTGCTTTTTGAGGCACAGGTCACCGTGTCACACCACCAACTTTCAACTTCCACAAATCGTGTTTAATAGTACATTTCCGCGTAACTAACATTTCTAAATACCGCGAATGTACACTTTCGCTGATTTTACATAAGGTCGCAATTTGCGCTTTTTGTCAATTTTAGTTACGCGAAATTGAACTATCGACGACGAAATTCCAGGCTGCTACTGAAAATATCTTAATGAAAAACTCAGGATTAACTCAGAACCTCAACTCCTCAGTCACGCTTTCGACTACGGCGGTACACACATATACCTGTCTTGAATGTGCGAATGACAGCGCTGCCATTTCTAATTCATACCAATTCAGACGAACATTATTTTTCTTATAAAACGTGTTTTTTATACTCATCATTTACAGGCGCGTCTAGTACAATTCGAGACGAGCATGCTGCTTGAAAAAGAAGCCTACATCAATAAAATAGAAGCCGATGTTTTGGATGTGAACCAAATTATACAGGAACTTGCTGAAATGGTGAATCAACAATCTCAATCTGTCGGTAAGTTGATGATTTTTACATGCATTGAATATATTAGGTTACTATTCGGCTGAATACAAAACATTGGATTACTGTTCGACCAAATACCGAATATTAGATCACTATTGTTCGGCCGAACACCGAATATTGGGTCATTGTTCGGCCAAATACCGCATATTGAGTCACTGTTCGTCCGAATAACGAATACTGAACGAGGGTTCAGCCGAATACTGAATATTGGGTGACTGTTCAGCCGAATACAGAATATTGGATTGCTGTTCGACCGTATACCGATTTTTGAACCACTGTTCGCTCAAATACCGGATATTAAATGACTGTTCGGCCGAATACATATTTAATGTAAAATAATAGTAAAGAAGCTATTTAATAATATTCTTTTCGATTTGTGATTACGTTTGGTATAATTAGAACTGAATATAAATTCATGAAAACACACTTTTATTTAATATTTTTCCGAAAAACATAAAAATACCATTGTGGTTGTTAATATTTAACATAAACATTTACTAATGGGATAAATGGTATAATTTTCATTATTAACTTTTCATTGTTAAATTAACCACTAAAATTATAGTTAAGGTGGGGCAGCATGAGGTGCCAAAAACTTTTAAGAAAGGAAGGAGTCAATCTCTTTTCTAAAGGTATACTTGTATCATTATTTTGCTTACTGTGCTAATTTCTGTGTACGATTATTACGGTTTCTGGACCTACTAGTTAAACCCGTTCTGCCAGGTTTAAGGGTTTTATGCCCATTTTCTCTAACACATGGCTACGCTTAAATATTGCATTGTTAGATTAATTTAGGCGTTAGGTTTTGCCCGCGAATTCGTCTTCGGAAAGTCGGTTATCGAGGAATAAATAGTAGCCAATATCCTTTCTTGGACTTCGAGCTTAGTCTGTACCTTTCATCATCATCAGATAGCCGTGAAAGGGTACCAAACAAACAAACTTGGTTGACTGGTAGAGAATGCCTAAGGCTTTAAGTCCTCCTTTGAACCTTTGTGTATGAAGTATTAATAAATAAATAAACTCACTTTCGTATTTATAATATTAGTATGGATTACATTAAGATGTCGCCTAGTGTTAGTGAAAACGGGCACATTTTCTTTAAAGTTTAATAACACAAAAACTGTAAATGACACTCCCATTTCCTCATACTCGGGTATTCGGCCAGGCCGATTATTCAATATTGATAGTGTGAGACACGTGTTAACGCACGCTCGAAGTAAACGTTTACAGACTAAAGAAGCTTTTGTAACTACTCCCATTTAAAGTTAAACCGCAATATTAATGACGAATAACGAAAATGCTATCACCCTGTAATAATCTCAGTGTTTCGGCCGTGGCCTCCTCTCTATAAAAGAGCATGAGATACTAGTCCCACCGCTGACGATTATAATAGCGAGTAGAAAGTACAGCTACAAACTTGTAACAAGTTGACGAACAGCGAGAAACTAGTGTGTAGTTCCGATAATTTTGTTTTATTTATTTATTTACTTTCCATAGTGTTTCTGAAAAATTACATAAAAGTTTATATTAAGGACAATTTGGACCCTGCTAAGGCGCAGCACATTGACTTAGACACAGTCACATATAAAAATGGTTTACAATTTAACCAAAAACAATTACACGAATTAGGTAAATAAGACATTTAATGTTTGTTTTCCCCTGGGCTATAACCCTGGGCATGTGTGACAGAGTGACGGGCCATAAGTCAAACTGTCCACTAGAAAAGAGGAGAGTAACGGCGCGGAGTTATGCCGATATTAACCAATGGAATTGCATAAACGTCTCTGCTCCGTTTCAGTAGATAAGGATTTGCAAACTAGTTTAAGGGGCTGATGAGAGTCAACTAGCGTCACCCATCATTTTGTTTCTTTTACTCCTAAATCAGATCAAATTTCAGAAAAATCTATAACTTAACTAGTAATTTACCTGTAGTATCACACCACTCGCTGGTATGCGCATATACCAAGCGAGTGTTCAGACCGCCAAGTAAGCATCGCCGAACGAGTCTGTTTTTTATAGTTTTTGTCGCTGCGACAAACTAGTGAAGAGAAATTTCTCGCGGGCAGTTTGAACAATCAGTGGTAAACTATTAATATAAGCATCTCTTTTATTGACACTCTTTTATCTACATCTGTTGTACATTTCTTGAGCGAGAAAATGGTCGATAGCTAGTCGCTTTTTCGTCGGCGATGGGAAGGTCTGAGTCAGTATCCACCAGTATCCGTTGGGAGTTATTCAAATTATTATTATTTCCAATTACAGACACCGTTGAAAGTCACATCGAAGCCGCTAGTGCGAACGTGGAAGCCGGCGTCGACGAACTAGCGAAAGCGGCCGAATACCAACGCAGATATCGCAGAAAAATGTTCATACTTATCATCATAGCGATTATAGTAGCAATCATATTAATTGTATGGGTGGTCAAAGCCTTCAGATAGGCATTTTACCCTATTGACTTATTCACCCTATGGATTTGTAAAGGGCTATTATTCGTCTTCTTGAAGAGTATATATCCAATATTGTATGTTAGGATATGGTATACGCCCCAGTGAAGTGGAATGCAACGAATGATATTGGATCTTGGATGTAAGTAACCATTACAGAATTTAAAAACTTACATTACTTAATAATATTATTTGTAATAATTTACTCTAAATCATGGTAGTCTACTGCGTAAATTAAAAAAAAATAACGTAGTGTTTTAAATAACATACAATATTTTTTCATGTATCACTTTTACCGATATGATGGATAATTCTCCTCTAGAAAGATTAATTATCGAAGTTCCGGTAATGCGTAATGGTGGGGGGATTGCATATTTCCAGCCTTGAAACGTCTTCCGGCTGATATAAAAGTAAAGACTTAGTTTTGTAACTTTAAAATTACAAAATCTTTGAATCATTTTGTACAAATGCCCAGGAAAAGGAAATTACATAAGATAGAATGGAAAATATCTATTCATTCTTTTTTTATTGGTTGCTAGTCGGTAAATGGAGGTGTAGAGGCTTGTTAAGGTTTGATTTTGAAATAGCTAAATAAATAAATATAATATTAAATTATTCATGACATGACAATGGCAACATTATATTTTACTAGCAAGCGAATCATTCCTCAGTTCTATAGAGCATGGTTTGGGAATATGCCTATTAAATATACACCTGAAAATGTTCAATTTTTAATGGACACTAAAATCGTTTGTTTTCAAAAGCTTAAGTTATTTTAAAATCAACCCATTTAACGTGCACGTAACATTGAAAATTCTATGTAGTTTGCAATGAAATACACTCGGCGTCACAAAAATCGCACCTCTTTAAGAATTCCCTTCAAAGTCATTTTAACCCTATTAATCAATGGTATACATATGACTATAAGGTATAATTGGAAAGGCAATTTATTTAAATTTCAGAATAAATCAATGGATTTGGTTTTTTGTTTACCAGGGAATAAAAAAAAGCAAGCTAATGCAAATGATTAAAAAGTTAAATTTTATTTTATCAGCAAAAATTACAACAAAGTCCTTAAAACTAACTTAAAACCTAGTGTTACCCCCCCTAGCCCTGATGACTGCTTCCATGCGTTCTCTCATGGACCTTATTAATGTGACAACAGTCTCTTGTGGAATGTTGTCCCATTCTGCAACGACGGCATCTTGAAGGTCTTGGAGAGTGGTAGGGGCAGGATTTCGTGCCCGTACTCGCCGTTTCAGTTCATCCCAAAGGTGCTCAATAGGGTTCAGGTCTGGACTTCGCTCCGGCCAGCGCATAACAAGGATGCCAACTTCTTGCAGGGTTACAATTAAAGCGGTGTGACAGCGGGCGTTATCGTGCATTAACGTGAACCCACTGCCAACAAAACCCGCATAAGGGACAACCTGCTCCTCTAAGATCTCTGTTATGTACCGAGCAGCAGTCAGCGACCCTTGCCCGCGAGCACTTCCAGTCCGAGAAACACACACAAGGTTCGTTTTACCGTCGATTGACATGCCGCCCCAGAACATGCACGAGCCACCCCCGTATTCCACTGTCTCTTGAATACAGGCTTGTGCGAATCGTTCCCCTTGCCTCCTATACACTCTTCGACGCCTGTCGTTGCAGAAAAGACACACCCTCGTCTCATCCGAGAAGAGCACAGCCCTCCATTGGTCTATTGTCCAATCCACGTGGTCACGGGCAAATTGCAACCGGTCTCTCCTATGCTGTGCAGTCAATTTGGGCCCTGTAGCAGCCCTATGAGCTGCAATTTTCTTCTCCCGCATTCTTCTTCTAATCGTGGAGACGCTTACAGAAGTTCTGCGAGCTGATCGCAGTTGTTGTTGCAGCTCAACAGCATTGGAGAACCGATTACGTAAAGACGTCGAAACAATGAAGCGATCGTCTCTTTCGGATGTGCACCGTTGTCTTCCAGATCCACGTCTTCGGATATAGCCACCAGTCTCTTGGAAACGTTGGAACACTCGTCGAACGGCAAAACGACTCAAGTTCAGTTGCCGAGCAACATCACATTGCCGCATCCCTGATTGCAGTAGTGCAATGACTTGAGCGGCTTCATCTGCAGTGGTATCCATCTTCTGGGGTATTTTTCTTGCTGTAGCTGTTCACGTGTGTTCACTTCAAAGGTTGAATAGCGAATGACCCACATTTAACCCGGGTCGCCCGTTTTATACCCTTGTAGGGAGGTGCAATTAGTGGCCGTTGTAATGCGTATTTTGACAACATTTTTTTTAACGTTACGTGCTAATGAGATCTGTTGTGTTTAGGAATTCTAACTGTTGTTAATTTAAAGGTCGTTAAACATACTTTTAATTGATACCAATATTAATTGGGTTTAATGTATTCGTTACTGGCGGGACATGTTTTAAACTTATTTTCGAAAAGGTGCGATTTTTGTGACGCCGAGTGTATATCACATTGGTTTTGGTTTAAACATACGTATACGTAAAAATATTGGGCATTCATAATTTTAAATATTTATAAAACCAAATTCATTTTAAGAATCTTTCATTTTATGTGTTTACGCTGAATAACTT
The DNA here is from genome assembly GCA_947361185.1 of Charanyca ferruginea. NCBI lineage: Eukaryota > Metazoa > Arthropoda > Insecta > Lepidoptera > Noctuidae > Charanyca > Charanyca ferruginea. The sequence continues at coordinate 5,334,571 of OX376077.1, read as the reverse complement.
AATCTGTGATTTTTGGATAATATTTATGCTTCTGTTTTGTCTATTGCAGTATTTTTCAATGGTTGTAACAAAGCTCCATAATTATGGCCAGCAACATGTTTTTCACATTTAAACACATTTGTTACAACTGTTGTTTACTAGTAAAACGAGCCTAAACATTTAAAGAATGACTTTAACAGTACCTAGATAAGTAGTGAAAAACAAATATTTTAATTATTTAATTATGACTTAAAAAAAATACAATATTGTTATTTTAGGTTTTGCAAAACATTTAGTGACGCATCATTTAATCTTTTTGCTATCGATACAAAATTTCAGCAGCACTAGTGTTCATTATTAATGTTACACGCCGCTGCAATATAGTATTTCATGAACTATTTTAACTGAATTATGTATTCGATCATTATAGCTAAACTTAAACTTTAGTGGGCATAAAAGATGTCACAGTCGATAGACTAATTGTTCGATCGATACCTCTGGTAGTATGGTGGGTGTAAACTAAACCACTGAGAAAATAGTTTGGGTTAGGTTAAGTTAGAACTGTGACCATTAAAGCACGAAGGCGACTGGCGAGTGAGCGAAGTGACAGTGCCGCCGTAGCGGCCGCAGTGCGCCAGATCCCCTCTATTATTGGTAAGTCATTAGGGTTAGGTGAGTGGTATTGTTTTAGACCCGCTATACCACGAGGGGAATGATCAGTGGTATAGTAAATCCGCAATGTATAAAATCACAAACAGAATGGACCCCACAAACCTACTTCGTGTGCCAATGACACAATTGTCTGCGCAGGTCTCAAGCCGCAACGCTAACAGCGTTGCCGCATTTACTTCCAAAGTCAGTGTAAAGTGTCAAAGACAAAATTAACCTTATTTAAGCGAGGATAACATTGATACTTGTAAAAATGGTAATAACTGTGTACACCTATGTAGCGGTCAAACGCCATTTATTTCAATGAAACCATTTACAAGCTCTTTTGAACTGTCAAGGAGTCGGTCAGTTAGTCGGTAAAATTTAAGCAAGTTGCTCATTCCAATAGGTAGGTCTCTATGGAAAAGAACGAGCGAGAAACTCCACAGATACTCTTTTCAAGCCTAAACTGTATCCATAGCCTAGACATAACGCTGATGAAAACACTCTGTGGATGATGTTCGGAAGGAGGCAGGAGCAGAACCCCCCCTCCCCTTTATTTTAAACCGCTCTTCTCCATTCAAAGTTCATAATCCTAAGTGTCTGTTGACCAAATGCTCAAACGCTACTCAATTTACAAAAGTCTCTGTACCATCACAGTCACATTGACATAAAGTGAAAGAGACAGCGCGAGATTTAACGGCATCTTAACATTGAGTAGCCATGTATAATTGGTAATCTTCCTCCCCTCCACCTGAGTGGAGTGCCGCTCATTGGATACGAATTTATTTCGCGCACGTTGTGTACGCTAGTTACATGTGTCCGATTCAAGATGGCGGGCGTCTCGTTCGTTCAAGAATGTGTCTACGGGTTCGTTAAATAATTTAAATAAATATTATTATAACCGCTGTGTATAAGGCCTTATGTAATGTAGAGAATTATAATTGCGTTATTTATGTATTAATCTTAGTTAGGAATTTAATAGTAGGTATATTAATCAATTTCAGTCTCGTGTTATTTTGTCAACATTCCAAAGATTTTTAACCAAGTAAATGTCACAATATTATTTTTTGAAGTTGACGGATGAATAAATGAGGAAATAAAGCAGATATTCCATACAAAAGTGCAATAATTAAACGGCCAGAATGTATGGCTATGAGTACAGTACGATTCAAACTTTATGGCGGCTCTGAACACGAGTTGAGTGGCTGCGCAGTAACAATTTCACGTGTCAGCGGGGGTGAGGGGCGGAGTATTGCGCAGTCAGTAGCACACTTCACAGCCGCCATTAAGTTTGAATCGAACTGTAACAGCAGATTTTTTGGTCTACAATCATATACGGAATAGACGGTAAAAGTTTCAGTTTCAATGTTACGAATTTTTAAATTATAACGTCTTTGCTATATTCGCAGACTTCGATGAATAAAAGATGATTTTCATATTGTATTTCCAATATTAGACAGATCCTATATAATGTCGCCAGACCAGCGTCTTGTTTGTGGGCTGATTTTTTTTTTTAACTCCAGGGCCTCAGATTTTGAAACAAAAGGCAGATAGACCGCGAGGAACACTGAGAGTGACACATTAAAGCAAATACAAATTCAAAAGCGACCGTGGCGTTTACAAGTTTAAAAAGCATGCTTACTTATTAGATTAAACATATATTATGCATCTATTTATCAATGCTAAATAGATGCCTTGTTAAAATGTAGGTCTGGAGGCTCTACGATCTTAGACCATAAGGTACTAACACAAAAAAAGACAACATCGTGTACAATTTCCTTACTTGTTAAATGTATCATGCGCTATTTATTAACTTTCGCTTCTGTACCAAATATTACCTTTTCCTTTTCTAAGCAAACCCAAATATCAAATTAAAAAATAACCTCAAATATTATAATGTCATTGTAATTAATCATGGACTTTTAACGCCCTGTATAAAGTATTTAACTTATATAATTTAAGTATTATAATTATTTTTAATAAGCAAGAAGGCTGTATCTAGTAACTGCACATACGTTCATATACCTACATTGTTTTCTTTTGTTAAAAGCATTGATTTTTCACAGAACAGCCTTGAGTTTTTTTTTTATTACTAGGCGACTATTAAATGTAATGTGCACCGTTGGATTATCAACACTAAGCCATAAGCTGAATGTTGAAAATCCAACAGTGCACTTTTATGCATAAGCACTACATTTAAACATCGCTTAGTGGTAGTGAAACCGGGATGCGGAACACGCGCTTTGACTTAGATAATGTTTCCGTCTCAATCTTACACTTGTATATTGACAGGAGTGCGACAGTGACGGAATACTGCTGAGCCTTAGCTAGTAACGATTTATCTCAACCTCCATATTTTTGTAAGCTACTTGTAAACGATTTGTAAAAATACTTGCGTTGTTTGGCCAATACAAAATGTAACCTACTATCATATTCTAATAAAGCGAAAGAACGCAAATATTTGTACAAGTGTCGCTTTTTAATATTTACAAGACATTCACAGAGATGCGCAGACGCACTTGCCATCCTAACTTGCGTCTTTGCCATCAACAATCTGTGGTTTTCAATGCTTTTAGCAAAAGACATCATTAACGTTTATTTTGTTGAATTTGTAAAACATAATTTATAATAAATCTTTGTCAAGAATTCTTGTTTTATTTTACTCTTAGTTTTTTTTCTTGATTAGTCTAACAGCGCCCACTGGTGGCACGGCATGACTAGGAATTTTAACCTTTTGACCGCCAGTCATGTATAGATGACAAACCAAACCGTGGCCAGCACGCCATGATCACGACTAGATGACAGACGAATTACTACTCTATGGAATTACGTACAGAAACGTAATTCCATAGAGTAATATTTCGTAGCTTGGCGCAGAGGGCACGTTTTTGCTTTTTAACGTGTCGGTCAAAAGGTTAAATTATAGGTAACGCAGCATAAGGGCCGAGTCACACCGGAATGGCAGCGGCCAGCAGTATCGCGCGCCCTTCACACCCCACGCGCCTAGTCTCCTCTCGACTAGTTTAGTTTCTACATTCGGCAAGGAAACTGTGTGTTTGGAGTGAACATGATGAAATAGGGTATTTCACTCTATACGAGAAAAAATCTATAAATATGTTGTCGAGACAGTTTAGTCATAGAGTCGGAAAATGTAAGTTTTAGTTCATAAAATAACAAAATATTTTTTTAAATTCCATTCAAAGTTTTCAGTATTTTTAATCTGTTAAAAAACCATGAAATAGGCCATGTTATTACGCCGTACGGCTGTGTAAACAAAAAATTGTCAACTGTCAGTCAACCGATTGGCTTTGTACTTTTATTATTTTCGTAACCAACGTATTTTTTTAATTATTACACTTACCTATTGCAAAATATGCTTTTAATTATTTTTAAATTATATACAATTATCATATTTTATAAGAGCGCATTTGATACAAAACGAACTGACGTCATTTCCGCTGAACAATATGGCGTCCAGTAAGAGGCGTTTTCGTCAAATTACGCGCGAAATTTGAAAATTTTAAATTTAGATGCATTTTTAAGGCACTTATCGATTGAATAAAAATTTTATATTTATTTTTGGTGCATATTAGCACTACAGAATTTTATTGAGACACTTTAAAAATGGGTGTAATACCTTATTGGTTTCGCACTTATCGTATAACGTATCCCGCCGATATACTACACAGAAATGGTGCGCTCAGTGTTGCGACGGGCGTGAGGAGCGCGCGGGCAGAACGACCGACAAGACGCGCGAGAACGCTCGCGTCGCCGCGGCCGGCCTCGTGTCCTTTTCAAGCGATACTGGTCTTGTTAAGTATGTAGGTAAAGTTTAAAGTTATTTCACACTGAAAGTGCTCGCCGCGCCGCTGCCATTCCGGTGTGACTCTGCCCTAATAAACCAAACCATGACACGTCACCAGACCTTTATCATGTTTTTTGTTTCTAGTGAGTCACGGTCTCTATTTTGTGGAGGTGTTTTGCTCAGTCGCGTTCTCTCTAGACCCACGGTTACTAACCTGGGGGTAATTACCCCTGCGGGGGTATAACTGGTATTCTGCGGGGTAATAAGTGGTTATATACTATAACAAAGATTGCCAGTGCATTACCAACAAAACGAACAGTAGGGAACCGATCACTTTTCCGAATTATTTTTCTCCGAATTTCATTTTACCGAAAACTATTGAGCGACGTTTTTTTTTGCTATATGCATTATTTGACATATTTTTAGATCATCGAAGTATCATGTGTCATACGTATTATTTTACCGAACTATGTTTCTCCGATTTACAAAATAACTTTTTCCTATTGGCCGAAGTCTCTTTTGAACTATTTTCATTTGCCAAATAATTTATTTGCCATATTTTCAACCCGTCAAAACAACATTTCGGAATAATATTTTTACTTGGTAGGCTTTTCAACATTAAATTAAAATAGTGTCATAAAAAGTCAATACGTTACAAGCCGAAGCTGCGGTGGTGAGCGTTAAAACCATCTGCGACGATAAGCTCGCGTGGGGCCGCCCAGACCCCGCAGCGCCGGAGCCGTGACAAAAACAATGCTTGTGCATGTTGCATGCCTGCTTGCATGTTTCATGCTTCTTTGCACGCTGCATGCTTGCTTGAATGCTACGTGCCTGCTTGCATGCTGCATGTTCGAAGCAAGAATCTTTGTTTGCAAGCTTCTTACTGGGGTTTTATTAAGTGCCATTACGTTAAATAATTAATGAAACAAAATAGTAGGAAACTAATCAGAAATAAGCTCTCTATATGTACCTAACGCCACTGTAATAAATACATTAGTTTTGAAAGCTCTTTCAAATATTGAATTTCACTCAAATTGTCTTTATTTTCAAAAGATTTTGATTTTTCGTTTCTTTAACGACGTATTTTTTTTTCTGGTGGAGTACCGGTTATCATTGACTCAATATCAGACATATTTACTTCTAGGCGTTTGGTGAAATATGGTAATTAAAACAGTGGTATAACGAATGTTCGAACAAATGTTATTTCGGCTAAGTGTATCTTCGGTAAAAACTATTTCGACCAAATGAAACGTCGGAGCAACGAAAAAAAGCGAATTGATAATAGGTCAACTGATACAGTGGCAGACGTGACTTCGATGAAGTAAAAAAAAACGAAACGAGAAAAGTTGAAAAGTTTTAGGTGAAATGAAATTCGGTCAAATACACTCGGCGTCACAAAAATCGCACCTCTTTAAGAATTCCCTTCAAAGTCATTTTAACCCTATTAATCAATGGTATACATATGACTATAAGGTATAATTGGAAAGGCAATTTATTTAAATTTCAGAATAAATCAATGGATTTGGTTTTTTGTTTACCAGGGAATAAAAAAAAGCAAGCTAATGCAAATGATTAAAAAGTTAAATTTTATTTTATCAGCAAAAATTACAACAAAGTCCTTAAAACTAACTTAAAACCTAGTGTTACCCCCCCTAGCCCTGATGACTGCTTCCATGCGTTCTCTCATGGACCTTATTAATGTGACAACAGTCTCTTGTGGAATGTTGTCCCATTCTGCAACGACGGCATCTTGAAGGTCTTGGAGAGTGGTAGGGGCAGGATTTCGTGCCCGTACTCGCCGTTTCAGTTCATCCCAAAGGTGCTCAATAGGGTTCAGGTCTGGACTTCGCGCCGGCCAGCGATGTACCGAGCAGCAGTCAGCGACCCTTGCCCGCGAGCACTTCCAGTCCGAGAAACACACACAAGGTTCGTTTTACCGTCGATTGACATGCCGCCCCAGAACATGCACGAGCCACCCCCGTATTCCACTGTCTCTTGAATACAGGCTTGTGCGAATCGTTCCCCTTGCCTCCTATACACTCTTCAACGCCTGTCGTTGCAGAAAAGACACACCCTCGTCTCATCCGAGAAGAGCACAGCCCTCCATTGGTCTATTGGTCCACATGGTCACGGGCAAATTGCAACCGGTCTCTCCTATGCTGTGCAGTCAATTTGGGCCCTGTAGCAGCCCTATGAGCTGCAATTTTCTTCTCCCGCATTCTTCTTCTAATCGTGGAGACGCTTACAGAAGTTCTGCGAGCTGATAGCAGTTGTTGTTGCAGCTCAACAGCATTGGAGAACCGATTACGTAAAGACGTCGAAACAATGAAGCGATCGTCTCTTTCGGATGTGCACCGTTGTCTTCCAGATCCACGTCTTCGGATATAGCCACCAGTCTCTTGGAAACGTTGGAACACTCGTCGAAAGGCAAAACGACTCAAGTTCAGTTGCCGAGCAACATCACATTGCCGCATCCCTGATTGCAGTAGTGCAATGACTTGAGCGGCTGCAGTGGTATCCATCTTCTGGGGTATTTTTCTTGCTGTAGCAGTTCACGTGTGTTCACTTCAAAGGTTGAATAGCGAATGACCCACATTTTTTTTTTTTTTTTTTTTTTTGATATGACCACTCGCAGCGCAACAACTCTCTGAGGTTGATGCTGCTTAACCGGACAATCCTGTGGTGGCCGAAAATTACTTTAAGGCCCCCAGCCAGGGCTTACAAACTAAGGATATTTATTAAATGAACAGACACTAAGGGCACCCCCTGCGGGGTTCGAACCTAGGCTTAGTGCGTCATTAAGGGGACAGCAATGGTCAGGCTGGGTCGAAATTATTTAGGGGAATTTAAAGCTACAGGCTCAGCGGCGTGGGCTGGCTCGTCGAGCAAGAGTCGGGCTGTACCCACATTTAACCCGGGTTTAACCCGGGTCGCCCGTTTTATACCCTTGTAGGGAGGTGCAATTAGTGGCCGTTGTAATGCGTATTTTGACAACATTTTTTTTAACGTTACGTGCTAATGAGATCTGTTGTGTTTAGGAATTCTAACTGTTGTTAATTTAAAGGTCGTTAAACATACTTTTAATTGATACCAATATTAATTGGGTTTAATGTATTCGTTACTGGCGGGACATGTTTTAAACTTATTTTCGAAAAGGTGCGATTTTTGTGACGCCGAGTGTATTTTTCGACCTTGTTATAGGTAACCCGAACAGTACCAACCTTCACACTAAAAATGTTGTATTTGCAAGTTTTTTCAATATTATGAAATCAATGATAGACCATTCTGACACTATTGTAATAGAGGACTTGGGCAGCAATCAGGAAAGATACGGAACGGCTTTGCGTACTTTCCGAAGCACAACCACCAATTTTAGGTTTAGTACATAGTCTGTTAAGATTATATAAATAGGTAATGTGATTTGCAAGAACTTACTCAATATTTTTGTGCAATTTTTATATGTCCAATAAAGTCAATTTGTATTTATGTGTGTTGTTTTGTTCTGTGTTCATTGGTAACATGACGGAGAGCGGGAGGGGTAAAACAGATTCTCTATTTAGGTCATAAGGGTGATAAAATCGAAAAGGTTAGGAACCACTGCTCTAGACAGTAGATGGGCATACATACTACCTTTTTTTTAAATAGTTTGCCCGTACCTGGAAATTCTCCTGTATGATTGGGTACGTTTACAAACAACACACAGACAACCAGACCTGGAACAACTACGCCATATCAATATTTGTTCCGTGCGGGAATCGAACCCACAACACGCGACACAGCAGCCAATCGCTCAGCCGCTGCGCCAACTGCGTCGTCAAAAGTTTTACATACGTACATACTGAACAAGTGTGTCCAATCCTATTGCTTAGTAAAAAAATAAATCAAACCACACAAATACCGAATCATATCTCTGTATTTAAATAAAACTGACGAACTAGTAGACAAAAAGGACATTGTATCAATAACATACTATTCAGAGGTTACATGAATAAGCACGCTTTTTCTATTTCTTATTAATTGTTACTGTGAGAGAAAGTGCACAATGTTTATGGGTCAATTCATACTAGAGCAGAGTCGAAGCGTCAATCTTAACATAGCAAATTCACCCTTATCTCCACAACATACTATACATTTTTCCTTTAAGATAAGAAAGACTCGATTCGCGCGCATTCGACAGAATTCGCGTCGAAGCACAACTAACACCGATTGGTGCGCGCGGTTTCGCGCGAACTTAAGTGCGAATCAACGCATCGGCATCGGAAACTGGTCCGTGACGGCACTACAAGGGTAAAAGTGTGCGAATACGCGCATTCATGGAACTTCGCTTTACTTGTGAAGAATTTGACGCTTCGATGCGCTTCGACTCTGCGCTAGTATGAATTGACCCTATTGGGTAGTAGACAACACCATCACTACATTTAAAAATTAAAGTTTGTTTTCGTTCGGGCTCCGAAACAGCTGGCCCGATTCTGTTATTTCTATCGCTAATAGGAATCTATGTTATCCCCGAGTCGTTTATGGTACAAATATCCAAAAAAAAAATAGGGTTTAAAAAAAATGCGTGGGCAGTCGCAGGAAAATCGCCATGACAAACTTTCCGAATGTGAAAAAAAAAAAAACGAAATTTTTACCCTGAAAAAACCCCCGATCCATTTTGTAAAATTAGATCTGTCGCTTTAAAATCAATAAAATAATCAGAAAAAATAATAAATAATATTTAAACAATCAGTAACTGTAATTGAGTTGACAAATAAGTGAGGTCACAATTTGCTATTGCCTATAAAATAAATGGGAGAAACCCGTTTTGACTGGTCATAAAAACTGTGTCAACTGATTGATGGTGACTACTACCCAATTGTCATAATAATTATAAAAAACAAACAGGAATGGGCTAGACGCGTCTACATCGTAGCATAATATTATATGTTCTAACGTGAAAATAATTAATCCAAAGCATTGAATGAGTTCGACTCTCTGTTCCACAGATAATACAAATGTTATGTCAAATGAGAAAACTATTATTATCTATGGTTTGTAGTTTCTAATCATTGTGCACTGTCAATTTCACTTTTATTTTTTATTATTTTTACGTATCACGAAATTAATTATGATTGTATTAAAAAATAAGCTAAATTAACAGTTTATTAGTAATATTGCTTCAGGAACATTTTTATTGGGCACCCGTTCTTTACTTAGGCTCAACGGAGACAGAATACCAATATACTCGAGCAGTTTTAATTGATAATGAACTATAAGTAACAGAAATGAGATTGAGAATTGCGGTATTTGACTTGCACGCAGTTTTACAATAATCAACTCTATTCCTATTACATTAAGGTTATTAAGAATTAATAACTAAAAACCGCTAGTGCATATCGCCTGCCCCTGCGTTGACCCTCACTGAGGTAAGTGTACATGAAATGAAAATATTACAAATGACTATGACGTTAGTACAAAAACGATATTGATGCTAAACGGGTGCAAATATCTTAGAGAGATCTAAAAAATAGTATTTAATAATTTCAAAACCAAATTAACATAATTTCGATATTAATTTACAATTGGACACAAAATAGAAACAACACTAGCCTACACTGTAACAAAAGACTGACTTACACATTACAATTATAATAATATATCTAAAATAAATATTATTGCTAACAGATGATGCTAGTGGAAGGTTAAATAAAAGATTAATGTTACAAATAATTATACAAGAACACATAAAAAAAGTCGATAAAAATATCGACACAGCACATGAACGTCACAACACTATGTGTTTGTTTCCATTTTGTGTCGCAAAGTATTAAAAACAATGAAAATAAAACAAATGTAATAATAAAGGTGACGAAAAACACCAACTTTAACATTAATGCTTAAAAATATCAAAATTTTCGTTTTTTTTTTTTAATAACCTAAAGACTCCTGTTTACAATGGCCTATAACTAGCCCCCGCTTCATCCACAGCACTCGTATAAAAACACTTCAATCTTATAACGGGCCACGATAGCACGGAAATACAGTTTTTTCCAAAGATAATAAAAGCTGTGCCTATTGCTATTTACTTCTCACTCACACACATTCTGTTGGAGCGAGAGGCAAATAGTGAAGACGCGTATTTAATACTACTGTTATCCTGCCAGTCTATTCAAGCGGAGAAATGAAAAAAAAAGAATAGGAATATAGAGACTATTTTCCAATAATTACAAGAAAAAAAATGCAAAAAGAGATATTATTTTAGCCCTAAAACACAATTAACTTACAATTAACTGTTAAATTAGATTTTTTGTTGGTTTGCAATCTATAAACAGTAAATCAATTTAGTTGGCACCTATGTGCGTCAAAGCAGCAAATTGCTTTACAAAATATAAGCGGGAATCGCATTTTTTGATAGCTCCTAAGAAGTATGTCAATTCCAATAAATTGAAATGACGTGAACTTAGTTAAATTTGCTGTCTCCGATCTCATCCGCTCCAATAGACAGGCAGTATTCAAAGCATAGAGTAAGTCTCTGTCTCATTATTTACAAACTTTTTATTATAAACTCCCGCGCTACCGCTTACCATAACTATCTACCTATCACTATAGTAAAAACATTTCAACATCAGCCATTGAATACAGGAAAATAATAAAGTTTAGCCAATAGTATGGTAACGAGATAATTTGGACTATTACAACTTACGCTAGAAATAATGCGATTTATTGTCGCCAATTATTAAAAATTACATCAGTTTAGTATTGGAACATTGGGAGTATTAGAATGTTGCATAATTATACTGGAAATTGTTAGCAGTCAAATATCAAATTATTTAGGCTCAATGGATACCACCGCGGAACGGAACGTAAGCCATGTTGCAGTCGAATGTATAGGATTTGATTATGGAGGGTAGAGGCACAGTATAAATATTATTTCTACCGTAGAGTAGCGACACACCCCGCCTCCCTCCGAAACACTGTTCCTCACCTCTACTCTACCCGCGTCGAACCTGCCCCCGAAACTGCTTTTAGTTCAGGGCTGAGACTCGCGGCGCGTACACACACGTACGTATTTGTTGTCTGTTATTTCGGTTGTAGTGTAGGTAATTAAATCGTTTCGTTAGTATGGAGTGACGTAGGTGTGGTAGAGGTAAGGAGAAAAGTGATAACAGTTCCAAAAGCCACCAAAATGCGTAGCAAGGGCGGTAGCGTAGCCGTAGGCACGGAGTATGGTATGAATGCAGCAGCTGTTGTTGACGGATTGAAGTACTTTTGCCCGGTCGCGATTGTAGCGCCTTATAATCTTTATTTAATAAACTATAACGGACACTTTTTAATACACAGAGACGGTTCTCCTAACCTGTACCCTCCATAGCTTTCGATAGGATTCTACTCTTCGGAATTCGAGAGAATTCATTTAAAGACAAGCGATTAGTACATTAAACGTATTTAATTAGTGTGATTGGGTTTCAGATTTCAGCGTTTGTCCGTTAAACAATGTATGTACAGTACGCAAAGGAGATAAGTATCCATGTCGCCGGAAACAGTTGAAGTTTACTTAGGAACCGATAGGTTTTTATGAATAAAATAAAATACAATTTATAGAGAATAAACAGTTCAATGATTTAATAAAATTTCATTTGAAAGCCCGCATTGGTTTCTAAGAAATCTTCAACTATTCCCGACGACATGGATACTTATCTCCTTTGCGTACTGTACATAAAGTTCATAATGCAATGTGCACAAAATTCTGTTTTGACAAATTCCGCGACGGTGTGATTTGAGCCTAAAAGTTGTATAACACAAAATTATCCCTATTACTAGGCAGTTAGGTTCGATCATTGCAACGTTAGTCGGAGAAATTACGACCAAGATCCGAACGTACATAGTAGAGTACACTGTGTCTGACCGCAACCAGTCGATCGGCACATCATTGTAAGTCGTTCGATCAAACGCACTATAGGTATTTGTTTTCTTTAGTGCTAAGCGCCACTATTTTTTTTATTAAACTTCAGAGAAAAATGTGATTTAAAGAAACCAGTTTATTTTGTATTATACATTAAATCCGACCATCTTGAAGTTCTATTGAAGTTAACTGCTAAAAATTTCATAGCGTGAACACTACATGTGGTTTGAACTGCATCAAATTGTTTATTGTTTCATTGTTTTAATTAAAAAAAAAAACATACTTAATACAAAAATAGAATGTCATAAATGTGTTTCAATTGCCAAAATGTCTTGGCACATATTCTTAGTTTTTATTTCGGGTATTCATGGTAAACAAAAGTAGTGTAACATTGTTGCAGCAATGTTGCTAGCAACATAGCAAAAACATGTTGCTGCAACAAAAGAAAACAAATAAAAACAATGTTGATGCAGTTTTATTGCTTCTCAAGTGATTTATTGTTATTTATCAATGCGTAAGCACTTCGATATGCAGTGAATAATATAACATATAGAACTATTCATTCAGTTAGATTTGGTTCATCAAAATGCATTTATTTCCTTTTAAATTATATTTCATTACGTACACTAGGGTGGGATATTCACGGACGATTAAACACTTGTAGAAATTGGGTCTTCATTTTTGAACTAGAATCGCACAAAATAATAACTTTATCAATTTTTATTTTATACAGAACTTAACTAGCTTCTGCCCGCGTCTCCTGTCCGCGTGAATTTTGGTACAAATTCCTGATTTAAAATATAGCCTATCATCAGCGAAAAAAAAAATTGTAGTAGAGTTAGTTTGCCGTGTGGTGCCGGCCGCGACTAGCACCACCCTATTTCTACCCGTGGGTGTTGTAGAAGGCGACAGAAGGACATTGACCAGAGGATGGGCAGCAGCGATCGACAACATGCATCGGCCAAACATGGCGATTACGGCTAAACCCCCCCTTGGGAGGTCTTCCAGCAGTGGGCGTCTAAAGGTTGACACGACGATGATAATGAGTAGAGTTAGTATACCAGAAACTCGAAAATGGAACAGTTTGTATAAAATTATTGTCTCCATGGAGTCTTTACAAAATTAAGTGTACGTATATTGAGCTATATATCTATAAGTCTTCCGAACGAATTTCAGTCACGGTGCCCAATCTCAACGTGCGCAAACAGAGGTGCACTCCCTCTTCCCTCTCTCTGTATCTATACTAATTTCATAAAGGGGGAAGGTTTGTAAGCTTGGAAGTAGTAGCAGGTAATCACCAAAACTACATATCAGACTTAAAAAAAAACACCAATAGGAAGCTGCTATCTAAACATCTAAACTGATATTACAAAGAGGAAAGGTTTGTTTGATACGATTTAACTCAAAAACGACTGGTCCGATTTCCAAAATTCTTTTACCAATCGAAAGCTACATTATCCCTGAGTAACATAGGCTATGTTTATCAATTGAAAAAAAAAGAGATCCTTGAGAAAATTGACGCGGGCAAAGTGCTAGTAGACTATTTTTTATTATACAAAAAATCGAAATGTGTGCTGGGGACACATAGTAGAAGTGAAACTTCAACGGACAATGGCTCCGCCGCTGCCGTCTCTTACCACACGATATATCGCCTACCCCGTCCACGCGGCCTTAACGCTTTTTCGTGACAGAAAAATCCTAATAACCCCGTTTATATAGAAGTTTCACTTCAAAAAAGGGAATCGTTAAAACATTCTCACGGCCAAAGTCGCAGGCACAAGCTAGTATGTAATAAAGAGAATATAACCCGACCGTTTAACAGAAACCGTTCCTGAGGTAGCTGCGCGGTGTGGGAGGAGTGACAGTTGTCACAAATTGACGTATCGGTGAGCTCTCGCATGACGTCACCACACCCCTCCCGCACCGCGCAGCTACCGCAAGAACGGTTTCAGTTAGCGTTGCCTATACTATCGATAGTTGACTTTGGAAACTAGTAACAGTATCGATAGTACCGCTATCGATAGTATTGGAATCGAAAAACATGTAATACTATTGATGGAGTACTATAGTACCGATAGTATTGAGTTTGGATACTATCACTACAAGTGTGATTTACAACAATTCCTGGCGATACTATCGATAGTATTAGAAATATCGATATTTTTACCCCATCGATATATTTTAACGAAAAATCAATAGCATTGTGTTGATTCAGAATTTCTTTGTGACATGTCATCCAACAAATTTTAGTGTCGCTAACCCTATCCAAAATGACCACATCGCTGATTTTTTTACATCTTTCTTCCATTTAGACTGGACTTAATTTCCACTTCGAGCCGGATCTCGCTCAACTCACTTGAATCAACTTTTAGATGAATGGAAATTTCGTCAAAAGTGGGTAGGGATTATTCTGTACTTTCTGGTAAACTAATAATCGTCACACAAATTAATTATGCAATTTTAACTAATTGAAAACAGTAGTAACTTGCAAATACAAAATAGGTATTCAATTTTAATATGTAATAATGACTTATATCCTGATGAAATACTATAAAATTTTCGTTAAATATCGATCGATGGGGTAAATATATTAATATTTCAAATACTATCGGTAATATCGCCAGTAATTGTTGTAAATCACTCTTTCATAGCGATAGTATCAATAGTATCATAACTCAACACTATCGATATTGTTACTAGTTTTTGAGGTCACGATAGTATTGCAATACTATCGAGAGTCAATCGATAGTGGAGCTACACTAATATCAGTTAAGCGGCCGGGCGATAACATGAAAAGCGTGCGACAGAAAAATCGATGTCATCGTCCGTGGATCCCAATTTACATATCTAAATGATATTAGGTATTCACAGATTATTGTTTTATACATAAGACAGGCCATATGTACAATTTTTTGTATGTCAAATTCAGTTAAGATGTGACGAGAAAGTGTATTCAATAAATTATATTTAGGGAACTGCAGTGGTTTTAAAATTCAGTCTTATTTCTGGTTTATCTATTTACAATGGGCAGTTTTGGCTAATAGGAGTTAAAAGAATATTTTCTGTAGGAGATTTCCTCAAGTATTCGTAAGTTCCTCGACTTTCATCGTGAGATTCTTAGAGCATCAGATCACGTTTAATTTTGTGCGTAATTTACAATTATTTACAATACCTTACATATTAGGAAAAGTAACAATATTACCTCTCGTTCTTTCTAACAGAATAGCTCTGATTTTTTTTTACTAGGCAAGGGAATCGCATCCAATTTCCATATTAATAACATTAATAGCCAAATATTCAAACGCTACTCAAATTTAAGATGCTGTTAAGTCTCGTCAGAGACAGCACGAGATTTAACGGCATCTTAAAATTGAGTAGCGTTGAGTATTTGGTCATAAAATTATAAAAAATACTGGGATTATTTAATTTCAAATTCAAATGCTCTAAGATAACAACAATCGGCCACAATAAAAGTTCATCAGGTAAAGTCTATCACATTGTATCATTTTAATATCTATTGCTTGCTTCCGTACTATTGAGAAAATAAACTTCAATGTAAAACACGCAATGGAATATAAAAATAAAGTAAACTACTATGCTTAGTCTCTCGTCACATCACTAACGTCCCTAATAACGACAATTTGACAATTTGGTCGCAATTATTACAAAAAAAATATATACCGTCAGCAGAAAAGATTACAATTTTTTTTAGCAAAATATTTTTTTTACAGTTGTGTTCATCTATTTATCACAGAAACCGTCTAGAAGCATACCCTACTTTTTTATCTATTGCTTTTTATTGTAATAAAGCGTGTATTCGAGTCTTTTGTTTTTTTTTTCTTTTTCATTATTCCAATGCAATGAGTGTCCTGTGAAACTGATATAGAACTACTTATTCTAATATTATTATCAATCTGGTATACTGATTGAGACTTATAAACCTACTCAATTTAATGCTGAACAACTATCTTTACTACGGAAAGATAAATACACAGAAAAGACATACAAATGACAGACTGTCATCAAAAAAGTGACAAGTGTAGTCACCACATCGTGGTTAAACATGTAAGAATCTTGAGAAAATAAAAGAAAACAGTATTTTTTTTCTAGTTGACAGATTTTTTATTGCACTAAGTCCGAAAAATAATATTAAAACAAGCTTGTAAAGTGAAATTTGGCAACAAAAGATTTAATAACATGAACAAATACCCAAATTCAAAACCAATCAAAACAAAACCGACAGCAAATTCAATCACTTTAATTTTCGTATTATTTTTTTTCAATTACATTTATTCTGCTGACGGTACAAACAACTATAACTTACTACTACCGCAGTTTCGCTTGGCGCTGTTGCCAGACCGCGTATTTCGAGCAGGCTGTGTCTATCATCTGATTCATATGCCGCGTCAACGTCGTCGCTAACGGCGTCAGGTCCCGAAGCATTTTTTCCTAGTAATAAAATGATGGTTAAAAAATTCGAATAGAATATCTTGGAATGGGAAAGGCGTCTGTTTTAACATTGAAATATCGATTTGAAAAAGGATATCAATTTAAAAAAAATACTAGGGTCTTTCTGGTACACGTTGTATAGAGAAACATAAAACTAAATGAGTATAATGTCGCGTTTAAAATATTGGATACACATAAAAAAACAGGTAATGATTTTTCATATTAATTATAGGTAGATCAACTCTACAAATCCAAAGAGTTCCCAGCGCTCAAAGGCAGACCAATATATGAAGTGTCAAACTGTTCAAAATAAAAAGAAAATTTAACTTTAATTTATCAGCGGACAACACTATGTCTTGATATAGAATATAAGTCTTTCTGCTACACATGTGTTGTGGTGTAATAAATATTACGATAACCAGAAGATTATTTTCGCTGAATAAATTCAATACACACGATCTTGAGCCATGTGTGGTGCAATTATTAATGTCGCCCTGACCTTATGCCAGGAGGTCGTATATGGAATTTGTCAATAACGTGTCTTGTGAAGGGATAAAGATACAGTCATAAACAAGCTGGAAGGGACAAAGTAACACAAACACATAGTAACACCATAATTCTATGACCTCGACCCCCAATTTGCAAATAATAGCACCTCTTCCATACATTTTGGTCGTATAGGGTACAGTTTTGTATGTTATTTTTTAAATAACCTACAAAAATGTTAACTTTCCATCTTTGGAGGACTTTCAATCTCTGTTTTAACTGTGTTAAAACAGAGATTGAAAGTCACCCAAAGTTACCCAAATCCATTAAGGAACGACTCCTTAATGGATTTGGGTGAAAATGAGGCACTGAAAAGTGGGAAATAAAACCTTTTATCACTTTAAAAAGTTATTTATCACTTTTTAGTTTTTTTTGAAGGTGGTTCTCTTATTTCAAAAAAGTTTTTATTTACCACCCTTGGTGACTGGTAGAGAATGCCTAAGGCATTAAGTCCGCCTCTGTACATGTCTTGAAGTATAAATAGATAAACCATACCCGTAGAGAGAATTAAGAAACTTACCTCAAAAGGCCTCAATTTAACATTCCTAAATCTGAGTAGTGCTTCATAGAACTTCTCTGCTCTGGCGCTAGTGTCCTCCGTGTCCGGTGCAGCGCCCGGCTGAGGGAAGCAACGCCACAGCTCTCTAAGTAACTCGCCCCCCGATAGGTAGATGCGATGGAGTTCTGACTTCACGTCAGGAGGTATTAGTTCTGAAATTAATGGTTTTGGTTGAAGGAAGGATAGCAGATTTTGGTTTCCAATGAGACAGTTGTCAGGTTAGTTGAGAGATCTCAACTGAGAAAGAAAGAAAAAAACGTCGCCTACCTACGTCTTGAAACGAGCAATTAGTATCATTTTCTTATTAACTTTATTTAAATTAAAACCATTTTAAATTGTCAAGGAGTCTGATGAAACTAGATGGAGAACAACGAGCAAGACACTTACGATATCATTATATTTACACAGTACACTTGCAGCGGCATCAGCTGCAAGCAATTTACACGAATCATTTTAGACTACACCTGTCTAGCAGAAGTCGCCTTTATTTCTTTGACAGGTTAAAGAATCATGGCGAGATTCATACATTCATTTGTATGAAAATAAAAAGTAATTTAGAGGGATTAAAATATTTTCCAATGTGAAGAATACATTACCAGGAGTAGATTGATATATTTAGCATATTTTTAAACCCCCGCATAATTAAAATATTACGAAATGAAAATAACACTTTTTCGTTTCATAAAAAAAGCGATGTTAACGGACGTATAAAGTTGACAGACAAGTGATGTGACAAGGGTGTGGAAAAAAAAAACATTAATTTGTGATATTTCCCATAAAACGATGCAATTTCAATGTAAGAACTGCGAAACGGTCGGCTGTCAGTGTCACTGTTACTGTCAGTAGCCGTTTCGTTCTGAAATAATGAGCTTTTCGTTGAACTATTAACTGTTTTTTGCGGAGTTTTAAAAATATTGTAAATACCTGAAGATACTCTTTAGGTACCCAAGAATATAAAAAATTGAATTTGAACTTCTCTAAACATCTTTTTTTTTGCACAAATCTCGCCATGATTCTTTACTACACAGATTTCTCTCAAGCGGATATATTTAACTCTACTAAAGACTTTCTTAGTAGTCCGTTACTTATCCTAGATAAACAGAGAAACTATTTTTAGTCATACAACACTGTAATACACTGTTTTGTAATATTATGTGGGATTTATATAAAAATGCTTAATTTTTGTATTTGATTTTCTGTCTTCAAATCTAACGTCTTACAACTTTTCCTTTCTTTTCAAGTTTCCTTTTCACTAATTTTACATTTTAAACATATATTCACTATCTGTTTCACTCCTTGACTACTGCATACATTAATTACTGTCACTCTATTATGCTTCACATTTGTCGCTTCATCTTCACTATGAAGGGTAGAGATTTATTTATTTAACGAGTACATTATAAGCTCACAGTGAAAAACCAAAACGCGTAAATGCTAGAATGAATCACATTATTAGTACTAATTAATACACGTAAATTATTTATGTCACAAGAATTAAATTAGTTAATATAGTCACAATTGTCAAACAGATTAAAATTAATAATTGATTATTATTAGTAATTATAAATTAATGTCATAGTAATTAACCATTAGATGGGGAAAAAATAAAAATATCAAGAAAATCATTTTTTGTTAAGAAACATCAGCACACCCTTCTTAAAAATGTTCAAGGTGTCAACAAATATGAGATAAGGGGCGAAAGTTGAAAGTGTCCAATTTTAAGCAGCAAGGTAACAGTTTCGAAACCTGCCAAAATGGCGCTAGTGTAGGCACAGGGTATGGATATGTGTCGCCTGTGGGGATTATGGCAATCCCCCCCTCCCCCTTATGAGCCCATTGTTCAACAGTGGACGTTTTCCCGCTGATGATGATAATTATGATGAGTACTCACGTGCCATAGACGCGGCGTGGTGGTGTCGCATGAGCGCTCCGCCGGGGCTGAGCTCCCCCAGCGCGCCCACGCACGCGCCCGCGTTAGCGCGCACGGGGCGCGCGCACTGCTGCCCGCTCGACCACGCCTGTGCACCACAACAGAACTTACACAACTGATTCTGTCGTGTCTACGTAGAGATGATAACACCCACAGATATAGATAGACCTAGATAACGCAAGAGTAACTACTTCGCGTGCCTAGTATATTTGACTCTTTTTTATACATTGCTCAGGCTCACATACTGATTCATTGTTTGTTAAAATATAAGGAGTGGTCGTCTACTGTTTCAACATTTGTAATAATATGTGAACACTGTGTATCTATGTACATATAACTTAGTCTGTCATTCCTTAATCTGTGATACTTTGTACACACTTTCAAATACCTAGTGTTTTTATGCAAGGTACATCGTATTCACGTATAATTATATAATTCCTGTAAATGCAAATATTGTTAACATCGTTTTTAAAAGAGTAAGTATGGAGATTCTGGCCCATTCTTCTCCATACAAAACTACCTTTTGGAATGGGCACCTAAAATCAATTTTTTTTTCTCATTTGACGTTCAAAAGTGCCTTATAATGGTCTAATTGAAATAAATGATTTGACTTTGACTTTGACTTAGTTTCGTGCCGAACTACGATAAGAAATCGTAAGTCGAAAAAACAATTAATTTTTTAATCTAATACCCTCAGTAATACCTGGGAATACCAAATTTAGGAAAAACAAAACATTCGTATTACTTTGTGACGTCCAAAAAATGACACGCTTGGTTTTTATACAGATCGTGATACTTGCGTTATCTAGGTCTATCTATATCTGTGATAACACCCGATAGGTTTTGCGTCGGGGGTTAATAAAGACAGCCCTTCGCTCAGCAGTCGGGCAATATAGGCTATGGAGCAGGCTTAACCCTTTCCCTGTCCAATGTTAATTGTTTAACTATTGTGTCTGCATGACAGACAGTCAACGTGAACTTTTGGTGGTCATGGACCACATTCACAATTTAAACAATTGGGTACTTGACACCACCAATCAACTGACATACTTTTTATGAGCTGTCAAAACGAGATTCCTCCATAGATTTTGTATGACAATAGCGGCCTGTGACGTCACTTATTTACCAACTCAATTGACTAACTATTAATTGATTTCAAAGCAACTTAAAATCGAAATTTACAGTTAATTGAAAATTATTTTATTGGTTAATGGTGTCAACAACCCAATTCCACGGACCCCTGTCAAAGAATATTTTAGGAAAAGAAAACAAGCCCTATTTCGTGTTCGTGGCTTACCGAGAAATGCTGATTTTACTACACAATTTCCTAATAAATATGTTGTGATTTAACTGACCTACTGCAGCCCCTGATACACATGCTACGGACCCCTTAGGGGTTCGTGGCCCCACTTTAAGAACCCGTGCTATAGAGAATAAACAAGTGGCGCAGTAGCTGAACGATTGACTGTTGCGCAGCGTGTTGCGGGTTTGAATCCCGCCCAGGACAAACATTTATGTGATAAGCACTTGTGTTGTGGGGCACTTGTGGGGCGTGTGGGTTGTGTGTGCTTACGCTTGTTTATGCATTTGTGTATCTATAAAAACTGTCTGACACCCATAGTGCAGGGTCTACGTAGTTTGGGGTCAGATGACCGTGTGTGAAATATGGCCACATATTATCATTAATATGTCTGCCAGGCCACTAATCTAGACCATTCTAAAGCCTTTAACACTGTTCATCGTATATTTTTACAGCGAAATTATACGTTTTTTTTAATGTTCGGTTTAATAATGTTGCCAAATATAGCAGACATGTTCGTTAAGAGTAAATTATGTAATGAAAGGGAATATTTATTTCTTTTCATACTTTTTACTATTTGGAGTTTCAAAAGGTTCTCGCTTAGGACCACTCGAAATTTACTTAAAAGATTTATTATTTAAGTAATCAATGATTAACTTTTACTTACTTGGCATATCGACGCTAGTGCTGATAGAGGTGGTGGGTTGTTTGTTTGTGTGTGTGGTTGGTATGACTGAGTCGATGGTCCAAGGAGATACCGTTCTATCTGTAATGACAATAGCATTCAGTAAAAACGAATAACCAAATTAATCACAGACAAACAAGAGCAAATCTTTTTTTAAATTGTAAATGGCAAACAAGTAAACAAAAAAAAACCTTAATATTAAACCACGTGACAGCCATCACTTTGGTGAAAAAGAATACATATAAAAACATTATAACAATACACAGTCTACCAACTTTGTTTAACTGGAAAACACGAAAAGAAAGGATATAAATGAACTGCCCTATAAAAAAATTACAATGTTCCATAATTACGTAATCAATCACGTTGACACAGCTGTTACGAAACGTGTTAAAACTTTCACAAACGAACGCCTTCACCGTCTTGGTGTTTGGCTACTGTTTCACGACACTCCTTTTGGCCTCGCTTGCCTACGTCTAGGACCTTCTTGCTGTTCTCCTCATCGCTGTCGCTGTGGGGAAGCTGTCAACAGCCTCGGACACCACGTTCTGCCGTGCAGCCGGAGTGCGGGTCGCATAGCGCATATTTACACTTCCCATGACCCAGGTCTGGTTTTTACCTTGGTCAGGCGTTAAAATATAAAATTGCAAAATATGCGACGTCGCACCAGGGAGGGAGGTACTCAAATGTGACCACCTCTGCCAAAGACGGGGGGGATCGCATCAGGGAGAGGGGTCTCTCAAATGTGACCACCTCTGCTGAAGACAGGGGAATCATTAAATTCGGGTGACGTCACTTGTTGATAGCCTTATTGACGTCAGTTACTGCTATGCTGGCGAGGAGCGGAGCACGATGAATTGGTTGTTAAGAACTCTGGTACTATAAACAGCAAAACTACGTCAAAACAAAAAAAAACACCTCACCTTAGATAACTTCAATTCCTGCGCATCTTCATTCCCGGGTCTATCTTCTAGATCTTCATAGTGTAACTTCTCTAATATTATCTTCTTCCTATCCGGTTGTTCTGTGCTACTCTCTTCTGCCGTTCTCTTCTGTGCTACACCATTGGATTCTTTGACACCATTCTCAACAACTTTGTTGTTATTCGTCGTTTTACTACTACTGTTATTATTATTATTACTAGAATTTGTTTTATGACTAGCTTTGAGCACCTGGAATTGAGATTAAAGTAAATTTAGAACATACGACCTATCACTACATATTATAAAGTCCCCCGTCGCAGTGAATATCAGAAACTACTGGTCCACAGATATAGATAGACCTAGATAACGCTGGAGCAACTACTTCGCGTGCCTAACTTACGATACAAAATCGTAAGTAAAAAACTAAAGTAAACGTTTCCTTCCATCGGTAAGTCATTTTGTGATTACGACGACACGGTTTGCGCAGTGGCTGAGCGATCGACTGCTGCGCAGCGTGTTGCGGGATCGATTCCCGCCCAGGGTAAATATTTGTGTGATGAGCACTTGTGTTTGCCTTGTGTTTGGTGGATCTGCTGTCGGATTTGTCAGCTGTCAGATGTCAGATTTGTCATATAAGCAAAAACAGTCCTGTCAGATTTGTCCCCTGAGAGTAAGTTCGGCTGGGGGGGCTAAGGTCGGGGGGGGGGAGTTCGGTGGGGGGGGGTAAGTTTGGCCAGGGGGTAAGTTCGTCCGTCGGGGGCTAAGTTCGTCCGTCAGGAGGCTAAGTTCGGCAGGGTGCCAAGTTAGGCAGGGGCCAAGTTCGGGAGAGGGGTTAAGTTCGGCGGGGGGGTAAGTTCGGCAGGGGGTAAGTTCGGCAGGGGGCCAAGTTCGGCAGGGGGGGACAAGTTCGGCAAGGGGGCCAAGTTCGGCAAGGGGGCCAAGTTCGGCAGGGGGGTTAAGTTCGGCAGGGGGGGCTAAGTTCGGCAGGGGGTGCTAAGTTCGTCAGGAGCCAAGTTCGTCAGGGTGGGTTAAGTTCGTCAGGGTGGGTTAAGTTCGTCAGGGTGGGTTAAGTTCGTCAGGGGGTAACGTTCGTCAGAGGGTAAGTTCGTCAGGGGTAAGTTCGCCATGGGGTAAGTTCGTCAGGGGGTTAGTTCGGCAGTGGGTAAGTTCGGCAGGGGGTAAGTTCGTCAGAGGGTAAGTTCGTCAGGAAGTAAGTTCGTCATGGGGTAAGTTCGTTAGGGGTTAGTTCGGCAGGGGGTAAGTTCGGCAGGGGGTAAGTTCGGCAGGGGGTAAGTTCGGCAGGGGGTAAGTTCGGCAGGGGGTAAGTTCGGCAGGGGGTAAGTTCGGCAGGGGGCTAAGTTCGGCATGGGGCCAAGTTCGGCAGGGGGCCAAGTTCGGCAGGGGCAAAGTTCGTCAGGGGGGGCTAAGTACAGCAGGGGGGCTAAGTTCGGCGGGGTGGTGTATATTCGGCAGGGGGAGGCTAAGTTCGGCAGGGGGCTAAGTTCGGCAGGGCGCTAAGTTCAGCAGGAGGGGCTAAGTTCGGCAGGGGGCTAAGTTCCTCTGTCGGGGGCTAATGTCGTCCGTCAGAAGGCTAAGTTCGGCAGGGAGCCATGTTCGGCAGGGGGGCCAAGTTCACTTTCATTTATTTTATAGAAAATGTGAACTTGCCGTTCAAATTTTCTATGAAGAGACCAACAATTTTTTTTTGAATTTCGATTTTTTTTATGTTGAATGTTATTCAGTTTTACGAGTACATTGACCTCCCTTCGGATGTTTTCCGTTACACCCAGTATATAAAAATGAATCGCTAAATGTGTTGGTAAGCGCATAACTTGCGAACCGCTTGACCAAATTGGATAATTCTTTTTTTATAATATTCCTTGAAGTACGAAGATGGTTCTTACGAAGAGAGAGAAAAAAAAAAAAAAAAAAACTTTTGTAGGGTAGGTGTAGGTAAATAGGCAGGTAAGTAGGTAGATCGGGACAGGACAACGTCTGTCGGGTCAGCTAGTATAAAAATAAAAACATTAAAAAAAAAAAAATAGTACCTCACCGGTATCAGGAACAGGGTCCAAGCTACCGGCGGTCAGGGCTCCAGAGGGAGAAACCTCCTGACAATGCGGGCTTTCAGCCGTCTAAGGAGAGCCTCAACTAAGCCATTGGCTGCTTGTCTTTCTCGGCCTTCATTAGGTTATCGTCATGAGGAACAGCTATGTCAATAATCATTGCGCGCCTCTCCAATCGCTCCACCACCACTATATCAGGCTTATTGGCTACAATAGTCCTGACAGTGATGATGGATCGATCCCAATACAATGTGACATTGCCATTATCAAGAACTGGATCGGGCACATACCCGTAGTATGGTACTTCTGATTCCACGAGGTTGTAATTCAGAGCAAGTTGCTGATGGATAATCCTGGCCACAAGGTTGTGCCTGTGCAAGTACTCTTCGTTAGCAAGACGAGAACAACCAGAGATAATATGACAAATGCCCGATAAATGTCAACCGTGCCATCCTTCACAATAAATCTCCGGTAGTTATTCGTCAAACCACCAGAGCCAAGTTGAGCGGGGTGAGACCTTTGTCCACTGCAACTACATCTCGGTGGATCCCCACGTCGGCTTCTAGGAAATATTCCCCGAGACTGCATATCTCACGGTTGTGCAGAGTCTGAGCATTTAAGAAGCCATGACCTCCGCACTTCCGCGGGATATACAGTCTCATTGGTTGGATTGGTTGTGTTTTTGTGAATCCGAGAGCTGAACTCCCTCAGATTCCAAAATCTCCCCTCGCTTGACATGCATGACCGCACATTTGTCCGCGCCAAATTCCATCCTGATGGCGCTATTGAAAGTTTCTGTTACTTTCAGTAGCTCCATCAGCTGCGAACTGTTGGGGGCAAAGAGTTTTAGGTCATCCCTGTAAAGAAGGTGAGATATTACCTGACCTCCTCTCTTCAACCTACAGCCTAGACTTGAATTCTCCAGCAGTGTGCTTAGAGGATTCAAGGCTAAGCAGAACCAAAGTGGACCCAAACTGTCGCCCTGAAATATACCCCACTTAATCCTTATCGGTTCACTATTCCTCTGGATATGTCGACATCGTGGATAGCCAAGGACCGTCCTCCACTGCCCCATACACGACATCAGGAAGGTGCGCAGAGTGGTATCTATCTTATACAACTCTAGCACCCTCATGTATGCGGCACAGAGTCATAGGCCTTCTTGTAATCTATCCAACATGTCGACAGATTCCTTCGGGATTGGCGAACCTGTTGACTGATGGCCATGTCAATCAGGAGCAGCTCCTTAGTACCGCGGGACCCATTCTTACATCCATTTTAAGAGGGAGACATGATACCATTACTGTCTATGTGATGGTTAATTTTCGCTCTCAAAATAGATATAAAAACTTTATAGACCGTCGGCAAACATCGATCACACCTCCGGTGTGCCTAGTGTGGCCCCGGACAAGAGAAGTTCCCGAACGCCAAATCCCAGGCCTAGGGTAACCCAATCCCCCTTTCCTGTGATCCTATATCCAATTGAGGGGTTGAGTTGGTGGAGGTGTCGGCTGGTGAGTGGCTCGGGGTGGGTGGTGGTCGTTTGAGGGCAGCGGACGGTTGAGCGAATTTGCGGTCGGGGCTCGCAGTCTCTTGGTATAATCATGCCTCGGGATTGTGAGCTTCGCCCGCTAGGTTCGCTTGACCCGTTTTGTTCGTTTGCTGCTTCTCGGACGCCAATCGCTCGCTCGGAGGTTATCTCGCTGGTTAGCGCCTTTGCCCACTCAACTTTTCAATTAACCCAATCCCCTCCTTCCCTTTCCCCATTTTTCCCTTCGGTCCATGAGGAGGGGTAACCTCACTTCCAAAAAAGCCCACCACAAAACCCAATCATGTCGCAGAAAAAGGAAAATTTTCCCCAGGTGGGTCCCGGCAATGCCGGGGAATCCCACACCGATTCGTCGGTCTGCCCCTTTCGTAATCTGGGGGGGGGGGCCAACTCTGCTATTAAATGCCGCGCCTTCCGCGCGGCAGGCTGCTTTAGCGCCCACTATACCGGCTGCGTCTCACGCGCCACCTGGCACAACTACGGCTGCGATTACCGCGCCTACCGACACACTAACGGCTGCGACTCCCGCGCCTACTACCCTGAAGCATACTGCACCTTCCACGACGGCCTGGCAACAGAGCATCGTCAGGAACAGTATCACCAACAACCCTGACAACGACACTGACAATGCACGAATCTCTAGCCTCGAGGGCGAACTCCGCGCGCTGGCATTACAGAGAAGATCGAAGCGAGGCTTAGGGACATTAACACAGAACACGGGACGGGAAAGGAAGCTGGATCTGGTGGCTCTGACTTCACCTCTGTGGATGAAGTACGCTTGCTCAAAGGTAAGCGCGGAAAAATCCGGAGCAGAGAGAAGAATCTCAGCAACCGTTTGCGCAAAATCCGCGAAGGCAATAGCCAGCGCGATGCAAAAACGGTTGACTGTAAGGGAGTACGCGACCAGCCGCAAGTACGCGAAGGGGACACCCAGCGCGAAAAGCGACCGGACGCGGAAACACATGGGCAGGGACCAGTACGCGAAGGGGAAACCCAGCGCGAAACGTCACTGTCCATGCCGGGGCCATGCGGGACCAGTAACCGGAACCGTACTGACACAGCACAACACCAACACCAACACACACAAAAACGAGGCAAGCGATCTGGATTAATGCACAAGGCGCCCGCGGCACAGCACATCCCGTCGTGCCCCTCAGAACCGCAACCCGGACCAAGTGGCCAGGGAGCGGCAAAGAGGGAACGACCGGATGACACGGCTTCACCGAGCACGCTCCAGGGAGATGCCAAGCGTGTAAAGGTCCAGACCGCTCAAGGGGGACAAAGAACTTACGCACGGGCCACTCAGGACATTCCTGCGCGGCTCGCCGTAGCGATTTGTCTCTCGCCTCCAACCCGAGACATGAACACGGACGAGGTTGAGCACATAAAGCTCAGCCTCGAAGACCTCGTCATGGACGCCGACCCCTCAAAACCACTCCCGGCCTTCCGAGGCTATCCACGGATAGCGGACGGCACCGTCCAGATGTGGTGCGAGGACGAAAACGCCCTGACCTGGCTAACCCAGAACGTGCCCAAGATAAGACTGCCCAACACGGACGCCACTCTGACAGTCATGAGGCAGTCCGAGGTGCCGACCCGTGTCCGCGCTGCGCTCTTCGTACCCAGGTACAACGGAGACATAGCGCGGCTCCAGAGTGTGCTGAGCCGTCAGAACACATGGTACAACCTCGGGAGATGGACGCTCTACAGGGCGACATCGGTCGGTGGTGATAACCATGGGACCTACCTAACCCTGGGTATCCCACCGGACGAGGTCGAAAAGGTCTTGGGGCGGGAGCGACGTGTATCGTACCTACTTGGTTCAATATACGTCCGCTTCTACCCCAACACCCAACCCTCAACCCAGACTGCGACCCCAAGCACGGCACCGACAGAAGAGACACCGACGAAGCACGAGGTGACAATGGAGGAACTGGAGGACGAGATGGCCAGAGCGGCGATGGCCGATACGAAGGCAGTGAGTGCGCCACCCACATCACCTGGGTGGACGGAGCAACTGCTCGCCTCGTCGCCCGGCGACGGCCGGCATGGGTTGGAGGACGGGGGGGAACTTTCCGATGGATCGGACTCCTCCTAACTTCACCCCATTGCCGTTGTCGATCGCGTCCAGTTCCTTCCACGTCATACAAACAAACCTCCAGCATAGCCAGACTGCCACGGCTTGCTTGCGCAGGGCGCTGGAGGTACAGCCCCGAACCATCGCACTGATCCAAGAGCCGTGGATCAGAAACAATAGAATATGCGGTCTCAGTAACATCGGAGGTAAGCTAATTCTTGACACACAGAGCACAGACAAACCACGAACCTGTGCCTATATACCCAAAGATGTACCTACCACAACACTCACGCAATTCTGTTCCAGAGATCTAACAGCCGTCAGGCTCCACACTAATAACGAAGCACCCGACATAGTCTTAACGTCGGTATATATGCCAGGCGAACACGAAGACTGCCCACCTAAAGAGATGACCGACTTGGTGAAGCACTGCGAAGATGCCAACCTGAGCCTGGTCATTTGCACGGACTCAAACGCTCATCACCCACTTTGGGGCTGCAATAAAGCCAACTCCAGGGGCGAGGTATTATGCACGTATCTTTTCTCAACTAACCTTAATATTATAAACCATGGCTCAGAACCCACTTGGGTCACAGCCCGCGGACAAACAATTATTGACTTAACCCTTGCCTCAGAAAGTGCGGCAAATCTTATCTCAAACTGGCATGTATCCAACGAACCCTCCTGTTCTGATCACAGAAGGATTCGTTTCTCACTATTAGCCAACACAAAAAAACCCGAACCAAGGCGCAACCCGCGCCGAACCAATGTACCTGGCTACAAACGACTCCTGGCCTCCTTACTAGCCAGGGACCAAACACCTTTAGGCATAAAGAATTCCAAACAACTTGAGGACACCGTAACAAAGCTCTCAGAATATATTATTGAAGCCTACCACACCTGCTGCAAACTAAAAGATCCGAACGCCAAGGGTAAGGGAAACTCTTGGTGGAATGCGGAACTGGGCAAGCTCAGGCTAGCGGTACGCAAACAATTTAACAAAGCCAAAAATTCCAGACTACCCGAGGACTGGGAGCTATACAAAGAAACCCAATACACATTCAAAAAACAAATCAGAGCTGCCAGCAGAGCAGCCTGGAGGAAATTCTGCGAGAATATTGAATCACACAGCGAGGCCGCGCGTGTGAGAAAAATCCTAGCCACTGACCATAATCGCACCCTCGGGGCGTTGAAAGGCCCAGATGGCACATACACGAAAACAGGACTTGAAACAAGTAAAGTTCTACTAGAAACTCACTTCCCGGACTGTAGCCTCTGCGAGGACAGGACATGGGCAAGTGAACCAACACATACGCCAAACAACCAGGACTGGTATAGAGCCAGTACCATAGTAACAGAAGACCGAATAAGGTGGGCAATTAAAACCTTCAAACCCTATAAATCGGCAGGCCTAGACGAGATCTTCCCAGCTCTACTGCAATGGGGAGTTGATCTCCTTACATCGCGGCTGGTCTTAATCTATCGTGCCTGCCTAGCACACAACTACGTACCGCTTGCATGGCGAGAGGTGAAGGTTATCTTCATCCCTAAACCAGGCAAAAAGGACTAATAAGCCTGACATCATTCCTACTGAAAACCCTTGAGAGACTCTGTGACCGACACATCCGGGACGGACCTCTTCGGAGGCTGCCACTACACAAGCAACAACACGCCTACTCCACAGGGAAATCAACGGAATCAGCACTGCACAGTGTGATCTCCAAGATCGAATGTGCGGTAGACCACAAATGTTCCTCATTAGCGGCTTTTATTGACATAGAAGGCGCTTTTGACAAGACCATATTTCCATAGCATCAACGCAGCTCTCGAGGAACACGGCGTGGACTCGACCCTGCGAGGATGGATCACCAACATGCTCAGACTGAGGGCCGTACAAGTCACGGTGAATGATACCACAAGAGCCATTGTGGCGAAGGGATGCCCGCAAGGAGGCGTGCTCTCACCACTCTTATGGAATCTCGTAGTAGATAGCCTCATAAGGCGCCTAAATGACAGGGGATATTTCACAGTGGGCTACGCTGATGATATAACCATTATAATAAACGGCACACATGAAAACACACTATGCAACCTTATGCGCCAAGCCTTGAAGATAGTAGAGGACTGGTGCAAGGAGTATAAATTAGCAGTGAACCCTACTAAAACTGAACTTGTCCTTTTCACAAAGAAAAGGAAGTTGGCAACCCTACAGTTACCACACTTCTTTGGAACCACGTTAAGCCTATCGACTGAATCCAAATACCTGGGCATATATTTGGACAAACAGCTGACCTGGGCAAAACACACTGACTACATCACCACGAAAGCCAGCATAGCCCTATGGCAGTGCAAAAGACTGCTCGGCAGGAATTGGGGCATAAGCCCCAAAATCACCTACTGGCTATACACCACAGTCATCCGACCAATTGTCACATACGGTTCTCTAGTTTGGTGGCCCAGGACCAATCTGAGCACAGCCCAGAAGGAGCTCGAGAAGCTACAAAGATTAGCCTGCGTAGCGATCACCGGCAGTATGAGAACGTCACCCACTGCCGCGCTACAGGCGATGCTGGGACTGCCACCCTTAAATCTCGTCGTGAGAGAGGAAGCGACCCTAGCGGCTTTCAGGCTCGACATATCCGGCACCCTAAACAAAGACTCCCGAATCAAACATACACGGATAAAAGAGGAAGCAATTAAACGACAGCCCATGATGGCATCACCCAACGACAGAACCCTGAAAATACACTGTTTCCAGAAACACTACAACATAGAGCTCACAGCGGAGCTGTGTGACTACTCAGGCCCAAATGAGCTAAGAATCTATACCGATGGATCAAAAACCAATCTCGGTACCGGAGTCGGGGTCTTCTCTGAAGACCTAAACATTAAAATATCTAGGCCCTTAGGAATGCTAAGCACTGTCTACCAGGCAGAATGCGTAGGCATCATCCAGGCAGCACACGCCATTGAGGCCAGGGAAGTCACGGATACGCATATCCGCATACTCTCCGATAGTGCCTCAGTCCTACAATCCTTAGAGAAAAACCAGATCACGTCGAGACTAATACTAGAATGTCATAATGCACTGGAACGCAAGTACCAAACCGCAATACAGTGACACTACAATGGATTAAGGGACACAGTGGTTCACTAGGTAACGATGCGGCCGACGAACTCGCCAGAAGGGGTTCCAGCACAAAAGCCTTCGGACCCGAACCCATTGTGCCCATTCCGTTCAATCAGTTAAGAAGTTGGTTAAGAGATTACACACAAACACAAGCGGAGAAATGGTGGACCTCGACACCAGGGTGCAGGCAGTCCAAGGAGGCTATGCCATCCCTGGATACGAAGCTGACCAAGCGCCTTCTGCACCTGGACAGAGAATGCCTGCGACTGGTGGCGGGGACCATCACCGGACACTGCTCATTGAATAAGCACTTTCACACACTAGGTATCACTGATAGTCCTCTGTGCAGGGCCTGCATGGAGGCGGAGGAAACGGTGGCGCATGTACTCATTGAGTGCACTGGCGTCACCCAGATCCGCAGGGAGACCCTTGGAACGCCAAACTCCCTTGCGGACGCACTGAGAAGACTGGGAAGACTGATCTGCTTCTGGAGGGAGGTGGGCTGGTTGGAATAATCGGCCACAATGGCTCACGTACAATGGTCCATTTTAAGGACTAAGTGCGGAAACCAAACCCCCCTAACATAGAACATAGACATCAGGAAGGTGCGCAGAGTGGTATCTATCTTATACAACTCTAGCACCCTCATGTATGCGGCACAGAGTCATAGGCCTTCTTGTAATCTATCCAACATGTCGACAGATTCCTTCGGGATTGGCGAACCTGTTGACTGATGGCCATGTCAATCAGGAGCAGCTCCTTAGTACCGCGGGACCCATTCTTACATCCATTTTAAGAGGGAGACATGATACCATTACTGTCTATGTGATGGTTAATTTTCGCTCTCAAAATAGATATAAAAACTTTATAGACCGTCGGCAAACATGTGATCGGTCTATAATTTTTAGGTTCCGCAGTACTACCTGATTTATGGAGCAGGTGGGTTATTCCTGTTGTCAAGAACTGGGGCAACGATCCTGATTCGGGGCTGACTGGAACCGAGACGCGTCCGGCCCTGGAGACTTCCAATTAGGCAATGGACGGACTGCACGAGCTACATCATGGGGGCTGATAATGATTGCCCCCATTTCTGGTATCGGGTCGCACGCTCGTTCGACTTCCAGAGTCCAATCACCCTCAGTGTGACTGACAGGCACCGACCAGATGTTGCGCCAGAACAAACACATGGCGTCATCATCCGGCAGGTGCGTATCAGTCACACTTTGAATCGGTCGCTCCCAAGTCCTATAAACCCACCTTTCATCGCTCTGGAATGTGCGATTCTGAGTGTATCGTTCCACCCGCCGCTTATACCTTCGAATACGGTTTGCCCATGCATACACCATCTGCTTCAGGAAGTCGATGCGCTCTGTGACCCAGGGCATTATTATTATTATATTTTATATACTTTATGTATCTCGGGACCCAGAGGTCCCGGGCCTTTGTAAGGCGTACGAGGAGCCGAAGCCAACTCGCAGAGGCCCCTTAGGTAGCTTTATATGAAATAAGACACCAACCGACGATTATCCCTGTATACACTATGCAAGTGCACCCAAGGACAACCCCCGGTTGGTGCAGGACTATTACAGGACATGGAAACTAACAGTACTGGACTATGGGTATGGGTTGCTAAAGTGACTTGGTTACCTGGAACTATGAAGTGACTATGGCCCCTGCCGAATCAATGTTTGTATACATGGATGGTGACTTGCACACTCACTAAATGGGCCCCCTGAAACAGTCGCTAGCACGAAGTGACGTAGCGACAAGGGGGCAACATATCTTGAGGTGCTAGAGGAGTGGAGAGGTATTTCCACGGCTATCAGGACAATCCCGGAAGTACGGTCAAGATCCCTACCAGCGTCTTACTGGAATACTTCCTTACCCCGAGCACGAATGCCCTCGCGAGTTTCCACTCTAACCGGCCAATTAAGGCAAGATAGAGGTGGGAGCTCCGTTCCTCATCTCTGGCTTGCCCTTATTGAAAGGCAAGCCAGAGATGAGGAACAAGACTTCTCCCGGGAGATCAGGTCCGTGGGGTCGCTACTGCCCAACAGCTCGCCACAAGCTGCCCTGCGGGTTTATTATTATTATTATTATGCGTAATTAATTTAAAAATCAATCATTTTTAATCTAATACCCTCAGTAATACCTGGGAATACCAAATTTAGCAAAAGCAAAAATTTCGTATTATATTGTGACGTCCAAAAAATGGTACGCTTGGTCATACAGATCGTGATACTTGCGGTATCTGTGTACTGGTCCGATTCCGAAAATTCTTTCGCTTATAGGAAGCTACGTCATCCTTGAGTAATGACGACATTGCGGGTAAAAGCTAGTTTTACCTTGGGAACTTTCACGAAGTCATAAATAAGACACGCCCAATTTTTGAAGACTCATCAACTTCAATTGAGATAATTTTTAGGGTTACGGAACCCTAAAAATTATCTCAATTGAAGTTGATGAACACACAGACAGACAGACGGACAACAAAGTGATCCTATAAGGGTTCCGTTTTTTTCTTTTGAGGTCCGAAAAAATCAAGCCTCTATGTAAACGTGAAAAAAAGATACAGCCGTTTATATCCCAAAAAACGCATTTATAATATTAAGTAGATTAAAGTATGGATAGTAGGTATGGATTAGTATAGAAGTATGGATATGTATCTACAAATATGTATGGAACCCTCGGTGGGCGAGTCCGACTCGCACTTGTTCGGTTTTTTTTTATCATCTGCCTAGCCTTTTCCTAAGTAAGTTGGGGTCGGCTTCCAGACTAAACGGATGCAGCTGAATACCAGTGTTTTACATGGAGCGACTGCTTATCTGACCTCCACAACCCAGTTACTAGGTAACACCATACCTTGATAAGACTGGATGAACCGCTTTCTGGCTTTTAAAAGCGACAGGCGTCAAGCGACTGTCAAGGATTACGAATGACAGTTACGGAAAATTATTATTATTACTAGCTGACCCTACAAACGTTGTCCTGTCCCTATCTACCTACCTACCTGCCCTACCTATACCTACCTACCTACCTAGGTATTAACTACTACGTAATGCAAATATATCCAAGGAATATAAAAAGTTTCATACAAACTTTTATCCCCTATTTCACCCACTTGGGGGTTGAATTTTGAAAAATCCTTCCTTAGTGGATGCCTTCGTCATATGAGGAATACGTGTGAGAAATTTCAATTTTCTAGCCTTAAGGGTTTGGCCTGTGCGTTGATACATCAGTCAAACACTTTTGCCTTTAGATTATTTTTAGCCTGTGCTGTTCCACTCTTTCCAATCCCTCCTGTAAGCGTCAAGTGTATCCCACCATCTTCGCCTGGGTCGGCAACGATGTCGCTGAACGTTTTCCGGGACCCACATGTATTATTAAGCGTACAATTTAGAAAACAATACTCTCCATTTTACAACATACTAAGGGACAGTTAAGGCGACGTTATACGACTTTTACAGATTTTAAACTGGCAATCACGTCAAAAGGTGCAGTGTAAATGATTTGAAAAAAAATATATGTTAAACTAGAACATTCTCTTAATCATATAGAAAGTGAATATTTTTGACTAAGTTCATATTAAATAGTTTAATTAACTCGTGAAGTTGTGTCTGACGCGGACAAAACATTGACAATCACACAAAATCTACCAGGTATAATTATCCGAAACTTACACTATCTTACAGACAATTTTATTATCTATCTTTTAGTATACGCCTTTTTTTTTAATTTTGAAAGAATACAACTTTTATTTAATTTTTTCGACTAAATTTTGAAAGTTTTGGACGCAGACTGCGTCCGTTCTGCATCAGTTTTGCGTACAAAACTCTCAAAGTTTAGTCGAAAAAATTAAATAAAAGTAGTATTCTTTCAAAATTAAAAAACTAACTAAAAGATAGTAGTTTAATTATACCTGGTAGATTTTGTGTGATTGTCAATGTTTTGTCCGCGTCAGACACAACTTCACGTATTAATTAAACTATATAATATGAATATAATTAAAAATATTCACTTACTAAGTGATTAAGAGAATGTTCTAGTTTAACATATATTTTTTTCAAATCATTTACACTGCACATTTTGACGTGATTGTCAGTTTAAAATCTGTAAAAGTCGTATATCGTCGCCTTAAGCTGGCTGGCAGCGGATGGATGCGAGCTGCCCAAGACCAGACAATAGGCTGATTTATAAGGGAAACTTTCTATAAATGTATCTGAGGATTATTATTATGACTCCATTGAGCGTCTAGTCGTACAAGGTAGAGTGGAAGGCACCAGATCACGAGGAAGATCCCCCTTTGCGATGGACCGACCAAATTAAATCCGCAGTTGGCGATTCATTGCATGAATGCTCCAGAAACACCAAATGTCGCGACAAATGGCGAGAAATCGTGAGGCGCATAACATCAGCCTCTACAAATAGCAAGAAGAAGAGAGACCTTAAGGTTTAGAGTCGAGTATAGAGAGTAAAATCAAACCATAATTGAATGTTGGTTGAATCGCTTGATCATGTTTCTGTGTATCGAGGCGTTATCCCCTCGATCCTTTTCTGGCGCAGTGTCTTCTTCTGACGGTAAAAGTGGGATGTTTTCCGTAAATTGTGGGATGTCCACCTGGTAACGAAAAGAAAATATATTAAATTCGAACAAAAGAAAATATTTGACTAAATCGGTAACACAAAATATAAAGGGTACAGAAGGACCGCTCCCGCCATCTTCAAAAATAATGACCTAAACTTGCCAGACTCACTAGAGCTGCTACTGTATTGACTCTGTAGGTTTTATTTGTGACAATATGAAATTTTATTGACATTGATGGAACTCTTTGCATTTATTTAAAACATTTTTTTCTGTTCGTCATGTACTGTCAATGTCTCTCATTTATTCATTTAGTCAAAACGTGACAGTCGAGACTGATGTCTGCTTGAAACTGCTTGAGATTGCCTATAAACGTAATGTCAATGTGTGCGTGAGTAAAATGGCGGTTTGTTCTGAGTGGTCTCTCTGCTCGGGCGCACCGCAGCCTTACGTACTTTGTGTCGGTACTGAGTGTTTTAAATGTTGTTTTATCTTCTTTTTTAATTGTTTTTTTTTTATGTTTAAAGCCCACTTTCACCATGGATCACTAAACAAATGTAATTCTTCCGACGGGATTTCGATCACGACGGCCAATCTCGTACACTCCCTCTTCCCTCAATCTCATAGTCCGATGGGACGGCAATCCTACAATGACCGGGGAGAGATTAGGAGCAGGACCAACGGTTTTATGTGCCTTCTGAGGCACGGGGGTGTTACGCCGCTAACTTCACTCCGTGTTGTTACTGAGAAATTCTTAATAGAAAATCCCAATATCATTTTGCCCGACCTGGGAATCGAACCCAGGACCACGAGACCAACAAGGCAGTCAACACGTCACTAAATCCAATCAATAAATACAATCCGTCCGTGAAGTTGACAGAGACAGCGTGATGTTTTAGTAAGTGTGTGTCATAAGTTTTGCAAGTAGACTTAGGGAAAATTTATATTATAACTTTAATTAACCAGGTTTTCATAGTCTAAGTATATTATTTAAAGCCAATCTATGGCTATTAAAATTGTAACTAAACAAATAAAATATTAAAACCAACCCGTTAGCCGAAAAACTAAAGTAGCGTTCAATTCACACAGCCCATTATTGGCCAGTCAG
The DNA here is from genome assembly GCA_947361185.1 of Charanyca ferruginea. Lineage (NCBI taxonomy): Eukaryota > Metazoa > Arthropoda > Insecta > Lepidoptera > Noctuidae > Charanyca > Charanyca ferruginea. Next base: position 5,297,350 of record OX376077.1, on the reverse strand, counting down.
TGAATGAAGGTTGAACGCAAACACCATTTACAAATTCAAAGTAATATAAGTATTAGTCGTATTTATTTATTTTTTATAGATATAAATACAAACTACGACACAAATATATTAACACGTGTCGCAATCGAAACGTTATTGTCAAGTATTAAAATAATCTATATAATTGCCTACATAAGTATTGTCTGCGCTACAATCTCTGTTGGACAATCTGGCACATAAGCGTTTAAAGTTTTACTATCTGTTTAAGCAAATAATTGAATTCAAGAAAAATATTGTATTATTAAGTCAAAGCATTCATTCAGTTAAACCATTTACAGGCACTTTTGTATTGTCAAGGAATCGGTCAGTTAGTCAGAAAGTTGAAGCTAATAGGGTATTACACCCATTTTTGAAAAGTGTCTCAATGAAATTCTGAAGTGCTAATATGCCACCAAAAAACACACAAATTTTTTATTCAATCGATAAGTGCCCTAAAAATGCATCTAAATTTTAAATTTTCAAATTTCGCGCGTAGTTCGACGAAAACGCCTCGTAGTGGACGCCATATTGCTCAGCGTAAATGACGTCAGTTCGTTTTGTATCAAATGAGCTCTTATTAAATATGATAATTGTATTTAATTTAAAAATAATTAAAAGCATATTTTGTAATAGGTGTTATAATGAAAAAATTACGTTGGTTACGAAAATAATAAAAGTACAAAGCCTATATTACGCCAATCGGTTGACTGACAGTTGACAATTTTTTGTTTACACAGCCTTATGGCGTTATAACATGGCCGCTACTATTTCACGGTGTTTTATAACAGATTAAAAATACTGAAAACTTTAAATTTAATTTAAAAATTTGTTTTGTTATTTTATGAACTAAAACTTACATTTTCCGACTGCTTTATGCCTAAACTGTCTCAATAACATATTTATAGAATTTTTCTCGTATAGAGTAAAATACCCTATTCTTCCGACTGAATTTCGCTCTGGATGGTCTATCTCAATAGTAAGTATAGTTCGTTCGCGTTAAGAATGCAGTAAATCATCAGTGCAAAATGCCTTCCACTGTCATTGTGAACTTGACTTTGTAATTTGAAAAGATTTGATTGGTTAGGGGTGTCATTGTGAACTTGACTTTGTAATTTGAAAAGATTTGATTGGTTAGGGGCGGGGCTAGGCCGACGGACAATGATGATTTCACTGCATTCTTAACGCGAACGAACTATAGTCGAGAACGCAGATGATATTATAGGAGCGTGCTCCAAGGGATGTCCCTTTGATGCCTTGGGGTCGATTTCTAAACATTGGAATCTGTATCTTGTTTTCACTACATACGTATGAATTTATATTAGATAAAGATATAATGCTCTGTTCTGTCGACACCGGTATGCGCTGGCGCTTAGTAGGACGGCATTACGACACGACCGAGAAGAGATCAGGCGCAGCTCTAATGGAGACTCATGCGCACCTACATCATATCCCGTTGCCTTATATCTAGACACGATGGTTGGCCTGTGTTTGGTGACTGTATAAGCCCGAGGCCGATTGTGAGTTATACTCAATATCTAATGTATACAGAAGCTAATGGCAAACTTTAATCTATATTCATATTTTAAAGTTACGAGTCAGAAAATTCTTTCGCTAATAAGAAGTTACTTTATCCGTGAGTGATATACGCATTTTTTTTTTTTTTTTTCGTTACACTCCACCAATCCGCTTTGAACATGCATGGTAATCAATGCTCGTGCCTTCTCCCTTTGCCCTGTAGGTAGAACAGTATTTTGTGTCCCACTACTAGGCAAAGACCTACTCTTTCTCCTTCCAAACTTCCAAATCCTATGGGGTTTCTTGCCACGTCTGGCCACCTATAGGTAACCTATAGGTTATATTTATTACAAAAAAATAAGAGATCCTTAAGAAAATTCACGCCGAAGTAGTCGCGAGCAAACCCTAGTACAGACGCTAGCACATAAAGCTAACCCAAACTGTTAAATTTTCCCCATTGAATATGAACCTTAACAGTTTGTAATAAAGTTGAAAAACTATGAAAGAAATTTGACATATTGGGGTAACTTTATGTGCTGACCTCTGTAAATAAATATATTTAAAACGCTAGTTAATTGGAGGATTAAAAAGAATATAATGTACTTACTGTGAGATCTAAAGTCGTGTGTTTCATAGCAGATGCAATGGCTTGATCATCCATTTTGGCACATTCTCCAAACAAATCTTTGCTTGACGATGAGGCGATGCGGTCTCTGTAACAAGTCATGGAATTTGAATCAAGTCAATGACTGTTAGTGTTTGAAATTACATAATTACATAATTTTTGGGAATTTATTTTTAAATATAATTCATATAGTTCTGTTCCCTTCTTGTTATTTGTATACATCTAGGTAAATAAATAATAATAATCTCAGTCGGTAAATCAAATATTGATATTGCCATATATCAATGTTTGATTTATCGTACATTCCACTACTCATATTTGCGATTGGTCAATAGTACTAGTGTGTAGTGGGTTGGGGGCAAGCGTAACGGTCCATCGTTTCGCAGGATGTCCCACAAACATTCTGCGGAACGATGGATGACGATTTGAAGAAGGTGGCTGGCAGCGGATGGATGCGAGCTGCTCAAGACCGGGTTGGTTGGCGATCTCTGGGGGAGGCCTACGTTCAGCAGTGAACGGCAATAGGCTGATATGATTATGATGATGATGATAAAGATGATGACCAGTGTGTCATAAAAACTTTTTTACAAAAAGACAACTGCCTTCAAAATCTAAAAAGTAATAAATAACTTTAGCACAGTACACACATGACTTCAGATTTGGAAGTTGGTGGCAATTAAAGACAACAAACAGAACAAAGCCACCGACTTCCATATCTGAAGTCATGTGTGTACAGTGCTAAAGTTATTTATCAATTTTTAGATTTTGGAGGCGGTTGTCTTTTTGTAAAAAAGCTTTTTATTTATCACTTTTTAGTACCTTCTCATCATCTAAATCCATTAAGAACCGGCAAAACAGTTAAAGCAGAGCTATTCCAAAGATTAAAGAAACTATTACAACATTGTCTATGTACATTTTTAAGGGATTTAATAGATTTTTCAAAAAGTGTCAGTCTAGTGGTCACTGACCCTGACTGCTAAGCCTGAGGTCGTGGGTTCGATTCCCACCCAGGACAAACTTTGTGTGATGAGCATGATTGTTTGTTCTGTGTCTGGGTGTTTATCTATAATATGTATGTATTTATAAATTATATAAGTATGTATATCAGTTGTCTGGTTACCATAACACAAGCTCTGCTTAGCTTGGGACCAGATGACCGTGTGTGAGTTGTCCCAAGATATTTATTTATTTAATTTCAATAAAATTTATATGGGTGGTCCCATATAAATTTTATTGAAATTGATTACTCTTGAGATATCCCAATCCATTAGAAAAAGAATTTTCAAAATCGATTCACATTTGCCGGAGAAATCGCGTAACAAATATAGAAAAAAAAAAAAAAAAAACAGCCGAATTGAGAACCTCCTTTTTGAAATCGGTTGAAAAATCTTACCTATGAAAATAATGAGATTGAAAAAACTTGGTCCAAAACTCGGCCTCAGTCATTTTATTCGGCACGTAATCAACGTGTTTCTTTCTGACAGCGGGATATGTTTTAAATATGGCGTCTATAATGTCTTGGGTGAGATTGTATTTGAGGCCGTTGCAACCATCCGTTTGTGGCTGGATGTCCGCTAAAAATGCTCCAGACACACCTGGAATTAAGCATACTCTTGAGATTAAGGTGATGATGATTATCATAGTTTTTGGAAAGTTCTTTATAAATAAGGAGAAAAAGTATTTATTGGGATTTGCACAGGAAATTAAAAACACAAGATAAACCAAGGTACTGTGCAGTATTTCATATCCATGCCTCGTATTCTCGTAGTCTGACGGGTCGGTCCGACACGACTGGGAAGCGATTAAGCGCAGGATAAAATGGCTTTACTTGGTTATGGTCTTATGGAACAGGGCCATAGTTTCTACCAGACCAACCGATCGATTGTCGATCGACGATAGATCGATGGTAGAATTTATTAGTCGACGTCGATCGAGCTGCTTGATTATTATTACTGATGGATTATAGCCGAGGTTAGTCGATCAACGTCGACCGATGCCATAGTCCGGCGATCGATCGATTAGTTAGTGGAACGGTATCTGTCGACCAGCCAAAGCTACCACACCAATCGATCAACGTCGATCGGTGTTGATCGATGGCATCGATCGACGATCGATCGATTGGTGTAGAAACACCCTTAGACATTTAAACTCTGCCTCTAAAGACCAACGTATTGGCAACTCCTTAGTAGTCTATAAATAATAATATTTTGCAGTTGGCAATGTTGCCTACATAAAAATAAAACATACCAGCCTCCTGCTTAATATTATTAGATTCCGTATAATTCCTTAAAGTGGGTGTATTCCAGTATTCTTCGCTATTTATCACCTTCGATATCACCAAATCTTCATATAAATGCTTCAATGTAGGGTGTAAGGATAGTAGTCTGAGAAATAATTACAAGAATATTAAAATTCGTCCATTATAAAGCAGAGATGTCTTGTACAAACACTTGTGAAAATTAAAGTCCTTATATTTTAAAGTTTAGCTTTTGCCCGCGACTTTACCTGCATTGAGTTCAGAATTAAGAAACACAAAAATGGGATAAATTACTCATGTGTTAAACAAGATCAATATTGATATGTATGCCAAATTCAGCTAATTCCAATCAACCGTTGTAGCTTGAAAGACTTGGCTAACAAGGATCCATTAATCCATCCTCACAAACTATCGCGGTTATAATAATAGTAAGAAGTAGGATAAAACAGGATTGGATAGGATAGGGATAGGGATAGGGATAGGAATAGGAAGTAGGAAGTAGGATAGGATAGAAGTAGGATTGGATGACGATTTATTCTACAAAAAAAAAATTACCCCTTTATGATTTGAGAACATTTTCCCAGTGTTCTGTTACATCCAGTCTCGCAATGTGTAGTATTAAAAGGTCCATTTACTAGAAATGAATTGGCTATCAAAAGAAAATGATACCAAAGTAATCATAATTATTGTTTTACTAACACTGCATATCTTGCTTGTTGTGTGTAATACAGTTTTCTATTGTGCACACAGTACACAGAGCATAATACCCGTGTACAGAGTATAATACCCGCCTATAACCGTTAATTGCAATTACTGCAAGGCAAAGACCTCTTCTCGTACAGAGAAGGCACGAGCATTAATCATCACACTTGCTTAAATGCGCGTTTAGACGAGCCCGGTTTTTTTCAGCAAAACACAGCGCGCGCGACGCGTGCCCATCGCTCCCTCTTTAGAAACATTGGAATAAAATGCTTCTCCTTTGCAATATAAACTTTAAAATACGTTGATATAAAATACGCGCGCTCGCTTAGGGCGGGTTGCTTCAACTAACCACTACTGACCGGTAATAGTCAAAAATGGCGCTAAAAATAGTCAAATCAAAAAATGGGTTGTTTCACAAAATCATACGTCAAAAAGTTACTATTACCTTAACGGACCAGTCATCGTAATTTTGTGTTGTCAAACAGCTACTTCAAACATCAAAATATTATGGAATCTCTTTTTGAATAACTTTAACTGATTTTTATGTCATAAAAACAACCCGTTACATTTAACATACGTTAAACATCGCAAGTAACAGTAACTTTTTAACCGTCCGTATGTAACGTTAACCGAATGTTTGAAACAACCCGCCCTTAGTCGCGGTCGCGCAGAGCCCGAGCAGCACGCGTAGCATGACCACGCTATGTCTGCGGAAGAATAGACATACTGACAGCAAGAATAGACAAGTCAGTACAGTTTGTCTATTCTTCCTGTTGTTGCTGAGCGTATTTGGGGGGTGCGATGTGTACGCGACCCGCGGATTGTGTCGCGTCCAAAAAAATCGCGCTCGTCTGAACGCGCACTAAGCCAGGTTGACGATTTCAAATCAAACTTATAAATCTGTTTCCTCACAATGTTCTCCTTCACTAATGCCAGTGATGTACTAATGTTTATAATAGGCCCTGTATAGTACAATAACATTAAATAATATGGCTTAGGCACGGCAAAGGATATGTATGTGATAAAACATAATATTCCTTATTTTCATGGCATTATAGTTGAAATTTCAAATCCGTACTGACACGAAATCATATACAGGATTTCATTTTGTAGTTTCTACAATTATCATTGAAATTTCAACTATAAAAACATGACGTTAAGGTTTATTATGCCTCGCTACATAAAAATCTCTTGCCGTGGGCTACTGCCAGTCTGCGCAGGCCCTTACTGTCATTTTCACACTCATGTCGACATTGTCACACATGACCTCAGTATTCAAGCTGCATATTCTGAGTATTTTATTTACTCATAATGTCTCAATGAGATTTTCAATGCTTTTAGTGCAATGTCAGTGAAAGGTTGCAATTAATGTTGTTCATCTATATTTATCTTGAAGTTCCACCTACATTCTGGATTTGGCTCAGAAACAAAACAACATTTTCTGTTTTTTTTTTTTGTTCAATATATAAAGAAATTGGTTGTATGGCCAGAAGGTGCTCCCACCGCCACCCTAGAAGGGTAAATAATAAGGTTGCTGGTCGTCTGGAATACTCATGAACAGGAGAGTAAATAAATATGAATTGTTTTAAAATTAGAAGTGATGGAATAAGCCTGTCAGCCGGGCCCACTATTTCTGCAGCATATTCAAATATATTCTTGGTTTTTTGGCTTGACCCCCCCTCATAAAGAAATCCTGGCTACACCCTACATCATCATCTGCCTAGCCTTTTCCCAATGTTGGGGTTGGCTTCCAGTCTAACCAAATACAAAACAGCTGAATACTGGTGTTTTACATGGAGTCACTGCCCATTTGACCAGTTACTGGGTTATGGAGGTCAAATAGGCAGTCATCCTAGATCTGCCAATACAATTCGTTTAGTATAATACAAGGCTTGTAGAAGGCTAGCTTTTGGAAAGGGTAACTAAAATTGAATTCTTTGTTTTTTTTAATAAACGTTAATGTTCAAATGTGTACCTTTTTATTGTCGAATTTCACTTTGATAGATATAGTGTGTTTGTTTGTTTATGTTATGCTTTCAGGGCTAAATTACTAAACCCGTTTTGGTGAAATTTGGTACAAATTTCGTTTCCACTTGTGGAAACTGACCGACGAAGTTGCGGGCAAAAGCTATAAAAAATATATTTCACTTTTTAGTGTGACCTAACCCTTACCTTGATTTCATCTCCAGTTCCTCATCAATCTGTCTCTTAAACTTTGGTAGTAAGTTTTGTAGCAACATCTTCACCTGATCCCGGTCTTTAGCCTGTGCATCCGCGCCCGAAGGGTTAACAAAGTGAAATGTAGAACATGTACCATCATGTAATACAACTTGCAATTGCACTTTTGGTTTTCCCACTGGAGATATTTTTTGCGCTGGAAAAAGAAAAAGGCTATTAAGTAATTCTGAGAAGAGAGAGAGAAAAAAGTGTAAAGAAAACTTTGTCATCATGTCAGCCTATAGTCATCTACTGCTGAACATATGTCTCCTCCAGAGATCGCTAACCAAACCAGTATTGGGCAGCCTGCAACCATCTGCTGCCAACTTTCTCAAATCGTCACTCCATCATGCCACAGAGCGCAAGCGCGGATCCACTGTTGTGGGCACGATGGGCATGCCCACAACCCTAAGTTTCACGAATAAGGACCTTAGCTTGAATGAGTTATACCTCTCAAGTGTAGATGACTCAGACCAATAAAATGATACTGCATAGGTTTCTAAGCAGTTATTAGTGTACAATGTATACGATCTTGTAATGTTAAAAAGTAGAAGTTGAAGCTTCATTAAATTAATGTGCAAACAAATATACATTCGTTTTTGGTAATATACTAGCATTCGCCCCACAGCTTTGCCTGCCGCAGGTATCAAGGCCTTAGCCTTACATTTTCTAAACGTCTCCTTTGTAGGGATGCAATGATGTTCGGGAGTCCAGTCTGACTGACAGTTGGCCGATTTGCAAGCAAAAAGTGTCCTCAAAAAAGTCTGTGGTGACAACAAACTTTTTTGAGAGCTAGATCCGCGCCTGACAGAGCGTTCCACACTACTCTTGCTCAAACACTCTGTGCCCCTTTTTAAACATATTGCATACATGGAGAAGTTAAGATTTGGTATAGTAAATGTTTCTACAGAGTGAAATAAAAAAATCTGTCTAATTTTGACCATTGCAGGGCCAAGAAGTTTATATTATTTTGTAGACAAACATTTTTTTTTTTTTGCTAATCTGCAATCAGTTATCTACTATAAGCAGATGGAATGTAAGGTTAAGGTCATGTCAAGTGCTTCCTCCAGCGAGGACAGCTACCGTTTGTAATTTGCGAGGTGATGATCCATAATTTCTATTAGTGTCTTTTCTCTTGAGACGTTTTAGGTAGCTGTGAGTGGTTAGACTCGCCGCAAGTACATTTGGATGATTTTCAAGTCGCTTTTGATATTTTTTTGATGAAACCTTAATTTCCTCTTTTATAGTGGTCATGTTTAGGTGTGTGATTTGGATTTCGAAGTTAGTAATAGATAAATTTTCACTATAAAAGAGGAAATTAAGGTTTCATCAAAAAACACATTTAAATGGACCCACTCAAACCATTTATTTCAAATATCCCATTTACAGGCAGTTTTGAATTGTCAAGGAGTTAGGCAGTCAGGATGATTGTTCCAAAATGTAGTAGGTTCTTCAATCATAACAAAATTCATGTGTCAATTACAACACACACACACTTTTCGTTACCTTTTTACCTAACAATTTTATGCTCTAACAGAAACTAAACTGCTTTGAATTGAATGTCAATTATTTGATTGCATTTTCTTTAGAAGAATACATTTAGAAGAACTGTAAACCTATCAATATCATCATATCAGTATATTGCCCTCCACTGTCGAATGTAGGCCTCCTCCACAGAGATAACATGTAAACGCGTTTGATACACCTAAAAATAATACTTTGTTCAACACCTGATTTAATTATTTAGCAGGCAATTTCATGCAAATACATATAAATATATATAAATGGTGAATAATTCACTCAACCAAATTTCGGTCACAGTAGCTAGTCTCAATGGAGACTAGCCAAATATGCAAGAGATATTATAGTATATTAGTGTGTGCACAAACACAGGCACACTCCCTCTTCCCTCACTCTCAAAGCTGATGGGACTGCAATACGACATGACCGGAGAGAGATCCGGCGCATCGTCACCTCTGGGCTGCTACCGAGAAATTACTAATGGAAAAATCCAACAACATTTTGCCCAACCTGGGAATCGAACCCAGAAACCCATGCTCAGAAATTGCACTTGTGAACATGAGACCAACGAGGATGGTGAATAGTGTTTTTTGAGAGGTGGTGACAGAGGCCCTTAAGATAAAAGAAAAACTACCACGAAATACTAGTACAAAAAATAAAGATGATTCATCCCATTCAAGGTCATGCCCAAAAGACAGGTTCAAACTTGCACACACCATGGAGGTTTATGGCTGGTGGTGTCTTTGCCTGCTAACATTTTGTAAACATATAAAGTCTTATTTCTAGAAGAGTATTTTATATTTTTATGATATAGGTATGTAATCGAAGAATCACGGAGACCAACAATTCATGCTTACCTGTCAAAAGATAACACTTTCTAATACAAAATACTTATCATAATCTAGTAAGTACTTATTAATCTTTTGAAATGAGTGTGCATTGTAAGTAAAATATATCCAGTACCTATAATGCATGTTGTTTAAAATATGCATGAAGTAGCCATGTTTACATTTAGATGTACTATGGTAATCAATGTAACATGATAGCCAGGCAGGTGGTGTACGCAGCTGCAATCTCTATATTTGTCTAATAGAGATGTGTGAATAATATTAATCATGAAACATTTAGGATAGGATTTTTTATTTATCTATATAAAGTCATCTACACTTATAGTTTTTTTCTGATTGCATTCTAGAACTTCGCTTATCGCTAGGGACAGTTATATTTTTACTTACTTTTGATATCAGCATATTTATGTGATACAGCCACTGTGTCTCTATTTTCCAACATCCATGCTAACCTTTGGTTCATAACATACAAAGTGCCATCACCCTTCTTGTACCTCACGCCGCCCACGCTGAGCAAAACGTCTTCAGAAGACGTAGTCATCTTTAAACTTCACCACCTAGCCCACAATATCCACAGTTTTAACATGAAAAAGTTATAAAACGTTAAAACTATACTACTCGAACTCTTCCAATCGCTACGTGAAATTTTTTACCCGATTAACTCAGCTCCTCGTGTTGCCTAACACGATTTTATGTATAAATTCATGAGATTATCGGGTGTCTTTGAATATGAACGTTTATTTCGAGTATAAAAACGGAGAAATATGAAATTCTATCTACAAAAAGCATATCACAGTCCGTCGACCATTAGCGGATTTGACAAACTGTCAGTCAGTCAGTTGTTTTTTTTTAAATTGGCTTTGAGGTTTTGAGTAGTTCTGCCTTGTTCTGCTTCATAGTTCAAACCACGTGGGATTAGTAATTTTTATTTTATATTATCAAAATGAAAGAACCTCAATCAATTTTTTTTTTGTGGCATTACCATTGGAGATGGCTTGAAATATTGATACTACACATACTAATTACGACTTGCACTACAGCTTCACGGATATGGTTGAGTACCTATTAGATTGGACTAAGTCGTGTGACCACTGGATAATAAGTTGGTAGGTTGCCCGGCAGCTGGTACTGCTAAAAACTTTGAAAAACTGAACAGTGAACTATAGTGATTCAAAAGCTAATATTATTATAATTTTTTTTTTTTTTTTGTCTATTGATAGGCATACGTTTGACCACTATCTCACCTGATGGGAAGCGATGATGTGGTCTAAGATGGAGCACGCTTGCATAGAAGTAACCTATTCACTCTTGACTTAAAGACTCCCAGGTTGTAGCTATCAGGAAACACAGACTCAGGCAGGGAATTCCACTCCTTAGCAGTACGCACAATGAATGTATTCCCAAAACGTTTCGTGCGTGTGGGTGGGATGTCCACCATGTACCGTTGGCGCATCGCCGTTCGTCTTGTGGTCCGATGATGGAACGGGCTCGGCGGAATTAAATTAGGCAATTCCGTCGCACACTCCCCAAAATGCAACCGATAGAAAACCGACAGGCCAGCAACTCGGCGCCGATGCTCAAAACTTTGGAGCTTTGACTCGACGAGCCTATCATTGCCAATGATCCTCTTGGCTCGTTTCACAATTGACTCTAGGGCATCAAGCTGGTATCTGGCAGATCCGTCCCAAAGATGAGAGCAGTACTCCATACACGATCGAACTTGCGCTTGTTAAAGTTTAAGCAGCTGTTCCGGCGTGAAGTACCGTCTCACCTTTGCTAGGATCCCCAGCTTTTTGGCAGCCACTTGAGCCTTTGCCTCTATAAAAGGGCCAACATTGAGGATAGATGTTAACGTAACACCAAGAAGCTCAAGTCGGTCGGTTATCGGCACGGTTACACCTCGGAAAGATGCAGCTGGTATTTCTCTTGACTTGTAGCGACATCTATCGCACATGATACGAACTACAACCGTTTCCTAGATCGCGCAAGCAGAGTTTTCCGTAACAGTAGCATAGATAAAACCCCGACTACATTTGCAGGGTGGTAGCCCACCCACCAGACACAACACTCGTCTGGTCGGAGGATCCCCCCTTTCCTATAGAGGATGAAGAACTTTACACTCTGTTTCTTATACCTACCTCTAAAGACTCATCGTGATCCTTATTTATGATCTATAAGTATATAATCCAAAATCAATCAGCACAGAACAGACAGAACAGAATTCCAGACACGTAAATTGTTCAAAGCAAGAAAAACCTGCTCTGGTAGAAAATGATAGGCGCTTCCAGGCTATAATACAAATATGGAGATCTTCCTCAAATGATGGGATACCAAATGTCGTCGTATCTTGCGTGCCCTAATGTCCAAAATGTGATAGACGATAGATGCTACTGATAGCGCCAAAGAATCATGGCAGGATTTGTACAAAAAAAAATTAAGATGTTTAGAGATGTTGAAATTCTAATTCTTATATTCTTGGGTACCTAAAGAGCATCTTCAGGCATTTACAGTATTTTTAAAACCCCGCAAAAAACAGTTACTAGTTTAACGAAAAGCTCATTATTTCAGAATGAAACGGCGACTGACAGTAACAGTGACACTGACAGTTGCCGTTTTGCAGTTCTTACATTGAAATTGCATCGTTTTATGGGAAATAATATCACAAATAATGCTTATTACAACGACACGGTTAGCGCAGTGGTGAGCGATCGACTGCTGCGCAGCGTGTTGCGGGTTCGATTCCCGCCCAGGGTAAACATTTGTGTGATGAGCACTTGTGTTTGCCTTGTGTCTGGGTGTTGTTTATCTATAAATGTATGTATTTAAAATGTATTTGTGTATGTATATCAGCTGTCTGACACCCATAGTACAGGGTCTCCCTAGTTTGGGGTCAGATGGCCATGTGTGAAATGTCCCCACAAATTATTATTATTTATTTTTATTTTTTTCCACACACATGTCACATCACTTCTCTGCCAATTTTATAGATCCATTAACATCGCTTGTCTCTTTCTTTTTTTATAAACACAAAATGGGCATTGAGATGCAACGAAAAAGTGTTATTTTCATTTCGTAATATTTTAATAAAAATATGCTAAGTATAGCAATCTACTCCTGGTACAGTATTCTTCCTATTGGAAAATATTTTAAACCCTCTAAATTACTTTTTTTTTCATACAAATGAATGTATGTATGAATCTCGCTATGATTCTGAGTTTTGGGCCAATTTAATATGAACTGCCACCAACACACTCTAAACAGGTTTTCATGATTCTGAAATTAGCCACCCCAACGCCTTCAAGCACCAGTCACCACCAGTCTGGGCCGCTACGCTGCTTCCATAATGGCCTAATCATACAGATGAAAATGTCAGGTCAATAGAAGAGGCAGCCACTTTTTAATTGGGCTACCTACATAATAAATGATTTTGATTTATAAATATTTACCGTGCTTATGAATCAATCATAATAATATATTGTAACAACAAATGGGTCACATTGGCCCACATTTGTTGGGGTGGCCGTCATTAGCGTATTTTTATTTCAATACGCAGTCGATAAATAATTTCATTTTGTTTTCAACGTGAACGCATCTCTAATAGACCGCCTTTTAAATATTTTAACATAGCAACACTCGACATTGACAACCCAAAATGCAATCATGGCGCACGGGGCACTGTGTTTTTAGAATGCTGAGAAGTTTTTACGTAAACACTTCGTTATTTTGCATTGTAAACGCTTTATGTGTTTTTATAAATTATCCTTGAGTTATTAAGATTGTAGTGAAGCATACATGTGTGTTCCAAACTTGAAATTTTCACCCATTCGGAATCACGACTCTGTACTACTAGACACTTGCAGGTATAAAAATCATGAGATTCGCTGTTTCAGGAGTCCTAACGTTCGTATGATGATTATTTATAGTTGTAAACATGATGACTACGTCAAATTATAAGTTCGTTATTCAATTAACTGTGAACTATCGTAATAAATGGGATATATTCGTTTGTTCCAGATAACTTGTTGGTGTCATAATGTCAGAGGCGTACGCCCGCGAGATACTGCGAAGGAATGTTGCGCAAATATGCCAAACTATAGGATGGAACGGCATAAACTCAACTCCACTGGACATTTTGGTGCATGTGCTGGAAAAGTACATACGGTCACTTGGGACACAAGCTAATAGATACGCCGAACAATTTAATAGGACTGAACCAAATTTACATGACTTAGGATTAGTATTTCGTGACCTACACATTAATTTACCAGAGTTGACAGAGTATACTAGGTGCGTTCCACCTGTGCCGGCACCAGTAACCTCTGAAAAGTTCCCTAAACCTAAAGATTCTAATTTGAACTTTCTCAAACCTGGAAGTCATGAAGTGGTCACGAGACCTATGCATGTGCATGAGCACCTGCCCCCTATGTACCCTGAAAAGGAAAGAGATACACCTATTGTGGCAGGAACTGTTGAGATCCGGCAAAATGGCATTGATAATGTTGAAAATAGTAATGCAACATGTACAAGTCCAGAAATTTCAGTCACCGATAGCCCAGATAAAAACAAAGAAATCTTCAAGCGACCCACTGATCCAGTTTCATTACCAAACAGTAAAAGGCCAAGGTTACGTTTGGATGAGGAGGAAAGGACTAGAGAAATCAGTAGTGTGATGATGACTATGTCAGGGTTTCTGTCTCCGGCACGTGAGGGTAAATTGCCTGAGGCACGACCTCCTGCCATTATGTCAGATAAACATTATGACAAGCATAAAGCAAATTCACATCATTCTAATGTTACGAAGGCACCAGTAGTAGAAAAAAGTGATAAGAAATCTAAGAAGAATAAGTTATTGAATGGTAAAGTTATGAAAAGTAAACGAAAAGATAAGAGTCATAAAGGTGAGGGTAGTAAATCTAAGGATAGTAGTAAATTAAATAAGTATCCACCTGGTCATCCTATGAAAAATAAAGATGTCCATCCTACACATCATAATCATGTGACTATGCCAGCGCCAGTACCAAAAGCTGCGCCCCCACCACCACTACCTTCAAGATCTGTGATGCCTCCACCACCGCCTGTTGTTGAACCCGTGAGACCGGTTCCTCACATCAAGCAGGAGCCTGCAGATCTACCAACTCCAACACTAGCACCGGCACCGGCACCGGCACCACCAGTAATGCCTAGAAACTCAGTACTAACTGAGGATACAATTCCTGTACCAAGAAAAATACCTATTTCTAAATCTCCACTTGTTTCTAATTCAATTCCTGTACATAAATCACATCCTTCCACTAATTCCTCCGTACCTGAAGTGGAAATAAAGAAAGAAATAATTGACGAAGAGGAGAAATTGGCCTCTCAACCCGACAGATCAAAGATTAATATATTTAAAAGGATATCGAACAAATCAAAAGAAGACAAAATCACTCCAGAGGTTGTTCATGAAAAATTACAGTCTGATACAATGATCTCAAGGTTACACAATTCTGCACATGATAATGCAATTGAAAGTAGATCCCATGAACCTTTTAGATTGAAACCTGACGAGCCCGTTGTGAACAATAATGATAATAGTGCTGTGGATTTGTCTAAAGTTATGGACTTGAGGACTGATGAAGTGATAAACATTGATGATGATTCTATAGATGTGCATCCTATGGCTTCCAGACCCCCACCAGTGGAGCATCGTCCTAGTATATCAATTAATAAATCCTTTCAAGTACCTTATCCCAAAGTTATAGCTAGTGTCAGTCCAAAAATTAAGAAAGAAAAGAAACATAAGGACAAGAAAGATAAAACTGCAAAACTAGAAGCAAAGTTATTGAAGAAGCAACAGCAGATGATAGCATTTGAGATAGCACAAGCAGAAAAGCAAAGTATGAAAATGAGTGGCATGAAGCCACCCAAATCAAGTAGGCCAAAGAACGAATCAAAGTTGCCGCAGATGCCGCCTGGTTTTCCATTCTTCCCTGCTATGACTCCAGGGAGAGGTTTAATGCCTGGTCCAGGTTTAATACCAACTCCTGGTTTAATACCTGGTAGTGATTTTCTAGCTGAGTTGGCCAATAATCCAGCACTGAGAGGGTTACCGTCGTCAAATTTGCTCACCAATCCATTTGCATTAGGTGCAGGTGGGCCTGGTTTGATACCGGGACCTAGCTTTTTGCCTGGTGGCCTTAACCCTGGAATTCGAAATCCACTTATTCCTATGGGTAACTTCCCTCACACATCTAGATCTTCCCCTATGAAAATACCTTCAATGTTACGTCGTCGCCCTAGCTTAGAAGTGATTCCCGTTGACAATGACGATGACAGAGGCATGCATAAATCTTCGATGATGGGCCGAGAAAAGGACAGACACGATAAGCACAAATCTCAAACCATTCCAAACATTTTACAGAAGCATAAGTCCAAGTCGCATAAAGATCACAAGTCGAATTTGTATAAAATGCCTCCTGTGACGCCAGATATAACTATCGAATTAAATCCTCCTAAAATGGACCCTGTGAGACTAGAGCCGCCTAGGCAGTCCCCCGTCCCGCCTCGATTACCGACGCCAGAACCTATTGTTGAAAGGAAACCAGAACCTGTGCCAGTACCTGTTAGAGTACCAACTCCAGAACCTCTTCCACAGGAGAAGGAAATAGAAAATTCTGAAAAGAAAAAGGATAAGGCACATAAAAAAGAAAAGAAGGAGAAAGATAAAGATGGTATAAAAATCAAGAAGAAAAAAGATAAAAAGGATAAAAACAAAGAGAAATCTGAAAAGAAAAGAGAAAAGGAAGAGAGGCAAGAGTTAAAAGATAAAATCAAAAAAGAAAAGAAGGAGAAAAAGAAAGAAAAATTAGCGGACGGTATAGTACCGAAGCTTACGCTCAAATTGAGCTCGTCCAACTCAAATTCACCAATGCCACCAAGTTCACCGGATTTATACAAGTTGAATATCAAACCGGTGATCAAAAAGGAAGAGGAGGAGGAGGAATCGCCGTTGAAGGATGAGCCATTGTCTAGAGAGCACAGTCGCTCTCCGGAACTTGCCCAAATATCCGCACTAGTGACAAGGCCGCCGAAACCGAAACATTCGAAACACAACCATGTCGCAGATATCGAAGGCCACTCGTCTCCACCGCCACCGCCGCCGGCTAGCTCGCCACCCCGAAAAAATACTCCATCCTCCTCGTCCAAATATAAAAGGATATTAATTAAACCACTGTGCAAGAAAGGGCACGTGGAAGGCTTTGACGATGACATTACATCGATTACGGAAGAACCGGCGCCGGTACCGGCACCGGCCCCCGCGCCGCCCCCTACGGCTGTCGACAAGCCAACCGGACCGTTACCCACACCTTATTACGTGGACGAGCATGGGAATAAGATTTGGGTATGTCCGGCTTGCGGTCGGCCTGACAACGGCTCGCCGATGATAGGTTGTGACGGATGCGATGGGTGGTATCACTGGGTGTGCGTCGGCATCACGGAAGAGCCCGGTGCAACAGAAGACTGGTTCTGCAAGTCGTGTCTCGCGAAACGCGCCGCAATGGCGCTTGCCGGTGTCACTTCCGCTGGTAAAAAGAGGGGCCGAAAACCCAAAGGGGAAAAAATTAGAGACTGTCATTGATATGGACCTTTTGTTGTTACTGAGATTAGTGATAATTTTCCGTTCGATAGATACGAGTAAATGGATGCAAGTTGTTAATGGATTAATTGTTGAATGATATCATGAAGAAAATGTTTTTCATCATTTATAATGTTATATCATAGGCTTCAATTAAGTATAGATAATAATGAATATTGACATAAAATGTTGAACATAAAAATAGTGTAGTTACTTGTAATAATTACCATAATTTTAAATATTTTGTTACGATTTCTCTTTATTTCTCGTTCGCTCGGTTAGATCAAGCTGTAATGCGATTGCGGGCGTGTTATACACTTCTCGCGTGTAAACATAGATGATAATATAAGATTCTTTTTATATTGTACAAAAACTGAATTTACTTAAGAAATTGGTGATGTATAAAGTAAATGTAGTGAATATTTAAATAAACAGAAATAAGGCTGGATGTATTTTCAGCTGATATTTGAATATTTTCATATTATAATTTTAATATAACCCTGTTTTTTTTTTGTTGAAGTTGTTCCTTCAATTTTTGTACAGGGCAGGTACTGTCGCGCTGATCCTCCAGTCTGCACGTTTCTTAACGGGAGGCAAGGAGACGAGTTTCCCGCGCGAAAGTGCCTGCCCTACTGCATTCGACTTACTTGGAAGGGAGGCAAATGTAAATCTTTAATTTCAGCCAGTGGCCAATTAAATATATTGGTACTCGAAATGTAGTAAGTTATTTTAATCCTGAAATCATATAAGCAACCCCTTATTCACATTAACACCCTCTTCCTTTACGCTGTCTCGGACTTTCCGTCGAAGAAACAAACAGCAGTTGTACTCACTTCTACTCCAATTTTATTTCCCGCTTTTTTTATACATAAAATAAAAGCACAAACAAGTTAGTGTGAGTAAACAAATTCCCGCCAAAAAATATCTCAATCTTCAAGACCTATGCCTATAATTTTCGGCA
This sequence comes from Charanyca ferruginea, assembly GCA_947361185.1. Taxonomy (NCBI): domain Eukaryota; kingdom Metazoa; phylum Arthropoda; class Insecta; order Lepidoptera; family Noctuidae; genus Charanyca; species Charanyca ferruginea. Next base: position 5,279,071 of record OX376077.1, on the reverse strand, counting down.
AAGTTGATTATGTACTTAGATTTTTATCAACAAAATAGGTATTTAAACGTTAACCTGTACGCCATTGCATCACACTGACCATATCAATCAAGGTCAGGCGCACAGTACAGCTTATAGCATTGCAGGTATGCACTCTAACCAGTAGGTACCTACCAATGCGTATGCATGTCAATCATTACCTACTCTTTATGTATAGTGCAGCAGGTATAAGTACCTAGGTAGGTATACTTTCTACGTTTCAATGCAGATTCAAGTTACAGTAGGAACAAAAGTAAGAGTAAGCAAAGCATCTAAACTACCTACCACTTTTTGCTGATCCAACATCGTTATGGCGGTAAATTTGAAAACGATTACATAAGTTTAGTAATTAGGTAGGTACCTACTTACAAGCCGAACTGTCTTCGTGAAGTCTTATTACTCCCATGTCCAAAGTGGGGTGAATTTACAAAAAAAATGAATGGTCACAATAAAAAAGAAAGAAAATGAATGTGACAATTTATTAAACGGGTAAATTCTGCTATGATTGGTGGACTGAAATATCAACCAATCAGCAGCAAAACTGCAGCTTACGCGCGCTTGATCATTGGCCACTTTAGTTTTTTCTTTCCTTATGGCCTTTAGCATGACTTGGCCTGTATATAGATTATGTACATACTATCACTTTTGATGTTGTTGGACTTCCTAGCGCGGTTATAGGGGAAATCCCTAATTCCCTATTGATCAAAACGCTCTGAAGGTGTAGTCTACTTTGTGGTGCGCCTAACCTTTTTTTTATTCCGAAATATTCGAGTTGGATCGAGTTCGGAACACTATACTTACTACGCTTCAGAACAGGGATATGAGACGTGACTCATAAGGCTGACTAACTTAAAAAACGGGATTGGGCTGTACATGTCTGCGAACAAACTGGGCTCAGGTAACATGGAACTGATGCCCTGAGACAGTAAGACACGTGGCACGTAGGAGAAGGCGGGATGAACTAGACGGATTCATCCACAACTGGAGGAATGAAGCACAGAATCGCGAAATATGGAAGGCATGGAAACCTGTTTTTATTCCTGGGCAAAGGGGAAGGCCTTTACCCGTCTTTCTTTTAAAAAAAAAACCTCACACTAGGAATTTCTCCTGTGTCGTGGGTGCGTTTACAAACATATAAACTCACATACACAAACAGCCAGACCCGGAACAACTATCTGTAGATCGTACAAATATTTGTTCCGTGCGGGAATCGATCCCGCGACGCGCAGCGCAACAGCCAATCACTCTGCCACTGCGCCAACCGTGTCGCCAGAGGATGAAGTGTGACAAAATATGCTAACAAATAAAACCTACATATTCAGTAGCGGTCTTTTTAAGGGTGTTACCAGACCAATCGATCGATCCTCGATCGATGGTAGAATGGATTAGGCGACGTCGATCGATAGTTTCTACCAGACCAATCGATCGATGGTAGAATTTATTAGTCGATATCGATCGATCTGCTTGATTATATTACTGATGAATTATAGCTGGGGTTAATCGATCAACGTCGACCGATGCCATTGACTGGCAATCGATCGATTAGTTAGTGGAACAGTATCCGTCAATCAGCCAAAGCTACCACACCAATCGATAAACGTCGATCGATGTCGTTTGATGGCATCGATCGACGATCGATCGATTGGTGTAGTAACACCCTAACATTTTGAGAATGTCTATGTACAGACGCCAGCACATCAAGCCATACCAAACTGTCAATTTTTCCCAATTGTATATGAACTTTACCGTTTCGTAATAAAGTTGAAAATCTATCAAATAAATTTGAAAGACTGTTGTAGCCTGATGTGGTGGCTATTAGTATTATTGTGTTCCAGTTTCTACCAGGAGCTGCTCATTTATTTCCAAGGTGGTTCTAAACACGAACGAGTGGAGTAAACATATCGTAAATTCTATTTTTTCTTTGGGAAAGTTGTTTGTTACCATGAACACAATGACGTGTTTAAGTATCGTACACTAATTACCAGTCGCCCTATATAACATGAAGTCTGATGGTCCTGGGACAAAACCGTGAGTCGATGGGCAAGCTTCTGTGAATTTCAGAGAAGGCAGAAGGGATAGAGAAATAAATAAAAAATATTTTCAACATAAAAATGTATTGTTATAAGTAAATCAACAGCAGTATTTACTAAGCTTACTCTCAGAGGACATTCAAAGTTGGCGGCACGACCGGTGACCGGTTACGGACCCACAAAGTTGATAATATTCCTAAGTTTTAACCCAGTTCAGCAGATTAGACGCAGCACACAATCACACAAAATAATGAATACTTTGTCTCCGATTTAAATAAAAAGAACTACATCCTACTCTACATAATTTATTAGCCAGCTTCCGCAACATTATATCATGTGAATTTTTTTTGAACTAATACAATTAAAAGCAAAGTAAATATAAAAAATTAAATTGAAATACTGGAATTTGTTTATTATACAAAACAGAAATAGTGAAGTAGCTATGTATACAAAATGCTTTAATCATTTTTTTATTATTATTGGTGTTTGGGTTTCAATGGTGTCTTGTCTAACATCTTTACTTTTGTGTGTAAAGCTAACAGTCGACAGAGTAAATGCTAATACCATTTCCAGATAATCAATTCGCTCACTGACTATAAAAAACAAATCGAAGTCATGTTCACACTTCCACAGACTTTAATAAAGAAAAACCTTTACAACTTAAAGGTAATTAAAATATTTTCACGTAAAACTGACTATTCTCAAACTACAATAATAAGGGCTTAATTTTTATTACTTGGTGGCAGGTGGTTTTGCTTCTCCTTTTTTTAAACAATCTGCAGGACCTGTGGGTGTCTTCTCTTGGTTCCATTGTTTTAAACCTTCAGGTAATGTCGTGTCTTCATCTAAGGATCCTGTTCCTTCTACAAACTCCTCATAAGTACTCTTTTCCGGGAAAGGTCTCTTTCCAAGAATCTCAATCATGTCTTCTCTGCTCAGAATTTCTTGCTTCAGCAATCTCTCAGCTACTTTGGAAATGTTATCCTTATTCTTAATCAGCAAATTAGTTGTGAACAAATGGGCGCTGTTTATCAATTCCCGAACTTCGGAATCGATTAATTCCGCTGTCTTTTCGGAATATGGTTTATCGATTACCATTTCACCAGGCTGGGGTAGTTCGAAAGATACATTGCCTACTTTTGGGTTCATGCCGTAGTGAACTATTTGTGCGTATGCGCTTTGTGTAATTTTTTTCAGGTCATCTTGAGCGCCTGTTGTGATCCTGCCAAAGAAAATTTCTTCACTGACTCTTCCACCGAGTGTCATACACATTCTATCAAACAGCTGTTCTTTGCTGTAAAGGTATTGTTCTTTGGGTAAGTACTGAGCGTAACCGAGACCTTTTCCTCTAGGGATGATGGATACTTTGAGTAGTGGGTCGGCGTGTTGTAGAAACCAGCCGGCGACAGCGTGACCAGCCTCGTGGTACGCCACAATCTTTCTCTCATCAGGCTGGAGGACGTTGGATTTCTTTTCCATGCCAGCGACCACTCTCTCAATGGCTTGCTCGAAGTTTTTCATGTTAATATCGTTGGCTAACTCTCGAGCGGCGATGAGGGCTGCTTCGTTGCAGACGTTTGCGATGTCTGCGCCAGTGAAACCTGAAAAATATTTGAAAAATGCGTTTATGTAGGTTCTGTAAATTGTATTTTTACATGCAATCACAATTAATAGAATATTGACCAGTAGCGTGCCTAGAGGTTAAAGTTAGGACAAGCCCGACAGATTTATAAAAAAAAAAACGATATATTTTCAATACCTATTTAGAGGTATTTTCTTTTTTTGTTTCTTTTTTTTATTGTCTCGCGTTATTGATAGCAAGCCAGGCTTTTCGATGGAAGGCACGCCACTGATATTGACAACACCTGTGCACATATTTCTCAGGAATTCGATAAAGATTGCACATGTCCAAAGGCGTCGCCAAGGGGAGAAGGAGGGAGGGGCAATTGCCTCACCCTAGAGATTGCAAAAGCTTTAAGTGCCTTTGACTGTTTTAATAAATTCTTGCTTTTACTCTCCTCCATAAACCAACATGCCCCACTCTAGGCCATCAGCTAGCGACGCTCTTGCGCGTGCCCTAATCTAAAGGCCGGGCCAGACTGTTATAAACAAGCTTCCAACAGGGGTCAACTTGGTGGGAGGCTTGTGGAGCCCACGGTTGGTGTTTGCGTCCACACTGGTTTACAACAAGGCTCCCACCTCAGTGTGTTGTCGACTCTTTGTTTGGAAGCACGCCTTGCGATATTGCTCCTTACCTATCTAAACTTCAAAAAGTTGGCGTGGCATTAGCACTTGTGTGCGCAAGTGAAGAGAAAAAAAGAAAAAAATATGGATGAAGCGTTGGCTTAAGGAAATAATAAAACTTAGTCATCTAAATTTTATGAATCTACTTGATTTTGGTGACCTGCGCAACTTCCTCAGAATGGTAATGGAAACATTCTGAGATATTAGAAATGGTTAGGTCAATCATAACTAAAAAGTCGTGCATACGTGAGCACGCATCGGTTGCCGTTGCGCACTGCCCTTGTGTGGTTTACAACAAGCGTTTACACTGTGGAATACGTGTTTACAACGGCGACATCCACACGCGATTTACAACGCGCGTCCGTCCACAGAGGTTGACGGTTTACACTGTTGTAAACCGCCGGTGGAGACCGATGTGGAGGGCTTGTTTACAACAGTCTGGCCGGGGTTTTACTCCCGGTTTATCAAACAAGAATTAACGCAGACTGACTCTATTAGGTAAAGAACACCACCAATCAATTGACATAGTGTTTATGGACTGTCAAAATGCGATTCCTCTATAGATTTTGTATGGCAATTAATACTTATGACGTCACTTGTAGGTAGTTATTTGCCAATTCAATTGACAAACAAGGTATTTATTGATTTCAAAGCAACTAGAAATATATTTTTTGAGTAAATTGAAAATTAATCGGGTTTTCAGGTCTAAAATCAAGTGTTTTTCATTCTGGCACTTCACATGGCGTATTTGTACAAATATTCACCTTATTTGGATAATACAAAATTTACCCTATAAAAATTGAAATAAAGTTTATTTTGTATTATCCAAATAAGGCTAATATTTGGACAAATACGCCATGTCAAAGTTCCGTCTTGGAATTATTGGTTAAATGGTGTCATCTGCCACATTGTCGATCGGTTGGTTGGCGATCTCTGGGGGAGGCATACGTTCAGCAGTGGACGGCAATAGGCTGATACGACGATGATTTTGACCCAATTGTCAAGCGCGTGTTTTCAAGTTGCTGTGATTGGTTTACGAAATTATCAACAACCAATCGCAGAGGCTTCCACATGCTTGACAATTGGTTTCATTCATTTTTCTTTCGAAAAACCAGGGATAAGTTGCGTATTGATAATGTTTTCGCATCAACAGCTCATCTGCAACTGTTATAATTCACGGAATAGGCAAAACAAGTGGAAGTATCCACGCGAAAAATGTGTAAAATAGTAACAACCTTTGTCAGTTGTAATAAGTCTTAATGTTGTCATCATCTGCCGAGCCTTTTTCCCAACTATATTGGGGTCGGATCTATAAATGACAGCCGGGACCAACAGCTTTACGTGCTTTGCGAGGCACGGAGGCAACTCGATATGAAAGGGATGGTCACCCATTCACAGACCGACCGCGGCTAGCGTAGCTTAACCTGTGACCGATCGATCTGTACGGCTTTAACTTAGCCACGAGCCCTAAGTCTTAACTCTTAATGTTGTCTGAACAACAAATAAGCTTTTCGTCAAAATTTAATGTATTGTTCTTATAAAATTAGGACTTATTACAACTGACGAAGGTTGTTACTATTTCACATATTTTTTCGCATAATTATGACACGCGCGGGATATTTGCGATGCGCGTTGGATTTTATAGAGATTAAACCTACTCGCAGTAGTAAATATGTGAGAAACAGATTAGCCAGCTTTTAGACCTGCTTCAAATCGTGTTGGAATCTTATTTGACATAACTGTTAGTGTAATGATGTCATATTGCTGAAACTTAATTGGATGGGTAGCAAAGGTCCACGTCGTCACAGTCATTATGAGATGTTAATTCATTTTTCATATATTAACAAACATAAAAAAACATGACACACGTTGTGCATTATAAAGTGCCCTTCCCCACCATGGGCGAAGTTCAACGCGAGCGTGATTGATATTATTTTTGTTTCAACTAACGCAATGCTCGAAAACAAACGAGTGAGTGAGAACCGTGCTGAGAACGTAACCTAGCTGATTTTCGGAAATGTTTACTGAATTTATTTCTCAAAAAAGTTGTTTTTTCGTTACATAGGAACCAGTGGCGTGCTTTCCATTAAAGCCGAAACGCCTGGCTTGCTATCAATAACGCGAGACGATAAAAAAATAACAAATAAAGCACAAAAATATAATACGTCTAAATAGGTGTTGAATATTTATAGTGTTTTTATTCTCAAATCGTTCGGGCTTGCCTTAACTTCGACCCCTAGGACGACCATTAGGAACCTAGATATTAACCACAAGATACCTGTGTGTTAAAAATATTTGGTTAATTTGGAGGAAAATTTGTTACAACGCCGTAATCACGTACGAGCGTTTGTTTGGGAAATATAACGGGATAGGCGCTCTTAAGCATCTAATAGGTTTCTTCTCGCTTATGACAATATCTGTGCTGCCTAATATTATTTTTTCGTTTGAACGCGTCAGTCTCCGAAAGTATTAGTCCAATTCTGACAATTCTTTCTCTAATAGGAAGCTAGATTACACAGTACTTGTAGCGCCAGCTTACAAGTGCTATAGGCTATTCTTTATTATAAAAAAAATAGGGGTAAGAAATTTCACGTGGACGAAATCGCGGGCATAAGTTATTATTATAATCATCATCATCATTATCACCAGTCACCAGTCCACTGTTGGACATAAGCCTCATCCATGGCTCATTTTTTCCCGGTTGTTTGATTTATTATTTTTCATAATACTGCTAAGAAATCAAGATAGTACCATGATTAAGCAATTAGCAATGAGTTATAATTATAGCAATTTTAGTGATGAGATTGCACTTTTATAATAATGTATTTTATAATAAATAAACGTTTTTCACATATTATAAATACACAAGTGTCAATTCATAAAATATGGACTGGAAAGGTATTGCAATATTTCTTAAGTGATTATTGTATCATATCTTACAAGATGATTTTCATTTGGGTATATTGAATAGGTAATAATGTCTGGAGATTAAAAACACATAGATTTTGTACAGATAAAAAAAATACCAAACATAAAAAAGAATATTTAAAGTAATATAGCATGTAGATGTGTGTAATGTAGAATGTGTGTGTATAATATCAAAAAACACACATGTGTGTGTGTTCCCTTATTTCAAAGAAAGATGAAAGAAAAAATTTAAATTGGAAGTTAGGAATCAGATATGATAACATTTTGTGTATCCTTTCACCAATAGGAAGCTTGCTACGTTATCCCTGAAAAATGTAGGATCCATAAAAAAAATCATGCAGACGAGAACTCACAGGCAAAGTGATAGTTTATAATATTCTGTAAAATTAAATATCTTTAATAAAATATTTACCTGGTGTAAGTGCAGCCATCTTGCGTGCAAGCTTTTCTTTATTAATACTTGTTTTCAGAGGAACCAGATGAACTTTGAAAATGGAAGCTCTTCCCTTGATATCTGGAGCAGGAACAAATATCTGCCTATCAAATCTACCAGGTCTTAGCAGGGCTTTATCCAGTATATCAACTCTGTTTGTAGCAGCTAGTACTACTACATTGGTTGTAGTATTGAACCCGTCCATTTCTACCAGGAGCTGATTTAGGGTGTTCTCCTGTTCAGAGTGACCTCCAAAACTACGTCCTCCTCTTTTCCTACCGACAGCATCAATCTCATCAATGAAGAGGATGCATGGTGCATGTTTACGTGCCATTGAGAACATGTCACGGACTCTTGATGGACCAACACCTACAAACATCTCCAAAAACTCTGATCCTGAGACGGTAATGAAGGGTACGTTGGCTTCCCCTGCAGTAGCCTTTGCCAGCAAGGTTTTACCAGTACCAGGAGGGCCAGTAAGCAAGGCTCCTTTAGGGATTTTGGCTCCCAAGTCAATGTATTGCTGTGGATTTTTTAAGAAGTTAACAAATTCCATAATTTCTATTTTGGCTTCTTCACATCCAGCTACATCTTGGAATTTGACACCAATATCGGTGGGATTTATTAACTTTGCTGTTGATTCCATGACACCCCCAAAAAGTCCACCTCCTCTCTTTCCACCACGCCCCATCATATCTGCTGATCTTCTCATCATATAAATTAAAAATCCTATAATTAGTATGGTTGGAAGCATGCCTGTTAAACTAGAGGCTTCAACTTCAGTCTTATATATGACTGGAAGGAAATTTGGTGGATCCACACTCATTTCTATTTGTGCGTTTTCTAAATTCCTCTCAAATGAGTCTACACTGCCAATAGCAAACCAAATGACTTTCCCATCTATAGATGAGCCTGGGTGTAATTTTACTCTCACCCATTTTTTGTTGATAACTTCTAATTTTTCCACAGCACCTTTATGCAAGTATAAATTGACGAAGTCTCTCCAGCTTATCTCTCTGTAGCGAAGTTCGAAATATGCGAAAGATGCTAATATTCCTACAATGCCCATTGCACCAAACATCATCCATTTTTCTCTATCCTGGCCCTCATGGCCACCGCGGCTTCCAGAAGCACCACTGAACATATTCATGTTCCATTTATCCTGGGCAGTACTCGGTTTCGAAGACGGTTGCGCACCTTTCGTGGGTGTTGGTGGCGCTTCTTTCTCGGTAGTTGTTTTATCCTTTTTTTGACTCGGACCTGGTTCGAAATACTTCTCAAATCCTTTGGGCGGTTTCTTACAAAATTCGTACCATTGGTTCAATACGGAATCTATAGCGGGGACACCGACTTGCGTAAATTTGGGGCCATTATGATGAAACTTTGCTAACTGGGAGTACGTTAATCTCAAACCTTTCCACATCTTGCCCTGATTTAATTACTAACTATATACAAGAATAAATGTTTTTATTTTTTATTATTGCACAATTCGATCCGAAACGGGATCACAAAATACTATCGAGAAATATCGTGACAAACATGGTTATAAAATCTGTCAAAATCAAATTGTCACTAATTCACTAATGTCAATGTGTATGAATAATGACCCTTCCACACTGTGGAAAATTCTGAAATTGTCTTATCTTAGCAAATACATATTTTTTTCTGATTAGACACTCATTAAAACACAATCACAATAATTTGTTACATTTAAATACTGCAATAATTCATGCAGCAGTCTTTGTGTTTATTATTAAAAGTTTTTAACATTTTGTTTGACATGTGACAGAAAATTTTGTTTGATTTTGTCATTTTGGCTGTCATTGTCATAGACAGAGTATATTTTATGAAATCATTGCGTTTTAAATTGTGGTGTCTGTTCCACAAAAACCATCAATGAAAAGTATATTTTTTTTAGTTTGTGCTTGAAGTGTGGGTCAAGTGTGGTGTTAAGCTCATTTAATATACACACGTAAAGGTATCTCCAAACACAGTGCGGCAAACTGCTGCGCGCGTACGGTGTTACTGTTCTTTCGTCGGTGACTTTGTGTGGACGTATTTAAATTTAATTGAACAAGCATTATGGATAACAAAGCAGCTATTAGCCTTTTTGAAATATACCTCGGTATAATAGCAATAATAACTTTATTATCAGGTAACTGTGGCCAAAAATAAAATACACAAAATAATCAACAATAACAAACTAATAGGTATTATATTAAAACCTTATCAACTATAATTAAATATATCCCATTTCACACGTAAAGTTGGCGTCGTGTGTCGCACGGTGTCAGCAGGTAGCCGGCCTCCGAAGCGCCGCAACACAACACCTTTCGGCCGTAATTCCTCCAAAGAGAAAATTTAAAATAAAAAATGCGAAATGCGAAATGCGAAATTCTTCATACAGAAGCGTCACTGGAACAGCAAGACGCACGCAGTAGGTGGTTCGGTCCGGTCGGTGCGGTCCCACACCTGTTCGGACAAGTTGGTTGTTGTTGTTGTGCTGCATTGTGGGACACCAGGCGTAAATGCGCACCAGATGTAAACGCGGAATAAATTGCACGCGCGGCGTGTCTCGGATATGCCGCGCAGTTGTGCCGCGCAAAAATATCTGGATAATTTTGTCTATAGTCGCGCGGCAAATTTACGTCCTGCGAATGCCGCGCGTAGCTGCCGTGCTGTGTTTGGACACACTAACTGTTTCGTTTGTTGGCTGTAGTGCGTGACCTGTGTGAATAGGATAACTTAGGACCATACAGTCTACAGTAAAGTAATATAGGATAATTATTAAGTTATTATACATAATAAAATAGTTTTCTTAATCTGGATAGAAAATAATTACAAATTGGCGCATTCGTTACATTACAAACTATCGTTCGTTGCTATATGTTTGTAAACTGCATTGCAACGCTATTATGCAGCTTGCTTGCCGTTTGGTGTGTATCGATACTAATCTACCTTCCTACCTTTATAGTTATTAGACTCTTTGGATACTAATAATAATGAATAATTTGTATTATTTTAATAAAGGCCTATTACACAACACGGTATTCAGGGCCCGGTAGTCAGGGAGGATGTGGCCCCTTGCAAGGGCGTCGATTATTACAATAACACTGCACTGAACATTGGCCCCCTCACTCTCTGTGAGTGTGTACAGTCTGAATGTGAACGTGGATAGAAACGTATCATGGCACCTATTTTATCTAAACCATTAAAAAAAGTAGCGATTGCCGTGGTTTTGGTAGTGGTATCCATGACTATTGTAGAAGAAAATAAGAGGAGGAGGAAAATCTGGGTGGATCTAGAAGGATCTGGCCCTAAGTGTTATTACAATTTACACTACTTGATCGAAAAGGCGATTAAGGAGCAAGGCTGCCGGGGCCGTAAGGTCGCCCTAGTTAGGGACCCTTACTCCAGGAATTCTATTACTCTGCTGCCCTAAATAAGGATACCTAAGGGTCACTGAATACCGTGTAGTGTAATAGGCCTTTTACTGGACTATATTATGTACCTATGTATGTATGATGGAGCCATTAGACCGGTCCGACATTATCATTTATCGTTTAGAAATTGATTCTTTCGTGCTTTGAATCTAATAGACATTTTTAAAAGATTTGCATAGCCTCAACATGAATTTAAAAGATTGTTAACACATATGACAGTAATACTAATATTATTATTCAAATCAAAATAATATTTTTTTGTCAAGAACTTCATCCCTCCGAAGATTAGGGACCGCAACTCGCAAGCAGCTGTAGTAGTAGCTTTGCTTGCTATTACTGAACGAAAAATCAGACATTTTCATTTCATAGGGTAAATAAATGAGATTATAATTTTTGCGTTATTTTCATCGTAACATTAGTTCGCGTAACATCAATTGCTTAAAACCAGATAACCGTAATCTTACAAAGTGATTATTTTATGAAGTTAGTGAATAACATTGTGTTTAGTCGTTGAATTTCGAGAGTAAACTTGCACTAGTTATGGATCAAGACAGACCAGAAAGCAGTTCGAATCATGGAAAGAGGACACGACCTTTGTTACTGCAGCCGAGTCCGAAGATCCCTAGAATATCAGCGTACGCAAGCTCAACTTCCAGTGCGGTGCTGAAGAACTCTAAAAAGTTTGGTCCTCATTCACCAAAGAGGGTCAAAGTTTCGTATAATAGGAGTGATGTGCCTGCTCCAGGAACTCCAGTTCCTGACAAGCATGTCCGTAAGGCCGGTCCTTACCTCCTTGGCCCTAAACTTGGGCCTAGTCCTGTTAAAAGCATTGTGCAGTGCTTAGCAAGGAAAGAGAGAACTGATGAGTTCTATCAGGTAATAAATTGTTTTGATTACATTTGATTCTATTTGTAAACATAGTAAACTTATCATGTAACATTGTTTACACTGTAAACTTTCTAATTATGATTTAAAGCTGAAGACTGTTTGTCTCAAGTTTCAAATAACCTTCATCAATTATTTATAAAAATGTTAATGTGGATAGTTCTTACTGTATGCACATCTGGACACGGTCCACATGGCTAGGAAGCTTCCCTCTGGAGCCCTGACTGCCTGTAGATTTAACCCTGTTCCTAATACTAGTGGTATAATTTTTTTTGTACTAATATAACTGGGTCCCTGAAATGGCAAGACAGGGCCGCGGAAAACCCGTTGGCAGGATGACTTCCTTAAGAATTGGCAAGACATAGGTCTTAGCTATCTAAAAGTCGAGACCGAATTAAGGAATGGGAGAGAGGACTTTGCCCTGCAGTGGGACAGTACAGGCTAAAATATAATAATAACTACTGTAATTAAACAAATGGATAAATTACATAATAGTTCTTTCTGACACATAATTCAATATTCTTTTATTTAGTTACTATGCTGTAATTAGGCTTATTAATATCATTATTGACCTAGTTGCACAATGAATATGATAAAAAAAAAACTGTTATAAAAAATGATGCAATAATTTTCAATTTTTACTGTGTTATTACTTTTATTTGTGCAATAGTAATGAAATCACTGTAAATTCTTAGTATTCTGCGCTTACTTTTAATAATACAGTAGAACCTTGATTAAATCCGAACCCTCAATTATTCAAATGCTGACTTAGTTTATCCTACCGCTCAACTATCAGAATGTTGGTGCGAATTTAGGTAGGTAGGTAGCGTATTGAAAAGCGTTTTGTCTCATCGAACGTTATTAGTCTGCACACGGAGATTCCGCGTTCATTATTGTTTGGTCATATTGTTTTTATGGAAAAAGGTGTTTGATTTTGTCCCAAAAAACCTTCATTTCGATTATCCGAACTAGCCTCGGTCCCAATTAGTTTGAGGTTCTACTGTAATTTATATATTCTAAGATGACCCACTGACCTATTAATGTATGATTTCAAATGATGGTACCGGTTAGTGGAGAAGCAGGAGAAACATATGGCTGTATAAAAGTCATACGGATCTAGCGGTCATGGTTAAGCTACTCTTGCCGAGGTCACTGCGTGGATGGGTGACCATCCATTTCATACTGAGTACAGATGAATGAAGCCGTAGGCATCAGTCAGTGATAAAATATGTTCCCATAATTAATGGTATTGGTAGAAAATGATGATTTAAAATAAAGGATTTAATTTAATGCAAAGAGGATGATCATAGTTTTTGGTATGAATATTTTTTTCATAGCATGTCCAAGTTGCACAATTAAACTTGCTAACATACATTGTGCTGAAGATCTTTCTTATTATGATATAACTGAAGATCTATCATTGAATTAGAATTGCAAGTGATTCACACTTGCAACTTTGGGTTCCTAAACAATATTATCAACAATTGTTCTAGCATCCTCTTCATTCTGTCCTTTGCAAAAATGTATAAAGCCCTTATGCTCTTTCAGGTTAAGATATTGACTCTAAGAAATGAAGGCCAACCGGAAACTCAAGATGACCGTCAGGGCAAGATGCTATTGCATACAGAATACTCTTTGTTATCTTTATTGAAAGACCAAGATGGTGTCATTCATCACCATGGTTTGTTCAAGGTAAGAACACTGTTTATGTATTTATTTACTACATATGACTATCATCACAGGTGTATTACCTAATACATTAGTGTAGTTATAGACTTTACAATACATATAAGTTTGTTCTAGTTATCAATAATACATTTATCACAACTTAACGGCTTGCCAGCACACAGATAAGCCCTGAGATGTTTGAGTGTATAACCACTGACTTTAAAAATAGAATAAGTGTTTCCAAAATTCTCATTCTATTAATTTGAAATATAATAATTTAGAATATGGGGCTCATGGTAATTTACTTGGAGTACAGTTAAGGGCCAAAGCACACACGCTACTTTTAGCATCGGCGATCGACGATTTAGCCGCTTTTTACAAGCCAAATGCAGCGACCGCACACTAAAAACACCAAACGCTGCGATTGACTCGCTTTTCGGAAGTTCGACACAGCGGCTGAACGCCACATTCCGCACACATTCGTATGCCTGTCGCATCGATTTGGCATCGATGACTCGAAGTCAGGCGCTCGCTTAAAGGCTTATTACACTATACAATTTGTAGGAAATCAATTTAGGAAATCGGCAGGTGTAATCGCAGTTAGAACAGATTGGATCCGATTTAGTGTAAATTGAAGGTCCCGACCGCTCTACTTCCTAAATTGTCTACGATTTAGGACAGTGTAATCACGGCGTTACGATTTAGAACGACTAGTCGACGTCCGTGCTTTGAGCGAAGTGGCCGAGTAAACTGGGATGACTGACTTATTTTGGATGAAGGCGTTGAAAGCATTATTTTCTTTCTACCACATAACACAAAACTTAATATAATTTGTCATGGTTTGTGTTAGGTGTTAGAAAGTCGAGATATCGACCAGGCCCAGATGTCATCACGCCACCCGCCAGATCTCGGGTGAAACGGGTGTGTAAGTTGGGGCCATTACCTAACTAATGGAATAAAAATTTACAGCGGCTAAGTTTATTCTGAGGAAATGAAATAGATTTCTTTAAACATAGATTTATTTATTTATCTATTTATTTCTTATCATAGGTATTAAGACATAATTAAGATATGAAAACCAATTACACACAAACAATAATTATTATCTGTAGTTCGTGGATCTCTTGGGCTGTGTAGATGGGTTTAAAAAAAAATGCAGCAGGTAGACGAGTCATACAGTATGGTGACGAGTAGACCAGAGTAGGTAGACGAATAGATTGGGCTAGAGCAAGCTCAATCTTCTGTTGTTTTGGTAAATACGTCGCCATCGATCGAAAATTCGAAACGTGCTACCCAGTACGATCCTTCTTCACGAATGCGTCGTCTGTACGATTTAGAATCCAATTTAGTGTAGTGTGATCACTAGCTAACAACTTAGGTTCCTAAATTGATTTCCTACAAATTGTATAGTGTAATAAGTACTTTACTTAGTTAGTGTTGCACTAGATTATGACGAAGGTGCACCCTTTCCATGGATTCTAATGCCGTTCGTTGTGGCGTTCTATGGGGGAGGCATTTGTTCAACAGTGGATGTCTTCCGACTGATGGTGATGATAATGATGATGATATTTGAGAGGCTGGCATAGTAGCTAAGAGTGTACTGACCTAGATTAAAAAAAAACTGTTAACCCAACTGGTTTCGCTCGATCGTCGGTCGCAAAATCTTTGATGGGGCAGCCAAGACCTCGCAGTTATGTGATTTAGAGGAATTTAATTGTTGTTACGTAATGAAGGGAACGGTTAGAGTCTAATAATAGTACCCTTATTGCTGTTGTTTCTTTGTTTCTTAAATAAAGTTAACAATCGCCTGGTATGTAATCAAGGGAAAGTTCGGGTATAATAATAGCGCCCCTTTTGCGTAACTCAATGACGGGGTGCGGATGTGGCTGTAAATCAGTACAGTACTGTTTTCATAAGGTTAGAACCATGAAGTAAGTATAACAGGTTAGAACCGACCAAGTGCGTGTCAGGCCACGCGCAATGTAGAGTTCCGTAGTTGCCATTCTTAGTCTTAGGCATTGTTCTCACCAAACGTATTGTAAGCCGCTGACTGTGAGCGCAAAGTTGAAAAATCATAGTCGGCCGCCGGCTGACTGCTGATTGTGACGGCTGACTGTCAGCGAGCGTTACGTTTGCTGTAAACAATGCCTTATGTGCGCACAGACTATAACCCTTAATATTTTTGAAAGACCTATCCAATGACACTTCTGCACGCTTACGAGAATGGGGTAGACGAAAAGAAAACATCCCCACTTTAGCTATAAAGGAGGTACCACGAATACTTACTTCGTAGGAGATACCAAAAACATTTCTTTTCAAGATTTTATTTTACCCCATTCGCCATGATTAATATGTATGTATATCGATGCCAAATTACAGTTTTCTATTTCTAATAGCCTGAGCTAAACTGCGGACAGACAGACGGACGGTCGGATATGGCGATATCTATGAAGGTTTCTTGTTGACTACGGAACCCTAAAAAGTGGAGAGAAAGTCAAAGAGTTTAGTGGAATACGTTTAGAGTTTTTGAGACTGTTTGTCTCTTTCGCGGCAGGGAATGTTGTCTCTTTCGCGGGAAGGAATGTTGTCTCTTTCTCTCTCTGCTAACCTTACCAGATAGAGACTTAAGCTTCTTTGTTTCTATAAAGTAGCAAGTAACAGTTGCTATAAAGATATTTGAAGGCATCATTTATCATTATATAATTTATTTCAAGTAACAAAGACCCATAACACGAATATATATATATTATATACATAAGTATTTTACAGTATGTGTGTTAGTATAGTAACTTATGCCTATGTTAGTAACTTTACTTCAATGACTTAATGTCATTCTGCGATCATGTGGCATTTGTCCGCGGAAGCGACATCGACAGTACATCACGCCCTGCGGCCAAAGGTCATCCACCATGACGAGCTGCAGATAACACGTTGGCAACCTCACCACGAACGCCCAGAAGTTGACGTTGCGCTGCGATTCCAACAGCTGCGCTCTCGGCGTGTAGTTGGTCTTTCGGCGCACCTACTCTACGTATTGGCATCATCTATGGGGCTTAGACAAATTATCACTCTTCCGTCAACGTACAGACGTAACACTAAATAAAATTATCAGCATTTACGCCAAATGCTATAAAATATGGCGATGACGTTATTTGCGGAGAACTCGCGTCATACGTTACCTAATATTACGTAACTTAAAATAGGTACCTATATTATTAATTACAGTTTCCTATTTCCTTGTGACTCGATGCGCACGTGTTGCCTATGGCCCCGGCTGTCATTCTTAGGTCTTTGACAGTGATAGGTAATGGGTAGTCAGAAGCCCTTCTGACTTAGAAACAGTGTTACCTGGTTGCTTGTTAGACTTTTGGGCTTTCGGGGCATCGTGGCGACACGATTGGCGTAGTGGCCGAGCGATCGGCTGCTGCGCTGCGTGTCGCAAGTTCGATTTCCGCACGGAATAAATATTTATATGGTGTATAGGTGAAACCTGTATTCCGCCTCATCATGTCAACCTTTAGACGCCCACTGCTGGGCATAGGTCTCCCTTAAGAGGGGTTCAGCCGTAATCGCCATCCTTGGCCGATGCATGTTGGCGATCGCAGTAGGTGTTTAATGTTTATTTAGCTCTCATATTTAACACCAGTGTAAACCAAGGAGTCTTTCCGGATCTGATGAAACACAGTAAAGTAGTACCATTGTTCAAATCCGGTGATAGTAAAGACCCCAACAATTATAGGCCTGTGTCGATTCTACCAGTTCTCAGTAAGGTGTTTGAAAAGTTAATGCTCAATCAAATGTTACATCACTTTAATAAAAATTCCATCTTTCATGAACAACAATACGGTTTCACCAAAGGGCGTTGTACAACTGACGCCGGTGTCACCCTAATAAAGAACATTTTCAGCGCTTGGGAGGAATCACAAGATGCCATTGGAATCTTTTGCGACCTCTCAAAGGCGTTCGATCGCGTTGACCACGAGACACTATTGCTGAAACCGGAGCACTACGGGATTAGTGGAGTATCTCTTGTTTTACTAAGGTCATACCTGAGGGATAGACAGGCAAAAGTTCAGGTTAACGGTGTGAACTCATTGGGGTCTAAAATGACTATGGGCGTTCCTCAAGGCTCAATATTAGGTCCATTTCTATTCTTAGTCTATATAAATGATTTACCCCAATTACTTCAAAATCAACCGAAGATGGTGTTATTTGCCGATGACACTTCATTGATTTTTAAAATAGACAGACGGTCACAACATCTTGACGACGTAAATGACGCTATTCATCAGGTTCAAAATTGGTTTACGGTAAACAATTTGGTACTTAATGATAAAAAAAACCAAATATATTCGATTAATTTTACCAAATGTTAGGAATAGCAATTGTGACATCATTCTAAATGGAGAGAAACTGGAATTTAGTAGTCAAACGGTTTTCCTAGGAATCGCGCTAGACGAGAAATTACAATGGGGACCTCACATAACATTTATTGCGGGGCGACTAAGCTCCACGGCTTATGCTGTTAGAAAGATAAGACAGTTGACAGATGTAGAAACTGCGCGTATGGTCTACTTTAGCTACTTTCACAGCATTATGTCGTATGGTATTTTACTGTGGGGTCGGGCTGCCGACATTGAATCCATTTTTATCTTACAAAAAAGAGCTGTTAGAGCCATTTATAATCTACGTCGCCGCGATTCTCTTAGGGAAATCCTCCTATTTAAAAATATTAATATAATGACAGTGCCTTGCCAATTTATCTATGAAAATATTATGTACGTCAGAAAAAACCTACATTTATTTAATAAAGTTAGTGATAGACATAATATTATTACTAGAAACAAAGACAAAATAGCTCAACCATATTTTAAATTGTCTAAAGTTCATAAATCTTTTATGGGGTTCTGTGTTAAGTGTTATAACAAAATTCCTAGTGATATATTGCAACTAAATGAAAGAAAATTTAAAACATATATTAAAAGTACACTCTGTAAACAAGCATATTACAGTTTAGAGGATTATATCCATGATAAGAATGCTTGGAAACATGCTGGTCCGGGCTCCATAGGACAATCTACAGTCTAGACAAAATCAAACTGATTGCTAATTAAAACTACTTAATTTATACTTAGTATATACATTATATTTAATTCTTGCTTTGGTTCACACACTGGTTCATAGGTTCATAGTTTGTTGAAATGTATGGAGTGGTTGTCTACTTTTACAATAATGGTAAATAATAATATGTGAACACTATGTATCTATATTACAACTAATTAACTTAGCTGTCATTCTTTATCTTGTAATACTTTGTACATACTTCAATATAGTGATTTTATGCAAGGTCCATCGTGTTCACGTATAGTTTTAGAACTGTAAACTGTAAATGCAAAATATTGTACACATTTATTTTTAAAAGAGTAAGTATGGAGTTTCTTGCCCATTCTTCTCCATACGAAACTACCTTTTGGAATGGGCAACTAGAATCAACTTAATATTTTTTTATTATGACGTTCAAAAGTGCCTTTTTAATGGTCTAATTGAAATAAATGATTTGACTTTGACTTTATGCCCAGCCTCTGGCCAGTATCGCTCTGTCGCCGTCTACGACAACCATGGGTAGAAATGGAGTGGTGCTATTCGCGGCCGGCACTACACAGCTTAGTATTCCGCCTATGTTTTACAAATAAAGATATTTGTACCTTCTATCAAAACAAAAGCATTCTTCTTATTTAAATTCTGTTTTCACTTTACAGGACCACGCACTAGAAGAAGTTCCAAACCCAAACGGTAACGGTTTCATCTACACAGGTCGGGTGCGTCAACGTTTGTTCCTAGTGTTGGACTGTGTGAGTTCCAATCAGTTCAGTGAAAAGGGAAATGAGCTGGTGAACTTACAACAGTATGTTACTAAAGTAAAGAAAGTTCCGGAGAAGGAAGCTATACTGATATTCTATGATATTGTGAGGGTAGTCGCTAATTTGCATAAGGTAGGTTTATTAAAAATGATCTATACAAATAAATTTAAGTGTCTGTTTGTAATGTCAAAAATAAAAGCTTTTTACTAAATGCATTATGAAAATATGTATACGGTACCTATATACAAATTTAGTAGCAGGGTCCTGTTACTAAGGCGTTGTCCTAGGTGAACGACCGAACATGACACGACGCGATGCGACGTAATGCGACTAAAACTTCACGCGACGTGCGTCCTACGTTGTAGGTACTCATTGTACTTATTTAGAAAGAAATAAGTTTGGAAAGTTTCATCATTTATATCCGAAACGAAATCCACGTTCATTTAAAGAGTATTGTGACTCATTATCAAGCCACTTTCTATTATATTGTTGCAGCTGTTAAACCTATTATTTAACTATCAATAACCAATTTTCAAAAACCTATGTGGTTGTTATTGACTTTACTTTTAAGTAAGAAAAAACACTGGTACTTATAATAGTAAATATTTAATTATTAATAAACTATTGTCTCGCGTCTCGTCGCGCAAAAGACAAATCCGCACTTGCCGCGCACATTGATTAAAGCGAGGCGACAACGTAGGCCACAAGTACAATACGGTCAACGTAACTTGGCGTGTCTGAAGTTAGCTGTTTGGCTGCGCAATGGAACTTTTAGGAACGAAATTGTCTACTGCGCAGCTAATCGGCTAACTTCAGACGCGCCAAGTTACGTTGACCGTACGGTATATACAACGAGTATTTGACATTTTCGCGTTGCGTCGCATTACCGTGTTTGTCGTTCACCGAGGACAACGGCGAAGACTGTCTGTACGTCCGTCTTTCATGGGGCTCTATTCATTGACAGCCACTTGTAATGAGTCACAGAGTATTTTGAGAGTGTGTATCACTATGGCCGTTATAACAAAAATAAATAAATGTAAAATTAAAAAATTAAAATAAATCAAGAATTTTCAAAATCGATTTACATTAAACTGGCCAAGTGCGAGCCGAACTCTCGCACGAAGGGTTCCGTACCATTATTTATACAACATTAGACAACGAGAGAAAAAAAACGTAAAAAAATCACGTTTGTTGTATGGGAGCCCCCTTAAATATTTATTTTATTCTGTTTTTAGTATTTGTTGTTATAAAGCGGCAACAGAAATACATTATCTGTGAAAATTTTAACTGACTAGCTATTACGGTTCATGAGATACAGCCTGGTGACAGACAGCCGAATTGATGAATACCTCTTTTTTTTTAAATCGGCTGAAAATACAAAAAAACGTGTTCAATATTTTACAGTACCATGGGGTCTCAACTCGAACAAATTATAATTAGTCATGAAAAAAAAATCATAGATGGCAGCATAGGTAACCAGTCTGATATTAACAATCACTCAAAAGTGTTTAATGGCAGATTTTGGCTGAAGTAAGAATAAGTAAACATCAAAACTTCATTGTTTAATGTTAGTTTATCTATTTACACTCAGAAAACACGTATTTTCAACAAAAAAGATAAATGAAGCATTTTACCTCAATTCGATCTTACAGAATGATAAAAATAGCTATCAGTAGCCATCTGATAGTAACTTTGTTTAGAACTGTTTGCAATAGATGGCGTTTTACTCAATTAGTCCCGTAGTCCCTCCACAATCGGTAGGTACTAATTTACGTTTAGTGGCTTCAAGAATTTTTTTTTAACCTTTTTTAAGCCACGTGCCAAACTGCCAAACTGGCCAAGTGCGAGTCGGACTCGCGCACGATGGGTTCCGTACTATTGTCTATAAAAACTTTAGACACTTCCTATATTAAAACATTTATTTTGTTGTATGGGATACGTACCCCCTTAAATATTTATTTTATTCAGTTTTTGTAGTTTGCTGTTGTATCTTTGTTATTATAGCGGCAACAGAAATACATCATCATCTGTGAAAATTTCAACAGTCCAGCTATCACGGTTCATGAGATACAGCCTGGTGACAGACAAACAGCCAGACGGACAGTGGAGTTTTAGTAATAGGGTTCCGTTTTTACCCTTTGGGTATGGAACCCTAATTAGTACCTAAAAGGGCCCCGTGCCGAAAGGGTAAAACCCTTTCGGCACGGAACCCATACCACCCATACCAAACCCATACCCAAAGGGTAAAAACGGAACCCTAATTAGTACCTACCTAATAGGGCCCCGTTTTACCCTTTCGGCACGGAACCGTAAAAAAAGCAAAAGCGTGCGGTTCGGCGCCAAGCTAAGAATTCATCCTTTAATACCTACAAAATAATTATGACTTTATTCTAAGCACCAATACAACAATAAGTAGGTACAGACCACAGCAAAGTACACACAAGTACAGATTGATGTAAGCATCAATCTGTGAAAATTCATTGATAATTGTTTAACTTTATTGCAAAACATATTTCATATCATTAAACTAATATTAAATAATAATAACTCAGTGGTTCATATCCAATTGGAAAATTTTTAGACAGTTGGTATGGCTTGATGTGCTGGCTGGCGTCTGTACTATAAGCCAAAGGAACTATTAGTTAATCTGTGCTATAAGGCTGTCATAATATTAAGAATCTAGCAAAACCATTCATTTTTCTGAGATAAGTTCTCCCATTCTCACCAATCTACCAAAAAGTACTAAGCTGTCGTACTTACCTAAAATAAATGTACCTACCTATTTCATCCGCAGTAACTACCTACATTAAGGACGCTACATTTTCAACGTGCTCAAAATTAGGTATCTGAGTCGTCTCACACACACTACAACGTTATACCGTTATACGCACGCACACATTGAAACCATTGTCCACTCGATTTTTATAATTATACTTCTCTAATCTTGGTACCTACCTATTAGAATTTTTTTTTTCTAGTTCCTACTGATTGAGTAAAACTTTGTGCATTTACTACTTATATAAAAATAGTGTCAATGATTACATACAGTAAGTAATATTACCAGACTAGCTGATGCCCGTGGCTTTGTCCGCGTCATAGTCGGTCATCAGCTAAGTTTTAATTTTTTTTGCGCGTTTTTCTAACATAGAAGTTACTCTTTATAACATCAGCTAACTGCCAGTGAAAGTCACATCAAAATCGGTCCAGCCGTTTCAGAGATTAGCCGGAACAAACCGACAGACAGAGAGATCGACAGACAGGCAGACAAATATTTTATAAATTGTGTTTTTGATATCTTATGCATTTACTAAAAAGCTATTACTTTGACATTACACACAGACACACAATTCAAAATAAAAGCTTTTTACTAAACGCAGAAAGTATACGGGTAGTTATTAAAAAACCAACATTTTCATTTTTTTGTGTTTGTCTGTTTAATCCGGCTAATCTCTGAAACGGCTGGACCGATTTTGACGGGACTTTCACTGGCAGACACCTGATGTTTTATGGAGTAATTAAAGGTAGGTACATTTATTTTTACAAAAAAATGGGTTCCACGCAAAAATATTAAAACCCCGATAGTAACTGACATACACGCGGATGAAGTCGCGGACATCAGCTAGTTTCCTAATAAGTAATTATGTCAGCAATAAAAACTTTCCTTCATACTTTTACTTACAGGCAGTACTGTCAGCTTTTGCAAAATCATTGTTTCAAATCAAAATACAATTATTAATTAAAAGAAACTAGCGAAGGTATTTAACTTTAAAAATCATTTTAATCTTTCATCATTCAAGCGGGCTGCGACGTCGAAACTTCGAAATACTCGATAAGTATTTTGCATAACATTCAAAATAAAGTCTTGAAAATCGAATCATACGGTCTATTTTCGATTGGTGTCGGCATTTAACTCACGCACACATCGACAGACAACGGCTAAAGAAGTTTTCGTTTCAAAAACTATTTCGCCAACTCGAGATAACTTTTGTTGTACCTATTGTTATTACTTGTCCTTGAACGCACAGTGCGTTGTAGAGAATCTACCATAATTAAACGCCATCTAGTAGTATCGATGTCGCCTAGTATCTGGCCGACTCGAAAGATGGCGTTGTAAAAATACAGTCTCTGGCAATTAGTGAGTCGCTGATGCTGCCATCTGTTGAAGCAATGAAGGAAAGAAAATAGCCAGAGCATTTGCCAGAGTTAGGGAGGTGTCATTTCTTTGTATGGGATTGGGTATCTGTACTTTAGTATTATATCATCTGTG
This sequence comes from Charanyca ferruginea, assembly GCA_947361185.1. Taxonomy (NCBI): domain Eukaryota; kingdom Metazoa; phylum Arthropoda; class Insecta; order Lepidoptera; family Noctuidae; genus Charanyca; species Charanyca ferruginea. The sequence goes on along the minus strand of OX376077.1, from coordinate 5,255,294 downwards.
ACGGTACGGAACGCTTCGTGTGCTGGTGCGACACGCACTTGGCCGATTTTACCATTGCTTAGCCTGTTCGTCCTCATCGGCATCATCATCCGCAGCATAACTTCACCCACTCCTGGGCATAGGCCATCTCCAAACCTCTCTTTATATAACCTAATATTTATAATTGTAACATTCCAGAGAAACATAGTACACAGGGATTTGAAGCTGGGCAACATAGTGTTGAATCAACGGACGGGTCGAGTCATCATAACCAACTTCTGTCTTGGAACACATCTTGGTAGTGATCGTGACCTGTTAAAAGATCAGAGGGGTAAGCCTTTCTCATTCATCATCATTTATTTTTAGTGAACCATCTTCCTTTCGAGTCGAGGGTGTAAGTCAGGGGTCGGCAACCTTTTGAAACAGAAGAGCCAATGATTACAATTCACAAAATTTACCAGTTTTTAAAGAGCTACTAAAAGTTTTATTTATTTAATACTAGCTGACCCGACAGACGTTGCCCTGTCAATAGATTTTTCAATTTTCTTACCGTTATCGACGATCGATCGGTCTCGTGTTTTAGCGAGACTAACGAACAGCAATTCATTTTTATTATATAGATGGATTATTTATTTATACTTAGTACTTAGTTGGGATTTTTGCTTAACTGATTTAAGCAAAAATGTTCCAAACCACACAAACCTCATTTCGAGATAATTGACTTAAATGTTTCGTCTTCAACATTCAGCTGTGGGTTGCACCATACGGATTTTCGTCAATTATTAACATAGAATTATGAGTCTTTGGTATGTTAAAATATACCTTATTTGGAGTAAATAGGTCACAAAAACTCGAAATTGTTGTGGTTGTGGGTTGGAACATTTTTGCTTAAATCGGTCCAATTAACCTTTTAAAAAAGATTTTGTTCTGTTTTTATAATTGATTTCAAATTAAACAATTAACAGTATTAATTACAGGATCGCCAGCTTATATTTCTCCTGACGTGTTACTATGCAAACCGTACTTGGGCAAGCCTTCGGACATGTGGGCATTGGGGGTGGTCCTCTACACCATGCTGTATGGACAATTCCCTTTCTGCGATACCAGTCTAGCTCAACTATTTAGCAGAATACAAGCTGCCAATTATAATATACCACCGTAAGTTTTATTTCTTTACTAAATTATTTTAATTTACCTCGTGGCTAAGTATTAACGATTATCATGTTTAAGCTATGCTTGCCGCGGTCGTTCTTTGGATGGGTGACCATCCCTTTCATACCGAGACTCTTCCGTGCCTCGGAAAGCACGTTGGTCCCGGCTGTCATTCGTAGATCTTTGAGAGCCGCTATGGGAAGTCAGAAGCCAGAAAGTCTGATAACCAGTCTTACCAAAAAAAAAAACACCATGTAAAACACTGGTATTCTGCTGCATCCGGTTAGAGTGGAAGCCGTCCTCAACTTACTTGGAAAAAGGCAGATGACGATTTTTTTGACGTGATAACGTCTTTTAAATCGATGAACACCGGCTGCACGCACAAAAAAGTGTCACGTTCCGCCTGAGCCTGAGCGTGCAAGCAAGAGCGCGGAACAAGCGATAGAGAGGCACGATCGGCCCAAGCAATAAGCTCTGCCCACCTCGACGGAGCCATATTTGCTTATCTTATATAATATGTTAGCTATTATGTTTCTTTATGACGTTATCACGTAAAACTATCGTCCGTAAACCGAGTTTACAGACAACCAATTTTTTATTTATGTTACTGTTTCCCGTCAAATGATCTACCTACGAGATTCATCCCGGGTTTTTCGAACGAAAATAATACCAGTCTATAATTGTTCAACTGCATGGCATAGGCTTCTTCTCACATAAAAAAGGCACGAGCATTGATGACGATGTTTTCCTTCATCGATGATAGTGATGTCCAATAATTATAAACTTAGAAAGTATATTATGAAATTGAATATGTCGCAGTCGTTTTTACCCGTGCGCAGTTGCGAACCCACAATCTCGTGCATTTGAGGCAAAAACAATGTTAAAAGACAGTAATTGAATGGTTTCTAAGATTACATTGGGATTATCGACCTACGACAAGTGAAAAAACTCAAAGCATTTATTTCAATTAAATCATTTACAGGCACTTTTGAATTGTCAAGGAGTCGGTTAGTTAGTCAGAAAGTTGAAGCTAGTTGAAGCAAGTAAAGGAGTACAGAAGTCTTGCCGCTAATTCAAAATAATTATTTTCTTTATTTTATTTTCAGGGATGGCAACTCTGTGCAGGTGTCTGACAATACAGTGTTCCTAATACAAAGATTGCTGGTCAAAGACCCGAAACATAGACTAATAGCTGATGAGGTAAACATTGCTTATTTGTGTCGATATGATAGTCATATTTGTTTATTTTGAATTTATGGCTTAAACACAATTCCTTAAAAATCATTGACAAAAAATCTTGTTTATTAAAATACAGTAATTAAAAGTTCAAGTCAGTACGGTGTGATTTATTTTTTATATAAACGCCATCTCTCGCCCACATTTGAAAACACTACTTCCAATGACCACCAATAGATGTCATTATTCTCAATTTATTTTCACAGGTACTAGATCAACTTTCAAGCATAATAGCAAGCTACGTCACCATACCAAATCCTCCCGAAGACTTACAAGTGGTTCCTGATGTACCTTTAGAGGAAGAAAATAAAGTACAAACACCAAGTACTGCTCGATCTTCGAATGAAGTTGATAGGAAACCTTTTGTGGATATACCGGATAAAAATAATAAGAGGAAACCTAACGCTTCGGTGAGTTATACCTAATTGACGACACGGTTGGTGCAGAAGTTGAGCAATTGACTGCTGCGCATCGTGTCGCGGGTACGATACCCGTACGGAACATTTTGTATGTCCAGCACAAAGTACGTAAGGCTGCGGTGCGCCCGAGCAGAGAGACCACTCAGAACAAACCGCCATTTTTTGCACGCACACCTTGACATTACGTTTATAGGCATTCTCAAGCAGTTTCAAGCAGACTTCAGTCTCGACTGTCACGTGTTGTCTAAATGAATAAATGAGAGACATTGACATTTCATGACGAACAGGAACATTTTGTTATGAAAATTGCTAAGAGTTCCAACCAGTGTCAATAAAATTTTGTATTGTCACAAATAAAACCTACAGTCTATACAGTAGCAGCAGTAGCCCTAGTGCGTTTGGCAAGTTTAGGTAATTATTTTTGAAGATGGCGGGAGCAGTCCTTCTGTAACCTCTATATTTTGTGGTCATGCCACCTCTACGCCACCGCTCTCGACCCCCGCACACACACAAGGGAGTCGATTACACACTCCATTACTTCTCTGTAACAGCTGCTTACTATATCTATCCGACTATAGTATACTTGACATGTTTTCCACTCGTACGCACGCCTTGTATTTTTAATAGTTTTTGGTTTTTATGAATTAGAAATTTGAATATTCACTGAGATATTTCACTTTTGCCGGGCGGCCCGGAACGACCAACTTATTTTTTGTGTATTTCTCATGAAGAAGGCATGTTTTTTTCCTGTAAAACAGCTATGAATCTTGATTTTTGGCTTAGAGGAATTTGGTCCTAAAGAAAAAAACTTAAACTGAGGAAGTAACTGGCATGTTTTATCTCGTGTTTTTTTCATATCCGGTATCCGACCGGATAATGGCTTATAATCCGGTAATCGTGCCGGATAGTAAAATTTGTCGAATAGGTCGGGTAACGGATAGTTACCCGATATCCGTTTCATCTCTAGTCATAACACAAGATCTTTTTAATTACAAAAATAAAATATTTCCTCCTTCTGTTTTTACAGGAAGAATTGGGCGTATTCTGCGTACCATTACCAGAGTTTCTCGCCTTAAACTTCCCAACACCAGCTAGACAAAGCAGCAACATTATCATCCATCCAACGCATCTCTCCAGACCGACGTCTACGACCACAATCGTCGACGCATCATCAATAACATCACCGAACCAACAAAACCAGCGTCAGATAACCGTTCAGAGAATGGGAAGGGACGCCAGACCCCTCCTTCAGTGCGAAATAACCAGGTACCAACACATGTTTGCGTCCAACCAGGTCCAGAGACAAGATCCAGTCCGACGTCCAGAACCTAACGTAGTTCCAGACACCAGGCAAGAAAGACCACAGAACGCCCGACTTCACAACTTAGCTCAACACATTCCTAGACTTAACCCTATAGCGACTACTTCTGGGGCAAATGCGCCAGATTTTCGACTAATACAGTGGTCAGAGGGTAGACCAAGACCTTGGGATAATGATTACGTTCTAAGATTACCAGTTTTAGACTTGTCTAGGGTGAATGGGAATAGAATAATGAATCCAGCGCCTGTTCCGACGGTGAATTCTGAAGCTGTGGTCAATAATCCTAGACCTCAATTCGATACGTCTGATGTTGATTAGGAGCATTTTTGGGTAATAGACCTTTTTATGAAAATCATCTAATTTCTGTTTGGCGAAATAACAAAGGTACTGTCGAAAAAGCTATTTGGTTTACAGGCAAAAATATTCATGTTTCTACTACCCTCAAAATATTTTATTTTATTTCATTTTTTTTTCACGAACACGTAGGTACCTACGTGCCGATGATGGCGTAAGTAGGTACTTACGCCATCAAGATCTTGAAATAATACCCTACATAAAATATTATTTTGTTTATTTTTTTTTATCTTGAGGGCGTAATTACATATCTTGAAATAATACATAAATAAAATATAGATTTATTTTATTTTTTGTATCTTGAGGGCGTAGGTAGGTACAAGGGATACCAACGTGCTCGAGATAAAAATTGTGAGTGTAGTAGAAAGATGAATATTTTGCCTGTAAACGCGTGTTCGACTGTATACAGGCTGATATAGGATTAATTGACTATCTTTCAGTAGGTGGAAGTATTTACGAATATAAACAACTTGTATTATTGAACTGGCTTTTTAATAAATATGAAATGAATCATCCTATCCTAGTCTTTTCCCGACTATGATGGTGTCCAGTCTAACCGGATGCAGCTGAATACCAGTGTTTTACAGTACGGCCGACGTACCTTATCGGTCCTAAAGTTAGCCGATTAACTGCGTAATGGATCTTTTAGGAACGAAATTGTCTACTGCGCATCTAATCGGCTAACTTCAGGACCGCCAGGATACGTCGGCCGTACTGTACATGAAGCGACTGCCTGTTTGACCTCCACAATACAGTTACTGAGTAACACGATACCATTTAGTTATGGAGGGTAGACGTAAAGAATACTATCTCAAAAGGGGGGGAAGTTGCAAAAGTGCCCAGCTTTATACAGCAAGTAACAGTTCCAAAGCCCGCTAAAATGGCCCTAGCGTAAGCTCAGGGTATGGTATGAATATAGCTACAGATCCGTGAATACAGGGTGAAATTGAATTCATGAGCAAATTTTTAAGGAGTGACTCAGACCACCAACCTGAACAACTTTCATTACGGGGCCAACTCAAACAGAGCGATAATAAAAAAATCAGCTGTTCCATACAGAAGTGCAATAGGTAGTCGGCCAAAATGTATGGAACTGCTGTTTATTTTCGCGCTGTTTGAGTTGGCTCCATAATGAAAGTTGTTAGGTTCGTGGTCTGAGTCACTCCTTAAGAGCGCCCATCCCGTCATATTTCCCATACAAACGCCCGTACGTGATTACGGCGTTATATCAAATTATTCTCCAAATATTTTTAACACACAGGTATCTTGTGGTAACCGGCGTAAATCTGAAGGGACGTATACGTCCCGCACCCGACATCCAGTTGAGAACCGTTGGGACGTATTCGTCCCGCCTCGTAACCCCAAACTTAAACCTTATTTTTATATTTAATATGGCTCTGAATCGCTTGCAAACTTTTTACCTCTATGGCCAATTAGTAGTCGATTCAAACGATACCACTCGTTACTAAAACTAAACTGGGCATCACTCATAAAAAAAATAAAATTCGCGTCCCTACTCGTTGAAAAAGTTTAATGTCAACAATGAATCCGCGTATGATGCGTGTTGTTGTTTTATTTATTTGTGACAAATGTATGTTGTGAAACTTTGGTAAGTAAATGTATAGTATATTATAAGTGTATAATGCAACTTTGTAGATAGTCATTTGATTAAAAAAATATCCCAAAATTATAATTTTGAGCCAACAAAATATATCATAACTAGTTCGTCAGTCGCCATTGAATGAACAATTGAAAATATGAATTTGATTCTTTTACAATGACATATGGTCTTGGAAATACTAAGTAGCAACGTAAAGAATAGTGATAATTAATTATTTCATGTATTCGAGGCATATTATTCATATTTATTTATATAGTGACAGTCAATGTCATCCGACAGACCAACTCGGCGTAATTGTTTTTGAATTTGAATTAGATAAATAAAATGTTACGTGGGATTCTAAAACTAACGGTACTGTTAGATTCCTTGTTTATTCATAATGTAATTTACAAAGTTTTATGTACATTGCTACAGTATTTTTATCACAAATCTATATAATACAAGAACATATACACTTTTAGCCAGTTCTCTGTAATCATCCTTTGTTTATAAATACGACACTCATAACCCGGCTATTGTTTATAGATAAGTACCTGCTCTGGGTATTCAAGATCACGAAACAGTTTTTGTTATCGCTGTACGACGAACAGAAACTGCTTGAGAGCGTTTTTTGTGGCCGGTGTCATAACGTTCGCCCCGCGGGGCGCGTACGTGCGTGGGGCGCTAGGTTTTCAGTGTAAACAATGTATTGCGCGCGACGGTCGACCGGTTAAATCTAGGTTTGTATAAAGCCAAAAATAAACTTTTTTGAGAAACAAATTCAGTAACCACGTCTGAAAATCAGCTTCTTTGCGCAGTTTTTATCTGAACTATGGCCGCTCATAATGCACTCATAAATTGAAAAAGTAAAAAAAACAGCTTTATAGAAACCTTGCACATGTAATGGAGATTCTAAATTACAAACATTATTACCAAAAACTTGTAAGTCTTTTTCAAAATCACGTATTTCCTGGAATAAGTTTTGTGAAATCTCCGCGCGCCAGTTTGCCTGCGATGTCATCGCGTTCTCACTCACTCGTTCGTTTTCGAGCTTTGCGTTGGTTGAAACAAAACATTTTTCAATCACGCTCGCGTCTAAGTTCGCTAGATGGGGATGGGCGCTCTTAAAAATTTGCTCATGAATTCAATTTCACACTGTATAGCAGTTGTTGACGGATTGAAGCATGCAGAGTTAGAATAGGGTATAACACCCATTTTTGAAAAGTGTCTTAATAAAATTCTGTAGTGCTAATACGCCACCAAAAACAACCCAATATTTTTATTCAATCGATAAGTGCCATAAAAATGCATCAAAATTTTAAATTTTCAAATTTCACGCATAGTTTTTTTTTTCTCAAAAAAGTTGACGACACGGTTGGCGCAGTGGCTGAGCGATCGACTGCTGCGCAGCGTGTTGTGGGTTCGATTCCCGCCCAAGGGTAAACATTTGTGTGATGAGCACTTGTGTTTGCCTTGTGTCTGGGTGTTGTTTATCTATATATGTATGTATTTACAAAAAAAAAAATGTATTTGTGTATGTATATCAGCTGTCTGACACCCATAGTACAGGGTCTCCCTAGTTTGGGGTCAGATGGCCGTGTGTGAAAATGTCCCCAAATATTATTATTATTAGTTTGACGAAAACGCCTCTTACTGGACGCCATATTGCTCAGCGGAAATGACGTCAGTTTGTTTTGTATCAAATGCGCTCATATTAAATATGTTATTTGTAATTAATTTAAAAATAAATACAACCATATTTTGTAATAGTTGTAATAATTTAAAAATTACGTTGATTACGAAAATAATAAAAGTACAAAGCTAATATACGCCAATCGGGTGACTGACAGTTGACAATTTTTTGTTACCACAGCCGTACGGCGTAATAACATGGCCGCTACTATTTCATGGTGTTTTATAACAGATTAAAAAAACTGAAAACTTTGAATTGAATTTAAAAAATGATTTGGTTATTTTATGAACTAAAACTTACATTTTCAGACTGCTTTAAGCCTGACCTGTCTCAATAACATATTTATAGATTTTTTTCTCGTATAGAGTAAAATACCCTATTTGTTTACCCGTTCGCGATTGCAGCGCCACCCTTATGTGGCGTATTTTAACGGACACTTTCATACACAGAGATTTTGCTCCTTTCCTCTACCACAGTATAAATATTAGTGCTACCGTACAGTAGCGACACGCCCCGCCTCCCTCCGAAACAATGTTCCTCACCTCTTCCCGAGTCGAACGTGCTCTCGCAACTGCTTTTAGTTCTCGCGGCGCGTAGACACGTACTTACATGCACGTATTTGTACAGTCTCTTATTTTGGTAGTAGTGTAGGTAATTAAATCGTTTCGTTTATGTGGAGTGTCGTAGGTGTGCCTCTACCCTCCATACATTTAGTAAGACTGGTTGTCAGACTTCCTGGTTTCTGACTATCCATATCAACTGTCAAAGATCTACATATGTCAGTCAATGAATATGTTTTTATACATAGTAAATACTCAATGAAAATGTATGGAACGGGTTCTTTTTTATCGCTGTTTTAGGATCGGAATCGTAGTTACAGTTGTAATATATTCGAACTATTTTCACCTGCTAGAAGATTAATAAAAAATTGGTTGTCTGTGAAGTCGGTTTACGGACGATAGTTTTACGTGATAACGTCATAAAGAAACATAATGGCTAACATAATATAACATAAGCAAATAATGGCTTCCGTCGAGGTGGGCGGAGCTTATGGAACGTGACACTTTTTCGTGCGTGCAGCCTGTGTTCATCGATTTATAAGGCGTTATCACGTCAAAAATATAAGTCAGCCTGTAAGCCTATGGTTCTTTATATAATTTTAATTGGTTAAACTAAATTGCATATATATAATAGTTATTCTAGGTAACTAGGTGTCCAAATATTCTTAATTATCTGGTAAATCAAATAGGTATAAGTAGTAGAAACAAATTTATAACACAATATAGACTTTAATTCAGAATCTTAAATCATTTACGTTATGTATGTAAAAATATATTTAATGAAGCAGAAAGATTAATTTTGTTCTTTTCATTGATTTTTTTTCTGGGTCACACGTATAGTCAAAGTAAAGCATTTATTTCAATAAAACCATTTACAGGCACTTTTGAATTGTCAAAGAGTCAGTTAGCTATTCAGAAAATTGAATATAGTCGCTCTTTCCAAAACGTAAGGTAGGTCTCTATGGAGAAGAACGAGCAAGAAACTCCATGGACACTCTTTTTAATCAAGTTTCTACAAAATCCTGGTCATATGACATTCAGTTTTTATTTAGTTGTGAACAAATAAGCTTTTCGTGAAAGTTGAATTTGTTGATCATACAAAATTAAGCCCTATTACACATAACTGCATAATATTGGCAGTCCAAGTTCCACGTTTTTACGACCCCCTATACTATTCCATGCACCTGTAAGCAGAATGTTGTGCGTGTGTTATAAACGGTGATTTACCACCTAAAAATTAGAGATCGTTTTCCAACAAACATTCTAGTTCAATATTGCTCAGTTTGATGGACAATACCTATGTGATGTTTCTTTTGACAGCTTGTACATAGCCACTTACTGAATTATCTACTTAATCTTGTCTTGTCATGAGTTGATTTTTAAGTGGCCATTTGAAATAGTTTTGGTTCCAATGGAATTTGAGCTCTGTCGTGTATGACATTGAGTTACTATTTCCAAAAATTGAGATTCTGAATTCAAGTTTAGTTATTTGTAATAGAAACAAATTGTTTTCACACTGTAGAGGGAATTGTCCATAAATATATAATTTTCTTTGTCTTTTTAAGTCTGATATGTGTTAATTAGTACTGTATAATTTATTAAGTAATTTTTTCGTTTATTATTTACATTATGGAATTTAGGTTTTGGGTTGCAAAAGTAAGGAGACATTAATCCTAACCTTTTAACGTTAAAATTTGACCAAAATAAGCATATTTACATAACTTTAAGGTCTTAATAATAAATAACTAGTTAGCACCTCTTTGCAAGACAATGATGCAGCACTTGCGATTACTAACACTTTTATTTTGACAGTTCGACAACATCCATTGCGTTATTACATAATCTTGAACAAGGATTTTTCGGACGGCGCAATGGATATTGTTGCACTGTCAAAATGACATTTGTATTCAAAATGTCATACATAGAAATAGTCCTTAGTTCATGATTTTTGTAAATAGATTCTTCTTAATTTTGCTACCCTTTTGTATATATTATAAATAACTATAATTTTGTGTAAATTTCTAGATTGTTCGACTTTAACACAGTCGATGTGATTCATTTTGTTTAAGCTGATTTAAATTGATGATTTGGGATTTGAATAGCATTTAGATATTTAGTATGATTAAAATATATAGCGTGACTGATAATTAGTGACCCATATTTAAACCACATATTGTACAGAGACCAAAACATCAAGCTACAACAATCTGTCAAATTTCTTTGAGAGATTTTCAACTTTATTACAAAATTGTAAGGTCCATATTCAATTGGGAAAATTTGACAGTTTGGTATAGCTAGATGTACTGGCGTCTACTAATTGCTAGGATCATTTTTTCTTCTAGGTCATACCTCGGAATCCACTGGTTCTGGAGATATTAAAGATAGATAAAGGTCATAGTCGCAACTTTATTTTTTACAAATACGTATTCATAATCTCATCTGCCTAGCCTTTTCGCAACTATGTTGGGGTCGGCTTCCAGTCTAACCGGATGCAGGTGAATACTAGTGTTTTACATGGAGCGACTGCCTATCATATATCCATGATAGCAGATTTATTTGCAACATTAATGCGGGACCCTTGATCGTTGACAAGGTCGTTTATTTTTGACAGATACGCAGACGCTTCGGAAACTAAATAACAATAGTCGGTATTATTCGCATTGCTGGCGTTGCTCGCATTACTTACATTTGATATTGGCGAGGACTTTTCGTAAGATTCGGACGTTTGAAGCCGTTTGGACCTATCATCGGGCGAAACGTAGGATGGAGACATTTCGCTAAACAAACGTTTACTATTAGCGGAGGTTGACGCGGGCGCGGCGGCCCTTGGTGTTATTGCATTTCTACCGAATATTTCCCCGCCACGATCAGGCGGGTCATCATTATTGGATAACATCAACAATTTAGAGCAAACAAACCAGTAGAAAGTGAAAATTAACGTATAAATAAATTATTTCGCGATACCCTCACACTAAAGAAAATAAATGTACTCACCGATAGCTGACAAAATTAACTAATTACCAGTAATTACGGAAGCAAACACGTATAAAAACTTACGATACCAGCACTTAGCACAATAGCACACAACCAGAAACAACTCACGAGCCAAAAATCGATCACGGAACACGATAATCGTAATTATAATCAGCAGCGTAAACAAATCACATCTGCATCGATCGCGCGCGGGGAGGGAAGCGATTGCCAAAGATCTACGAATGACAGCCGGGACCAACGACTTTACGTGCCTTCACTTCGGAGGGAACACGGTATGAAATGGATGGTCAACCCATCCACAGACCGACCGCGGCAAGCGTAGCTTTACTTATGACCGATCGATCTGTACGACTTTTACGGGCTCCTCCGCATTCCAAGTGTCGTTACCAAACTTCCAAACGTGTGTCCTAGTAGAAAAAAGTGGTCCTAATAGTAGAAAAAAGTTGTCCTAATAGTAGAAAAAAGTGGTCCTAATAGTAGAAAAAAGTTGTCCTAATAGTAGAAAAAAGTGATCCTAATAGTAGAAAAAAGTTGTCCTAATAGTAGAAAAAAGTGGTCCTAATAGTAGAAAAAAGTGGTCCTAATAATTTGTGCAATATGTGGTTTAAGTATCGGTCACTAAATACCAGTAACAGTAAGTATAGAAGTTATATTATCTCTGCTTACTTGCATAATAATCCCGCAGAGTAAGCTAAACATTTTTATTTTTATACAAATGTGTGTTCGGGTAATCGATTTTACTTATTTTAAGTAGTTATTTTTTAACGTCAAACAATGCAATTATTTTCGTAAAAATAATTACCTACCTTTCAATTTATTACTTACCTAATGTATATCGTCCATTTAAGTATGTTTAATTGTGATGTCAAATGTTTAATATTTTCGTAATTTGGAAATGTAAGAAAAGTGATCATTGTGCCAACTTGTAGTTAGAATTAAAATTGTAACTCAAAAAGAAAATGGCGTTTCTAGCTCACTTCAATATCATCTCAATAAAATTATTTGAGAATGGAGTTAGATAGAAATAATAATATTGTTATGGGACTTAATTAATAATATTTTATTTTTCTTAATACTGGGATCAATCGGCTAATTAGTAATATTGATATTTTATTTGTCTGTCAATATCCAACAGCTAATTTCATCAAACAAGTATAATTTTTACTCTAGAGTATATTGTCATTTACTCGCTCGTATACAACTTTTTTGTTTTACCATTGTCTAATCTAAGTATAAATTAACTATTTCAATACTGCCGAAAAGCACGGAGTAAGCTTTTATTCGTGGAATAATATTGTCAAAACACACTGATACTTGCACAGAAAACGTGAATTATGTTATCCTGACATTAGGTCGTATAAATTTGACAAGTATCGCACCAACTAGGGAAGATGCAACTTCATAAAGAAACGTTGCTACCATTTTTTTTAGTTAATACATTCATTATTTCGCTCATTCAGTAGCAATTACTATGCGAGAGAAGTTTTATTCTAGATTAGCACTTTGCCCGCCACTTCGTCCGCGTATTTTCTCTAGGATCGCATTTTTTTTTTTCAAAATATAGCCTATGTTACTCAAGGATAACTTAGCATTTTAATGGTGAAAGAATTTTTAAAATCGGTCCAGTACTTTTTGAGATAAATCGTAACACACAAACAAGCAAATCTTTCCTCTTTATTATATTACTAGCTTTTGCCCGCGACTTCGTCAGCACGAATGTCGGTTATCGCGGATGCATACGAAGTTGCGAATTAAAAAGTAGCCTATGTCCTTCCCCAGGGTTCAAGCTATTTTCATACCAAATTTCATAAAAATCGGTTCAGCCGTTTTATCGTGAAAGCGTAACAGACAGAGTTACTTTCGCATTTATAATATTAAGTATGGATTGGGTGGTTTTGGGCCAAACGTACAACCCAATGGGTTCCTCTACATGGCAAGCGACATCGCGGCAGGCCCAGGCGGAGATGGCGGGATGATCTAGATTCCTTCGGAAAAGACTGGCCCCAATTAGCCCTTAACAGAGAGAGTGGGAAGGAGAGTGGAGAGGCCTATGCCCAGCAGTGGGAAAATCCAGGCTGAAATATAATATATATATTAGTCGTATAGAAATAGCGCGGTGAAACAAAAACTTTGTAATCGAAGAGTAAATGTTAAGAGTAAATTTATTCTAGGATAACTATTCTCGAGTAACGTTGTTTGGTAAAATCAGCCCCAGAGATATCAACTTTATCTGTGAAATGGCAGTTTTTGGAGCGACTCATTTAAAAGACATAAGGTTGTCTTTTGTTTGAACTTTTAAGTTTGTTGACGAATAGCGCCATCGCTTATTTTACAGATAACTTATGGCCAAATACTCAAACGCTACTCAATTTTAAGATGCCGTTAAGTCGGAGTCACTTATAAAGGGATAGAGACAGTACCAGACTTAACGGCGTCTTAAAATTGAGAACGTATTTGGTAATTATTCTTCTTTAAAAATTATCAAATGATTAGGATGTAAAGTAAAAAAATGTATAATATAACAATCGAATTTCATATATTTAGTTGATTTTATAGTTAAAAATATTGATTTTGAATATACCACAATATTGGTAACAAATTGCAAAGACTGCTATTCAACTAAATATGTTAACAATGATAAGAGCGAAATTTTTGAAGCCCGATTACAGAAAATCATTAGTGAGGTTTGTATGTGCAACCACAGACTTTGGTGTACGGGAAATTTTAACTGATTTAAACCCTCTTAGCAATAAACATCCGGTTCAAAATCGTCTCCGCACGTTAAATGTCTATGTTCTAAAATATATTTATCTACAGATAACAAATCTTATAAGTGGTAATCTACGCCTGTATTTCACCACTGAATTAAAGAAAATGTAAGTGGTAATCTATGCCTGTATTTGACCACTGAATTAAGGAAATTGTCAGAGACTGTTCGAACGACAAATGCGATACTCTTATAAATCAACATAGCTGTTAGTCCCTTTTTATAGATAACATTTACAGTCTGGATTTTACTGTAATCGGGTAAAATTGTTAATAATGATTGGAATGTCATCGCCTAATTTCAGAATTTGCTATTCAGTTTGTACACCGCCATCTTACGGTCGTGTACGTATTTAATAACTTTAGTTTCTGATAATAGATGTCACTACATGTCTTGTTTGATTTTTTTTATATTAAGTCCATGTTGTATAGTAGTGTAAAAATTGGTACGATCGAAGATATTATAAGTAGAACAATTTTGTTATTTGTTAGTTGCATGCTTGATTTGGTATGTAAGCTAATAAAATGCATTTTAAAATGGATGGGTTTTTATTTTTACTCCTTGATTTTGAGTGAACGACGGAAATGGTAGAAATGGTACCTAGTGAGGAACGTTTCCAATAGTTTGGAGAATTGCATCGCTAATGTTAGAACTGATATTCTATTGCTCAAAATTGGATGCTAGGTAGTTACAAAACCAAAGCACTTTTTTATCTATATTGAATTACCAACCGTGTATGAGACTCGTATAGTGTTGATAACAATAAATAAACTTGTAACTATGTTAGTGATACAACAATTACATCAACACAGCAACGGCAAAGGTTTTCGAGGCAATAATAGTTTGTTCGAAAATACAACACTATATTAAAAAGTATATTTCTAACCACCAACATGGCTTTACTGCTGCGAAATCCACCTGTAGCAACTTGGCCACTTTTGTTGAAAATATTTCAGTTTCCCTAGACTCTAATCGACAAGTCGACGCTATATAAACAGACTTTAGCAAGGCTTTTGACAAGGTGTCCCACGATCTACTCATTCAAAAGCTTGCTGCGTACGGCTTTGCTGGTTCGCTTCTTAACTGGCTTCGATCCTATTTAACAGACAGATCTTTTTATGTGGTGGTCAACGGATATAAATCCGAAATTCTGAAAATAACCTCCGGAGTGCCCCAGGGGTCTCACCTAGGTCCTGTACTGTTCATCATATTTATTAATGACTTTTCTTATTGCTTCATCAATTCCACGCCATTCTTATTTGCAGATTATTTAAAAATTATCCGTGTAATAGATGCTCAATTAGACGCAGAATTAATTGGGGAAGACATAAATAGACTTTCGGAGTGGTGTAAGGACAATAAAATGCAACTAAATATAAAAAAGTGCTCTCAAATCACATTTACTCGAAAGTAAAATTTTATCGATTTTAGTAATAGTGTGGATGGCACGCGCTGAAGTAAAGTAGATGTTATCAGAGACTTGGAGGTGCTTCTGGACCGTAAGTTAACATTTATTCCCCATACGGACTATATTATCAAAAAAGCCTCAAAATCACTTGGCTTCGTGAAAATGCTTTCGCAAGCCTAAAACTAAAATCTACCTGTTTAATTGCTTTATTTATTATTTATTTATTTATTATTTTAATTACTCTCTGCACTAACAGTAGCCACCAACACATACAGAGAGCCAACGATTACAATCCGTACTCTATTCGAATACTGCGTGGTTGTATGGCGCCCCCACTATGCAACACATAGTCTCAGATTAGAGCGCATCCAAAAGAGATTTTTAAACCATCTAGCCTGCTCTGCGAGAATAGTAAAAAAGGTTCCTAGCTATGCAAAACGCTTTGCCAAGTTTAATATGATTTCACTCGAAAAACGCCGAGATATTATTGATTTTATTTTCCTCTTTAAAATTCTTCACAGCAAAATCGACTGCCCCCAATTGTTAAGCAAGTTAAATTTCAACGTTCCCCATAAATATCCACGTAAGCCCGTCAAACTATTACCTATATCCCCCATTTCGTAAAACTGTTTCCGGTTCTAATTCCCCAATTCCAAGACTCTGCCGACTACTTAATGACCACGATGGAACGATAGACATTTTTTGCACTTCACTTCAAAAATTCAAGTGCCAGGTTCACAAAAGTACCTGACTTAATAATTCAAATATTATAATGTACCTTTAACTTTTCAGAAAAAAAAAATTATATTCCTTGTTTTGCTTTATTTGTTTACTTGTATTCCTGTATTATTTTTGTTTCTCTTTTCATCATCATCATCATCATTAGCCTGAAGACGTCCACTGTTGAACAAAGGCCTCCCCCATATAGGGGGGGGGGGGGCGTTGCCATAATCCCCACGCTTGGCAGGCGTCTTGGGGATCGCAGTGAAGTTGTTAAGTACACGGAAGCCGCTGCTGCCCGACTTCCGGAATTTCCCTTAGTCGCCTACAACGACACCCTCGGGATGAAATGGGGGGGGGGGGGGGTGCTATTCTAGCCCGGACCCCCCACGGGGCTTTCTCTTTTAGTTTAATATTATTTTTGCTATTTGTGTTTACCGCATAATATTGTATGTACATTTAGTCTAAACATAAACTATATTTATTTTTATGTGTCAGTGTAACAATTGTAGGTAAGCTAATAAAAAAATAAAAAAAACACACATACCTACAACAAAATAATCATTACTTCAGCAATCCAGCTGCGATACTGAAGCAACGATTTACAATACAGGAGTATAGCCTATCAGCAATAATGCCCAGGATGCTGTTGGAGCTGGTCCGCACGCCAAGGACGCAAAATTTTTACGCATTCATGCTTAAAAGCAATGACGCGCATTTTCGCTAACATCTCTGATGCGCTACAGAAACGAGACCGCTCCCACCTGAAAGCATTTTATTACCTGGCATCTTGCAGTTTTAAGCAGAAGGCCAAATCCGCTAATTAAAAATCCGAAATCTTTTCGCGATCTCACAGACATTCGATGTCAAAATCTTGGCAAGTAAGTAGGTAGATCCAGGCTTTTGACAGATTGAGACTGAGTGACAGATTGAGACAGAATGCGAACGATTACGTTATTCCAGCGGGAAAGAGGCTTCTAGAGTGATATGAGTAGAACGTATAATTGAGTGAAAGTGCGTATGCTGCAGTAGATAAATGTACAGCAAATAAAAAAATTACGAGCTGTGTCGTTTTGAAAAATAAACGGGTACAATGGGTACAACGATTCCTGCTGGAGTAACGTTGTTTCAGTAGGGAAATTCTAAACGAATTATTGAAAAGGGAAATATTGCATGGGCTGATTGGGAGCTTATATTTGTGAAAAATATGCGCCGAAAATATAATTGGCGCAGGTTTTTGAGATATTGCATTTCCTGCTAGAGTAACGTTTTACAGAAACTCTAAAACCATTGTATGGGACCAATATAAATTTCTTCTCTTTTTTAAAAAATCGACAGAAAGCAAAAAAATGTACATGGATGATGTTGTAATGTTCTCACCTTGTACTTTCAATCTCTGTTTTGACTGTGTTGCCATTTCTTAATGAAAAAAAGGACAACCGCCTTCAAAAACCAAAAAGTGAAAAATAACTTTAAAACAGAACACACACGACTTTACTTTCGGAAGTCGGTGGCAATACAAAACCACAAATAGAACAGCCAAGCCACCGACTTCCGAAACTAAAGTCATGTGTGTTCTGTTTTAAAGTTATTTTTCACTTTTTGGTTCATTTAATCAAGTTTTTACTAAATCCTAGTCACATTATTCTTGTTGCTTCTATATGTAAAAAAATGTAGGTAAAGAACAATATAATATAAAACACTAGCCGTTGCCTGCGACTAGTGCGACTACGTCCGCGTGGTTATAAAGATAATCTGTTCTTAGCGAACGTCTAGGTACACTATTACCTAACTAGGTACCTCCCCGCCGAATTTCAAGTTTGTAGAAAGATGTTTTTTTTTTGAAGTGGCTAATAACTTACCTTGATTTTGATTTTTATTTATCGTGAAATTATGATTATTACATGCGAACTTTGAAATTGGGATAGCGTTATTTTGTTATAATGTTATCATGACTGGAGGACCTATAGGTAAAGTAAAAACACAGACATTAGGACGGTACCTATACCTACTACAGATTTTGACAGCTAAGTTAACCTTTTATAAGTTTACTAATTATGAGTTCCGTTAAAAACAAAAATTAAAACTTTTTATGACGTATTACGATAAGTAGTTTTGACTGTATTTTAATTAATATAAAAAAACTATATTGAAAACTTACATTACTACCCAAATACATCATCTTTCTCCCCGATTTTAGGGAAAATGATATTTCCTAGCAACCTTTTTTTTTACGTCTGTATCCGTGTCAGTGGCCGTAATAACATGCCGCTTACTCACACATAACTACAAATGTTGCTTCAATTTGTAGGGAGCGTGTATGAGACTATCCTTTCTTCAAGTTTTGAGGCTCCGATGTATTTGTTTTTTTTTCTGTAAAGAAGCCATAACACCACGAGCAATTATGTGATTATTCATTTCGAATCAATCATTCGATTGCGAATCAATGATATTGTTTAGAAAGCTTCGAGATAAATTCTCTAAGTTAGAAAAGATTGCTTGAGGGAACGTCCCAGAACGTCCTTACCAAACACCTTTTCTCTGCTCGAATCGAGGTTTTATACCTGTTTTGCTATGTTTGTACAGGGGGGCAATTCGTGTACAAAAGGAAAGTGGCTCCTAGAGTGATGTGATTGGAACGTATAATTACTGCGTAATCGGCTGTAAATATACTATTCGTGTGTGTTTAATCTACAGACGCACATACAATGGTTTTAGAGTTTCTGTAAAACGTTACTCTAGCAGGAAATGCAATATCTCAAAAACCTGCGCCAATTATATTTTCGGCGCATATTTTTCACAAATATAAGCTCCCAATCAGCCCATGCAATATTTCCCTTTTCAATAATTCGTTTAGAATTTCCCTACTGAAACAACGTTACTCCAGCAGGAATCGTTGTACCCATTGTACCCGTTTATTTTTCAAAACGACACAGCTCGTAATTTTTTTATTTGCTGTACATTTATCTACTGCAGCAACGGCTAGTGTTTTATATTATATTGTTCTTTACCTACATTTTTTTACATATAGAAGCAACAAGAATAATGTGACTAGGATTTAGTAAAAACTTGATTAAATGAACCAAAAAGTGAAAAATAACTTTAAAACAGAACACACATGACTTTAGTTTCGGAAGACGGTGGCTTGGCTGTTCTATTTGTGGTTTTGTATTGCCACCGACTTCCGAAAGTAAAGTCGTGTGTGTTCTGTTTTAAAGTTATTTTTCACTTTTTGGTTTTTGAAGGCGGTTGTCCTTTTTTTCATTAAGAAATGGCAACACAGTCAAAACAGAGATTGAAAGTACAAGGTGAGAACATTACAACATCATCCATGTACTTTTTTTTGCTTTCTGTCGATTTTTTAAAAAAGAGAAGAAATTTATATGGGACCACCCTTGAGGCATACCCTATCCATCAAAAAACATTTGCCGGAGAAATCGCGTAACAAACATCCTATCCTATCCTACTAATATTATAAATGTGAAAGTTTGTGAAGATGTTTGGATGTTTGTTACTCAATCACGCGTAAACCGCTGAACAGATTTGGATAAAAATTGGCACATTGGTAGACCATTTCCTGGATTAACACATAGGATACTTTTTATCCCGGTAATGTGTTTCCTTGGGATAATCGTTCTTTTTACGCGGGCGAAGCCGCGGACAGAAGCTAGTACAAAATAAAAATAAAAAACATACAGACGAATTGAGAACCTCCTTCTTTTTGAAGTCGGTTGAAAAGAGGTTCCGTACCGTTTCTTGCTCGTTCGTCTCCATAGAAACCTAGCCTACGTATTGGAACAAGCAACTAGCTTCAACTTTCTGAATAACTAATGAACTGTTTGACAATTCAAAAGTGCCTGTAAATGGTTTCATTGAAATAAATGCTTTGACTTTTGAATGAATGAATGAATGAATGAATGAATGTTTTTATTTGCCAGAAACACGGTTACATAAGGTGATATCATTTAAAATATTTAGTTCAGCAAGTTTCGCCGACACAGCGGAATGCAGTTATTTTAACAATATGACCTAATAACTATCGTCATTTTGGCCGTTTTTCTACAAATGCTATAACGACTGGAGTTTAAATTTACCGAGGGCTATTTTAACAGAATACTGCAACCTCAACAGACTGACGGAAACTTTCACTCCTTTCATGAAAAACCGCTCCAGACTCAACCACAATGCATTTTAATAACGTAATATTAATCTAACTTTCTTTAACAGTTAAAAATAGCATCTTTTCAAAGCTTCCAAGCAATAAGACGTAGCATTAATATTAAAATTAGTTTTCATTTAAACGAGGTTTAAGTCTGACGCAAATGTTAGTTTGGACATTGAAATATTACACCACCGCTTGAGCGTTGCCTGAGAATTTTCAATTTACGTTATTGCTAAGGTTATGGAGGTTCTATATAACGGGAAAATCCTCATTATTAGTTAACGTTGTGTTAAAATGTTTATATTGACTAGCTTTTGTCCGCGACTTTGTGTGAATGTTGGTTTTCGCGGGTGCAGTCAAAGACGCGGAATAAAAAGTAGCCCATATCCTTTCTTGGGATTTAAGCTTAGTCTGTACTAAATTTCATCAAAATTGGTTTAGTAGTTTAGCCGTAAAAGCGTAACAAACTAACTAAAATACTTATATTGTTACGTACATGGTATATAATGGGTTAAAATAATAGTGAGTAGGTACCGAAATACTTCAGGCTTATTGAGAATCTGATGTGGCGCTAGGCGCAGCACCGCGCACCGTCGTGGCTTGATCACTAATAATAATATTTAATTTGGCATACATTTGACAATATTAATGTCTAATGAATGGATGTAGCCACTGCAACCGAACTAGGCAAAGTCTGTATTTCGGTTTTGGTTTCGGATTGCCATCTACCTTAAGTTAGTTTACACAAAGAAATCGGAATTAGTTGCCTGCTGTAAAATTTAACACTGGTTGGTTAATTGTCAATTTGGTCACCTAAGTATTTCTATTTCCTTGTCTCAACTTCAATGACATCAACTGAGTACCACGCATCCCTAATCCCCCAAATTTGTTGGAAAAGAGTTACCTATTGAATGAATGATGTATGTATTAAAATAATGTAGTTAATACCTCTTGATTTTAGAATTTTTTGAATGAAATGTCTTCAGAAAAGCACCTCTGTTTACTAAAATACAACTTTATTTGTATTGATAACAATTATGAGATAAACACTGTTTTAGAATTAAAAGGTCTTGACGTCCGTCGTGTGGGCCGTCAGGTCACATAAGAGAAGTCGACCAACTGAGTTTTAAATCTGGCTTCTGATTGGTCTTCCATGCATTGAACTTTCATACAAGATATTTAGAGGTGCGGTCCCACCATACCTCTGGCCATACATGGTGGTATAGTGGGGCTAAAACTATACCACTGAGAAAATCGTTTGGGTTAGGTTAGAACTGTGACCATTAAAGCGCGAAGGCGAGTAAACGAAGCGAGCGGTGCCGCGGCTGCGGCCGCCAAGCGCCAGACCCCGTCTATAATTATTGTTGGTGAATCATTTGGGTTAGGTCAGGTGAGTGTAGGGTTGCCAACCCTACTATATAATATAGTATCCAACTATATTAGAGGCCCAACTACTATATTTTTGAAAAAAAGATATAGTAGGCGAAACTACTATATTTTAAAGGCATCAAAATCTTAGCTAATAATATTCGGTTCAAAACGTGTAAGCGTAAAACAAAACGTCAATACCTATTTTTAACGATTCTGGAATGTCAAGTTGACAGATGCATTCAACAATTCACAAAATATTCTTCAAAAAAATAAAGTACCTACCAAATTTTTGGAACCTACAATTTTTTTTTCGCCTTTTCGTTATCTACTATATTTTTATGGGTAAAAATTTTTGAACTACTATATTTGACCGACAAAGAGTTGGCAACCCTGGGTGAGTGGTATAGTTTTAGGCTCACCATATACCACCAGGGGTATGACCTGTGGTATGGTGGGTCTGAATGATATTTAGCATAGTGCATAGTAGCCTTTGTCTACAAAATGCGCCTACCTAATAAATATTTTGTGGCAATTTACGAATGTTATAAGTAACGGTATTAAATAACTTTCGTTGCTGTTAATTGGGTGTAGGTACTAGAGTCAGCCAATGATATTTTCCACACTTAAAAAAGTCCCTTCAGTATTATAAACGTTTACGGACGATTAATCTAATATTCAATATTTAAAAGCTGTTTAACGGGTTCAGTACTAAAACGACAATAAAAAGTCGATTAAAGTATTTGAAGTCGTAAAATTTAAAAATTCCCGCGCATTACGACTGGATACCTTTCTGTTCTATTGGAGTTTATGGTCGTCCCGTGTGGGTCATAAAGTATCGAGACTTTTTGTTTATTTTTATAGGAGATGACGTCACGTGAATTGAGTAGGTACTGAAAGTATTTCGAAGTAAATCCTCTATGATTCAAGTGCTTTGAATTTAGCTACAGCAATACAAAAGAAAAGGTTTGTAATAATTTGAATAGGCTTGCTTTAGATATTAGTGTAAACTTTTTTTTTAAAGAGTATCTAAGTACCTATGGAGTATTATGCCCATTCTTCTCCATACGAATCCACCTTTTAGAAGGGGCAAGCAAGAAGGGGTTTCACTTAGGTATTTAGAGAGTGGAGAAAGTGGAGGCATCCGCTTTTACCTATAAGCTTCTTGGGGGCAACTAGATTTAATTTTGTTTTCATGTAAGTGACGTTAAAAACTGCCTGTTATAATTGAAGTAAATGATTTGACTTCGGCTATAATATGCTCATAGCAATGTTAGTCAATGTTAATATTTTATCGTTTACATAAACGAGACACAAAACCCAACTCCGGAGTACTACTGAGCTTTGCCTAAAGGGCAAATACAATAACACTTATGTACCCAATCGGGCATCAAACTCAAAGCCGTAGCCTCCAGTAGGTTGGTTACTTTACTTGCAACAAGTAACCAACGAAGCAATAAGTCAAAGTACCATAATTAAAAAATAAAATTCATGCTATTCAAATTCCTTTGATGACTTTCCTTAAACAAGAGACGATATAAACCGATCAAATAAAATGATGTTATCCCCTGCAGCGATTGAAAACGTAAAGTAGCGATGCAAATTGGTAGGATTCTTTTTTATTTGGCAAAGCACATGCAGGTAATAAAT
This sequence comes from Charanyca ferruginea, assembly GCA_947361185.1. Lineage (NCBI taxonomy): Eukaryota > Metazoa > Arthropoda > Insecta > Lepidoptera > Noctuidae > Charanyca > Charanyca ferruginea. The sequence goes on along the minus strand of OX376077.1, from coordinate 5,231,911 downwards.
ATAGGGAGGCATTGTTATTCGAATTTCCGAGGGTGGAGGTAGAATAGAATGTAAAATATCTTGCTTCGTTGCTGAAAAGAAGATGATCATTAAACACAGTTTAGTACGTCTATCTAATATTTGTATGTTCTAGTTTTGTAAAGAGACTATGAAAACAGAAGAATAAGACAACTAAGGAGCCGGTTGTTTGAAGAAGAATAAAATATTTAGGGCTTTTATACTTTTTTTTACCTACCTACCTATTATTCAGAAAAGTAAATAATAGGTACAGTCAACAGCAAAAGTAGATGATCAAAATCAGAAATTCAATACTAATTTACTAACACTAATTTATATAATATAATACTAGTTTATTTATTAAAAGTATGTGATTGTCACACACATACTTTTGAATCACTTCAACGCCACACAGTTCTGACGCGAACTCCGTTCATAAGTATTGAATTTCTGATTTTGATCATCTACTTTTGCTGTTGACTGTACAGTTACCAAAAGAGATAGGTATGCAGGGTCATCAGATATAGTTAAAGTTTACTTAGAAACCGATGAATACTTTTGAATAAAATAAAATAATTTTAATAGAGAATAAACATTTCAATGATTTAATTAAATTTCATTCGAAAACATCCATCGGTTTCTAAGTAAACTTCAACCGTTTCCGATGACCTGCATACCTATCTGTTTTACTGACTGTACATTGTTTTTAGTTTGAATTTTATCTCAATCTTAACCGTACATGGGTTTCTATTTATGTCCTATTTACTTATGATTAATTATTTTCTGTGAAGGCTAAGTATTTAGTTGGTTTTCTAGAACTCATCCTAGGGTTAAGGTCTCCTCCAAAAAAAAAGTTATACCTACCAATGAAAACTGTCGTTCGTTTTTACATTTCTTTTTTCTAGAAAGTATTTTACGTAGATACCTAATAACGCTAGGTATATATTCTCCACTTTTCCAATAATCATTGTCTAACATTATTAATCTGTAATTTAAAAATCGTCGACAAATCTTAACCTCAATTCTCAAATAATTAACAACTAATAAGATGACTCCAAATTAAAATTTAGGTATTCAATATTCAAAACGATCAAAGTAATTAATTCATTACTACAATTTAATACACATTTACAGTTTCTGACCCATTTATTCACATTTTCATTAAATGGTTTCGGAACAGAGTATACATTCGAAACTCGACTCCAGTGAAACGTCTCAAGTTACATAAAAAGTATTCTCTAAAAAGGTTACGTCCTATATGTGGCTGTTATTCGCCAGATATTAGCATATTAGGCGACGCCCGAGGCGACAGATCCGGCTGCCACTGCGCCTTTTGTCAGCAGTTCTTATCAACTTACAGGATACAGGATGGAGCAGAAAATATGAATATTATGTAATTGGTATCCTACCATGACTCCACGATTATCTGTTGTTTAAGTTAAATAACAACCACGTTTCGATGAAATCATAATAAAAATAAAATATATTGTTTATTCCCAGACCACAATGGTCCATAGTGTTAGTATATTGACAAAATATTACTATGTATGTTGATACATCAACCTGCACCTCTTACAAACAGTTTGATAAACTGGTTGAATATACACAGGCGTGGCCATCCAATCGACTATCATTTTCAGGGTGCTGTTGTCCCCCCCCCCCCCCCGCATAGCCTTCATGACCGACGCTGTCGAAAATATAAAGAAAACACTAAAGAAATACATAAAATGGAAGTGTTTGTTTGTAATGACAAAATAAAAGATTTTTTAAATATGTTTGTCTATCTGTTTGTTTGCTCCGGCTAATGTTCGAAACGGCTGGTTCAATTTTGACGAGACTGCTGGCAGATAGCTGATGTTATAAGGAGTAACATACGATTTTATTTTAGAAAAATATTCATGATTTTCGTAAGAAAATTCAAACACAACAGATAACCGGCATTCACGCGGACGTAGTCGCGGGCATTAGCTAGTGTAATAATAATTAGTGGTAAAATTAGTCACATACCTACAATTTATAAAGTTTGTGTACAAAGAATCCACGCATTACCGTCTACAACTGCTACGCGAATGCTACGTGAGTGCTACGAGCGGCTACGAAATTTCGTAGCGCATCGTAGTGTTCCGTATAGCTACGTGAGTGCTACGAGCGGCTACGAAATTTCGTAGCGCGTCGTAGCGTCCAGTATAGGCTAACCGTTTGTACGTACGGTTATTTACCACTGAAATAAAGAACATAATGCCTTTTAATAACTACCAACATCCCCAAGTTTCTTCAAAATAAAACATTTTCTTGTCCGGGTCGACGATGACCGGGTCGGGGTATCAAACCCGGCCGCACACACACCTCTCGTCAGCCACTCAGCTCATTGCCACGATCGACTACGGGCATTTCTTTGCTACATTCTAGGTACTTAAATTATTACAGTAATGGTATTAAACTTATGTTTGTACAGTTCTCTGTTTGATTTCTAAAGTCCGGACAGAGCCTATTCATATTGGTCCTTCGAGCCGGATTTGAACCAGCGACTTATCGAATTCCATAGGTAGGTTGAGAGAGAAGAGAAGGTGAGAAAAGGCTAAGTAGATGATGAAATAATCTAAACTAATATTATAAAGAGGCAAGATTTGTTTGTTTGTTACGATTTAACTCAAAAACTACTGGTCATATTTCAAAAATTCTTTTACCAAAGCAACATTATCCCTGAGTAACATAAGCTATATAATTTTATCAATTGATAAATTTAGGGATCCTTGAGAAAAGTCGCGGGCAATGTGCTAGTTCTTAATATAGCACGTTTCATAATAACATCAGCCTGTATACATCGTTTCACGTATCAAAGATCACGGCAGAGGGCACAAAGCGAACGACAAATATATCATCTGAATGTCATCAAGTCATACATTATTTATATGCATTATTTACATTCTACCTGCTTCCAATTCTTGACAATAAAAATGAAATCTTTATTAGATTCATGGAGTTAACAATAATGATGTATTATATAGGAGTATGCAGGTACGGTCGTAGTCAGTTATTTATAAAAATATCAGCGATTTGAATTTAGACCGTGTAGGTGTTGTATTTTTGTATGGAACATCAACCTTTTTTTTTAATAACCACCGTTTGTTATCTTTAAAAATAAAAACTTTTTAGAAAAAAGAGAACCGCCTTCATAAAAAAACTAAAAAGTGATAAATAACTTTAGCACCCTAAAGTCATATGTGTGTTCTGTGCTAAAGTTATTTATCACTTTTTAGTTTTTTTTTGAAGGCGGTTCTTTATTTTCAAAAATGTTTTTATTTTACACTTTTTAGTGCCTCGTTATCACCCAAATCCAATAAGAAACGGCAACACAGTTAAAACAGAGATTGAAAGTCCTCCAAAGATGGAAAGACGGAAGAAACGAAAAGGTCTTCTCGGTTTTTGTTGTTTTTTTTCAAAAAGCGCTGAATTAATTTCTGTTTGTTGTATACTAAAACCTTCTCCAAAATGTAACAAACATTTTTCTGAAAACCGCATCAAAATCGGTTCAGCCAAACTGGAGATAATCGCGGACAAACATACATACATATATTATACCTTTCTTTTTTAAGTCGGTTAAAAAGCTTCATCATCTGCCGAGCCGTTTCCCAACTATGTTGGTGTAGTTTACAGTCTAACAAGATGCAGCTGACTACCAGTGATTTACATGGAGCGACTGTCTACCGACGCGACATGAAGCGACTAAGGGAAAATCCGGAAGTCGGGCAGCAGCGGCTTCCGTACGTGCTTAACAACTTCACTGCGATCCCCAAGATGCCTGCCAAGCGTGGAGATTATGGCAACACCCCGCCCCCCCCCCTGATGCGGGAGGCCTGTGTTCAACAGTGGACGTCTTCAGGCTGATGATGATGATGATGACTGAGAGAGATGATGAATGAGACAACAGCCTTCAAAAACTAAAAAGTGAAAAATAACTTTAGCACAGAACACACATGACTTTAGTTTCGGAAGTCAATGGCTTTATTCCGTTTGTTGTTTTGTATTGCCACCGACTTCCGAAACTAAAGTCATGTGTGTTCTGTGCTAAAGTTATTTTTCACTTTTTAGTTTTTGAAGGCGGTTGTCTTTTTTTTTTATTTTCCACTTTTTAGTACCTCCTTTTCATCAAAATCCATTAAGAACACCATCCATCCGTCCATTAGTAATCTAAGTTTATTAACAGAACTGGATTAAATTAAAATGGCCCACAAGGGAAACACCAGCTTTCAAATAAAAAAAGAATCATCGAAATCGGTTCACCCAGTCGAAAGTTCTGAGGTAACAAACATAAAAAAAATACAGTCGAATTGATAACCTCCTCCTTTTTTGAAGTCGGTTGAAAAATAAACTCATTGAAAATAACATTTAAACAATTTAATACACAGAGCCTCAACATTACGCAGAGAAATGTGTGAGCTGCAAAGCAACAATAACATAGGTGATACAGAAGCTGATGACGGAGAACGGCAGGTAGATGTCGAGAGGCACCGCGCGACAGAGCGTGGATCTGAACGGGCGCAGGCGCACGTACTGCAGCGCTGTCTCTAGCTCGAACCTCAGAGACTCGTCTGTGAACAAACGTACTAATTAATTAAGGCGACGATATACGCCGGCCGGCGACTTTGAGTTACCAGAGAATCGTATGCGTATATAATCGCTGCGTCCAAAACTCTCAAAGTTTAGTCGAAAAAATTAAATAAAAGATAGTATTCTTTAACTTAAAAATTCTTTAACTTAAGTATTCTAAAAGATAGATAATAAAATTATCTGTAAGATAGTAAAAGTTTCGTTTAAATATTTTTGGTAGATTTTGTGTGATTATCAATGTTTTATCCGCGTCAGACACAACTTCACGATTTAATTTAACTATTCAATATGGAATGCTTCCGTATGGTGTCGGACGTAAAGAATAGCACCATCCCATATCTTCTCGTGGGTGTCGTAAAAGGCGACTAAGGGACTCACCAGAGAACGGGCAGCAGCGTTCTTTGTGCCTTTGTAACAACTATACTGCGATCGCCAACCCGCCTGCCAAGCGTGGCGATTATGGCAAAACCCCCCTCTGGGGGAGGCCTATGTCCAGCAGTGGACGTTTTTTCGGCTGTAATGATGATGATGATGATGATTCAATATGAACTTAATCAAAAATATTCTCATACTAAAAGATTAAGAGAATGTTCTAGTTTAACATATTTTTTCAAAACATTTACACTACTCATTTTGACGTAATTGTCAGTATAAAATCTGCAAAAATCGCTTGTTAGCGCCTTAATAAGATAATTAACTAGCTGATGCCCGCAACGTGAATTTCGGTTATCTGTGGAGTTTTTTGCAGGGAAACCGAATTCTTTTTCTAAAACAAAAGTATCAGCTATCTGCCCGTGAAAGTCTCGTCAAAATCAGACCAGCCGTTTCGGAGATAAACCAGAACAAACAGACAGACTGACAAAAATGTTAAAAATAGATTTTTTGTCATTAGTGCCGTGTAAACATTAAAATGCATATATTAACATTACAAACAGATATTTAAATTTTATTTATTTCTATAGATTAACTGTTAGGAAATACACGTCGGTGGAAGAAATATACTGATTATTCATGATATATGAAACAGCTGATCTGTTTTTTTATTCTTTATTCAACCTATAATATCCCACTTCTGGGCAAAGGCCTTTACCAAGTCCTTAAGTTTTTTACCGCATAACCTCGAAACATCCCTAGTGGTATGCATTCAGGGGGCCAAGTCTGCTATTTTTATAGTTTTGTCATTCCAACACGATCCCATTGTCATTTTGCTAAAAGTTCGTAATCTGCTAAATTCATAATGGTTGATCATTGGTCGGTCGAATTAAAAGCAATGACTGCACAATGACGTTCTAATGGTAGGTCACTGATCAAAGGAACTTTAAAATTTTTTGCAGATTACCGCCTAAGTCAATCATTCAGTTGTCATTTTGTACAAGATTACCATCTATATCATTTCTTTCAATGGCGTGTCAGTGGTTGACCATTGGAAAGTCATAATGACGCCATTATATTAGTAGATTGACAAACTTGTCAAAATCAACAATTATGAAATCAATGATAGACCATTCTGACACTATTGTAATAGCAGACTTGAAGCCCAGGTCATCTCGCCACCACTTCCTGGGCCGTAAATCTATCTATACTAATATTATAAAGCTGAATAGTTTGTTTGTTTGTTTGGTTGAACGCGCTAATCTCAGAATCTTACTTTTAGTTCGAATTGTCAAATTCTTTTTGTATTGGATAGTCCATTTACCGAGAAAGGCTATAGGCCCATGCGAAGCCGGTTGGGGTCGCTAGTACTAAACATAGGGCATCCAAAATTTCGGCCGCATCGCTTTCAATGCGTCGACAAGTCCCGGAAAGGCTGGATTTTTTGGTTTAAGAATAAGCGGCCATGTAGTCACGTGTAGAGCTGACCAACCGTTTCGCGATGCCCGAAATTGTGTGAGCACTCGGACCTCAAAGCCCATAGTGTTTCAACCCCATACGGCTCAAATATAGATTGTTATTATATTAGCGCTGATTGAGAATTTCGTCACCTGCAGCAACTGCTCCAGCTCAGCACGTGCTAGGAAGGGTGCCCAAGGGTGTCGACAATGTGCGTATGCACACGATGATATCATCTTCATCATCATTTGCCTTTTATCACACCGACACTCCATATAAACAAAACAATATAATTGCCTACACTACTATTAAAATAACAAACTGCACAAATACGTGCGTGTGTACGTGTCTACGCACCGCTCGATCTAAAAGCAGTTCCGAGAGCACGTTCCATGCGAGAAGAGGTGAGGAACAATGTTTCGAAGGGGGGCGGAGCGTGTCGCTACTGTACGGTAGTACTAATACTGTGCTTCTACCAAGAGCGTCGCCAGGCATCGCCAGCTGATGGCGTAGCGGAGGGGCAAGCTAATATATGGAGGATAGGAAAAGTATGAATTTTAAATAAAGTCAAAGGCACATGAAGCTTTTGGAATTTCTAGGAGGGGGGGGGGGGGAAGGCAACTGCTCTTTCCTGCCCCCCCTTGGCGACGCCCTTGGCTTCTACTATGTATATTGTTTACATGGAGCGACTGCCTGTCTGACCTATACAGACTGGTTGTCAGACATTCTGGCTTCTGTCTACAAATGACAGCTTGGACCAACGGGTTTTTACGTGCTTACCGAGGCACGGAGGGAACTCGGTATGAAATGGATGAAAATGGATTTAATGGATTAAAAGTAATTATCCATTTTCATCCATTTCATACCGAGTTGAATATGTGGGGACAATTCACACATGGCCATCTGATCCCAAACTAGGGAGACCCTGTACTATGGGTGTCATACAGCTGATATACATACACAAATACATACATAATATATATAGATAAACAACACTCAGACACTTGTGTCTGAGTGTTGTTTATGTATATATATTAATTTGTTTGTTGTTTATCTATAAACCCGCAACGCGCTGCGCAGCAGTCGATCGCTCAGCCACTGCGCCAACCGTGTCGTCATAGATAGATAATGTGTCAGTAAAGAATAATTTATTACCGTGAATTGAGATTACCTGAACATCTCAGCAATTGCCTTGTGAGTATTGCCTTAATTTGATCCACTTCATAAGTGGTTGCCTCCACAATGAACGCTGGAGATGACACCAAGACTACTGACTGCATCAACTCGATCAAGTACGATAGTAAATGCGACAAAGGGTTCTGAGAATATAAGATAACAAAGACTTAATATTTTATCAATTACTAAGACAATATTATGTTATATTACAAGCAATTGAGGACTTGCTTGTAATATAAGCAGCATGCAGACGAAGTCCCGGGCAAAGTACTAGTTTACTATAAAGACCCCGAACTTGTGGTCAAAACTAGGTTGATTTTAATTCACTTATAGCACCTTTTAAGTTTACCAGAAAGTGGACTACTAAACTCTAGACGCAAATCGTCCTCCAAGAATCTATTAATTAAGTGAACAGTTTATGGTTGAAAGGAAAAAAAATAAAATGTGTTTTAACTTCAAATCAATCTAGTGTCGACCCCAAGTTTTCAGGGTCTTTGACATTACAAAACAGCTCTAACTTTTTAATATAATAATATATTATTTAATTAATTCTAATAAAAATATAAATATCCATTTACTAACCTCACTATCAAAATCAGTTAATATTATACTATACAACAAGGAAATCATTTTTAAACAATGCGAAGTCCAATTGATGAACAACTGGAACAAAGTTTTAAAAGTTGTTAAAGCCAACACATTTATTTAAATAAAATCATTTACAGGCGCTTTTGAATTGTCAAGGAGTCGGATAGTTAGTCACAAAGTTGAATCGAGTTACTCGTTATAAAACGTAGGTAGGTCTACAGTAAAACAATAAAGTGTGGTTTTATGACAAGTGAATCAATTACAATAGATAGGTCTAGGGCGACAGACCTAGCAAATTTTATCAAGGACAAACTTTGAGCTATTCGCTAATCGAACAAAACTAAAAAATAATAATAATAATCATCATCATCATCATTTCAGCCGAAAGACGTCCACTGCTGGTCATAGACCTTCCCAAAGTGTCGTCACATTGACTGGTCCCGTGCGACTCGCATCCAGCGGATCCCCGCAACCTTTACCAGGTCATCTAGTGGGGTGCACCTAGTGGGGGCCTAAAAAAATATACGAGTCGAATTGAGAACCTCCTCCTTTTTTGACGTCGGCCTACTCGACTGTCCGGGCGACTACAGTCGCCCAAAGTTAGTCGCCAGAAACGTTAGGGCGACTATAGTTACCTGATTTTTTTCGCGCTAACTTGGTGGTATTTTAAGAAAGCTTTTAAAAACTCTAGATGATTCTGTATTTCTCTATCTGTTATAATTTTTAAGAATCTGTGGGAGTTACGTGTGCCGACAAATTGTCTTACAGTTTGGCAGAAGTGAAAATCTTTTTGTTCGCGTGCAGACTCTTGCGAATAACCATTTTTTACTTTTTATCCTTTTTTTCCATCAATTCGCTAAACCATGTTAAAATGACTAAGTCAACCGACTCTAGGATCTTGGTCTAATATATTTACCAAATATTGCAGCTGCTTATCAACACATTGCAAGCTATCCAACAAATTGTTATAATTATACAAACTTTTCCTTATGTTTTTAATACTAACTGCAACTTCGTTCCTTCCAATAATATTGATAGGAACTGAATTTGATTCTAAAAATATTCTCAATCGTTTAATGCGGCTCTCCAGTATGGCGAAGATGATAATAATAGTGAAATTATTAAAATCCATGGAGTTTACTACGAAGGAGATAGCACAGAATCCTTTAATAGATCTTACAGTAAAAGAAGCTCTATAGACAGTGATACCAAGTCTTACTAGTGCATTAACAGTTACAATTATGTACACGTAATTGGAGATCAAGGGAAATTTTCTAAAGCCCATAATTCTATCATTTGTTTGAATGGTTCTAAAGAATTGCAAGAAACGTTTGTCACCATAAATTAAGTACACCATAGCGGTAAAAGTATAATTAACGACACTTATGAAATAGACGGAAAATAGGTTTCGTTTGATTTTGAACTCAAAAAAGAAAGTGGCAACGACAGACGAACAACAAAAAATGCAGTATAACTTCATTAAAAACTGCAACGGTTTTGATTCACTGATATTTGCATAGTTTCCAAGTAAAAGACGGAACACAGCAATGACTTTTAGGAACCAAACGGATAGTTTAGTTTGTTTTATTAATTGTTTTTTTACTTTTGTTATCATGTTGGTACGTTGTTGTTTCAACAGTAACTGTCTATTTTTTCATACAGTTTTTGTAGTCATATTGATTAGGTTATGAATATTGTTTGTCTATAAATAAAGTTTTAAACTATGACTAGTGATCCAAGATCCTAAGGTCGCCAAACCTACGTGACGTGACGGCTGGTTAAACATAAACACATAAGATTAGACATAAACACAAACCTTTTTTACAGTCCCTTCAACCGATTTTGACTTCTATTCCGTAGGCTTAAGGATGACATTAGAGGCAAAAAAGTTACAATAACAACTGTTTACTGCAGTTGCCATTTGTCATGCTACCAACGCAATATAAGTCAAAATCGGTTGAACGGACTGTAAAAAAGGTTTGTGTAAATGTCTAATCTTGTTGTGAACAGGGTATAGCTTTTGCCCGCGATTTCGTTCGTGTGAATGTCGATTATCTGCGCGTTTAATTTTTTTGCGCGGAACCCTCATTATTTTTCTAAAATAAAAGTAGCCTATGGTACTCCTTATAATATCAGCTATCTGCACCAATGAACGTTCGTTCAAAATCAGAACAGACGTTTCGCAGATGAGCTGGAACAAACAAACAGACAGATAAACAAAATAAAAATTGTGTTTTTGGTGTAAGTTCCGTGAAAACACTCATTTATGTATTTAGTAAAAAAATTGATTATATTAAAAATACATTTAAATTTTATGTACTTGTATAGATTATAGGATGTTGTTGAAAACCAAAATACATTGTTGGCAGACATTTCAGCCATACATCAGAACATCCTGTAAAACATTTACAAAAATCAACCGTCTTACTTGAGCGTAAGAGCCCTGCCTCGTTAGGATGCCATGGCGACGTCGCCGGCTACGTATCCAAGCAGTTAATACGGTTTGGCGGCGTCGCCAAACCGTCGCCAAGTGAGTTAGGTACCATACATTTCAATATTAACTGCTTGGATACGTAGCCGGCGACGTCGCCATGGCGTCTTGGTGAGGCAGAACTCTAAGTGAGTAAGGTACAGACGCCAGTACTTCAAGCCATACCAAGCTGTTAAATTTTCCTAATTGAATTTGAACCTTTGTGTTTTGTAATACAGTTGAAAATCTATCAAAGAAATTTCACAGTTTGTTGTAGCTTGATCCTCTGTACCTTTTAGACCTGATATTAGAAAAAGGATCCAGAATTGATACCAGCAAGTACGCATACTTCCCCGACATATACAGAGGTATATGTAAATGGACAGAATGTTGATGTTAGATAGAGATCTAACATCAACATTCTGTCCATTTCAAAATGACGTAGGTTTGCTGATTTGGGGATCTCGGCCTATTGTGTTTTAATATTAATTACAAAAGATACTCGACTCCTATATGTAACTGTAAGTAATTGAAACTATGGATTATAAATGCAATAGAACAGTGTTATACGACAATAATAATACCGATAGGAATTTAGGCGACTCTATTTAAAGCAACGGTAATCTATCTCTAGGGTTTGTTGGCTATCTTTTGGTAAGGTTTACGTTGAGCAGTTAAGTGCAATAATATGTTTAGATTATGATGATGATGAAGGTGATTCAAAAGCAAGAATTTTTGAATACTCTGTAATGCACACTAATATAAAAAACCGGACAAGTGCGAGTCGGACTCGCCCACCGAGGGTTCCGTACATATTTGTAGGTACACTCGGCCAACGTAATTGATTTACAGGCCACACATACGGGATATTGTCACTGTGTGTGTAAATGAACTAGTCGGTTGGTCGGTTATGAAGTTAAACTGTTTGTGTGCGTATGATATACCCACGTATACCAATTCTAACTAACTTGGCATAGATAAGCCTCGTGTCGTAAGATCAAACCCCGGCAGGTGTTATGGTTTTGGGTTTTTATTTTTCCTTTGTCCTATAAAACATTAATATTTTGTGTCAAATAAAATTACTTAAACAAAAAAATAAAAAGGTAATTAAATAAAACCAATAAAATAAATCAAAATATTTTATTAAATAACCTAGGCGTTGGAATCATCGATCACTAATAAAAGATGGAATGCGGAATCCTATTGTTCCTTATCGCTATTGGGTCATTAGTGAATGAGCCAGCTCGTTTCGACTATTATGTTTCTTGGCTTAGGGTTCAATTTGCCATGGGTTATAATATTAGCAAATAAAAAACTACGTGTAGCCAATACAGTTATTTATATAACGCAAACTATTGTAAAAATATTATTATATCGCTATTGATACCTAACTTTTTTATGATTAGAACACTATTGGCAACTTCATTAAGAGTTTATAAGACAAGACAAAGTTTTCTTTTTATTGAATATGAATGGACGTAATTGTTTTTTCAATGTATACAAATTTAAATAAAGTGGAATTGGTGGTAAGTGAAGTGAATCAACATGTTAGATAGTAAGAAATTAATTTAACTTCTAACTGAATAACAATAACATCACTTACACTTCAAAATATATACTGCAAATAACTGTCAACTACGGACTATACATAATAACTTAGGTGTTTATAAGAGAATCACGGCAACATGAAGTAGCTTTTAAACCTAAGTATATTAATAGTGATTCGGCTTCGTTTACAGTATTTTAACGCCATCCATAAACGACTTTAAAAATTTCTCATCACTAAAATAAACACATTTTTCTCCCAATTAAAATGAATATAATAATAAGACCTAGCGAATAGAATTTGTTTTTTCCGGTGAGCGTTGGACAGAAAAATCTTCCGTGGTGGCTTACTGCAACTTAAACCAGCTTCATGCCGGTCAGCAGGTGATATCGCACTGTTTGTAAGCACACATGTTATTATGTGTTGATGCAGTTATGCGGGTGTATAAAAACGGATTAGTCCCGTAAACAGCCTTGCCACGATGTCGTGGTAACGAGCCGAAGAATTCGCCTTCGGTTTTGGCCCACGTCGATGATGGTCTATTTCTTCAGAATACGCACTCCGATGGACACATAACTGCACGGTTCTCCTTAATGAATAAAAACAAAATAATATTTAAAATAATGCAGATAAACAATGGTGAATTGGTGGATAATTAATCATAGATAAATTAACTGACTGTCTTATATTGCCTCATTGTAATAAAACTTAATACCGTTATTTATTTATTAGATAAATAATAAACGTGTTTCACGACTATTTTAATTACATAATTTAAAAGTTTTTCTTTATTTCGACTAAATGTTTTATGTTAGACAAAAACAGACTGGCATAAGTAAATTTTATCAGAATCAAATTCTGATATATTTAAATATTATTTTACATTAATTTAGTCATAGGTCAAAGGTGAGATAAGTTAAACATTTGAGTTGGAATATTACTAACGTAATGAAAACATTGTCACGAGTAGCTTTGTTACTCACCGATATTAATAATCACCTTGCAATTTCACTAATGAAAACGTTTTGCTCATGCAAAACAATGAATTGCGTCTTGTTGCATGGTTGGAAGAAGTTCAAGCACAATTGGATCACAAACAAAGAACGCACAGAAATTTGAGTGTTCATCTATATACTTAGGATTGCAATTTATATTCGTAGACTGTCAACTAAGAATGCTCATTTTTTATAAACTAAGGTGGAAGTATAAAAAAATAAATAAAAATTGTGGGTAGTTCTAACCTAAACGGTTAAAATAAATTGGCTGAGAGATCCGTGCGCACTTCTCAAACGTTATTTTACTCATCTGTGAACGGAATTGAATTGTTAGCAATTCAACTAGGTAATGAAAGTTTTACGAAAATAATGTTTACAAAACAAAAAGAATGTATTGCAACCGAGATTTGATCTTAAGACTTCTTAATAACTAACCAGACACGTTAGCCATTGCGCCAAACCTGTTACAATGATTGGGTGCGAAATTTTATAACTTATTCAATTACACAGATTACTGATGACGATACATACATTGATATTATAGTTACTGCTTAGTGACGCGATATACGCACACTAATAAAAAGCAGAACTCGTTCGTTTTATTTAACGTTTGTGTATGTAACTCTTCATACCGCGTGTGCGTGCAATGTGTAAACTAATTACGTTGTTCGACTGTACATATCCATACTTCTATACTAATCCATACTTTAATCTACTTAATATTATAAATGCTTTTTTTGCGACATAAACGGCCGTATATTTTTTTCACGTTAATATAGAGGGTTAATTTTTTACAGCATCAAGGGACCGTAGACTCAAGTATATATTTTTAATTTCAACTCGATACCTCCACGCGCGAAAAGGGTCTTCACAGACAGACAAACAGACAGACGGACAAAAAAGTGATCCTATAAGGGTCCCGTATTTTCCTTTGAGGTACGGAACCCTGAAAATGCAAAAGTAACTCTGCATGTTTGTTCCCACATAACGTCAAAATCATCACCAAAGGTTAGCTTAGAATCTGGATAAAGACCTGGGCCTCAAGTCTGCTATTACAATAGTGTCAGAATAGTCTATCATTGATTTCATAATTGTTGATTTCGACAAGTTTGGTAATCTACTAACAAAATGGCGTCATTATGAGTTTCCATTGGTCAACCATTGACACACCATTGAAAGAAATGATATAGAATGGTTAATAAAATCTCGTACAAAATGACAAATGAATGACTGACGGCGGTAATCTGCTAAAATTTTGACAGTTCCTTTGATCAGTGACCTACCATTAGAACGTCATTATGCAGTCATTGGTTATACCGACCAATGATCGACCATTATGAATTTAGCAGATTACGAACTTTTAGCAAAATGACAATGGGATCGTGTTGGAATGACGAAATTATAAAAATAGCAGACTTGGCCCCCTGGGTTACTTATTAATTCGCGACTGCGTCCGTAATAATCGTCATTCAACACAGACGAATTCGCGAGCCAAGTACTAGAGGATACTATTATTATAAAGAGGTACAAAAGGTTTGTAATTTTGTATGTAGCAGGTAATCTTATCCCATATCTTATCGTGGGTGTCATAAGAGGCGACTAAGGGACTTACTAGAGAATGGGCAGCAGCGTTCTCTGTGCCTTTGGAACAACCATACTGCGATCACCAATCCGCCTGCCAAGCGTGGCGATTATGGCAAAACCGCCCCTTGGGGAGGCCTCTGTCTAGCAGTGGACGTCTTTAGGCTGAAATGATGATGACGAGGTAATCTTTGCAGGCAGGTATTTGTTTGCTGGATACGCTTTCCCGGCAGTGCCACTGAACCGATTATTATGTTTTTTACAGACTGAACTTTAAGTCTAAGGACATAGGCTATTTTTAATCCGCAACTTCGTCTGCTTCCGCGATAACCAACATTCACGAGGACGAAGTCGCGGGCTAAGGCTAGTAAGCTCCATTTTAGGTATTATAAAAAAAAACTGGTCAAGTGCGAGTAGGACTCACACACAAATATCTCTATACCATTATCTATACAACATTAGACATCGAGCGAAAAAGGGCATAAAATCATGTTTGTTGTATGGGAGCCCCCCTTGTCCATATGGTGTCGGATGTAAAGAATAGCACCATCCCATATCTTCCCGTGGGTGTCGTAAGAGGCGACTAAGGGACTTACCAGAGAATGAGCAGCAGCATTCTCTGTGCCTTTGTAACAACCATACTGCGATCGCCAACCCGCCTGCCAAGCGTGGCGATTATAGCAAAACCCCTCCAAATAAAGGTTGCGGGGATACGCTGGATGCGAGTCGCACGGGACCGGTTAATGTGGCGACACTTGGGGGAGGCCTATGTCCAGCAGTGGACGTCTTTCGGCTGAAATGATGATGATGATGAGCCTACCTTAAATATTTACTTTATTCTGTTTTTAGTAGTTATACATCATCTGTGAAAATTTCAACGGTCTAGCTTTCACGGTTCATGAGATACAGCCTGGTGACAGACAGCCAGACATACAGACGGACAGTGGAGTCTTAGTAATAGGGTAACGTTTTTAACCTTTGGGTACGAAACCCAAAAAAAAAAAATAGAAAGTAGTAAACTAGCTAGTATAAAATAGATCTAAACAAATCATAAGACATGTCAAAGATCTCGACCCCAACTTTATAGGTAATACAATAAGTCAATATAATGTGTGTTTTTATTGCTCTGTGCCAGAAATAATAGCGTTATGATTCGTGATGTAATAGCTCTGGGCTATTTGATAGTGAATAATGATTTAGGATTGGCGAGATTTTCTTTCACTTGATCAAAATCTTGTTCTTAAATGTAAGGGTATAAATATAATGATCAACAAAAAATACTTTAGGACCTTAAGCTCCCTTAACAAAAAAATATACTAAATTACTTATACCAAATGTACTAGATGGTCACCAAATCTTAGTGTGCAAAATAACCAAAATCTTTTTGACCCCCCTGGGGCGGATCCGACATGGTTCGGTTAGAACTGTAACCCCCTACTGCCAGAATCAAATCGCTTTTTACAGTCAAACTCATACATTTCTACAATACTTTAGGAAACACCATTTTGGTGACCATTTACTATTTTTGGTTTTATTTTATTTACTATTATTGGTGATCATTAAGTAGATCTGGAGGTTCGTTAAACATAAGCCTAAATGTAATCGTGTCTTTTAATGGGAATTAATGTCCTTCAGAACATGTTTTTATTTTGCCGAGACCATATTCATTGGGAAACAAAAGCTGAGGAACAATGTTTTGTTTCATTGTTTTTTTTTTGAACGTGGTTTCTGACTAGGAATTTCTCTTGTATTGTGGGTGTGTTAACAAACATATAAACTCACATACACAAGCAGCCAGACCTAGAACAACTATCTGTATGCCATACAAATATTTGTTCCGTGCGGGAATCGAACCCGCGACACGCAGCGGTCGGCTGCGTGTCGCGGGTCCGATTCCCGCCACCCACCGCTCAGCCACTGCACCAATCATGTCGTTAAATAAATTCGGTAAATGTTTATTGTTGCGGGAAATTATTGTTGCATTGATTTTAATGTTGTTTCTTGACATGTGGCGTGTCATATTGGAATATGTTACCTGCACAAACAATGAAACACAAATATGTCCACGTTATGTGAAACTTACGAAACTGGTTTAGATGTTATTTGCCAATAACTATCTACTGGTGAAAAATAAAAATTCAGCAATACTCAAACTGGAAACGAATTGAAACAAAAAATGTTGTCGTAAGCAAGCCTCCACTTTTTTGTCTCTATTCTTTGAAGTTTAGATCTGTTTTGTTCCGGCTAATCTTTGAAACAGCTGTACCGATTTTGACGGGACTTTCAATGGCAGATAGCTGATGTCATAATGAGTAACTACTTTTATTTAAAAATATAACCCCGCTAATAAAAGGCTTCCACGCGTACGAAGTCACGGGCATTAGATAGATCAGTAATAAAATACGTGCTAGTAAAATGTCCCATGTATCTCATGCACGAATTTGTATCTGCGATACATTACTATCACAGGAATATCCTCACCAAAGCTTATCAATACCATAATCTCTTCAACAGGCTATTTCGTATTCAGTATTCATATTTGTTTAGAAACTCACCACACCACACATCATGTTTGTCTATGAATTAGCAATGATTTGTCAAACATTTCACTGTATTTACAATTATAGACCGTACTGCTTTGAGTTAGGAGTTACAGAAAATGAAGTTTGATGTTCGTTTCAGATTCCCTTTGACGTTTCAACATGTTTGATTCAAAGGCCTGTGATATGATCTTTGTGCGTGGTATTTATTTAAATTCATGTGTGTAGAGGCTGTTTACGGTTTCAATAAAGCTCTGACTACCCCATATGAGCACAAGCCTTAGGGCTCTTTTAATTCATGCGTTGCTATTACCAAACTATTTCAACTCCGATAAGTCAGAATGAATGAGAAACGATTCGACTGTCTTGGATCCCGCAACGAAATTAATCAGAAAAGAACAGCGGAGGAGTAAGAACAATATATTTTTCTACTTCCCTCCAAATCAAGCAGGAGACAGAACAGAAGTAGGGTTGGATCTAGAACACGGAAACACGAGTTGGGGGATAAAAAGTGATGAAGTTGGTAGGGATTGGGTCCCGATTATAACACTACTACTTTTATTAAAGGAAACCGCGTAGTTTACGAGAAATTAATAAAATAAGTTACTAACCTCAAATCACATCATACCACGTAAAAAGCGAAAACGAAACGTTAAAATGGGCGATTAACAACGAAATCTGTCAAAATATTTTTTTTTGTGGTGTAAAATATCGTGCAATATTGATAAAATGGAACGTAAAAAAATAGAAACTACATTTGTGTGTGTCAAACTTCTTGGACAGAAGAAAAACTTAGGTATAGGTCGACATCAGGGGCACCCCGAGGTTCGGTTAGTTAGGTTCCTTTAAACCCTGCAGACATAAATAGGAGCCCTGCGCAGCGGAGCTCCGTCGACCTTATGGCGGCCGTCTTTGTGCCAATTTCCGTACCCGTTGCCGGCAGTCGACGCCTTTTATGCAACTTTACCTAGTGTTTGAGGTTAGGTTACAATTTCTTTTTTCCTTTCATGGGAGTGATACCAAGGGTCGGGAGGTCCGCCCTACCCCCTCCCACCATCCCCCACTCCCAATTCATGTTTCCACATACTAGATTTTAACCCAAAACTAGGCCAATAGGCACAAAGGGACGTTTACAACTGGGTGAAACCTAGTTGCCAAACATCACGGATTACAATTAACATAACGAATGCCCAGTTTCTGAGGTGATTTAACTGGATTATATCTATTCGATAGTGCTATTGTGTTTCCAAGCACTCAGTTAAGGCAGAAAATCACTCAAATAGATAACTTTGTCGAATGAATAGCTATCGAAAGTTTATCCGAAGACCTCAGAAATCGGGCATTAATGGGTCCTTGGGCAGAATGCTGTAGCGTCGGAGCAGAGCTTGTTTCGGACTGCACACAGACTGTTTTGTCATACAGTCGACGTAAGAGCATCGTGCGACATCGGTACCACACACACACACGACAGCAGGACGACTAATGTCACATTAAGGCTGCTCTCTTGAAAAAAGCTTGAAAGAATCATGTAGATGAAGCAACTTTTCGTCGGCATTTACAGAGATATTACATCTTAAAAAAGTAATCTACATGATATGATACGTAATTTGTTTTAGCCACAATTTTTCTATCGGTATCACATAATAAGAAAAAAAAAAAGACAATTCACCTCCAAATCATTGATATGAAACCATTTTACTCCTTAATTTATTATCAAAAGAGTATAAAAAAATATCTACTGTTTTGCAATACAAAGGAAAATGATTTGGTTTTGTTACTTTTTACAAATATGTATTATTTTAATTACAATAAATAAAAAATGCGTTCGATTAAAGACTGCGTCTACATCACCCCGCACTC
Organism: Charanyca ferruginea; assembly: GCA_947361185.1. Lineage (NCBI taxonomy): Eukaryota > Metazoa > Arthropoda > Insecta > Lepidoptera > Noctuidae > Charanyca > Charanyca ferruginea. Next base: position 5,212,717 of record OX376077.1, on the reverse strand, counting down.
GTTCACAAATTCAGTACGGGCCAAATGCTCAAGGTTATTGGCATGTATACAAGCCTTAAAAAAACCTTTTTTTTTTAATCTTTTCAACGCCAGAGCATCCAGCAGCAGCAGAATACTTGTGTTTTACGCGGAGCGAGTGCCTGTCGAACCTCCACAACCCAGTTACTTGGTAACACGATAACTAGGTAAGACTGGTTCCAGACTTTCTGGCTTCTGACTATCCATAACGACTGCCAAAGATCTACGAATGACAGCCGGGATCACCGGCTATAGGTGCTTTTCAAGGTACGGAGGAAACTTCCAAGGGACACAGGGAGGGGAAAATGGATGGTCACCCATCCACAGACCGACAGCGTCAAACGTAGCTTAACCTTTGACCGCTCGATTTGTATGGCTTTTACTTAGCCACGAGCTCCTCCCGCTTTGAATTATTGGTAAATAATATCTAAAACCCAATTCCTAGGCCACTAATGATATTTAAAAGTTGTTTATACGAAATTATTAAATACACGAGATTTACATTACATGGAAATAGTAAGTACTATACATTTGGCTTCAAACCGACCTCGTTTCAGGAATTGCTTCGTCTAAAGCTCCAATCTTAATTCGAATCACATCCAAAACATAAATTGCAGGCGATAGGAACATTCGCAGTCTGTTAGAATAGCCAAGTTTACAAGATAAAAATTACTAAGAATCGTTTGGACTATTTCTGGAAATAGGATAAAATACTACTACGACGGATAGTACTAATTGTTATGAAAATTTTGACACTATGATTTATTCCAAGATATACATAAATCTGTATGTGGTGGTCATTCATCCGGCTTGTACCAAAAAGTCCCGAATCATAACGATAGAGATTGCTCGTCTTATTTAAAACTGTCGCTGATACTGCTTTGGTCGAGTTTCATAAAACGTTTCACGATTCATAAAATTATTGTTTTTTTTCACGGTACTTTTGAAGTATGACCTTGGCGGGACGTACAGCAAGAAGGATGGTGCTTAAGGCGTTTTATACTAAATACCGCGTCAAGGACGCCCCTACCGCGATGCGATCGTGATAGCGACACTGCTTTACTTACATATTTTTTTTAATGATTTTGAGAAATTAGAATACATTGGTAGAAGGGCGTCAACGGCTTTTATTGCAGCGCTATTTCGCGGCTATCTTGACTGTAGAAATGTGTAGTGTAGATACCTACATCTCCTCTCTCTCTCCTAAACTTGGGAATTAGAAGCGTGATGGTTAATGACCTAACCCTCTTGTTTTCTTGCTAGGAAGGGCCAGTTACGGGTACTGACTGTACTGACTTTACACAATATGTTAGCAACATTGTAGATACGTGCTTCACCTTAGGCCGCATCATCACTTAAGATCTGGTGAGTAGCGGCCAAACGCAAACTTGTTAGAATTTAAATAAAAAGAAAAAGTGACATAATTTTTTTACGTAAAATAGTGTATTGTAGACTTTTACAAAACTCGGGGTAGCAAGAAACCATTGTCGGGGGTAATTTCATCAACACACGTCCAATTTCCAAGGAATCTATATTGTTCAGTAGCAAAAACAGCGGGCGGTCAACTAATTTGATTGTGAACTACGGATCACAACCCTTCAAATTCGACAGCATTTAAAAATCAACTGTATACTTTCGAGAACAGAATTTATTTTTGTCCAGCACAAATATTGCCATTTGAATCAAAGATGTTTGGTTTAGAATTTGGATTTTCAACTTAGTATAAGTGGTTTTAAGGTGGAGAATGAAGTGTAGATCTGTTAGTAGAGTAAATATTTTGAATGCAAAGAATTTGCGAACTAATCATGGAAACACGTGATGCTACCCGCTGTGAATGCATCGCGAATGCTCATGATTCATTCTGTTTGATATTTTGTTATAAATGTCCGGCTATTTATTGTGTTAAAAGAAGGCGTATTTTGGTTTAGAGTTGGTTTGAATGTGTTGTATGAGAATTAATAGTGTTATTAGTTAAATTGAAGTTGATACTACAACTAAGTGAAAGAAATTTTAAAACATAAATATTAAAAGTACACTCTGTAAGTAAGTTTATTATAATTTAGAGGACTAGATCCAAGATAAGAATGCTTAGAAAACATGTTGGTCTAGCTCCATAGGACAGTCGACAGTCTAGACAAAATCGAACCGATTGCTGTTATAAAATACTTAATTAAATACTTTCTTCTCATTTGACGTTCAAAAGTGCCATATAACGGAGTAATTGAAAAAAAAAAATTGACTTTGACTTTGACAATCTGGCGACATAAGACATCAATTTGTTTTGTTTTTTTTGTTGATTTGTTGTAGTCCTAATATTTTTGATGATAAAATATAGCCTATACTCTACAGCACTTACACATAACATAGCTAACCTACCCCATAAGCGAATGTGTTAGCAAAAACGAACACAAACCTTTTTAGGGTTCCGTACCTCAAAAGGAAAAAGCGGAACCCTTATAGGATCACTTAGTTGTCTGTCTGTCTGTCTGTCAAGACCCTTTATCTCGGGAACGCGTGGAGGTATCGAGTTGAAATTAAAACCATATGCTCAAGTCTACGGTCCCTAGATGCTGTAAAAATCTCTATGTTAACGTGAAAAAAAGTTACGGCCGTTTATCCGTCCGTCCGTTTATATCATAAAAACGCATTTATAATATTAGGTAGTATGGATATGGATGGTATGGATGTATGGATGGTATGGATTAGTATAGAAGTATGGATATGTACTTACAAATATGTACGGAACCCTCGGTGGACGAGTCCGACTCGCACTTGACCGGTTTTTTTTTTATTGTACGGGTCAAAATTTGCTACTTAGCGAGTAAGATGTCTTAGTTCTTATTATAGTATGGTGAATTTAATTAGGTACTTTATTTTATCTGCTATGTGTATAATTATATACGAGTATGTCACGTCATGACCAGTTTCTTCAAGAATAAACAAGCGTAAGTAAATCGAATAGTAAAATTGGTTGATTCAGTTTCAGTATTGTGTTCAGTAATTACAGTATGGTCAATTTCATTAGGTACTTTATTTTATTTGCTATGTGCATATTATAATATGCACAGTTACTTCATCTCCAGTTGCTTTAGGAAGTGTAAGTAAATCGAATAGTAAAATAGGTTGTTCCAGTATTGTAATCTGTAATTTAAAAATAAAACTACAATGGCCAATTTAACCCTACAACATCCACGTATGAATTACAAACCAATTCATAACACATCTCCAAAGGTATTTCTCCAAATATACACTGAGTCAACACAGCGCCCCCTCATGCCAAAATGCGATTCATTTCCGTAAAATAAACATGTGTATGAACACACAGAATTGCAAATCGACCTGTTAATCTAATAAGAGAGGCCGACCGTCGTCACGGTTCATTTAAAAAAAAAAATGTCACGTCAATTCTTTTTTCTTTTTTTTTGTTGTACCGTGGGGCAGTGACGTTGACAAATATAAAAGCATTTCCTGTTGGCATCGAGTATATTTCTTTTTTTATATTTGAACAGATAATGTAGATTGGGTGTTTTGAAATATTCAAATGTGTCTGCGAACGATGGCCTTGGCGTGAAATTGCTTGTTGTTTTTTAATAATTTTGTTTATTTTTTTTGGTTATATATTTTTAGGTGATAACTGATGGCCGGCCTAGGAGGAGGTGGCGAGATGACGTAGACGCACCTTGCAAAGGCTGGTTCGAGAAAATTATACCTGGGGGCCAAGTCTGCTATTTTTATAATTTCGTGCTAAAAATTCGTAATCTGCTAATTTCATAATGGTCGATCATTGATCGGTCGAATTATAAGCAATGACTGCACAATGACGTTCTAATGGTAGGTCACTGATCAATGGAACTGTCAAAATTTTACCAGATTACGGCCTAAGTCAGTAATTCGGTTGTCATTTTGAACGAAATTACCATTCTATATCATTTCTTTCAATGGCGTGTCGGTGGTTGACCATTGGAAAGTCATAATGACGACATTATGTTAGTAGATTACCAAACTTGTCAAAATCAACAATTATGAAATCAATGATTGACCATTCTGACACTATTGTAATAGCAAACTTAAGGCCCTGGAAAGACACGGGGGAGGCCTTTGAACAGGCGTGAGATATCACAGGCTAACATTTAAAAACATTATGACATGGTGACATGCTTGAATTCTAAAATTATTTTAACAAATAGGTACTATTTACTCAGTTTTGTGTTTACATAAATGCATAACTTGTAAAACTCTTTCATTATAGTTTAAAACAATTCAAGACTCGTCTAAACTAATATACACAAACAAACAAAGAGGAAAGATTTCATTTATTGTATGTTTGTATGTAATAGATAAATTCACAAAATACTTAACCGATTTTAAAAATTCTTTCACCAATAGTACACCACGTTATTCTTGAATGCTATAGGTTATATTTTATTTTATATATAAATTAGAGATCCGTTAGAATTCTCGCGGACTAAGTCGGAGGCATAGTGCTATTAGTACAATAAAGTCAAAGTCAAAAGTCAAATTATTTATTTCAATTAGTCCATTAAAAGGCACTTTTGCACGTCTTTTACACGGAAAATTTAATCTAGTTGCCCCTTCCAAAAGGTACTTTCATATAGAGAAGAATGGGCAAGAAACTCCATACTTACTCTTTTAAAATATTTTTTAACAATATTTTGTATAATTACAGGAATTAGGAATTATACGTGAATAGGTACGATGTCCCTTGCCTAAACACCACTATATTTGAGTATGTACAAAGTATGACAAGCTAAGAAAAGACAGCATAGATACATAGTAGGGATTCATAAATACATTATCTACTCTCCAAGTGTTGCAATACAAAACCTTTTATTTAATTAAGACCGAAATTAAAACTCCCTCTTACAACCGGCAGTTAAAGGGTTAAATGACAAGCCATTCAAATAAATTCCACTACGCTTGAATGCAACAACGTGGTTAATCCAATTACTAATAATTCGGTTACTTCTTAACAACCGTAGTCATTGACGGGTTAACCCCTTACGCAGATGCTACCCGGTCTTTGTAATGATTTAACCTGACTATTAAAGTTATAATTGGATGCTCAGAGCATTAAAATGTAATTTTATACTTACCTATTATTTATTTATACATCATGCACAAAAGCGGACTAAATACCTTAGGCATTCTCTACCAGTCAACAAAGGGTGGTGAAGATATAAAATTGCAGGTGCTTAATTAAAAAATAACAAAAATAGTTAAACTACATATACAGAAACATACATAGCAAAAATATATTTGAGATCCTTATAACGAGCTCTTTCATTTGATATATGACACAATAAGGTTTGCAAAACTAAACTAACATAATATATGCCTCCTTCCCTATACCTATTACTCCTAACAAAATGCTAAAGAGATGGAAAGAGCGAGTTCATTTAGTATTAGCGAGTTCTTAAATGAAAAAGATTATTTAAAAGTACTTAAATGTATTTTTGTGTCTTTTGCATTCCAAAATGATAGAATATGGCTGAACCTATCATAATTTTTATTATCCTCAACATCAATATAAAATTATCTTTGTCTTTTAACAAAAGGAGGAGGAGGTTTCGTCCGCTAGAATTTTGTGACGAATCCCTATTTTTTATAATAATAAATTATACCATTATGATCTTCCTAGATTAAACCTCTTTTTATTGGTGAAAACCTTATAGGTATGAAAATCCGTACAGCAGTTTCTGAGATTTTAATTTATAATGTGTAGTTATAGTGAAGAAGGCAATGTACACCTTTGCTGTCTTTGTTCTAACAAACTTACTTCGTTTTTATTTTAAGTGCCCCTATTTATAAAATGAAAATAGATGAGATGCGTCATGTTCGTGAACAGGCGCTGTCAGTTGAGACTGGTCATCGCTTAACTGCCATAGCTTTTATCTTTATTGTTTTTTTTTTATAATGTTTTGTATTGCTCTTCACCAAAATGTTTTCACATAGGTACAGAAGCAACAAGAATATTCTAACCAAGATTTTGTAAAAACTTGATTAAAAGTACATACATATACAGGATGAAATTGAATTCATTAGCAAATTTTTAAGGCGTGACTCAGACCACGAACCTGGTTAACTTTCATTATGGGGCCAACTCAAACAGCGCTAACAAATATCAGCTGTTCCATACAGAAGTGCAATAGGTACTCGGCCAAAATGTATGGAACAGCTATTTTTTTTTCAGACTGTTTTAGTTGGCCCCATAATGAAAGTTGTTTAGGTTCGTGGTCTAAGTCACTCTTTAAAAATTTGCTAATGAATTCAATTTCATCCTGTATAGGCTAATAAACACATAACCCTCCTTTGCGTCGCGCAGTCGGGAAAAAGCGTGTCCGTGGAGTTTTTTGCTCGTTATTCTCCATAGCGACCTACCTACGTTTTGGAACGAGCAACTAGTTTCCACTTTCTGCCTAATTAAAAAAAAAAAGTAAAGAAAAAAGTTTATTGACACAGACCATGCCCAACTAACTGACTCTTTGACAATTCAAAAGTGCCCGTAAAGGGTGTATCTATACTTCCTATCCTATATCTAATATATAAAATTCTCGTGTCACAGTTTTCGTTCCCGTACTCCTTCGAAACGGCTTGACCGATTCTGATGAAATTTTGTGTACATATTGGGTAGGTCTGAGAATAGGCCAACATCTATTTTTCATCCCCTTTTTTCACCCCTTTTTCATCCCCCATTAGGTCGATCGGGACAGGACAACGTCTGTCGGGTCAGCTAGTATCCTATAATATTATAAATGTGAAAGTTTGTGAAGATGTTTGGATGTTTGTTACTCAATCACGCGTTAACCGTTGAACAGATTTGCATGAAAATTGGCACATAGGTAGACCATTTCCTGGATTAACACATAGGATACTTTTTATCCCGGTAATGTGTTCCCTTGGGATAATCGTTCTTTTTACGCGGGCGAAGCCGCGGGCAGAAGCTAGTAATATTATAAAGCTGAAGAGTTTGTTTGTTTGGTTGAACGCGCTAATCTCAGGATCTACTAGTTCGAATTGAAAAATTCTTTTTGTGTTGGATAGTACATTTATTGAGCAAGGCCTATGCGGTCGGGTCGCTATATGAAATAAATGCTTTGATAAGATTATTCTTTTATACTCATTTCAATTATGGCAGGGTTAATTAAACCCTGCCACTGCGACCCCCGGTCCGAATTACCGGTAGGTACTGGTACCGAAGCTCGGGATACGTTCTCGACTTAATCGCGGCCGCATTGTTGATAGCACTCCGTAATCCAACCGCACATTAACGGTCCGTCTGCACACGACAGCACAATACGCGCCTGGCCATACGTTAGAACTTTGTAAGATATGACACGGATTTGCGACTGAAATACGGGAAACGGAGTAGTGTCTGAATACATTACAGTTGAGACTTTGGTCTGTTTTAGAGCGTCATTGAATTTGCCAATATTCAGTACCTATGTGGCGTATCTCCGCAGACCATAGTGCACCTTCTTTCTTGCGCTGTATGCCTTGTCATCTGGGGGCCAAGTCTGCTATTTTTATAATTTCGTCATTCCAACACGATCCCATTGTCATTTTGCTAAAAGTTTGTAATCTGCTAAATTCATAATGGCCGATCATTGGTCGGTCGAATTAAAAGCAATGACTGCACAATGACGTTCTAATGGTAGGTCACTGTTCAAAGGAACTGTCAACATTTTAGCAGATTACCGCCTGAGGGCGGGTTCTTCCAAACAGTCGGTTAACGTTACATACGGACGGTTAAAAAGTTACTATGACTGATGATGTTTAACGTACGTTAAATGTAACGGGTTGTTTCATGACATAAAAATCCGTCAGTTAAAGTTATTCAAAAAGAAATTCCATAATATTTTGATGTTTGAAGTAGCTGTTTGACAAAACAAAATTACGATGACTGGTCGGTTATGGTAATAGTAACTTTTTGACGTATAATTTTGTGAAACAACCCATTTTTTGATTTGACGATAGTTAGCGCCATTTTTGACTATTACCGGTCAGTAATGGTCAGTCATTCAGCTGTTCGTACATATATTTTTTATTTCTCCACTTCTTATTTTTCTTTCTCCCACTTATTTTGTCAGATAACCTAGTTTGTGCGAATTTACTTAGACAAGACAAAGAACGTCGATTTAATATGTCTAGCGTAATACATGCTATCAATATTCTTGTTAACCCCTATTCTAGCTACGAGTATACGAACATTTCGATCACAAGTCAACGACCTAAGCAGGGGGTTAAAGTCACTCCAATAGTTTATACGTGTAGTATTTCCTAGTACAACCTTATTTAATTTTATTTTGCCTAGAAACTTCTTGATACTTGGCAGTCTTTGTTATTTGCCTTAGAAACTTCTTGATATTTGGCATCCTTTGTTAAGAGGCTTATTGTATCGCTATGTAGCTATTCCTAATTATACCTTTGAATCATCAATTAAAAGAGTTTTTTCAGCCTTTTCCATAACGCGGCTCTCTTGGTATGAAAAAGTATTTCGAGACTCCCCAGTCTCCCCCTTCCTCTTCGCGGTAATTCGTGAAAAAAATAGGTATGTATTTAAATTTGTACCTAAAAGACACTATCTTTCCACGGAAAACCACAATAGGAGCTAACAATGTATGTATGTGTGTATACCAATACCAATCAATATTTTGAACTAGAATGGTTTTAAATTAAAATAATTTCTACCCCCCTAAAGTATCCCCCACCCAGCGAGTCGAGACACGTTGATAAACACTGAATTATATCATGGAGAAGTATATATCTACTTGTATCACCAACCAGCTTTACTGTGCTACGGCTTGAGGGGTACGAGAGTATGTACAGACACTTAAGATACCTCAGCTATCTTTGGATTGGCAATGCATCAGAGGAGCTTCTGGTATTGCAGACGTTATACTAACTGAATTAATATTATAAATCCGAACCGGTTTTGACAAAACTTGGTACAGTACGATTCAAACTTAATGGCGGCTCTGAACACGAGGCGAGTGGCTGCGCAGTAACAATTTCACGTGACAGCGGGGGTGAGGGGAGGGGTACTGCGCAGCCAACCGCTCACTTCACAGCCGCCATTAAGTTTGAATCGAACTGTACAGAATATGCTTGATCAACAAGAAAGGACATAGAGTACTTTTAGATCTGCGACTCTGTCTGCATCTGCGATAGCCGGTATTCACACGACTTACGACCAAACCTAATTACCTATTCTATCTCTAATTTTGGCATACTGGTAAAAGAAAATGATATCTGTCTGTGGTTATAACGTCCCAATTATTTATTAGAGAGTAGGGAATCTTACCGGCACACGATATCTATCGATGAGAGGGTTTGTGGCTTACTACGGATAACTATTTGTATGAAAAAGTCAAAGTATGTGTGCCAATGACGTGTTGACAACTATTTGTTTAATAGGACGGCAACTAATGGTAACAGACTTGTTTATCGTTAGTCGCGGGCAAAAGCTAGTCAATAATACTTATTGTTGTTACATTAATTACAAACAAAAAACTATACAGGGTAATTGAAAATCCTCACTTCGTATCATCACCCTGAACAATATTTGTTCTATGACCTTTCAAAATTCGAAACATTTTTTTCAATACAAAAAAAATATAAACACACTTAAAATTTTGCATAATATATTTTTTCCGACACGGCCGACGAAAGGCCTGCAATCAGCTGTGCCTGTACATTAGCCTACCTACTACCTACATCATAATATATTCGCTATCATATGGGTGCTCGCGCGCGTAGTATACGTAAATTTTACAGACTATTAAATAAACAAAAACAAATTGTTTTTGTTATTTAGTTGAGGTCAAAGTCATAGAACAAATGTTATTCAGGGTGATGATACGAAGTCAGGATTAAGTGTTCTTTGGTATTTTTTCTATTACCCTGTATACTCAAATCAAATGAAAATCATTTATTGTAGATTTCGTTCATTGTGACAAGTAATAAATTCTGCTATGTCTCGCTATTGAGGCATACAAAATTAATTTTCACATTCCCAATGGATATATAAAATAGTCTAAAATAATATGTAACTGTTTTGCGACTAATCGCAAGTCTGGCCAAAATGTTAGCGTATTAAGTTGCATCTAAGACCGCCGTCTTGTTGCAACAGTTAATATTAAATTAAACTTAGACCCGAACCATTAAGACCCGTCGAACGCATTTGCAGGGTTAACGCGAACAATTTTGGCTGTGGTCATTGTGTGAAACAGTTTTCATTATAACTTAGTAAACTAATTAACGTTACCGTCTTCTGGGGGGTTGTAATTGATTATTAGTGTACGTATATTTTGGTCCAAGCCACCAACTGTAAAATAAGTAAGGTTATGTTTTTTGCTGTCGATATTTACTAACTTTTTTTTTAATACTGCCGACAGAAGGTGTCTGGCAGTATTTATTTCTAATTGTTTACAATATTCTCTACATTTTACGTTAAAATCAGACCTCAGACTATAAGTAAAGTGAGTCGGTACAATTTTTACGTACCTGTAGCCAGGGTTGGGCAGTATTTGAATTACTTGTAATTCAAATACTGCCAAGTAATTGAAATACATATACCAATTTGGTATTTGTATTTCAATTACTTCTTAAAAATGTAATTTGTAATTGGTATTTCAAATAACTGACGCTGAGGTATTTTATAGTTAGTATTTCAAATACTTATCGCTTCAAAATACAGTAGAACATAAATATATTTGGGGGGAAAACAATGGGTGCGTTAAGAAGAAAATAGCGCTCGATAGCTTTCGTAAGCAAAACGGCTACCGTTAAATAAGGCAATCTCAAAAGTTGGCAACACTGCACTGCACCTGTCTGTACAGCCTATAATTATGTAGTTTGTATTTTAAATACAAATATTTAAAAAACTGTATTTTGTATTTTATATTTCAAATACACGACTTAAAAATATTTAGTAATTCGTATTTTAAATACATGCGAGATAGTATTTTGTAATTTGTATTTTAATTTAAGCAAACCATGTATTTTGCCCAGCTCTGCCTGTAGCGCCTGATACCTGAGAATTGACCGTTGGTCTAACCTACCAGGCATGCATACGTTCACTGTACACACTGATACTGTTGTACACATTGGAGCATAGAGAATTGTACTCTAAGCTGGCTCGAAAGAATCATCATCATGTCAACCTTTAGACGCCCACTACTTGGCGTAGGTCTACCCTAAGGAGGGTTCAGCTGTAATCGCCATGCTTGGCCGATACATGTTGGCGATCGCAGTAGGTGTAATGGTACTCAGAAGGACGCTGCTACCCATCCTTTGGTCAATATCCCTCTGTCGCTTTCTACGACACCCACGAGTAGAAATAGGGTCGAAAGAATACAAAATGAAATATCAATAAAACCAATCCATAAATTACGGTACTCAAAAATAAAACGCAAATTAAAAATACCGGGACTATTTTGTGTCCAACGACTGATATCATTTTAATTGGTATTCTGACCATCTGGTGCCCGTGGTGTGTAATTTGACCACCATTAGTGCCATGATGGCTTTATTACTTACTATGTTTTATTTATTAATAGCTTCACAAGTACAGGTTGTGATGTTCAATTCATTTGTCATGATGGGTTTATTGGAGTGTTTCTGTATCTAAAGTGGCTCCAGTATATTTAAATAGATTTACACTATAGCTTCTGCTCCTCGAAACTTAGTCTGAGGACAACTTACAAATCACTAATTTGTTTCATGATAATATAGCCTATAAGCACTCAGGGATAACTTAGCTTTCTATTAGTGAAATAATTCTCAGAATTGGAGATATTACTGCAATGTTCTGGCACCAGAGTGCAGCACTAGCATAAACCGTAAACAGTATTTCGACGAGTCGTTCAAAGCGTGAAATTCTGCCTTTAATTGAGTTCAAAATTGGGAAGTGTATTATATTATACAATAATGTATCAGTGCTGTGTATTTCGATGTAGAAATGAAGGGAATTATCCATTTCCAAAAGAAGAAAATGTTCGAAAACTTTGGGAAGCAGCTAAAAATCGCTCTAAAATATGTTTAGGTTAAGTATTCAGGTGAGATAGTCGCATTTACAGAATAACGTTCACATTTATCATGTAAGAGAACCAAATATGATTTTATTCTGAGCATAATAACCTAGAATCCACTTTCAAATGGCCGTAGGATGCCATAATATAGTTAAAGTACAGTTAGGTTAGGTAAGTAAGAATAATTAAAACTTTGATATATTTTCACAAAATACCTAGTTATTATAATTAATAACATAATATAACAAGAATACGAGGTTATGACTTACGGAATGCGCTACTGGCGCCGTCTGCGCCGAGTTTCGCGTAATGTTCCCTATTGGATGAGTTGTTTCGGAGATTATCGCATTCAAACAAAACAACAAACATACAACAATAATGTTTTTTTTCTCAACATTTTAAGATTTGCAGTGTCTCTTCTACAAAAGCCATTTAAAGAGTTGAAGTTGATTGTGTCTTTTTAAGTCAAATTAAGTATTTTGAAACATTTATTTTGAATAAGCTATTTACAGGCACTTATGGATTGGAAAGGAGTCCGTCAGTCAGAAAGTTGTAGCTAGTGACTTGTTAAGAAGAGTAAATACCGTATTGTTTTTTTTTCTTAAATTATAATAATAATTCATTACCGATTGGACTGATTAAAGTCAAGAAGTCACAATCGACAATTTATATTTTAATTCTTGCAATTTTCTTACTTATCTTAGATCAGTTTTAAAAGTGGTAAAGGAACTTAATTGGTAATTATATAATAGGGATTACAAAAAAAATAGATTCTTAATGAGGTTGGCCTTCATCACCACTTTATTTATCATAACAATCATCTAATTAAATTACCTTTTTATCTTCTATTTCAGCTCAAATATAAAACATACGATTACCCCTCATTCGATACGATATAAAACGTGTATAGGTAGGTGTTTTATTATTCCACCATTATTCTTTGAACATGGCAATGCACTTTTCAGATAAAATTGAGACGCTATGGCCAATAAAAACTGTCGAATCGATTGAGCCGTCAATACGTAATGCTATTGTTTATTGTTTTGCGAAACGTAAAGTATACGACCTTAAAAATAGGTTTGGTAAGGGGTTGTCAGACGACTGAGCAAAACGCTGCGACTAATCGCTCCACAAGTAACGATACTTGTATTTATATTGGGCCGCTTTGTGCAGTCAGTTTGATTACCTTCTTGCGATTAACTAATATTTATATCATGAGCTATTAGAAAAGAAGATTGCTGGTTAAAATATTCCTCAAAAACTTACATTAGCGGAGCCCATTTTGTCAAACTATGCAAATATTGGTTTGAAATTGTAAACCAAGAAATATGCATTACTGTATGACTTTATGGTGAGTCGTGATATCTATTTTTTTACAGTGCGACTGATTAAATATGTATACTTAACTGAAAAGAGATATGGCGCATATACCTAAATTTAAAACAAAATCTAGAAATTGCCACGTTGCAAAATCTGTTTCGTCTGAACATCGTCTAATACTGCGGTGTTTCAGAAATTGTCCCGCGTTTATGAAAGGTCTCAAACTGTCATTGAATTTACAGCTGCACCAAATAGGATACCTATTTTGATAGTTTCAGAGGAATTCATCTCGAATTATTTATTTATTTTCAGCAGATCGTGTACCTAAATGGAAACCAGTTTCCGCCTTCACCAAATACAATATGGTGTTTTTTTTTTGAATATTTGAATATTACTTTGGCATCATTTTATATGTTTAACTGTCTTACCAATTTTAATTTCATTCTAATTTCAGTTATAAAGTTATATTTTGCGAAAGACAAACTGTTTATTCGCTTGCAATAATACTTGCATTAAACATACATTGTAACGAAAGACAAAAATCGTTTGTGACTCGCATAAGGGCACAATATTTCAGCAACAAGGGTTGCTACGTAAACGAAAACACTAAGTAAATTAATTCCACCATCTAAACGCAAAAATTAAAACAACAAACACCTTAATTATTCAAAACGGCAGAACCAACCCTGCAATGCTTATGCAAAATGGAAATGGCAAAACAAAAAATGAGAGACAATATTTATACCTCTCACGTGTCATTGAACACAAAAAACGGTACCGCAAATGTATGCAAATTTCTGTGCGTTTTAGCAAATACTGTATATTTGCATAAACGCTCAATATTAGATGGTTCATACGCATACTAATAACGATTATGAACGCCATTTTAAAAATGTCGGGGTGCAAATGACCGCTCGTTTTCTCTGTCATCATTTGAAGGGTTGGCGATTTTTCACGTTTCCAATAAATATGACGCGAACTGTGTGTTGAATAAAATTATTCATAGGTGCATAAATTAATATTGCCTGGTCATTAAAAGTAATGAAAAACGCACCCATATGCACACAATTCTTAATGCTTTTTGAATAATTATACAGTTTGCGTTGCCAATCTTTGAAAGTAACGAATATATTGCTTTCGTCATAGTTTGGTCCTGAATCTATTTCATATGTTAAAAAAGTAATTATATTGTAGGTAATCAAAGTAAAGTAAGTAGCACACTGAAATAAAAAAAAAGCACATAAGCCCAATTGTACGAAATAAGAACAACACTTAATTTAATAGTTATATATTTTCAACCGACTTCAAAAAAGGAGGAGGTTATCAATTCGTCTGTATTTTTTTTTATGTTTGTTACCAGATTTCTTTGGACTGGGTGAACCGATTTTGATGATTCTATTTTTGTTTGAAAGCTAGTGCTTCCCGTGTGGTCCCATTTTAATTTGGTCCGATTCTGACAATGGCATCCATGAGAAAACCGTATAAGTCTTAAATTTACATTAAGTACGTGTTTGTTACGCGATTACGCTGGCAAACGTAAACCGATTTTGAAAATTCTTCTTTTACCGGATAGGGTATGCTTCAGGGGTGGTCCCATATAAATTTTATCGAAATTGATTCACTTGCACTTGCACTTTTTGGAAAATCAACAAATACCCAAAAATTTTACAGAGTTGACGTTTTAGCTTCATCAATCTTTGTAGAAGTTAACTTTCATACTCTTCTTAATAGATTTGGATGAGAAAGAGGTACTAAAAAGCGGAAAATAAAAAGCTTTTTACAAAAAAGACAACCGCCTTCAAAAACTAAAAAGTGAAAAATAACTTTAGCACAGAACACACATTGACTTTAGTTACGGAAGTCGGTGGCAATACAAAACAACAAACAGAACAAAGCCACTGAATTTCGAAACTAAAGTCAATGTGTGTTCTGTGCTAAAGTTATTTTTCACTTTTTAGTTTTTGAAGGCGGTTGTCTTTTTTTTATAAAAAGCTTTTTTTTACTCCACTTATTTCAGCCTCCCCTCCTCTTCTTCTCTTCTATGGACGATTTCCTTCACAAAGACGCGACGACACGTTTGTCGCAGTAACTGAATGATTGGCTGCTACGTTGCAAGGCGCGGGTTCGTTTCCCGCACAAAACAAATTAATTGTCTGGTCTATAGATAGTTGCTCCGGGTCTGGCTGTTAGTCAATGTCAGTTTATATGTTTTTAAACGCACTCACGATACAGGAGTAATTCCTATTGTGGGGTAACGTTCTTTATTAAAAAAAAACAAGTGCGAGTCGGACTCCCCCACCGAGGGTTCTGTTCAAATTCCGTGATTTGGTCACTCATACAATTATGATCGCGCATGACTCGATGATTGATTACGTACTTTAAATAAATACTATATTTTTTATGATTTAATTACAAATGTAAAGTTTTCAGACTTTTCCCTGTACTTGTGTATAAAACGATATTATTTGCCAAACATAGTTCTAGGACAACGGGAAGTACCCTATAAATTTTGATTCTCTTGAGAGTGTTGAAATATACGTTTTATTGCGGCTTAAACGGCCGTATCTTTTTTCACGTTAACGTACAAGTTTGATTTCACAGCTTCAAGGGACTGAAGACTAGAGTATATGGTCCTAATTTCAACTCGATAACCCTACATGATCCCGAGATAAAGGGTCTTGACAGACAGACGGATAGACTGACAGACGGACAACAAAGTGATCCTATAAGGGTTCCGTTTTTTCCTTTTGAGGTACGGAACTCTAAAATGAGCTCTACTGCTGTTACAATTTTACAAACACTAGAAACACACTAGTAGCAGAAAGGTTTACCAAACCTTTTCCCTAATCTCAAAAGCCTCGCAGCCAAAACAACGTATCTAATCTCTCCGTGACACACAATATCGTAAACAATTAACCGGAGTGCAGCTACTAACATTATTGTTAAGCCTATTAGTGATACAGACATCTTTTGTCTTCCTCTTCTTGTGGCGCAAGTTAAAAGCGTATGAAGGGTTAATATAAATAGTAGCGACCCGCCCCGGCTTCGCACAGCAATTTATGTAGATCCTAAAACTTTCCTCTTGAATCTCTCTATTTATTAATTAAAATCCGTCGCGTGATTTAAAAGATTGTTAATTTCTGTGTGCAGAGTGACGTGTCACCCCATTTCTACCCATGGGTGTCGTAGATGGCGACAGAGGGATATTGACCATTGGATGGGCAATAGATACTTTCTGAGAACCATAACACCTGCTGCGGTCTGCTGCGATCGCCAACATGTATCGGCCAAACATGGCGATTACGGCTGAACCCTCCCTTAGGGGAAACCTGTGCCCAGCAGTGGACGTCTAAAGGTTGACATGATGATGATGAATCGCACGTAGAGGGACGTCGGTCCCTCTACTGGCTGCTGACGACCAAAAGAATACCCGAAGTGTACCCAGGATTTTCAGGACCCAGACAATTTTTGTTTAATAGCCTATGCTGTCCCACTGCTAGGCAAAAGTCTTTAAAGCCTAGCCTAGCCTAGCATAGTTGTGCTGCAAATTTTTAAAGTGTTTACCATTGACCAACCGCTTAACTGAGACCGTTCCCGAGGTAGCTGAGCGGTGTGGGAGGGGTGTGGTGACGTGATGCGAGAGCTCACTAATACGTCAACGTCTGACAGCTGTCATTCCTCCCGCACCGCGCAGCTACCTTAGGAACAGTCTCAGTAAAGCGGTTGGGCTATAAGTTGCAGAGTATTCGTTAAGGACACACTGTGAAATACACAATGTAAAAATTATATACGTTTTCCATTCGTTCATGACTTGGACCACCCGCGATCTTGCTAACATTGACGACTATTTATCAACGTCTCCTCTGCCACCGACCATCCGATTACTTCGTGACATTCTCATTTCTATCCCTCGCCCTTGTTTCTTCAGATTTCCTTATAATTCGCCTTTTGATTCCAGCTCTTTATTAATCTTCAAAGTCATTAATTAACATCAATTCGGATTATCTATTAGGGCGTGTTGCGAAAATGTTTTTATTAATTTCGTCTCGAGTTTTTGAATAGATTGGCTTGTCAGGAAGTTTGGATTAGATAATTAATTTTGTAGTTAGACTGGAATTTAAAATCGAAGGAGGTCGTGTCTAAGTAAAAAGGTGGTTAAGCTACGTTTGCCGCGGTCGGCCCGTAGATGGGTGACTATACCGAGTTCCCTCCGTGTCTCGGAAAGCACGTAAAGCCGTTGGTCCTGGTTGTTATTCATAGATCTATGGCAGTCGTTATGGATAGTCAGAAGCCAGAAAGTCTGACAACCTGTCTTACCAAGGGGTATCGTGTTACCAAGTATCTAGGTTGTGGAGGTCAGATAGGCAGTCGCTCCATGTAAAACACTGATATTCAGCTGCATCCGGTTAGACTGGACCGACCCCAGCATAGTTAGGAAAAGGCTAGGCATATGATGAAGAATTAGCCTGGAATTTGAAAACCTTTGACTAGATTATACCGTAACCAAACTACGATAACCGAGTATAATGCATATTTTGTTGGACCATCAAAAGAGATGCATGTGTTTCGTAATTATAAAAAAAAAGAAATTGTTTATGTAAAAGTTATGTTGAGACTAGTCACTGGTTTATGCACTTTCGTCGTAATGTGTTTGCCTTGTGTCTGGGTGTTGTTTATCTATATATATATGTATTTACAAAAAAAAAATGTATTTGTGTATGTATAACAGCTGTTTGACACCCATAGTACAGGGTCTCCCTAGTTTGGGGTCAGATGGCCGTGTGTGAAAATGTCCCCACATATTATTATTATTAATGGTCCAGCCGGTAAGCCGCTCGCCTCTCATGCATGTGTTCGCAGGTTCGATACCGGGCAAGTACTAATAAGACTTATAATTTGAACTTTCTAAGTTTATCTTGAAAGTCACTGATATTAGTGAAAGAAAATATAGAAGTTAACTTGCACGCGTAGCATGACCACGCTAGGTCGAGGGAAGAATGGACACACTGACAGAAAAAATAGATAAACTGACAGATTGTAGAAAGATTTCGTCAGTTGCGAGCATGGCGATGAAGAGAAGAAATGTTTCTTCAGTAGACAAGCGTCTACAGCAAGACTTTATTAATATTAATATAGGTACGTCCGAAACTGTTTTCTTTGGTGTAACACCAAAGATAAAACCCAAGTAAGTACATACAATTCAAGTACATTCCGCTAACAAGGCGTTACATTTTTAACACTCCCCCGCCCACTCTTAACCCTTCCGTGTTCACGGCTCAACGTTACGCTACTGACCTATAAAGGGTCTGAGGGACCCCAAACACTTGACAGTTTTTTACAATTATTCAAAGTACCTACTCTTGCGTCGTGTCCTGGGGAGAAATGGGGTGGCAAACTAAGTGTTTCAGTGTTAGGTAGTAGTGTGGGGTTAGATGTGTTTGGTGTAGCTGTTATAAAGCTGAAACTTTTTTTAATTCAAATATGTCATGATACCTGTCGCGCAAAACTTTGTGGGTTTGCAACCGGGCACGAGTGATGGTAAATCGTTGCGATAATCTGCAACGATTTATCATACACACGATCGATAAAACTGCGCAGATCGACTTGCACAGTTTAATCGCAACGATAGATCGTTATAGTACGTGCCACGAAAGATGAGACTTGACATGGACTTGATTTGACTTGCGCAGTACTCGATTTAAAGGTAAATAGGTAAGTTACCTTTAAATAGAGTACTGCGGAAGTCAAATCAAGTCTGTGTCAAGTCTCATCTTTCAGGGCGCGTACTATACGTGTGTAGCTGGCATCATAACACACGATCGATAAATTGCGCAAATCGGTTTGCACCACAGATATAGATAGACCTAGCCAGAGCAACTACTTCGCGTACCTATTTTTGTGCCTAACTTACGATAAAAAATTGATAATAAAAAAGTAAAAAAAAAATAAAGTAAACGTTTCCTTCCATCGATCGGTAAGTCATTTTGTGATTAATATCTATTATGCGTAATTAATTTAAAAAGCAATTATCTTTAATCTAATACCCTCAGTAATACCTGGTAATAAGGAAATAAGGAATAATAAGGAAAAAACAAAACATTCGTATTACATTGTGACGTCCAAAAAATGGCACGCATGGTTTTCATACAGATCGTGATACTTGCGTTGTCTAGGTCTATCTATATCTGTGGTTACGTGTGTAGCTGGCATAAGTATCAATGTGACTTTTTCAATTTCATTTTCTTTGTCAAAGCAATTATTCAAGAAAATGGCTGGAAAATGGTCTGGCGAGTAATTTATGTGTTATTTAAGTTAAGTTAAATTAAGCTTAGCTAAGCTATGATAGCTCGTCAAAGTCAAAGTCAAATCATTTATTTCAATTAGACCATTAAAAAGGCACTTTTGAACGTCATAATAAAAAAATATAAAGTTGATTCTAGTTGCCCATTCCAAAAGGTAGCTTCGTATGGAGAAGAATGGGCAAGAAACTCCATACTCACTCTTTTAAAAAAAATGTGTACAATATTTTGCATTTACAGTTTTCAGTTATATAACTATACGTGAATACGATGGACCTTGCATAAAAACACTATATTGAAGTATGTACAAAGTATTGCAAGATAAAGAATGACAGCTAAGTTGTATACCTACATAGATACATAGTGTTCACATATTAGATAATATAACGATCTAGATTTGCACGTTGCTCACCGGATGTGAAAACAACTTTATTTCGTGCATACTGCACTTCATTTTACACGTGCAGTCTGTGGGCTGATTATACGCAGAAATCGTACAGCGTCCTTCGAGTTCAATTTAATAATGCGTTTAGGATGTTGATGGGGTTGCCCCGCTTCTGTAGTGCGTCAGGGATGTTTGCTGAAGCTCGAGTCGATTGTTTTTATGCAACGATGAGAAAACGATGCGCTTCCCTGGTGCGCCGGGTGCGGGCCAGCCTCAACATTATTCTGCGCTGTGTAGCGAGTAGGCTCGATTGTTTGGTGTGCGTTACCCCAGCAAAATAATGTCGAAAATAGTACTTTAAATGTTACAGGCAATTAGTTTTCCAGCTTCTGTAATTGTTGCGCACATTTTTAAATTTGTTGCACATATAGATTTTGAGTTATTCCACAAAAACATTTCCTGCTGGGGTAACGTTACCGCAGCCAGACATTTTCTTTAATAATGGGAATATTGAAATAAATATTAGCCATATAATTAGTAGTCTAGACGAGGTAAATGTTGCAACTTATTTTGTATTTGTTCTTCCTTCGACTGCGATGTTATTCAAGATTTTGCTGGAGTAACGTTTGTGGTTTTGCTGGATCTCTGAAACGGATAAGCAGATTCTTATCATCTTTTTTACATGACTTCATAAGAATTAGTTTGAATTAGTTGGGTAATAAAAAAACAAAATTAATGCACCATTCAAAGGTTAATTCATTAAATATAAAAACACTTCAATAGGTCCTAACACTTTGAATAAGAGCTCGAAAGACTTACTTTAAACGTTGTTTTGTAGCTTGTATCTGTCTTCAAATGTATGTGAAGTTTCATTAGTATCCTGTTAGTAATAAACAAATTATGATGAAATTCAGTTCTCCACTTTGACGGTCATAATGCGCGCTTAGTTATTTGGCCTCCGATAACCCTGTATGTGAATATATAAACTTAATGATATATCAATAATTAGTTACTTAGTTCAGTTATATTCCTGTAAAATTTCAGCGTAGTACATACAATAATTAACGAGATAATAAAATAAAAGCCATTAGGAAGCGCAACACCGTGATAACCCGACTATATTAAGGTGGTTACAAAAAAGCGACCGCGCAGTACATTATGCTACCTTTTAAAATGTTTAGTATAATACACCTTACAAGTTCGGTACAGACGCGTACACTGTTCAATATTCGATGTGATTTTAAAATAATTTAAGTCATTTTTAGAATACAACTATCCGTATTTAGCTAGGAAAATCTATTGTGATATTTGAAATTAGACTATAAAACAGTGGGGCTTACTGTAAGCACTTTACTACTTACATTGTGATGTTATATTATATTACCATCACTTTGTGATTTTTAAACGATATAATTATGTAAGTATTAGTAGGCATAATGTGAACTTAAAACATTTATTCTATATCTGTTATTTTCTGCGATGGTTTTAAATCTTAATTTATATTTTAAAAGTGAAGATTTGTATTACTAAAGACAAAGTGTAAAGTAAAATTTAAAAAGTAATGGAAAATGCCATAAGAACAGTATTGCTACCTGTGATTGTTTTAAAGTTTTATCAATATTTTGAAAGTTTTATTGAAATGATTATTTTACCTGTAAATAAAATTTAATAACACAAATTCAAAACACTTGTGTACACATCCGTACTAAACTTGTAAACCTATCCTACATATTTAAGAAGGTAGCATAATGTACTGTGCGGTCGCTTTTTTGTAACCACCTTCATATGGTCGGGTTATCACGGTGTTGCGCTTCCTAATGGCTTTTATTTTATTATCTCGTTAATTATTGTATGTACTGCGCTGAACTTTTACAGGAATATAACTGAACTAAGTAACTAATTATTGATATATCATTTAGTTTATATATTCACATACAGGGTTATCGGAGGCCAAATAACTAAGCGCGCATTATGACCGTCAAAGTGGAGAACTGAATTTCATCATAATTTGTTTATTACTAACAGGATACTAATGAAACTTCACATACATTTGAAGACAGATACAAGCTACAAAACACCGTTTAAAGTAAGTCTTTCGAGCTCTTATTCAAAGTGTTAGGACCTATTGAAGTGTTTTTATATTTAATTAATTAACCTTTAAATGGTGCATTAATTTTGTTTTTTTATTACCCAACAAATTCAAACTAATTCTTAAGAAGTCATGTAAAAAAGATGATAAGAATCTGCTTATCCGTTTCAGAGATCCAGCAAAACCACAAACGTTACTCCAGCAAAATCTTGAATAACATCGCAGTCGAAGGAAGAACAAATACAAAATAAGTTGCAACATTTACCTCGTCTAGACTACTAAGTATATGGTTAATATTTATTTCAATATTCCCATTATAAAAGAAAATGTCTGGCTGCGGTAACGTTACCCCAGCAGGAAATGTTTTTGTGGAATAACTCAAAATCTGTATGTGCAACAAATTTAAAAATGTGCGCAACAATTACAGAAGCTGGAGAACTAATTGCCTGTAACATTTAAATTACTATTTTCGACATTATTTTGCTGGGGTAACGCACACGATTGTTTGTATGTGAATCGCTGCTGCAAGCTTTCAACCTCGGTGTTACGCGTGTGGCAGTGATTCGCATATATTCATGGTAGGTTAGAATAAGATTAGAATAAGAATACTAACATAGGGGGTAAGGAGGATTGTTACTAACACAGTTGAGTCTTTGTTACTTTTTAAATGAAGATATTATTATTATTAAGCAAAATACTTATGGTTATTGAGGCAGCGACTTTCGTTTTGTTTTTCTTTTTTTATCACTTGTCTTCTAGTAGTTTAATAGTTAAAACTTCTTTTAATAGTTAAAACGTGGACAATGGTGTAGGTTACATATTTGTTAAATGTTAGTTAAGTATTCCTCTGTATTTAACTGTTTTTGTCCCTAATAAAATAAATAAAAATAAAATATGTACCTACTTTCGAAGTAAATCTTGGATATCACTGACATTCGTGCAGGAAAACATCGTGAGGAAAACTGAACGTACAATTAATATTTCTGAAGTGGCCAATCCCTCTTAGCAAGCATGGTGATCAATCCTCGTGACTTCTCTGTATGAGAAGAGGCCTTTGATCTACAGTGGGACTATAATAGGCCGGTATTTTTTTTGACGTGACAACGTCTTATAATTCGATAGAGCCGGCTGCACGCACGAAAAAACATGACGTCATGCGGCGTTACCTCGCTCTGAGGCGTTCCAAGTGAAAAGTGAATGTGGTGTCAAATTACAGCGATAAAGGTAATGATTCTTTCGCGTTGTCATGTTCAACTATCGTCAGTAAACCGACTTTACAGACAACCAATTTTTTTAACTTATAATTAATAAGTTTTTTCTCTATACTTATTCAATTAGAATAAGTATAGAGAAAAAATTTGAAAGTGTCGCCAGTGACAGAAAAGTTTAAAGGGAATCGTTTGTTTTGGTATGTAAAGAGGAGGGACGAAACGTCTTTTAGTCAGATTGCTTAAAGAATTATGAATATTAATATGAATGGATTATCCCTGAGGTTATATATAGGGTGACTGGTAATTAGTGTATGATACTTAAACACGTGATTGTGTTCATGATAACAAACAACTTTCCCGAAGAAAAAATGATTTTTGTATTGGTTCACTTTTATCACAATAATACAACTGCCGTATGAAATTCACGCACTCGCACGCCTGTGACCTAAAGTGAACTAGTACAAAAAACATTTTTTCTTCGGGAAAGTTGTTTGTTATCATGAACACAATCACGTATTTAAGTATCGTACACTAATTACCAGTCACCCTATATAGGTTCCATCCCATTCCCACTCGTGGGTGTCGTAGAAGGCGACAGAGGGATATTGACCAGAGGTTGGGCAGCAGCGTCCTCTGAATACCATAGCACCTACTGCGATCGCCAACATGCATCGGCCAAGCATGGCGATTACGGTTGAACCCATCCTTGGGGTACACCTATGCCCAGCTTTGTTCGTCTAAAGGTTGGCAAGAGAGAGAGAGACAGGAGGATACCCCCAGAAAGATGTGCAGTGAATTTAAAGTCAGCCTGGCCCCTTATTCACAATCATTCGATTCGATTCCGTACCGAATCGAAAGTCAAAAGATATCGCAGATGTCCTTCAAACGCAATTCACAAATCCGAAACCTAATAATTTTGACAGTTCAACGAACATACGAAGACTGAAGTTGGAAATGGCATTGTCGAATACGGTTCCTTACCGACACGGAAACGTATCGAATGGTTGTGAATATGGGGGCAGGACAAGGAGCTTAAACATACACACGTACAGACCCCCCTACACATACAGCCCACACACAGCTAACGTCACAACTGTGTCACAACACTTACTTTAGATCTCTCCACGTGTAAGTCTATGCTATCGCTGCAGCTTCTATTTCTCATAAAATTATATTACCTCTTAGTCCTTTGTTATAGCTGACCTTGCTTGAATGTCAAGGATTTTGTAAGGGTTTGTACCAAATCGATACAATTTCATTACACCTAATTATAATAATTTTATTGTCTGCTTTTTGCAAAATTAAAGACGTACAAAGATACCAACTTTCCACTGACATAAATAATCCATACTTCCATACTTTATATTAATATTATAAATGCGAAAGTAACGTTACGCTTTCATGATGAAACGGCTGAACCGATTTTGATGAAAGGACAATGCCAGAAACTCTATAGAACTTTGCCCCACTCAATAAAAGTCATGTGCAATATGTAGTATCTTACTGTTTATTTATTGCTGATAACTAAACATTAGTCTTAGTGACTGTAGAACTTGCGGTTTCCGTTTAAATCTAAAACAATAATGACATTGATTATAGGTTAAACTGTATTTTAGGTAAAATGAGTTTGTATTTTGTGGGTAGGTATTTCGTAATCAGCAAGTTCTAAAGAAAAACAATTTACTATAGAAAGGTTCTATATTCACTACAATTATTTTCATTAATTTACTTTTCTGTACATGGGTGGGGCAGGATCTGGCATTGTCATTTGGTATGAAAATGGCTTGAACCCTGGGAAAGGACATAGGCTACTTTTTAATCAGCGACTTCGTCTGCATCCACTATAACCGACATTCACGCTGACGAAGTCGCGGGCAAAAGCTAGTAATAAATAAATAAATAATCACAGTCAGGCGGGGTTGCGACAGACCAAGGAGAAGATGGCGGGATTGGCCTTTGCCCAGGAATGGGACAGAAACGGGTAGTAAAAAAATTGTTAGAAATAATCCGTACCCAGGTAGGCTGCTGCAAATATGTATAATCCAGCAAAATGGATAAATATAAGAAGCGACCAGACGATGGCCCATTTACTTCAATGCCTGTGATTCTGTAAGACCTTATTCTAAACTTCGAATCTGAATCCGCTGTGAGTTTCTTGATTGGGATTCTAAAAACTCGGTCAATAATTCGAATGTACACTAGCGCCACCCTTGCGAGCGTGTCAGCGAGTTGAACTAAATTGACAGGGAGATTTTGACAGATAAAGTATGAGATGACGTAAGAAGTGGCATTCTGTAAGGTAATTTCCCCGTCACTTCGCACTCGAACTCGATTCAAAGTGTCAAATATATCATGGTCATATTGAACCTTATGCGAAGTGAGAGTGAATAGCGATGTGGGGTGCGATTTTACAGAATCGACCTACAGATGTACTTTGCAGGACTTGAAACACCATTGATCACGGGATTAACGTGGATACCTTTGAGCCAAAGTACTCTAAAAAGGATGCTGATGATGGATTAACTCTATAGTTAATGGTACCTATGTACTATTAATTCGAAAAGGCGAAAAAGCTGTGAAATTACAGTTTTTGAATGAATATAAATAAACGCCGTCCCCGGAGAACAAAATGATAACTGCTATTACCATAGTTTTAGTGTTATGCCATATTTGAAACCTATGGTGCCTAATACACCTACTCAATTTTTTTTGTTATGTTCCAATTATAAACATAAAAGTTATAAGATCTCCTCCTTCTTTTTCTTTGCCTTTTCCCATCATAAAAGAAAAAAAAAGTTAAAAAGTTGTAAGATAATGCAATAATATTCGCCACTTTTCCTTGAACATATGTTTACTAGAAAAGTAATTTAATAGAATGATAGTGAAACAGTTTCTTCATTCAACATACGACAAAAACTATTACAATAATATTCTCGGAAAATAAATCTGCGAAATAATTATAGACACCATTATCATTTTGTTCTCGTAAAAATACGTTTAAACTCGGGGACTAACACGGTCTGAGTAAAATAGTACTAATAGTACAGTGCAACGAAACATATTGCTATTACTTTTGGTACGACTGCCCGATGGCTTCTAAACGTCAATATGAGACCATCTTCAACACTAAGTTAAACTTTTTATTTTTTAATCCAAAAAAGGACCAATGTGCTACTTGCACTCTTTACCGACAAGCCGATCCCGCTCGACAAGAAACACTGCGAGAAAAATATGACCAACACCAAAAGAAGAAAGAACGAGTACGTCAAATAAAAAAGATGAAAAAGAATCTGTTGATTCACATACAACTATTGCCATCTTCGATTTAGAAAAGGTGTTAAACATTCCACAATCGCATGTAGGAATATTTCAGAGGAAATATCCAATTTATAACTTTACTGTTTTTTATAGTACCTACTCGACTTAAAGGTTACTGCTATGTTTGGCACTACGCAATCGCTAAAAGAGGAGCAATAGAAATTGGTAGCTGTTTATGGCAATTTCTTTTAGGTGAAGTGGAAAGAGGTATAAAAAACATTTCTTTGTACTCTGACGGTTGCGGAGGTCAAAATAAGAATAGATTCATATTTGCTTTTTATATTTATGCCGCTCAGAAACTTCAAATTAATATAACTCACCGATTTTTTTAAACCGGCCATGGTCAAAGCGAAGGTGACTCCATGCATTCTAATATTGAACGCGAATTAAAAAATAAAGTTGTATATACTCCTGAACAGATGTACGCAATAATTATGAATGCAAAAGTTAATGGTGAGAAGTACAATGTTAAGGAAATGTCGCAAAATGAGTTTATAGATATAAAAGAGTTGATAAAAAACAAGAACTGGATCAAAGATGAAGAAGGACAGAAAATATCATGGTCTAAAATAATGGAAGTAAACATTTTGCATTCACAGCCAACAATTCTTCGTTTTAAATATGATTTTGATGCCGATTATTCTCAGTTGAATGTTGAACCGCATTAAAAAAATACACCAAGAAGCAAGAGAGGCTCCAGGCAAACAGCAAATAATACTTCAGTCTCTATTACTGAACCCCAATTGAAACTTGCTTACAACAAACCTGTACCACTAAGCAAGGTTTTACACGCCGACCTTATGAGTCTTTGTAGGACAGAAGCAATACCGACGTACTACCATGATTTTTACAATTCTCTCACTGTTATAAATAGTTCTGGCGATCATTTACATGATGATTACGACGATGGAAGACGACGATTTAAAAAAATTAGACTTCCTGATGGAAGACTAATTTTTTTAAATGTTCATTGTGTTAATTTTTAATAAAGCAAAATTTGATTACTTCAACATTGTTTTATTAAATACCGCACAATAAAACTTCAAAGTTCTATTACCGTATAGCATATATTCAATATTAATCAGAATAAAATGATAATGGATTATATTTTCCGTATACTTAGCCTCTATTATTCGATGAATATTATTGTCAAACGACAAAGCATGGAAGTTACGAGAATAAAATGGTAAAGGCATGTTGATAAATTAAGAATCCAATCATATTTGAAAATCTTTTAAAATTTAAAATATCTTCACTTCTGATAATCTAAGTAAAACTCTTTCAAAACATTTTAAAAGGTTAAAAAAGTAGCTACCATTGATCCTTTTCCGATCTCTCTATGTCTATTGCTTGGCAAGTTATAGTCAAAAATCGTTTTTTATTTTTCCTGAAATGTTGTGATTTTGCTAATACCATTTTATTCTCCGGGGGCAGCTTATTGTAAAAGACTTAAGGTCGTCTTTTGTTTTAATTTTTATGTTGGTTGACGAACAGCGTCACCTCTCATTTCACATATAACTTAGTTGGACTTGAATTATGTACAGATGTTATATAAAAAAAACTCTCGAATTATTGTTTGTTAAAGTATTTGGTGAAGGGGACTGTATTTTCAAATCTCTACAGCATTTTGGGTGGAATCAACTGCCAAACGTTTTCCCAACTATGTTCGCATTTTCTTTCAATCTTACAGGATGCAACTGAATACCAGAGATTTATACTGAGCAACTGCCTGTGTGCCACCACAACCCAGTTAAGGTTGGGCACATTACACCAACTCAACGTCGACTCAACTCACAGTATGGCATTAAAATGTAAGCTTTATTTCGTGTCACATACGAGTGAATTTTTCAACACATCAATAGGTGAAGCGTCGTAGACTTTCAACTTATGTGGTACTGGGTATCACGATATTCTTTGGTAAGGCTTATTATTATTATTATTATTATTATTATTATAATTTTAGTGAGATTTGCTCCCAAACAGAAAGAGTCGAGTTGGAAACACAACTTTCATCTTCAATGTGAATGCCAAGGTCTAGGTCAACTACTACAAGATCCAGATATTCATACTGAAACATCTGAAGGTCGCCCTTTGTTAGAAAAGTATTGAAACCAGTCTGAAAAGGAAATAGAAAATGTATTGAAATTATCTTAGAGTTATAACGATGTTGTTCCTAAATGTCAAGGTTGGAGAGTGCATTTGTCGTTCACACTTCATTTGTTTGTTGAAAGAGATGTTTGTGTTGTTATGTTTGCGTAGGAGTATACTCGATGTGGGGTTTAAAGGAAAGTGGCGGAAGTACAAAAGTTCAAGTAATTGTACACGTGTAAAGTTTTTATAAAAGTACCTTTTGCTATAGATGGGGAAGAGTTGAATCGCGACCACGAACCGGTAGGCGTAGCGTTGGTAGGCCTCTCACCAGATCGACCGACGACATCGTCACACCTACGACACTCCATACAAACGAAACGATTTAATTACCTACACTACTACTAAACTATCAGACTGTACAAATACGTGTTTACGCACCGCGGGAACTAAAAGCAGTTTCAAGAGTACGTTCGACGCGGGAAAGGGGTGAGGAACACTGTTTCGGAGAGAGGCGAGACGTGTACGGTAGTACTAATATTTTGTACTGTGACATTGTCAAGGTCGCGGGTAACCGGTGGAAGAAAGCGGCAAGTTGCTGCTCGTTGTAGCGTTCTATGGGGGAGGCCTTGGTTCAACAGTGGACGTCTTCTGGTTGATGATGATGATGATTGAGAAAAAAAAATCACGTTCCTTGTATAACGTATTTATGTTTAAAGAGAGTTCCCTTTAATTTTTAACTTTATTAATTACTAGCACTTTCCCCGCGACTTCGTCCGCGTTACAATCCTATGTTACTCAGCGATAATGTAGCTTTCGATTGGTGAAAGAATTTTTAAAATCGGTCGAGTAGTTTTTGAGCCTATTCATTACAATCAAACAAACAAAGTTTTCCTCTTTAAAATATTAGTATAGATTATTTTGATAAGGATCAATAGCATGACTAAAATAAACGCGTTTAAATG
The DNA here is from genome assembly GCA_947361185.1 of Charanyca ferruginea. Classification (NCBI taxonomy): domain Eukaryota; kingdom Metazoa; phylum Arthropoda; class Insecta; order Lepidoptera; family Noctuidae; genus Charanyca; species Charanyca ferruginea. The sequence continues at coordinate 5,182,974 of OX376077.1, read as the reverse complement.
TAGTCCAAAAAAAAATCAAGATTTTTAAATAAAAAAATGGTTGTTGTGCCTCACTCGACATAGATAGATATAGTGTGTCGCGGACTTTTTTGTAGATATTTATAAGATCAACAATTAATTAGAACATTTTATGGTTCTATATTTTATAGTTTAGGCAGCGTACGCAAAATAAGTAACAGTTCTGCTTGATTTTTTACACCTTGTGACTAAAAAACCCAAATATCTTACGGAACCCTATTTTTTCCAAAATAAAATATAGCCTATGTTACTCGTGGATAATGTAGCTTTCGAATGGTGAAAGAATTTTTAAAATCGGTCGAGTAGTTTTTGAGCCTGTTCATTACAATCAAACAAAGTTTTCCTCTTTATAATATTAGTATAGATTTATTATTTGTTGTTAAAACAACCATGACCGGTCATGGTTAAGAAGGTACGCAAGCCGCGGTCTGTTCATGGATGGGGGACCCAGCCGTGCCTCGGATAGCACATAAAGCCGTTCGTTCCGGCTGTCATTCGTAGATCTTTGACAGTTGTTATGGGTAGTCAGAAGCCAGAAAGTCAGAACGAGAAGAAGGACAGACGGCGGAGTGGAAGTCATAGGGTTCCATTTGGCATCCTTTAGGTACAGAACCCTAAAAAAAGGTTCAAAAATAACATCTCCGGCATTGTCATTGTGACACATTATTTCACATTTTTTCCCGCCAACCCGTTTGTACATTTGTGGAATTAGTACGAGACCCTCGAACAAATGGAATGCGTGCGGCCCACAACGGCGCAGACGGCCTAATGTTCGTCCATCAGGCCTCTAAATGGCACACGTCATTTACCAATTACATCCCCCAATCATTCGTTGACATCGCCTTGTTTGTCATCCATTGCTTTTTCTCTTCGACTATCTTGAATATCATCCTTGATATACGCAGCAATGTATGCTAAAAAGAAAATTATATACGATTTTACCAATTTAGTGGTGAGGGGAGTTGTGTCCAGAAATTATGGTTCAAATCCATCTCAGGCCTCAATGACGTCATTCGGCATCGCAATGACAGGGTGGTGAAAGGCATGCAATAGGATTTGTCTATATACAGGGTGTGTGTGGCGGTGTTTTGATGAAATTGCAGTGCAACCTGTGTAATGTGGAGTTATTTGACTATTGATTAGGCGTCTGCATGTGGGGTTGTGTACGCATTATTGCAGTCTGAGTACTTTCTGTCATTAGTTTGGTGTAATATGTTTAGGTAGATCAAATTCCTGTTTTTAACCGACTTCAAAAAGGAGGACGTTCTCAATTCGATTGGTATTTTTTTTATGTATGTACACCGATTACGCTGAGATTTATGATCTGATTTATGTGATTCTTCTTTAGTTTGCTGCGGAATAGTTGCCATTTGGTCCCATAAAAATTTAACATAGTTTGGCCCAGTAGTTTTATTTTAGGTTTTTTATTCTTTATTTATTTATTTTATGTTTGACCACGCATAGCTTTTTTCATTGTAGTCCGCTTTCGATGATTCTTTTCTTAATTAATAGTGTATTCCTCAAATTTGATCCCATATAAATTTCGAGAAAATATTCCACCTCTAAGGGTATAAAATTAAGGAGTACTGTATTTTTTTGGTGTCATCGTTTCGTAATTTATTTGTATGATAAGAATTTACGGGCACATGTGACATACAACTTTATGTTTGGGATGGCAACTTATCTGCAAGGTTCTTATTGCAGATGGCTTAACGTCAGGTGGGCCGCCCTGTTTGACACCTAATGACACTATTATACACGAAAGTTTTGTTTAGATTTGTAGTATGAAGAGGTAAGGAGTATACTATCTCATATGGAGGGAAAGATGAAAAAGAGTCCAGCTTTATATGGTAGCAAGTGACAGTTCCAAAACCCGCTAAAATGGCGCTCGCGTAAGGTATGGTATGAATGTAGCTACAGATCCGTGAACGTAGCTGTTATTGAAGGATTGAAGTTTGCCGAGTTAAGCGGCTTTCAGACTACGCTATAATATAATAGCATATAGTATAGCTCATAGCACAACAATATCGCGCACCATACATTGTTATGGACCCGCTCACACTTTGCTATACTAAATATTATGCGTGTTCTAAATAAATGTATGGTAAGCGTTTATGTTGTTGTGCTATAAGCTATTGTATTATAGCGTAGTGTAAAATGAGCTCTAGAAAAATTTTACTCGGTCGTGACTGTAGCGCGTGCGCACACACGCACACACACGCACACATTTACATTCACACACACACACACTATTCACTTTTTTCACATTTTAAGGGACGCTTCATACACAGAGATCGTGCTCCTTATCACTACCCTCTACAGTTTCTAGGTTTATCAGAGAAGAAATTAGCCAAGAAATTACCTAATGGCTGCCGGACATTACAGTTACATACATAAATTGCATCGCACCACACATGGACGTTTACCTTTAATACCCCATAATCCACGCACACATCTGCAATGACCTAGTTATTCCCCATTTTTCTGTAATTACTCACCGCTCTTTGTCGACATCCCCTGTAGGGTTCGTGGTGTTTGACTCGACTACTGTGACTGCGGGGTTGGGACTTCGTCGTTATGTGAAAAAAAACTTGAGAGGTGTCAAGGGACACCCGGATGGAACGAAGTTCCTTTCGATTAATTAGTGAAGGAATTGTAATAAAATTTTATTACAATTCCTTCACTAATTAATGTGATGCGTTAAAGTGAATTTAAGTGGCTTTAAGCCAGGGCAAAAAAAAAAGCGAGGAATGAAAAGTTATTATGGCTGCTTACATTGTAAGTAAGTAATTTTAAAGATTAACATTTTCTAACATGTTAGTACAATGCGTAGTTATTTAGATAGAAAGACCAATAAATTATTTCTGCGCCATCTATTGGCCGTTCGTAATTCGATCTCGAAGAGCACAGTTGCGCCAATAACGTTAATAGATGGCTCTTAAATCAAATATACAAAAGTGTCGTGACAACTTTTCGTAAGAATTTTTTCCGTCTAGCCCCCTTTCACAACGCGCGATAAGGAACTTCGTTCCAAAAGTTTTTTTTTTGCAGGTAGGTATAATATTCTTTTTCGTTCGGAACTTACATGATTTCTGCTCTTCTCTTAGGGTACCTTCAAATTAGTCGCGCGACAGCAGCGCTGCTTTGTAAATCCATATAAATAAAGTCGCGAAGCGAGTGAAGTAATTTTAAGACGCCCTTATGTCGGTTGGACAAATGATAATGTTGTCAACAAACATTTCATTTCACGTTCATATTCAATTGGAAAAATTTGACAGTTTGGTAGCTATACCAAACTGTCAAATTTTTCCATGACGTGCTGACCTCTGTACGTCATGTTCACGTGTATACATTTTTTTTCTCCAAAATATTACTAAATTGTAAGTATGGAGTAGAGTTCCTTGTCTATTCTTCTCCATAAAACATTAATGACGTTTAAAGTGCTTTTAAAACGAATTCTAATAACCCCAACTGTCCTCTGTCCTATGATAAGTTATCTTGCGATTGTTTAATTATTGAGTCTGCATAACTGACAATTAAGATCTTCTCTATCAAAATTCGCAGGTTTCTGATAAAGGTGAAAATCTATCAAAGACAGATTGTTGTAGCTTGATGTGCTGGCCTTTGTAAAATAAAAAAGGGGGGATGGGATTAAAAATTAAAATAGAAATAAATAGTCAGAATTTGTCAGTCAAATTGAAAAAAAAAGTGACAAAACGAAAAAAGCAATGATGCAATGATGAAAGGATAATAACTTTATTTCGATTTCATTTTTACTCTTGCCACTTTACCTACCTAAGTCCACAGTTCCAGCATCAACAAATACCTACAAAATAATACTCTAGTCTCCATGGGCCATCATCGTCACCTGCATATAGTTTATGTACTACATACCTGGTACCCTACTCTTTGAAATTATAATGCTAGGGGAGCAAGCAGTATGAAAATCATCACGCTTTTATCAAGGGAAGTGGTAGCACGGCCGTAGGTATGGCTATGTGAAATGGGGAAGATGATTGATGGTACAATACGGTGTGCTGGTTGCTCAAGTTTAAAAAAAAGAAGAGGTTATTTCTTTTGGTCTGATTGCTAGCAAACTTGGTAAAGATTACGACACGAAATCTGATCATAGATTCAGAGCATAATTGAAAAGAGTTGAATTATTTCGAGGAATATTTAAAAAAAAAAACCCCGTACATTTTAATCATGTAGGTATTGCATTACAGAATAGAATAGAATAGACTTTTATTTTGCAAATATGAGTAATACAATAGTTGCCTTAACACATTAAAGCTCAGCCATATTTTACCATTCGGCATGCAAACATTTACATAATACACGAAACATTATTATTATGAACATGCACTTTAAAACCAGATCAATTCATATAATATTATTATTACAATTATTAATCATTCAAAATATCAATTAATAAATTATCACCACAATTATCATTGCATTTTCATTATCATTGTTCCATTCATTTGCATGGAACCGGTGTTTTTTTTAGATAAAATAAAGTGAATAGTCAAAGTAAAATAAGGTTTAAGACTTCCTTCCTTGCTACTACTATGCATTAAGAAACTCAACTATGTATTATGAAAAAGAAAACTCAAAACCAAAACACACTGTTTACCTCACTCTTATCCATAAAATGTATACATTTTCCACCACCTTTCATACACGAAAGCCCACATTATTGACCCCTTTGACCACTTCAAACAACATGTCTTTTTGTTCTATTCACTACTTTGAAACCCCACCGGCATTTGAAAAGCCACAGAAAGAATCCATCAGTACAAAATAACAGGAAGCCTAACTCAATAAACACTCAATCATATGCCTACACCATGATCATAAAAAGATACTAGAAGAGTAGTTGAAAAATGCAAAAGAAAACGATGAGGGACTATCTCGTCACACTATTTTTACTACTCCAACTCCTGCAAACCAAAATGAACAGTGGCGACTACTAAGAAATGCCGAAGCAGCGACGATTGTGGGCACATAATCAGATACTCGACAAATATTTAAATGTACTGTTGTGACTTTCTTATAGACAACTTGTTTTAAGAAAAGACACGAAAATTTGTATTACAAAAGGATTATGTTTCTGAACTAGTGAGAACTTGCTCTTTAGTCGGCACCAAAACAGTAGTGCTTTACTGTACTACCTGACTGAAGTGAGCTTAAGATGAACTGTCAATCACTGCCAATGCCATCGATGAAATGACAGCTCAGCTCGAGCTCACTATACCTAGATTCGATTAGAAGGAGAGGTACAGGTAGGAGCAGCAAAGGCCACCGCCTTTGCTGCTTAATTTTGACAATGACTTAAATACAATTAAGACCAACACGCTTACGCAAAAATATTTCTATACTTACTTCACATAATGTTAGTTGAAGTTGCTCAGAATATATCAAAAGAAAAAAATCTTTCTATAAAATCTAAAATGTGACTCATCCAGTAGCCTTTTAAAAACTCTATGAAACATATTTCAACCGAATGAATAAGCTATCATCACCCTTTGATCTAACATTTGGCGCATTGAAAATTCCAAAGGCTTGATCACTGACGCTTTATCGCGATAACTGTTTAATTGAGCGTGTGTTAAACAGAATATCGAATGCTTTGATATCGTCCTGCGTGTGTTGATTCACTTCCGAAGTATTACTGCTTTTAATTAAATGCGGTGTACTTTTCGCGGGGGCTGTATTTGAAGGTTTATGCTGTTGGGTATTTATATCAACTGATGAAAATGATTGTAATCATTATTGAAATAAAGGTTAAGTTCTTTTGTGTGTAACATTTCTTGAGATTTATTTTTTTCTTGTTTTGTGTGTCAAAATTACTGGCCACTCCAACTATTTAGCAAAGAAAAAGTTATACTTAATTAATTATAGTTACATATTACTTACATGAGAATTAGAGCAACGGCTAATATTGCGGTCAGTAACGAATCAATATTTGAAGATTAGAAATGGAAGTCCAATGAATGACTAAGCTATGTATGTATGTATATGTGTATAACATGTCTTTTATTGACTTATAAGCCAGCAAAAAAGCGCGGCATGCGACTTCTGTCAAAAATGTAAAAGAAACGCAATCATTTTCTGTCACTTTCAATTTGTCGTCTTTCTCTCGAGCTGTCAACTGTCTTGTCACGTCATTCAATTGTTTCTTTCTATGTTGTACTCTGTCGATCCCAGAACAATAAATGCCTTTTAAGCCAATCACAAACATAGCTATAATATATATAAATATAATTCATAGCAAGGCATATTACGATATTTTTTCTATCGTAAGCGTCGAGTGACCACAGACCCAGCTATAATATATATCTTTATTACGTTATCAATATATGTGGACAAATATAGCAAGGCATATTAACCTTTCGAATGTCTTATGTTACACAGTCCGACATAAGCAGCGGAGGTTTGACCTTCAACACTTTCGCCCGACAGTCGTTGAGTTAATTCAATTTACACTAGCGCCACCCTCACGAGCGTGTCAGCGAGTTGAACTAAATTGACAGGGAGATTTTGACAGATAAAGTATGAGATGACGTAAGAAGTGTCATTCTGTAAGGTAATTTCCCCGTCACTTCGACGCTCACTTCGCACTCGAACCCGATTCAAAGTGACAAATATACCAAGGACATTTTGAACCTTATGCGAAGTGAGAGTGAATAGCGATGTGAGATGCGAGTTGTTGTTTGAATTTTACAGAATCGACCTACTGGACTTTAATTATAAGACTAGGCTTCCTCACGACAACCTCATAGACTTTTATCAATTAACCTTTCGTATGTCTTATGTTACACAGTCCGACATAAGCAGCGGAGGTTTGACCTTCAACACTTTCGCCCGACAGTCGTTGAGTTAATATATATTTCAAAAACGTGCAAAAAACAATGACCACAGACTTAATAAGGGCAAAAATATATTATAATGCTAGCTGTAATATAACTACGTATATTTGTATACATTATAGCTACGTATGTGACGGGCATAAATTTAATAATTTATTATTTATTTATTAGAACTCTATGCACAAAATGTAAAAAACACTGTACAAAGGACACTATACACTGTAATAATTCTTGTCTTATTTCATCTAAACTGCCAATACCCGGATATCAGGGCACGTATGAGAAGATTTCAGAATTTCAAGCTATTAGACAGCAATATTTTCCTGTGTTATCTTTTCAGTTCCATTTTTGTTGTTTTTAATTTTCTTTTTACACGCTTTTTATTAGCTTCACCTGTATGTTTGTATGTTTGTTTGTAACCGACTTCTTTGGGCGCGATTTTGACCCACTTTAAACGGCCAGATTTCGTTCAAACTTTGTAGATTTATCGAGGACCGATGATAATACACTAATTTGATAAAATTATTCCATTTTTCAAACTAAAAAGTAAAAAATAAATAATAGTTTAAAAAAACTCATAACACGCTTTTTATAGAAAACCAGACTAAAAAATAGAAAATAAATTTTTATAAATTTAAATGAAGAAAAGTGTTAAAAATTTCAATAAATATAAATTAATAATAGTGTAAATAAAAAAAAAATATTTTGTTTAAAAAAAAGTGTGGGTTGCTTTTTAAGACATTATCAAAATGATAATCACTCTACTCATATCTGTCAATAAAATATTTATAACTATTGACACCATGCATCCCACGCTTTTTTAAAATAAAATATTTTTTTTTTATTCACACTATTATTAATTTATATTTATTGAAATTTTTAACACTTTTCTTAATTTAAATTTATTAAAATTTATTTTCTATTTTTTAGTTTGGTTTTCCATAAAAAGCGTGTTTTTAGTTTTTTTAAACTATCATTTATTTTGTTAGAGTTGATTCTTAAGTAGGTACCTACGTTGTGATTTAGCCGAGTCCTGCACAATTATTGGTAACCTAGCCGAATATCTCATAATTTTCATTACCTACTACACGAGCTCTCTCCATATTTTACTAAAATAACATTACTTAGGTTGGTTAAAAATTCACTATTAAAGATAAAGAAAGTCAATCAAAGTTTAATTTTAAACCGTATAATATCGACGTGTCGTAAAGGGGTGAAGCTGTCGGCTAGCGCGGAGCAATTTGCGAATGTGATTGATGCCCGTTTTGGGCATTACGGGAATACATTGAGGTATAAACCGTAAGGGGTAGCACCACTTGGATATATTAAACGTTTTTATGCAAGATTTGTTAACAATAATAGAGTACATTGAAGTTGTAGGTACTATTAATTGAATGCAATGAAATACAGACGTAATGATAAAATAGAGTAGAAAAGCTTTTTACACAACATGAATTATAATGGCATGCAACCACGGCTTTACCTTGACCATTTTGTACCTATGTCTTGATTTCTGTGTGAAATATTTTCTTGTTTCGTACTTTTTAGATCACTTTTTGTTGTGGTCGGGTTTTAGTTTTTAAACTTTATTATTTTATTTAAACCATTTTGGAGTTTAAATACCAGTAGTAGTTTTTTTTTAATCACTTGTGACAAGTCACAGCTAAGTACTATATATTTAAAAGGTACTAGTGAACCCCTTTCCAATGATACCAAACACGGTATGCGAATCTTATTTTTATTTTTTTATCTTTCGTTTTTTTAAATAATTTGTGATAAGTCACAACTAAATATTATATATTTGAAAGGTACTAGTGAACCCCTTTCCAATGATACCAAACACGGTATGCTTGTCTTCATAATTTTTTTTTATCTTGGCTTTTTTGTCCGCCAGAGGGCGCTACAATGGATTCGGTGACACGTCATATAGCCTATAACCAGCGGACGATCAAGACGCTTCTAACGATACCTCATTTGTTCAGTTCTGATTAGTAGTTTAGGAGCTATGAGCGAACAGATGAACATACGTACATACATACATACATACATACATAGCCTGTCAAAATCATAACCCTCTTTTGGCTTTGCCGTAGTCGGGTAAAACGACAACCGCCTTCAAAAACCAAAAATGTGTTCTGTGCTAAAGTTATTTTTCACTTTTTAGTTTTTGAAGGCGGTTGTCTTTTTTGTAAAAAGTTTTTAGTACCTCCTTCTCATCCAAATCTATTAAAAAACGGTAACACGGTTAAAACAGAGATTGAAAGTTAACTACTCCAAAGATTGAAGAAATAGAAACGTCGTCTATGTAATTTTTTTTAGTATATGTTGATTTTTCTAAAAGTGCCGAATTAATTTCGATAAAATTTATATGAAACCACCCCTGAGGTATACGCTATCCACAATAAAAAGAATTTTCAAAATCGGTTCACATTTGCCGGAGGAATCGCGTAACAAATCGCGCACGCTTAATACTTAATGCAAATTTAAGACTTATATGGTTTTCTCATGAATGCCATTGTCAGAACTAGACCAAATTGAAATGGAACCACACGGGAAGCACCAGTTTTAAAATAAAAAAGAATCAGCAAAATTGGTGTACCCAGTCAAAAGTTCTCAGGCAACAAACATTAAAAAAAACCTTACGAAGTTGTTCCTTCATCTATGTCAGTGATGTCTAATATTTTAGAAAGTACGTATGAATTGAAGATGTTACATTGGCACTTGCCCGGTATTGAACTCGTAACATCAAACATGAGAGACGGGCTTACCTACTGGGCCATCACGATACTAAGTACCTAGTTGATGTCAATTTAAAAAAACTTTTAGACGAAAAAAATATTTATAAATTACTACATTCTGCCCGCGTAAAATCGACTACCTTTTTATGATATCCTACGTCAACACACCGCACTGTGGTCTGGTGGTCCGAGCTACACACAACAGTGTAACGCTATTTACATCGTACCTTTGTCATTTACATGAATCGTTTGAATGTTAAACGTTTACAGATTGCTTTTAAATTTTATCAGAGCGCAATATGCAGTTAAAATAGGTTTTGAAATTGGAAGTTGTTTTATAAGAATCATTTTTTGTTTCTCGATTTTTGGTCTAGCACAATTATATTGTGATTGCTTTTCAATTTTTAAGAGCTTTTATTCAGTGGTGATCTTGAAAATGAATGATTTCAATTAAATTTCACTCGTATACGCAAGATACATAAGACTAAAGAGTTCTTTGAGAACAATTGAAAACAAAATTTGAAAAAAAAAATTGTACTCTTGTTGACCGATTTAGAAATCGTTCGTTTCTTTCATTATTAACCAAGATTTTAAACTTGGAAGGTTGTATGGGACAAACGCTCTTAAAATTAATCACGAATAACGCAAAGATCCAAAAAAAAAATGTTGTACAATTTATTATTAATGTATGAATCGCAAGAGAGACCCCAATATAGTTCCATGGGGAACTCCTTAAGTAAATGGTACGTGTAGGTAAACACTACAATACTAATTCAATCAAAATCACTCTATCTACTTCTACAAGTCTAGTTTACCAAAAAACGTATATCCAAAACACGTACACATTCATTTTAAAGTACCTTGCCTCTACACATTCTATACTTACTGTCTAAAACACATCTGATAAATCTAAACGGTAAATACTTCAAAGTTCTAAACAGTTTCTCAGCACATCAAATTCGACTCTATCCTAGACGTTATAAAGTTGATTACGGATCAATTTAAGTGCTCGTAGATCAGCACTATTGCTAAGGATCTCTTGACATACATTGAAAGGGAGAAAAGGGTACGATTGGAGATAGTATTCATGTTTACCTTTTGACATGTTCACTTGTTCAGTTATTCATAGAATTTTGATGTGACCGTCTATCGTGGTTTTCTATTTGTGTTTTTGTTGTATTGGGCTTACTTGAGCCGAAAACCGTATGGTGTCGGACGTAAAGAATAGTACCATCCCATATCTTCCCGTGGGTGTCGTAAAAGGCGACTAAGGGACTCACCAGAGAATGGGCAGCAGCGTTCTCTGTGCCTTTGTAACAACCATAGTGCGATCGCCAACCCGCCTGCCAAGCGTGGCGATTATGGCAAAACCCCGCATTTCTTGGAGGAGGCCTATGTCCAGCAGTGGACGTCTTTAGGCTGAAATGATGATGATGATGATGATGAGCCGAAAACTAACTCACATTTAGAGGCTAATAGGAGGTTAAATTACAAAATATCATACTTGATGGCACCGTGTTTGTAACTAACACGAGTCAAAAGATTACCCTTGCTGGTGTAAGCGAACCTTATTCATTTTACGATTCTCAGTAGATTTTCCTACCAAATTCTTTATTTACCACTATTGCTTATACCAATTATAAATATACACTAGCTGACCCGGCAAAAGTTATTTTGACAAAATACAAATAAAATTGCCTGCCACCCATTCTCAGTCCAATCAAACAAAAAAAAAAACATAAAATTCGATCAAGCCATTTTGGAGGAATTCGATAACAAACACGAGAGCTTTATATATTAGATGGAAATAAAACTTCTGTGCTACAGAGTACTAGAGCCATTCTTCCTTCCAATTTCACAACAAACTTTTCATCTCACAAAAAAGCAACGAAGATAATAATATTTCCGCACAATATCTCATACAATTACGTGCTCCTGAGCTCTATGCTAATTACTCTCTCAACTTAGTACTGCACTTGATCTTCCATTTTATTTTATGATGCCTCGCATTTTTCCGTCTCTCTTGTTTTGAGATAAATGCAGCTTTTTGTGTTCTGAATGGATAATGTGAACGTTTTATATTGTTTAGTTGTTCTTTTTGTTTTCGTTTGTGTGTGGAAAAGATTGGGATAATATTAGGTACTATAACTTTTTTTCATATTCTAATTTGCGTTTGACAGAAACTCACCAGGGCCTCAAGTCTGCTATTACAATAGTGTCAGAATGGTCGATCATTGATTTCATAATTGTTGATTTTGACAGGTTTGGTAATCTACTAATATAATGGCGTCATTATGACTTTCCAATGGTCAACCACTGACACGCCATTGAAAGAAATGATATAGAATATTATGGTAATCTCGTACAAAATGACAACTGAATGAGTGACTTAGGCAGTAATCTGCTAAAATTTTGATAGTTCCTTTGATCAGTGACCTACCATTAGAACGTCATTGCTTTTAATCCGACCAACCAATGATCGAGCATTATGCATTTAGCAGATTACGAACTTTTAGCAAAATGACAATGGGATCGTGTTGGAATGAGGAAATTATAAAAATAGCAGACTTGGCCCCCTGATCCTAAGTGATGGAACTAGCTTCTGTCGGTGACTTAGTCTGAATGGAAGTAAAGTACCAACATCATTAAACGTATTCTATGACTGTGGGGAAAAAGTGTGGTTTTATATCAGTGAAAGATTTTTTGTAATTGGATCTGTCAGAAAGTACAGTAGCCATGTAAATAATCAATTTTGGGCCCTATCTTTCATTGCGTATGATATATCCAAACATCTTGAGGATTTGAACTTGCACAATCGAGGAAAGTTTTTGTTTGACGCGAAGCTCCTTAAAGATGGAATCGTTATTGCAAGGAGCAGTCAATTTTATCCTGAGCAAGCGTCTCCAGCACCACATCTCGAAGGGAGTCAATCTTTTTACGATATTTTTGATATATCGTTTATGTTTTAGCTCCATATAGGAAAATAGGAAATATCAAGCATCTCATTAGAACTTACAGTCTTATAAATTGACAATATTCATCATCATCATATCAACCTTTAGACGTCCACTGCTGGGTATAGGTCTCCCCCAAGGGGGGGTTCGCCCGTAATTGCCATGCGATGACAATATTAGGTGACTATAAATTGTAAACAGTATATTGTTACTACATAAATGTGCGTTGCGTCTCTTAACCAAACAATGTAGTACCCGTGTATAAAATTAAGTAGGTACTCAATACTCATCCGCAAAAACTCCATTTGGTAGGCAGTAAAATGCCATTGAAAACAGTTGCGTCCATTTGTTTCGATGCAAACGAAAACAATGTTGTGCTCAAAGTCCATTAGTCCAGGGCAATAACGATGGCACTGTAAATATGCAGGGACTCATTGTGGCAACACTGTTGAGTAGCACTAGCTTTTAACGAGAAGGCTGGTATCATTTTTGTAGTTTTATGTATGGATTGAGAGGAAAAAGTGAGGTTTAAATGTTGCTATGAGGTGGGAACCTCAACTAAACCTCAACATTTAAACCTCAGTTTGAACAGCTGTCAACTGTACCATGAATGTTGCAAGTGCTAAACCCGTTAGAAAGATTTTTAGGAAAAAAAAATATAAACTTGTTTTCTCAATTTAATATGAACCTCAATATTTTGTAATAAAGTTAAAAATGTATCAAAGGTCAGATTCTTGTAGCTTGATGTGCTGGCCTCTGTACATAAGTTTATTGTCTTTATTTTTAAGTTTCATATATTATTTTATACGCAATAAATTTAATATAATACCTGAATAAATAAATTATCTAAATATTATCTATTCACACATACATACAACTACAAACTACTTACTACACGGACGACACGGTTGGCGCAGTGGCTGAGCGATCGACTGCTGCGCAGCGTGTTGCGGGTTCGATTCCCGCCCAGGGTAAACATTTGTGTGATGAGCACTTGTGTTTGCCTTGTGTCTGGGTGTTGTTTATCTATATATGTATGTATTTACAAAAAAAAAAAAAAAATGTATTTGTGTATGTATATCAGCTGTCTGACACCCATAGTACAGGGTCTCCCTAGTTTGGGGTCAGATGGCCGTGTGTGAAAAATGTCCCCACATATTATTGTTATTATTCACATTCATTTATTGTATATACATATTAAATTACATTTTTAAATATTCATATAAAAACAAAAACATTTAAAAATATAAAAAAATAGTACCTCACCGGTATCGGGAACAGGGTTCAAGCTACCGGCGGTCAGGGCTCCAAAGAGAGAAACCTCCTGACAATGCGGGCCGTGTCCAGAAGTACTGCCTTCTGAATCAAGCCCTTGATCCAGCCGTCTAACGAGAGCCTCCTTAGATGTTGGTCGAGGCTCTTGGCAATTAAGCCATTGGCTGTAACAATTATCGGCACAATGATCGCTGAGTCCACATTCCACATGTCGACGACCTCATGGGCCAAGTCAAGATACTTTATCTGCTTGTCTTTCTCGGCCTTCATGAGGTTCTCGTCATGAGGAACAGCTATGTCAATAATCATTGCGCGCCTCTCCAATCGATCCACCACCACTATATCAGGCTTATTGGCTACAATAGTCCTGTCAGTGATGATGGATCGATCCCAGTACAATGTGACATTGCCATTTTCAAGAACTGGATCGGGCACATACCTGTAGTATGGAACTTCTGATTTCACGAGGTTGTAATTCAGAGCAAGTTGCTGATGGATAATCCTGGCCACAAGGTTGTGCCTGTGCAAGTACTCTTCGTTAGCAAGACGAGAACATCCAGAGATAATATGACGGATTGATTCACCCGGCCGGTGACATGCCCGACAAATGTCAACCGTGCCATCCTTCATAATAAATCTCCGGTAATTATTCGTCAAAATAACTTCGAACATAATTGCACACACAAAACCTTCGGTTTCTCCAAATAGATCACCGAATCGTAGCCAGGATACGGACGCTAAGAAATCCACATCGGGCCCGTGTAGGGCCCGGAAAAAGCGTCCGTGAAGCTCCTTACTCTTCCAAACCTCCTCGCGATCATTAGTCTCAAGCACTACAGGCTTGCACCAGTTCTCTTTAGCCAAGGAGAGCGGGGTGAGGCCTTTGTCCACTGCAACTACATCTCGGTGCATCCCCACGTCGGCTCCTAGGAAATATTCCCTGAGACTGTATATCTCACGGTTGTGCAGAGTCTTAGCATTTAAGAAGCCACGACCTCCGCACTTCCGCGGGATATACAGTCTCATTACCGATGACCGTGGGTGATGCATCCGATACGCTGTCAACAATGTACGGACTCTCCTATCCAGGGCATCGAGTTCCGTTTGAGTCCATTTGAGTACGCCGAAAGAGTACATCAAGATCGGCATGACCCACCCGTTGAAGACGCGCACCTTATTTCCGCCTGACAAAAGACTATTTAATACTTTCTTCAGGCGGCCAAAGAAGCGCTCCTTCAACGATTGCTTCATGTCAGCAGCATTGATGCCCAACGCTTCCGCCATACCCAAATATTTGTAGGTCTCAATTGAAGAGGATCTAAGGTTTATGGAATTCGAAAGCTGAACTCCCTCAGATTCCACAATCCCCCCACGCTTGACATGCATGACCGCACATTTGTCCACGCCAAATTCCATCCTGATGGCGCTACTGAAAGTTTCTGTTACTTTTAGTAGCTCCATCAGCTGTGAACTGTTGGTGGCAAAGAGTTTTAGGTCATCCATGTAAAGGAGGTGAGATATTACCTGACTTCCTCTCTTCAATCTATAGCCTAGACTTGAATTCTCCAGCAGTGTGCTTAGAGGATTCAAGGCTAAGCAGAACCAAAGTGGACTCAAACTGTCGCCCTGAAATATACCCCGCTCAATCCTTATCGGTTCACTATTCCTCTGGATATGTCGACATCCTGGATAGCGAAGGACCGTCTTCCACTGCCCCATACACGACATCAGGAAGGTGCGCAGAGTGGTATCTATCTTATACAACTCTAGCACCCTCATGAGCCATGTATGCGGCACAGAGTCATAGGCCTTCTTGTAATCTATCCAACATGTCGACAGATTCTTTCGGGATCGGCGAACCTGTTGACTGATGGCCATGTCAATCAGGAGCAGCTCCTTAGTACCGCGGGACCCATTCCTACATCCATTTTGAGAGGGAGACATGATACCGTTAATGTCTATGTGTTGGTTAATTTTCGCTCTCAAAATAGATGTAAAAACTTTATAGACCGTCGGCAGACATGTGATCGGTCTATAATTTTTAGGTTCCGCAGTACTACATGATTTATGGAGCAGGTGGGTTATTCCTGTCGTCAAGAACTGGGGCAACGATTCTGATTCCAAGGCTGACTGGAACAGAGACGCTAAACAAACGTGCGACCTTCTAAATCATTTTATCCAGAAGTTGTGCAGCCCGTCCGGCCCTGGAGACTTCCAATTAGGCAATGGACGGACTGCAAGAGCTACATCATGGGGGCTGATGATGATTGCCCCCATTTCTGGTATCGGGTCGCACGCTCGTTCGACTTCCAGAGTCCAATCACCCTCAGTGTGACTGACAGGCACCGACCAGATGTTGCGCCAGAACAAACACATGGCGTCATCATCCGGCAGGTGCGTATCAGTCACACTTTGAATCGGTCGCTCCCAAGTCCTATAAACCCACCTTTCATCGCTCTGGAATGTGCGATTCTGAGTGTATCGTTCCACCCGCCGCTTATACCTTCGAATACGGTTTGCCCATGCATACACCTTCTGCTTCAGGAAGTCGATGCGCTCTGTGACCCAGGGCATATAGTCTCGAGGACTGATATCAGTCCCAGAGAATGCCCGCCTCACAAAGCGCATCACTCTAGGGCGAGTATTGCCCTCCCTAAAACAAATAAGTTTGCCGATGAGCACTCTGGCCTCACTAATACGCCGCTCAATTCTGCACTGCCACGCCGGAAGCAACGGAGCAACGGGTCCGGAGGTGGTGGGCGTGCTCTGCGTGCTGTTTTGTCCGCGTCAGACACAACTTCACGAGTTAATAAAACTATTTAATATGAATATAATAAAAATGATTAAGAGAATGTTCTAGTTTAACATTTTTTTTTTCAAATCATTTACACTGCACGTTTTGACGTGATTGTCAGTTTAAAATCTGTAAAAGTCGTTTAATAGCCCCTTAATGCGGTACCTACAACAACAAAAACATTATTTTAAATTTTTGTGTGTCTGTTTGCTACTTGTTATACTTAACATTACTACGGTTAATTGTAAGTAGATTTTGTACAGAACTATACAATAATAATCCGTCCTATATACATACCCAAAAAACATTCACAAATGATTTGTATTCTATTATAATATCGGCCATCAAGAGAAGATAGTCATGTTGCTATCCAACTTCAAAAAAAGAACGAGGTTCTCAATTTGAGCTGTATGTTTTTAATTCTAGCATCATTATAAGAATGTGACTCCTTGGATTAACATGCTCAAATTCCATATTTCAGGATAAAAGATGTGAATATCCTTTGCTTTCTATGTTTTTGGTATCCCGCCATGTTTTCATTCCACAAAAGCGAATGGTCAGAAAAAGCACCACAAAGGTTTGTGCTAACCAGATGTACTGTGTCAATATCTTTGTTTATTTAAAAAATAATTAATTAAGTTAACAACGACGTTCCTTCGACCAACCGCAGACGTTTAGTTGAAGAATGAATTTTTTTTAGCCTAGATCAATAGTTCATCTGTCTGTGTATTTTGTTTAACATTTTTAGTCCCTGATCGATCATCATTGCAGCTATTCTGCCGACCAAAACCATCATGGGCTTATTTCTTTTTACATCGCTCGTGTTAATTTTTTTGAAAATAAAATGTAGCACTGAGGGATAATGGAGTTTTCTATTTATGAAATATTTTTTTAAAAAAGGTTAAGATAAAAAAAGAAGAAAGAATTAAGAATAAGAGGTAGGAAGGTTTAGGTTAGGGGGTTTTAGGATTTTTTGGTTAAGAATTTTCTTAAGTAACAGGATTCAGGACGCTTATAATAATGTTGCCAGTTTATAAAACTAGAGATGTAGTACAAAAACACGAATATTAGTGTGGTCACAAAATGGATCTAAGAATAAAATGGTAAACTATTTATGTTCATGTGGAGATGAACAATAATCCGATGTTGGTACTGCTATGCACCATGGTACGCTATGGTACGCACAGACCTTTACAAATCTTTTTCATTCCCAATGTAACCTAAGCCATTTCAAATAAAAAATAGAAAGCAGATACCAACCTAACCTAACGAAGCGAGTGGTTCCGTATATTTTTTGTTACCGTCCATGAAACTCCATACGGATATTCTAATTATCATGCCTCCAGGTCGTTTTTGAGTATGTAGGAGATATACCCTTTGTTTTCGAAGAGAATTGTAAACAAGAATAAAAAATATATTTCCGTAAATATTCGTCGGTTTTCGTTTTATGCTTTGGGCGTATATGGAGATCGTGGTTTGGGTTATACTTTTTAGGGTCCCGTAGCCAAAGGATGACAATTCGACCCTATCACTAAGGCTCTGCTGTATGTCCGTCCATTTGTCACTGAGTTGTATCTTTTAACTCTTATACGTAGACTCTTGTCAATTCAAAAGTGCCTATTATTTTTTTTTTTAAATAAATGTTTTACATTGATTTGAATTTTTTACAGAATGTGTATCTATACCGGTATCACCACCTGCCTAACCTCTTCCTAATTAAGTTGGGGTCGGCTTCCAGTCTAGCCAGATGCGGCTCAATGTCAGTGTTTCATAGCAACTGGCGGTCCAGACCGTCAGTTGCTATACTGGGTGGGTTGCTATTACTAGGTTCACTGGGTTGTCCACAACCCAGTGAACCCAGTAATACGAGCAATACGATACTCTCTGGTAAGACTGGTTGTTAGTTGTTTCCTATAGCCGCTAATAAAGCAAATAATAAAAAAATAATAAATAAAGTTAAAAATTTCCGTTAAACAAAGTTTTGTAACGTTAAATATTGTATGCTGGTACGGGACCCGTGGCATGCCAGGACGACTCAAACGTGGTCGTTTTTTTAGAAATTTTGTAACTCTGTGAAAATTATAAAATAGATTTTTTTTTTAGAAACGTATTCAATATTAGGCCAGTGGTTATCGTGCCCGGCTCTTGCGCATGAGATGGTTCGATATCACAATGATCCCTTAATTTTCAACCCTTAGGGGTGGAATATTTTCTTGAAATTTATATGGGACCGAGGTATACACTATCAATAAAAAAAGAATCATCGAAATCGGTCTACACTGAAAAAAGTTATGCGTGGTCAAACATAAAAATAAATATTAAAAAAATAAATAAAATGCTCATAAAATGAAAACTACTGTGCCAAACAAAGTTAAATTTTTATGGGACCAAATGGCAACTATTCCGCATCAAACTAAAGAAGAATCACGTAAATCGGATCATAAATCTCAGAGTAATCGATGTACATACATAAAAAAAAACCAACCGAATTGTTAACCTCCTCCTTTTTGAAGTCGGTTAAAAACTAATTGACCGATTAAAAAATTTCTTTCATTTATAGAAAGCTACATTAACAGCCTATAGATGTTTTATTGCATTTTACTTTCACGCGGACAAAGTCGCTTGCGGAAGCTAGTATTAATCCAAACCAATCATAGTGTCATTGTGTTTGTTATCGCACTCCTCCGGAACGTCTTGACCGATTTTTATAAAATTCATTGTGTAAAGAATCATGGCGAGATTCATACATTCATTTGTATGAAAAAAAAAAAAATTTAGATGGCTTAAAATATTTTCCAATGTAAAGAATATATTACTAGGAGTAGACTGATATACTTACCATATTTTTAAACCCCCGCATTATTAAAATAATACGAAATGAAAATTACATTTTTTCGTTTCATCTCGATGCCCATTTTGAGTTTATAAAAAAAAAGAAAGTGACAAGCGTCGTTAACGGATCTATTAAATTGACAGACAAGTGATGTGACAAGTGTGTGGAAAAAAATAATCATTATTTGTGATATTATTTCCCATAAAACGATGCAATTTCAGTGTAAGAACTGCGAAACGGCGGCTATCAGTGTCACTGTTGTAATTAATTGGGGACTTAAATATTGATATAAAACCAATCACTCGAACTGACCGGTGTCTAGAATATCTCATACTTAATTCATCGCATGGGCTTTTGCCGACACATCTCCTCCCCACCCGGATTGGGAACTGTCTTGACCACGTTTTCATGAAAACTAACCTTCCAATCACCACACTCATTTTAGAATCACATATCATCGACCACAAACCAATTATTCTTACTATCGAAACTGCCAATCCCAAACGTAAAACTCATAATCTTTCCACTTCCGTTAATTATGATGCAATTAATCTACAGTTACAAAATATGGACTTCACAGACATCTACTTATCTGACGACCCTAATACATCTATGAACACCCTTATAACCATGATTACAACCTTAATACACACACACACACTGTGTATACCGTGATACCAAGGAAAAAAAGATGCATTAAGCCCTGGATCACTCCTGGCCTATTAAAATGTATTACAAATCGCGACCAATTACACATAAAATCAAAAAAAGAACCGGATAATTTAATACTCAAGACTACCTACACGCGCTATCGAAATTATTGTAATGACCTGCTACGAAAATTAAAAATTGCCTATGAAAAAAACGAACTGGAAAAAGCGAAAAACAACCCTAAAGGTCTATGGAAAGCAATAAAAGAAATAACCAACACAAATAAAACTAAAACTAGCTCAATCGAACTTTTGAGAATACGTGACAGCCCTGAGTCCTCTATTAACGAAGTATGCAAATATTTTAGTAATATAGGGAAAACCTTAGCGGACAATATTTCGTCTCAACAGTATTCTGCTTCTAATGTCCATCGCAGCCAGACTTTAAATACAAGTGACAATACCCCAATTTCTCCCGCTAACTCCCTGGTGCTTTTAGATGTAGATGAACTTGAAGTTGAATCCCTTATTCTGCAACTTCGGAACGACTGTGCAATAGGTTGGGATAGTATATACACAAACATTTATCTTTAACTGCTGTCTCCAGAAGGATGTATTTCCGATTGCACTGAAAAGAGCTATCATTCATCCAATTCACAAGGGAGGGAATAGAAGCTGTGTTAATAACTACAGACCCATCTCTGTTTTGACTGTACTTTCTGAAATCCTTGAACGGATTCTTAGTACCCGTCTTAAGAAATTTCTGGATAGGTTCCAGATTATAGCTGACAACCAATACGGGTTTCGGACTGGAGTCTCAACTGAAGATGCAGTACTTGATTTGACGCAATTAGTTGCTAAGAATCTTGACAGTAAAACTAGGTGTCTGGGTATCTTTTTAGACCTTTCCAAGGCATTTGACACAGTTTCTATTCCCATCCTTATTTCTAAACTGGAACTCATAGGTATAAGAGGTATAGCTCTCCAAATCTTCCAAGATTATCTCAGAAATCGTACCCAAAGCGTTAAAATTGATAACCAATATAGTAACGAAGAATTTTTGTCCTACGGCGTTCCACAAGGAAGAATCTTGGGCCCCAAATTATTCCTAATCTATGTTAACGACCTATGTAAAATGACACTCCACAATGCCAAAATCTTTGCATATGCGGATGACACAGTTATTGTGGTTGACGGTCCAACAAGGGACAGTGTCAAAACTAGCGCGGAGTTGGCACTGAGCAAAGTGATAAAATGGCTCAATCTAAATCTGCTTACTTTAAATGTTAATAAAACATCCTATGTCCCTTTTGCTATCCGCAATAACTCCGCACCAGATTACACCTTTTCAATAACAGCGCATACCTGTACTCAGGATTTATCTCCATGCCTATGTTCAACGGTTACTAGAACCGGTAGTGTTAGGTATCTTGGAGTACAGATAGACACAGGGTTACGATGGGATGCCCAAATTAACGCTGTGACCTCTAGAACTATGAGACTGATACATGTCTTCAAGTCTCTTAGACAGTCCGCCAACCCTGAAACCCTGAAAATGGTATTTTATGCCCTATGCCAATCTGTTATTGGGTACTGTATTACTGTTTGGGGTGGTGCCAATAAAACCAGTATACTCAGGCTAGAAAGAGCACAAAGAGCCATTCTAAAAGTGATGTTTCAAAGGCCCTTTCGCTATCCTACAACGCAACTATACTCGGACTCACAGGTACTAACAGTGCGACAGCTCTTTGTGCTCCAATCTGTTCTTAGAAGACACACTAGCGTACCCCCCTCAAATCCTAAAAAACGTACCAATATTCCCCCTGGCACTCAGCACAAAACCTCTTTTGCTAGACGCCAATTTTACACCTTAAGCACACATATTTACTAATTAACCCACAAGCAACTCAATATACTCGACCTAAACAAATATGTATTAAAATCTAAAGTGACAGATTGGCTACTTCAGCAGGACTATTTAACCACAGAGTCTCTCCTTATATACATCTCCTAATAAAACAAATATTTAATATCTTATCATCTTCTTGCAGAACAACCCTCATCCACATACAGTTAACACACACTCACACACTCCCTCACACACCCCACCCTCTCCTACATCCAGACACATACACACACACACACACGCACACACACAGACGCACACACACAACACACACACACACAGTTTAATTTTTTTCTGTACTTCTTCTTAGTTTAATTGTTCAGGTCTTGCTGCAATCAACTGGTAGATCGACACAGTCCATAACTTATCATGAATATTGTTTTATGAATATAGCTTGATAGCTGAACACTGTCTCTCAAGATACAGGGAATCCTAGTTTGAGAGCCAGGGCTCAACAGCATATAAATAAGCACCTGTTTTAAACCAATTGATTAATAACAGTAAATTTCAATCGCATAGCTCACTTAAATCTAAGTAAATTAGTTAATTAGTTAAAAGTCTGTAAACTGTTTATGAATAAATACATTTATTATTATTATTATTATATTATGTTACTGTCAGACACCGTTTCGTTCTGAAATAATGAACTTTTTGTTAAACTATTAACTTTTTTTTTGCGGGGTTTTAAAAATATTCTAAATGCTTGAAGATACTCTTTAGGTACCCAAGAACATAATTATGAATTAGCATTTCAACTTCTCAAACATCTTAATTTTTTTTGTACAAATCCTGCCATGATTCTTTGATTGGTCTTGTAGTATATTGTGACGGTATGTCTATTAAACATTAATATTGTATGTGAGGGTGTTTGGAAATAAATCAGTGTTTAACCAACTTGCGTGTGTCACTACATGGTGACAGCGGTGTGTCTTTTTAAGGGTGTTACCAGACCAATCGATCGATCGTCGATCGACAGTATCGATCGATGGCAGAATGGATTAGTCGTCGTCGATCGATGGTTTCTACCAGACCAATCGATCGATCGTCGATCGACGGCATCCATCGATGGTAGAATGGATTAGTCGACGTCGATCGCTGCCCGCCTGCGCCCCGCGCGCTAACTATGTGGCCACTGGCCAGCAGTGCTATTTCAAAGTCAAGTCAAAGTCAATGCATTTATTTTAATTAAACCATTTACAGGCACTTTTCAATTGTCAAGGAGTTGGTCAGTTAGTCAGAAAGTTGAAGCTAGTTGCTCGTTCCAAAACGAAGGTAGGTCTCTATGGAGAAGAACGAGCAAGAAACTCCACGGACACTCTTTTAAATCAAGTTTTTACAAAATATTGGTTACATTATTCTTGTTGCATCTATATGTGAAAACAATGCAGGTAAAGAACAATACAAAATATAACAAAAAAATGAAGATAAAACCATAGCAGCTAAGAGTTGACCAATCTCTACTGACAGCGCTCACATTCTGTTACAATCTCCCTCGGTGAACACCTAGATGAAGTGAGCTGATAACAGCTCATAAGTAAGTATAAGTAACCGATTTTTAAGTGAAATTGATTGTCTGTAATTGGTATCCAATTTTGCAATAGCCACCATATTTAAAAGACTAGCTTCTGCCCGCGACTTCGAACGCGGATCCTGTTGCTTATGCGAGCGACAACGGGGTCGGCAAAACGCCGGAGATCTGAAACGTCTGATGTCGATTTCTAAGAGCCCGGGGACGGAAAAACAACGGGATGCGCGAGACGATTCGAGACGTTCAAAAAGTACGATTTTGAATCATACCTCCGATGGCGGAATATGTGGCGTAGTCAATCATAGGAGTATACGTATATGCACTCCGTTCCTTATCAACCCAAGGAAGATCGCCATGCCCTACGGCTATATCTTGAGACACATCCGATTCCTTAGATGACATCGACATTCTGTTCAGAGAATGTCGGAGTCGATCAGAATTCAAACGTTCGTTGCGCTTTTTTTCTGTCTGTTCATGCCGTACTCCAGCAATTCATTTTCTCTCACTTTCGAACTGATTATGAATATTTTGTTGTGTGCGTGTTCGGGACAGTGTATGATAATCTCGATCAGCAGTTAGTCGCGCATCACATTCATCACTCGTTTCAAAAGACCTGTTTGTAGATGTGCGAATACGCTGAGAACTCAAGCGTGATTCTGTATCGGTAAACGTTTCCGATTTGCGAGACAATTCATGTCGCTCACGATCAGCGGACATTCGCGCATCACGTTCCGCACTTGTCTCTAGAGACCTAGAAGCAGATGCGTAGATACGCTGAGAACTCAAGCGCAATTCTCTACCCGTGAACGTCTCCGACTCGCGAGACAATGCGTGACGTTCATGATCAGCGGTCAATCGCGCATCACGTTCCCCACTTGTCTCTAGAGACCTAGAAGTCGATGCGTAGATACGCTTGGAACTCAAGCGCAATTCTCTATCCGTGAACAACTGCGACTCGCGAGACAATGCGTGACGTCACGATCAGCGGTCAGTCGCGCATCACGTTCCCCACTTGTCTCTAGAGACCTAGAAGTCGATGCGTAGATACGCTTGGAACTCAAGAGCAATTCCCTATCCGTGAACGTCTCCCACTCGCGAGACAATGCATGACATTCACGATCAGCGGTCAGTCGCGCATCATATTCTTCACTGGTCTCTAGAGACCTGGATGTAGGTGCGTAAATATGCTGAGAACGCAGGCGTGCTTCGCGATTTGAAGAGGTTTCCACGGAGCGAGTTGCAGCCTGATGTTCTCGAACAGCATCAAGTCTCTCCTGACGCTCTTCGGTAGATTCTTGGGAATTGGGGATGGGGATTAGAAAATGCCCATCAGACCGAACCACTTTTGCTAAGACGTCATTAACCTTTCGAATGTCTTATGTTACACAGTCCGACATAAGCAGCGGAGGTTTGACCTTCAACACTTTCGCCCGACAGTCGTTGAGTTAATATATGTGTTATGGTGTAGCTGGGCTCTTGGAGTTCTACATCAGGTGTTCCAGATCTTCAAATTTATTCTCTCAGCAGAAAATGCTCATCACGTGGAACAATTTTTGCTACGGTACCATTTTTGTTTCTCTTATAGTTTAGCTGGTCTGTTGCGGTTCTGCATCAGGTGTTCAAGTTTCCAAGATAAATTATAGCCTATATGTTGCTCAGACTTAATACCTATACAACAACAAAAAAATCACTCAAATCCGTCCAGCAGTTCCGAAGATTAACGTGTACAAACAAACAGACAGAATTTTTTTTTTGGATTCGTGCTCTATTACTTTTTCTAAACCCCCCTCAATTTTTTTTTTATATATATTTAATGTACAGACACAGTTCTTTTACTGTTTTATTATATGTAAATATATAGATTTTCAATATCACTGTAACTCATTCGAAAAGCATCCAAAAAACCACTGTTTAAAATGTAATTTGCATAGAATAAGCGATCTTTGGCTTTAAAAAACGGTCGCATTCAGAATCTTCTGCGTTTGCGTCTCCGTAATAACAGTACGAGCAACATCGTACTGGTCAACAACAACGCGTCCTCTTGTGAATATATTTCGAAAGAAACTGATGGAATATAGCCGGGGTTAATCGATCGACGTCTACCGGCAATCGATCGATGTTAGTCGACCGGTATCCGTCGATCAATTAAAGCTCGATTGGTGTACTAACACCCAAGGGTGTTACTACACCAATCGATCGATCATCGATCGGTCCCATCGGTCGACTTCGATCGACGTTGATCGATTGGTGTGGTAGCTTTAATTAATCGACGGATACCGGTCGACTAACATCGATCGATTGCCGGTCGACGTCGATCGATTAACCCCGGCTATATTCCATCAGTTTCTTTCAAAATATATTCACAAGAGGACGCGTTGTTGTTGACCAGTACGATGTTGCTCGTACTGTTATTACGGAGACGCAAACGCAGAAGAATCTGGATGCGACCGTTTTTCAAGAGGCCGCGTTATTGTTGGCCAGTACGATGTTGCTCGTACTATTATTACGAAGACGCAAACGCGCGCGGGGCGCGGGCGGGCAGCAGGTCATAGTGAGGAGCGGACGGCACGTGGCGCGGCTAATCAAGCTAGGTCGACGTCGACTAATCCATTCTACCATCGATCGATGCCGTCGATCGACGATCGATCGATTGGTCTGGTAGAAACTGTCGATCGACGTCGACAAATCCATTCTACCATCGATCGATGCCGTCGATCGACGATCGATCAATTGGTCTGGTAACACCCTAACGAAGGCGAAGGCTATTTTTTTACATTTATATGGCAAAACAACCTTTGCCGGTTCAGGTAGTGACTTTATAATTATTTTAATTAATTAATGCGCCTAGGACAAGCGTGGTGATTAATGCTCGTGCCTTCTCTGTATAAAAAGAGACCATTGCTCCGTAGTGGGATAAAAAAAGGTTGGTAAATATATTCAATGTTTCTTCAACTCAAAAGCTATATTCTAATAATATATTTTAAGGTCACATTTATTTTCATAACAAAAAAATAACTTTACTTTTAGTTATATGTTCGAGCCGTTTGGGGTCGATAAAAAACCAGACAAGTGCGAGTCGGACTCGCCCATCGAGGGTTCCGTACCTATTTGTAGGTACATATCCATACTTCTATACTAATCCATACCTACTATCCATACTTTAATCTACTTAATATTATAAATGCGTTTTTTGCGACATAAACGGCCGTATCTTTTTTTCACGTTAACATAGAAGATCGATTATTTTACAGCATCAAGTGACCATAGACTTGAGTATATGGTTTTAATTTCAACTCGATATCTCCACGCGTTCCCAAGATAAAGGGTCTTGACAGACAGACAGACAGACGGACATCAAAGTGATCCTCTATGGGTTCCGTTTTGTCCTTTGCCAATGGGGCCCGAGTGCTCATCTTGTTTTTAGGGACATTGCTAAGCGGCTGGTCGACTCTTCACGTGACCAGAGGGCTTGCCTTTTCTTGGGCCAAAGAATCAGCATTGCCATTCAACGTGGTAATGCAACTAGAACTTAAATTATTCAAAAATCGAACTCTAACCAGCCTCTTTGCACCCTTCTTCACCGACATACTCATAAGACATGAGAATGTCACTGGCACACTGACTTAGTAAGTAAGCACCCCTGCAAATAGAGGGTTGACAGACAAGAAGGTGCATTGAACCGGGGGAGGGCCCGCCAATTATTCATCACCATGCCTTGAGAGAGAAAAAATCCCTTGTAACTACCCTTTAGGGAGGGTTAGGTTAGAACGAGGTATATGTGTCAGGTATGATCTTTTCTTTGTGCGGAGATTGAAAATGTAGTGGGATGTTCTTTATAGTGTTCTTTGGCCTGCTTTCATATTTCTGAGCAAGTAAGTAAGTGAGTAAGTAATTAAGCTTTTGACCGCCACGTCAATACAGCAAAAACGTGCCTTCGGCGCCAAGCTAAGTTGCATACTCTATGGCAGGGTTTCTTAAACTTTTTGCAGCCACGGACCACTTTCATAATTTTTCACACCACCTGCTTGACAATGTCAAATTATATGTCATGCAAACCTAACCTAAAGTAAGTCATTTAAGACCTGAATTCTAGCAGGGCAATAATATTGTGCGGAATTGCATTATGACCCGCTGGTCATTAATGTGATTTGAATTTGGAACATAAAGTTGAAATCGCATACGAACATTTACGATAGGTAGTAGGTAGGTACGTAAATACTAATTCCATGCATCTCAGATTATGAAACAAAAGGCAGATAGACCGCGTGGAACACTGAGAGTGACGCCAAAAAAGCAAATACAAATTCAAAAGCGAATAGCTACAATCACGTGATTGTAATCGCTTTTGAATTTGTATTTGCAAGCGCGTTGTAGGTAAGTATTCGTTTTTGAATTTGTATTTGCTATTTTGGCTTCACTCTCAGTGTTCCGCGCGGTCTATCTGCCTTTTGTTTCATAATCTGAGGTATTCACCATTATGATCTGAACCCAGCTCTATGGAATTACGTACAGAACTCTGTCATGAGTTGTGACCGTGGCGTTCTCGGCACACTTTAGTTTGTCATTTTATACATGACTGTGCCGGTCAAAAGGTTAAGTAGGTTATCCAGATCATCGGAAATAGTTAAGGTTTACTTAGAAACCGATGGATGTTTTCGAAGGAAATCTAATTAAATCATTGAACTGCTCTGTTTAAACTTAAACTATATCTGACGACCCTGGTTACTTAACTCTTTTGGTGACTTTGTATGTACATAGAAATCATCATCATCATCATCATCATATCAGCCTATGGCCGTCCACTGCTGAACGTAGGCCTTCCCCAGAGATCGCCAACCAACCCGGTCTTGGGCAACCCGCATCCATCCGCTGCCAGCCACCTTTTTTAAATCGTCGGTCCATCGTGCCGCAGCGTGCCCACACTACGCTTGCCCACACGCGGTCTCTATTCTAGAGCGTGTCTGCTGCTTAAAACACAGAAACATAGAATCACACGACATAGAACATAGAAATGATACATGGAAATAATAAAATCTTGGAAGTCTAATCACTTGTAATTATATGGAAAATGTGTAATTATTATTTTATTCTCGTGATCCTCAACAAAGAATTTAAACTTAAAATATACCTCACAATTTCAGCTACAAATTATTCCCATACCTTTTAATCCGTACACGGTCCGGACGATGACGTAATTATTCCGTTGGACGTGTCGTCGCCGCGTCGTCCGGTATAATGAACACACGTCCCTTATAGATGAGTCTCTCTAACATTTGCATATTATATTTAAAGTGGGGCGATTCCAGTTGGAATTATTCCTAGTATCTTTGTTTATCAGATAAAACATGGTTTTCGTGTTATTGTAATTAACGTATGGAGGGATTTACAATTTACAGTTCCTTGTGACTATCAATTTATGATACATCAAATTTCTTAGATTACGTGGAGCTTTGCATTAGTCACTAATATCATCTGTAATTTGTCTCTTTATTTTTTAATATTGTAATAGGTTTACGTTTGGTCGCAACTTACCTGTGGACTAATTCACGTAACTAAAGAAGTGCTGTTGCAGTGCAGTTACAGTTGAGTTTCGATCAAAACAACGTTTTTCGTATTCTCTACAGCTGTCAGACACGCTCGCGTCATGTTCGCGTCATGCGAGCGCAATAACGGCATTCTACTGTTGCGCGTCTTTGGTGCGTGCTTCGGAACGCCACATGATCGGTATTCTACTATTCGTTTGACGTCTCAAAATGAATGTTAAAAAGCACTAAAATCTGTACTGGAGTATTATTTACGTCATATTCATTGAAATGTCATCGATTCTAATCGATTATTTAGTGAGTAATATTTTTTCTCTCAAGTGGCTACACCATAAGTAAGTTTGGTAGAGTTTGGCTGTCGTACAGTTGACGTGCAGTTCACGCGTAGCTTACGCGGAGTTCAAAGATTACAAGAATACCGTTTAACACTCAAACTTGAACTTAACTGCAACTGCACTACAACTTCATCGGCGCGTCATAAAATTACGTGAATTAGCCTTCTGATCTTAAGTAATAATGTGGCCTAAGGTGGCACACTTGGCTAGGATGAACTGCTTCATTCGTGCCTTAAAATTATCCAGAGAGGAGGGCAGTGAACTCCACCGTCACAATGGTAGTCACAGAGGCAGTTCGCACAATAAATGCGGAAGCAAAACGCTTGGTTCGAGACCATGTAACTTCAACTACAAATACAGGGTAATTGAATAAGTACCCAAAACCACTTAATGCTCACTTCGTATAATCACACTGAACAACATTTTGTTCTACGACTTTTCAAAATTCGAAACATTTTTTTTCCATACAAAAAATATAAACACACTTTAAATTTTGCATAATATTTTTTTTTAACACGGTCGACGAAGAGCCTGTAATCAGCTGTGCCTGTACATTAGCCTACCTACTATCTACATCATATTCGCTATCATATGGGTGCGCGCGCGCGTAGTATACGTACATTTTACAGACTTCAAATAAATTGTTTTTGGCTACGTTATTTAGTTGAGGTCAAAGTTGTAGAACAAATGTTATTCACGGTGATGATACGAAGTCCAGATTAAGAGGTTTTGGGTATTTTTTCAATTTCCCTGTATAGCGGTGACGCTTTGCCGTATCTCTGCTCGTCCAATGATGGAATGGGGATGGGGGAATTAGGTAATGCAAATTTCAAAACACACCTTATATTGGGATCGGTTAGCTGAATACCAGTTTTTCACATGGACTGACTGCCTATCTGATCTCCACAACCCAGCTGCTGATTAACACGATACCACTTGGTAAGACTGGTCGTCAGACTTTCTGGCTTCTGACTACCCATAACGACTTTCAAAGATCTACGAATGACAGCCAACGGCCTTACGTGCTTTCTTTGAAATTGATGGTCGCTCATTCACGGAACGGCCATGGTAAGCGCAGCTTTACCCATCAATTCATCTATCTATACATCTAGGCCATCACGAGACAATGGAGCACTAATAAGTAGGTATATCATATTTTGAATAATGAGGTACACAAAGCGGATAACAATTAACACGCAACTGAGGCGTGTCAGATCAAATCATCAACAGATCGTCGATGTCAACAGATTAGCTTCGTGTTTGTTTGTAAAGTGTTGGACTTAAGTCATAAGCTTACAGTAATTAGCTAATTAAGTAATTTTAGTCCACTTATTATTCAATAGGTATGGTAAATGCAAACTTGCCGAAGGATTGCAGAATAAAATAGAACACTTATTTGTGTCAATTTTATCCATGTTCCCTACTTAAATTATTAAATTATTATTGTTGTTTGTCAAACTAAAATGGAGCTGGACTAGATACATCTCGCGTTACACGGATAAAAGATGGATCATAGAAACCACACGATGGAAAGGTCCACAGGGAAAGCCGAATGCTGGTAGACCTATAAGACAGGTCCAGAGATTTGTGGAAAAAGCTGGAGGAGCCCTTTACCCAAAGAAAGAAGACTGACCATACTAACAATATTCAATAAGTTAATTTACTAATAGCATTTGAAACGAAACTTAGAAATATGAAATCAACGGCTTTTTTTTTAATTTATAGGTAAAGTACGGCCAACGAGAAGCGATACCAAATGTAAAGCGGGTGCGCCGTCGTAGGCTAAAGTACTCTGAACATCATACAAATTAAGAGCTGAGATTATTTCTGTATTCCATTTTTTGTCGAAAGTTCATAAACTCAGCTCTTAATTTGTATGATGTTCAGAGTACTTTAGCCTACGACGGCGCACCCGCTTTACATTTGGTATCGCTTCTCGTTGGCCGTACTTTAGTTTGTTTGTTTCTTCGTTTGTAACTGGTACCTAATCTCCGGAGTACAAAAAACATTGCACTTACAGGATGCCACACTATTGTCGAGTGCCATAGGCTATATTTTATGGTATTCAATTATACTTTGCTAACACGCGGACGAAGTCGCAGTCAGAAGTTAATCTTAAGGAATTAAAAGTTCCGTCATACCATTAAAATTAAACATGAACTTCAAAAAGTCACAATGGTGACCATTAGCAGCGCTATTTTATAAAAATCGGGATAAGATAAGATAATTTTATTTGTTCCAACATGAGTATACATACAGAAAAAATCAACATCTAAGTTGTTAAAAATATTATAAACAGGCCGTCATGCTTGCCTTAGACATGGCATACAAATATTTAAGTAAGTAGTTAAGTAAAAGCAATTTTTTAAGTAGTAATATAACCACAATTCCGTTATCCATCATCATCATCATCATTTCAGCCGAAAGACGTCCACTGCTGGACATAGGCCTCCCCCAAGGGGGGGTTTTGCCATAATCGCCACGCTTGGCAGGCGAGTTGGCGATCGCAGTGTGGTTGTTACAAATGCACAGAGAACGCTGCTGCCCATTCTCTGGTGAGTCCCTTAGTCGCCTCTTAAGACACCCACGGGAAGATATGGATGGTGTTATTCTTTACGTCCGACTCCATACGGACAGTTATCCAAATTAATTAAAATGTCATAGTTCACATAAAAAAAAAACGGGCTCGGTGATTTTAGGTGAGGTGAGTTAAGAGTGAGCAGTAGCTGATGATCCCACCTCACCTAAATTAAACGCGGGATTTTTTTTAGAATACCACTGTTAATCTTAAATTATTGACCTAATAATTACTCAATTTGAACCACAGCATACCTATTGACAATTTAATTATGTAAACTTAGTCCAATTACGTCATGAGCTAATGAAGATCTCACTGATTAGTGTTAGATTAATATCAGTTAGGTATTCAGTAATTGAGCATTCTTGAAATGTTCTTACCTAAATTTTCAGACTGACTTTTAATTGCCTACTTACACATTTTTCACTGTGATCAATCCCGAAATGTGATCAATGCACGTACCTTTTATGTCTAGCTATGGAACAATCATTCATTCGGCATTCGGGAAGCTACGTGGTATCTTTAAATAGTCGATCCCACAATCCCTCAAGACCAGGATCTTTAACCAGTGCGTTCTACCCGTGATGACTTACGGAGCCGAAACGTGGACACTCACCGTGGGCCTGGTCCACAAATTCAAGGTTGCTCAGCGTGCCATGGAGAGAGCGATGCTCGGAGTTTCTCTGGTGGATAGAATTCGCAATGAAGTCATTCGCCAGAGAACTAAAGTCACCGACGTTGCGCATCGAATTAGCACGCTGAAGTGGAAGTGGGCCGGCCATGTCTGCAGACGGACAGAAGTAGATGGAGCAGACACGTTCTAGAGTGGAGCAAGCGTAGTGTGGGACGCCCTGCGGCACGATGGACCGACGATTTAAAAAAGGTGGCTGGCAGCGGATGGATGCGGGTTGCCCAAGACCGGGTTGGTTGGCGATCTCTGGGGGAGGCCTACGTTCAGCAGTGGATGGCAATAGGCTGATATATATATATATATATATATATATATATGGAACAATATTATTATTATTGCCAATGTCACGTATGTCGGTACTGTAAAGATTGCATGCATTTACCATAGCATCTGACACCTTGTATACCTATGGCCTCGACGGAACACTCTAGAACCTTCTAGAGATGTAAGTGTCATTCAAATACATTTGAATGAAGTAGAGCACAGTGATTGAGATATGACATATTATCACAGAATACTTAATAGTACTACGTACAGAAGGGACACTCCCTTCCCCGCGCTACATCAGATACCGCACCCTCACCCCGCACTAGGAGGGGCTAACCGCCGAATCTTTAGCCAGGGCGCTCAAAATCGTAAGAACTGCAGCGCTGTAGGTACTGCTGACACAAACACACAATTTTGCGATTTATTTTGTTTTAAGTTTTATTTATTAGTTTTAATCTCGATGATTCATTTATTTTCCAAGTTTTCGTCGTTTTATAATAATACAATTAAAACTTCCGTAATAATAACGTATCAACATTACCAGCTATTAATATTGTTCTCTCTCTTTATTGTCTTAGTTATGTACTTATGGCCCTTTCTTTCACGTTCTATTCATTCTTTGAATTGAAAAGTAGTAGCCTACGCACTAACCTTGTCGCGTCGCCCCATTGTAATTATTATTATTGTAATATTTTAATTAATTCTTAATTTTTATTTTTAATACTTTTGAACTTAACATGTATGGACATGGATAGGTTCCGAAATAAATGAAAAAAAAAAAAATTGCGTTGCCGCGTAATGGTACGGGGTGATCGTGAATTCCATATTTTGTAATTAGGTAGGTAGGTAGGTACCTTAATTTACCATTTTTATGAATAAATAAACTTCTTTACATAATAAATATTATAATGTTACGTTTATGTCATTACAAATCCGAGTATTCAAAATCAAATATCATTTATTTTATTTCTTTAAGAAATAAATAATTGAACGCTCAGACAAGGTCACTTCATAATAATGCTCGAAACGTTCGGGTAGTTCCGTCGTCGTTCGGTTCACCCGACGCAAAGCGCTGCACTTTTCGCGCCATTTTGTACGCCACGACATCCAACTGATTCAACCCTACTAAAATTCACGCACACATTTGCACGTGTACAGACGTCATTTGGTTTTGTAGTAGTAATAGGTAATTATTTTGCAAGTTTTGTATGAAGTGTCCGAGGTGTGATATTATGGAGACTCGTCGTGTTTAGTCAGTAAGTTAGAGACATTCGCTATCATATACGAACGTTGGCATTTTCGGATTCGAGCATCTTGTGACTTAGTAAAAGCCATACGGATCGACCGGTCAAGGTTAAGCTACGATAGCCGCGGTCGGTTTGTAGATGGGTGACCATCCATTTCACACCGACTTTCCTCCGTGCCTCGGAAAGCACGTAAAGCCGTTGGCCCCGGCTATCATTTGTAGATCTTTGACCATCCTTATGGGTAGTCAGAAGCCAGAGAATCTAACAACCTGTCTTACCAATGGCACAAAATATTTGGGTTACAGAAGGACCGCTCCCGCCTTCTTCAAAAATAATTACCTAAACTTGCCAGACTCACTAGGGCTGCTACTGTATTGATTCTGTAGGTTTTATTTGTGACAATATGAAATTTTATTGACACTCGTTGGAACTCTTTGCAATTTTTTTATAACAAAGTTTTCCTGAAATGTCAATGTCTCTCATTTATTCATTTAGACAACACGTGACAGTCGAGACCGAAGTCTGCTTGAAACTGCTTGAGAATGCCTATAAACGTAATGTCAATGTGTGTGTGCTGAGTGGTCTCTCTGCTCAGGCGCCGCTCAGCCTTACGTACTTTGTGCCAAGGGGTATCATGTCACCCAGTAACTTGGTTCTGGACAGGTAGTTACGATATACGGTTTAAGATACTTTATTTCACTCAAAAAGAATAATACATATTCACTTCTATGAGGAAAAGAAAAACACAATAATAAAAACTTATGGTAACATTTGCAAGACATGGTGTTTTAATAGCCTTTTAAAAGTTGGAAGAGATTTTGATTCCTTGATCACTTTAGGTAATTGATTATAAAGCTGTGCTCCCTCATACACAACAGTCTTTCTGCCATAATTTGTTCTCGGTGCTCTTAAAATTATATGGTTAGCCTGTTTAGTTATGCGCTTTTGAACTTGTATTCTTTTTGTAAATGTTATTTGTGAATGTATGTCTCTATTTATTATTCTACGCACAAGTACGCAAGTGTTATATTTAGACGTTTGTACAATATTCATTATTTTTGTTTCTTTAAAAATCCTTTGAGAGGGTGTCAAAAAATTGTAATGAAATAAAACTTTAACGATCTTATTCTGAGATGTTTGTAGTTTTTTAAGGTAGGTTTAGCAGCACTATCCCATATTTCGATTAAATAATCGAGATGTGGTTTAATCATGGAGTTATAAATAATATATCTGACTTCTAAGCCAGCCAAGACAGCACTTATGCGCAAAAGTGTCTACTGCATAGCGCCAGTCATATATACAACAAATAACCAAAGACATGGAAAGAGCTTCCGCTTCCATTATTTAAAAAGAGACTCCGAAGCTTTTTAGTGGCGAAGGCATATTATAGTATTAAGGAGTTTCTAATTGAGAAATTGTTATGTTAGGTAGTGTAATAATTGAATAATATTTTAAAATTGTAATTGTTGTTGTTAATTATTTAGTTATAAGTTGAATGTGTTTAAATACTTTTGCATGCCTGCATGGTAAAATATGTCTGAACTCTTTTATTTTATCATCTATTGCTGTTACCCATATTTGCAAAATAAAATTATTTTTATCTTTATCTTTATCTAAAGGTAGACATCGGACAATTCCTCCATGTAAAATAAGTTACTCCATGTAAAATACTGGTACTCAGGACTGGAAGCCGACCCCAACTTAGTTGCGAAAGGCTAGACAAAGGGCGTCATCATCTGATGACGCCGGGATTTGTATTAAATATACCATTAATACTATTGTACTTGTATATACGTATATTCCTTTTACAAACATCTTAGCACTCAACCAATTATCATACATAGCTGAACCAAGCATTACCATTGAGTTTCCAAGTCTCGCGATAACGCTAAAACTCCTTCAGAGTCGCAATTTGCACAAATTGCCGCCGTACTGAACTGAATTGAGAACTTGTGTGATATCGTTAGCTCAGCCAACTCCCTAATGTAGTTAGCGAAACCACGTTTTAATGTTAAGTATTATCTAGTGTTCTGTTTAGACCAATTGAGCTTACTTCTGTTCAAATAAGCCAACCTGCAATGTCTCAATAGTTCAAATGAATTACGTCAAACTTGATCACTACATAATTTAATTCCCCCTTCCCCATTCCATCATTGAACGAGCATCCGAGATACAGCGAAGCGTCACCTCTATAAGGTTGTAGTTCCACGGTCTCTAAATCAACGCTTTGATTCCATATTTATTGTTTCTTTTTTCCAATGAAAAAAAATACGTTTTATTCTTATTAAGAGCGTGTATTCGATTCGTGACGAAAACTTCATGTTTTCGCGTTTTGCCCAGAGCAATATCGTAATGATGTGAGCAGATTATGTAAAGACAATGAGAGTTTTAGAAAGATTAAGTCTTGATTTAGGGAGCTACAGAGTAAAAGTATAATTTTTAATTATGGTTTATTAAAGCGAAGACAATCCTTTCATAGCGTTTTACGAAAATAGACGTCAGAGTTAACTTTCAGGACGAATACAACCATTACAGTATGGGAAAATATTGCTATTATGTATTAAAAAACAATGTTGAAAAAGTACAAAATCGGTTCACTTTAACAATTTTTTTTCACCAGTATTTGAATAAAAACATAACAGATATATTTATTTTATGAAAATAAAGGTTATGTTTAATATACAGAATATTTTTCAGTCCGTTATACGAACTCATTTAATTTAGACGATTATTTTAAAAAAGCACTGTAATACATCGCGCGCTGTCGTTTGCCGATCAATTTCAATGATTCGTGCTTATTTCTTGCGTATTTTTTATTCTGATGCACACAAACAGACTATTGTATTGTACTAGTGTGTGTCAATGCTGCTACGCCGTTCTAGCAATCGTTTTGATTTTGAGTTGCACTAAGTCGAATATGCGCCCACTCGGTCATATTGTTAAACATATTTAAGTCAACTACTAGTGGTTTGATTGACAACAGTGTTTACCCTCACACTCTGTATGCATAGATGTACTACAACGTAATAACCTTAAACCTAGATAGAGCTACAGCAAAGCTAATGAAGTGATGATCATAAATCATAACCACGGCCATATATTAACAGGGCCGAGTATTGACAGCGCGCCAAATACATTTATCAAACCGACACAGGTCATGCATAACCATTGTATCAACTGTAGCATAGATACTGTAGCTTGGTATGTAGAGATGTAGGGTGGCAAGTCATATTTAGGGCATTCTGTACTAATGTTTTAAAGCTAAAGAAAGTTTGTTTGCTCTTTTGATTGAACGCACTAACCTACGGAACTGCTAGTCCAATTATAAAAAGATAAAATTATACTAAGATATTATAAATGTGAAATTAAAAATCATAAACATAAAAACCGGTTCACGATTGTGATAAAATTTCATATGAAAATAGCTTCAACCCTGGGTATGGATATAGGCTACTTTTTAAACCGCGATTTCGTCTGCATCCACGATAACCGACATTACGCGGTTGAAGTCGCGGGCAAAAGCTACTAAGATATAATCGATACTAATCCATACTTTATTAATATTATAAATGCGAAGGTAACTCTGTCTGTTACGTTTTCACGACGGAACCACAAAGTACGTAAGGCTACGGCGCGCCCGAGCAGAGAGACCACTCAGAACACACCGCCATTTTACTCACGCACACATTGTCATTACGTTTATAGGCAATCTCAAGCAGTTTCAAGCAGACATCAGTCTCGACTGTCACGTTTTGTCTAAATGAATAAATGAGAGACATTTCAAGACGAACAAAAAAATAATGTTAAAAAAAATGCAAAGAGATCCAACCAGTGCCAATAAAATTTTCTATTGTCACAAACAAAACCTACAGAGTCAATACAGTAGCAGCCCTAGTGAGTCTGGCAAGTTTAGGTAATTATTTTTAAAGATGGCGGGAGCGGTCCTTCTGTACCCTTTATATTTTGTGACGGAACTTCTGAACCGATTTTGATGGAATTTGGTATGAAGATAGCTTGAAGTCCAAGAAAAAATATAGTCAACTTCAGCGACTTCGTCTGCATTCACTCGGATCAAGTCGCGAGCTAAAGCTTGTCATATTATATTTTCGTAAAAATATTGGGATTAATGCTAGTACGTAATGAAACTGAAAATGTGTAGATAGAAAAAGATTACTTATGTCTAGGCTTGTGGTTAGTTAGTTTCTCGTTCCGTCGATTTTGAGTTGCGTCATCATATATCATCATCATCATATCAGCTTATTGCCGTCCACTGCTGAACGTAGACCTTCCCCAGAGATCACCAACCACCCGGTCTTACTCGCATCCATCCGCTGTCAGCCACCTTCTTCAAATCGTCGGTCAATCGTGCCCCACGGCATCCCACACTACGTTTGCCCAAACGCGGTCTTCACTCTAAAGCGTGTCTGCTCCATCTACTATCCGTCTGCAGACGTGGGCGGCCCACTTCCACTTCAGCGTGCTGATTCGACGCGCAATATGCGTATCATTGCGTTGAGTTGCGTATCATTTTGAAAATGAGTTATTTGATGGGAAACTAGTTAAAGTCTAGATATTTTGTGCTATCATCCTATCTAAAAAAATGAATAGAGATTAATTAATTTATTGATCAAAATCACGACTAGACTACTTTTGAATCAAGCGTTCTATTGGGAAAGTCCTCTTAGAAGTTATATTTTTATCAGCAGAATATTGTATTTAAACTCCGAGGAGTAGAACTAGTTTTTGTATACATGCCTACCACACTATTCCAAATCCACAGTGACTCTTGTAAGTCAGAATCAACGGTGTCGGCCATCAGAAAACCACCGAAGCAATGAAGCTCGACGAGTCCCGGAGTAACAATTCAACTGTCATCGATTCCGCAACGAACGACGACGACGGCGAGGATTTTGTATAGGAACTCGGGAGACTATTTCATACTATACATAATAGGGTACTACACCCATTTTTGAAAAGTGTCTCAATAAAATTCTGTAGTGCTTATATGCCACCAAAAAAAAACACAAAATTTTTATTCAATCGATAAGTGCCATAAAAATGCATCTAAATTTTTAATTTTCAAATTGCGCTTAGTTCGACGAAAACGCCCTTTTACTGGACGCCATATTGCTCAGCGTAAATAACGTCAGTTGGTTTTGAATCAAATGAGCACATATTAAATATTATAATTGTATATCATTTAAAAATAATTATAAGCATATTTTGTAATAGGTGGGCAAGTGCTGTTCCTATGGACGCTTGTACCTGTGGACACAATCGGTTCCGACGAAACTAGTAACCCTAAAATTCTAATTTGAACGCGACCGTAAAGCTTTGTCTATGGTTGATAGTTTTGACGTGTCGCCATGTTTGTTTTTTGTGAGGTTGTCTAGATGTCAACTTCGAAAGTTTTTTGCACCAAAAAGTAAGTTTTTTTACTTAATTTAAATGAGTTTTACAGTCATAATACTTACAATATCGGTTTGATCGTGTTTGCAGTATGATCTGTGTTAGTTATTGCTTAGTTAATGCTTTGTTCCCGGTCTGTAAGTCTATCTTAACCTCAAAGTTAGATCTGTTTTGTTTTTTTATGTCTATGTTTGTACCTGTGGACAACAATAGGAGTGTACCTGTGGACTGTCCACAGGTACAAAAGTAGCATAATGTTTACTTACAGAATCTGATCAGCCGTTATGTTTAACTTTTTCAGTGCCTCGCAGTAAAACTGGTTTAAAAAGAACAGGAATATGCCCCGATACACTCACAGCAGCCGCAAAGGAAACAGAAAGTGGCAATTCATTAAGAAAAGTAGCTGAAAAGTATAAAGTACCAAATTTAACCATTTTTAAGTATTTGAAGTTACACGAAAGCAGTGATTTGAGAAATAGCATTCAACTATTGAAGAATGATTTAAGAAAGATGAAAAATAGAAAGAAGAAACAGAAAAGAAGAAATTTAAAGAAGAAAGAAGGAAGGAAGGAATTGATTGAAGAAATTTGAAACTGAAACGACAGACAAAAATGAAATTTAAGGTGAATCATCAAAAAAAGCTGAAAAGAAGAAAATCGCAACCCAGAAAACAAACAAGAAAAATACTTTGCGTATTTTTTCTTGTTTGTTTTCTGGCTACTCTAAAAACAATTGCGAAAAAAAGATTGTGAAAGAATTGTGGTAACATCTCTTTCACAATCTAGTTCCTCCGAAGTTGACGCTAGCTGCACTGAAAGTCATCCAACTCCTCTGCTGGCTTGTAATCTTTCTGAACCTGGTCCTTCCAACGCATTTTCGAATGAAAACTCTGAGAAATCTTGGCAAAAAAAGATTAACATAATTCAGCAAGATAAGTTATCGTTTGTTTGTTGTATCAGGTGTAAAACTTAATCCAAAGACAAAAACCAAATGCTGAAATGTAGTTTTTGCAAGCATAGCTATCATATTAGTTGTGTTTCGAAGTCACACAGGGAAAACTTTGAATCTGCCTGCTTCGTATTAGACAATGATGACGATAGCAATCAATCTACTCAAAACTTGTATGAAGAGTGTCGTAATGCATACAAATAAGTTATTTGTATCTCTTGAAAAAGTTAACGTTTGTTTGAAGTTTTATAGAAGTCTAGAATTGTTTTTTTTTTTTTTTATTGCCTAATTAATGTGAACCGTCCCTAGGTAAAACACCGTCCACAGGTACAATTTTACTGTACATAGGTACAATCGTCGGTTAAACCTGTGGACAAATATGTTGTTTTAATGAAAGTTGATTATTTTCGTAAGTAATACGTAATATTGAGACTATAACTTTGGTTTAAGTAAGGCTGATTATCCCCTAAAACATGTGATACGTTAAAAATAAAAGTAACTTAACTAATTCAGAAATAAAAAATGTTTTATTCCAAATTCTGGAAAGTGTCCACATGTTCCGCACTTGCCCCTAATAATGAAAAAAATACGTTGGTTACGAAAATAATAAAAGTACAAAGCCTATATTACGCCAATCGGTTGA
Source organism: Charanyca ferruginea (assembly GCA_947361185.1). NCBI lineage: Eukaryota > Metazoa > Arthropoda > Insecta > Lepidoptera > Noctuidae > Charanyca > Charanyca ferruginea. The sequence goes on along the minus strand of OX376077.1, from coordinate 5,141,745 downwards.
CTGACAATTGTCAATTTTTTGTTTACACAGCCGTACGGCGTAATAACATGGCCGCTACTATTTCACGGTGTTTTATAACAGATTAAAAATACTGAGAACTTAAAATTGAATTTAAAAATTTGTTTTGTTATTTTATGAACTAAAACTTACATTTTCCGACTGCTTTATGCCTAAACTGTCTCAATAACATATTTATAGATTTATTCTCGTATAGAGTAAAATACCCTATTCTGCAGCAAAGTTGCTGTGTAACGGTTTTAGGGATATGGGTACCTGTAATTACAGGTTCATATATATATTTTAGCTTGGCCTTGGGTTTTAATAGACCAGTCCCCCTAGCCAAGTTACAAAAGTTTCGTATAGTTCTCTTTCTACAATAATTAACGCTTCGTCGTAATACATTTTTGCTTTTCGATCTCGTGACTTATCGTCGAGATGACGTCATTCCCATACATTTAATTAGTTTTCTATTGGCATTATCGATTGTAGATTGTCAATTTTGGGTAATATGGGTAGGAGGGCTGTACCAATAGACCTTATTAGCGTGAAATACAGTATTCGATTATAAACACAGAAAAACGTATTATCTCACAGTGAATGTGGCCGGGTTCGTCCGACTGGTTTCAATACGGCCACCTTTCTCAATTAGGTCCACAGGATGACTCGACGCACGTCGCGTTCCTGTATCATACTAGTCGGTCGAACTCGGCTACATTCTTACATTCACAGTTAGTTAATCCGTTTTTCTCAGATTATAATGTGTTACAATACTCACGTTTAAATTTGACTATTCGATTATTTATAAACATGAATCATTAAAAACCAATTCATCGATGTTCATTTGTCGATGTAAGTAATTACTTAAGCTCACAAACAGTTGACATTCTGTATATCGATATTTCATGGTGACGTAATCTCTTTATTAATATCAACTGCATCGAAATGTTACCTCTCGCAGACTTATACATAGTATAGAGGCGCCAAAATTTACTCCAAACTTCAAGAGCTGTGAATATTCACAGCTCTTCGTCTTCTTCTTCAGCATGTATTTGCCCACTGAAGGCCAACCAACCAACCAACCAACTTGCCAACTTGTTTCCATATGGTTCTATCGCTGATCTTCCTGGTCCAAACTGTCTTGGCATGAGTTCTGGTGTTCTCTGACCATTTCTTGCTGCTGGTCTGACAGCACTCATTTTTTCTAGACTAGGTCTCCACTCCAGAACGTATATGCTCCATCTGCCAACCCAAGGGGGCTTGGCAGATGGAGCAAATGCGTCACAAATGAATGTTCATATATGTACAATCGGACTATCATTTTTATATATTATAATGACATATACATACTTTAAATAGGTACATACATAAATACATAAATAAATAATTTATTAATGACTTCCATACTGGGAGTTATAGTAGTAATATTGTTTTATTCATCTCTCAAGGTCAGCAAAAAATAAAAAATTGTGTACATTATATAATTCCGCGCGATATTTATTATCTAATACGCAATTACTCAATTTTCAACTCTAATTTTGTTGTATTTTTAGTTAATTATTAATAATCAATGAAAATTGAACGACCATAGCTCTATCTGGACTGATCGTAACAAATGGATATAAATTCATCGTCTTTTTCTAAGGAGCAAACTTAGATTTCCATGGAATAGGTATTAATTTTAGCTAACACCAAGAATTTCATGCCCTCTATTTCCTTGTTAGGTCTGTAGTAACTGAGCGAGTCTTGTCTAGTGGAATTATTCGCAATTGATTTATTTATCGGCATGTACGTTCCGTGGTAGGATTCAAAGTTGACTAATATCATATTAATGTGTGTTTGTCTCGACATTTTGTTATTTACTTGTTTTGTATTTATCAAGAAAAGCTGGTGCTTGCATTCTGTGTCTCTTAGGTAATGTATATATGTATGTATTTACAAAAAAAAATGTATTTGTGTATGTATATCAGCTGTCTGACACCCATAGTACAGGGTCTCCCTAGTTTGGGGTCAGATGGCCGTGTGTGAAAATGTCCCCACATAATGAATGTGATAAACAGTAGTTTGCTTTTAATGAAGAACGTATTACTTGAAAGAAAACCAATTCGTATGTTTTATTTTTGTAATTTGTACTAAACATTTATAGATCATTGATTGGAATTTATATAAAAAGCTTTTTTTAACGCTGATTAGGTTTTGTTAAACCCTAAGTATCATCATTTCAGCCGAAAGACGTCCACTGCTGGACATAGGCCTCCCCCAAGTGGACCCACATAGACCGGTCCCGTGCGACTCGCATCCAGCGGATCCCCGCAACCTTTACCAGGTCATCGGTCCACCTAGTGGGAGGCCTTCCAACGCAACGTCTTCCGGTTCGCGGTCGCCACTCTAGAACTTTTCGGCCCCATCGGCCATCTGTTCTGCGAGCAATGTGCCCTGCCCACTGCCACTTAAGTTAACCCTAAGTATAGTTTACCAAAATTCAGTGACCCAGTTGAAATCTTACTTGTGACTAAGTGTCATTATTTGTTATTACCAAGGGGTATCCTGTTACCCAGTAACTGGGTTGTGGAGGTCAGATAGACAGTCGCTCCATGTAAAACACTGGTATTCAGCTGCATCCGGGTAGACTGGAAGCCGACCCCAACATAATTGGGAAAAGGTTAGGCAGATAATTATGATTATTTTATTAGACTAAAAGTATTTTCCATTTATTTGAGCTAAACTTTGGATTTATGGTTTCTATTTATTTAAACACATTTTTTTATTTATTGTCTAATATTATCTTCACCAATAAAGAAGTATTAAACATTTGTGTTTAAATAAGCTTTTAAAATCTAAATCAAAAGTTAACTCAAGGTATTTATACACAGTCCAATTTCCGAGCCCAACACAGATGAAACTTAAGCCATCGATCAAAGTCATGTCGGTCCCTAAGGCCAGGCCAAAGCCACTCAGTCCACAAGTTAAATTGCTACAACACTTTGTCGTTTCCCGAATTAATTTAATGCATTGAACTTGCGAGTTTATGAATTGAAAATGTATTTTTTTTTGTGTAACGAAAATCCGGAGAGTAGGTGCAAAATAAACAAAAAAGAAAACATACGAGACCCAAGTTTTTTTTCATAATTCTGTGTTACTCCCATTGTTAAACTTGTCCGTATTCGTGAGTCCAAGGACCGTAGACTATTATGTATGTTAATACCTTATATTATAAAGAACAGTAAGCTATTAATATGTTTTGTTACTGGTGAGAGCGAGCCTCAAAAGATTTTACCCAAAAGTTTAATAATAAACAAATCTACTATTATAAAGAGGTACGTTTTGTAAGTTTGGATGGAGCAGGTAATCTCAAAAATATCCAATAGCGGAGTGTCATAGGATATGTTTTATAGTATTATATAATTATATTTAACGCGGAAAAAGTCGCGGACAAAAATTTGTTAGTCTATTTCTATATCTATACTGATATTATAAAGAGGATACATTTGAATTTTTGTATATAACGAATAAACTCAAAAACTACTAGTCCGATTTCAAAAATTTTTTCACCACTCGAAAGCTGCTTTATTGCTGAGTAACATAGGCTATATTGTATTATTAAAAAAATAGGGGTCCTTGAGAAAATTCACGCGGGCGAAGTCGCGGGGAAAGTGCTAGTGGGTAATAAAACAGTAATGCACAATAACTAATGGAAAGTTGTCTAGTAGTAGTAGTATGACGGGCTGGTGACCGCAAGTCCACGTCTCAGCGCGTATTTTGCGTACAGAACGTAACGTTGTATAACGATAACAAGGTTGATAATAGTAAGGTGTAAGTAGGAAATCACTGAATTCAAATAATTAAAAACAACAAAGCAAATATAACAAAGACGATGAATGCGAGAAATAATTAATTAATTAATCAGTTAAATATTTCACAAGATTTCATCACGACGCCAGATGTAAAGCAGAATAAGCGAAGGGTTACAATTAGCCCTTAAAATAATAAAAAAGTGTAAGGGGAAACAAAGATAATCCTTTTAAATACTTCTTAAGGTTTTATGTCTCCTTTACTGTTAAATTTAAAGATTTTGCTCATATAAAGCTATATGCTATGATTAGAGATAACCAAGCTACTGATACAAAATAACAGGTGTTTGAATATTTAGGACGTGATGTGCCAAACGCAATTGGATCTACTTTTTCGGTCAGGAACTAAACCACACACATGGCCAAAATAGTACTTACACAGAAAATGTTTGACTAAACAAAACATTTCCACGACATAGTTACCAACCCACAGTAGTAGGATAATGGATCTTATTTGTTTATTCTTATGTGGTCCTTATGTCATCCTCAACATTAGGTCTAATTAGAAAGTACCAATTTTTAGTAGTTTAGGTGAGCTAGCACAGAAGGTAGTGTCTACTAGGTCATGTGAAGTACTGCTAATTCGCGCACTTTCACACTCACTACAAAGAATATAAAGTAGCATCTAGTGCTCCAAAGTTAAAAAAAGTTCAATGAGCTGTAGGTTTACTAAAGAAAGAATAGCCAGGCTCATGTGACAGTGGGCTTGGTACATTGCCTGAAGAGATGACGAACAATAGTACACAGATGGAGTGGCGGCCGCGTATTATGCAGTTGGCAGGTCCCCCTTACAAGGTGGACCGAAGATCTAGTGAAGTAGAAGTCACTGGGGAATCTTCAGGTTGATATGATGAAGATGATAAAATTAACCTGAAACTAGTTTCGGTAAAGCTTGGTATTGGTAAAGCCAATACAAAGATCCAGATTAATATTTACATAGCATAGCTTCGCATAAGGTATCAAGCCTTCGCCGGTTCAATTTTAACATCGCCGTAAAAACAGGATTATATTCATAACAGATAAAATATTTTAACTGCCTTCTTGAGTTTTATTTGTTTATGTAATCAATGTGGCGCCACTTGGGGGAGGCCTATGTCCAGCAGTGGACGTCTTTTGGCTGAAATGATGATGATGATGATGATGTAATCCCAGTTATTGTTCTTAGGCAATTTTATTGCGTGCGCTATTTTTAAGTGGCCATTTTCCTAAATCGGTTGCGCAATTTAATTTCAGTCGTTAATTTTAGATGAAGATTTTTATAATATTAGTAAAAAGACTAAGAATTTTTATTTCTTATTTATAAATTAATCAAAAATTCGTATCATCAATGAAAATTTTAACTGTCAAATAGAAAGCGATGGCAATCTTGTAACTCAGTGTCATACAAAATTCGTTCAAAATTTCATTCACAGTACATTATTAGAAAAAAAGCTCATTTAAATTTTTACACACACCCCAAAACCCCAGTTTGATGTGATGTCACGGTTGTAATCTTACTCTGATTGATGGCATCCTATTGTGTACCAACAATGAGATTCAAACCACCACAATACAAACACCTCATTTATCAAATAGGGACCAACAACTGAGAGGTCTATATAATTTGAACTGTTTAGTTCGAAGACACACATCCATATTACTCTGAGCTCTGTTTTAGAACATTCTTCTAAGTATTACGGGTCTATTGATATTTGTTTATTTTTTGGAAGTTGTACATGAATAATTCATATAATATCGTGTAGATATGCTCAGCTTGATGAGGTGTCACATTATTCACAATTTGCGACGGATACCTTAATACGTTTTTGTATTATGTGTGTAATTTTGGAATAAATCATGTCATCCATATAAAAAAAACAAATACGGTACTGATACTCAATTTTGCTTCATATGGTTGCTTAGCTTTATTTGCCTCCAAAAAAGATTTTTAGAGTATTCCAAAATAAAAAATGAATACTGAAACTGTAATAAAACAGTTTATAATAATAGTACTTCGACCTGGTGATAGTACAAGCATAAATCTAAGTGTGAACATTTCTAGAAAACCGCTTTTAAGCTTCAAACCACTGACCAAAGTACCAGGTACGTTCCTGTTTTAATACTTATTTACCTGCTACATAAAGAATCAACAAGTCAAATCAGAACTAGAATAATAAAAACTATGCTAAACCAGCTAGTTTTACGACTACCGTCTCTACTGTGCGTTTGCTGGATTCCACAGGGATAACTTTATTCTTATCTGTGAAGCAATCCACAGATGTGCAAAAAAGATGGAGGTTATTACTTAATACAATAATAAAAGGCACTTTAAAGGTTCCCGAAAATACTAGAGGAAAACCTTTAGGTAGGCCCGGCTAAGCTCAATGCTGCGGGCTACCTAAAGTTTTTCCTCTCGTTAATCTGATTAATATAATCTTCTACAAGTCGATCATATCTTTCATTCAACGTAGCTTAGACTACTAGTGTAACTCAAGTGTTATAGTACCTACTCGTATACTAAAATTTATGCCGGTACTTTGAAGACTTTTCTAAATTAATATTACAAACAGTTTTTTATTTTTATTTTTGTATGTTTGTTTGGAGTCACACAAAAATACTTTATTGATTTTAAACACTCTTTCGCCTAAGAAAGGTCAGCGAATAAAACAAGTTAATTTTTTTTATAGAAAAGCTAGGGTTCCGAAAGAAAATTAACGCGAGGGAAATCGCAGGAAAAGTTCAAGTCATAAATAAAATTGTGATTGTGTTTACTTATTGGTCCCGAAAATGGGTTGTTAATTAAATTGCAAAAAAAAGTAAAAAAAAACATTTACGTTAATAAGAATAGGACCCTACTTTAAAATAAATGTATTGATTTAACGCTGGAATATTATTAGGTATGTGAGCAGTTTGAAGATCTATAGTTAAAATACCAAATTTTGATCTCTTTAACAATTATGCTGTCAAGGTATATCCCAACCTGTAAATCCATACTACCATACTTTATATATGTAGTTTATCCATACTAATATTATAAATGCGAAAGTAACTGTGTCTGTTACGCTTTCATGATGAAACGGCTGAACCGATTTTGATGAAATTTGGTAAGAAATTGGTTTTAACCCTGGGGAAGGACATAGGCTAATTTTTAATCAGCGACTTCGTCTGCATCCACTGTAACCGACATTCACGCGGACAAAGTCACGGGCAAAAGCTAGTATAATATCTATACATATAAGAAAACAGTAAAAAAACTGTGTCTGTACATTGAATATTTAAAAAAAAAAATAATTGAGGGGGGTTTAGGAACAGTAATGGAGCACGAATCCAAAAAAAAAAATCTGTCTTTTTGTCTGTTTGTTTGTACACGCTAATCTTCGGAACTGCTGGATGGATTTGAATGTTTTTTTTTGTTGTATAGGTATTAAGTCTGGGCAACATATAGGCTATAATTTATCTTGGAAACTTGAACACCTGATGCAGATCCGCAACAGACCAGCTAAACTATAAGAGACACAAAAATGGTACCATAGCATAAATTGTTCCACGTGATGAGCATATTCTGCTGAGAGAATAAATTTGAAGATCTGGAACACCTGATGTGGAACTCCAAGAGCCCAGCTATACCATAACACATAATAGGAATGACGTCTTAGCAAAAGTTGTTCGGTCTGATGAGCATTTCCTGTTGACTTATAAAATTCGAAGATCAGAAACATCTGATGTGGAAATCAAAGCTATCACTAATTTTATTACTGTAAAGCTGTCACTAATTTCACTGTATATTATAAAATAACATAAGCTGGGAGTACCTCCACGCGGTGAAGGCGGTAACAGTTTAGGACTGATTTTTGATGACGCTGGTCAAAACTCCCTTTTTTTTATCGTTTAAATATGACTTCCTGCTTATGTTATTTGAGTGTTTAATTTCCTTTACACGGTAGTCTACCCGGTAACGTAGGGGAGCAGTCACTTAGATTTTAATTGATCATGTATCTCTTCACAATAAAACTATAACCATGCTTAGAAAGAGGTCAAATCTTTCCCGATGTTCCAAAGGAGCTAAAAGATTGAGGATCATAAGACCCCAAGAATCGACCAAAGAGGTCAGGAGAGACTTGATGCTGTTCGAGAACATCAGGCTGCAAATCGCTCCGTAGAAAACTCTTCAGATCGCGAAGCACGTCTTAGTTTCTCAGCGTATTTACGCATCTACATCCAGGTCTCTAGAGACAAGTGGGGAACGTGATGCGCGACTGACCGCTGATCGTGAACGTCACGCATTGTCTCGCGAGTCGGAGACGTTCACGAATAGAGAATTGCGCTTAAGTTCCAAGCGTATCTACGCATCGACTTCTAGGTCTCTAGAGACAAGTGCGGAACGTGATGCGTGACTGTCCGCTGATCGTGAGCGACATGCATTGTCTCGCGAATCGGAAACGTTTACCGATACAGAATCACGCTTGAGTTCTCAGCGTATTCGCACATCTACTAACAGGTCTTTTGAAACGAGTGCTGATCGAGATCATACATTGTCCCGAACACGCACATAAAATATTCATAATCAGTTAGAAAGTAAGAGAGAAAGAATTGCTGGAGTACGGCATGAAGAGACAAAAGAAGAGCGCAACGAACGTTTGAATTCTGATCGACTTCGACATTCTCTGAACAGAATGTCGATATCATCTAAAGAATCGGATGTGTCTCAGATATAGCCGTAGGACATGGCGACCTTCCTTGGGTTGATAAGGAACGGAGTGCATTTACGTATACTCCTAAGATTGACTACGCCACATATTCCGCCATCGGAGGTATGATTCAAAATTGTACTTTTTGAACATCTCGAATCGTATCGCGCATCCCGTTGGTTTCCCGTCCCCGGGCTCTTAGAATTCGACATCAGACGTATCAGATCTTCGATTTTGCCGACCCCGTTGTCGCTGGCATAAGCAACAGGATCCGCGTACGAAGTCGCGGGCGGAAGCTAGTATATAATATAATAATATTATAAATGCGAAAGTAACTCTGTCTGTTACGCTTTCACGATGAAACGGCTGAACCGATTTTAATGAAATTTGGGATGAAGATAGCTTGAACTCTGGGGAAGGACATAGGCTACTTTTTAATCCGCGATAACCGACATTCACGCGGACGAAGTCGCGAGTAAAAGCTAGTAAGCAATAAAGATATCGACCATCAATATTAATTCGGTCCAAACTGGATACGAAACGAAATCTCTTCAGTTTCTTTAAAGAAAGTCCAATTTATTACGTAAAAGCTGGATTCTCACATCCTCGGTGATTGTAGTAATAAATTATGTATTCGAGTTATAAAACCATCCGCGCCAATGGCTGAGATTTCACTGATCCAGCTTGTTTTAATGGCGCACTAAGGAAACCTAGCTTAGAGGAGATCTAGTGTTTGTGTAAAATGGAGAGCATGTTCGAAGCCATAAAGTTTTAGGTAAATCAAGAGATTCCATTTTTAAGTGGAAAATAAACTAAAAATTTTAATTTCTTAACTTTCATAGGCAATACTTAAAGTAATACAGTACGTAGTATAGTAATTAAAAACAAAGAGTTAAAAAAAACTAGGAAAGAAAAAGGAGAACATAAAGATAATATATATCCAAACATAAACAAATATTTTAAACATAAAAAAGGATCAATTGATTGTTGATTAACTTTTGTCCTGGAGTTGAATATTTAAACTCATAAACTATTCAAATCTTTAATAGTTAACTAGCTTCGACAATTAATTGGATAAAATAACAACTTAGTAGATTTTATTAAGTATTTAACAAAAATAATAATTTCATCACCGGAGGTCTTGCTTATAATTCTTTTTTTTAACTTCACTTAAAATGAACGTTAATAAAATATTTGACACCTCTGGACTTAACGAAAACAAAACAATTTTTTCCTTATTTTTTAACTGTATTCTCTTTTTTTATTTGCTAACCAATTTCCAGATCCGTGTGTGACTGATGTCACTATCCATGCACTCGCTTCAGAATTATTCATGAACACTTCAGGACTTCGAGATTTTGATTTGAGGGTTCAAGATAAAATTAACGTTTTATTTTCGTACATTGAATTTATTATTTAATTGAATTAGCCCCAATTCATTCTGGACCCATTTTCAGAAGAAGTAAGTGCTTTCCGATTTCTGGAAGTCCCAGACTAGTTCCAAAAAATCTTAGGATCTCAGGCTTAGGATATCTTTATTTATTATTATTTATTTATACTTCATGCACAAAGGTACAAAGGCGGACTTAATGCCTTAGGCATTCTCTACCAGTCAACCAAGGATGGTGAAGAGATAATATGGCAGGTGCATTACAAAAAGTAATATTCAAAAAAGTTAAACAAAAAAAAAATATATATAAACTACCCATACATAATTATATCTTGGAATACATATACACCGAAGTCCGATCCGACCGATCTTTTGTGGCATATTTTACGTCTCCGTGGACCAAGCCACGTCTAGAAGCAAGTAAAACATAACTTGACAAGACATTGCAAATATCGTCTATTTTTTTTAATCCCGAAACTCCTGATGGTCGTAAAGGTTGTTGAAGATACGGATATCGAAAAATATCATCTTTTATAACTTCGACTGAAGAATTATGCTATGAGAAAACAAGCAATATATCTTAAGAAAAGTTGTATGGTATATTATTTATCGCGACATTATAATACTGAGTTCTAAGTTTCTCTTACATTAGCGTCGCAGCTTCGCTTCGTCCTTGCCCTTCAACAAGTTCTAAGTCAAGGACAGATGCACCCACGGCACGTGGAAACTGTTCTAGAATTTAATGCTGCTGTGTGTTATTTTTCAGTTATGTTGTATTTGTTAGTATGTTTTATAATATTCCTTATTTTAGTACAATATTGAATGAAAATTTGCGTGATTGGGGTAAATAAACAGTTTGCTTTCTAAACAATTAGTTTTATTTCTCATTAAAACGTATTATGTAGGTACAGACGCCAGAACATCGAGCGATACCAAACTGTAAAATTTTTCCTATTGGATATGAACCTTATTGTTTTGTAATAAAGTTGAAAATGAAAGAAATTTGACAGATTGTTGTAGCTTGATGTGCTGGCCTCTGTACATAGAAAAGGCGGCAAGTAAGTAAAAATGGGTTACCATAGATTATGTAGAATCATGGAAGGACGAGAGGCGCCACCGGTACATGGTGGACATCCCACCCACACGCACAAAACGTTTTGGAAACACATTCATTGTGCGTACTGCTAAGGAGTGGAATTCCCTGCCTGAGTCTGTGTTTCCTGATAGCTACAATCCGGGAGTCTTTAAGTCAAGAGTGAATAGGTTACTTCTAGGCAAGCGTGCTCCATCTTAGACCGCATCATCGCTTCCCATCAGGTGAGATAGTGGTCAAACGCATGACTATCAAATGATAAAAAAAAAAAAGATTAAGACTAAAATGGTTACGTTCTATTATTCTAACAAATACCCATACTTCTTATAAACCGATGTAACAAAATAAATATTTGAAAGGATGTCAACAATATCTGCCCAATTTAGTACAGAAGGTACACTTAGTGGCATAAAATACACTAGATTACACTGATTAATATTGTAATCTTAAATTGTTCATATAGTTGCCCGGGGAAGAGAATAAAATAATTTTTATCGCAATAAAAAGGATGCCATTTTAGCACTCTACAAAATAACCACCTTACTTAATAAAAAAAACTGTCGAGTTTCTTTTTTCTTCTGTCAAACGCAGTTTCTTCTGTCAAACGCAGAAATGAACGGAATGACATGTGTGATGTGTCAACACAAACAAAACAAAATGACATTTACAAATTGTCAACCCGAATGACAACCAAATGAAACGCAATCGTGCTTTCATAGTTGCCACGTGTTTTAATTGTATTAGGTTATATTTTAATAATTAGCTAAAATGATTTATGAATAAAAGTACAATTATTTTCGAATTTCTCTATTTTATTTTTTCTCTACGCTTTGGTGCACGTTTACCTCGAGGCACATATTTGGGCAAAGTTGTACGGGATTTTGTTGACCTCCTTTGGTATGTTTATTTGTGATGGATAAACTCAAAAAAATTCTAACTAATTTTCAAAATTCTTTCACCCATAGGAAGTTAAGTTATTCCTGAGTGCTATAGCGTATACTTTACTATCAAAAAATTAGGGATCCCTCGGCAAATTCACACGGACGAAGTCGCGGGCAAAGTGCTAGTACGGTTAGCAACTAAAGTAGATTAACACTATAACATTTTCATATCCTCAAAAAAGACACAAAAACAAATAAAATGTAAGTAATACTTTACAGTATTTCAGGTCATGATTAAGAGTTTATTTTATCTTGATTTTCTATCCTGTCCGTATTTACTTCTGCTCAAGAATGTTGTTTTATAAACCTGAAGTCTTAATCGACTTTCGTTGCTGACTGTACCATACACTTTTGCCGCTGTTAAACGTTTTAGATTGCCGATTTTTCTAAAATAACCTTTACGGACGAAAGGATGGCCCCCACAGATATAGATAGACCTAGATAACGCAAGTATCACGATCTGTATGAAAACCAAGCGTGCCATTTTTTGGACGTCACAATGTAATACGAATGTTTTTCCTTATTATTCCTTATTACCAGGTATTACTGAGGGTATTAGATTAAAGATAATTGTTTTTTAAATTAATTACGCATAATATTAATCACGAAATGACTTACCGATGGAAGGAAACGTTTACTTTATTTTTATTACTTACGATTTTTTATCGTAAGTTAGGCACGAAAATAGGCACGCGAAGTAGTTGCTCTTGCGTTATCTAGGTCTATCTATATCTGTGATGGCCCCTATAACATAGGTTTTCCTAGCATCGGGGTAATTATTAAAAAAATTGAGCACAAATGTAATTTAATAATGTTATGCATTGTAATTCTTCTTTTTTTTTGCATTAGATATTATTATTAATAACTAGTGTTGTTACATTTAGTCTTTTATTTAGTCTTGTAAACCGTAACTGTGTTAATTAATGTAACTGGTGTTACCGTTTTAATTAACAAAAAACAATAAACAATACATTAACCCAAGAAAATCGTTACAAAGAAAAAAAATACACAAAAATATAATAAAATAGAAGGAATCCACAATTATTAAGTTTTTGTAAACTGCGAATTGAACAAGCACCTTTTGTCAAATTCCACGCGTACGAACTCGCGGGTAATAGCTAGTCATTCACTAAAATGACAAGCTGCTAAAATGTGAAAACTGCATGGCGACAATGACGTAGGTGATGCAAACGCTGATAACGCCAAACGGTAAATTGATATTGATGGGCACAGTGCGACAGATCGTGAAGCTAAACGGACGCGAACGCACATATTGGAGAGCTATCTCCAACTCAAACCGGAGGGAGTGATCTGAAAACAATTGTTATATTATTATTATTTTGACGACACGGTTGGCGCAGTGGCTGAGCGATCGACTGCTGCGCAGCGTGTTGCGGGTTCGATTCCAGCCCAGGGTAAATATTTGTGTGATGATAATAATAATAATAGTAAGCGGTACTCCTGGACACGGCCCGTATAGTCAGGAGATTCCTCTCTCAGGAGCCCTGACCACCGGTAGCTTGGACCTGTTCCCGATACCGGTGGGCTACATTTTTTTATATTTTTAAATGTTTTTTTTTTTTTTTACTAATATTTAAAAATGTAATTTAATATGTTAAGATAATGAATGAACGGGAATAATAATAATAATAATTTATTTCTCACCACAATATAGGTACATTAGAGAGGTAAAGATACATAAAGGCTATTATTATACTGTGGGGGACTGGTGCCTAAACTAGACGAGAGGTCTGTATTTCAGGACATCAGGTCTCCACCCCTTGGGTAAACTTACATTTTATAATTATGAGCACTTGTGTTTGCCTTGTGTCTGGGTGTTGTTTATCTATATATGTATGTATTTAAAATATATTTGTGTATGTATATCAGCTGTCTGACACCCATAGTACAGGGTCTCCCTAGTTTGGGGTCAGATGGCCGTGTGTGAAATGTCCCCACATATTATAAAAAAAAAAAAAATATATGTTAGGTACTGTAAAAGTCCGAATATTGTTTAATTTTAGGTTTTAACAGTAAATCTTAGGATTTACCTACACGAGTCGGTAAATGTAAGAATATATAAAAAAAGGATTTTATCGGGCTTTTACCACTAGAATTTAGTACGTATTCTAGGTTTTACCAGTGACGGTTAGTAAATGTTGGTATTGGGAATAAAGCGATAAGTACTTCTTCATCATTTATTTCCAACAACGACGTCAGGGGCACCCCGAGATTCGGTTTGGTTAGGTTCCTTTAAACCCTGCTAGAGGAGCTCCGTCGACCTGACGTCGACCGTCCTTGTGCCAATTTTGGTTACCGTTTCAGACAGTCGTAAATTGTTTTTTCCCCTTAATGCAGCTTCTCACTATTGGTTTTCGACTCATTATCATTTTGTTATGACGAAAGCGGAATCTGACCAAAACTACGTTTTCTGAAATGTTTATTTCAACATTTACCGTGTTTAAGGCAAATCCTAAGATTTACCAAGTGGATGGTGGTAAAAGTTCGAATTAAACAAGGATCATAGAAGGGTTCGGACTGTAAACAGTCCGGACACAACAGTCAGGGTCTTAAGATTTACCGTAGTTCAGGTTTTTACAGTAACAATATATACATCATCATCTTCCTTTCGTTGTAGCCGTGATAGCCCACAGGTTAAGGCTGCTCTCTCGAAAAAAGCTTGAAAGAAGCATGCAGATGAAACAACTTTTCGTCGGCATTCACAGAGAAATTACATCTGAAAATGTTTAGTAATTTGGTTTAGCCACAATTTTTCTATCGGTATCACATAATAAGAAAAAAAAAAGTCAAATCACCTCCAAATCATTGAGATGAACTTCTTACTTTTCTTTCTTCAACGGACTTCTTAATTTCTTCATCAAAAGAGTATAAAAAAATATTTACTGCTTTGCAACACAAAGGAAAATGATTTGGTTTTGTTACTTTTTACAAATATGTATTATTTTTATTACAATAAATTAAAAATGCGTCCGATTAATAAAGACTGCGTCTACATCACCCCCGCACTCGTCCACAAATTCAGTACGGGCCAAATGCTCAAGGTTATTGGCATGTATACAAGCCTTAAGGCGCCCGTCTCTCATGCACCGGGTTGTAAGTTTGCAATCGGGCACGAACAAGTACCAATATGACTTTTTCAATTTCATACGTATCTCCAAAATCTTGGACATCAGTGACATCGGTGAAGGAAAACATCGTGAGGAAAACTGGTCTTATAATTAATACTAGTACGACTACTATTATTGAACTTATTTATGTATATGTAGTTTTAACTATTTGTGTTATTTTTGCTATCACCTGCAATGCCATGCCTGCCATGTTATCTCTTTACCAATCTTGGTTGAGTAGTAGAGAATACCTAAGGCTGCCTTTGTACCTTTGTGCATGAAGTAAGTAATGATATGTCTCAATCGCCAATCCGCCACCCCGTTTACCCTGCAGTGGAATAGTTATAGACTGGTATTGCTTTATTGACATGATAACGTCTTATAAATCGATGAACACCGGCTGCACGCACGAAAAAGTGTCACGTTCCGCCTGAGCCTGAGCGTGCAAGCGAGATCGAGCAACAAGCGATAGAGAGGCACGATCGGCCCAAGCAATAAGCTCCGCCCACCTCGACGGAAGCCATTATTTGCATTTCTTTGACGTTATCACGTAAAACTAAAATTGTCGTCCGTAAACCAATTTTACAGACAACCAATTTTGTTTTAAGTTGTTTCTTCTTAGTCGTACACTCCTGGCGGAGTGGTCGTGGTCATAGATCGTCTTTTACTTTTGTTGCGGCTTTTGCGAGACTTCTCCATCTCTCTCTGTTCGCGGCACTGCTTGTACACTCTACCAGGGAACACTTCGTCATCGATTTAATAAGGTATGTCTATCTTGTGGGTTTATGTTGTATTTGTTCAAGTAATATACATTATCACGATTTTTTTTATAAACATATAAATGCTATCTTAGTATTTCTAGTAAAATCATGCTGAACATAATCTATTCATCGTTTCATCGGGTTTTCTTTATTGTTATCCACATTCATTATAAAAATCTCGACCACTTTTATTATTTTTATATATACTGCATCATTATTTATGACCAAATAGTTATTATAGTCACCGGAACAGCGAATCAACTGGGTAATAAGCGTAGATTTGATTTCATCTATTTCATTGCTGATCATATCTGCGATAAACGCCGGTAATGCTGCCATAAGCATAGAAATGATAATCTCCAATGTCCAAGGGAATAAGGGGATTGAAATGTCCTGAAAGAAGAAAAAATACGTAATAATGTCGCTAGGAAATTAAACACTCAAATAACATAAGCCCAAAGGCATATTTATTCAATAAAATAAAAAAATAAATGGGAGTTTTGGCCAGTAGAGTCAAATTTTCAATGATATACCATCGTCATCGAAAATCAGTCCTAAACTGTTACCGCCTTCACGGCGTGGAGGTACTCCCACCTTATTATAATATACAGCGAAATTAGTGATAGCTTTACAGTTAAATTTTAAAAATGACAGCTTTGATTTCCACGTCGGATGTTTCTGATCTTCGATTTTTAAGTCAACAGGAAATGCCCATCAGGCCAAACAACTTTTGCTAAGACGTCATTAATGTATGTGTTATGGTATACCAGTGCTCTTGGAGTTCCACATCAGGTGTTCCAGATCTTCAAATTTATTCTCTCAGCAGAAAATGCTCATCACGTGGAACAATTTTTGCTATGGTACCATTTTTGTATCTCTTATAGTTTAGCTGGTCTGTTGCGGTTCTGCATCAGGTGTTCAAGTTTCCAAGATAAATTATAGCCTATATGTTGCCCAGACTTAATACCTATACAACAACAAAAAAATCATTCAAATCCGTCCAGCAGTTCCGAAGATTAGCGTGTACAAACAAACAGACAAACAGACAGACTTTTTTTTTTGGATTCGTGCTCTATTACTGTTTCTAAACCCCCCTCAATTATTTTTTTTTTAATATATTCAATGTACAGACACAGTTTTTTTACTGTTTTATTATATGTATAGATTAGACAATTTGATGTAGTTTCCTAATAGAATCCTAAGTATAGTTAGAGTGAGATCAAGACTATACTTAATTTTTTTATGATTTTTAAACATTTTCAGGGGCTCTATACTACTGTATTTTTAAAGTGAATGCTATGAAGTATCACTCAAAGGTTGAAGTTGTATTTTTAATTTCATTAATGTCAATACTTTCTCGTTTGAATTTAACATTGGAAACACACTTAACAGAATTGAAAAGTTTTTATATACTAGTCTATAAAATAACTTTAATATCCCCAGTAGCGCTGAGTTTGTATTCGTTAAAAACTATTCTACGAATTTTCATATGGTTTTTCTATTTGAAAGAGGAATTGTCTAGGAAGGTTACAGGCTATAATTTTTATATCGCCAATGCTGTCCCACTGCTGGGCAAAGGCCTCCCCCAAGTCCTTCCAGGAACTTTTGTACAGCGCCATTTCGAACCAGCCCTCGTGGTACGCGTCCAGGTCATCTCGCCATCTCTTTTTGGGACCCATTGCGTGGAGATCTCGCCCAGCGGTCACTGTGCACCGACCCGCTCAGCGAATCCCACTTAAACCTGCCAGTCTTTTTGCCTAAATATAATTGGGAAAACCGTAAATTGACGCGGACGAAGTCGCAGGCAAACGTTGTATTTATAATTACAAAACAATACGATGTTCCAATCAACTCTGTTATGACTTCAGCATTATTAAAGCTTACGTATAAAAATATAAATTAAACACCTGCACCTTGTAACATACCTACCTTATTTGCTCAAACTTCTATGTAATATTTTTTTTTTCTGTGCTAAACTTTTATTTCGTTGTTTAAATATTATTTATTTACTACATTCAAAAGAATTAAATATGTACAAAGCTTAAAAATAAATTAAAAAATATATTTATATTATGTACAATGGAGGGCTCACAGGGCATCAAAAAACTCGTCTAATCTATCTTGACAAATCCACAAGTCAATGTTGATATTACATTTGACATGGTTTCATTGGATGTGATTTAAGTAGACATCATTTCAGGTTTGAAATACTTTAAAAATATTGCTTAGGTGAATAATTTTGAAACTGTTTAAAAAGTATTGTTAAAACTTGTAACCGGATTTGGCCTTTGAAATGAGCGATTTTTTTTTGGTTTTCCGCAAGTATTGTTGTTTGGTCCTCTTGTATGCATATTGAATTCATCAACTCGCTCGTTTTTGATTATTGAATAATTATAGAAAATATAATTACTTGTTCTATTTGTAACTTTCAGATAGACACTTATCTCCATCGACATCATTTTCATAACATAACACAAATATTATGATGTATTTCTATAACAGATAGCAATGATACAGAATATGATAACAACATACAAATAAGAACTATGATGTATACGTACGAGCTCTGAAAGTAAATAATTCTCGAGATACACGTATGATATATGGAGGATATTTGTTTGATATAAATATATACAACGAGCTAAGAAAAGGTCCGCTTATAGATTATGGATGCGGCAAGCAGCTCTGCTCAAACCAGGCAGCGAGGAACAAGACAAGTAGGCCTAGCCAAGTTACAAACGTTTCGTGTAGAATCTCTTTCTACAATATTTAACGCCTCGTCGTAATCCATTTTTGATTTTCGATCACGTGACTTATCGTTGAGATGTCGTCATTCCGATACATTCGATTAGTTTTCTATTAGCGTTATAGATTGTAGATTGTCAATTTGGGTATTTTGGCTAGGGCCCAGGGTCTACGATAGAATTACCATTAAAATATGCCTGTTCACTCTTGCTTTGAAAGTTGCTGACTTACATACACTAGGGCTTTCATATAAATAGGGATGGACACCTTGTAGGGAGTTCCGCACTCAAGCTGTACGCATAGTGAAAGTTAGTTGAAAAGAAGCACAGGGTTCGATATCAATGTGACTTTTTCAATTCATATGCACTTTCTTAGGGCTTGCAAATATTCGACAATTTTGCAATTCGAATATTCGATATTTTTTTGGGGCATATTCGAATAATTCGAATATTGTTCGAATATTAAATAAAAAAATTAAGTTTTATAGAAATCATGTTCTTTAATTTCTAAATAGTCTTTATTCTCTAAATCAAAATAATACTATTTAAAGCTAACGCAATGTTACAAAAACAATTAATAGTTATTTGTTATACAAGAGTGCAAAGTTGCTTTTTAACCGCGTGTTCAATTTTGATGACCGAGCAAGCGAAGGATTCTAAAATTGAATCACGAGCGCAGCGAGTGATTCAAAATTAGAATCCTGAGCGTTAGCGAGGGAATCAAAAGAGCACGAGGTGAAAAATCTTTGCACTCGAGTGCAACACGTAACTTTTCATTCCACCTCAGCGAGGAAATGACTAAATGCAAAAAAAAAACGTTTACAAAGTCTGAGTTTTTAACAAATTAAAAAAAAGTTGTATGATATATTCGGCACCATAGAGGTAGCAGTAAATAGGTTTAATGTTTTTTTTTAATTCACAAACTTAGTGCACACGATGTTCTGAATTCAATTTACTTTATCCTCTAGAGAATAAAAACGGCTTTTCCACTCAGATATTGAAGATAAATTTACTTTATCCTCTAGAGAATAAAAACGGCTTTTCCACTCAGATATTGAAGATTAAAAATACTCTTTCCGAGATGGTGGGATGAAAAATATTTTTTTTCTGTTATAAGAACACAAAGGATTAGAATATTTAGAATAGCTAACATTAAACTGCAAATAATCAACTAGTTTCATCAAATAACATAGCTAACACAATAATCAACGTATTTTTTTGTAAGAATTTTAATGGTCAACTTAATTGTACTGATAATATTAAATATTAAAATAAACCATAGTTATCAAAATAAACTAATCTTGTTTTGTTTTTCAACCTTGGACACAAACACAACACAGTCTTATAAAATCGGTTATGAATATTGTAATAATATAGTAAATAAAATCAAACAAAACAATAACAAGTAAGTAACGCAATTAAACCTTCGATGCAAAATCGTTTTCTTAATGTTAAATAATCAATGTCACACTAACTATGTGTGATATTAATATAATGTGTGTTAATTTAACATTAAATCTTAGTGATTACAAAAATAATAAATCACGAGATCAGATCACGAACGACGTTGATCGTTGACCTTGTTTGGACGGCGTGCATGAACGTTGAATTTTGTGTGCACATCAGATTGTTGAGTTTTGTTTTCTAGGAATCGGTCGAATTTTCGAATATCGTAAAATTTCTATTCGAATATTTGAAACAGTTGATTATTCGAATAATTCGAATATTCGAATGTTCGAATGCAAGCCCTACTTTCTACATCGGCGAAAGTAAACATGATGAGGAAACCTCGTCTTAAAATTAGTGTAAGGGAGTACCTATGTAGAAGAAGAGTCCTTTTTTACCTTTCGCATGCCTAATGGTAAAATGTACTGCACCCATATTTGCGAAATAAATTATCTTATCTTATCTTTGTCCTGTAGTAGGATAATAACGGCGGGTATTTTATATTTATTTTAATTTATTCATTCATCATCACCATCTGCCTAGCCTTTTCCCAACTATATTGGGGTCGGCTTCCAGTCTTACCGGAAATTAATGAATGTTGTCATTTTGATTTATTTCTTATTTTTCTTTAAATGTTTCACTCTTTCTATTGCTATTGGCGTTCCTCTTCCCTTGTGCTTTTCCTCTTCTTTGTTGTTTTACAAAATTGTGATATCCAGTCTTTTTTTCTCAACTTCATGTGTAAATAGAATTGAACGGGAGTTTGCAAATGTGATGACGCACATTAGGCTTTCATTTCCCACCGATGTGAAAGGGGATTGATCGCTCCCATTTGTTTCATCGCTTTGTCTCGCAAATTCACGTAATGTAGACTTTCGGAATTGGCACATCATCTCTTTTCATATTCACTTATATTCAAATTCAGTTATTTGGTACCGGATTAAATGGATTGGTTTGTTTTGGAGCTGGAACTACATTTTTCTTTTTATGTTGAAAATAGCTTTTCGATTGTAAAGGAATATTTAGTACTTCTAGGTGTATGTCAACGTGAAACTAGTTTTATTACCAGTGGTTGAATGTCTTTATCTATCTTTATAATAAACATGAATGTTTGTCCTTTAAGCGATTCTAAACCATCGATCTTGTTGTAATTAAACTTAGGTGGGTTATTATGCTAAGGTTCTTGGCTTAAAAAAGATAACGCCAGGAATATTGTAGCATATGGCAGCAGTTAGTATAATATACAAATTAAGGATAAATTACTTCGAACTTTTACATCTAGTAGGTACCTATATAGGGTGACTGGTAATTAGTGTACGATACTTAAACACGTGATTGTGTTCATGATAACAAACAACTTTCCCGAAGAAAAAATGTTTTTTGTACTGGTTCACTTTTATCACAATAACACAACAGCCGTATGAAATTCACGCGTGCGCACGCCTGTGACCTAAAGTGAAACAAAACAAAAAAAAAAAATTCTTCGGGAAAGTTGTTTGTTATCATGAACACAATCATATGTTTAAGTATCGTACACTAATTACCAGTCAGCCTATATAATAAATAATCTGTGAATATTTTTTTGAATTTTTGTTAGTATTTCCATACGCACGACTTAATTTTGTTCTTAAATTAAATAAAAGAAAAATAAGACTAGGTACAGTACGATTCAAACTTAATGGCGGCTCTGAACACGAGGCGAGTGGCTGCGCACTAACAATTTCACGTGACAGAGGGGTTGAGGGGCGGGGTACTGCGCAACCAACCGCTCACTTCGTAGCCGCCATTAAGTTTGAATCGAACTGTATAATAAAAATTCCTTAAGTAATTTAAATTAGCTCTAATTTAATACTCAAGACTCAGTTTCCTGTGTCATTTTTTAACAGGATAAAACAAGTAGGTTCAAAAAGGAACACATACTTACGATTAATAATAAAACAAATTCTCTTCTATTAATTGAATTGGCAGATCACAAACAACATACATTATAAAGGGGTACAATTACACACTAGTAGCATAGATTAATGATAAACACATTGTATACAAGATATATCAGGTAGCTAAGCAAACAATATGTTCCTGTATAGTTTCGCATTAGACAAATTGAGGCCTCAGGCGATCTGCCGCACTGTTTAGTTACACCACTTTGAAGATACAGGGTAGGTAGAGGTAGTCATAATACCTCTATTTTTGAAGGTACTTACATAGGCTTAAAGGATAACTGTATTTTCGTAGTATTTTTCACTTTGATATTCTTTTGGATTGGAGTACAAACGTGTGCGGAAAGAGTTTGCCAGATTTAAACCAATAAATAATATTGTGCCATATGTACAATATATACACGCTTTTGAGGCTTTAGATTTATTTATATATAAGAGAGCTGTAATGACAGCATGCTCCGAATATTTTTTTATTAATAGACAGATTTTGGTCAATATGTACTAGGTACTTATACTCGATCGAAGAGAATGTGGATAGATCGAGTTCATCTGAAATCGATGAAATTTGAAGGCATGAAAAGGGTAACCTTAATTTAAAAATGAGACAAAGAAGTTATTTGATGGGAAACTAACTAACCACAAGACCACAAGAAAACCAACTACCAAAGCCTTTTCCCAACTATGTTGGGTACGGTTTCCAGTCTAGCCAGATGCCGCTGAATACCAGTGTTTTACATGGAGCGACTGCCTAGTTGATAACCCCAGTTACTGGATAACACTTCTTTTTCTTCTTCTAGTGCCTCTCCGAACAACGAAGGTTGGCAGTTAGCTCTGCATACTTTTTTTTTTTCTTTCGCGAGGTGAAATAGTTCCGCGGCGCTCGAGATACCAGTCCACTCTCGTAGGTTCCTTAGCCAAGATTTTCTCCTGCGACTGACACCTCGCTTTCCGAGGCTAAGTCTGCTGCTATTTTTATAATTTTGTCAATCCAACACGATCCCATTGTCATTTTGGTAAAAGTTCGTAATCTGCTAAATTCATAATGGTCGATCATTGGTCGGTCGAATTAAATGCAATGACTGCACAATGACGTTCTAATGGTAGGTGACTGATCAAAGGAACTGTCAACATTTTAGCAGATTACCGCCTAAGTCAGTCGTCATTCATTTGTCATTTTGTACGAGATTACCATCCTGTATCATTTGTTTCAATGGCGTGTCAGTGGTTGACCAATGGAAAGTCAGATTAGATTACCAAACTTGTCAAAATCAACAAATAAGAAATCAATGATAGACCATTCTGACACTATTGTAATAGCAGACCTGAGGCCCAGGTACTTTGCCTATTATGATAAGTTGTCATTTTTCGTGTCTTATCACGTGCTCTGAAGATTGGTTTTCAGACTTTCTGGCTGACCGCCACTGTTCGTTCCGAATGTCAGCGGAACCAACGGTTTTTAGTATTTTCCGAAGCACGAAAGCGTAGTGCGTATTAAATGGATGGTCACCTTATCCACGGCCCGCGGCAAGCGTAGCGACTATAAATACCACAAACAAAGATCTAATTATCTGTGCTTAAACTACCTACAAAATGTCTTTGAGTTAAATTTTCTTATTGACCAACAACACTTGACCAGACTAATATGTGGGAGGACATTTCACACACGGCCATCTGACCCCAAACTAGGGAGACCCTGTACCTACTATGGGTAACAGACAGCTGATATACATACACAAACACTTCTTTTTTCTTTTTTAATGTATACTTATATAGATAAACCACATCCAGACATAAGTGCTCATCACACAAATGTTTAATGTTTACCCAGGCCGGGATTCGAACCCACAACACGCTACGCGGCAGTCAATCGCTCAACCACTGCGCCAACCGTGTCGTCAAAAACTACTTTTAATTGGA
This sequence comes from Charanyca ferruginea, assembly GCA_947361185.1. Taxonomy (NCBI): domain Eukaryota; kingdom Metazoa; phylum Arthropoda; class Insecta; order Lepidoptera; family Noctuidae; genus Charanyca; species Charanyca ferruginea. Next base: position 5,117,870 of record OX376077.1, on the reverse strand, counting down.
GTGCGTTGTCAGTAAGTACAGTCCCCTGCTAAATATTAGGTCTTTACATATGAAATTGCCGCTCGGTATCAAAAAATTAAAAATAACATTTTTAAAAGAAATTATATATTTAGTCAATCGAAGTATGTACCATTGTTATCGATACACTTTCGCCATTTTATCGGGAGCTCATTGATCCCTTTGGTAAAAAAATCCTGGGAGCGAGAATCGATGAACTGCTTGAAGGCTGTTTAAACTGCCTCATCAGAATTGTTTTTTTTTAAGTTGTCCAAATTTCGGAATAAATGGTAATCGTTTGGGGCAAGATCTGGAGAGTATGGTGGGTGACGCAGAGTTTCCAGTCGCAGCTCCTCTAACTTGGCGACCGTCTGATGTGCAGTATGTGGTCGAGCGTTATCCTGAAGGAGCAATGGGCTAGAGCAATTGACCAATCTCGGTTGTTTAATGGTGAGCTTTTCCATCATTGTTTGCAACTGTTGACAATACATGTCTGCAGTAATCGTTTGGCCTGATCTCATGAAGCTGTAGTGGATGACACCAGCACAGGACCACCAAACACTAACTAGAATCTTCTTTTTGGTCAGTTTTCGCTTGGGGCAAGGTTTTGCCGGTTTTCCAGGGTTAAGCCATTGTGATGATCGCTTGCGATTATCGTACACGATCCACTTCTCATCACAAGTGACAATACGATTTAAAATTCCCTGATTATTGTGACGATTGAGCAAGGAAGCGCAGCAACCGACGCGTGTTTGTTGGTGTGTTTCAGTCAATTCGTACGGTACTTTTCGAGCTTTTTTACTTTTCCAATTTGACGCAAATGGATAGTGATTGTTTTGTCACTTACTCCAAAGGCTGCTGCTAATTCAGAAGTGGTTTGAGATGGATCCGCTTCAACTATCGCCTTTAATTCTTCATTATTCACTTGAGTATCCGGTCGTCCACGAGGCTCATTTTGTAAATCAAAATTTCCAGAACGGAAACGTTGAAACCAAAAACGCACCGTTCGTTCGTTAGCGGTGCTTGGCCCGTACACGTCGTTAATCCTTCGAGCCGTTTCTGCTGCACTGGTGCCACGGTAGAACTCATATTCGTAAATATCGCGAATTTTTAATTTCTCCATTGTTGTTGCAATAGCAATTTTCAAGCCCAAACAAATGACGATAAAACAAATGAAACACGAATTTTAAAACAATATTCTTTAGTCTTTATTTTGAAATAATTTTGAATTTGGAATTCCTAATCAAACACAAAATATTTGATTTCAAAGTTGCCAGTATTAAGTATCGGCAATTTCATATGTAAGGACCTAATATTATTATACACAAAAGTAACAAGCTAACATACACGTTAACCCCATGTAAATTAACCTCTAAATAATTAACAGCGGTTATCCATTAGGTAATTTGATGTGCCTTGCCGCAGGCACTCGTTTATTGGGTAAAGATGTTTTGGGTAATACGGTACCTTCAGAGCTCAAATAGGGTTTGAGTTTGCATGCTAATGCATAAGTGATATTTAGTTACTTAATGTGATCGGGGTGATGAGTACCGTATGTGGTTTGGTTGGAAATAAACATGGTTGGCATTTATTTTGCATGTTACATATTTATATGTCTTATGACGAAACATAGCGTACTATTTTTAATTTGTGACCATTTTATACCTACGTTTCACAAATAAACTTTTTGACTTTGACTTTTTTGGTTTTGAGATTAGGTAATTGTGCGGATTGTGATATTCTGTAACTTATTCTAAGTATAACATAATGTCAGATTTGTTAGATAATAATTTGGTGAAAATTTACTCCAAAAACTTTTTAGGTGGTAAAATTATATCATTGAATTTCTAAAGCAGCATGCGAATATAAATAACCATTTTCCATGCAATTTTCTCCTGAAAGCCAAGTACCTATTGACAGTTTCACGGATGAATGGAAACTCGTAAAATGTCATGAATACTTCGATATTCAGGCGTTCACTCGCTTTACGATTGCGCTCAATGAATTTTATGATATCTGCTTATGCAGTTATACACGTCAGTATATGTTTATTGTGCTGTAAAATATGGATTAGTAGAGTTCACTATGGATTGGGAAATGTTATGTATAAACTAGCTGTTTCTCGCAACTACGTTACCGTGGAATTTAGTTTAGAAATTAATGGGTACATTTTTGCGAGGAATCCTAATTTTTATTCCTAAAAAAATTGTAGTCTAAGATGCTCCTTATCCCTCCTAGTAAAAGTCTCGTCGAAATCGGTCCAGCCGTTTCGGAGATTAGCAGAAATAGACACACAAAAAAGGTTGTTGTTGTTATTAAGACCGATGCTTTCCTAAGCATTTAGTAAACATAATTTTGACATTACAAACAGACACTTCAATTTTATTTCTTTGTTTAGATTGTATAAATAATACTATAGTTATGCTTCAGCATAAGTTTCTTTTTTTCTGAACACACCTAAGTTATTTATTTCTTTAACCCTACAGATCGAAAATATGAGCTACAGTAGTTACACTAATACACAGAAATACGAACATCACAATAAAAACTTAACGTAAAACAAAATCCCGCCTAAACCATTGCACCTGCGCCCGCCATTTTGTATTTCAGCCCACCATCTTGTTTCTCCGTTGTCTGACGGATTACATTGCAGATTTTAATTCATAATAATAAAGCATTCTTTTCCTCTTAAGTCTAATTATTTTATTACAGTTATTAGCTGATGGGGGCAATTAGGAAGAATGGGCCGGATTAAGTTCTAATTAGTGAGGTTTAATTTTTCTTTGTGTTTTTGCTTTGAAACGTGTTTAAAAATGTTAATACATTTGTAAGGGATTATTAATTAAAGCATTTGTTGTTGGAAGTAGGTACTTCTTTAATATTTAGTTAACATAGTTAAGGGGGACAAACATAGTTAAAAATCAGCAAAACTCTCTAAATAAATGTATCTATGTAATCTAGTTTAACATGTCTTTGATAAGCTGTGACGATAGCCTAAAATTGTATTAATCGATTTATATGAACATTATTAATGCCTTAATGCTTGAGGTATTCTCTATCAGTCAACCAAAGGCAGATTACAGTAGCTGTCGCGCGTATTTGTAACCAATTTAATAATTTATCTTCTAAAATTATGTGGCTTTCATTTAGTTGTATATTTAATTCCAATTTAAAATTACAGTGTCAATGCTAAAAACCTAACAGAAGCAGTGATGAACAATACCCGGAACGTTGTTCGTTTCACTGTAATTCTACCAAATTAAGGATGTTACCTAATCTTTAAAAGACTTTTATTCTGTTTATATCATTATACGTCCATATTTAGTACTATCTTAGATCTATTTATCAGAATTATGCTAAAATAAGTTTAATTAAAATTGTTTTAACTTTTTAACTTGTCTTTTAAAATCGTTTTAACTTATCTTTGAAATAAAATGTTTTGTATTCCTGCTTCTATGAGCCTCATTTTTCTAATGCAATTGTAAATGGAGTATAGAAATTAATAACTACTTAAATAAAGTGAAATGTACTGTAAAGGTTGTTTGCAACTGGTCGAAAACATTTCACTAAATGTTCTGTCAGTTCAGTCTTCCGAACACACTGAATAATTTTAGAAATAATTTGAATATAGAATCGTTATACGTATATTGGGGCAATTATTATATATAATACATATCATCTATACTATATTAATATTATAAAGCCGAACAGTTTGTTTGTTTGTATGTTTGTTTGTTTGTTTAGTTGAACGCGTTAATCTCAGGATCTACTGGTTCGAATTGAAAAAATATTTTTGGGTTGGATAGTCCATTTATCGAGGAAGGCTATAGACCCATGCGAAGCCGGGTCGGGTCGCTAGTAATATATAAAAGAATAGACAGGTGGATTCCGATACTATAAAATACTAGTTTTACTATAGTATCCTCTTAAATGCTGATGGTTGCGGGATCAATTAACACTGGCAATTATTTTGTAGCTACCTATCAGACAAAAGGTATAGGTACTATCTCTAAACTTACAACTTTCACAAACATGATTCATAACTTCAAAAATAACACTTTCAACTTGAAGTTATAACAAGTAACAATTTCAAAGAAGTTGTACTGCGAACAATTCATCAAAATCATTTTTATATGCTTTTCCACGAAGTGTTTTCTCGCCATTTTTAATCTGAAGATCGCATTAAACTTGATACTTTGTTTTAAATTGCATTTTCTGACGGTTCTTATAAAAACTTATACATAATACATGTTTTGCCTGAAGCTGGGTAGTGCTGCTACTACGTTCCGCAATGTAATTTAGTTTCGCAATATAGACGTGAGTTTTGAAGTGAGATTTTAATGAAGTTAGGTTATAAAATGTCGCTGAAGCCGAGCGAAAGCCTGAAAATAGCACCTTTAGTTTTACTGCTACCAAATATCAAACAAAATACATAATTTCTATCAAGAAAGTACCGGGAATTAGCCATTTAAAAAGCTCATTTAAAAGGATTATCTAAATTCTTTATACTCAGGCGGAGTGCAATTGTCACTGGTCATTCTGTTTGTTCGCAGTGCGCTATTTTGTCAGTTCATGTCAAATGAGTTTTGCGATTTTTACTATAGTTTAAAATATCGAAAAAATAATTCGTCTTAAATAGAATTTCGTGTGCAGAAGCACTGAAAATGTTACATAAGGCTTTTAGTGAATCGACTTTATCAAAAACACCACATTCATAAAACGCATTGTTACTGGTGACGACACATGGGTTAACGAGTTTGACATGCAAACCAGTCAACAACAATAGAAATGGCGCCTTCTAACTGAAAAAAGATGACGTAAACGAAAATTCGTGGCAACTACTGAAGGCGATTCCAAAAATTATGTCTAAAAAATGTTTTGATTTTTGGGTTATTCGTTGATGTTAGTGTATTATTAGGGAACGGACCTACTTTGAAGGCGATACAATAAATTTAGATAATTAATACATATTTTGTTTTTTATTGGTAATTCCCGGTACTTTCTTGACACAGTAGTATTTCTACAGATATATTTAGATAAATTCTTAACCAAGAAAGAAAATTGGTAACAATCAACATTACATAGATTGTAATTTTATTTGTTACCAATTTATGTTTCTCAAAAACGGTAACAGTATGTGAGGCTAAAAAGACTACAGGAAAGGAGATTGTGCCAATCTGTTCTATCTCACAATTGTCAAAGGGCAGATAGCTGATGTTATAAGGAGTATTTTAGGCTACTTTTATTTCAGAAAATAATTTGGGTACCGCGAATAAAACTTAAAACCGACCGTACACATAACCGACATAAACGCACGAGAAGTCGTGGACACCAGTCAGTTATTGTTATATTTAGTGTCGGTACAGTTATATTATCTTCTGAGTACCGTAGTAGGAACCAAGGTGGGTATAAAACAAAGATAGCAGTTCCACTGCAGTTGAAACCGACGACTTATCGGACTGCAGCGCTTCTCAATTTCAGTCAGCCCCGAGGTTTACTCGTAACTCAAATCGCTTCTTATTATCTAACTGACATTAATGTTACATGGTTTTAGAAACAGTGCTGTAAATAAATAAAGGCTTGCTATAGTGTTGACAAAGAATAACTGTATCTGAAAAATCTACGATTATATACCTAAAATGTACCAACAATATACCTACCTAAAATATTTGGCCCAATACAAGAGCAACCTGCATTTAGGCATATATTTAAAGCGTTAAATCCATTCGCCATATTTCGTTATGGGTGAAAGTTGTTTTAATCATTATAAAACATCATTTATTTAAGATAACGAAGATCCATAATACATAACCCATAAAGACTAACCTATGTAACTATATTTCAGTTTGTGTTAGTACACTAGTTCGACCCGACAAAACTGTCGCTTTCGATAACGACGAAAAGGCCGAGTGCCTGGCTGACAGCCTAGAGGCTCAATGCTCCCCTAGCTCCCAACCAGTAGACCAAGCGCACCTCTCCAAGGTCGATGCTGAAGTCGAACGTAGAGCCTCCTCGTCGAAGACCCTGATTATCCTCTGCCTCCCGTCACCCCAGACGAAGTGCAGGATATTATCAAGAGGCTCAAACCCCACAAAGCCCCTGGCTCTGATCGCATCACCAATAAGGTGTTTAAACTCCTACCCGCCTCCCTGATAACGCTAATGACTGCCATCTTCAATGGCGCTCTAAGCAACAACATTTTTCCTCAGGCATGGAAAGAAGCCACTGTTATCGGCATTCCGAAACCAGGCAAACCCAAGTCTGACCCCTCCAGTTATCGCCCCATTAGTGTACTCAACACTCTCGGCAAGATCTACGAGAGACTTATTTATAAGCGTCTCAAAGATTATGTCGAAGCTAAGAGTCTCATTCCTGACGAGCAATTCGGCTTTCGTACCGAACACAGCTGCGTCCAACAGGTCCACCGCATCGTCGAGCATGTAAGCGTTGGGTTCCAACGCGGCTTGAAGACCGGTGCGTTCTTCTTCGATATACGTATATGTACGTAGGTATATGTCGCTGAGCCTTTAGCTTTAAATTAGTCCCTAATTAATGGAGATCCGATCCAGTCTGTCCCTTTGCTGCCCTATCTCAGTGACGCCCTAAGCCGAGGCTCGTACCCCACAGGGGGTGCCCTTAGCGTAGTCACTTAGTTTATAAGTCTGTGCCCTGGCTGGAGGCCCTAAAAATCACTTTTTAAGGCACCACAGGATTGTCCGGTTAAGCAGTCAACAACCTCTAGGTTGAACTGCGAGATGCCATTCGGAAAAAAAAAGTGTTAGTCCAGTAACCTATCGTCCGTGAACTTCTGAGATCTTCTATCTACTTTCAAACAAATTTTACAGGAGGATCGTAACGTCTATGTTAGTTAGAAACTTTACTTATATGACTTTGTATGATCACGCACTCGTCTGCAGAAGCGACGGAACACTAAAATCAGTTGTCCCATACATTTTGATCGTGTAGGTGTGTGACACTTTTCAACCGACTTCAAAAAGAAGGCGGTTCTCAATTCGTCTGTATGTTGTTTGTTTTTTTTTTGTATATTTGTTAGGCGATTTCTCCGGCAAATGAGAAGCGATTTTGAAAATTCTTCTTTTGAAAGGTGGTCCCATATAAATATTATCGAAATTGATTCAGCACTTTTTGAAAAAATCGACAGAAAGCAAAAAAAATATACATGGATGATGTTGTAATGTTCTCCAACCTTGTGCTTTCAATCTCTGTTTTGACTGTGTTACCGTTTCTTAATGGATTTGGATGATAAGGAAGTACTAAAAAGCGAAAAATAAGAAGCTTTTTTACAAAAAAGACATCCGACTTCAAAATCTAAAAAGTGAAAAATAACTTTAAAACAGAACACACATGACTTTTGTTTCGGAAGTCGATGGCTTGGCTGTTCTATTTATTGTTTTGTATTGCCACCGACTTCCGAAACAAAAGTCATGTGTGTTCTGTTTTAAAGTTATTTTTCACGTTTTGGTTTTTGAAGGCGGTTGCCTTTTTTTGTAAAAAAGCTTTTGCGTGGTACGGTCGTAGTTTTTGTTACAATAATCCCTTACCCACCTACGTTAAATTGACTTCACATATTTTTTTTTAACAAATTGCATATTCAGATCATATAGCCAATGCAACGATAACCTAATATTTGAGATTCATCCAAGTTGCACTGAAAATATCTGGCAAAATACATTCCTATCAAAGTCAAAGCATTTATTTCAATTAAACCATTTACAGGCACTTTTGAATTGTCAAGGAGTCGGTCAGTTAGACAGAAAGTTGAAGCTAGTTGCTCGTTCCAAAACGTAGGTAGGTCTCTATGGAGAAGAACGAGCAAGAAACTCCACGGACACTCTTTTAAAATCAGGTTTTTACAAAATACTGCTTACATTATTCTTGTTGCTTCTATATGTGAAAACAATGAAGGTAATCTAGAAATACAAAATATAAAAAATAATCAAGATAAAAACCATGGCAGTTAAGAGTTGACCAATCTCTACTGACAGCGCCCGTTCACGAACATGACGCGTGAATCAGCACCATTCAGCTCAACCATTTTAGAGGGAGCCGAATGACCCAACACACGCGCCACCACCAGCGAGACATTTGAGTGAGCATGACAATTCTCTCAACCGCCATGCTCATTTAAGTCACACACATAATAATTTACTTAAAATATGGCTCCATGGTACTCACATTTACAAAATTGAAATAATGCTGCTAAATTATACAAAACTAAGGTTTCCAATGTTTCTAAAATGTCGAAAAAGTAATTAAAATATATATTTGTGTATAATAATAACGATACTCGTTACTCATGTCAATAAAAAAAAGGGGTAGGAAACAACATTCCTCCAATTAGGAAATTCCCTAAACTGCCTGTGGAGCAGGACCAGCATTTAGCCAAGCATTTTTATCATTGATGTAGTCTTCTAATTTATAATATGCTTGTCTACACAGTGTGCGTTTAATACATGTTTTAAATTGTCTTTCATTTAGTTGAAGAATATCAAGAGGTATTTTATTATAAAATTTTACACAGTACCCCATAAAAGAAGTATGAACTTTTGACAATCTGAATCTTGGCTGATCTAATTTGTTCCTATTTCTAGTATAAACACAATGTCTGTCACTTATTTTATTAAAAAGATGAAGGTTTTTTCGAACATGCATAATGTTTTCATATATGTATTGACAAGGTACCGTCAAGATGTTAATCTGTTTAAACAATTCAAAGTCAAAGTCAAAGTCAAATCATTTATTTCAATTAGACCATTAAAAAGGCACTTTTGAACGTCATAATAAAAAAATATAAAGTTGATTCTAGTTGCCCATTCCAAAAGGTAGCTTCGTATGGAGAAGAATGGGCAAGAAACTCCATACTCACTCTTTTAAAAAAAAATGTGTAACTACAATATTTTGCATTTACAGTTTTCAGTTATATAACTATACGTGAATACGATGGACCTTGCATAAAAACACTATATTGAAGTATGTACAAAGTATTACAAGATAAAGAATGACAGCTAAGTTGTATACATAGGTACATAGTGTTCACATATTATTATTTACAATTATTGTAAAAGTAGACCACCACTCCATACATTTCAACAAACTATGAACCTATGAACCAGTGTGTGACCCAAAGCAAGAATTAAATATAATGTATATACTGAGTATAAATTAATTAGTTTTAATTAGCAATCCGTTTGATTTTGTCTAGACTGTAGATTGTCCTATGGAGCCCGGACCAGCATGTTTCCAAGCATTCTTATCATGGATATAATCCTCTAAACTGTAATATGCTTGTTTACAGAGTGTACTTTTAATATATGTTTTAAATTTTCTTTCATTTAGTTGCAATATATCACTAGGAATTTTGTTATAACACTTAACACAGAACCCCATAAAAGATTTATGAACTTTAGACAATCTAAAATATGGTTGAGCTATTTTGTCTTTGTTTCTAGTATTAATATTATGTCTATCACTAACCTTATTAAATAAATGTAGGTTTTTTCTTACGTACATAATATTTTCATAGATAAATTGGCAAGGCACTGTCATTATATTAATATTTTTAAATAGTTCCCTAAGAGAATCGCGGCGACGTAGATTATAAATGGCTCTAACAGCTCTTTTTTGTAAGATAAAAATGGATTCAATGTCGGCAGCCCGACCCCACAGTAAAATACCATACGACATAATGCTGTGAAAGTAGCTAAAGTAGACCATACGCGCAGTTTCTACATCTGTCAACTGTCTTATCTTTCTAACAGCATAAGCCGCGGAGCTTAGTCGCCCCGCAATAGATGTTATGTGAGGTCCCCATTGCAACTTCTCGTCTAGCGTGATTCCCAGGAAAACCGTTTGACTATTAAATTCCAGTTTCTCTCCATTTAGAATGATGTCACAATTGCTATTCCTAACATTTGGTAAAATGAATCGAATACATTTGGTTTTTTTTTCATTAAGTACCAAATTGTTTACCGTAAACCAATTTTGAACCTGAAGAATAGCGTCATTTACGTCGTCAAGATGTTGTGACCGTCTGTCTACTTTAAAAATCAATGAAGTGTCATCGGCAAATAACACCATCTTCGGTTGGTTTTGAAGTAATTGGGGTAAATCATTTATATAGACTAAGAATAGAAATGGACCTAATATTGAGCCTTGAGGAACGCCCATAGTCATTTTTGACCCCAATGAGTTCACACCGTTAACCTGAACTTTTGCCTGTCTATCCCTCAGGTATGACCTTAGTAAATCAAGAGATACTCCACTAATCCCGTAGTGCTCCAGTTTCAGCAATAGTGTCTCGTGGTCAACGCAATCGAACGCCTTTGAGAGGTCGCAAAAGATTCCAATGGCATCTTGCGATTCCTCCCAAGCGCTAAAAATGTTCTTTATTAGGGTGACACCGGCGTCAGTTGTACAACGCCCTTTGGTGAAACCGTATTGTTGTTCATGAAAGATGGAATTTTTATTAAAGTGATGTAACATTTGATTGAGCATTAACTTTTCAAACACCTTACTGAGAACTGGTAGAATCGACACAGGCCTATAATTGTTGGGGTCTTTACTATCACCGGATTTGAACAATGGTACTACTTTACTGTGTTTCATCAGATCCGGAAAGACTCCTTGGTTTACACTGGTGTTAAAAATGAGAGCTAAATAGGGCGCAATTGTTTCGATAATAGATTTACAGACTTTTACAGACATTCCCCAAAGATCTTCTGTTGATTTAATTTTAAGATCTTTAAAGGCTTTTATAACAGCCTGGGGGTTTGTATGTTGAAACCTAAACTCCAAAGGGCATTTCTTAACATTTTTCCTAAGTAAGGCAGCAGAGAGAGCGGGAGAGGAATTTAAGGCTTCAGTGGTTCTAATGGGAATGTTGCCAAAAAAGGTTTCAAATTCTTGAGCTACTTCTATATCTGAATTTATGGGACCATGTGCAGTCTCTAAATTAAATTCAGTACTACGCTGCTTTTTCCTACCTGTTTCATTATTTATTATTTGCCAAGTAGTTTTTATTTTGTCATCAGCTAATTTAATTTTATTTTTAATATAGAGAGATTTGGCTATTTTGCAGACACTTTTAAAAAGTTTCGAATATTTCGCAACATACTGATGAAAGCTTGTATTAATTATATGTTGCTTTAGGCCATAAAGCTCAAATAGTTTTTCCCTGCTTTTACGAATACCTGGAGTCGCCCAGTCGCTAAATAAGAACTTAGTGCAAATACTTTTATTCCTTAGTGGAAAAGCTTCATTAAATTGCATGTTTAATAGTGAAAAAAACTCGACGTAGAACTCATTTGGGTCACCTATATTATCAAAGCACTGAACACTCAATTTACTTTCCAATGAATTATCAAATTTCTCTAAGTTTTTACATGTGATTGGCCTAAACCTTATTTGAATTTTTTGTAAAGGTATGTAGGCGCAAAACGTTATTGTCTGTCCACTATGATCAGATGGCAGTTTATTTATAATTTCTTTATGAAAGTAATCACAATTACAAAATATATTATCAATACAGGTGGCAGAAGAAGCTGTCACTCGAGTGGGTTCCATGAAAACATTGGACAAATTAAATGACCTAAAAAGACTCAATAATCTGATACTATTGGAGTTGTTTTCTAACAAATTAATATTAAAGTCACCACATATAATGATAGATTTACTACTAGTACTAATTTTTTTTAACACATCTTCCATTACCGAATCAAATATAGATAAATTCTGGTAATTTGGAGGTCTGTATACGCATACTATAACATGCTTATCCAGCTCAACACAGGACAATTCAATAATGTGTTCAACTGATAATCTAACAATGTCTTTTCGTGCTTTACATTTAATAGAATTTTTAATTAAGATTAATGACCCGCCGTGTACCATATGTTTCCGGCTGAAATGGCTAATTACACAATAATTTTCATAATTAATAGACATCACTTGATTATCTTTTAACCAATGTTCTGTTAAACATATAATATCATATTTGGTTATTTCTAAAAACATTTCTATTTCAAGTAATTTGGAAGAGCAACCTTGAATATTTTGATTAAATAACTTTAACGTATGTTGCTTTCCTTTATTTGTTAGGTTGCCAGAAGATACCTTTTTATTATTCAGTAATAATAAATGATTATTTGAAGGGGTAACTTCTGTTGTCGTACCAACTAGTTTAAACAGTTATCCGGAGTGCCCTCCACAACCACAAGTGAAGAGTTCAAACTGTCTGTATGTATCCCAACAGGAAGAGAATACTCTAACTGACTGGTAGCGGCCTCCAAGGATGTTGGTGTTGTAGGTGGACCCTCCTTCGTACAATATGAGGATTCACAAAGATCAATCACTATGTTGTTAGTGTGACTAGACAACATAGATTCGTCACTTATACTACAGTTCGTTATATTATTAGCTATAACATTGTTAATATTATATGCTATCAACATAGCAATTAAATGTCTACATTCTCCAGACAGAGATAAAGTTCCCTGAGTTAACTTAAAACCACTAACAAAGTTATTAGTGTCAAAATAAAATAATTTGTCACTATGACATGTCAACATATGAATAGTACTATTCAATTTGTAAATATGATTGTTCTCTTCATCTGACAAATTGTCAGAATAAGGAAATGCACACAGCATTAGCCTTCCTATGTTTAACTTTAATAAGGCTTCCACACCATCCACTATGTCCTTTTTGTTAATACCAATACTATTGCCGAAAAGTAGGACCATTGTAGAGTAATGGTCTAGGTTTGTGTTTTTAATTCTCTTAATAATTTGTTTAAAACAAATTATTAAGAGAATTAAAAACACATTGGTCTAGGTTTGTGTTTTTAATTCTCTTAGAGACTCGCGACTGCTGAGATTATAGATGGCTCTGACAGCCCGCTTTTGCAGAATAAAAATAGAATCAATATCTGCAGCCCGCCCCCAAAGCAAGATACCGTAGGACATGATGCTATGAAAATAACTAAAATATACTAGCCTAGCGGAATCCACGTCTGTCAAATGCCGGATTTTTCTGACAGCGTAAGCGGCCGAACTCAACCGCCCTGCAAGAGATGTTAAGTGAGGACCCCATTGCAGCTTTGAGTCAAGCGTAATCCCTAGGAAAACAGTCTTTTCGACGAATTCAAGTATATCCTTATTCAATACAACGTTACATTCACTACTGTTAACATTCGGTAAAGCGAATCTTATGCATTTAGTTTTCTTCTCATTTAATACTAAATTATTTACAGTAAACCAATTATGAACCTTAAGCATAGCGTCATTTACGTCGTCATGGTGCTGTGCCCGTCTATTAACTCTAAATATCAAGGAAGTATCATCAGCAAATAACACCATTTGTGGTTGATTTTTCAACAAATAAGGTAAATCGTTTATATAAACTAAAAAGAGGAACGGACCCAATATTGAGCCCTGCGGTACCCCCATTTTTACTTTTAAGCCCGATGAATTTACACCGTTTACTTGAACTTGTTGCAGTCTATCAGTCAAATATGATTTTACTAAGCTAAGCGCTAGTTTACCCAGTCCGTAATGCTCAAGCTTTAAGAGTAGTGTTTCGTGATTCACGCAATCAAATGCTTTGGAGAGGTCGCAAAAGATACCAATAGCATCTTGAGAATCCTCCCAAGCCTTAAATATATGCTTGATTAAGGTGACACCGGCGTCAGTAGTGCAACGTCCTTTGGTGAAACCATACTGCTGATCATGTAAAATTTTGTGACAGTTAAAATGACTGAGCATTTGATCAAGCATTACTTTTTCAAACACTTTGCTAAAAACCGGCAAAACCGAAACGGGTCTGTAATTATTAGAGTCTTTGCAGTCGCCGGATTTAAAAAGTGGTATAACTTTGCTGAACTTCATTAGATCCGGGAAAACCCCTTGGTCTACACACAAATTAAAAATGAAAGCTAAATAGGGCGCCACTGTCTCAATAATTGATTTACAAACATTAGTAGACATCCCCCATAAATCTTCAGTACCCTTAATCTTGAGTTGTTTAAAAGCTTTAATAACGATTGCAGGGTTTATATGTTTAAATTTAAATTCCGTGGGACATGCTGAAACATTCGAACTTAGTAAGTTTAAAGCAAGTGAGGGCGAAGAATCTAAAGTTTCAGTAGTTTTAATAGGAATATCGGTAAAGAATGTTGCAAATTCCTGAGCAACTTCTTTATTAGTACTTAAGAGACCACGGGAAGTCTCCAGAGTGTAATCAGTATTATGTTTTTTGTTCCTGTTTGTTTCATTATTAATTATTTTCCAAACAGTCTTAATTTTATCATCAGCTGATTTAACTTTATTGCTAATGTATAAGGCTTTAGCTGCTTTACAAGCAATTTTAAAAGTTTTAGAATAAGTCGAAACATACTTATTAAATGTTTCGGTGTTAATATAAGGCTTAAGGCCATACAACTCAAAAAGCCTTTCTCTACTTTTTCTGATACCTTTAGTTGCCCAGTCACTAAATAAAAACTTAGGGCAAATAGTTTTAATTTTTTTCTTAAAAATATTATCAAACTCTGTTTGCACAACTGAAAAAAAATCTTTATACAAAATATTACCATTATTCATATTAAGTTCCTGAACGGGTAACTTACTAATTAAAGTCTTATTAAATTTATCTAAATTACTAGATGTTATTGGTCTTGACTGTATCTGTATTTTTTGCAAGGGTGTGTTGGACTCAAAAGCAATGGTTTGACCGCTGTGATCTGAAGGGAGATAATTTACAATAGCTTTATCTAAATAGTCGCAGCTACAAAAAACATTATCAATACAAGTAGCAGTGGTTGCAGTTATTCGTGTTGGTTCTAAGAACACATTTGACAAATTAAACGATTTAAAGAGGCTTAATAATCTACTGCTATTTGCGTTATTTTCTAAAATATTAATATTAAAGTCTCCACAAATTATTATTGATTTATTACCAGTTGCAAGTTTAGTTAGAACATCCTCCATTATAGACTCAAATATAGAATATGTTTGATAATTCGGGGGTCTGTAAACGCACACTATGACATGCCTATCTAGCTCAACACAGGACAGTTCAATAATATGTTCAACCGAGAGTTCAACTATGTCTTTGCGAGACTTAGATTTAATATTACTTTTTAATATAATTAGTGAACCACCACGCAGCATCGATTTCCGATTGAAACAACTGCTCACAGTATAATTTTCATAATTAATTAACATTTCATATGATTTCAACCAATGTTCAGTTATACAAATAATGTCGAACATTGTCTTCTCTAAAAACAATTCAATTTCCAATTGCTTGGAAGAAAATCCTTGAATATTTTGATGGAATAATTTCAAAGAATGTTGCTTAGCCCCTTTTTTTAAACTTGCTGATTGATTGCTAGAAGATACCTTGTTATTGATAAGTTGCATTAAATTGATACTGGTACCTTCTGTTGTCTTGCTAACTAGTTTAAACAATTTGGGCTTACCACCTTAATATTAGTATTATTACTAACTATTGTGGAGCTAATTACGGAACACTTCGACATATTAATTATGTCTGAGTTAATATTAAATGCTAATAGCCATGCTATCTGACGTCTAAACCTAATAGGCAGATACACTGTATCCCTAGTCGAATTCAATTTTTCAACAAAAGTGTTGGTGTCAAGAAACATAAGCTTGTCATTATAATGACTAGCTAATAAATGCATATGATTATTAAGCATATGTATGTTATTATTTGTCCTATTTGATAGGTGCCCAAAGTAAGGAAAAGCGCACAATATTATTTTCTGACAATTAATTTTCAATATTTCAGTGACACTGTCAGTGATATCATTTAATCTAACACTTGAGCTATTACCTACACATACTGTAATAATGGTATTCGGATCATACTGCTTCCTAGTTATGGATGACATTATTTCTTTATAAGAAGTCCCAGGCATGCAATAATTTAAAGCAGAACAGGTAGCTATTCAAATATTTCCAGTATATACAGTAAAAAAATACTCATTCTATTTTCAAGATCCTAATTACACAATTCTAAGTACACTGTCCGGTCTAATATTTGAGTGTTAAATAATTTGAATCCACATTTGCGTTTCAAGTTAATTATTTACTCAGGATAATTAATTAGCCTTTATTCTCATATTTTCATAATGTGCGTCCGTAAAAAGATTTATTAATTACTTAATGCTGACGACACGGTTGGCGCAGTGGCTGAGCGATCGACTGCTGCGCAGCGTGTTGCGGGTTCGATTCCCGCCCAGGGTAAACATTTGTGTGATGAGCACTTGTGTTTGCCTTGTGTCTGGGTGTTGTTTATCTAAATATGTAAGTATTTAAAAAAAAAAATGTATTTGTGTATGTAAACAGCTGTCTGACACCCATAGTACAGGGTCTCCCTAGTTTAGGGTCAGATGGCCGTGTGTGAAAATGTCCCCACATATTATTATTAATGCGTATTAATTAAATATTAAAAAATATTAGTGTTCATAACCACTTTCTTTTATTTTGTTATTGTGTGTGGATTTCGGAAACAGGTAATACATAAGCTACCATTTACGAGGTATGTCTTTCATCGACTTAAATGTGCCCTGGCGGTTTCAGGGAGTATGTCATGCTCACTTGAATGTCTCACTAATGGCGCATGTGTTGTATCATTCGGTTGAGCTAAATGATGCCGACCCGTGTGTCATGTTCGTGAACGAGCGCCGTTGGTTGGGGCTGGTCATCTCTAAGCTGCCTCGGTTATTCTAAGCTAATTAAAAAAATAAAACACACTTTACACACTGTTGGTTGGCTTCTCTTTGATTCTGTCAATCTCCACGTTCTTGGGCCAATATCTCATCCAGGTTCTACCCGATAGCAACAATGTCATTTGCCCATCTAACCGGAACACGAGAACACAACGTTGAACATTAACAGTAGTATCAGTATTGTCTAGTCAAGTTGTATAAGTGGTTGGTTGTCAATACAAAGTACAAAGCGGTCAGTTGGACAGTGTTCGACTAGTGTAATTATGGCTTGCGGCTGTACAAAGGGTCTCTCAGTTACATGGTAGATAGTTTACACAATGTAACTTATTGGTTTGCTTGGTATATATTTACGGATGGAGATATGATGTTGTAAAAAAAAAATTGACACTTGTGATAAGTTTAAGTTTGTTTGTCTTTAATAACTTCTACTACGAACTTTTAGTACTTCAAAGTCAACTGCGATCGCCAACATGCATCGGTCAAGCATGGTGATTACGGCTGAACCCCCATGTGGGAGACCTATGCCCAGCAGTGGGCGTCTCAAGGTTGAAATGATGTTGATGATGAAGGCACTTTTGAACGTAAAATGAGAAAAATATGATTCTAGTTGCCCATTCCAAAAGGTAGTTTTGTATGGAGAAGAATGGGCAAGAAACTCCATACTTACTCTTTTATAAACGATGTTAGCAACATTTTTGGATTTACAGGAATTATACGTGAATACGATGTACCTTGCATAAAAACACTATATTAAAGTATGTTCCACTTGTCATACGGTCCATATTATATGCTTTATTGGTCTTGTGGTCGCAAGCGCGACTGCTGAGCGTGGGGTTTTGGGTTCGATTCCCAGGTCTGGCAAAAAGGGGTATTAGGTTTTCCATTACGGCACGACGACATGGTTGGCGCAATGGTTGAGCGATTGACTGCTGCGCTGCGTGTTGCGGGTTCAAAGTCAAAGTCAAAGCATTTATTTCAATTAAACCATTTGCAGGCACTTTTGAATAGTCAAAGAGTCAGTTAGTTAGTCAGAAAGTTGAAGCTAGTTGCTCGTTCCAAAACGTAGGGTAGGTCTCTATGGAGAAGAACGAGCAAGAAACTCCACGGACACTCTTTTCAATCAAGCTTTTACAAAATCCAGGCTACATTATTCTTGTTGCTTCTATATGTGAAAACAATGTAAGTGAAGAGAAATCCAAAACATTCTAATTAAAAATAAATTATTATAAAAGCCATGGCAGTTAAGAGATGACCAATCTCAACTGACAGCGCCCGTTCACGAACATGACGCGCGAATCAGCACCACTTAGCTCAACCATTTTGAAGGGAACCGAATGATCTAACCCACACGCCACCACCAGTGAGACATTTGAGCGAGCATGACAATGCTCTCAACTGCCATGCTCCATAGTTCTCACATTTACATAATAATTGAAATAGTGCTATTAATTTATACAAAGTCAAAATTTCCAATGTATGTAATAATATAATAAGTAAATAATAATAACGGTACACGTTATTCATGTTCGGATTCCGCCCAGGGTAAACATTTGAGTGATGAGCTCTTGGGTTTGTCTTGTGTCTAGCTGTTGTTTATCTATATGGTATACACACAAATACATAAATAGATACGTAAGCTATTTGTGTATGTATGTCTGACACCCACAGTACAGGTCTCCCTAGTTTGGAAGTTTATGGTGTTATCCCCCGTGTTTGAACGTAAATCCACGTTTTTCTTGCTCTTTGTAAAGTTTAATGCTAACGTATGACAGGTACTCACACACACTTTCACACTCACACTCACACATACACCTACACACACACACTCACCCACACGTACACACACACAGTCGCAATACTCAATACAGGCTTCTTCTAACCGCTTTTATTATTATTCTTTTTGTTATTATAGTTGTTACTTTTTCTTTTATTTTTTTTTTAAATCTTATTGCATAAGATTCTGTAGTTTCTCCTAGTGGGAGAGGGCACTGACTCTTGTAACACAGGTTTATCACCTAGCACAGGAGTCAGGGACTTCACACAATATTGTACCTCTTTCTTGTGTAATAAAGATTATTATTATTATATTAAGGGACAAGAATGGACCTCAGGATTTTCACTTCATTGGGGACTGGTCGCTCAAAACAAATATACGAAAACAAAACCAGTGCAGTTTTTATTGTAACCCTAACAAATAATATATTATTTGTTCCATAAAATCTATGAATATATCATGTTTTATAGGTTTCTAAACTAGCAGGTAGTTCTATTGTTGTTCGAAGGGTTATCTAGTGATGTATGACGTCATAAAGGTATGTTTAGGGGCCCGTTTGCTGACTTGGCAGTAAATATTTTTATTTGTAAAGCTGTCATATTTTTATGGATGTGTTTTGTGCGAATATTTTTAAATGTGTGGTGGATTTTTGTACGACATTATATTTTATTAGCAACTCACATGATCAAGTTATGATGCGGCCTAAGGTGGAGAGCACACTTGCCTAGGATGAACCGGTTTACTCGTGCCTTGACGATACCTAGATTATATTTATCTGGGAACACAAAGGTGTGCAGTGAATTCCACAGTCTGGCAGTTCGCACAATAGATGTGGGAGCCAAACGCTTACTTCAACCATGTAGCGGTGACTCTTTCTCGTTTCACAGTTCGTCTGATCACGGAACACAATTAATTCCCCTATCCCCAGATAGGGGAATTAAGTTGTGCAATTCCAAAGCACACTCAGCATACCTATACTATGACTTCTCTACTTTGATAAGGGTTTAGGCTCATTCCTGATAACGAGCATCATAAGAGGCAACCAGGGGATTATAGGCAGACGATAGGTATCTATCTGTGGAGGTATTATATAGCTGCGATGACCAATTCGCTTATCAAGCGGGTTTCCCAGGATTCCGTGTAATGTCTGTATATGCGGGAGGTCTAAGCACCTACCTATGTAATATTATATTGAATATCAGAAAGAAGTTTATCTTCTCTGTGATTAAAAGTAAACCTAGAATAAAAAACTTTTAACATTAAAATAAGGAATTCAAAAGCGCAAAATAAAAAATATGTCTTCGCTTCAACAACTAGCAACTAAAATAATAAGTTCCTCCAGAAATCTAATCACTACATATCTATACTACAAATAAATAAAACTGAAGTGCACTTAAACTTGTAGATAGGTAGGTATTGAGATTACATTTATTTTATTTTTATTATTAACCGACTTAAAAAAAACGGAGGTTCTCAGTTCAACCCGTATGTTTGTATGTATGTATGTATTTTTGTCCGCGATTATCTCCCGTTTGGCTGAACCTATTTTGATGTAGTTTCAGAAAAGTGTTTGTTACATTCTGGAGAAGGTTTAAACAACTAAAAAGTGATAAATAACTTTAGAACAGAACACGGAAGTCGGTGTCGGAAGTCGGTGGCAATACAAAACAACAAACAGAACAAAGCCACCAACTTCCGAAACTAAAGTCATGTGTGTTCTGTGCTTAAGTTATTTATCACTTTTTTTTTGTTTTTTTTGAAGACGGTTCCCTTTTTTCCAAAAACGTTTTTATTTGCCACTTTTATTATAAAAAAATGTCGTTGCTCTTCAGTAGGAATTTCGCCTGCAAAGTGGGTTTGTTTAAAAACATATAAAGTCACATACAGAACCAACCAGAACGGGAACAACTACCTGTAGGCCATACAAATATTTGTTCCGTGCGGGAATCGAACCCGCGACACGCAGCGAAGTAGACAACCACTGTGCCAATCGTCCCTAAATTCCTTAACTCTAACCATTCATAAAAATTGACATAATCCTTCCATCACAAAATAAACACAACATACAAATCTAATTCTTTTACCAATTTTTTCTTCCATTTCTTTTTCACAAACACGCATGCCTGAAGCAATATGACAATTTTCCAGTGGATGGTTTTATTTAAAAGGATGGCAAAGGTTTTTCCCATTTACTGGCCACGGGCAATTAGTGGTAAGGACAAGTCAATCATGCGGTTAATTAGTTGGCTGTATGTGTGTGTGTATGTCACCCTCTTTAGATATAATTGGTTGTTGGATTACAATTGTCTTCACATTATTGTTTAATATTGATTAATTTAAGTTAACATTGATTTAATGTTGCTTTTTGGTTGGTATGGCGTCCGCGTCTTTTGTATAAAGTTGCTGGTTCGGTACCGGGCAAGTAGCAATGTGATATTTTCGGTTTATAGTGTGTTTCTTACCTAGACTCATACTTAAATTTCATCAAAATCGGTTCAGTAGTTTAGCCGTGAAAGCGTTAGAAACAAACTCACTATTACATGTATAGTTTTTGTTTATATTTTGTAAATCTTTTACTAGTTGAAGATTACCTAGATATCACGTTCTTATTGATAACGTTTTTAGGTCCAGACACCCTGCTCACTACTCACTAACCCGGGACACCCGATGTTTATAAGTTAGTGTTGATATCAACAAATCTCAATATCTCAGTGTTAGTGAGCAGTGAGCAGGGTGCCTTGTCACAATGACATAGGCCTCTTTTAGCTTTTTACACTCTTTTCTTTCTATGCTACAATAATAGGTTGATATAACTAAAAGCACTAAAACCTGACTTTAAAACAAATTAACAGTAACGACCACAACACCATTTTTAACCGACTTCAAAAAGGAGTTTTTTTTTAATGTTTGTTCGTGCATAACTCTGTCATATATAGATGGATTTGCAAAATTCTTTTTTTGTTCGAAAGGGGTTTATTCCGAAATGGTCCCATATAAAATTTATCAAAATTGATACAGCCCTTTTTGAGAAAATCAACAGATTCCCAAAAATAAATACTTAGATGACGTAAGTGTGTCGCCGTTTCTTAATGGATCTGGATATTAAGGCAAAACTAAAAAGCGAAAAATAAAAAGCTTTTTCAACAAAAAGAAAACCGCCTTCAAAAACTAAAAATTTATAAATAACTTTACTTTCGGAAGTCGGTGGCAATATAAAACCACAAACACAAAGGCACCGCCACCGACTTCCGAAAGTAAAGTTATTTATCAATTTTTAGTTTTTGAAGGCGGTTTTCTTTTTTTTGAAAAAGCTTTTTATCAGGCACAGTTTCATAATATTGCCTGCCAAGCCTACAATATTAACAGAATCCGTAATTTTCCTGAAACATATCAAACCGACCAATTCAAAGTAGGTAACTAAATATCGTTGACAAATCCTCTACGATATATATCAGGCAGAGCCTGGTGTTCAGTAATTACGCGTCAAACAAAGGCCCTATGTAAATATAGTGATATTGTGTGGACAGACAGACGTATGTGAAAATTATACGGACGTAGAGCGAGAATCTCTCGCGTTAAGGTCAGGGGATTAGAGGCGATTTGGGGATTTTATTTAGTACTAGCACATACCAGAGAATGGGCAACAGCGTTCTCTGGGCCTTTGTAACAACCATACTGCGATCGCCAACCCGCCTGCCAAGCGTGGCGATTATGGCAAAACCCCCCAATGAATAGCGCAAGACAAAAATGGCCCCTAGTACCCGGCAGCCCGTCTAGCCTCGACTATCTCCCACTAGGTGGACCGATGACCTGCTAAAGGTTGCGGGAATCCGCTGGATGCGAATCGCAGGGGACCGGTCAATGTGGCGACACTTAGGGGAGGCCTATGTCTAGCAGTGGACGTCTTTCGGCTGAAATGATGACTAGCACATTGACTGCGACTTCGCCACGTGAATTTTCTTAAAGACCCCAATTTTTTTATAATGTAACTAGCGGTCCTGGCAGACGTCGTCCTGCAACCTGACTATAGCGCCACCTGCCGGGTCCAAATGTGAATCTAAACCATTCTCGAATCCACTGGAACACACACTAACAAATTCATCAAAATCGATCCAACCGTTTAGGAGGAGTTCACTTTCATACACACGCACAGAAGATTTTTATATATAAGATGTAGCCTATGTTATTTAGGAATAATGTAGCTTTCGATTGGTGAAAGAATTTTTGGTATCGGGTCAGTAGTAAAGTTTTTGAGTTACAAACAAATCTTTCCTCTTTTATAATATTAGTTCAGATTAGATTCTTATAGCTTGCAGACAAATTGTGAACTTTCTATTAAATTAAATATATTATTGTCCTACTACAGGGAAGACATTTTCTTATTTAGAAAAGGCAAGGCAAAGCAAGGCATTGATCATCAAGCTTGCTCAAGGCAGTGTAGATAGAGAAACACGGATTAACTCACTGTGTTGCCGGTTTCGTTCGATTGCTCAAGGCGATGCCAGCTTTATATTATTTATTCGTCCAAGTTTCGTCACGATGTTTTATTTCGGTGGGGTGTAATATAAAGTTAAGAAAGTACATACGAATTGAAAAATTTTATTTGGTTCTTCCCAGGTTTGATATTCACAACCTGAGAGGCGCCTTTACCGATCGAGGTCGTCACGATATAAATAATACCGTATGGGAGTTCTGAATAGTAGTTAATAATTTTAAATTACGTTATCATAATTTATTAGTATAATTGGTATAAAGTTAGAGATTTAAGATGTTTGACGTAACAGTCCCTTTTAACGACATACAATTATGTATAATTAATTTCGTAATATTGTAATTTATGTACCTACTATAATAAATAATATGTAGGGATATTTCACACATGGCCATCTGACCCCAAACTAGGCAGACCCTATAAGATGGGTGTTAGACAGCAGACAGCTGATTTACATACACAAATACATAAATAGATAAGTATATAGACAAACAACAACCAGACACAAGGAAAACACAAGTGCTCGTCACACAAATATTTTCCCTGGGCGGGATTAGAACCCGCAACACGACTTTTTATATTTATGGCGAACAATAGTCGAATATGTTTTTTCAATTTGATTAAAATTCATATAATAATATAAATAATATGTGGGGACATTTCACACATCATGGCCATCTGACCCCAAACTAGGGAGACACTGTACTATGGGTGTCAGATGGCCATGTGTGAAATGTCCCCAAATTATCTAGTTTTCACTATAACCCTACTTCAAAGTTTAAATACACCAACATCAACCCGAGCATACCCCTAAAGGCTGGTCATTAAATAGGGATTTGAAGGGTCGAATGGACCGAAATAAAGTTAGTCTCGGCAGGGTTAGCCATTGAAGACTGCACAGGTAATAAACTGCAAGGGTTAAATCTTTAGTGATGACTGCGGATTAACTGTCTCAGTTAACTTAATGGTTAATTACTTACGTGTAAGCTGATGTAAGTGTGTGTGATATGGAGGTAGTTTGGGTATTTTGAAGGGTGATGTCACATTTTATGTAATTGCTGTGTATGTGTAGAATTAATTGTACGATTTTGTTTATAAAGTTGAAGCTTTTATGGTAAGCTAAATTTTGCTCGTGACATCGTCCTCGTGAATGTTGGTTATCGCGGATGCAGACGAAGTCGCGGATCAATAAGTAACCTATATCCTTTCTTGCCGTGTAGTTCTGGTCGCGAATAGCACCACCCTATTTCTACCTGGTGTCGTAGAAGGCGACAGAGGGATATTGACCAGTGGATGGGCAGCAGCGTCCTTCTGAGTACCATAACACCAACTGCGATCGCCAACATGCATCGTCCAAGCATGGCGATGACGACTGAACCCGCCTTTGGCGGAGACCTATCGCGTCTAATGGTTGACATGATGATGATGATGATGATGATGATCCTTTTTTGGAGTTCAAGCGTAGTCTGTACCAAATTTCATCAAAGTCACTTTCGCATTGATGATATTAGAATAGATTTAAAGTAAGAGTTTCCGTTTCCGTGTTTTCTTTTTATCTATTTTTTAGTTTTACTTGATGGGATTACAAATTAAAGTTTTTCTTTTAAATAGTCTGATATTGTCAAACTTCTTTGTAACTAGATTTTAAGTGAATACTGTGGTCTCCCATGTGTAAATGGCGGAGCACATAAGTAAATGTTCCTATATTTACTAATTTAACCTCTGTTGGAGATTCAAATTGTAGAAAAATTAAAAAGAGCTAAATATAGATTTTCCCATCATATTCATTGCAACGATTTCATATAACAACGGTCTATTATTGTCCCACTACTGGGCAAAGGTCCCCCCTCTTCTCATACAGTGAGGGTATGAGCATTGATTGAGCATTGATTTTATTTCGTTCATAGTACCTATAAAGAAAGTGCCAAGGGTAAAAAAAATCACTCTTTTTCATAAATTCTATGACTGATATCAGACGAATTATTTAAAATTTCTTCATCTGTCCATTCAAGAAAACAAAATAATGTGCAGCTATTTACCCTGCAAACAAAACCTTACCTCGTTATACGACCATAGACACACACATACCATCAAACTCTATAACCTAGCTCGTAATTTATGGCATCGTCTGCTGGCGTATGATAACCGGGTTGAGCATAATGGCGCAACAGTTAAAACTGACAAGTTTGACTGAAGATAAACTGAGGTTGGAGTTTACGAGTCCACCTATACAGTGTTTGGGCGAAATGCTCTATGGTTTGGAATATAAATGGAATGTATAATCCTGTGAGGGAGGAACTATATGTTTTAATGTTTTGATATTCTGAGATTTGAGTTTATACACAACAAAAACATTTCTCAGCGGCAATAATTGAGCTTTTTGGAGTGTAGGCAACGTTGGCCGTGTAGGCAATGTTACAGCAGTTGACGGTACTCAGAAGGACGCTGCGGCCCATTCTCTGGTCGATATCTTTCTGTCGCCTTCTACGACACCCACGGGCAGAAATGGTGTGGTGATTACGGCTGAACCCCCCACCCCCTTGGGGGAGACCAAAGCCCAGCAGTTAGTATCTAAAGGTTGACAAGATGATGATGATGTCTTAAAATTATCGGGTGCCTGAAGTTGGTCGGCGTCGCCGAGGCCGACCCAGTGCGAGAGCTGGGTTTAAGACCGCTCAAGAAAAGAATACCTGGAAATACTCGGAGAAGGTCTTTGCCCGGCAGTGGGGCACAACGGGATAACAAAAAAAAAAATGTGTTATCCACTCTTTTTGCGGTTTTCAATGTCAAGCTTTCAGAATTAAAATTTACAAACTCATACTCGAACTCAAAATAATTTATTTCAAATAAATTAATTACAGGTACAGTATTTTTGAATTGTCAGAGTCAGTCAGTTAGAAAGTTGAAGTTTTTGCTCCTTCCAAACAGTAGGTTTCCATTGAGAAAAACGGGCAAGAAACTTCATGAACACTCTTATAAAATCAATAATATTATGTTGGGTACATATTTCGATTACATCATTTATATTGAATCTAGGGTACAAAATGTAAAATTATAAATTGTTTATTTCCAAGTAAGCGTTACATTGTATGCACCACTACTTAAGATTAAGTATTAATCAAAATAAGTACTAACAGTAAGTTTACAAAATACGATAAGATTTTGTTTGACCTTCCAACTAAACAAAAAACTGCTGTTTTTTTAGGTATATTTTGTAGAACAAACCAAACATAAATCTTTTATAAGTAAGTATACTATGTACAGACACTACACCACATTTTATAAAACTGATCTTTTCATAAAATAAACTCATGAATTTCATAAACTTAACTACAGTAAATACCAACTATTTACTTACGACATGCAATGCATCATTAACTAAATACAAAACCCTCGACCATCAATCATTATTTAACCAAAAACTTTGTAAATACAACAGTTTTATCTACTTCAAGCGACGAAACCTCAATGATTAATGCCAGTTCACTATCTGAACTAAGAATCTACGTTGGAGAGTACCCTTCTACTTAATGCCTGTATTGTTACTAAGATTTTAAATTAATGGACGATACGGAACCTTTTGTTAAAGAGACAATGAAAGAGTTAATTAATTTTTGTTTTTTATTTTAAGTTATAGAGGTGGCTTTTTAGATTTTCAGTTTTAGATTTATTTATTGTGATTGTCGTTTGTTTATTTTGATTCTTGCTTCGTTTGTCCGTTTAAATGGGGTAAGTTTTTCGTACAGCTTAATTTTTGAGCGAATAAGCTTGTGCTAAGTCAAAACAGTGAAGCTAAGCTAGAAGGTAAGGGTAAGCTAGTAGTTTTACTAACATGCTATTTTTTTTTTCTTTTTTCACACACGGCCATCTGACCCCAAACTAGGGAGACCCTGTACTATGGGTGTCAGACAGCTGATATACATACACAAATACGTTTTACTAACTTGTTTTTTCTTTTTTTTTTACACACGGCCTTCTGACCCCAAACTAGGGAAACCCTGTACTATGGGTGTCAGACAGCTGATATACATACACAAATACACTTAAATACATACACGTATAGATAAACAACAACCAGACATAAGGTTTACACAAGTGCTCATCACACAAATGTTTACCCTGGGCGAGATTCGAACCCGCAACACGCAGCGCAGCAGTCAATCGCTCAACCACTGCGCTAACCGTGTCGTCGCAAAACTAGTCTTGTGTAATGTAGTGCATTACTAAAGCTTGAATGAATTGCAGCTATTTTGAAGCGGGCAACCCTAAACCGTATCTATTTACGAGGTCTCCAGGTCGACGTCTGGGGAAACTCTTCATCAAAATACCATACCATACCATACTTTTGTAATAATAATACCTGAAGTTGTATCTAACAATAAATTGTTGGATACATTTAAAAAACCCTACAAGAACACACTTGCAAAAAATACTAACACGGAAGTGTCATTCGAAGTTAGGCTTTTTTTCTAACTATAATGTTTTATACTTCTATTCCTGAATCCTGAATCACAGGATCACCTAATTTAGGAGTCAGGGTTTTTCTTAACCAAGTTATGTATCCTAGTCTTAAGGAATGTGAAAGGTTTTTGTATTAATAAAAATATTTTTTTATTTGTTTCTTTTGATCATTGAGAATTGCATCTACTTCTATACTTGTCTTAATTACGTATCAACTTGAAAAATATTATTATTATTCTCATTTATTTATCTTAAATACACATAATTTACATTTTTAAATATTAATAAAAAAATAAAAACATTTAAAAATATAAAAAATAGTAGCCCACCGGTATCGGGAACAGGGTCCAAGCTACCGGCGGTCAGGGCTCCAGAGAGAGAAACCTCCTGACAATGCGGGCCGTGTCCAGAAGTACTGCCTTCTGAATCAAGCCCTTGATCCAGCCGCCTAACGAGAGCCTCCTTAGATGTTGGTCGAGGCTCTTGGCAATTAAGCCATTGGCTGTTACAACTATCGGCACAATGACTGCTGTATTCACATCCCACATGTCGACAACCTCGCGGGCCAAGTCAAGATACTTTATCTGCTTGTCTTTCTCGACCTTCACGAGGTTCACGTCATGCGGAACTGCTATGTCAATAATCATTGCGCGCCTCTCCAATCGATCCACTACCACTACATCAGGCTTATTGGCTACAATAGTCCTGTCAGTGATGATAGATCGATCCCAGTACAATGTGACATTGCCATTTTCAAGAACTGGTTCGGGCACATACCTGTAGTATGGTACTTCTGATTTCACGAGGTTGTATTTTAGAGCAAGTTGCTGATGGATAATCCTGGCCACAAGTTTGTGCCTATGCAAGTACTTTGTGTGATTGACAATGTTTTGTCCGCGTCAGACACAACTTCACGAGTTAATTAAACTATTTAATATGAACTTAATCAAAAATATTCACTTTCTATATGATTAAGAGAATGTTCTAGTGTAACATTTTTTTTTTTCAAATCATTTACACTGCACATTTTGACGTGATTGTCAGTTTAAAATCTGTAAAAGTCGTTTAATAGCCCCTTAAGAAGCCACGATGTCCACACTTCCGCGGGATATACAGTCTCATCACCGATGACCGTGGGTGATGCATCCGATATGCTGTCAACAATGTACGGATTTTCCTATCCAGGGCATCGAGTTCCGTTTGAGTCCATTTGAGTATACCGAAAGAGTACATCAGGACCGGCATGACCCACCCGTTGAAGGCGCGCACCTTGTTCCCGCCTGACAAAACACTATTGAATACTTTCTTCAGGCGGCCAAAGAAGCGCTCCTTCAACGATGGTTTCATGTCAGAAAGCATTGATGCCCAACGCTACCGCCATACCCAAATATTTATAGCTCTCAATTGAAGAGAGGGATCTAAGGTTTATTATTATTATTATAAATATTATATTATTTTATCCGAAAATTGTTGTCAAATTTCCGTAACAGTATTTTTTCTTTGCACAACTGTATCTACATTATTAGTGATTATGTTAAGTAAAAAACATCTAAGTACTTACTCAAAATCGTACACTTACTTCTCCACTACAGTATCAGTAATGCGGAGGCGTGGGTTGCCGTCACTTTATATGATTTATACCCCCCGGGTCGCTGTTTTGTGCTAATACCACGCCAGACCGAGAGCAAATAATAAAAATATTATACTTTGAGAAATACTAGGGATTAATTACTGAGTTGAAAGATGAGGGGCGTTGCTTTAGAGAACAGTTTTCTGAAGCATTATTATGCTTTAACAGAAATAGATGGAAATATCTGATACTGCTTTTTTGACATAAAGAGAGTACAAATTGAGTATGTAACATTCATTACATAGAAGTACAGTTACGTTATGGAGATTACTGACAAGTACAAAAGTTTATAACAACACAACATTGGTCTTTTATTGGGTACAGTTCGGAGCTTTGGAATTGCACAACTTAATTCCCCCATCCCCGTTCCATACTTCGTATTCCCCTATCTACCCTCAAAATTTCAGCGATTCAAAGACGTAAGTTTGGCGAATTTGGATCTTGGACTATAATATTCAGTGTCAATACAATTTTTTTTTCTTTATTCATTTACACTTCATGCACAAAGGTACAAAGGCGAATTTAATGCCTAATTCTCAACCAGTCAACCAAGGGTGGTGAAGAGACAACATGGCAGAAGCAGAGTAAAAAAAAACAAAAATAGGTAAATTAATACATAAATATATAACTAAAATAACATATTATACTTAAGAGGAGAGGCTTCTGAGATGACTTTGCTTTTTTGTGTAGGAAGTAAATTCGCTTACTCTGGTCCTCTCAATAAAAACATTATAGACACATTGTAATAAAATTAACTAAAATCCTGAAAAAGGATTTTTAAACTCATCATTACATCAAACTTTTACTAGGAGAATAACCCTGAAATCATGAAAATAATCTGCTGATACACATACATACTTTCACACACACATTAAACACACACACACCACACACACACACACACACACACACACACACACATACACATGCATTTTATTGAGCTAAGTAGACATTTTTCTTTATCACTGCAGGGCAAAGACCTCTCTGCTCTCCCTCCACTTCTCTCTGTCAAAGTGTCAAGGTCTATTTGGATCTAGTCTTTGCCAAAAGAGTCTAGATCATATCAACTGTTTTTTTAAATCAGTTATATCTTGTATAAAATATGCACATCAACTTCAGCATCAAAACATAATAATTACTTTGGCAACATTAATCATGCTTAAACACAATCCTGATCGCGTGGACACGGCCGAATATCCGCCAACCAAAATGTGGTTAATATTCATCTGATTAATTCGTTAAATGGTTGATTTATGGCAACCCCGGGTAAATGACGTTCAATTTACTGGTCACACTAGCTTGTGTAATGGAGATTCATTTCACAAGGTTTATGAATATTTCGATAGTACGGAAATTACATAAGATTGTTGTATAATATTGTTACAGTAGAATTCGTTTATAATGACATCGAAAGGAATGACAAACACATCCTATACGGTCGTCATACAAAGAATTTATCACTGACAATACGTATTAGTCACTGCGAATTCAAACAAAATTGAGGCACGCGCCACGCACGCACTAAACAACGATGCAGGGAAAGGGGCGGGTCACAAAAACAAGCTCGGTCACTGAAACAGGACACCATTTCATAAAATAGGCCATAATAAGCGACATGTCACTTTAAACGAAGTCATTATATCCGAATTTTGCTGAAATATTTATTATGAAAACTAAACTTCGCAAAGCCGGAGTCATAACAAACGGATTGTACTGTATATTAAACTAAAACTTTTTGGTGGTAAACACATTTACAAAAATGTTTTTTAAATATACAAAATCTCCTCCTTTTAAAACTTTGAAAAAGTTTTAGTGAATATTTAAAACAACACTATGTTAGCAAAGTCACTATATACTTATATACTTTAGAGTCTAAAGTATAGGTGACTTTTCTAATATAGCATTTTACAAGCGACGCACATATAACATAACAAATTGTTACAAAACCTAAAACTAAAACAAGTAAATTCTAAAAAATCAAAATAAAATGGCCGAGTCGGAAACAGTGCATCACTACTGCGCGAAACGGCTAGT
This sequence comes from Charanyca ferruginea, assembly GCA_947361185.1. Classification (NCBI taxonomy): domain Eukaryota; kingdom Metazoa; phylum Arthropoda; class Insecta; order Lepidoptera; family Noctuidae; genus Charanyca; species Charanyca ferruginea. Next base: position 5,086,711 of record OX376077.1, on the reverse strand, counting down.
GCTCAGCATAAATGCCTTAGTCCGCGAAAAGTTTTTGGGGGCATCATTACATTGTAATCATAATAATACAATACATAATTAAATATGTAAATGACTCGGTACTTCCTCAATATCAATAATACAAAACGTTCACGGGCCGCAAGTAAGACGTCCGCGGGCCGCGTGTTACCGCTGCTTTAGACTAATATTATAAAGAAGAGAAGTTTGTATGTTTATTTTTGTATAAATAAATAAATTAATTAATTACCGGTTTAATTATTAAATTGACTACTGAAAAACTGCACTTTTGCCAAAATACCACAGATTATTTTATGGTATACAGATATTTTACATCTACGCGGATGATTTCGGGGGTTTGAGCTAGTCTTGTAATTAAAATAATATCAGTCTATAATTATCCTACTGCATGGCACCGGTCTCTTCTCATACAGAGAAGGTACGAGCATTGATCACCTGCACGTGCGCTTAAGGCAGTTTGGTCAAATTTTTTATCTTTTTTTTTCAACACATTTAAAAGGAATCCTTATTTAATTTCGGAATTTTATCATAATTTATTAATACTCGCATGACAGTGGGAAATTAGGTTTATAGAACAATTAGGTACCATATTGATCAATATACCCGTTACTTAGTCATATTGTAATAACCAATTAATCGGTTAATAGCAAAACTCTACAATAAAAATGCATTTTTTTAATCTTGCAACATTTACATTCGATGGCAGTGGCTTTATTTTAAAATTAAATTTTTGACTCAAAATATTGCCAATATATTTCTCGCTATCGACTGTAGTACACATTAATATTTTAATACAAGTCTGTGCATTAGCATTCGAAATTAACCCGTCACTGAGCACAGCTGACGCTCGGTCCGTATGACCACTCTGTTGATTGAAACTGTATGTGCTTGTGCGTTGCAGGGTTGGGTATGTTGTACCTTTCATTTTGACATGTGTGATAAGACAATGTGTATAGTTATATCAAGATAGTCAAGGCAGAGAATCATATTATATCAAAAAATCTATATAAAAATAACAGTATTTTGTTTATCAGAACCCCTAGAAAAAGCTAAGTTTGACATGAAAATTTTATTATTATTATTTAAAATTTTATTTTTATTATTCGGGAAAATAAACAGTAATACTTAGAAATCCTATATACAAGAGTTACAAATGACATAGCTACGCCGGCATATAATAATATGAACCATACATAACATTTTGACTAAAAGCTTATTTGTTGTTCATACAAAATTAAGACTTAATGTAACTAAGGAAGGTTGTTATCATTTTTCATATTTTCCGCATAATTGTGACACGCTTGATAGAGTATCTACGTGGGGACTTCCACTTGTTTAGTTTATTCCGTGTCATAACCACATCGACATCGATATCACAAAAAAACACCACGACAATAATAGTACACATACATTCAAACAATATCCATCCCATTCTAACCCTACCACAAATTCTTTCTTCCAATTACACATTAACAGTCACAGAGCGTGCCAGTTAAATTTCCCAGAGTCTCTACTGCGAACGGACACGAAGCCTCTCTTAAATAACCCCCAGAGCCATAGCCGTACGAATAAACCACAAGAGTAGAGGCGTTCCTGCAAAATTAACAACTGGCTTGCCTGTAGCCCGGAGAGTGAGGTACGGTAAGTGCGTATAGTGGCGAAATGTGGACCAGTCGGCGGTGAGTGGATTAAGTTTTGAAATGTTGGGACTAATCTCCTGACAATCTAAAAAATCTGATTTGACGTTTCTTTTTCCAAACTTTGTTTGAACGTCTACGAAATCATTATCATCATCATCATCAGCCGAAAGACGTCCACTGTTGAATATAGGCCTCCCGCGTAGAACGCCACAACGAGCGCCAAACTTACGTAAGAAATTGCTACCCTATTGCTGTGCCCGATCAGGGTCCATAATGATCCTAACCAAACACCTACCACCTAAGCATATTTGTACTTATGGAAAAGCAATAAAGATATTGAGATATTGAGATTGAGATTGAGATCAAATTCATAATCCTAATGAATTATCTACTATGTTACCCAAACGAGTATCATTCGTGAGCAATAAGTTCAACTATATATTGAAAAATAAAAATCACAAAATCATGAATTAATCGGTGATTAATATACAAATATGATACCTCAAATCCGATTTCTTTAGATTGTCAGGAATATAGTATAGGCAAAGTTGCAACATGTTATTGCATATTTGATTTTTTTTTTTTTGTATTTAGTTCATTGTCCACCAACTTATGACTACTACTTCGTATGCATATACTTTTGAATTAAAAAAAAGTCCATTTCACAGGAATACAAAAACGAGAGAAAACCTATGTGTGCCAATATTCAGTTAATTCCGATCAGCCGTTTAAACTTGAACGAGTAAAAACATTCATCCATTAATTCTCACAAATTTTCGCATTATAAGAAATAGTATTTCTTCTAAATTAATATAGAAATACAAATATGTAATACTAGCTTTTGCCCGCCACTTCGTCCGCGTGAATGTCGGTTATCGTGGATGCAGTCAAAGTCCCGGATTATAAGCCTATGTCCTTCCCTCGGGTTCAGGCTATCTTTGTACCAAATTTCATCAAAATCGGTTAAGCCGTTTCATCGTGAAAGCGTAACAGACAGAGTTACTTTCGCATTTATAATATTAGTATGGATAAAGTATGAAAGTATGGATAGCTAAAATCTTGTAACTTGTACCACACCACAGTACAATACTGAAGCCCAATGGTCCATTGTACCGTGCACGGCTGGCCAGGGTTATTGAAAACGTAGAATAAATATTCATCTTTGAATATTTTTCCACTAGCAAGCTAAAAGTCAGCCTATGTGACGCTGGATTTTCGACACTTTGTGGTATTTTGTGAGTTTTCTATGCAATGAATTACATGAAGTGCTGACGTCTATGGGGCGCACGTCATCGCGTAGCTTATCTTTCTATACAAAGTTCCCATCTATCTAATAGTCTTCCGTATTGTGAGGTCCGTCTGGTTTTCAATAGCACAGTACTATAATTGTTTTATGATTGGCGGGTGCCGCGAAATCATCGCCATTGACAGCTGATACATCTCGAATTATATTCCAGTTAAATTATTATGAGTCACGGTTAATTTTATTGAGATTCATTCTCGAACTTGTGTCTTTTTGGTTATGGCCTTTCTACCCCTGAGAGTTGTACGAGATAATAAGAAATGATGATGAGAGCAGTATCTGTAATTATTAGTTAGCCTAATTTAACCTTTATTTCAGGCAACTAAGGTCCATAAAACAATATAATAATCTGGTGTCATAGTGCAGCACTCGTCCGAAACGGCTTGACCGATTTTTAACCGACCTGAAAAAGGAGGTTATCAATTCGGATGTTTGTATTTTTTTTTTACGTATCTTCGGGCATAACTCCATCATATATAAACGATTTGCAAAATTCTTTTTTTTGTTCGAAAGGGGTTTATTCCGAAATGGTAAATTTTATCGAAATTGATTTAGCGCTTTTGGACGAGTGCATAATAATATTTCCAGAGGTCGTTTCCAACAGTGCGCTGTACACAGAAGTCTAGTTAAAACTCAGTCAATAAGTAATTAAATACAAAGAAATGTTGTAGATAGGATAATGGCACTGATATTTGTGACTATGGTTTTGCGATTGAATAAACCACAAGCCTAGTCATTAACGGTTTTTAGACTAAAACAAAGGAACTGTTTCACACTAGGAATTATTTAAATTGTCAGCAAAATAATAAAATTGATATAAATATATCGCCCCATTTCATCCTGAGGGTGTCGTCGAAGGCGACTAAGGGAAAATCCAGAAGTCGGGCAGCAGCGTCTTCCGTGTACTTAACAACTTCACTGCGATCCTCAAGAAGCCTGCCAAGCGTGGGGATTATGGCAACCCCCATCCCTTATGGGTCCTTTGTTCAACAGTGGACGTCTTCAGGCTGATGATGATGATGATGAATTATTTCGAGCGGCTTATATGGGGTTGGCAGCGAATGTTACGCATACCGTTAACAGCAGACGCGCTTTCGAGTATCTGCCTTAGAAAAGTGCTGCAACATTTCGGTCACATAGCCTGAAAGTCCTCCGTCAATCTGGAGAAATTTATTGTTACGACCTAGGGGACGCAGCCCAACTAGATGGTTCGACCAAATTGTCAAAAGCCTAAACACGACGATCACAGATGCTCTAAACCACGCCATGGATCGAGAGTGGTGGAAGCAACTCTGCCGTGGATGGTCTGGCGGACGGGAGCTCCACGACGCTCAGCAGTGAGCTTACGACTCGAGGACACCTCATTGTATCGTGTGTCGGTCCTTACCCCTTGTTTACACCAAAGTATAATACATGTATTCTACAAGTTTTATGCAATGTCTGTAATATCGTTCGCACTCAAATACAAGTATAAAACTTGTATTCTATTTGTTGTGCAAATACTTATTTTTAATTCGGTCTGAACAAAAGATAAAACAAAACATGTATAATTTTAAACTTGTAGAATACATGTATTATTCTACAAGTTTAAAACAAGTTGTGTCAAGACAAGTATTGGTCATGTTTTATACAAGTTGTGTATATAACATGTATTATTCTTGTTTCTTGGTGTAAACGAGGGGTTAGAGATAGTAAAATGTAATGTTAAAAAGACCCGATTATTTTTGGGCCAGTTTTCTCCTTAATTATGTAACTAAGTACCTGCAGTGAGACGTTAAAAAATGAATAGGAATTATAACTTACTAACACACTAGCAAACTATCTTTTCTATTAAGTGTACCTTTTCCAGTATCAAAACATAACGTCGATATTGCTATAACAAACACACGTAGTTTATATTTGTTTACGTTAACTCTATTCCACTTCGTTCCTTTGAAAAGATTATTTGGTATAAAAAGCAAATGGGGATACCTTATCTAAACATTGTCATGTTTGAATAGGAAGCATACGTGGATCGTACACAATTGAATGTTGCCATGCTCTTCCCAAATTGGATGGATACTTTCATGTTTCGTATACGATGTTGCCAGTGATATTTATGCTAATAATGTTTTGGGGATCGTTTCTATACAGTATGTTATTGAATGAAATGTGTAAAGGTTTGGTTGGATTTGTGAAAATATTATTTTACTTTGTCGTCTTGTAGAGTCTAGTTTTACCTTACATAGTTGCATTTCAAAATATTGATAGAATACGCAAAATATCGGAACAGCAGATTATGGTATCTAAATTCAAAACAATTTATATTCACATAATTATATCCATCCTATTCTCACGATCTCTCTCTCTCTCTCTCTGGTACAGCCATACATGCATGCGCTCTGTACAAATATATTTAAAATTGTGAAATCAATCACTTCTTTCTTTTATTTATGCAATCAACCAAAACCATTGTGAAGTATCTAATATTCAATTATTAATAAACAGTTTTGTCGGTGCATAAGTGTTTCAAGCATTCTTCTAACACTGTATAGGTAAGTATTAGTACTATCGTACAGTAGCGACACGCCCCGCCTCCCTTCGAAACACTGTTCCTCACCTCTACCCGCGTCGAACCTGCTCTCAGAACTGCTTTTAGTTCAAGGCTGAGACTCGTGGCGCGTAGACACGCACACACACGCACGTATTTGTACAAGTCTGTTATTTTGGTAGTAGTGTTGGTAATTTAATCGTTTCGTTTGTATGGAGTGTCGTAGGTATGCTTTTAACATCAGCATCATCTGCCTAGCCTTTTCCCAAGTATATTGGGGTCGGCTTCCAGTCTAACCGGATGCAGCTGAATACCAATGTTTTACATGGAGCGACTGCCTATCGGACCTCCACAACCCAGTTACTGGGTGACACGATACCCCTTGGTAAGACTGGTTGTCAGACTTTCTGGCTTCTGACTACCCATAACGACTGCCAAAGATCTACAAATGTCAGCCGGGACCAACAGCTTTACGTGGTTTCCGAGGCACGGAGGAGAGTCGGTATGAAAGGGATGGTCACCCATCCACAGACCGACCGCGGCTAGCGTAGCTTAACCTTTGACCGATCGATCTGTACGGCTTTAACTTAGCCACGAGCTCCTCTTGATGCTTTTAACATCAGCAAAAATAAATAAGTTTTAACTGAAATTTTTAAGCAGTAACAAAAGAATCATGGCGAGATCCATAATTATATTCATTTGTATGAAAAAATAAATAATTTTGAGGATTTCAAACATTTTCCAATATGAGGAATACATTAGGAGTAGATTGATATACTTACCATATTTTTAAACCCCCGCATAATTTAAATATTACGAAATGAAAATGAAACTTTTGTTCTGAAATAATGAGCTTTTCGGTAAACTATTCACTTTTTTTTTGCGGGGTTTTAAAAATATTGTAAACGCCTGAAGATGCTTCTTAGGTACTCAAGAATTAGAATTTTAACTTCTCTAAACATCTTTATTTTTTTTGTATACAAATCCTGCCTAGATTCTTTGAGAGTTAACGTTACTTCTTCTTACACTGATTTAATTTACTTAGGTTGTTTATTTTTTTTTGTTTACCTATACTGTTCCACTGCTGGGCAAAGATGTCTTTCATAAACTTTCGCACTTCTCTTTCTGTTCCATTCTCTAGACAATCAGTTATGAATTAATATTTCCTAAGCCTGGCTTGATGTCGGCGATGACGGCGTGGTATTCATAGGGCTGAAATGGGATTGGGTCGGCCATGTATGCAGAATGCTTCATGGCAGATGGGCCAAAGTTGAAACGCATTGAGTGCTAAAAGTCAGATGTCGTCGCCGAGGGAGGCCCAGAAACGCTGGTGTGATGACTTAGAGACGTCCATAGACGAGAAGACAATACATGGGTAAGAGTGTAGGGCTATGGAGAGACCTTTGCCTAGAAGCGAGACAATAAAATGAAAATGTGAATAAAATAAAATTATCAGTAATATTTTGCTTTTAAAAGACTAATCCCCAATAGCCGTTGATAGATAGAAGTGGAAGGCGATAGAGAGGGCTTTGCTCTGCATTGGGAAACTACATGCAGAAAAATAATAATAAAATTAACAATATGTTGCCTATAAGCACACCTCGGACACTTCATACAAAACTTGCAACTTGCTATTACTACTACAAAACCGAATGACGTCTGTACACGTGCAAATGTGTGCGTGAATTTTAGTAGGGTTGAATCAGTTGGATGTCGTGGCGTACAAAATGGCGCGAAAAGTGCAGCGCTTTGCGTCGGGTGAACCGAACGACGACGGAACTACCCGAACGTTTCGAGCATTATTATGAAGTGATCTTGTTCGAGCGTTCAATTATTTATTTCTTACAGAAATAAAATAAATGATATTTGATTTTGAATACTCGGATTTGTAATGACATAAAAGTAATATTATAATATTTATTATGTAAAGAGGTTTATTTATTCATCAATAATGGTAAATTAAGGTACCTACCTAATTACAAAATATGGAATTCACGATCGCCCCGTACCATTACGCGGCAACGCAATTTATTTATTTTTTTCATTTATTTCGGAACCAGTCCATGTCCATACATGTTAAGTTAAAAAGTATTAAAAATAAAAATTAAGAATTAATTAAAATATTACAATAATAATAATTACAATGGGGCGACGCGACAAGGTTAGTGCGTAGGGTACTACTTTTCAATTCCAAGAATGAATAGAACGTGAAAGAAAGGGACATAAGTACATAACTAAGACAATAAAGAGAGAGAGCAATATTAATAGCTGGTAATGTTGGTATGTTATTATTACGGAAGTTTTAATTGTATTATTATAAAACGACGAAAACTTGGAAAATAAATGAATCATCGAGAATAAATAAAACGTATAAAACAAAATAAATCGCAAAATTGTGTGTTTGTGTCAGCAGTACCTACAGCGTTGCAGTTCTTACGATTTTGAGCGCCCTGGCTAAAGAGTCGGCGGTTAGCCCCTCCGGTGCGGGGTCGAGGGTGCGGTATCTGATATAGCGCGGGGAAGGGAGTGTCCCTTCTGTACGTAGTACTATTAAGTATTCTGTGCTATAAGCCTGACATAGTGGTGATAGACTGGTTAAAGCGTCGCGCAACTATTGTTGATATTACAGCTGTTCCTTATGACTACAAGCTTAGTTTTGTATAATTTAGCAGCATTATTTAAATGTTGTAAATGTGAATACCATGGAGTCATTTACTAAGTATATTAATATATGTTTGACAAATATTAACATGACGGTTGGGAGTATTGTCATGCTCGCTCAAAATGTCTCGCTGATGGTGGCGCGTGTGTTGGATCACTCGGCTCCCTTCAAAATGATTGAGCTGAATGGTGCTGATTCACGCGTCATGTTCGTGAACGGGTGCTGTCAGTAGAGATTGGTCAGCTCTTATCTGCCATGTACTTTATATTGCTTCTTTTTTATGTTTTGTATTTCTAGATTACCTTCACAGTTTTCACATATAGAAGCAACAAGAATCATGTAACCAGTACTTTGTAAAAAACTTGATTTAAAAGAGTGTCCGTGGAGTTTCTTGCTCGTTCTTCTCCATAGACGACGACGCGGCGACGCGGCGTCTACGTTTTGGAACGAGCAACTAGCTTCAACTCTCTAACTGACCGACTCCTTGAAAATTCAAAAGTGCCTGTAAATGGTTTAATTGAAATAAATGCTTTGACTTTGACTTTGAGATAAATTAAGTATCTTGATTAACTCGCGAGGTTGTCGACATGTGGGCTGTGAGAATAGTAGTAGTTATGTCCAATAGTCGTGCCAGCCAATGGAATCATTTCCAAGCACCTCGACCAACATCTGAGGAGGCTCTCGTTGGACAGTTGGATCAAAGGCTTGATACAGAAAGCGGTACCGCTCTATCAGGAGGAGCCCTGACCACCGGTAGCTTTGACCCTGTTGGCTACTATTTTTCATTCATATTTTTAGATTTGATAAATAAGAATAACAATATAATTATGTACTTATTTATATTTTAAAATGTTTTTATATAAACATTTAAAAATGATGTTTTTAAGTATATAAAATAATATGATGACAATATTTAATAATATCTTCATTAGATTCTCCATAATAGAAATAAATTGACACATTAATTAAGTAGTTATAAGGTACAGACGCCAGCATATCAAGCCATACCTAACTGTCAAATTTTCCCAATTAAATATGAACCTTATGCTTTTATAATAAAGTTGAAAATCTATCAAAGAAATTTGACAGATTGTAGTAGCTTGATGTGATAGCCTCTGTAATCTGTGTTCTGTCTCTAATTACTGCTAACCATAATAGCACAACTTTTCCTTAGCGTTGTAGTAATGTACACTAATGTTACAAGGAGAAGAATTTGTTTGTTTGTATGCATATCACTAATTTTATTATTGCACATTTTACATTTTATATTGGTATATCATTCAGTTTTAAATCATAAAAAACAATGAGGTCAAAAATTTGTTGACGGAAATGATCTATGACATTTATTTTTATTATATACGTACCCACCGACGGTCGGTTGAGCACTATAACTGGCCTAAGTATCATCACGCGGACGAAGTCGCGAGCAAATGGTAGTTTCATAGGTAAAATAACAATAAAATCATATTCCTTAACCAATTACAAACGATTTCGCTTTATTCTCCTCTGTTGAGGCAATACATATTTACCTCTTTCCAACCACGGACTCATACTAATATTCGTATTATTAATAGCATCAAGCACAGTTTTCACAGAAATATAAACTAGAATGATAAACAATGCAATTATCAATCTATCAATCATTTTCATGTATTTTTCGAGGTACGACGCCACATTGTATAAAGTTGTCAAGTTGTTCTTCTTTAAGACTTCACAAGGTGACTCTAATGCTGCATAAGGTATGGTAAGACACACTAACGCGCCGATTAGAGATAGTAAAGTGGAAACACATAAGTCCATCGTACGGTTAGCCTGCAGTTTAGTCCGGTAAACCTCTTTGGGTTTTTTGTGAAGTAGTATCTGTCGTTTTTCATCGTCTTTGAAGAGTTGATCGAGTTTGAAGTACTCGATTAATCTGTAAGTTAAATAAAAAAGGATTTAGGGAATATAGAAAGAGAGTTTATATCAATTATTGTTGATGACGTACAAGTCAGTTAACAACTGTTGATTCACTGATTATGAAAATTGTGAAAAAATTAACGTCCAGTATGATAAAATTATGCTTGTCATAATAAATGAAACTAGAATACTAAAGGATACTCGAATCATGTTTTTTCCCCTGCCATGTTTTCTTTTATCTTCAAGGGTGTTAAAAAAGCATTCCACTGGAAAATGAGATAATGCCTAAGGTATTAAGTTTGCTTTTTTGTATAAAGTCTAATTAAATAAAGCGTACTCGTGGTAGCCCTACAGATTTTTTTAATAATAATATTTAGGGACATTTGACACATGGCCACCGGACCCCAAACTAGGGAGACCCTGTACTGTCAGATGAATTAGGTACTGACAGCTGATATACATACACAAATACATTTTAAATACATATATACATAAGTATATGGATAAACAACACCCAGACACAAGGCAAACACAAGTGTTCAACACACAAATATTTACCCTGGGCGGCAATCGAACCCAGTTGACTATGTAACTTTTATAACTATCAATCTATTTGTATCTTTTCAATTAATAGTTCAGTAAAATTACCTATCTCTGACAGCCGGAGTAAAAGATCTTTAAATTTTTATTGTCACCTCAGCCTCGAAGCTTTTATTAAAATTAATGTATATTTTAAAATTAAAAAGTATATTCCAAAATAAGAAACATAAAGAAAAAAAATGTACTTACTTCTGCAATCCTAAACGGTAGAAAATCATCGTGAACTAGCACAAATATTCACAGACACCTCCAAATATACAATACAGACACCTCTATTTGAGACAAATATTCATAAAGACACAATAAGTAGTACGAGAGGAAATTCCTAGTGAAGATAAGACAATGATGACATGAATGTTGTACAAATACTAACATTTATAACAACGTTAGATAATGTTCTAATGATAGATTAGTCATTAGAAGGTAATTAAGAAACGATGTCATTTACTATTTAGATTTTACATCGTTTGGTAATGGATGAATTAGGACATGTGTGGTAATGAATTAAGAGTTAAGGGCGCGTATTCGATTTAGCGCAACTTAAAATCTAAACGATTGTTAGAATGGCGTAGCAGCATTGACACCCACTAGTACAGACAGCATCGTCAACTTCTAACCCCCTTTCCGAAGAAATTTCAATGCGTAGGGGTTAGCAGTTGATGACGCTGTCTGTACTATACAAAGGTCTGTTTGTGTGCATCAGAAAAAAATATACGCACGAAATAAGCACGAATCATTGAAATTGATCGGCAAACGACAGCGCGCGAGGTTTTACAGTGCTCTTTAAAATAATTGTCTAAATTAAATGAGTTCGTAGAAGGAACTGAAAAAAATTGTGTATATTGAGCATAACCTTTATTTTCATAAAATAAATATATCAGTTATATTTTTATTCAAATACTGGTGAACAAAATTGTTGAAGTGAACTGATTTTGTACTTTTTTAATACTGTTTTTTAATATCTAATAGTAATATTTTCGTAATTTTGGCTCTGTTATGCACTTTGAGACTGTAGATCCTGTTGGAAAAACGAATAAAACATAATATTTTGGCATACTGTAATGGTTGTATTCGTCCTGAAAGTTAACTCTGACGTCTATTTTCGTAAAACGCTATGAAAGGATTGTCTTCGCTTTAAAAAACCATAATTAAAAATTATACTTTTACTCTGTATTTACCTAGAACAAGACTTAATCTATATAAAACTGGAAATTGTCTTTAAAAAAATTGCTCACATCATTACGATATAGCTCTGGGCAAAACGCGAAAACACAAAGTTTTCGTCACAAATCGAATACACGCTCTTAAGGGGCTATTAAACGACTTTTACAGATTTTAAATTGACAATCACGTCAAAATGTGCAGTGTAAATGATTTGAAAAAAATATATGTTAAACTAGAACATTCTCTTAATCATTTAGTAAGTGAATATTTTTAATTATTTTCATATTATATAGTTTAATTAACACGTGAAGTTGTGTCTGACGCGGACAAAACATTGACAATCACACAAAATCTACCAGGTATAATAAACGAAACTTACACCATCTTACAGACAATTTTATTATCTATCTTTTAGTATACGCCTTTTTTTGAATTTTGAAAGAATACTACTTTTATTTAATTTTTTCGACTAAATTTAGAGAGTTTTGGACGCAGACTGCGTCCGTTCTGCATCAGTTCTGCGTCCAAAACTCTCAAAGTTTAGTCGAAAAAATGTGTCGTATATCGACGTTTACGCGACACCACGCAGCGAAACACGACACTGACACCTTAACGTGTATACTATTAGATGATATGTGTTAGTTTATTATTGTTTAAGATTATTTGTGTATTTGTCTATGGGCCTCAGTTGCCTGACAATAATATAAATAATAATTATTATTAATATTATTATTCTTCCCTAAAAAAATGCAGCGTCGGTGGACTTGGATTTCGCCGGATGGAAGAACAAAAAATGAAATAGATTTTGTGCTTTCATGCAATCATAATCATATTGTAAAGGATGTCGGTATTTTAAACAAGTTTAAATTTAGTTCAGATTATGGACCAGTGGAAGGGTTGTCTTTAATGTAAAATTACATCGTAAAACAATATTTCAAAACCAAATTAAGATACTAAATAAAGACAGTCTAATTAAAATATGAAGCAGTTTAATTTAGAGCTGAAAAATGCATTTGAGTTTCTACAGACTGATTTAGACCAAAACCCTCAAACTCAATACATTAATATGATAAAAACTATTAGGTACAACAGCAACAAATAAAATCAAATGTAAAAAAAGAAATAACAATAACACCCGTAGGGGTTTAACTTAGTGCACGCCTACATCATTTAAAGAATCCGTGTTCAAAATTTCATCAAGAGTTTTATGATCGATGTCTTAACTTAATCAGCACCATTATGACGTATGTCACCCTACACGAGAATATTAAAACTACCGTAGAGGCTAAACGAACCCTGTATCTGAAATAAACCTGTGCCGATACCTGCATCGACCCATATTGCCAATCCTATGTCTAAAATACCTCAACCTTAATGCACGACCCGGGCCCAATGTAAATTTTCAGCCGCTTCAAACTCAAACTCAAACTCAAACTCAAAATCATTTATTTCAATTAAACCATTTACAGGTACTTTTGAATTGTCAGAGTCAGTCAGTCAGAAAGTTGAAGCTAGTTGCTCGTTCCAAACAGTAGGTTTCTATGGAGAAGAACGAGCAAGAAACTCCATGAACACTCTTTTAAAATCAGTTAAATTTTACAAATTTAGGTTACATCATTCATGTTGAATCTAAGGGTACAATGTGAGAACAATGTAACACGTCTTGCATGTTAAAAGAGGTCTAGAGAAAAATATAGTTATAATAACAATTCAAACCAAAATTTAAAATAACCGAGGCAGCTAAGAGATGACCAGTCCCAACCGACGGCGTCCGTTCACGAACATGACGCATGGATCGGCACCATTTAGCTCAACCATTTTGAAGGGAACCGAATGATCCAACACATGCGCCACCGGCAGCGAGACATTCAAGTGAGCATGACTCTCCCAACCGCCAGGGCATATTCAAGTCAATGAGAGGTATACCTCGTAAATGGTAGCTTTAAAGAATATAGTGCTCACATGTATGTGCTACGAAAAATTATATAATACTAACACATTGAGTTTATACAATGCAAAGGTAATATAGATCTACATCTTCAGCAGCTCCAAAAATTGTTACAAATGCTAATCAATTAATCTATGAACCCTTATGGCTGTGGAGCTAGACCAGCATCCAGCCAAGCATTTTTATCAGTGATGTACTCACCCAGTGAATAATACGCTCGGCTGCATAGCGTGCGTTTAATACAAGACTTAAATTTTGTCTCATTTAGTTGAACAATGTGGGGAGGTATTTTATTGTAACACTTTAAACAGTACCCCATGAAAGACGAATCTACTTTAGCCAGTCTGAAACCTGGTTGAACTAGTTGGTCCCTATTTCTAGTATTATAATTATGTCTGTCACCTCTTTTATCAAAAAGATGCAGATTTTTTCTAGCGTACATGATGTTTTCATAGATGTATTGACAAGGCACCGTCATTATGTTAATTTCCTTAAACAGTTCCCTTAGAGAATCGCGCATACGCAGATTGTAAATGGCTCTGATGGCTCTTTTCTGCAGAATAAAAATAGAATCGATGTCTGCAGCTCTTCCCCACAATAAAATACCGTAAGACATAATACTATGAAAGTAACTAAAATAGACCAGTCTCGCGGTATCCACATCAGTAAATTGCCGGATCTTTCTGACAGCATATGCTGCCGAACTTAGCCGTCCTGCGAGAGATGTTAAATGAGGACCCCATTGTAGCCTTGAGTCGAGCGTCAATCCCAGAAAAACGGTTTTATCGACGAATTCCAGTTTCTCTTTATTCAATACTATGTCACACTCACTATTTTTGACATTTGGCAAAGCAAATCTGATGCACTTAGTTTTATTTCCATTTAATACTAAATTGTTAGCCGTGAACCACTTTTGTACCTCCAGTAAGGCGTTATTTACGATGTCAAGATTTTGAGCCCGTCTATTTATTTTAAAAATTAATGACGTGTCATCGGCAAATAACACCATTTGTGGTTGGTTTTTGAATAACCGGGGAAGATCATTAATATAAACTAAAAAGAGGAAAGGACCTAAAATTGAGCCTTGTGGAACTCCCATTTGTACTTTTAAACCATGTGAATTCACCCCGTTTATTTGAACTTGCTGCTGTCTATCATTTAAATAAGATTTCACTAAACTAAGCGCAAGTTTACCTAGTCCGTAATGCTCAAGTTTCAGAATTAATGTCTCGTGATTTACGCAATCAAATGCCTTGGAGAGGTCACAAAAGATTCCTATGGCATCTTGTGCCTCTTCCCACGCAGTAAATATGTGTTTTAATAAAGTGACACCGGCGTCAGTCGTACAACGCCCTTTGGTGAAACCATACTGTTGATCGTGTAATATGCCATTTGTATTAAAATGAGCAAGCATCTGATTAAGCATAATCTTTTCAAAAACCTTGCTGAAAGCCGGCAACACGGACACGGGTCTATAGTTGTTAGTATCTTTACTATCCCCGGATTTGAAAAGAGGTATGACCTTACTAAATTTCATTAAATCTGGGAAAACACCTTGGTCTACGCACATATTAAATATTAAAGCCAAATAAGGTGCTATTGTTTCTATTATAGATGTACAAACTTTAATAGACATACCCCACAGATCTTCAGTAAATTTTATTTTGATTTGCCGAAAAGCTTTTAAAACGGTCATGGGGTCAATATGTTTAAATTGAAATTCTACCGGGCAGCCTGGAACGTTCGCTTTTAATAACGCAATTGAATCGTCAGGTGAGGAATTCAAAGCTTCCGTGGTTTTGATTGGTATGCTAGTAAAGAAATTTACAAATTCACGAGCTACTTCTATGTTAGAGCTTACGGGACCATGTGATGTCTCCAATGTATATTCCGCGTTACGAACTTTTTTCTTGCTAGTTTCGTTATTTATAACTTTCCAAACTGTCTTTATTTTATCGTCTGCCGATTTGATCTTGTTACTAATGTATAGCGCTTTCGCTACCTTGCAAGTATTTCTAAAAGTTTTAGAATAAGTAGCAACATACTTGTTGAAAGTTTCCGTGTTAATGTAAGGCTTAAGGCCATACAGCTCAAACAGTCTTTCTCTACTTTTTCTAATACCCTTAGTTGCCCAGTCACTAAATATAAACTTAAGGCTAATATATTTCGCCTTTTTTTCAAAATTTTTATTGAATTCAGTTTCGACCACAGAAAATAAATCATTATACAATTTATTTGCATCGTTGTTATAGTGGTCCAGAGTATTTAACTTATTATTTAGAGTTTTATTAAATTTATTTAATTTACCAGTTGTTATAGGTCTAAATTGTATTTGTACTTTTGTCGTAGGCATTTTGAACATAAATGTTACCGTTTGACCGCTATGATCCGATGGTAAATAATTAACAATAGCTTTATCTACATAGTCGCAATCGCAGAAAATGTTATCGATGCAGGTAGCAGTAGTTGGAGTTACCCTAGTAGGCTCCATGAAAACATTCGACAAATTAAATGATTTAAAAAGGCTTAATAATCGACTACTATTCAAATTATTTTCTAAAACATTAATATTAAAATCACCACAAATAATTGCGGGTTTGCTACACGTTGCAAGTTTCGCTAATACATCTTCCATTACAGACTCAAATAAAGAATAGTTTTGGTAGCTTGGGGGTCTGTACACGCACACTATGATATGCTCATCCAGCTCGACACAGGAAAGTTCGATGCAATGTTCAACCGATAGGCCAACTATGTCATTTCTTTCTTTATATTTTAAACAATCTTTTAATAAGATCAATGAGCCTCCACGCGACATAGCTTTGCGATTAAAACAACTGCCCACACTATAGTTTTCATAGTTAATTAGCATTTGGTAATCCTTTAACCAATGTTCAGTAAAACAAACAATGTCAAACATGGTTTTTTCTAAAAACATTTCAATTTCTAATAATTTGGATGAAATACCTTGAATATTTTGATGAAATAATTTCAAGGTATTCTGCTGTTTCTGCAACTTAACTTTTTGAGAGCAAGAAGGTACCTTGTTGTTTGTAGGTTTAACTATATTGTTATTGGTACCTTCTGTTGTCTTACAAACTAGTTTAAATTATTATTCGGAGTTTGACCACGGACTTCAATGATATCAGGTAGTGAGTTCAAACATGGAGACCGAATTTTTAGGTCAGCCTACAGTTTGGGAACGCTTCGGGAATGCCTTTGCATTTGAAACAAATGTATCCCGCGCCGATGTCGCAAACGCAGCAAATATTTCGCGCAGCTCCGCCAAACTAGGTCATAGTTTTCTCGGTAGTTACCTTTATAATAAAATAAACGAAATTTTATCGATCTACCCCCTTTCTAGACGATCTTGTAAAATTAATCTTTTTAACTGGTTGAAAAAGCTGGATTACGATAGCACCGAACAACTATTTCTCATCCCTTCCTGATCGCTTAACTCTGGCAGATCTTGTGCGCACACGAACAATACACATACATACATACATACACACACACACACACACACACACACACACACACACACATAAATATACACTCACTACACACAACATCATGAACTCACTCCCGCTGACAAACCTTACACTCCCGAACCACACACACCACACTCACAATGCCACACTCCACACATTTTGTGCATGGCCAATTAATTTAATATTTAAGTATTTAAACCTATCTTTGTTTTTTTTTTTTTTTGCTTCTCTTCCATACCATTAGGCACCGATTTAAACTATGAAAATTTCGCTGAAAATTATCCGGCCGCTTCTACTAATGAACCTATACCGTCTACATCTAAATCCACTAGCAAGCAGGATTTACAGAAGCGGGAGAAATCAGACAAGTCAAAATAAAATAAAATTTACAAATACAGAGACAGCTTCCATTTATTCAGATCTCACAACCACCCATGAGATTACTAATCGATACGGGCGCAAATCAGTCATTAATTAGCCCGGAAGTTGTTCAAACTTTTTATAGTAATTTCTCTTTAAATTTTGATCCTTTTGAGGTCACATATGTGTACATGCGACAACAATAAATGACTATTCTATAAGCATTCCAACTTTCACTGAATTTGAAGAGCACGATGGTATTAAGTTATTCATTTACAAATTTCATGATTATTTATCACGACGGGCTTAGATTTATTAGAAAAATGGGAAACCAAAATCGACCTTAAGTACAAATTATTAATAACTCGTAATTTTACTACTACGATTAGTATAATACATACAATTCGCGTAACGTAAACTTGTATGAAAATGTTATTCCACCCAATTCATCAAAAATTGATCGGTACCGATCAATTTACATGACGGCGATGCGCTAATTCTTGAGCAGACTATTGTTTAACTACGGTAACAAACTACTCATATGACTTCAATGGCTCGTGGTGTACAAGCCGAGACCTACAATATTCAGTGCACGCGTACCGAATAGCAATCCTGCAATATTCAACTCGCGATCATTGAACAAATGTCAGCAAGAGCGAAAGTTGTTATATCGCGTTTGCGGAAAGACCATCTTATTAATGAAGAACGTATTAACTTACAAACTTTATGTAGCAAATGGCCAATGGGTATATTGGCCTGTAGTTGTTTACATCCGTGTTATAGTATGTGCCAATACTTCATCATCATTTCAGCCGAAAGACGTCCACTGCTGGACATAGGCCTCCCCTAAGTGTCGCCACATTGACCGGTCCCGTGCGACTCGCATCCAGCAGATCCTCGCAACCTTTACCAGGTCATCGGTCCACCTAGTGGGAGGCCTTCCAACGCAACGTCTTCCGGTTCGCGGTCGCCACTCTAGAATTTTTCGGCCCCATCGGCCATCCGTTCTGCGAGCAATGTGCCCTGCCCACTGCCACTTAAGTTTGGCAATTCTTCGGGCTACGTCGTTAACCTTGGTTCTCTTGCTTAAAGTATAAACAAATAAATATATTAAACTAGCTTTTGCCCGCGACTTCGTCCGCGTGAATGTCGGGTATCGTGGATGCAGACGATGTCGCGGATTATAAGTAGCCTATACAAATGATTATTATTATTATTAATATGATTTGTTGGTATATATTTTTATATCTCGACCCTTATGTGCCGGTTTACAGGGCAACACGGGCCGAAGCCATGTGCTACCCTAAAAATTCTAACCTATGTGGTAGATGATAATATGTAGTGTGGTGATGTGATGAGATTTTTTTTCTAAAGTAAAATAAAATGCACGGGAGCACTGTTGAACATGCCGTGGTATATTTGGGTTCAAAACTCTTCGCTGCTGGACAAGCGTATGTAGCTCTGAGTAGAGTTAAGTCTTTAGACGGTCTACAAATTGAAGAATTAGATTGCACAAAATTAACTGGAAAGAGATCGTGTAACAATGAAGCGTAAATGGAAATGGATAGACTAAGGAATATGTCCAACTAAAAAGTTAAAAATAAATTAACGGTAAAAACCAGTATATTAATATTCTTAGGCGATTTAAAAGCATGTCGCGCAATTTCGTTAACGCATAGTCCTTGGCCGCGACAAGCTTTTAGATCGCGTAAGAATATTAATATACTGGTTATATAATATAATATATGTTTATGTATCATACTTCTACTGATGACACTAATTGTATCGAACAGTTAAACTGAACATTTTTGTAGGTTGTTACTTATAAAGTTTAAGAAACTACGAGTTTTATGAATTTCTTAGTTAATTTTTTTTATTTTTCGTGTATAATAAAAGCTTGTTTTTAAAATATATTTTTTTTACCGTTAATTTATTTTTAACTTTTTAGTTGGACCTACTCCTTAGTCTATCCATTTCCATTAACGCTTCATTGTTACAAGGTCTCTTTTCAGTTAATTTTGTGCAATCTAATTCTTCAATTTGTAGACCGTCTAAAGACTTAACTCTACTCAGAGCTACGTACGCTTGTCGTACCATATTATCGTATTGTCAACAAAGTTACGTAAGTACACCAAATTTTAACTCAACCGAGCGATCGACCTACTGGATCTGATGTTCCTGTGACTACCCTGCAACTCCTCATGACACCAGGTCAATGATACCTTGTTATTGTATTGTCACCAAAGTTACGTAGTCATACCGAAATTCAACTCAATCAGTCCATGGGAACTAGTGTTCCTATGGGCACCTTCCAACTCCTCATGACACGAGGTCAATGATACCTTGTTATTGTATTGTATTACACAGGCATACCAAATTTTGGCTCAATTGGTCCACAGAAATCGGAGTTCCTACGGGCATCCTCCAACTCCTCATCAGATCAGCTCCATGATACCATATTTTTGTATTGTTACCGAAATTACGAAGATATACAAAATTTCAGCTCAATTGGACCACAGGAATCGGAGTTCCTATGAGCATCCTCTAACTCCTTATCAGATCAGCTCCATGATACCATATTTTTGTATTGTTACCGAAGTTACGAAGACATACCAAATTTCAGCTCAATCGGTCCACAAGAACCGAAGTTTCTATGGTCACCTTCCAACCTCATCATCAGACCAGCTCCATGGTACCATATTATTGTATTGTCATCCAAGTTACGTAGGTATACCAAGTTTCAGCTCAATCGGTCTATTGGAAGTGGTTCAAATCTTCCTTGTAAGATTTGTAAACATACAAACATACAAAAGTGAAGTTAAATAAAAGCTTGTAAAAACAAGAAACCCGACTGCGTGAAAAATTGTTAATTATAATAAATTAGGTAACTCAAAAGATAGAAATAAGTGAAAAATTTAATTTTTTTTTTTTTGGTTTTGAATGATCGTGGTTGACAGTGTTCACAAAGGCAGTTGGAGGCATCACGTTTAAGTTTAGACACTTTCAACGGATTTAATAACAAAATACATTATGTACATTTTTGATGCCTCCGACTGCATTTGTGAACACTGTCAACCACGATCATTCAAAACCAAAAAAATATTTAAATTTTCACTAATTTCTATCTTTTGAGTTACCGAATTAACAATTTTTCACGCAGTCGGGTTTTTTGTTTTGCCTTTATCTTTGCCTTGCCAGTATCCCGTGGGATGTTACCCAGGTTAAACCCGTGGGAAATGGTTGCGGCTTCTCTTCGGCTGCGTTAATAATATTTGTAGGAAATAAAATAATATGTTACATAACTTATAGGTATATATAGACCGTAGTCAAACTTTTGTTTGTTTGTTTATTTCTCATTGTGTACATATTTGTAAATAACTTCTAAGACAATGTCCGCGCGAAAATACCTATAGTGCTTGGAACACTCAATTATAAGAAACTTTAAATCTTAGCGCAATAATAAAATTGATGTTTTGCCATCAATTCAAAGGATTTTCGAAAGTTCATACTTGGAATTTTGCTAAATAAAATCAATAACACCACTGGCGTCTTTTTATAAATATTTTAAATTTGAAAATCTTACACTTACTTAATTTATATTACCGTTCTCGGTTATATTACTAAACATGCGAATTGTAAAGTAAAAATAATGTTGGCTAAAAGTAAATAAAACACAAAATAATTCGAGAAGAAGATGTCAAAATTAATCCTTAGGTATACCAGCTACCATCTCTTTTTCAAATTCAATGTCTTCTTGGTTAGTTTTGATTTTAAACAATCCATTTTCACCCCAATAAGGCCCCCAGCTGTTAACCGCTAACCAGTATTCAATTCCATTTTCGACACCGTAACCAATAACTCGTACGCTATGACCCCCTCTCCGCTCTCCATGTGTGTGTACATAAATTCCTTTTTCATATTCAAAAAAATCTGAAAATACTTCAAATCCAGCCTGAACAGGGCCGTTTTTAACCAGTTCGGCCTTTATTTGATCTATGTCGGAAGATATTTTGTAGACCTTTTCACCGTAATGTTTGTCTTTAAAGTAATCTATATCCGAATTTACACATTTAAGCACGCATTGACTTTTGCTGAGCTCTTCTATATCATACGGTTTACATTCTAAAGTAACAAGTCCATAGCTTTTCCAAAATTCGAATGCATCTAATGGATAACCCCCAGTGCACACACGATCTTGTAAACATTCGAAATCTTGTTCAGAAAGACTGACTTGTATACCTTTGTGAATGCACATTCTATCAGATATTGTCGTAGCAGTTCCGAAAGTCCAGCATGAACCGCATTCTCCTTGATCATAGACATCTCTAATAGTACCACAATTTTTCCATACATCCCTGGCGTCAAAGTTCTCAGGCAAGTTTAAAGCTTCGAGGTCGTGAGTTTGGATTGGTAAATTTTCCATAGATTCCTTATCAAATTGTGCACAAGCGATAAATTTCTCATCGATATTTTCATACTTAGCCATCTTCCAAGAGTAGTTCTGTGCGTTAAAATACTTAATGAAGGATGACTTTGACATATTCAAGTATTTGGCGTGCAAATCTGGATCAAAGTCAGCCGTCACCAATCCCGCGAGCGCCACAAGTACCACTGAATGTAACATCATCGTTGTCACTTCTAAATGTTTGTGGTGTCCATCGACTGTTGTCAGTATTTATACACTATGTGTAATGTCAAGTATGAAAGCAACGCAAAATACAGCAATTAATATTATCTTTATCAATCTTAAATATTTTGTTTTTATTAAAGAAATATGCGCAGAATAAGTAAAATTAATGGATCGCATATTTTAAAGGAAACGAATCAGATTCCATAGAAAAAATCCAAATCAACGGTCATCCTCAACGCTCTATCTGGTTGTAGCCAGCATAACATTTTTGCTCAGAGAAGTTTGTAGGCGTTTAATCATATTGTTATAAACTGGAACAGTTATCTATTAATAATAATATTTTTGCATTGTGGTATGACATACATAGCCAACTGATTTACATTAAGTTTAGAAGTTGCACACATGTAGGAGTATACCTAAATATTATTTATTACAAAGGTTCAGATTTTGAAGGTTTAGGTTGGCATTCCGTGGGTGTTTTAAAATAAACACTTGTAAATTGCTAAAAGACTTTTAATCAATTAAATTCAAGAAAATACTGTATGTTTAATAATATACTCTAAGTATTCGTATTTGCGACTCCCTAACTCACACCTACACTGCCTAAATCACATGTATGACGTGGAAGTGTTGGGGGTTTAGCCTTGGTTACATTTTGTTGATGCATTTAATTATTCATAACATCTCCCCCCTTTAGACTTAGCTTTATTTTTAACCGACTTCAAAAAGAAGGAGGTTCTCAATTCGATTGTTTTTTTTATATATACTACTCAAAACAAAATAAGGGCCACAAGGTATTTTGTCTGTACCATGAAAATAATAAAACCAAAATATATTTTTTGTCTCCATAACGAAAACTAATGTTGTTTTTACCATGTAGACCAATAAATTTATTCAAATAATAATGATTAAAAAGTTTATTTGCTTTTGAAAGAAACAACACATTTTAGCTTAAAAATAAAAACAACGTAAAGTTACTGAAAACAAAAGAAAATACTCCATGCTCATCTTTTAGTAACGGGTATGCCCACTCGTTTAGCTACGCACTCCTGAAGCCTGGAGTGCATGCTCTCAATCAAATGCCTGACATTTTCCATTGGAATCTCTTCCCAGGTCCTTTTCACAGCGTTGATGAGTTGCTGTTGGTTGTGGATTTCCTGATCACCGTCTCTAACTCTTCGTTTCAACTGATCCCACATGTGCTCTATTGGATTTAAGTCAGGACTGTTCGCCGGCCACGGCAAGACTTGAATTTGAGAGTCTTCCAGTACAAACCGAGTCGCTTGAGCCGTGTGTGCACGAGCATTGTCATGCATCAAGATGAATCCAGGACCCGCTCGCTGTGCAAATGGGATCACATGTGGTCTGACAACTTCCTCAATATACCGCTGAGCAGTAACAGTACGAGGGTACTGTTACTGCAGCACATGTGGGATCAGATTTAAAATAGTGAGCTCAGTTTTGCCGTGTAAGCTTATCCCGCCCCAAATCATTACATTTGGACCACCAAAACGATCGACTTCATGGATGCAGGCTTCTGAAAATCTCTCGCCGCGTCTTTTCCATACTCTAATGCCGATCGTCGTTAAAAAAAAACGTTTAACGTCTGTGAAGAGCACCATGCCCCATTGGTTTATGTTCCAGTCCAAATGTTGACGGGAAAATCTTAAACGATTTGCACGATGATTTCTGGTTAATGGAACACGGACAACTCGCCTTCTTGATGCCTGCTGGTCTTCATGCAATCGATTACGAATAGTTTGGTCACTGACACGAGTACCCGTTGTCAGCCGTAAACGATTTTGCAGGCCGTCGTTGTGCGATCTCGGCGCGCACTTAATCGAATTTATCGATCGTCTTGAGCTGTTGTAATGCGAACTCTGCCCGAACCAGGTCTTCTTCTAACACTGCCGGTCTCTTGGAAACGATTCCATAGATTTTGAATAGCTCTTCGAGAAAATCCCAATTGCAAACCCACAGATCGCTGCGAATGACCTTCTTCAATCATCGTAACGGCTCTGGTGGCTGTCAGCGAGTCCATATGACGCCTGCGTGCTTGTGGCATATTGCAAAAGATGTTTCTGACTCGAGATATCAATGAACTCTGATAATTTCTAATAAACCAAGAAGCTAAGGAAAGCAAAACGTCAAAGAAAATGGAATCAAAATTTTCAAAAAGGATTTTAAATCAAATTTTATTTAAAATTGTTGCCAGCATTAGATGAATACTACAATATTAAACAGTTTAGGTATCAAAGAGTTTGTATACTCAATATTTTACTACTTTCAATATGTAAATGTTTAATAAATTACACCAAAATGAAAAAATACCTCGTGACCCTTATTTTGTTTTGAGTAGTATATATGTACACCGATTACGCTGAGATTTATGATCCGATTTGTGATTCTTCTTTAGTTTGATGCGGAATAGTTGCCATTTGGTCCCATAAAAATGTAACATAGTTTGGCCCAGTAGTTTTCTTTTTATGAACATTTTTTAAATTATTTATTTATTTTTTTATGTTTGACCACGCATAACTTTTTGCAGTGTAGTCCAATTTCGATAATTATTTTATTAATTGATGACTGACTTATGAATAATTATTAATTTTATTTCTTAGGGTATTTTGAATTATTTAATTTGATGATGATTTTTTTTAATGAATTTCATTCTCTTATCCGATTATTCGAATCGAATTCTAAAGATTCTAGATCAACATTTGATAAGCTAATTTTCTTAAAAGCTTGAGAGTTTCATTAATAAAATTATATAAAAACAATCATCTAAGGTTATTTAAATCAGTACAGTAGATTTGTACTTATTTGAAGGATAAAATTGTAGTGTTTGAAACTATGCCTCACAATTATTTTTTATAGACAAAATTTCTGTTCCTTGTAAAGTATAATCAGTTATGTCATTGTTACATTTCATTGTTAGTTTGTTGGATTTGGATTGTATATAGATATATCTCATGTCATTTTACTTTTGCCAAACAACAATAAGACACAGAAGTTATCCTGTCGCTTCAAGAGCTGCGAAGCTCTCAGGAAGCAATTGGAGGGTAATAGTTTAGATTCACATGAAGTATTATTAACTGTTGACAACATTGGCGGCAAGGGACATAATAATTAATATAGTCACTATTAACATGTGTACACTAGTGCTATCTAACAAGATATAGTTTAATTTGTCATCCGTTACTGCTATACATAATTTGTAAATGTGAATTTTCTTAATATCGCGTGGAGTAGGAAACGGCAAATTCATATACAGGTTGAACTTTACATATTTTATTTAAGGTATTTGTATAATATAATACAATAGTTTGTCAAAGATCTACAAATGACAGCCGGGACCAACAGCTGAACATACTTCATTTCCGAGACACGCAGGAGTATCAGTATAAAATGGTTGATCACCCATTCTCGGACCAACCGCGGCAAGCGTACTTAACCTTTTGACCGCCACATGTCATGGATAGATGACAAACCAAAATGTGCCCAGCACGTCACGGTCACGACTACATGACAGATGAATGAGTACTCTATGATTAAGTGTATATGTTACAATGAAAACCCGTTCTTAGTTAAAACGCGTTTTCTCTAGTTAAAACTAGTTTTTACTAACTGCCTCAGTTACAACTAGACGAGATGAAGACGATCTCGATAATGCAACAAATGAACATGCAGCAAGCATTGTTTCTGTCACGGCTCCGGTGTTACGGGGTTTGGGTGGCCCCACGCGAGCTTATCGTCGCAGATGGTTTTAACGCTCACCACCGCAGCTTCGGCTTGCTAGCCGGCTGGGCCAGCCAGCTTCAGTCGCGGCGATGGGCATTAAAGCCACCTGCTCCTCAGCTTGCGGGCCGCCCCACCCCTCCGCGGCTACGCGGGCTTAAATTACACTCTAGGGTAGGGCAGACAAGACTGCGGGAAGTCGGTTTTACAGCGATTCGTTTCTGTCATTAATTTTGTAACACCACATATTGACTTTTATGACAATAGTTTAATTTAATATTGAAAATACTACTAAGTAACCGGCTATATATTTGTGACAAAACGCGTTCTCCTTCTCCCTAGTTAGCCCTAGTTTTCACTGATATTCATTTTTGAACAGCAGATAAATCTAGTTGTAACTGAGGCCGTTAGTAAGAACTAGTTTTAACTTGAGAAAACGCGTTTTAACTTAGAACGGGCTTTAACTGTAACATATATACGTAATTCTATAGAGTAGTAATGCGTAGCTTGTCAGCGAAGTTAAGTTTTTGCTTTTTTTTAACGTGGCGGTCAATATGTTAACCATGAGCGATCGATACCTTTTGGTTTATATAGCCACGAGCCCCTTTATATCTGGAATAGAATAAAATATTGTTTACGACTTGGTTAAGAATATTTGATAAGTCACTTAATTTTTTTTGGAACGTAGTTCCTTATCGCGCGTTGCGAAAGGGGGCTAGACGGAAAAAATGTAACGACACTTTTTGCTATAATTGTAAACCGTGCGGCGTGCGCGTGTTTCTCTGTCTCTTTCTCTCTCTCATAGAAAGCAAGCCAGTTATTAATTGTAAATAATAATAAGTAAATAATAATAAATAATAAACAACAACAACAACAACAACATAACAACAAAAACAGCAACAACAACATATTTTTGTGGTTGGTTGTGTTGTTGTTGTGTATTGTTGTTGTTATTTGTTATTTTGTTGTATGTTGTGTTTTTGTTGTTGTTGTGTTAGTTGTTGTTGTTTGTTGTTGTTGTGTTTGTTGTTATTATTGATGTAATTGTTGTCGTTGTATTGTTGTTGTTATTGTTGTGTGTTATTACTGTTGTTGTTGTGTTGTGTTGTTTTTGTTGTGTTTGTTGTTGTTCTACGAACAATTGTTCGACAACAATTGTCGAAAGGAACTTCGTTCCATCCGGGTGTCCCTTGACACCTCTCAAGTTTTTATTTATTTTTTATGGCACTCCAACAACAAAGTCACAAATACCTACATTTCAAATAGGTTCATAATTACTTACGTACTAAACAACGTGACCTTGTCACTTATGGTGTGCTCAGCATTTACAGTATTGTGTTACAACTTGCAAAGTTACAAAAGAACAAAACTAGGTGTATAAGATGGTTTACAGGATAAAAGTTATTACATTTACTTATAATGATATCCAGAGTTATACAGAATGGCTTAAATACGTGTATTAAAGAAATAAGAAAAATAGTTAAATTAATTGAGACAATAACTAAGATAGACTAAACTACCCAGAGGCACATACACAATACGCGCCTATGACAGACTTGCGTCTGCTAGATAGAAAAGAGTGATAATTATGGTCTTTAGTTTTAAGCGCATTTTGTCCTTTGGGATCTTTTGCAGCTGGTTTCTATCATCGTCCCTTACTTAATTTTTAGTGTATACAATGTAAAAATAAGGTTTGTCCAGCAAGTCTGGACCTGCATTTACTAATTATCTACGCGTGACTCATCGGGTCAGAGATTACGGTCTTCGGGGGAGGGCCGTTCACTTCTGGAGCGGCTTTCTCTCTCCCATTTTTAGGTACATATTCAATTTCACCTATTCTATGGGCGAAAAGACCTAGGCTAAAGTGATCGTATCGTGTGTATTCGGGTCCAGGATCTTCTAGACCAGTGATCGCCAGTTGTTGGAGTTTGTCGATCATATCGCGATGTAGGTCGTGGGCTCTAATGTGCCAGGGGTCTTGTTGATTAAGAGCGTGTATTCGATTCGTGACAAAAACTTCATGTTTTCACGTTTTGCCAATATCGTAATGATGATGTATCGTAAAGACAATACAGTTTTAGAAAGATTAAGTCTTGCTTTAGAGTAAAAGTAAAATTTTTAATTATGTTTTTTTAAAGCGAAGACAATCCTTTCATAGCGTTTTACGAAAATAGACTTCAGAGTTAACTTTCAGGCCGAATACAACCATTACAGTATGGCAAAATATCATATGCATATGCATTTTTCCAACAGGATATACAGTCTCAAAGTACATAACAGAGCCAAAATAACGAAAATATTACTATTTGATATTAAAAAACAGTATTAAAAAAGTACAAAATCGGTTCACTTCAACAATTTTTTTTTTACCAGTATTTGAATGAAAACATAACTGATATATTTATTTTAAGAAAATAAAGGTTATGCTCAATATACACAACTTTTTTCAGTTCCTTGTACGAACTCATTTATTTTATACAATTATTTTAAAAAGCACTGTAAAACCTCGCGCGCTGTTGTTTGCCGATCAATTTCAATGATTCGTGCTTATTTCGTGCGTATTTTTTTTCTGATGCACACAAACAGACGATTGTATTGTACTAGTGTGTATCAATGCTGTTACGCCGTTCTAGCAATCGTTTAGATTTTGAGTTGCGCTAATTCGAATAAGCGCCCTTAATAGGTCGGTACGACTTTTAGTTGGCTGTAATCTTTGCCTTGTTTGTGTAAAAATATACAGGTGCTTTCTTTCCATCGTTTTAGACAGTAGTCTGTTTTGATGATGTAGTCGATTACACGTTTAAACATTGCAATGACTGTTTCTTCACACAACTTCAGAATGGCACACGGATTCCGTCAGGGCCTTATGTCTGGATATGGACTAAGCTTTTAATTCGAGACGTCGTGTGCGTCTGCGGTGACTGATATTAGTTTATTCATAAAATGCTTTGTTTGTCTATCATTTTGGAAATTTACTGGTTGACTATCTTCATAAATGTTTGAGGTTACTATAAAGAAACAGACAGGTAATGATTTTCCAGGACTCGTCGAGCTTTATTGCTTTGACGCTTTTCTGGCGGTTGCCACTGTTCATTCTGGCTTTCAGAAGTTGCAGTGGCTTGAGAATAGTGTGGCAGGGATGTCCTAAATAAATAAAAATTAGGTTATAAAAAACTTGAGAGGTGTCAAAGGACACCTTGTGTCCCTTGACACCACTGATGTGTGGATGGAACGAAGTTCCTTTCGACAACAATTTATAACAACAACAACAACACAACAACTACAATAAACAACAACAACAAACAACACGGCACAACAAAAACAACACTAACAACACACAGCAATAACAACAACATCAACAACAACACAACAACAATACAACAACAACAATTACAACAATAATAACAACAACAACAACTAACACAACAACAACAATAATACAACAAACAACACAATAACAAATAACAACAGCAATACACAACAGCATGTTGTTGTTGTTGTTTATTATTATTAGTAATAATAATAATAATGAAAATCATTGGAAAATTATCATCCAAGTACTTGTTTTGGCCACTTATTCAATCTTCTTTTAATAAAAATCAAAGACATAGCGGCAATAGATCAAAAAACAATCCTGAAAAATATAATATCATCATGACATCAATCTGTCATAGAAACATTGACTACGAAACGTACAATAGAAGCGAAAATCAGCCAAATGTAAATATAATGTGACGAAGAAAATGTTGACGCGAGCAGCAGCACGCAGAGCACGCCCACCACCTCCGGACTCGTTGCTCAGCTCCGCCTCGCCGCCGCCGGAACCCAGTCCCACCGTGAGTGTTGTGATACCGGCCTCGGTAGTTGCGTCGAGCTCGAGCGACGAGTATTTCTCTCCGCCTACGACGCCACCACCTGCTCGTCGACGGGGAGGACGCCGGCCGCCGGATGGTTTAGGACCGCGAGGCCCACCGGCCTCTGATAGGGTCCCAGCTCCCGGCGGAAGTGTGCAGCGCATGAGATGGACACAAGCCATCAATGAAAATGTCATGCGCGCATACTATGGGGCTACAGAGGGGGGAAGTAATCTGACCGCGTACCGTGTTCGGATGCTCTCTCTGTTTCAGGTGTTTGAGCCAGCTGTCAACGTTTCGGCACAACGATTATCGGATCAGGTGCGGGTCATCCAGCGCAATCGTATGTTGGATGACATTGTACTTGATCGCCTCCGAATTGAAATGCAGAGAAACCATGTTACTGCTCCCCTGCCGCAGATTGTGGAAGTGGCACAACCACAGCCGACCGCAACACGTAGCCATATTACTGATGGGAGTGATGACATGGTTACACAAGTAAGTACCCTGTGCAATGATGAATTGAGGAGCGCTTTGGAGGGTGCGATTCGAGAATATCGATTCATTCCGCCTGAGCTTAGACCACGTTTACCTCGTTTGCCCATGCATAAAAAAAATAGGGTGCTGGTGTGTGCTTTGGATTCGCAATTATCAAATTATTTTGATGGTTGCGAAGACCTCACTGATGCGCATTCGATTTTGTACTGCGCAGCTGTTGCGGCATGTCGTGTGGCTCACGTAAAATTTCCTAGTGATGATAGAGCTACACGACCAAAACCTGCCGTACCGGCGTGGCAGTGCAGAATTGAGCGGCGTATTAGTGAGGCCAGAGTGCTCATCGGCAAACTTATTTGCTTTAGGGAGGGCAATACTCGCCCTAGAGTGTTGCGCTTTGTGAGGCGGGCATTCTCTGGGACTGATATCAGTCCTCGAGACTATATGCCCTGGGTCACAGAGCGCATCGACTTCCTGAAGCAGAAGGTGTATGCATGGGCAAACCGTATTCGAAGGTATAAGCGGCGGGTGGAACGATACACTCAGAATCGCACATTCCAGAGCGATGAAAGGTGGGTTTATAGGACTTGGGAGCGACCGATTCAAAGTGCGACTGATACGCGCCTGCCGGATGATGACGCCATGTGTTTGTTCTGGCGCAACATCTGGTCGGTGCCTGTCAGTCACACTGAGGGTGATTGGACTCTAGAAGTCGAACGAGCGTGCGACCCGATACCAGAAATGGGGGCAATCATTATCAGCCCCCATGATGTAGCTCGTGCAGTCCGTCCATTGCCTAATTGGAAGTCTCCAGGGCCGGACGGGCTGCACAACTTCTGGATAAAATGGTTTAGAAGGTCGCACGTTTGTTTAGCGTCTCTGTTCCAGTCAGCCTTGGAATCAGGATCGTTGCCCCAGTTCTTGACGACAGGAATAACCCACCTGCTCCATAAATCAGGTAGTACTGCGGAGCCTAAAAATTATAGACCGATCACATGTTTGCCGACGGTCTATAAAGTTTTTACATCTATTTTGAGAGCGAAAATTAACCAACACATAGACAGTAACGGTATCATGTCTCCCTCTCAAAATGGATGTAGGAATGGGTCCCGCGGTACTAAGGAGCTGCTCCTGATTGACATGGCCATCAGTCAACAGGTTCGCCGATCCCGAAAGAATCTGTCGACATGTTGGATAGATTACAAGAAGGCCTATGACTCTGTGCCGCATACATGGCTCATGAGGGTGCTAGAGTTGTATAAGATAGATACCACTCTGCGCACCTTCCTGATGTCGTGTATGGGGCAGTGGAGGACGGTCCTTCGCTATCCAGGATGTCGACATATCCAGAGGAATAGTGAACCGATAAGGATTGAGCGGGGTATATTTCAGGGCGACAGTTTGAGTCCACTTTGGTTCTGCTTAGCCTTGAATCCTCTAAGCACACTGCTGGAGAATTCAAGTCTAGGCTATAGATTGAAGAGAGGAGGTCAGGTAATATCTCACCTCCTTTACATGGATGACCTAAAACTCTTTGCCACCAACAGTTCACAGCTGATGGAGCTACTGAAAGTAACAGAAACTTTCAGTAGCGCCATCAGGATGGAATTTGGCGTGGACAAATGTGCGGTCATGCATGTCAAGCGAGGGGAGATGGTGGAATCTGAGGGAGTTCAGCTTTCGGATTCCATAAACCTTAGATCCCTCTCTTCAATTGAGACCTACAAATATTTGGGTATGGCGGAAGCGTTGGGCATCAATGCTGCTGACATGAAGCATTCGTTGAAGGAGCGCTTCTTTGGCCGCCTGAAGAAAGTATTAAATAGTCTTTTGTCAGGCGGAAATAAGGTGCGCGCCTTCAACGGGTGGGTCATGCCGGTCTTGATGTACTCTTTCGGCATACTCAAATGGACTCAAACGGAACTCGATGCCCTGGATAGGAGAGTCCGTACATTGTTGACAGCGTATCGGATGCACCACCCACGGTCATCGGTAATGAGACTGTATATCCCGCGGAAGTGCGGAGGTCGTGGCTTCTTAAATGCTAAGACTCTGCACAACCGTGAGATATACAGTCTCAGGGAATATTTCCTAGGAGCCGACGTGGGGATGCACCGAGATGTAGTTGCAGTGGACAAAGGCCTCACCCCGCTCTCCTTGGCTAAAGAGAACTGGTGCAAGCCTGTAGTGCTTGAGACTAATGATCGCGAGGAGGTTTGGAAGAGTAAGGAGCTTCACGGACGCTTTTTCCGGGCCCTACACGGGCCCGATGTGGATTTCTTAGCGTCCGTATCTTGGCTACGATTCGGTGATCTATTTGGAGAAACCGAAGGTTTTGTGTGTGCAATTATGGACGAAGTTATTTTGACGAATAATTACCGGAGATTTATTATGAAGGATGGCACGGTTGACATTTGTCGGGCATGTCACCGGCCGGGTGAATCAATCCGTCATATTATCTCTGGATGTTCTCGTCTTGCTAACGAAGAGTACTTGCACAGGCACAACCTTGTGGCCAGGATTATCCATCAGCAACTTGCTCTGAATTACAACCTCGTGGAATCAGAAGTTCCATACTACAGGTATGTGCCCGATCCAGTTCTTGAAAATGGCAATGTCACATTGTACTGGGATCGATCCATCATCACTGACAGGACTATTGTAGCCAATAAGCCTGATATAGTGGTGGTGGATCGATTGGAGAGGCGCGCAATGATTATTGACATAGCTGTTCCTCATGACGAGAACCTCATGAAGGCCGAGAAAGACAAGCAGATAAAGTATCTTGACTTGGCCCATGAGGTTGTCAACATGTGGAATGTGGACTCAGCGATCATTGTGCCGATAATTGTTACAGCCAATGGCTTAATTGCCAAGAGCCTCGACCAACATCTAAGGAGGCTCTCGTTAGACGGCTGGATCAAGGGCTTGATTCAGAGGGCAGTACTTCTGGACACGGCCCGCATTGTCAGGAGGTTTCTCTCTCTGGAGCCCTGACCGCCGGTAGCTTGGACCCTGTTCCCGATACCGGTGAGGTACTATTTTTTTATATTTTTAAATGTTTTTGTTTTTATGTGAATATTTAAAAATGTAATTTAATATGTATATACAATAAATGAATGTGAATAATAATAATACTTTATTTGTCCAAAACATGAGTATACACACACATGGCATGCAAGATGTTACATTTAATTACATTATGTTACTGTCATGTTTTGCCTTGACGGCGTACAAATAGTAAGCTTATAAAATAGCTTAATATTAATTAAATTAGTCATGCAAAGCGATTGACAATCCAAATAAAACATACTTAATATAAAATCATAATATACAATTAAACAATATATTATAAAACAATCAGTAATTTAATGTCAAAGTAGATAATAAGAATAAAATTTGCATGTCACACAGTCAGAAATTCGTCAATACTATAATAAACTTTCTCTTCTAAAAGAACCTTTTTTAAAATATTTCTTAATTTTTCTGTTGTATAATTAAATGTCAAAATAGATAATAAGAATACAATTTGCATGTCACACAGTCAGGTTAATTTATCAGTTAGAAATTCGTCAATACTGTAATAAACTTTCTCTAAAAGAACCTTTTTTAAAATATTTCTTAATTTTTCTGTAGTATATTCTTCTCTTCAATATTTTGGCAACTTATTATAAAGAGTAGGTGCCATGCGGAATATACTTTTACTTAATAGAGCTGTTCTGTACCTAGGAATACAGAGCTTGCTATTATCACGTCTATTTCGTGTTACTTTATCCGATTCTAAGGGAAATAGGTGTGGGTTCAATTTGACAAACAAAATGGTCTCTAAAATGTACATTGATGGGAGGGTTAATATATTATACCTTTTAAAGAATGGTTTGCAGCTGTCAGTGACTTTTAGTCTGAACATAGTTCTAATGCATCTTTTTTGGGTTTTAAAGATGAGATCCTTATTTGTTGAATTCCCCCAAAAAAATATTCCGTATCTTAGGTTAGAGGACACTAAACCGTGATAAGCTGTTAATAGCGCATCAATATTTAACATTGGAGCTATAGCGCATAAGTGGAGTTACTCATTTTTTTGCTTAAGGCTTCCGTGTGTGCTTTCCAATTTAGTTTGCAGTCAATTATCAATCCAAGAAATTTGGTTGTGTCAACTTTGTCTATGTTGTTATTACAATAATGTACATTAACATTTGGAATGGCTGATCTTTGGGAAAAATGCATTATATTAGTTTTTCCAAGATTTATCTTAAGATTATTGTTTTCCAGCCATTTTATCATTGATTCTATAGAATTGTTAATGTCAGATTCATATGTATCACTATTATTACAAGCTATTGTTATAGTACTGTCATCGGCAAAAAGCGTAACCGGGTAGTTGATACTTTTGGGTAGGTCATTAACGTACAGTATAAAAAATAGAGGGCCTACGACAGTGCCTTGCGGTACGCCAAATTTAACAACGCGTTCCTTTGATTTGTAGATTATTTCCTGTTTATTGTTTTTATTTACTGCCGAAATTTCTGTGAATTGTCTTCTGTTGTTTAGGTAAGATTGAATAAGGCTTGAGACATTACCTCTGATGCCGTATGCTTCTAATTTCTCGATAAGAATGTCGTGACTGACATGGTCAAATGCCTGTGTCATGTCGCAGAATATTGTACATACAGGTATATTTGCATCTACTTTTGGCATGACATTATGTAAAAAGTCATATATTGCCGAGTTTATCGTTTTACCCTTCCTGAATCCTTTCTGTTCATGAGCAAGTATATTTTCTTTTTCGAGATAAGTATATAATTGTGTATATAAACTTTTCAAATATTTTTGAAATTATACTAATTAAAGAATAATAGAATTTCATTAACTCTTTATTTTCCTTTTTAAATAACGGTTTAACATTAGAAATTTTAAGTGCATCAGGGAAAACACCAGTCTCAATGCAAAGGTTTATTATATGGCTTAGGTGCGTGGATATTTCTTCTGCTACTGATTTTATAACTTTTGTTGATAGACCATCGTATCCTACGCTATTAGTATTTTTTAAATTTTTTATGATTTTAAACACTTCGATTGGCAGAACGGGGGCGAGAAAAAAAGTTTTTTTTCTATTTTCAATCAATGTCGCAGCTTTTTTCCCAGATCCTGCTAAGGGATTAACTTTGTCGATGAAATAATTATTAAATTATTTAAATAATTATTATATTATTTATTACTATTTACTTATTATTATTTACAATTAATAACTGGCTTGCTTTCTATGAGAGAGAGAGAGAGAGACAGACAGAGAAACACGCGCACGCCGCACGGCTTACAACTATAGCAAAAAGTGTCGTTACAACTAAAGTGTCGTTACATTTTTTCCGACTAGCCCTTTTGCAACGCGCGATAAGGAACTACGTTCCAAAAATAAAAATAACATTTGGCCTATTGGTAATGTGGTAGACCTTGAGTCCAAGTTTGCTACTTCTAATAAGTCGTACAGTCCTGACGGAGTAATTGTGGTCATAGAACGTGAATCTAATAAGTCTGATCTCTCTCTAAATGCATAGCGTTTACTTTGCCGCCAAGCTTGCTAAGCCATTTTAATTTAGTCTTGCGTGTTATAATAATAACAATGATTCATTTATTTCAGGCTGCGTAGGCCCATAGATAAATACCTTAACCTAAACATATATATTTTATAATTTGTAATTCTTGTAAAGACTTAAGACTATTGTTAGTAGCACTTCACTTTGCACTAAACTGTCTTTGTACCGTTCTGTGGCACTTGTCCGCGGAAGCGACGGAACACCACGTCCTGTGGCCAAAAGTCTTCTTCCATGACGAGGGGCAGGAAACAATTCGGTACTCGCACCACGAACGCCTTGAAGTTGACGTTGCGGCGCGACTCCAGTTACTGCACCCTCGGCGTGTACATCGTCTTTCGGCGCACGTACTCCACGATGTCCTCTGCCTTAGTGGTGTAATGCAGGCGGGAGATATACACCGGAGTGTTCGGCTTAGCGGCACGCAGACTTACATCATGCTCCGTTGGTGCTTTGCCGCAGCGGTTCGCGTTCTTTCGTGATCGGCCTTTGCACCAACATTCCATGAACATTCCTTGTAAATTGTACATTACAGATACTAGAAAGTAAACCTACTAAGTGTTTATCATCGTTTGGCATTGCAATGAAATATTTCATGTTGGAATTCTTACTATACAATTGTTTGCTGATGACCTTTGTGATAGTATAAGGTATATTGACGCAAAAATAATAATTATTCGATATTTTTTCTTGATAATTATCTAGCATCTGGTAATCTATAGCCAATGTTCAGCAAAACAAATAATGTCAAATATGGTTTTTGCTAAAAACAATTCAATTTCTAATAATTTGGAATAACCTTGAATGTTTTGATGAAATAATTTCTAGGTATTCTGCTGTTTTTGCAACTTAACTTTTTGTGAGCAAGAAGGTACTTTATTGTTTGTAGGTATAGCTATTATTGTTATTGGTACCTTCTATTGTCTTACACACTAGTTTAAATGAGTATTCGGAGTTTGACCACGGACTTCAATATCAGGTGCATTCCTACCACTTGAGAAACTCACATCAATAGAAGACAGATCCATAGTGACACATGGATCCTCCTTCGTACATTTTGTAAAATTATATGTAGCATAAGACCATTCCGAGTAAACCATGGGCAAAAATTTGTACTGGTCAATGATAATACCCCCGCCCATCCAGCTCAACGAGTCAATGCTGCTCTCCAAAAAACGACATCACAAGGCCGGCTCGCCTGAGAGCACGCGTGGGATGATTTTAAGTGAGTTGTTTGGAACCGTCAGCCACGTCCCCAGAGCCAGAGCCAAAGCCAGAGCTCAGGGAAGCCGCTATTCAAGAATGGGACAGGTTACCCCAAGAAATCCTGGATAACTTGATTCTCAGCATGCCCAGGAGGATCTTCGCATGTGTTCGAGCCAGGCGAGGAGTTATGTTATATTGAATGTAAACCTTTTATTAATAATTTGTTGTTTAAGTTTGGTTAAACAGTCTTTTTCTTTCTATTCTGTTACAAATATATTTTAATTAATTACTCAATTTTTTTTATAAAAACTAAAATATAGTTTTATTTTTTAATTTCAAACAGGGTATTTCTTTTTAAAGAAAACACACAACAATTTTTTTTTTCTTGATAAAGCGCTATTTAAAAAATTATATCAGCTTATGCTAGTGATCACAAACTTCTTTGATGTGTGTAATAATATGTAAGTTATTGTTGTGTATATTTTAAGTTACTTTGTCGCATTAGATTTAAACTGTAATGGCAAAGTAAACGTGTGTGAAATAAATCAATAAATAACGTTTGTGGTCCGGTTCTGTGTCATCATCATTTCAGACGAAAGACGTCCACTGCTAGACATAGGCCTCCCCCAAGTAATGGGGGGTTTTGCCATAATCGCCACGGTTGGCAGGCGGGTTGGCGATCGCAGTATGGTTGTTACAAAGCCCCATTGGATTGGTTGGCGATCCCAGCACGCTTACAACGAATGATGTTAAAAATTCAGTACTAAAACTTGTTGGTTTCTTACAAACCAGGAAAATGTATGTATATACCTGACACATTGTCACGCGCACCCCTTTCGGACTTATATAATGTGAAAATAAAATACTTTTCGTCGCAAGGGTCTACTGATTTCTGATTTAATAAATCATAATCCTCATAAATATTTTATTTAGATATTGGTTGGGTGATTCATTGTTTGTTAAAATATAAGGAGTGGTCGTCTACTGTTTCAACATTTGTATTAATATGTGAACACTGTGTATCTATGTACATATAACTTAGTCTGTCATTCCTTAAGCTGTGATACTTTGTACACACTTTCAAATACCTAGTGTTTTTATGCAAGGTACATCGTTGTAAACCCTCCTCCTTTGAGGGTTTGGTTAAATAGACGGTTAAACAATCGTATTCACGTATAATTATATAATTCCTGTAAATGCAAATATTGTTAACATCGTGTTTAAAAGAGTAAGTATGGAGTTTCTTGCCCATTCTTCTCCATACAAAACTAACTTTTGGAATGGGCACCTAGAATCAATTTTTTTTTTTTTTCTGATTTGACGTTCAAAAGTGCCTTATAATGGTCTAATTGAAATAAATGATTTGATTTGATTTGGTGATTGGTGTTGGTATTGGTTTTGGTGCGAGTACCGAATTGTTTCCTGCCTCATCATGGAAGAAGACTTTTGGCCGCAGGACGTGGTATTCCGTCGCTTCCGCGGGCAAGTGCCACAGGACAGCACAAAGAAAATTTAGTGTAAAGTGAAGTGCTACTAACATTGTCTTAAGTCTTTTCTATTAATAAAAGTTACAAATTATAAAATATGTAGGTTAAGGTCTTTCTATGGCTCTATGGATCTATGGGCCTATGCAGCTTGAAATAAATGAATTATTAATATTATTATTACGCGTTTAGTTATTTTTTTAAACTTAAATAATAAAATGGCAACATTAAGAATAGAGTAGAATAAACGTTTATTGTCTCCAGTGTTACAGCTAGTAACTAGTAATACATACACACAACTATAATACCGGAAGCAAAAGGTTCAAGCGTCAGAATTATGCTTAGGTTCCCCCCTAAAGGGCTAAGCGCTGGTTTTCAGCTTAAACCCTTCACTCCTGTTTACACAGAAAAAAAGCATTTTAGCAACAAACTAAATGATTATTAAAAATGTATTTAATTAAAAAAATAAAATAAAAATGAATTGAAGTGATCATACATTACCAGTTTTGGAATTTAGCTTATTTTGTAGGTAGAAATATGAATATAAATATAAATACTGTGGTACGACTGGCGAATCAGTTAAGAATTAAACTACATATATAAAACGTCGAACGTCGTCGTGGGCAACTTATAAAACAATTTGACGCAATCTTTTTGGTAGTCGAAAACTAATAATTTGCATTTTTGTATAAAATTTGTTAGGATTTTGATGTTTCGGAAGGGTGGGGGTAAATTATTCCAAATCTTTAATGCTGCATATTTGAAGCTGCCCCTATAGCCTTTGGTTTTGTGTTTCGGTATCAATAACGTTAAAGAAATGAAACCAGACATAGGAAATCATTATACAGGCTTTTAATTTAATGTCTCTTTCAGCGACTGCTATGAAATATAATTCGTTATTTCAATTATTTATTATAAAAGTTTTATTTTTGTACAACTTGTGGCAGAAAACGGCCATTTCCTTTTTGTTTATTTGTCATTGTGTACATTGTAAATAACTTTTAAGACAATGTCTGCGCAAAAATATCTATAAGGCCTTAAGGGCGCGTATTCGATTTAGCGCAACTCAAAATCTAAACGATTGCTAGAACGGCGTAGCAGCATTGACACACACTAGTACAATACAATGGTCTGTTTGTGTGCCCCAGAAAAAAAAATATGCACGAAATAAGCACGAATCATTGAAATCGATCGGCAAACGACAGCGCGCGATGTTTTACAGTGCTTTTTAAAATAATTGTCTAAAATAAATGAGTACGTATAAAGGACTGAAAAATATTCTGTATATTAAGCATAACATTTACTTTCATAAAATAAATATATCAGTTATGTTTTTATTCAAATACTGGTGAAAAAAAATTGTCAAAGTGAACCGATTTTCTACTTTTTCAACATTGTTTTTTAATACATAATAGTAATATTTTCATAATTTTGGTTCTGTAGCTGTCTTTATGACTGTATATACTGTTGGAAAAACGCATAAAACAAAATATTTTGGCATATTGTAATGGTTGTATTCGTCCTGAAAGTTAACTCTGGCGTCTATTTTCGTAAAACGATATGAAAGAATTGTCTTCGCTTTAAACAACCATAATTAAAAATTATACTTTTACTCTGTAGCTGTCTAAATCAAGACTTAATCTTTCTAAAACTGTAAATTGTCTTAAAATAATCTGCTCACATAATTACGATATTGCTCTGGGCAAAACGCAAAAACATGAAGTTTTCGTCACGAATCGAATACGCGCTCTTAAGTAACTTTAAATCTCCATCAATTAAACGTAACAAATTTGAAGAAATTTCGGAAGGTCATACTTTTGGGATTTTGCTAATTAAAATCAATAACACCACTGGTTTTCTTTGAAATACATATTTAACATGTGAAAATATTATACAATGCGGATTGTAAAGAAAAAAGAAAGTTAGACAAAAGCAAAAAAAAAACAAAATAATTCGAGAAGAAGAAGTAAAAATTAATTCTTAGGCATACCAGCTACCATCGTTTGTTCAAATTCAACGTCTTCTTGGTTAGTTTTGATTTTAAACAACCCATTTTCACCCCAATCAGTCCCCCAGCTGTTAACTACTAACCAGTATTCAACTCCATTTTCGACACCGTAGCCAATAACTCGTACACTATGATACCCTCTTAGGGTTCCATGTGTGTGTACATAAATTCCTTTTGTATATTCATCAAAATCTGAGAATACTGCAAATCCAGCCTGAATAGGGCCGTTTTTAACCAGTTCTGCCTTTATTTGATCTATGTCGGAGGATATTTTGTAGACCTTTTCACCAAAATGTTTGTCTTCAGAGTAATTTTTATCCGAATTTACACATTCAGTCAAGCATTGATCTTTTTCGAGCTCTTCTATATCATACGGTTTACATTCTTGAGTAACAAGTCCATCACTTTTCCAAAATTCAAATGCTTCTAATGGATTACCCCCATCGCAGACATCATCATTTGAACATTCTAAATCTTGTTCAGAAAGACGGACATGTATATCTTTGTGAATGCACGTTCTATCAGATGCTGTCGTAGCAGTTCCGAAAGTCCAGCATGAACCGCATGCTCCTTGATCATAGACTTCTTTTATAGTCTCACACTTTGGCCATACATCCCTGGCGTCAAAGTTCTCTGGCAGGTCTATAGCTTCAAGATCGTGAGTTTGGATTGGTAACTTTTCCATAGATTCCTTATCAAATTGTGCACAAGCGGTAAATTTCTCATCGATATTGTCGTACTTAGCCATCTTCCAAGAGTAGTTCTGTGCATTGAAATACTCGATGAAGGATGACTTTGACATATTCAAGTATTTGGCGTGCAAATCTGGATCAAAGTCAGCCGTCACCAATCCCGCGAGCGCCACAAGTACCACTGAATGTAACATCATCGTTGTCACTTCTAAATGTTTGTGGTGTCTATCGACTGTTGTCAGTATTTATACAATTTATGTGTAATGTCAAGTATGAAAGCAACGCAAAATACGGCAATAAATATTATCTTTATCAGTCGTTTAAATAATTTTGTTGTTATCAAAGAAGTATGTGTAGAATTAGTAAAATTTATGGATCACGATTAAAGGTAACGATTCAGATTCCTTAAAAGAAATCCAGTTCAATGGTATGACAGTAATTTTTTAAGCCAGCCTCATCGCTCTGTCTGGTTGTAGCCAGCATGACTTATTCGCTCAGAGAAGTTTGTAGGCGTTGAACCATATTGGTATAAACTGGAATAATTTTCTATTTATAACAATATTTTTGCATTGTTGCATGACATACATGGCCAACTGATTTACATTAAGTTAAGAAGTTGCGCCCATGGTAGGGTATAATTAAATATTATTTATTACAAAGGTTTAGATTTTGAATGTTTAGGTTGGGGTTCCGTGGGTCCTTTTTAAAATAAACACTTATAAATTGCTAAAGACTTTTAATCAATTAAATTCAAGAAAATATTGTATATATAACAATGTACTCTAAGTATTCGGATTTGCGACTGACTGCATAAATCACATGTATTTGCTTTTTTATTGAATAAGCATAAACGTGGAAGTGTTGGGGGTTTTGCCTTGGTTACATTTTGTTGATGCAATTATTCTTAACATCTGCCCCTTAGACTTAACTTTGTTTTTTATTTAATGAAGCGAAGGATTAATATTGTTTGAATTAAATTAATATAGTAATAAATTTTGTAAAAATAAAACCCAGTTTACATTAAAATTTTACCTATTTGCTCATTTGAGGCAGTATATTCAAATAAATAATAACCTTAAATGTGTTAATATACACATAATATATATTATTATATTAATGTACATTATTTTTATAATATTCAAACCCCAAAAAATATAAAATAAAATTATTAAGTAGGATGTACCTACCTACTTAATAATTTTAATTAGGTAGAATTATAACCTCATTCATAATGTATACATAGTAGGTTTTTTAAATTATACTTCTATTAAATAATAACATATGAAATAATATGATTGAATGCAATATAATATCATTGATTGAATGTGTTATTGTAGTTTCTATTTGCACTTTATTCGAAATAAATTCAAAATGTGATTCAGATAAAAAAAAAAATATGCAACAGTTCATTGAAAATTCAATCGATCGATCACAATCGATTGGGCATCCCTAATCTTTTTTGACAGGACATGACCGTGACGTTAGGCGCAGATGGCGGCTATTAATGTATTTAGTCGCGTAAAATCCATACTCCATACTTACTTACTGATATTCTTAATGCGAAAGTAACTCTGTCTGTTACGTTTTCACGACACAACGGCAGAACCGATTTTGATGAAATTTGGTATGAACATACATAGCTTGAATCTCGAGGAAGGACATAGGCATACTTTTTGATCCGCGATGAACGACGAAGTCGCGGGTAGTAGCTAGTACAAAATAATGTTTGTGTCGGCATGCAAGCTAGTCCATGTTACAAAAGTATTTGCAATTAATTTCATAAAATATAATATTAATTTTCGTGTACATATATCCGACACTTTCTGTTGCACAGGGTGATATCGAGCAGTATCCTAAGTTATATAAATAAAAACTACCAATATTTATGGGTTCGTCTGGGATAATAATTACCATATTTTATAACGTTGGACTGATTTTCACGTTGGATTCATTTTATTACGAACTTCATTCTCTAAATTATGTAATTATTTTGTGCGAAGCTAATTTCTAAGATTCTAGATCAACATTTGATAAGTTAATTGACTTAAAAGCTTGAAAGCTTTTATTAATAAAATTAAATTGACAACAATCATCTAAGGTTATTTGAATCAGTACAGTATATTAGTGCTTATTTGAAGGATGAAATTGTAGTGTTTGAAAGTATGTCAAACAGTTATTTTTTATAGACAAAATTCATGTTCCTTGTAAAGTATATAGATGTAGTTTGAGGATCTTGGCAATGAAAACGATAGATACACGAACTTACTTTTATTTAAATATTTTAAATACTTTCTTAGGGTGTTACCAGACCAATCGATCGATCGTCGATCGACGGCATCGATCGATGGTAGAATGGATGAGTCGACGTCGATCGATAGTTTCTACCAGACCAATCGATCGATCGTCGATCGACGGCACCGATCGATGGCAGAATGGATTAGTCGACGTCGATCGATCTGCTTGATTAGCCGCACCGTGCGCCATCCGCTCCCCATTATCTGTCCGCCTTCGCCCCGCGCGCTAATAAACTACCTGGCCTGCTTGTGTTTATGTGTCTTCTGCGTTTGCGTCTCCGTAATAATAGTACGAGCAATATCGAACTGGCCAACGCGTCCACTTGTGAATACATTTCGAAAGAAACTGATGGAATATAGCCGGGGTTAATAGATCGACGTCGACCAGCAATCGATCGATGTCAACCGGCAATCGATCGACGTCGACCG
The DNA here is from genome assembly GCA_947361185.1 of Charanyca ferruginea. NCBI lineage: Eukaryota > Metazoa > Arthropoda > Insecta > Lepidoptera > Noctuidae > Charanyca > Charanyca ferruginea. Next base: position 5,042,675 of record OX376077.1, on the reverse strand, counting down.
GAAATCGATTGATGTTAGTCGACCGGTATCCATCGATCAATTAAAGCTACCACACCCATTGATCAACGTCGATCGACGTCGACCGATGGCATCGATCGATGATCGATCGATTTGTGTAGTAACACCCTTAGAGCTATTTAACGTTCAAACACACAGCGCTTATTCAACCGTCCTCGCCATCTTCCTTTTATATCCTCCCATTCTCTCTATCCATCCTTTGTTTCACTCACACCTTTGCGTTTCATTCTGCACACCATACATACGTTCCATTCTCCATCCTACATAGATTTGTCAATATTAAGTTTCATTGTTAGTTTGTTGACTTTGGATTACACATAGATAATATATTTGTTATTATTTTATTTTTGCCAAATATTTATGTTACCATAAATAACTTTAGAATCGCAGCTCTCAGAAAGCGACAAGGTAACTTTTGACTTTGAAGATTACATAATAAGATGTTAAATTGAAATTCAAAAAAATTGAAAATTATTTTAATTTTTAAATAACTCCAAACCTTAGAGGTGGAAATTACAGAATAACTCAAACACATACTTTTTTGTTTTTAACCAAAAATCTATATACCAATTTGCATGACTCTAAACTAAAAAATTACGGAGTTTCATACAAATTTTCATCTGTAATTTTAAACCCTAAAAATTTATTTTCAAAAAATCCTTTCTCAGTGCACAGTTTACATCATAAAATGAACCCGTGTACAAAATTTTATTACATTCCTAGATAGTTTTGGCTATACGCTCATACGTCAGACAGTCAAGTTCTCCTTTTACACAAAAAGAAGAAGATAGATACGCACGTTAGGTGATTCATTTTGAAATGGATTCGACCCGGAAGTTTCTTTTCCTTATATTTACTCATTTTTTGATAGATCATAAGTTTTCGACTCGCGTGTCGCTTGCCAGTGTTCGAGCTCGTAAAACCGTTGGTCCCGGCTGTCATTCATAGATCTTTGGCAGTCGTTAAGGTTAGTCAGAAGCCAGAAAGTCTGACAACCAGTCTTACAAGGAGCTCCGATAGGCAGTCACTCCATGTAAAACACTGGTATTCAGCTTCTTCTTCTTTTCGAATCGATGGCTTTCCCTTATACTAGACTACTTGGGCCCAGTAGGTAGCCACATTTATCGCAGCATCAGTGGCGTTTTTAATGTCCTCTAAGGTGCAGGTGTAGGGGCACTTTGGGCACTGTAATAAGTGGGCCATTGTCTGGTCAGGATCACCGCACTCACACTGGGTGTCGGTGGGATCTATTATGCTAGATTGTGTTTGCAGCGGCCTACCTGGGTGCGCAGTCTATTGAGCGCTTTCCATACAGGCCACTGCAAATCACTTCCGAGTGGCAGGTGTTCCTTCGGTTGAACGAAGTTGGGTGGTGGTGGATGGAGGTTCTCCCATAACTTACGTCTCACCGTACGCGGACGGTCCTGGATGGCCTGTGTGTGCTTCGAAGAAAACTCTTCCGACTCTTAAGTCTGCCCGGTATTCAGCTGCATCCGATAGACTGGAAGCCGAACCCAACACAGTTGGAGAAAGGCTAGGCAGATGATGATGTGTCGCTTGCCAGTGTCTCGTAGAATGTGTGGCTTCTCTTCAGCTGCGTTAATAATATTCGTAGGAAATAAAATAATATTTTTAACCGACTTCAAAAAGGAGGAGGTTATCAATTCGAATGTTTATATATATTTTTTAACAGACTTCTTTGTTTTTTTTTATGTATATTCGGGCATAACTCTGTCATATATAGACGGATTTGCAAAATTTTTTTGTTCGAAAGGGGTATAATCAGAAATGGTCCCACATAATTTTTATCAAAATTGATACAGCCCTTTTTGAGAAAATCTAATAAATATAAATTTTCAAAAAAATACTTAGACGACGTTTTAGTTTCTTCAATCTTTGGAGGACTTACAATCTCTATTAAGTGTGTTACCGTTTCTTAATGGATTTGGATGTTAAGGCAGCACTAAAAATCGGAAAATAAAAATCGGTGGCAATACAAAACAACAAACACAAAGCCACCGCCATCGACTTCCGAAAGAAAAGTAATGTGTGTTTTGTTTAAAGTTATTTATCACTTTTTAGTTTTTGAAGGCGGTTTTCTTTTTTTTGAAAAAACTTTTTTACAGAACTTATATAGACCATACTCAAACTTTTGTTTGTTTGTTTCTCATTGCGTATACATATAAAAAAAAAATACTTTTATAACAGACACTTTTGAGACATGTTCGCGCGAAAATACCTATAGCGATTGGAACACCCGGTCATAAGTAACTTTAAATCTTAGTGCAATAATTGATCTTTTACCATCATTTTTTTTTATCTTTATTTATTAGTGAGGGTTTGATTACACAGTGAACATGTCACCCTCATAGGCAAACTTTACATGGAAAACTTAACATCTACGTTTAATGCCTAAATCAACTAATTGATATAATATTCTAGCGGCTTTATATACATTTATAGTAGATACAATTATAAAACATTTATAGTGTATTGGTCATGGATCTGTACTCTTTCCGCCTCGTTGCGGACACATTCCACCATAATATGGAAGGCGTCTTCAACCACATTACATTCCGTACAGTTTGGTGACGAGACTTTGCCCATCAGGGCAGCAAAACTATTCAATGGGATGTGTCCGGAGCGTAGCCTGAAACATGGTCCCTAATTCGTGCCTACTCATATCGGCATTATCAAACCAAGGATAGCGATGAATGGTTGGTTGCACCGTCCGATACCAAATGCCTTTGGTCAATGACTTCTCATCAAAGTTTTTACCATCAATTTAACGTAGCCAATCTGAAGGAATTTCGGAAGGTCATACTTCTTGGGAAGGGAAGGGGGAAGGGATTTTGCTAAATAAAATCAATTACACCACTAGGTTTTTTTAATACATATTTTAAATAATTATGAAAATCTGTAACATAATATAAATATTTTTTTTATATTTACCGTTTTTAATTGTGCTACAAAACATGCGAATTAAAAAGAAAAAGGAACGCTATAGCTAAAACAAATAAAACACAAAATAATTCGAGAAGAAGAAGTCCAAATTAATCCTTAGGCATACCAGCTACCATTTTAGTTTCAAATTCAACGTCTTCTTGGTTTGTTTCGATTTTGAACAATCCATTTTCACCCCATTCAGTCCCCCAGCTGTTAACTACTAACCAGTATTCAACCCCATTTTCGACACCGTAGCCAATAACTCGTACACTATGATACCCTCTTAGGGTTCCATGTGTGTGAAAATATATTCCTTTTGTATATTCATCAAAATCTGAGAATACTTTAAATACAGCCTGAATAGGGCCGTTTTTAACCAGTTCGGCCTTTATTTGATCTATGTAGGAGGATACTTTGTAGACCTTTTCACCGAAATGTTTGTCTTCAGAGTATTTTTTATCCGAATTTACACATTCAGTCAAGCACTGACCTTTTTCAAGTTCTGATATATCATACGGTTTACATTCTTGAGTAACAAGTCCATTGCTTTTCCAAAATTCGAATGCTTTTAATGGATCACCCCCACCGCAGACATCATCACTTGAACATTCCAAATCTTGTTCAGAAAGACGGATATGTATATCTTTGTGAATGCACGTTCTATCAGATGCTGTCGTTGCAGTTCCGAAAGCCCAGCATGAACCGCATGCTGCTTGATCATAGACTTCTTTTATAGTCTCACACTTTGGCCATTTATCCCTGGCGTCAAAGTTCTCTGGCAGGTTTATAGCTTTGAGATCGTGAGTTTGGATTGGTAACTTTTCCAAAGATTCCTTATCAAATTTTGCACAAGCGATAAACTCATCGATATTGTCGTACTTAGCCATCTTCCAAGAGTAGTTCTGTGAATTGAAATACTCGATGAAGGATGACTTTGACATATTCAAGTATTTGGCGTGCAACTCTGGATCAAAGTCAGCCGTCACCAATCCCGCGAGCGCCACAAGTACCACTGAATGTAACATCATCGTTGTCACTTGTAAATGTTTGTGGGGTCCATCGACTGTTGTCAGTATTTATAGAATATGTGTAATATCAAGTATGAAAGCAACGCAGAATACGGCAATTAATATTATCTTTATCAGTCTTTTAAATAATTTTGTTGTTATCAAAGAAATATGTGTAGAATTAGTAAAATTTATGGATCACGATTAAAAGAAACGGTTCAGATTCCATAGAAAAAATCCAATTCAATGGTATGATACCTATTAATTTTCTAAGCCATCCTCATTGCTCTGTCTGGTTGTTGCTAGCATGACTTACTCGCTCAGAGAAGTTTGTAGGCGTTTAACCATATTGTTATGAACTGGAATAGTTATCTATTAATAACAATATTTTTGCATTGTGGTAATTATGCTATACATGGCCAGCTGATTTACATTAAGTTAAGAAGTTGCACACATGTAAGGAATACCAAAATATAGATTTTGAAGGTTTAGGTTGGGATTCCGTGGGTCCTTTTTTTAAACAAACACTTTGTAAACTGCTAAAGGCTTTTAATCAAAAATTATATTTAAGAAAATACTGTTTGTCAAACTCAAACTCAAACTCAAAATCATTTATTTCAAATAAACCATTTACAGGTACTTTTGAATTGTCAGAGTCGGTCAGTCTGAAAGTTGAAGCTAGTTGCTCGTTACAAACAGTAGGTTTCTATGGAGAAGAACGAGCAAAAAACTCCATGAACAACACTCTTTTAAAATCAATAATATGTTACAAATTTCGGTTACATCATTCATATTGAATCTAGGGTACAATTTGAGAACAATGTAACAAGTCGTGTACGTTAAAAGAGGTTTAGATAAAAATATAATCATAATAAACAATTCAAAAGAAAATTAGAATAACCGAGGCAGCTAAGAGATGACCAGTCCCAACTAACGGCGCCCGTTCACGAACATGACTCACGGATCGGCATCATTTGACTCAACCATTTTGAAGGGAACCGAATGATCCAACACGCGCGCCACCGTCAGCGAGACATTCCAGTGAGCATGATATACTCCCAACCGCCAGGGCACATTCAAGTCAATGAAAGACATACCTCGTAAATGGTAGCTTTAAATAACATAGTGCTCACATGAATGTGCTATGAAAAATTATATAATACTAACACATTGAGTTTATACAATGCAAAGATAATGTAGATCTAAAAATATTCTTCAGCAGCTCCAAAAATAATTAAAAATGCTAATCAATTAATCTATGAACCCTTATGGCTGTGGAGCTAGACCAGCATCCAGCCAAGCATTTTTATCAGTGATGTACTCACCCAATGAATAATACGCTCGGCTGCATAGTGTGCGTTTTATATAAGACTTAAATTTTGTCTCATTTAGTTGAACAATGTGGGTATTTTATTGTAACATTTTAAACAGTACCCCATGAAAAAAGTATCTACTTTAGCCAGTCTGAAACTCGGTTGAACTAGTTGGTCCTTATTTCTAGTGTTATAATTATGTCTTTCACCCCTTTTACTAAAAAGATGCAGATTTTTTCTAGCGTACAATAAGTTTTCATAGATGTATTGACAAGGTACAGTCACTATGTTAATTTCCTTTACCGCATGGATTTTTTGATTTGGCTCAAATTAATTTACATGATTCTCCGACCTAATAGGTACCCCAGATTTTTTTTTTTTTTTTTGATCTTTAGAAACGGAAATAATTGATTCGAAACCCAAAATCTCACATTTGATACAACATGCAGTACAAGTCACGATTTATACGACGTCATAAATGATACAACATGCAGTTAGGGTACCTAGGTGTTTTCGTATATATATATATATATATATATTATAAAGTTGTATCTATTTTTAAAATCAAAAAGATTTATATGTTATGTAAATATTTAATGCAAAACCATATGAAAATCTTTAAAACAATTACGTTCTTTGTTTAAACAAAAAAAAACATTCGCATTTACTACAGTAAACGTAAGATAAGCGTGAGCAATTTTTGCATCTCTGCCGTTTGTCGCCCCAGTTGGGCCAATGTCCAATCGCGTTGTATATTACTTCTTGCGGAGGCAGTTCTATACGTCGTTTCCTTTTTCTTATATCATGTTCTAGAGAAGGGCGCCCTCGGCCTCGGGTAGTTGGAGTAAAAACTCCTCCCGTTTCCCGCATCAAAACATCAGCTATATACAGTTTAAAATCTAACAGCGACATATACACTTCCTTGTGTTCGTTGTTATTAGATTTTTGTTTGTTGCGGCGACGCCACAAGAGCCAGCTATTCACACACGTCATATCCACCAAGTGGAAAAATATGCGGTGATACCACTTTTTACTTTAATAATAATAATATGTAAGGACATTTTCACACACAGCCATCTGACCCCAAACTAGGGAGACCCTGTACTATGGGTGTCAGACAGCTGATATACATACACAAATACATTTTTTTTTTGTAAATACATACATATAATAGATAAACAACACCCAGACACAAGGCAAACACAAGTGCTCATCACACAAATGTTTACCCTGAGCGGGAATCGAACCCGCAACACGCTGCGCAGCAGTCGATCGCTCAGCCACTGCGCCAACCGTGTCGTCAAACTTTTAATTTTTATTCTGTAGAATCCCAACATTGCGTCTAATAAATCAACCCCGCCCATATATTTATTGTATTTCTACAGATTTTGGACGAGGAACTTCAATTATTCGCATTTGTTTTTTTGAAAATCGTTTCCCAGGAGCCATAGGTTCCTTTCCAACATAGGAAGAACATAAACTAACGACTTTATTGTCAACCCATGTAGTCACGCTTAGTTGAACTCCATCTTTTTCCGTGGATTTTTCAATGCAGTGACCTCTTTCACATTTCAGCAATGCCTTTTTGCTTGGCAAATCAATATCTTTCGCTCTTTTTAGTTGAATTGTACCCAATGGTAGAATTCCAACACCATGCAGATGTGCCATGAGTGGAAGACTATTATTAAAATTATCGATGAACAGTTTGTGGTTTAAATTTTGTGTCACCGTGGCTAGCAATCTTGTAACTACATTGCCAGTTGCTCCTAAACTTGGACAATTATGTGGCACATCCGTTTTATGTTGTCCTGTGAAGATGTCGAAGTCGTAGCTGAATCCTGAAGCGCCACTCAGAACATAGTTAATATATCCCCATTTGTGGGGTTTCTTTGCGTTATATTGTGGAAAACCAGATGTTTTGGCTTTTGTGGGTATCATTTGCTCATCTATTGCTAGGTACTCTTCTTTAGGAATTGTTAATAATTGTGCTCTCAGAATGTCCATAAGCGGTCTTAATTTTTGCAGTCTATCGCAATTTGGGTCAGATTTAGGAAGTTCTTTAGTTTTATCAAAAAAGTGCAAAAACCGTTTGATTTCTTCAAACTTGTTACAAGTAAGAAGAGAAGCTACTTTTTCGATAAACGTTCCTTTACCCCAGTAGTGTCGCGTAGATGGCAAATGTACAACTGACATGTACATGATAACTCCTATAAATTTAGATATATCGTCACTAGTTATAGAATTTGCTTTTTCCGGTTGCAACTGCTCTGCATATAGATTGCTCTGTTCATGTATGAGATGAATAGCACTAGTTGGAAACAAATACTTGAAGAAAGCTATTGGTGTCTCCAGGCTCATTATGTTCTCAGGTAGATTGGTGCAGCCCATAAATGCAACATCCTCGCTGTTATAAGTAATTGTATTGTTGGTCCAAGACAATTTAGCTTTTATTGCCTTTTTTTTTGTTTGTCCCTTTATTTTTCTGTTTTTGTCCGTTATACCCGTTGACGTTGACGCATCTAGAATGTCATTCATAGTTTCAGCACTTTCCGTACTTGCATATTCAAAATTGTCTTCGAGATATATTGTCTCTAATGCATCTTGAGTGGTACTCCCTTCATCTTCACTTTTATCAGAAAAATCGTACTCCGAGTCTGTTTCTTCGATGGTTACGCACGATGGTACTCTTGGCGGTAAACTATAATCTTCGTCATCGGTCAGGTCCTCATCATCGCTATCTAAAGGAATATTACGCCCGCTTGCATGCAGAGTCCCTGAAAATAAATAAAACAGTAAATACCTACCTATAAAAGCCCCAAACATTTTAAAGCAGCAGTAAAAGAGAATACAAAAAAAAAACAATGTTTATTTTACATGGGATATACTCATGTACATGTACCCACGATGTAAAACTTCCCAATTATACAAACTGGTTCACTTGTTCTACTTTTTTATCAATAATTATAAAACATTCAGTAACTCTGCACGATGTACTCAATGCATGTAGTATCATATCTGACCGAGCACTGCCACAAACTCTAATGCATTAAGTATCATATTTGAATAACGTATGCATACCTACCTGCATACAGTATCATTTCAGATACAAAGTTCTAGTCTGTTTTTCGTCAAGAAGTATTTGATACTACTTACATGTTTTTCCGTAAAACTTCTTGGGATCCATTTTACTCACTCGCAAAATACAAAAATAATTTTAGCTAGAGGACAAAATAGCAATAATCGGCCTTTCCAATCCACAAACCGCACTCACGGGCAGAAATGGCAGTTTGAAATATTCGGTGACTGAAATAACAAAGCACAGACAAGATAGAAATCTGGCAATATCTTTTTCGTGTTCGGATACAATCATAGTCTCTATATCAGCCATCAACACGTTGTATTGAAGGCTCAAAAATTATTTATCTGTGAAAACTCGTAGTGAATCGTATTTGATACAGTATGCGGTAAAGGGACAGTTCCCTTAGAGAATCGCGCATACGGAGATTGTAAATGGCTCTGATGGCTCTTTTCTGCAGAATAAAAAGAGTCTATTTTTCTATTTTTTTGTGCTCTAAGTATTCGGATTTGCGATAAACAGCCAAAATCACGTCATGTATTTGCCTTTTTATTGAATCGGCATAAACGAAGAAGTGTTGGGGGTTTTGCCTAGGTTGCATTTTGTTCATGCATTTAATTATTTATAACATCTCACCTCAGACTTGCATTAATTTTTACTAGCTTTTACCCGCGACTTCGTCCGCGGGATTGTCGGTTATCGTGGATGTATTCGAAGTCGCGCTCTAAATTATCTGATTATTTTGTGCGAAGCGAATTTCAAAGATTCTAGATCAACATTTGATAAGCTAATTGGCTTAAAAGTTTGAGATCTTTCATTAATTAAATTGTATCGACAACAATCATGTAGTGTTATTTGAATCAGTACAGCAGATTTGTACTTATTTGAAGGATAAAATTGTAGTGTTTTAAAAGTATGCCACACAATTTTTTTTATATGTGTTTTCTTTAAATAGGAATACTTAATTTTTTAATTTCAAACAGGGTAAAACAGAGTTTTATTTTATATAAAAAAAAATTGACTAATTAATCATAGCAAAAATTTGACAAAAAGAAAAAGACTGTTTAACCAAACTTAAACAACAATTTATTAATAAAAGTTTTATATTCAATATAATATAACTCCTTCCCTGGCTCGAACACATGCGAAAATCCTCCTAGGCATGCTGAGAATCAAGTTATTCAGCATTTCTTGGGGTATCCTGTCCCATTCTTGAATAGCGGCTTCCCTGAGCTCTGGCACAGTCTGGGGACGTGACTGACGGTTCCAAACAGCTCGCTTAAGAGAATTCCAGGCGTGCTCTATTGGGTTAAGTCAGGTGAACTGGCAGGCCAGCCTAACCTTGTGATGTCCTATTCTCGGAGCAGCGTTGACTCGTTGAGCTCGATGGGCGGGTGCATTATCATCGACCAGTACAAATTGGTGACCATGGTTTACTCAGTTTTACCCTGTTTGAAATTAAAAAATTAAGTATTCCTATTTAAAGAAAACACAATACATATAAAAAATAATTGTGTGGCATATTTTTAAAACACTACAATTTTATCCTTCAAATAAGTACAAATCTGCTGTACTGATTCAAATAACCTTACATGATTGTTGTCAATACAATGTAATTAATGAAAGATCTCAAACTTTTAAGCCAATTAGCTTATCAAATGTTGGTCTAGAATTTTTGAAATTCGCTTCGCACAAAATAGTCAGATAATTTAGAGCGCGACTTCGAATATATCCACGATAACTGACAATCCCGCGGACGAAGTCGCGGGCAAAAGCTAGTAAAAATTAATGCAAGTCTGAGGGGAGATGTTATAAATAATTAAATGCATGAACAAAATGCAACCGAGGTAAAACCCCCAACACTTCTTCGTTTATGCCGATTCAATAAAAAGGCAAATACATGACGTGATTTTGGCAGTCTATCGCAAATCCGAGTACTTAGAGCACAAACAGTATTTTCAAAAATATAATTTTTGAATAAAAGCCTTTAGCAGTTTACAAAGTGTTTGTTTAAAAAAAGGACCCACGGAAGCCCAAACTATATATAATAAATAATCTGACTCAACTCAATTATTTATAATTTAATTAATCATCATCATCATCATTTCAGCCGAAAGACGTCCACTGCTGGACATAGGCCTCCCCCAAGAAATGGGGGGTTTTGCCATAATCGCCACGCGTGGCCGGCGGGTTGCCGATCGCAGTATGGTTATTACAAAGGCACAGAGAACGCTGCTGCCCATTCTCTGGTAAGCCCCTTAGTCGCCTCTTAAGACACCCACGGGAAGATATGGGATGATGCTATTCTTTACGTCCGACACCATATGGACGATTTAATTAATATGATGAAATATAATGGGTAATTTTGTCATTATCCTGGCAACCGTACACGGACACAGAGGCACCGTGTTATTACAGTGCTGACACCTGACACCTCTCTAAAAACGTGCTTCACATGTTTATTCCATGCTGTCTATCTGCTTATTGTTTTATAATCTGAGATTATAGGTCTATAATTTTCCATATTTTGTTTATCATCTTTTTTTGCGAAGTGGAACAACCACAGATGTTTTAAGTTTTTCTGGGTTATTTCCCATGGACATGCATAGATTTATTATGTAGCTAAAGTGAGTAGCAATAGTCTGTGACACTTGCTTTATAGGTACTTTACGTGCATTGGCAGATACCACGCTTTGGGTGTTTTTTAATTGCTTTAATTCTCTGTTTACCGCCAACCGCCAATGGGTAAGAAAAATTTAATTTACGTTAGTGTTAATGATATGATTCGAGGGTGCTTTATTATAAATAGTTAGTATTATATATAAAATAGTCATTAAAAAAATTATTCACAAATGATGTAGGATTTTTAATTTTGCTATTATCTCTTTATATTTTAGGTTCTTAAGGAAAGTTAAATATAGAATTATTTATATTTGACTATGGCTTGGCCTACACAGTGCCGGAATAAGAAGTTTTGCTTTGTTGTTTGCAGTTTTTTAGCTACGTTTGCTTAAAGAAAAGGTATTTTACAGTACAGTAAAAAAAAACAGTTTCAAATTGATGCAACAGTGCAGTTTCTTACACTGGTACACACAATGGTGTGTGTAAGTCAGATGATTATGAGCAATATTCCTTTCCTCCTTTAATATTGTCTTATATTTTTCACCTAATACATTTTGTCAATTATGACAAGAAGTTTACTTGTGAATAATGCGCAAGTCTAAATAAATTAAGGTTTTTTTGCTAATTTGCTTTTCTTTCTGACAATTATACGTTTGGGATCAGAGATTAAAAATATCGAACTTAGTTCGATTTGCAATTTTTTAACCGACTTCAAAAAAAGGAGGTTCTCAGTTCGACCGTATGTTTGTGCGTATGTGTGTGTGTATATTTGTCCGCGATTATCTCCCGTTTAGCTGAACCGATTTTGATGCGGTTTTCAGAAAAGTGTTTGTTACTTTCTGGAGAAGGTTTTAGTATACAACAAGTAGAAATTTATTCAGCGCTTTTTGAAAAAAACAACAAAGACCGAGAAGACGTTTTCGTTTCTTCCATCTTGCCACCTTTGGAGGACTTTCAATCTCTGTTTTAACTGCATGTTGCCGTTTCTTAATGGATTTGGGTGATAAGAAGGCACTAAAAAGTGAAAAATAAAAACTTTTTTGAAAAGCGAGAACCGCCTTAAAAAAAAACTAAAAATTACGGAAGTCGGTGGCAATACAAAACAACAAACAGAACAAAGCCACCGACTTTCAAAACTAAAGTCATGTGTGTTCTGTGCTAAAGTTATTTATCACTTGTTTTTGAAGGCGGTTCTCTTTTTTCAAAAAAGTTTTTTTTACATGTCCAATATCATATTAAACCATCATCATCAATATCGGATTTTAGGTTATTTATTTTGAAATCTATTCTATCTGAACGTTTATTTTTCTTAAATTAACACATTTTTTGATAGATCATATAAGTAATTTACGATTCGCGCGTCGCTTGCCTGATCGCATAGGCCAGATGTTTGCGCGTGCGCTTCTCTTTGTCTGCGCTAATAATATTCATAGAAAATAAATTATTTTTTTACAGAACTAATATAGTTAAACTTTTGTTTGTTTGTTTATTTTTTTATTGTGTACGTATTTGTAAATAACTTTTAAGACAACGTCCGCGCGAATATACTTACAGCGCTTGGAACAACCGACTATGAGAATTTTTAAATCTTAGCGGAATAATAAAATTGATCTTTTGACATCAATTCAACCTAGCAAATCTGAAGGAATTTCGGAAGGTAATAATTGGGATTTTGCAAAATGAAATCAATAACATCACTGTCTTTTTTAATACATATTTTATTTGTGAAAATCTTACACATAATATTTTTTTATATTTACGGTAAATATAAAAAAATATTATGTGTCGGTTGTATTACTAAACATGCGAATTGTAAAGAAAAAAGAACGTTAGCTAAAAGCTAATAAAACAAAATAATTCGAGATGAAGAAGTAAAAACTAATGCTTAGGAATACCAGCTACCATCATATTTTCAAAATAAACCTCTTCTTGGTTGGTTTTGATTTTAAACAATCCATTTTCACCCCAACTAGTTCCCCAGCTGTTGACTACTAACCAGTATTCAACTCCATTTTCGACACCGTAGCCAATAACTCGTACACTATGATACCCTCTTAGGAATCCATGTGTGTGAACATAAATTCCTTTTGTATATTCCTCAAAATCTGAAAATACTGCAAATGAAGTCTGAATAGGGCCGTTTTTGACCAGTTCTGCCTTTATTTGACCTGTTTCGTAGGATACTGAGTAAATATTTTCAGCGAAATGTTTGTCTAAACTGTAATCTTTAGTCGAATTAACACATTCAGTCAAGCATTGGCCTTTTTTGAGCTCTTCTATATCATACGGTTTACATTCTTGAGTAACAAGTCCATCGCTTTTCCAAAATTTGAACGCTTCTAATGGATTACCCCCATGGCAGACATCATCTTTAAAACATTCCAAATCTTGTTCAGAAAGACGGACATGTATATCTTTGTGAATGCACGTTCTATCAGACGCTGTCGTAGCAGTTCCGAAGGTCCAGCATGAACCACAAGCACCTTGATCATAGACATCTCTTATAGACTCACACTTTGGCCATACATCCCTGGCGTCAAAGTTCTCTGGCAGGTCTGTAGCTTCGAGATCGTGAGTTTGGATTGGTAACTTTTCCATAGATTCCTTATCAAAATATGCACAAGCGATAAATTTTTCATCGATATTGTCGTACTTAGCCATCTTCCAAGAGTAGTTCTGTGCATTGAAATACTCAATGAAGGATGACTTTGACATATTCAAGTATTTGGCGTGCAACTCTGGATCAAAGTCAGCCGTCACCAATCCCGCGAGCGCTACAAGTACCACTGAATGTAACATCATCGTTGTCACTTTTGAATGTTTGTGGTGTCCATCGACTGTAGCCAGTATTTATACTATATCTGATATGCCAAGTATGAAAGCAATGCAACATAAAACCATTAAAATAAGAATTTTCTCAGTGTTTTTAATTATTTTGTGGTTATCAAGAAATATGCAAAGAATACCTTAGTAAAATTTATGATTCCGATTAAAGGAAACGATCCAGATTCCATAGAAAAAACCAAATCAACGGTGTGGTAGTACTTTTTTGAAATCAACCCCATCGCTTTGTCTGATGGCTGACATGTTTGTCGTTCAGAAAAGATCGTAGGCGTTCAACTATATTCTTTTTAAACTGGAATAGCTAGCTATTAATATTTATTAATTTAATACGTATTATGATTGGAAATCAAGTAGTTTTGCATTATGTCATGGCATCATTGGCCAACGGACATTAGATTAAGAATTTCGCATCGTATTTGCTTCTGTCTAAAATTTCATCAGCGTGGAAATAAAGTAAATAATAAAATACATCTTAGGGCACTCGGCAATTGTGTTGCTTTCAATTAGTGCAAGATTTGTAAATATCAGATGAGGGCTTTTAAATGGGACATGCTTGTCATACTATTCCAAAACCACTGCAACTCCAAGCCAAATTCCACAGTGTCGACCACCAAAAATGCACCGTGTCTCGGAGGAACGATTCGAAACTGTGTTGAACCCCACAACGAAATAAACCAGAAAAGAACAGTCGAAGAGTTTGAAAAACATATTTTCTCTTCCCCTCCAAATCAAGCAGGAGATAGAACAGAATTAGGCTTATATGCACAAAGGGACGTTTACAACTGGGAAAAGCTCAGTTGTCAAGCACCACGGATTATTAGAGACATAGACGGACATAGGATACTTTTCTTTTTTTAACCTTTGTATGTGTAGGGTAGGCGTAGAGTAGATGTAGGGTAGGCGTAGGGTGGGCGTAGGGTACGTGTAGGGTAGGTGTAGGTTAGCTAAATAGGTAGAGAGGGACAGGACGACGTAGTCTATACTTATTAATATTATAAAGCTGAAGAGTTTGTTTGTTTGTTTGTTTGGTTGAACGCGCTAATCTCAGGATCTACTGTTCGAACCGATTCTACGGTTCGAATTGAAAAAATATTTTTGAGTTGGATAGTCCATTTACCGAGGAAGGCTATAGACCCATGCGAAGCCGGGTCGCTAGTAATTAATAAAAATAAACACAAACATTATTATAGTTTTAAATTGCGTAATTGCGAGAAAGAATTAGTAAGAAATTATGACTTGCACATAATTTTCAACCCTATTCCTGAAAGAATTTAGTTGATTCTTAACAAATAACTAGTGATAATAAAGTTGATGATGGTCTGAGAGACCTTAACCGACCTCTGTGTCGATGTCTGAGCCGATTGTTTGACTACTGCATCTGCTTCGGAGACAATGATCTGATTCAGATATTTTCTAGTGTAATTATTTAGCAAGTACAGAGGCCTGCACAGAAAGCTACCTCATTCTAACTTACTTTCATAGTTTTTCAACTCTAATACAAAAAAATAGGGTTCATGTTTAATTGGAAAAAAAATACAGTTTGGGATAGTTTGATATCCTGTCAAAGTCAAAATCAAAGTCAAAGTCAAAACATTTATTTAAAAAAATGCACTTTTTAACGTCATAAAAAAGAAGTTGATTCTAGTTGCCCCTTCCAAAAGTAGTTTCGTATGGAGAAGAATAGGCAAGAAACTCCATACATACTCTTTAAAAATAATGTGTGCAGTATTTTGCATTTACATTTTATAGTTATATAACTATACGTGAATACGATGGACCGTGCATAAAAACACTATATTGAAGAATGTTCAAAGTATTACACGATAAAGAATGACAGCTAAGTTGTATACATATAGATACATAGTGTTCACATATATTATTATTTATAATTATTGACAAAGTATACAACCACTCCTTACATTTCAACAAACTATGAACTAGTGTGTGAACCAAAGCAAGAATTAAATATAATGTATATATTAAAAATTAAGTAGTTTTAATTGCCAGTTTGATTTTGTCTAGACTGTAAATTGTCCTATGGAGCCCGGACCAGCATATTTCCAAGCATTCTTATCATGGATGTAATCCTCTAAACTGTAATATGCTTGTTTACAGAGAGTACTTTTAATATATGTTTTAAATTTTCTTTCACTTAGTTGCAATATATCACTAAGAATTTTGTTATGATACTTAACACAGTACCCCATATAAGATGTATGAACTTTAGACAATCTAAAATATGGTTGAGCTATTTTGTCTTTGTTTCTGGTATTCATATTATGTCGGCCTGGCATCTGTACTTATTATTGAGCTTAGTTCTGTATAAAATAATTACGTTAAACATATTCTGTGCTACATTACTGTTCAACAATATCAGATCACTGTGTATTCGAACTTATGCTGAGAATAGATTTTGAATGAAATCATCGTCGTTAAATACTTATCCAAAATTATTACAATATCTTCGGAAAATGATAGAAAACTTTAATGAACATAGTTAAACTTTTGTTTATCTCTCGCTGTGTACATAGGTATTTGTAAATAACTTTTACGACAATGTCCTTGCGAAAATACCAATAGCGCTTGGAACACTCGACCTTAATTAGTAACTTTAAAACTGAGCGCCGTAATTGATCATTTATACACTTTGTAACAGATTAAGCGCAAGACCTGAAAGTAGTTTGCTCAGAATCGGCTTCTGAATCGATTTCCGTCATTATTCATATACGTTAATTTTTCACGAAAAAATCTTTTAATTATGTGAAATTAGGATCACCTCTTCATCACAAGGTAATAAAAAAAAAATTTAAGGAAATATATGCCTTATCTCAAAGGAATAAAGCCTATTCAAATGCACGACAGAATTTGCAATTCCCTCAAAGCTACCCTATTAACTCGAAGGACCATATGTTGATTACCAAGCTCCAGGTGTGCGGCTGGTGGTCTTGGCTATTAAATAAAACTGCGTAGACTTCTAATAAAACTGTATTGTAGGTACTGATTGTAAAAATATGAGAGATGACCGTGTGCGCACGCTAAAGGTGTCGGCGAGCGAGTGGCTATGTGCAGTTGGCGTTGAATAAAAACGCAATTTAAGGAAGGTTAATCCTTATTTCAAAGTAATACGTCTTATTTAAATGCATAACCGAATTCGTAGTTCGGAGTGGCTTTCTTTACACACACATACACATACCTTGGAAAAACAATTAAAAATAAATTGTTGGTTTAAGAAAATTTAGACCTTATTTCAAAGGATTAGTTATTGATAGAATTAGAACGCAACCTCCTTCCGTACCAACTACAAGCATTTTAAACATACGCATGAGTCGTTGCTGCCTCCTGTCATTCTGACTTTTCACAAGAAATAAAAGACATTATGCGTGCACGATGGCGTTCCAGTCCAGTACACGGAGATATTGAGAACATTGGCTCGTTGCGACTATAATGTCGAGTTAGCATGTCAAGAGTTCAACGAAAGATATGGTACCAAAGTGAGTGCCAGAACCATGTTAAGTGCAACTCAACGTCTGAGGGACTTCGGTACCTTTCGTCCTAACACGGCAATAGATAGAGGGGCGAATGTACGTACTACTCGCTTACGAGCGAACATACTCAATTATTTTGAGTAACACCCAGAGAGCAGCACGAGAGAAGCAGCTCTATTGTTTGACTGTTGTTACGCGCTGATAGTGACACACGTTCCTCCTACGACGTTGTCAGGAGCTAACGCCGAACGACTACTTGCCACGTCTGGAGTTTAGCAGATGGTTATTGGAGAACTGGCAACGACACATCATCTGGACTGATGAGAGCACGCGAGATACCTACCAGCCAGCTAGCCAGCTGGGTATCTGGTAGGTATACGAGTGTGTAGTGCGCTATTAGTGTGTGTAGAGATCGAGTAGTGTGTTCAAACGTTTGACGTTTAGTCAGGAAAACTGTTTTAAAAATAATATTTATGTTTGGTTTAACTAAATTAAATTACAGATGTTACTTTAGTCTTATTAATTAATATACTAATGGGGGTATGTGAGGTCTTGCGTTAATTGCGTTACTCCTTGTATAAAATCAATTCAACGTAGTAAATCCGAAGAGGTTTCGGAAGGTCATACTTGGAATTTTGCTAAATTCGATTTGAAATACCACTAGCTTTTCACACATATTTTAAACGTAAAAATCTCATACATTTATATTTTTTAATATTTACAGTTCTCGGATACGTTAATAAACATGCGAATTGAAAATAAAAAGAAATGTTAGCTTTTAACTAATAAAACACAAAATAATTCGAGAAGAAAAAGTAAAAGTTAATCCTTAGGTATACCAGCTGCCATCGTTTTTTCAAATTCAACGTCTTCTTGGTTAGTTTTGATTTTAAACAATCCATTGTCACCCCAACTAGTTCCCCAGCTGTTAACTACTAACCAGTATTCAACTCCATTTTCGACACCGTAGCCAATAACTCGTACACTATGATACCCTCTTAGGGTTCCATGTGTGTGTACATAAATTCCGTTACTATATTCATCAAAATCTGTGAATACTGCAAATACAGCTTGAATAGGGCCGTTTTTAACCAGTTCTGCCTTTATTTGACCTATGTCGGAGGATATTTGGTAAACGTTTTCAGCAAAATGTTTGTCGTTATTGTAATTTCTATCAGAATTTACACATTCAGTCAAGCATTGACCTTTTTTGAGCTCTTCTATATTATACGGTTTACATTCTTGAGTAACAAGTCCATTGTTTTGCCAAAATTGAAATGCTTCTGTTGGGTCACCCCCATTGCAGACATTACTATTTGAACATTCCAAATCTTGTTCAGAAAGACGGACATGTATATCTTTGTGAATGCACGTTCTATCCGACGCTGTCGTAGCAGTTCCGAAGGTCCAGCATGAACCGCACTGTCCTTGATTAAAGACATCTTTTATAGTCTCACACTGGTGCCATTGATCCCTGGAGTCAAAGTTATCTGGCAAGTTTATAGCGTTGAGATCGTGAGTATGGAGTGGTAACTTTTCCATAGATTCTTTGTCGAAATGTACACAAGCAAAGAACTTTTCATCGATATTGTCGTAATAAGCCATCTTCCAAGAGTAGTTCTGTGCGTTGAAATACTCGATGAAGGATGACTTTGACATCGTCAAGTATTTGGCGTGCAACTCTGGATCAAAGTCAGCCGTCACCAATCCCGCGAGCGCCACAAGTACCACTGAATGTAACATCATCGTTGTCACTTGTAAATGTTTGTGGTGTCCATCGACTGTTTTCAGTATTTATACAATATGTGTAATGTCAAGTATGAAAGCAACGCAAAATACAGCAATTAATATTATCTTTATCAGTCTTTTAAATAATTTTTATTTTATCAAAGAAGTATGCGTAGATAAGTAAAATTTATGGATCACGATTAAAGGAAACGATTCAGATTCCATAGAAAAAATCCAAATGAACGGTATGATAGTAAATTAAATCTAAACAATCCTCATCGCTCTGTCTGGTAGTAGCCAACATATTTTTTTAATTTAGAGAAGTTTGTAGGCGTTTATCCATATTGTAATCAACTGGTATATCCATGATAAATATAGTAAACATCGCTTTATCGTATTAGTTTAGATTAATAAAAGAGAAGGAAAGGCTCATATGGAGTGAGAAATATAAGGAGTGGTCGTCTACAGTTTCAAAATTTGTAAATATAACGTAACTTAGTGTCATTTCTTAACTTGTAATTCTTTGTACAATACTCTATTATAGTGGTTCTTATGCAAGGTACAGCGCATGAACTGTATATAATTACTGTAATTATACAAAATATTGTTAACAATTATTTGTAAAAAGTATGCAGGGAGTTTCTTGCTCATTCTTCTCCATACGAAATTTTTGGAAGGGGCAATTAGATTATATTTATTTTTATGGTATTCAAAAGTCCGTTTTCATGGTCTAATTGAAATAAATAATTTTACTTTAACTTTGGGATCCCAGAGTTACTAGTAAATAATATTATGTCATTTCAGCATTTCTGAATAATTGTGTATTAAATTAAATTCAAACAAAATTTAAAATAACATTAGGAAGTTATTCTCTATGAATTGGTGATTTTAATCTTTAGTAACTTTGTATCATTAGGTGGCCACGTTGATTGCTGAATCACAGGTAGTGTACAGCTATGCTATTCTCTAAAGTTATTATTCGTGGTTGTGATCGTCGCCGAACTTAACATCGTGTCAGCCGTGAAATTGACCTCTAGCTCAGCAACAGTTTGTGCTTAGCGAATATCGTTTTTCATATTATGAACTGTCAAAATTAGTGTCAGATTATTCAACTTTGAGTAGTTCCATCAAAAACCCTTTTAAATCAAATTCACGTAGCGCTCGCGCTGCGTGAGCAAAGGTTAATGAATACGAAAATGTGACTCGCTGCAAGGGTGCAGGAAAATAGACCAGTGGACCATAGTCAGATCAAGAGCGCTTAGCTCTGGGTTTCGAACGGGTCTATGATACTTCATTTCACTGTAAAGTTCATCGTTAAAATATTAGATAACATTGAATAGTAGCTTAAATGAGGTTAAACACGTAATGTTTAAAATGAAAAACAGAAAAGCTATTGGGCCTGATGAGATCCCTGTAGACCTTTGAAAAATCCTTGGCCCGTTAGCCGTAGCTTGGCTAACTAAGCTGTTTAATATCATCATGCACACGAAGCACATACCAGAGTACTAGCGCCAAAAATTTTTCCTACCTTTTTTATAAGAACTCGGGTGATGTTGCACAGTGTGAAAACTACAGGGGCATAAAACTGACTCACATACGCTTAAGATATGGGCAAGAGTTATCAATAAACGTCTGACAAATACTACAGATATGACTCCAAATCAGTTTGGCTTCACAGCATCCAGGTAAACCACTGACGCTTTACAGGTAATCAGGATTATGATGGAAAAGTATTTATATTTAACAAAAAAGATCTACATTGGGCATACTACACCTGAAACCATATACTTAGAGACGACGCCAATTTCCACCGTAGAGAAGTTTAAATACATAAGCTCCATGCTCACACCCGATGCTAACGTTGACAGCGATGTGACACACAGAATTAACGTAGCGTGGCAAAAATGGCGATCGCTTACAGGTGTGTGTGTGACCCACGAATTCCCATACAGACCCAGGGGACAATGTACAAAACGGCAGTCCGACCGGCTGTTCTCTTAAGGTCCGAATGCTGGATAACAAAGAATCCACGTGATCAAAAGATACATACCAACGAAATGAAGATGCTTAGATGGGTGGAAGGTGTGACTCAGCTGGACAGAATTCGTAATATACAGGATGTCATAGGATTGGTCCCCATTTCTTACTGGATGACGAAGTCGTCTGAATTCGAGGCCCCGATATTTGCTAAAGACCGAGAAGTCATCTTTCAAGAAGATGGTTGTTCAGCGCATTGGACATTAAATGTACGGGAGCACTTAAATAATTGCTTCCTTAACAGCTGGATCGGCAGAGATGTGCTAATCCCTTGGCTCGCCCGGTCATCCGACCTGACTTCGCTTGACTTTTACGTGAGGGGTCGGGCCAAGGAAGTTTATGCGAATGTGGAAATAAACAGGAAAGATGAATAGATTGAGAGAATTAATTCAGCGTTTGAAACGATGAAACTGGAGATGAAGTTAAAAATAAGCACAACAGAAGTGTGAAGATGGGCCCGTGTTGGTGTTAGAGACCTCAGAGAACATTTTGAACACGAATAATAAACTATATTAATAAGAATTTTCTTTTAAATAATTCGCCTAAAAAATTTAATTTTCTCCCTCAATGTGGTTTGTAGGTCCTAATTTCAATAATTGGTGAGCTATCCGCGTCGTTGATACCTCAAAAGAAAGAACAATAATCAGAATTGTTTAAAGTAATGTTTGAACAAAGAAAGCACCATCCGTGATTTATTTTCATGCCGTCTAAAAACAGATTTCTGAAATCTTAAAAAAATGTCTATCGTTTAAATGTCTGTAAAAAAATTGTCTTATCACACAGATCCCCTAATTATGTTTTATTACATGGTTTATTAATGAGTTATCCTTCAAATTGGCCACAAAAAACATTTTTTCTACTAAAACACACACACATGTTTTTTTTTTCTTTTTTTTTTCTAATGTTTTTTGTACTGGTTCATTTTTATCACAATAACACAACAGCCGTATGAAATTCACGCGCGCGCACGCCTGTGACCTAAAGTGAACCAGTACAAAAAGCATTTTTCTTCGGGAAAGTGGTTTGTTATCATGAACACAACCACGTGTTTAAGTATCGTACACTAATTACCAGTCACCCTATATATACGAGGCGGCTTCAAAGTTGCTCCAAGCGTGGACAAACTTACCGAAAACTCGCTCCGTTGCTATGAACATGTCAAAAGACGAAACGAAGACCATGTGGTACAAATTGCGCTGAACCTACCAGAACAGAAAAGAGGTTGAGTCCGCCCGCTAGTGACCTGGTGGTCTAACATAGAACGAGACCTCAAGAAATTCCAATTGCCAGAACCGACAACCCAAGATCGTCCGACGTAAATCTAAAAGTGAGGAGACCCGACCCCAAATAATGGGATTCAGGAAAGAAAGAAGAAGAAGATTCATTTTTGTTTTCATTAGATTATTACAATTGTGTAACGAATAACGATTAGTTTTAGGTATAGGTTGTGTTAAAAGTAGTAAGAAGAATGTTCAAATCATTCAATTCATTAGTTATTGGAATTGTTTTAGTAGTTAGTTTGAAAATTACTACCCATTTCGTATTTTTTTTTAATAGTACTTAAATGCCGCGTAACCGTAATTCTAATATTTCACAAAGCTCTAATAAAGCCAGAGCTATGTAAATAGAGAGACACAATGAGACGTCTCATCAACCCGAGCTGCTAAGGCTTAAGCAGACGGTCCGTGAGTTGGCACACAGAGCAACTGATCAGAACAGAACAGTTCCACGATCGTCGTCAACAGTATGCTGAGTATCTGGTGTCACAACGGGCTGTAGAGACATCAGAACAATCGCAAAATCGACAGCAACAGCATGCTGAGTATCAGAATCTAGACTCACAACAGACTGCGAAGGCACCAGAACAGTCCCAAATTCGCCGTCAGCAGCAGGCGACTTACATGGCGTCCCAACGAGCTACTGAAACCTTTGAAGTGGCTGAATCTCGCAGACGTGCTGTTGTTGAAAGGGCAGCACAGGAACGTTAAACATTTAAAAGAAACACGTGGGAGATGTCTGGTAAAACTGCATTTGAGTATGACGAGATTCTTGATTATGAAAGTCACAAGTTTTTATAAATAAAAGCGATGAGACGAAGAATGCAAATTTTGCGCACATCTAAAATGAAAAGCAGAAGCAGCAGGTACCTTTGTGTTGTTTGGGCGGGAAAGTAGCCATTACTTCCATGCGATACGAGCCAGTTGAATCTTTGAGAGAACTTTTCTCTATCGATACAGATGAGTCTCGTTGTTTACTAAGAAGTATAAGAAAATGCAATACGTGCCTGTTTTTGGAGCAGATAAAATTATCTGAATGCCAGGATTTTACCCGTCCTTCGCAATACAGGGACAAGTTAACCATCGAATCGGTTTTTTAACTTCCTATCGCCAATTCAAAACATATCGATAATTATTTAAGTACTATATTCTAATCCTTTCAGTTTTTATTTTTTGCTACTACCTTATGAGAAGTGAAACCGCCCTATATAAAAATAATAGTATGTATACTACTCCTTACCCGACATTATGAAAACGAAAGTAACTTCTGTCTGTTTGCTTATCCGTGTGAATGTATGTTTTACGGCTAATTTGCTGAGCCTTTTGTTACAAAATTTAATATGGATAGTCTGAAGCCTGGGGAATGATGTAGGCTATTTTTTATCAACAAATAAGTAACTTGGTAGGTGTCCATAATTCATAAGGTTTAATGATTAAATAACTGTAATAAATTAATTATTACTGTGTTTAAAATTAATTAGGTACCTTAGGTGCGAGAGTGCGTGGTGATCTCCTGTTCTCATCGTTACAAAAAATAACGGCCAACCTCGTTTTTGCCTGGACAGTCGTAAACTCAATTCCGTCACAAAACGCGATGCTTATAATCTTCCATACATTTCAGAGATTCTGGATAAACTATGAGACGCGCGCTACTCAACTAGCATCGATATATCCAAAGCATTTTGGCAAATTCCTATTGCTTCTGAAGATCTCGATAAGACTGCAGTCTACGTTCCGGGTAGAGGCACATTTCGTTTCAAACGGACTGCTTTTGGCCTTACGAATGCACCCTCTACTCAGCAGCGATTGGTTGATCTACTTTTTTCCAAATTCGATCTCAAGGTGTTCGCCTACTTGGATGACGTCATAATCATATCTGAAGACTTCAATAGTCACGTAATACTACTTTTACGTGTACTAGAAAAATTAAAATTAACCTTACAATCAACCTTGAGAAATCCAATTTTTTTAGTTCTCAACTTAAATATCTGGGGTATGTCGTTGATGGCTCTGGCTCACGTACCGATCCAGCCAAGGTTGAGGCCATTCTTAATTACCCGACACCTAATTGTCGTAAGAACCTTAAACGTTTTTTAGGAACTGCAACATGGTATAGGCGTTTCATTCCTAAATTTAGTACCATCGCTGGTCCTCTCAATAAGTTGACGTCATCCAAGTAAGGCACCCTCTGCTTTTAAGTGGACCCCTGAAGCTGATGACGCGTTCCACAATTTAAAAGAGTGCTTAGTTACTGCACCAATTCTGTCCTGTCCAGACTATACTAAGCCCTTCAAAGTTCATACGGATGCTAGCAGCTATGGTATTGGTGCAATGCTTACTCGTACGTAGCGCGGATCCTGTTGCTCATGCCAGCGACAACGGGGTCAGCAAAATCAAAGATCTGAAACGTCTGATGTCGAATTCTAAGAGCCCGAGGACGGGAAACCAACGGGATGCGCGATACGATTCAAGACGTTCAAAAAGTATAATTTTGAATCATACCTCCGATGGCGGAATATGTGGCGTAGCCAATCTTAGGAGTATACGTAAATGCACTCCGTTCCTTATCAACCCAAGGAAGGTCGCCATGCTCTAAGGCTATATCTGAGACACATCCGATTCTTCAGATGATATTTTCTTCTGTTTCTGTTCAGAGAATGTCGAAGTCGATCAGAATTCAAACGTTCGTTGCGCTCTTCTTCTGTCTCTTCATGCCGTACTCCAGCAATTCTTTCTCTCTCACTTTCTAACTGATTATGAATACTTTGTTGTGTGCGTGTTCGGGACAATGTATGATAATCTCGATCAGCAGTTAGTCGTGCATCACGTTCATCACTCGTTTCAGAAGACCTGTTAGTAGATGTGCGAATACACTGAGAACTTAAGCGTGATTCTGTATCGGTAAACGTTTCCGATTCGCGAGACTATGCATGTCGCTCACGATCAGCAGACAGTCGCGCATCACGTTCCGCACTTGTCTCTAGAAACCTAGAAGCAGATGCGTAGATACGCTGAGAACTCAAACGCAATTCTCTATCCGTGAACGTCTCCGACTCGCGAGACAATGCTAGACGTTCACGATCAGCGGTCAGTCGCGCATCACGTTCCCCACTTGTCTCTAGACTCTAGAAACCTAGAAGTCGATGCGTAGATACGCTTGGAACTTAAGCGCAATTCTCTATCCGTGAACGTCTCCGACTCGCGAGACAATGCGTGACGTTCACGATCAGCAGTCAGTCGCGCATCACGTTCCCCACTTGTCTCTAAAGAACTGGATGTAGATGCGTAAATACGCTGAGAACGCAGACGTGCTTCGCGATCTGAAGAGGTTTCCACGGAGCGATTTGCAGCCTGATGTTCTCGAACAGCATCAAGTCTCTCCTGACGCTCTTCGGTAGATTCTTGGGATCTTATAATCCTCAATCTTTTAGCTCCTTTGGAACATTGGGAAAGATTTGACCTCTTTCTAGGCATGGTTATAGTTTTATTGTGAAGAGATACCTGATCAATTAAAATCTAAGTGACTGCTCCCCTGTGTTACCGGGTAGGCTACCGTGTAAAGGAAATTAAACACTCAAATAACATAAGCAGGAAGTCATATTTATTCGATAAAATAAAAATAATAAATGGGTGTTTTGACCAGTAGGGTCAAATTTTCAATGATATATCAGCGTCATCAAAAATCAGTCCTAAACTTTTACCGCCTTCACCGCGTGAAGGTACTCCCAGCTTATGTTATCTATACATATAATAAATTTTATAATATACAGTGAAATTAGTGATAGCTTTACAGTAAAATTAGTGATAGCTTTGATTTCCACATCAGATGTTTCTGATCTTCCATTTTTATAAGTCAACAGGAAATGCTCATCAGACCGAACAACTTTTGCTAAGACGTCATTCCTACATGTGTTATGGTGTAGCTGGGCTCTTGGAGTTCCACATCAGGTGTTCCAGATCTTCAAATTTATTCTCTCAGCAGAAAATGCTCATCACGTGGAACAATTTTTGCTATGGTACCATTTTTGTATCTCTTATAGTTTAGCTGGTCTGTTGCGCTTCTGCAACAGGTGTTCAAGTTTCCAAGATAAATTATAGCCTATATGTTGCCCAGGCCAGACCTATACAACAAAAAAAAAACATTCAAATCCGTCCAGCAGTTCCAAAGATTAGCGTGTACAAACAAACAGACAAACAGACAGATTTTTTTTTTTGGATTCATGCTCTGTTACTGTTTCTAAACCCCCCTCAATTATTACTTTTTTAATATATTCAATGTACAGACACAGATTTTTTACTGTTTTATTATATGTATAGAATATAGATTCTGCCAAACAAATGGCGACTGATAAGCATAAATTATAGAATGTCTGAAACATGAGTAAATATTATCAGTTGCATGCCAGAGTTAACTGCAACTACCTACGCAAGAGTAAAACGTGTACATTTACGTTTTACTCTAACCTTAGCAGTTGATTAGAAAACAAATATCGACACCTACAAGCAAAAACATGGTAACTCACTTTTTAGCCAAATTAAGGTTCTATTGAAACTCAATTTTAAATTAAAATGTCTTTCTTTTGATGTAGCCGCTGAAACGTCCTACCGCGCAACAAATATTGCGGTACAACGTCCGCACGAACGCCGCGTGAACGCCATGAGTCTGTACGTCTTTTCGTTTACGATTTAGAGAGTGTAAAAAAAATGTAAGTAAATGTATATGTATATTTTAATTGTATTTTTAGTTACAAACACAATTCAGCCCATTCGTAATACAATAATTAACATTTCAGATATTGTATCTCAGCCATACAATGTTTATTTTTTGAAAACCAGTTTATTATACAATATTATGTCCTAAGCATTACGATAGGTTAAAATATTTCATGGTAACTCATAAAAACAAAGAAGGACAAGTATTTTACAAAGAAGGACAAGTATTTTGCATAAAATAAACACTTAATTTATTAGATATGACCCTACTGATTACCAATATGAAGTTTATTTCACACTAGAACTTTATATACACGTAGACGGTTGCAATGCAATGTTTGACGCGCTCTCCTGGAAAGTCTTAAAAAGTGTGTTACCATGTTCTTGCTAGCAGCTGTTGATATGTAGGTAAAATATTTTCACACTTATTATATTAAGTGTAAAAATATTGTACATATTTTATCAATTCTGTTTTAATGGCATACTGTCGTTCCTAGAATGTTTGATGGCATATATAAGGTGAAGGCTCTTATTATGAAGCCTTCAATAAGAGACCAAGCAGAAGTAATAATGGAGTTTTATTTGGTAGTGATATCTACACTGTTAGCCGCAAGCAAAATAGACGAAGAATTGCAAATAAAGTACTTGACGATGGCGCCACCCAACTTCATAGAGCACTTCAACAAAATGAATTTATCATGGAAAATTAAACAGTATACAAATGCTGTTATCAATTTAGAATTTCATGAAACTCAACCTCTTAGTTATACCGTACTAAGAGCGGGCGATAACCTACCCGTTAAATATCATAATCCTTCAGAAGTGGGAGCTTTACCGGAGAACTTTGATTCAAGAGAACGCTGGCCCTTCTGTCCTAGTATAGGAGATATCTCCGATCAGATGAATTGCCAATCATGCTGGGCGCACGGCGTAGCTAACACTGCATCCGATAGAATTTGTATACACACCAACAAAACGGTATATCTCTCCGAACAAGATTTGGAGTGCTCGCATGAAAACCATACTATTTGCACTAGCGGTTGGCCACATAATGGATTCCTGTTTTGGATGCAACATGGCATTGTAACAAGACAGTGCAAGCCGTATCAACCATGGTCAAAGAATCGCGCAGTCTGTATAAAAACTTGCGTCCAACCTTTTCAGAAATATAAACATGACAAACATTATGCTCAAGAGGTTTACCGCATACCTAAAGATGACTATCAAATAAGAGCGGAAATATTTTTAAACGGGCCAATTGAGGCGCTTATGCTTATTTACGAAGATTTTCATAATATGAATGGTATTGGTTACGATTCAGGGATTTACGTACATACATATGGTAAATTTGTGGGCCTACATAGTGTACGTGTTATTGGTTATGGCGTGGAGAATGGTGTTGACTACTGGTTAGCAGCTAACAGCTGGTCCAAAATTTGGGGTGAAAATGGATTTTTCAGAATTAAACGTTTCCAAGAAGCAATTCTGTTTGAAAATGGGATGTATTCTGGTATTCCAGAATTCAATACCTAAAGATGAAACGTAGGTTCATTGTATTGTAA
Source organism: Charanyca ferruginea (assembly GCA_947361185.1). Lineage (NCBI taxonomy): Eukaryota > Metazoa > Arthropoda > Insecta > Lepidoptera > Noctuidae > Charanyca > Charanyca ferruginea. The sequence continues at coordinate 5,014,047 of OX376077.1, read as the reverse complement.
TCGTGTTAAATTTTTATAATTATTTGGTTTTTGTACTACTGAACGATTTGTGAATATTTGATAATAAATACTCTATCCAGCTCTGTCTATTTATTATTTTATAATATTTCGTGAATTTTTAAAGTACTTTATTCTTGGTCAACTATTTTACTATAATAATGTGTATAAAATAATTATTATACGGCATACATTTATTTTTAAACAATCATAATATTACACCCTACACTGCTTTGCCCGCTTTTTCATCAGCAGGAATTTTCATACAGATCCCTAATTTTATTGATAATTAAATATTGCGCAAAGCACTCAGGAATAACCAAGCATCATATTAGAAAACATTAAAAAAATAACCGTTTTATGTTTCTTGAATTTATCCATTACAAACATACAAAACATCGCTTTATCATATTATGTTAGATAAATTAAAGAGAAGGAAAAGCTCATATGGAGTGAGAAATATAAGAAGTGGTCGTCGACAGTTTCAAAATTAGTAAATTAGTGCACACTATCTATATTGAACGTAACTTAGCTGTCATTTCTTATTTTATTGAGGAAGGAAAACTACGACAGTTGGAAGGTACAGGTAGAAGCATTGTTAATAAAAAATGACTTCTGGGAGTATGTAAGTGGAGAAAAGCCAAAACCTACTACCGATGCTGCTATATCGACATGGAAGACCGCTGACAGAAAGGCAAAGTCTGAGTTAATATTGGCATTAGATCCGAGTGTAGTTCGTCACGTAAAAAGGGTGGAGACTGCACGAGAGGTATGGTTGAAATTAGAGAGCTTGTTTACATCAAGAGGACCTGCAAAGAAAGCGAATTTAATGAAAAGGCTCATGTTACAAAGGATGAGTGAAAACCAAAAGGGATGTGAGCACCTTGATATTTTTTTGAAGCCGTCGACAGACTAGGAGAAATGGATATAAAAATCCATGATGATTTATTAACGATCATGTTGTTGTACAGTCTTCCGGAAAGTTATGAAAACTTTAGATGTGCTATAGAGTCTCGAGATGAGCTCCCAAAGCCAGAGCAACTAAGAGTTAAAAGAATCGAAGAGGATAGTTCAAGAGGAAACTCTCAAGTTGATAAAATAGAAGGCGCCATGTATTTGGACAAACATCAGAAGAAAATTACCAAAAAATGTTTAAGTTCAAATGTTTTAAGTGCCATAATTTTGGCCATAAGGCACAAAGAAAAGGGAGAAGACTCAAGAAACCCGATGTGTAGAGTCATACACTAGTCATGAAAGTTGTGAAGCTTTAACCATATATCATGTTTCAGACTGTCGCATCGCTGTTGATGCGAAGCGCCGTCAGGAATGGATTTTTGATAGTGGTTGCACTTCTCGCATGATGCAATGACGTGGAAAGGTTTGCTGAGATACTCCCTGCGAGTCAAAAAATAAAATTAGCCTCAGATTCTTTGACAACTGTGCAAGGTAAAGGTACAGTTAAGATATTAGCATGCAATGATGATCGAACGCGTAAAATTCAATTTGAAAATACCCTATTGGTTCCCGATTTACGTAGTAATTTCATTTCCATCGCCTAGCTTACTGAACGAGGTTGTGCAGACACGTTCAAGCACGACGTAGTCTATGTAGTTAAAAACGGTGAAGTTAAACTGACCGCTGATCGGCGAGGTGATTTATATTACTTGAGGGAGCTGGACGCTTCAGCGTCGATGGTATGTAGTGAAAGTGTTGATTTGTATAGATGGCATGAGCGTATGGGACATCTGAATGTTAGGTATCTTATGAAAGTACTGAAGAAATCAGATATTGAACCAATAATGATCAATAGTAGCTTGCATGATTGTGATGTGTGTGCTAAAGGGAAAATGGTGTCGTTGCCTTTTGTGAAATCCAGTTCACGCTGCAACGACAAGTTGCAAAATATAATATACTCTGATGTGGTAGGTCCAATGAGAGTTCAATCGAATGGCGGAAATAAATACTTTGTCACTTTTATTGACGACTGTACTCGTTGGTCTGAAGTCTTTATACTGAAAAATAAAAGTGACGTTTTGTCAAAGTTTGAAATTTTTAAATGTCATGCCAAAAACTTGACAGGAAGAAAAATTAAATGTATACATACGGATAACGGAACTGAATACAAAAACATTTTTTTTACGTTTTACGACACCATACTCACCTCAAAGTAACGGCTAACGAAATCGCTGAACGGATGAACCGTTCGTTGATTGAAATGGCAAGGTGCATGATTTTATCGTCAGGTATTTCACCAAGTTTTTGAAGCTGTAGCTACTGCATGCTATTTGCGTAATAGGTGCCCAATTAGTAGTCTAAATGGTGAAATTCCATATGAAAAATGGTTTGAAAGACCTGTGAATGTCAAATATTTAAAAACGTTTGGCACGAAAGTACACGTTTTGGAAAAGGAACCAGGTAAGGATAAGTTTGCAGCACGAAGTTCATTCGATGTTTTTGTTGGTTATCCACCTGATGCTAAAGGCTATAAAATATGGATACCTGAGAATAGAAAAATCGTAGTGTCGAGAGATGTAACATTTCAGGAAGGTAAAATAACTGAAATTGAGTGTAAGGTCTCAAATCAATCACTAATTGAACCACAATGTGAAAAGAGTATTGTGCAAAAGACTGTTGATTTAGAAATCCAAACTAAAAAAACAGTCGGAAGTGCCTTTTAGTGATGAACCTTCAAGAGAAGAAATTCCATTAGATATTCAACAGAATGTGCCAGTGATTGATGAAAGAAGAACAGAGAATACAAGTTCTACTGGAATCGGTGATAGAAACGTTATTACTTTAAAAACAGGTCCTGGAAAGCCATGGATTCAGAAAGAACATGTTGGCCGTCCTCGAAAAATCTGCACCATGGTTGAGATAAGAGAGAGTAGCGACAATGAGTCATCAACAGAAGAATACGTCGATACTCACGATTTTGCTGGAATTATTGAAACCACGTTAAAGGAAGCTTTGGCATCTGACGAAAAGGTCGAATGGGAGGAAGCGATTCTTTCAGCAATAAGAAGTCTAATAATTAACGACACATGCGAAATTGTGAAGAAACCTTCAGATCGTAATATAGTAGGATATCGATACGTGCTGACGACAAAGCTAAATGTTGACAATACTGAGAAAAAGAAGGCCAAGCTGGTAGCTAAAAGATACAGTCAACAACACGGCCTAGATTATAAAAGGACATTCGCCCCAGTGGCGAGAATTGCAACTGTACGTTTGTTGGTAGCCTTAGCTGTCGAAATGGGCATGGAGATTGATCAGATAGATATACCGCCTATTTAAACGGTGATCTGAACGAAAAAATTTATATGAAGATCCCAGAGCTGCTGAAAGAAGGTTTAGAGAAACTAAAAAATGCAGATGGCGTTAATTCTGCAGTAGGTAGTAAAGCAGCAACAATTCTTGAAGAAATGAAAGCAGGTGGTGACACCTGTCGCCTAAAGAAATCTCTTTATGGTCTCAAACAAGCTGGACGACAGTGGAATATTAAACTAGACGAGAAGCTGCGAAAAATGGGATTGAGACCTACGACGAATGAACCTTGATTGTATCACAAGCATAATAAAGATGGTTCAGATCTTTTTGTTGTTGTTTATGTCGATGACATATTAATCGGATCACAAAAGAGATCGTATATAGATCAATTCAAACAGGAATAGGCGAGGAGGTTTGTACTTAAAGACTTTGGCCAAGCAACCTTCTGAAATAAAGAAAAGTGGCAATGAATATTTCTTATTACAGGAGAAGTATATAAAAAATATTTTGAAGAAATTTGCTATGGATAGTTGTTATCCTATCAAGACTCCAATGGAAATTGGAAATCCTGTTATTAGTGAAAAAGAAGTAATAAAAGGGAAACAATTTTCGTATAGAGAACTAATTGGAGCGCTCATGTATTTAAGTGTAGCGACTAGACCTGATGTCGCTAAAACTACGGCAAAACTTGCGCACTTTGCAGAAAACCCGCAGGAAACTCATTGGAGGGCTGCGAAGCGAGTTCTTCGATACTTAAAGGGTGCGATAACTCACGGTTTAGCGTTTAAGCCGACAAGGTTTCGCATACAAGGATACGCATAAATGCAGATTGGGGTAACTCCGTCGTTGATAGACAATCTTTTACGGGTTATTTATTCATTCTAGGTGGTGCAAGCATATCATGGACTTCACAAAAGCAACGCATCGTAGCGACTTCAACTTGTGAGGCTGAGTTTTTTGGAAGTTTGGCGGAAGCTATGAAAGAAGCTATGTATTTGAATAGCCTGTTGAAAGAACTAGGTTTACATCAACTCTGTAAGGTAAGAATGCTTGCTGATAATTTAAGTGCTATTTGCCTTGTCGAGGATCATGGTATATATCATGCGAAAAGTAAGCACATTGATATTAGACATTTCTTTATAAGGGATGTGCTACGTGACAATAAAGCTATTACGTTGGAATATTTGTCAACTGATAAGATGTTGGCAGTTGTTCTCACCAAACCTTTGCCTCGCGTCAGACACGAGTTACTAACAAGTGCGTTAGGATTGTGTGCGCGAAAGTAATGATAGTTTTATTTTGGTTTACTTTTGTGAATCATATCGTACATTAGTTGAGGTGGTGTGTTGAAGATATATCACCTGCATGTACTAGCACTGGCTAGATAGAAACTGTCTACGAGACAAGTGACTTATGGTTTGATATTTTATTGTTTTATCCACGTTATTCTTAGATTACTCTTTATGCCTTTCCACATATATACTTAACAGTATTTCCTGTTGTTTCGCTCTACAGACCTCCCCAACAGAGTCTAATTGTAGCAAGTTACAATGTTATAATATTGGATAACTTTTATATTTATAATATAAAAATGAAAAAGTTTACATACATCGATGTATTTACTTTGACAGGTACCAGGATTGAAAAATTGCATAATAGTGTATCAAGACTAATTTAGTAAAAACCGGCCCTTTACGGGGGAAGCGCCAAGGCAGCCCCCAAATTTTCTTACGATTTTTGCAATTTGCAGCTCAGTATCAGAGTCTTTAAATAAACAAAATATTTGCTGGAATATGTATTTACAGAATTATAATAATTAAAATAATCAAAATAACTCTCCAAGTTAGTAAAGCTCATAAACATCATATTTTCATTAAATAGGTATATTTACGAGCTTTTGTTACTTCGAGAGCTGCTATGTTGATGACTATATAGGTAATTATTATATTTCTGTAAATACATATTTGTTAGGTACTCCTGCGAATATATTTTTTATTACCATACAAATAGATACTAGGCTGAAAATTGCAAAAAAAGTAAGAATATTTGAATATTGCGGGCTGCCCTGGCGCTTAAATATTTGCCATAAATAAACATATTTAATTATAGTTGATAAATTCATGTATCAAATATTTATTTAGTTAGAAGGTGTAACGTTGTATCGTTACTTCACCTGAAAACAATTAAAGTCACAACCAAATATCAACAATTAACCTCACCATAACAAATAAATGTCAAATCACACAACAGACTATTAATATTTAGGGTCGTCCAAAGTGACTATTAGCTATAGTACTAGTGAAGTCCGCCTAATTGTTGTATCCGAACGTGTGAAATGAGGAATGTTATCTATGCTAATTACCGTATTTAAGCCACGACGAAGGACATGACAGTCCTTTTTCGAATTCCGGCATCGGCAAAGATAGACAGAGGTACACCTGCTACCCATTGTCGTATTCACTATTTTCATTTTATTTGCCAGTTTAAATTGACTAATAATAGTCTAAAGTATTAAACTCAGTGAATTGATAACCCCATATTGGGTAAGTGTTGAACAGCTACTATATGGTTTTTTTTTTTTTTTTTTTTTTTTATAGGTTATGTTAGGGCGTGCACCTATGTAATCGTTTAGTTTCTTCTTATTGCAGCTTAATACGCCTTACGCGTTATTTCTAATGCAGATGCAACCTATTTGCTCCTAGCTCAGTGCATTTTGTTACACGTAGGTACCTACTTACCACGCGGTTCGAATCTGCAAATCATGTCTTGTTTCTTTGTTAAAGTCAAGTCATCCATTGTTCATTGTAAACTCCGTACTGATTGTGACAACCACACACACCTTCATTAGCGCACTAGTACATCTCGCTTTGCTTACGCTTTGGTGTCACAATCAGCGGAGATGACCTTCGGCCATCTTGTGACACGCTGGACGTTGCATTCCAGGGTCCAAAGTTCCGGCCGAACACCAGGATTTTTATTAATCCGCGGACATCAAGTGCATCCCAACGTTGGGTGCCACACCACCGCTCGTCCACACCGCCGGACATCAAGCTCCGCGCCCCCGGGTCCCTATTTATCCCGCGTGGCCACGTCGAGCTCACTTCGGGTCTGGCAACACCACCTGCCGACCGTCACCACACCTGGCGTCTCCAGCGTGGCACACCGCTGTGATCGTCGTGCCCAAGGCTGAGCCAGGAGAGTACTGTGCAACTCCCAGGGGAGGTTGAAAGGGAATTAGTGACCGTAAACTTACCCACTCCTTTTCTTAAATATATTTTTATGTTGACTGGTTACGTTGGTTTGATTTGTTGTTCCGCCACGTAACCCCTACGTCACAAAGGACTAAATACATGCACCACTCAGACTGAAATAAGTATTAAATGGTGGTTTACATTTTGCTAAATACCTTAAGGAATACAGTATAACTTTGTTCTAAATTACCATTACCCGTGAAAATCCTCCGCACTCAAAAATGTTGCTGTGGTACTTAGCAAGCCGGTACGAACAACGATGCTAGGCCTGACCTCGACAACCGCTCCGGCGCAGGCACAACTAAAGCGATCCCAAACATTTCCCTTCCTCCCATGTCCCTTTGTATATAGCAAAGCGAAGTAGAAGAGGCACGTCTACTTACTTGCGTCTGCTTTATTTAGTATTGATTGATATATAATTTCGTTCCATTGGAAAATAGAACGCATCTAAGTAAGAGTAAGAATAAGAGTACCCGCAGTTTAATCTGTATTTTATTAATTAGGAGTACTGTTTATTGTATAGGTTTAATGTGCAGTGCAAAAGTTGCTTACAGTATACTATTAGACCTTAATGTACACGTCTGTAGATAGTTACCCGGGAAGGATCTAACGCCTAAGGTACAGGCTCGGCCTAGTTTAGGTGTTAGTGGTCATCGAATTGTTTTCAATTGCAGAATTGTACCTACTGTTTACCAAAATCAACTTGTAAATAATTTTTGTGTCAATAAAGCTTTTTTATTTTTTTATATTTTTATCTACCACATACGTCTATAGAAAGAAGTGGTGTACTAAATTGAAAAGCCGCAAGTGGTAAATAGCTTCTTTCCTCCTAGTATTAGCCCAAATTTTGCAAATGTATTGAAGGACGCAATAACCAGTTACGTCTTTTCATTGTCACAAGCGAAACTTCATGAATAGATGCGACACGAAAATACGTCTTTTTATTTTACTTCCATCAAAATGTGTCCTTTCATCTTAGTTAAAGTGTAAATGATAATGGAGATGAGCCCTTCTACACTGTGGTAAATCCGAAACTAAGTGATATAAAAAAATCTCAGCAGATCCGTCTTTTTTTCCTCATTCCAGCAATTACGGCAAAATCGCTTGAACGCACGGAAATTAGTTCTAGTTTCTACAAGGTCCGCATAATAAACAGCTCTGGATGTAATTAGTACACTCATCTAACATAATTTTGGGAATACAATCCCGTTATGTATGATGTGCAGATTGTTCATACTCACAGTCAGAAGTAGAACATTGACACAAAGGCGAACCAACAAACTTGAAAGAAAATATTTTACTCTTAAAGTTGCCATGATCTGTTAAAAGTGGTCTTGGCCAGCCGCTCACGAACGGATGGAAAAAACTGATGGAGGTATCAGGCCTTTATAGAATCATCCCTCCTTCATTGCCATTCGGTTAAACTTTCCTCGCAGACGTCAGTCTGCGGTTTTAATAATCTAGATATAAAACGGTCACGTTGAGTTAAAAAAATTGTGTCTATGGTCTCTTACGCGAAATAGTACATTGCAGCATGCCGCTGCACCTCAAGATCGACTGGAAGTACACTTGCTAGTATCGGAAGGTCTTTAGTAATAACGGTTCTATATACTTTACATAATAACGCAGAGCTGAACGTTGACTTTGAAGCAATTTACGTCGTACTACCTCTATGGTGGGTCTTTCGGTGCTCCCTAGCGTCCCATTTCATGTCGCCCCATAAATGCTTCTTAAAATTAAAAATAAAAGAGGGATCAGATCAGATGAGGGCTTTTAGAAATTGTCTCTTACAAACAAACAACTTTACTTCTTCATTAAATCTGTTTAGATGTATGACATGAAGCTACACCAGATATAAACGGTGCAGCTCCTAATAATAATATCAAAACTTTTCACGTGTAACCATTAAAATGTTGAACCGCTAACCATAAACCTTTAGCGGCAATAACATGCCTCAGTTAGGATATAGTTTTATGAGCTATAACTGTTTAACACGCTGTTCTAGTATCTATAATATGCCGTTTCGAACATGAATAAAAATTCATGCTTACAAGAACAAAACAATGATTGGGTAGCCCCATTTAACGACTAATTCCATGACACAATTTCGCTAAAAATCGCTTTATTTTTAATATTAGATTTTTAGTTGCTTTGAATTCAACAAGTAGTAAGTCAATTAAATGTGCAAAGAAGTGACGACATAAGTAACTTAATATAAAATATAAAACCATGCTCTGGCTGCTAGGACAAAACGGTAAATTGTCAACAGACAATAAACTCCTATAATTCTACCAATTGCTTTTAAAACGAGTGTATGAGATACAGCTGTGGGGAAGCGCCATTTACTCAAATATTGCCACGATACAAAGCACACAAAATATCATTTTGTGCACCATTTCCAATACTCCTTGGTTCATCACAAACAATGAAATCCATGACAACCTACAAATGGCCACAGTGAAGGAGGAAATTAGAGCTGCTTCCAAAACATACCAACAGCGGCTTGCCATACACCCTAATCAATTGGCAACACAGCTCACAAGCCAAAAACATCTTTGGCGCCTAAAGAGACATGATGTACTACAGCTGCATGAGAGGGTGTAGTAGTGCCTGCAATGGAAGGCCCACTCATCACGTCAATCATCGCACCTCCTATCCACTTATAGTCCAGGGACTGATTGCAGATGAAACTAATAATTAAAAAGAAACTGATTGTTTGTGTCATCTACCCTATTGTGTGTTCCTATAATCCTCTAATAATTGTCGTGACGGCCAATACCGATGTGACATTTTCAATTTCATATAGATAAAGTCTATCTTGGACTTCACCGACATCGGTGAATTAAAACATCGTCAGGGCACCTGAGCTTGTAATTAATATAAGTCTTAAATTGGAAATCTGTCATGAGCAAGCGTGGTGATTAATGCTCATGCCTTCTCAGTAAGAGAAGAAAGAGTTTGTCCTGCATTAGTATAATAAAAGACTGATATTATTTCAAATATACATTATTACATTTTTCCGAGTTGGTCGTGATTTAAAACTATTTGTTTTATGTTTATGGATATTTCTATGGATTTATATGAATAACTAATAAAAATAAACATAATAACTAATACAAATACAGTGTCAAATTGTGTTATTACTAGAAGTAGAAAGAAATTGACACATGCAAATTTCAACTCTATTTCTGAAAAAATTTAGTTGATTATTTCAAAGTCAAAATCAATTGTTTGATTGACTTTGACTTTGTCTTTTTCAAGTCGTTTGATTGTACATTTAACCATATGTTATACCAAATTTTATTGTAACACATATTGTACGATTGTTTGTTTTTCCCAAATAAATAAATAATAAGTAATCATAATTGCATCTGCTTCGGAGACAATGATCTCATAGTGTAATCTAGTGTAATTATTTAACAAAAAGCGTGCACAGAAAGCTACCTTAATTTCATGGTTTTTCAACTTTATTATAAAAGAATAAGGTTCATGTTTAATTGCTAAAATTTTACAGTTTGAGATAGCTTGATATCCTGGCGTCTGTACTTATTATTATAGTTTTTTATAAATACATCTATTTATAAAAAACTATAATAATAAGTCATCACTGATTTATAATAAATTGCCATTACCTACTCATCAGTAGGTAATGGCAATTTATTATAAATCAGTGATGTCATATAAATAATATTATTATTGAGTAATGCCGTCCGCCCTTACAGCGTTTCTAAGCATTTTTGTCACGTAATTGGCTATACCCCCCCCCCTGCTATTGGCTGCTTTTGAAAGCAGTCTTATTTAAATAGATTCGATTTCAATCGGAATAGGAATTAAATATTTTTGTTCATAAGATTTAATTCCTTTATATATAAAAAAAAAATAGAATTTTTAAATTTGGAAAGTAGTCTTGGCAGCTTGTAGTATTTACTAGTTGGCTCATTTCTCTGATGCATTTTTTTTGGGCTGTAAATACTCCCTGTCTATCGAGTTGCTCCACAGTATTATACCATAATATCTTAACATACACGGCTTCTTTGTTGACAATTTTGGACAGTTTGTAGAGATCGAATGAGGATTTATTAATTCTTTTACAAAGATTATCTACATGTGTGTTCCATGACAGATTGTAATCTGTATCAATTCCCCGGAATTTGGTGTTTTTTACAGGATATAGCTGTCGTTAGTAACATTAATATTTTTTGGTTGAGTTTGTTGACGAAAATGTATTGTTTTTCCCATGTTTATTTTAAGATTACTGTTTAATTATACTTAACCATTGAATTATTGTACTTAATGTTTGATTGATTTCGTCTTCATAATAATTTAGTTTGTCACATTTTATTTATACTGGGCTATCGTCTGGAATCAGTACCATTGGTAGCTTGACGTGTCAAGGGAGATCATTAATGTATACAAGGAAGAATAAAGGACCTAAGATAGTACCTTGTGGGTAAATTCCAAATTCTTTAGTTCTAGATTGGGATCTATATTTGATCTTATTTCGTGTTCTTTGGCATATTCGTGTAATATCTGTTACTTATTTTCTGTTAGAAATATACATATATGAAGAAATGAGCACTTATGCCGTACATGTTTAATTTTTTGGAGTAATACTTTGTAGTCAACACAGTCAAATGTTTGGCTCATATTCATGAAAATAACACAAATTGCATTTTTTCTGTCCATACCAGACAAACCAGTTTTAATTAGGTCAAAGATGGCAATGTTAATAAATTTATTGAAACTTTACCGGCGTCATTTCTGTAACCTAAGAAAAAGGACTTAGGGACATCTTGAACTTGGCCATTCATTTGCGAAATATTATTTTTTTCCTTACCGACATATTACCTATATTTATATTTTTTTAACGTTGTATAGTTTACTATATTATTAATATTTTTTTGAAGATTGGAATCAAAGCTATTGGTCTATAATTTCCTATATTTTGTTTATTATCTTTCTTGCATAGAATAACAAAAGATGAAGTTTTTGTGGGTTATTTCCCACGGGTATGCATAGATTTATTATTATATATTTTTTTTTTTACTATTAAATAGGCTTGCGTTTGACCGCAATTCATCTGATCGTAAGTGATAATGCGGCCTAAGTGTAGTTGTGTATTATGTAGTTTAAGTGAATATTAATAGTCTGTAACACATGCTTTATAATTTACATGCATTTGTATATACTAACCCATGGTTTGGGTATTTTTTAATTGTATTAATCCTCTGTCTACCTCCATAGGAGTTGTCGGGGTAAGAAAAAATTAATTTACGTTAGTGTTAATGATATGATTCGAGGGTGCTTTATTATTTTAAAATGAGTTGTATTTACTGATTTTAATACTTGGTCGACATAATAGTCAATAAAAAATTTCGCTTTTGTTATTTATTTATACTTCATGCACAAAGGTACAATGGCGCTTTGGCGTTTTGGCGCTTTGGCGTTTTTGATGAAGGATTTCTAATTCAGCTATTATTTCTTAATATTATAGTGATTGGTTCTTTTGTATTTGCGATTATTTATATTTGACCATGTGGCAAGACACATGCTAGCCATGATAGCCTACATGGTGCGGAAATATGAATTTTTGCTTTGTTGCTCGCAGTTCTTTAGCTACGTTTGCTTAAAAATACTATTGGAAACAAGAAAAAACGCTAGCTAAAAACACATAAAACACAAAATAATCCGAGGTTAGATTAATTTTATTTTTTTATAAAAATTAATTAAAAGGCAGACCAGTCCCCATCATATATTCAAATTCAATGTCTTTTTGGTTAGTTTTGATTTTGAACAATCCATTTTCACCCCATTTAGTTCCCCAGCTGTTAACCACTAACCAGTATTCAACTCCATTTTCGACACCGTAGCCAATAACTCGTACACTATGATATCCTAATAGGGTTCCATGTGTGTGAACATAAATTCCTTTCGTGTAATCATCAAAATCTGAGAATACTGCAAATGCAGCCTGAATAGGGCCGTTTTTAACTAATTCTGCCTTTATTTGATCAATCTCGTCGGATACTACGTAAACCTTTATAGCGAAATGTTTGTCATTATGGTAATCTAGATTAGAAGTGTAATCACATTTAAGCGAGCATTCACCTCTTTCGAGTTTTTCTATATCATACGGTTTACATTCTTGAGTAACAAGTCCATCACTTTTCCAAAAATCGAATGCATCAAATGAACTACCCCCATCGCAGACATCTTTATTCGAACATTCGAGATCTTCTTCAGAAAGACGGACATGTATATCTTTGTGAATGCACGTTCTATCAGACGCTGTCGTAGCAGTTCCGAAGGTCCAACATGAACCGCATGTTCCTTGATCATAGACGTCTTTTATCGACTCACACTGGGGCCATTTATCTCTGGCGTCAAAGTTCTCTGGTAGCTCTACAGCTTCGAGATCGTGAGTTTGGATTGGTAACTTTTTCATAGATTCCTTGTCAAAATGTGCACAAGCGATAAATTTCTCATCGATGTTGTCGTATTTTGCAATCTTCCATGAGTAGTTTTGTGCGTTGAAATACTCGATGAAGGATGACTTTGACATATTCAAGTATTTGGCGTGCAACTCTGGATCAAAGTCAGCCGTCACCAATCCCGCGAGCGCCACAAGTACCACTGAATGTAACATCATCGTTGTCACTTCTAAATGTTTGTGGTGTCGCTTGACTGTTGTCAGTATTTATATATGTGTAATGTCAAGTATGAAAGCAATGCAACATAAAACAATTAATATAAGAATTTAATCAATGTTTTTAATTATTTTGTTGTTATCGTAAATATGCGTAGAATAAGTAAAATTTATGATCGCGATTAAAGGAAACGATCCAGGTTCCATAGAAAAAGCCAAAACAATGGTGTGATAGTAATTTTTTGAAACCACTCTCATCGGTTTGTCTGATGGCTAACAAGTATTTTTGTCGTTCAGAGAAGATCGTAGGCATTCAGCTATATTATTTTTAAACTGGAATAGGTAGATATTAATAAATAATAATACGTATTCTTTGTCTATTCCATTCTTTCAACACAGTGTTCCAGGCCGAGTGCATGGGCATCTGCTTGGCGGGCTCAGCTATACTAAACAGGCAGGTAGTAGGACAACCAATTCGCATATTGTCGGACAGCATGGCTGTACTACAAGCTCTATACAGCTACACGGTCAACTCTGGGCTGATACACGAATGCCAACAGAGACTGAACGTGGTGGGTATTCTTAATGATACAACCATTCAATTGATCAAAAGACACAGCGAGCGGTTCGCGCGGTAACCAACGGGAGATCGCCAGCGACGTCAAGTCACTGCTGGCTTTTCTTGGGGAGCTCGGGTGGATCGAATGATTTACTTCCCACCTGTACGCAAAATACGCGCTGAGACGTGGAGTTGTAGACACCGGCCCGTCATACTACTACTACTACTTATTCTGATTGGAAATTAAGTATTTTTGTATTATGGCATGGCATACTTGGCCATCGTGTAGGTATTAGTAAATAGATGTCATTATAAATATATTATAAA